>OX411825.1:6775525-8055941 GCA_948253155.1 Leucoma salicis
CTCAATTTTAGAGAAGAAATTTTAAATGAGAATTCCCATCGCCCATACAAAAAAATGGCTTACTACAAATTTTAGGAAACCCATTATAATATCAATTATTATCAATAAACCTGGTAGTAGCCAGTTCCAAAGTTTTTTTTTAACATAGGTTAAGCTATGGCAAGGATTGATGTGCAATAATAAAACAACAATATAGGTAAACATTTTTGTTGTTTAATCATTAAAAAACTAATATCATCATCATCAACAAACTGAGCAGGAGGATAAATATTAATTTCGTACCGCGCCGGTCCTAAAAGTATTTATATTTTTTTAAGTAATGCAATATATTATGTCAAACTGTCATTAAGGCAAAGGACATGTATTTCATGCAGCCACGATACGTTTTCTATTTTGAAAATAATTTGATTTTAATTGATATTGACACGCATATATTATCAATAAGAATGAATTACATAGACGGATATCAAGTTTAATACTTTAATAGTCATTATATTTTGGCCCTAGTCAAACAAACTTGAGAATTATTTCATTATACATATTTTATTCTAAATAGAATTAAGGACTATTTATAGTTACTGTCCATTTCAGGCATTTTTGGGCATATCCCTTTAATATTATAAATTGTTTACCGTTTTTGTTATAACAAAGCAACTTGCTAAATGAAAGGGGCTTGAATTTCCTTTTATCATTTTGTAAGTTGATTTACCGGTTTAAATAAATAGCATAATCTAAATTATAAATACTGGTCAACTTAAAATTCGCATATTAATAAAAAGCAATAAGATTGTAATAATGGTCGAAAGTACCCACTTCCCTTCGTCGGGTTTCACAAAATCACGTCATGCAACAGGTGGGTTACGGAAATAAAGGGGCAATATGTAAAGTAATACACAAACTCTTTATTTTGTAGCTTATTTTGCATGAACTCTTTTTGATTGTTTTTGTTAATTTTGTGTTCACATTCGCTTTTATTATATATTTGGTTCAATACTTACTTCCCTAAAACTAGCCGTCATTGATGTTCTTGGTAGACTAATTTATACATACTTATATACTTTATACATCTATAGAAATAAATAAAATTGAGGTGTCTTTTTGTAATATCTTATTAAAAACTGTTTTACTAAATGCTTAATAAAATATACGTTACCTACAACGAAATTTTTTTTTTAAGTTCTTATCTGTCTCTTTGTTCTAGATAATCTCTGGAATGGCTTGACAGATTGGGACGGAACTTTACTGGTAGATAGCTGAGGTTGTAAAAAGTAACTTAGGCTACTTCCATTTAGGACAATTAATTAGGATCCTGCACAAACAAAGAAAACAGTGTAAAAACAGTGGTATTTACTATTCCACACGTACGAAGTCGCGGGTAGCAGCTAGTTTTATCTAAAAGAGAGAGATGCTGACAGGCCATAGTTTTAAAACATGTATAAGAAACAGCTGCTAATAAGTCTCCTCCAAAATAATACTCTTAGTTTCTTCATGAATAAATCATATCTTTATATATGCTCACCCCTTTGTGATTTACATCTGAGGGTTACCTTGACGTCAAGACTTATTTTCAGAAGTTATCATGTGGTATAAATAACGTTAATTAATATTTTTTCGTCTTTGTTTTTTAACAAACCGTAATAAGCTTGGAATAACTTTCAAATTTTATAATTTCGTAGGTGTATATGTTATTGAATATGTTTGCAAGAACCCTAAATCTGGTAATTTGGAGAAATAAAAAAAAAATGCTCAGTAGCAGCCCGGAGTTTGGAAATGTGCCCGGTAGACGTCAATAGGTTCGCCCCCTATTACGTGGGACTTAAACATAACTGGCGAGTCGTGGGTGTGTAATACACCTCTGCCTAACCCTTCGGGGAATATAGGCGTGATGGTATGTGTGTGTAGTAAGTTTAATTTTGCAATTAAAATTCATACTATTTGATGGCGTGATTTTTTTAAACATTTTGATCCATATTTTTAGCACTTGACATGCTCAGCTACTTTTAAAGTACAAATTATTATTTGTGAATGAGGAAAAAAGAGATCTTTCCCGCTCGTACTAAAGTTCTCTTTTTCCTCATACACAAATAATAATTTTTACTCTAAAAGTAGCTGATTCTCAGCAGTCAAGTGCTAAAAATATAGATCAAAATGTTGATTGTTTCAAAGATTTGTTATATTTAAATTTCAATTTGCTAGAATATATTATATTACAGTTCCTATGTCCTGGTATTTAATTTTTATATAAATAATTTAATCTAATAATTGTGTAATAGGTACTATGTGTGATGCGTCATTGATCACACTCAATATAATAAATATGATAGTTCCTTTGCCGCTGCGAAACACTCATTAATATTGTCACATCCACTAGTAAACCTATGATTATCTCAACTGGATCACAGTTTGCTCTGGAAGCAATCAATCCTTGGTTCATTGACCTGGAGCCAGTGATCTATCACGATATGAAGAGGCAACAACCTGATCTCTTGTTTATTCTATACGCTCCCACGAAATTGTGGGAGCGAGGATGTCGATGTGCCTGTCAAAATATGCGCTTAACTAAATGTTTTTGTAATTAAACGACATCGAAACGTTAAAAGGAATACCGACAGGTATGCCCTTTTGTATTTACAGAACTATATAATTTATTTGCATAAAGCGTGGAAAGTCATCTGACGGTATGTCGCTAAAAATCAACCAGTTTATCAAACAATCGTATTATTTAATCCTTGAGCCATTGGAATCTAAAGTTTGATCCTAAGATTGTGTATTTTGTCTATTGCTTGAAAAAACATTCATGCAGTGAAAGATTCATGCGTTACAAATTACATTAAACATTTACACCACTGTTGGCTGATATTTTTCCTTTAAAAGAAACTTACGGTGACAGTGGCTTCATGAGCTAACGATGGCACTAATTATACATATTTTAGATAACGGCTCAATATAATTAAATTAATTTTTTCCTACTCACAAACTAATGCTATCTAGTTAATGTTGTCGATATGTACTATTGATTCCTGTTTATTAAGATAGATTTATTGTTCAAATTAATTAATAATTTCTAAGAGATCTTATGATTTGTGGTCTATACATGTGACGCCGACAAACCAGCAATAACTGATAGGAACCATTTACCATTTCATCGTGCAGCTGGTTCATTTTCACACGAAGTCAACGAAGTATTTTGATATTAGATAAATAAATATATTTGTTTATTTGGAACTAAATTTTCATAGAGACACTGTAGCATAGCATCTAAACAGGTTTTTTTTTATGCTCAATACTTGCCTCTAGTATATAAACAAGCTTTTTGATAATTACAGAATTCATAATAGTAGGTACGATGAGAGTGTGTTTGAAACCCGAGTCGTAGGCGGGAGCATTAAAAGCACCCCAGATCTGGAATCTTACTTTATCTAATATAAAAAATTCTCGTGTCACAGTGTTTATCGCCATTCTCCTCCGAAACGGCTTGACCGATTCTTATGTAATTTTCTGTGTATATTCAGTAGGTCTGATAATAGGATGTAAACTATTTTTCATACCCATAAGTGACGTTGATCCCAAAAAAAAATTTTTATTTTTTATTTTTTGGGTAACATTTTTTTTTTTTTATGAATCAGCATTAAAAATAATACCTATGGCAAAACAACGTTTGCCGGGTCAGCTAGTTTCTACATAGTATTTTGCAGTCACATGGACGAAATGAAACACATTTAAAAACGCAGACATTTTTTTAATATATTTTAAATATATCTAATAATGATGTCCGGACAGAGACAGTAACTTCGATCACGGCGGCCAGTGTCAACACATGACACTAGTCATGTCCGTCCATCCATCCATCAGCCCTTTAAAGTTCACTGCTGGACATAGACCTCCCCAAGAATGGGAGATAGTGCCGTAATCTCCACGCTTGGCAGGTGGGTAGGCGATCGCAGTGGATGTTGTTAATACTCGAAGGAGTGCTGCTGCCCACTCCCCCGGTATTCCCTCAGTCGGCTCTTACGACTCCCATGGGTGGAGAGAGGTGGGACAATTCTAAAGCCGGCCCCACACGGCAGCTAGTCATGTACGCAGGAGATATTATAGTGTACCAGTGTGTGCGCTAACACAAGTGCACTCTCCGTTCCCTCAATCTCATAGTCCGATGCGACAGTATTCCGGAAAGAGATTATGCGCATAACCAACGGCTTTACGTGCTTTCAGAGGCACGGAGGTAAAACACCACAAACTTCCTAACTCCAGGATGCTATTGAAAATTTCTTGACAGAAAAACCGAATAAATTTTTGTTGACCCGACCTGGGAATCTAACCGGAGACCTCGTGATCTACGCATACCTACACTACCGCTAGGTCACCGAGGCAGTCAATTTATAATACGAGTATAATCTCTTCAAAAAACATAAATTGCTACCATTTTAATTGAGTTTTACTACGAATAGGATTCGAACTTGCATCACATCCAATCGGGGGAAGCTCTGGACCGCCAAGCTATCGCAGTCAAGTTATATGAAATTCTTTTAATGTCTAAAAGAATTTCATACAACTTTACCACCTACATGATTATTTGTAATACAATAAAATAAGTATACTTTGTGATCTGTTAATGCACAAGTATCAACTATCAATATACCTCTGATCACTTTAGGAACAAGTGTAATATTATAATAAATAGTTAGAATATCTAATCAAAACTAACGATAATAGATTGTAATAGATTAAAACAGTAGCTAACATACCAAAATATAGACAAAAAAATAGTGAGTTGTCATTACTACGTAAATAATAGCTCACTGCACAAAATAGCATCACGCCTGTATTCCCCGAAGGGGTAGGCAGAGGTGTATTTCACACCCACGTCTCGCCAGCTATGTTTAAGTGCCACGTAATAGGGGGCGAGCCTATTGACGTCTACCGGGCACATTTCCAAACTCCGGGCTGCTACTGAGAATTTTTCTTTTTAGGAAAAAGCTCAATAACTTTGCCCGACCCGGGGATCGAACCCGAGACCTCATGATTAGCAGTCGCGTACACTACCACTACACCACCGAGGCAGTTAAAATTAATTATCATAATAATTAGCCGAAAAAAAATGTTTGCTCACTGCACAAAATAGCATCACGCCTGTATTCCCCGTAGGGGTAGGCAGAGGTGTATTACACACCCACGTCTCGCCAGCTATGTTTAAGTGCCACGTAATAGGGGGCGAGCCTATTGACGTCTACCGGGCACATTTCCACACACATTACTTAATTAAATAGATAATTAGCCGAAAAAAAATGTTTGCATGGTTAGGAAGTTACAAAAATTTCACCCAACAAAAATCAAATTCTTATTCTCTTTATTCTCTATTACGTAATTCACGAATTAGAACAAAAAATCTTGTTATTTTAAAAGTAACGCAGTTGACATACGTGTGGTACAAGCAAAATGATCATGTAAACTGCAAGAAACAGAAAACTCCGAACAACACCTACCACAGTGATGGTAACATAACATCTAGTACCAGGTGACAGATCTCACTCACAGCCAAACCCGAAAGGTTGGATACCCCCGTCAGCTCCAATTTTCAAACCCGTAAATCATCCCAATATTGTATAACTGGCCGTGTGGAGCCGGCTTTAGAATTGTCTCACCCCTCTCTGACCACGGGAGTCGTAAGAGCCGACTGAGGAAATACCGGGGGAGTGGGCAGCAGCACTCCCTCGAGTATTAACAACATCCACTGTGATCGCCAACCCGCCTGCCAAGCGTGGTGATTACGGCACTATCCCCCATTCTTGGGGAGGCCTATGTTCAGCAGTGAACTTTAAAGGGCTGATGGATGGATGGATGGATGGACATGACTAGTGTCTGTTGACACTGGCCGCCGTGATTAAAGTTACTGTCTCTGTCCGCACATCATTATTAGATATATTTAAAATATATTAAAAAAATGTCTAGGTTTTTAAATGTGTTTAATTTCGGGACCGCTCGTTGTGGCGTTCTCTTGGGGAGGCCTATGTCCAGCAGTGGACGTTGAAAGGCTGATGGATGGATTGAAATCATGAGGTGATCAGAAGGAAGGAAATCATCCCAATATATTTCTGTAATACGATAATATATATCGGAATATTATCGAATCCCTCAAGTGTTCAAATTGTATTCTTGCTTATCCCAGCATGAATGGGCTGGCTTGATCTCGGAAGTACTATTCTCTCACAGACAGACCCTTCTTTCCCAGTTGGCACTTTGGGCAAGTACCCAGGGCCCCGCGATCGATAGGGCCCCCCCTCAGATCAAATACAAAGTCCCTAGTTGCTGTCAGATCACCAAACGATAACCAATATTTATTACCAAAAAACTTATATAATTCGAAGAAATCGAACCTAAATTACTGACTACATACCAACTTACTATATATGTATGTATAAAAACATAACAACAGTGTCACTTATTTTCGTTTCCATAAGTGATGGCGCTACCTAAGTCTATATAATACAGTGAACCCAGAAATTAAAAAAATTAAAAATTACGCGTTCGGAAGTTATTGTTTTTCTCTCTGTTAACCTCTGACTCTATGGTCACGGGGCCATAAATGCCTGGACTATAATTTTTTTTAATATTTATTATTTTTTCCAGTACCGCTTGTCGATAATGTAGAAAATTATCCTATGGTTTTCTTATTGTAGTATAGCAGGCGTGAGAGGCGTGCTCTTTTGGATTTTCCAAACTTTTTTACGAAGTATTTTGGAGTAAAACTACTCTAACATATTAATAACCGCAAATACTACAATCATATATTCTGTGTAAACGCTGCATTTTCCTTTATGATAACTATGACATTTGTCAAGGGTTCAAATGTCATAGGTAGCTTCAAATAACATAGATTTTTAAGCACTAACCTGTAAATGCTAAAAGAGTTACTTTTGTGGACTATATTACGTTTATCTATTCGTTTCATGTGATTGTTAATAAAAATAAATATTTAACCTTGTTTATCTACTTTCTTTGTCTACTCTAACAAAATAGTGTTCTGTCAAAGTCATAGGGGCCCCATTATCCTAATATGCCCAGGGCCTCCAATAGGTTAAAGACGGCCCTGCTCACAGAAGGTCACCGTGAAACAATAGTATAGTGAGTGAGAGCGCCGGAGGCCCAAACTCCCTCCCTATCCTCTCCTTAGTATTCTATATATCCTCTCCTTATTATGACGCGCGAATGATGCCTCTGGTATTGGTATATCTGGTATACACATTATACATTCACGCAGTTGAGGAAGTACTCATTATGCTGTCACCTTTTGTATGACTGAACACTGTCGCCCAAGATACAGGCTTTAGCCTAGTTTGGAAAATAGCATCAGTAATATAAATAATTATGCAAAGTTATGTAGTTACTCTTAAGACCAATAATGTGTGTAAGTTTTTGAGACCAATAAACTAGTTTTACTTTTTTATTTATTTTACATGTATAGGCTATGGTAACCAGTTACCATCAGGTGGGTTGTATGCATGTTTGCTAGCCACTTTGTATAAAAAAAATGGTAAAAACCAGATAAGCTGTACCCTGATATTGCTGGGTCTATGAGCGGCAATTACCACGTACCGTCAGGTGCTGGTGGGCGGAATAAAAAGACTAAGTCATCCAATAATTCATTATAATTATTTTAGAATTATAGCAATGCAATAAGCATCCCTTAAAACCTTAAAGGGAGGAACCAGATGCGACGAAATATTGTTTTAACATTTCCTGATGTGCGTGGGAAATATTCCGCATTAATACGGAGCTATCTGTAATATCCAGTTTTGAATAAAAAAATACTAATAACACGTAAGATCTTATCATTACACTTATGTATATATGCCTTTTTTTTTTAGGCGGGAAAAAAATGTACCTAACCGCACACCCCGTCGTTTGGGGTAACGAACTGGGTAGTGTGGAGCCCTCACCCACTAAATAAACCCGCCGTGTGCCATCTCTCCGCCTTTATTGACGGTTCAGTGGTGCCGTGCTAGACACCTACTGATATGTTTGAAGTCGGTGCCAAAGTATATATACGAGTATTTTTTTTTGTATTATATGAGTATAAGTATTATTTTTGAAGGCCGTGGAGAAAGGCTTTATATATAATATGCAAATAATATGCGAACTAAATGCACTGCTCCAATGAGACAGAGAGGTTTCCAAAACAAGTAAATGAAAAAATATCATCAATGTAAACAATTTTTTAGATTTTTGTTTATTTTTTAAAAACCCCTTGATCGATTTTAATAAAATTTTAATGGGACCACATCTGAAGTAGCATTTACCAAACAAAAAAGAATCGTTGTAATCAATACATAATTGGCGGAATAATCGCCTAACAAACTTACAAAAAAAACAGACAGTAGAATTGAAAACCTCCTCCTTTTAGAAGTCGATTGAAAACTACACACAAATGCCGGGTTTCACGAATTGATTTATACCAGCTGACCCTTATTTCAGTTTCTAGATCTGACGATGTATACATTTATACAAATTGCTTTAGATACCCGCATCTCGAGCTGCCGAATGCTTCACCATATGACAGTCAGTTGCAAAGCAGGTGGTGTAGAATTCACAATCTGTGCACGAAAAACCTAAACGATACATGAAAAAATGTAGGAAGACGTAGAGAGAGTCGGAGATAGTCTAGACAAGGATAGCAAGGTTTCTTGTCTTTCCGTTTCCGTTTTATTGTAAAAAATATAGAACATCTGCCCTGACAGATTTGTGCTGTGGGAATATTAGTGTGGGTAAGCGAAATTTTAGATGATTTGAGATTTTTTATCTCTTTTTATCATCTCGTTTTGGTATCTGTTTCCTTCTTTAGACAAAGATAACATAATACTAACAACAATTTATAGAAATACTTAATTACATCCCGTTTTAAGAATTGCCAAATTTCATCAATATACTTTCAGCCATTTATCCAAACAAAATCGGAGACTTATTCGTACTGTATGATTTCCAATTAATATACAAACAATTACCAATAAATTAACTAAGTAATTAGACATACGTATAGGATAAATAAACTATGATGATATGACTATGACAAACGCCCTTCCGGCACAAATTAACTTAAAAGTTATTACGAAACAATTACATTTCAGTTCTTGAACGATCTAATACTATGACAGGAATAACTTAAACGACACACTGAAGACATAAATCATATTATCTTCATTCCTAAGATTTGAGACGTCTCTTGTGAAATGAAGGTCTTATTCTGACAAACGAGATTGAAATTGATAAATCGTCCTGTTATTCATAAGCGCTTCACAGCGGTTATACTAAGTAGCTTGAAATTCATGTCTCCTGTTATAAAGGGATTGGAATTCCATTTATTTCTTGTGCCTTACAGACCTAGATAATATTCATAATTGCCTACTATAGTATAATTTCAAGGAAAAGCACATTGCGCCTTTAGCTTACCATTTCATTTCACAGATATCAAATGAAAGAATAAACAGCTATCTTCTGCTACAACCAAAACACACTGATGTGCTTCATAACCGGTACACGGGAGAAGGTGGTACCAACCCACTTGGGCCCAATACTAATTGAACACTGCCACTTGGTATCCAGCCCTACCACCAGTAATGCTATGGGTGATAATTGCTTACTTCCCTTAGTCGCCTTGTACGAGACCTGTGGGAAAGAATAGGGTGTTGACACTTGAATTCTTAGCCCGTTACCACATGGTTAATAGTTAGAACCTTCAAATTACGGCTTCTAAGTCTATTAAGTGGTGGTTTATCGCAGTCGTTCAATGTGAAAAATGTATATTAAATCAAATCGCAGCTAAATTGCGAATAATAAAATAATATAGGTAATTGTGATTAATATTCTAAAGTAGTCTTTAGTTCTATTGTTACGGAGTTGCTAGTGAAAATTATTAAAGTACTATATTCGGCCCGCGACTCCGTTTGGGTCGACTTCAGAATATATATTATACACATTAATTATCTCTATGTAAGAAGCTATCCCAGGGGAACTATTTATTTTCCAGGATGTAGAATGTACTTTTTCTGACTCCAGACTAAATGTATGCCAATTTCATAATGTTTGGTTCAGTAGTTACGGCGTAACAAACAAACAAACTCATTTTCGCATTTATAACATTACTAGCTGACCCAGCAAACGTTGTTTTGCCATATAAATTATTTCTGCATCGGCAGTAGAAGAATGAAAATATAGGGTTGTGTGTATTTTTTAATGCTGAATCATACTAAAATAAAAATAGAAAATGTTGTCCAAAAAATAAAATAAAATATTTAGGGGTGGGTCACCATCATTCAGATGTATCATTTAGGGGTATGAAAAATAGATGTTGGCCGATTCTCAGACCTATCCAATACGCACACAAAATTTCATACAAATCGGTCCAGCCGATTCGGAGGAGTACGGTAACTAACATTGTGACATGGAAATTTTATATATTAGATATAAGGTCTTGGGTGACGCCTGAGCTATTTTTCGGATGTATTTGCATACATTATTCCGACCAGAGGTAATCTTAATTATTACAATTAAGATTACTTACTTACTTATCATCACGCCATCTCCCTTCAATTTTTTCCCATCTCCTTCCCACAATTTAAGATTCATACTAAATAATGACGCAGTTCTATAAATACCTTGATTATTTATTTATTTTTAAAGCAGCAGTTACATGCACGTGACTGTTATTTTAAACTTCGCATTTTTGCACTTTGTGTTAATTGATATGGCAAAATGTCAAATGCTTAAAATATACATAAAATATCAAAATATTATATATATAGGTAATAAGTAACGATAAGCTTGTCAGTAAAATAACCTAATAACCCCCCTACAGCTCACCTTGTGCATGTTAATTTTTTTTATTTAATTACTAACAATTTCTAATGATCAATCTCAGTCTTACAATCTCGAATCGATATCTTTCTTCAGAATATGCCCCAACGTTTATTTTAAGAACCCTTTTATACGGGAATTATGTTCATTAAAGTTTTTTATATGTTACTATTTCTATACAACATATGGCACTACCCTTATTGTTACCCCTTTCAGGAAGTCCGTAAAAAAGAAAGGCAAGTCTTGAGTTTTGTGAGAGTTAATATTTAAATCGAAAATACATTTTAACTTCCGTTAAAATGTATACTACTAACCGATATTACCAATAACAAATTCTACTGTTACTATATTTACCTAGAAAGCAACCATTTAAACATCCCCAAGAATAGTTATTAACACGATGCCATGTGAATTGAAGACGACTACAACGTCAGAAAATGCCATCCTTACAAAAATAAAAATAAAGACACTTTCACACTACAATTTAATGGTAATATGAGCCTTTTTAAACTAAGCCAATATCCACCATCTCAGCTTCCACGGTCTTCCGTTGAAGTTCCGTCCTACATCCTGCTCTATATCCGCACAGGTATCCGACAATTGTACAAATATTCGCATCCCAAGGACATCCTTTTAGTGTCGATTACCTTCTCTTGAAGTATATTATTAAATTTAGAATATCATCAAATGTATCGTAACCAATGCTGTGTTATTTAAAACGATTTTTGCAATGTAGAGCAGTTAGCGGTCAATGGAATATCCATTAGTATGAAGATATAACTATTAGGTAGCTTTTGAAGACATCCTATTCCGTATCAAATGACTGCATCAAAATAGTTCATCTGTCCAGGAGCCCAAGCACGAATAACTATCGAATTCGTATCGTAAACGTATCGAGTCCACGATAATATAACAAATATTGTATGGTTTTAATGACATTGTCGAAGGCAAGCTTGTTTGTTTATGTTTTCCGAGTGACAGTGACAGTTAGATATTCTTATGCCGTATTTTAATTTTAATGCATGTTATTGTATAACAGTTAAAATGAGAACAAAATGTATATGCTGGCTCATTATAACATTTTTTGTATTGACTCATTATTTTTATTAGTTTACAAATCATCTATTTTAATTATTTAGTTACACCTTTATGAACACTAAAGTGTATATTATTCGTAGGTACCTAATTATAAAGTTTCCTTTATAATTTCCTATGGTAAAATATGTGAGACTAATAGAAATAAATATGCAAGGTTTTACATCTATATTATCCACAAATAAGCTACTTCCAAAATAGCCCGTTTTGTTATGTGAACATTGCTATTATTGAAATATACCGTTCGTACCTACCTAAGGTACGAAAGGTATATTTCTATACAAATTTATTTTATTATATCTATCATCTATATATAAGTACTTTTTCATCGTCATATATTACTGTGGGATTAATTGGCTTTCGAAGTTTAGTAATTTTAAAACATTACATACTCAAAAACCTAAGATTTAATATGTTTTGAATCTTTTCTCACCGACAATTTCTAAGTGAAAAAAGTTTCGACAGTGCTCGATACCGTACGTCTAATCAAAGTTCGCCATACAAAATCATTCGTAGCAAAATAAGTTCATTTTACGCACGATAGGGGCGCTGCTCAATTCTCATACAAATTTTATTGTTTTCGATGACAATACGAATACTTTTTCGCAAGTATTTCGTGCTCGGGCTGCAGTTATATTGCTTCTTTGTTTATTTATACTTTAGTTAGAATATTTAACTATACCTAGTATTAGTGGGGTACACGTAGTGGTTAAAATACCAACCTTACCGAGTGCTGTGGGTTCGATTCTCACACACGATAATTTTCTGTGTAATCAGCAAAAATGATTGTTCTGAGTCTGGGGTTCATTTTGAGTCCCTTAATCATCCGTTTATTCCCCGCAATGCAGGGACGTTATATTACAAGAACCTTGTTTAAATATAGAATGTTGTTTACTAAAAACATTATTTTCTTGATTAATGTTATTTTTTTTGAAATAAAACTACGTTTACGGAATCTATCGCGTTTACTTGATTTTTATACTATCCCGACGTTTCGAATACTTTTCAAAATGTGTAACATTCGCGTAAATATTAGAAAGTATTATTATGTTATTTTATTCATAAAGTAGTGCACACATGGATTGTATCAACAAGGAAAGATAGTTTTTAAAAATCACATTAAAGAAAAATCTATTCTCTATATCTTTTAGACTGTACCAGTATTTTACTTACATCACAAAAAGACCACACAACGATAGCAACACTATCGCCTACTTGGAAAAATACTAAGCATTACTGCGTCTTTTAAGAGCACTCTCTATGAAGGTATGAATTAGCATTAAAGCAACATTAGTAGGACTAATAAGTATATTTAATACTACGAAGCTAAAAGCCGGGTTACTAGTCGGTACTTACCCCTGTTACATTAAGTGTACTGCTGCTTATCAATTTTATTACAAAAAATAATATCAGTTACACATTAAAAGGGTTGAAATTATTGCTGAACAATAAACAAAAAATAATCCAATGTAGAGTACATTCTTTCATATCTTTTTGATGCCGATTAAAAAACAGTTATCATTAAAATTGTAATTAATGGTGATACATAAGTATTTTTTCACGTGATTAACATCATTATTGTAACCAAGTTAACGCACTCTGGAATGCGTTTTAAAAATAAGAGCAATAATTGTGGGAAACCTCATCTACAAGTGTGATCAATTTTTTTAATGTACAAATTAACGAAGTTTAATGAAAACGATAGCATTTTATGAACATTTAACGAGGACCCATAACACTTAATCATTACAATCTTACGTCCTCAAAAATACCACTACGAGATCTCTACTCGATCTATCTAATCGATATCTCTACTCGGTAATCAAAGAAATTAATCGGTAACCACAAAGGGTCATAACTTATCAAATTTTATAACACTTCTTCCACATCTCACTTATTAAGAAGCCTAGATCAATTTATTAGTAGATGAAATGGCCAAATTAAAATAAAATTATCCTTTTTAAATTTAACTGGGTTGCCATAATGTTCAATCACATATAAGATTTTATTAGTTTAATCGCAATTAAAACATTATTAGGATGTTCAATTAAAATTTTATCTTGAAACTAATTCAAAGTGATTTGACTCACACTCCGAAAACTAAAAGTATTTTACTAGTAGTGCTATAATAATATAGTTAGTAATAAATATAGCCTATGTTACTCAGATGGTGAAAGAATTTTTCAAAATCAGTCCTGTAATTTTTAAATTTATTCGTTGCGTACATACTAAATATTAGTGTAGATATAGTCGAGATATAGACATTTCGTTAAAAAAAAAAATATTATTAAACCTCTCGTTCTACTTACAGGTTCAAAGTAAACTTAAGATAAAAGCACTACACTATGAATATTAATTCCTGGATAGGTGAGTACATAAGCATTCGCACCCAACTCTTCTCAGGGTCAACGTTCATATAATTAGTTACAATTAGTTCACAACAAGAGTACACTAATTGTAATGAACTCACGCTCAAACTATAACTTATTGTATCAACATCAACTTGAACGGAATTTATTACTTGAGCACTTTCACCAATGAGCAAGTACTCCATCATCGTAGAATGGTAATGCATACATTTCTTATGAGTTGCTTAAGAGCACAATATTTATGAAGAAAAAAAAATATCCTAGAATTGACAAAGCCTTTTTAATACTACCAATAATACAAGAGCAACAGCTCCGAATAGTTATTCTGTGTTTTGTTCCGTTCTTTCAACGTCAAACTGGCATATTAGTGACAAAGACAAAGCACTGAATAACTATTCAGAGGTTAATAGTAAGGCAGTATTAATATACAAGCATATGGCACCTGATGGGAAGCGGTTACCGTAGCCTATATGCTAGCAACACCATAGGCATCACTCGCGTGTCACCAACTGCAAGGAAAGGCACAGCAGGCAAAGATAAAGGATAATAAGCAGGAGGCGCAGAGGTAGTTTAGGTCTCCGACGCTCTCACTCACTGTGCGAAACAACAGCCTGAGTACTTACAATTGTTTCTTCTAAATAGCATCAATGATAAATTTCCGTTTCCCAGAGACATTCACATGATCGTCGTTTGCACTATCAGGGTTGATCATTGTAGGTAATAACGAAAATACCGACATAATGCTACGTCCATACAAAATAGGGCTAGCTTAGCAAGAAAATATAAATAGTGCAACCAAACGCATCTATAGTATATATTTGTACATAATATAAGCCAAGCTAAATGGTGGTGTCAGTATATTTACTTTATGTCAATGTATTTATTGACCCAGCACCAAAACTATGTTAATATGGTGTCACCAAAAATCCAATTTATCACATGACATTTGCCCCACGTGGCGAATGATCCACAAACAAAGGCGAGGTATTCATTTAACTTACTAACTTCGATCAACAATACTTACAAGATACAGTGTCACGAACAAAATCAAGCTAAAAACTGCCCGTGTGAATATATACTTATACACCTACATCTGTTTACTAGCGAACTGAGACAAAGGTTATATTATATACAGTTTTAAGTTCAACCTAATTACAATCATGGCACTTAGTAATAAAGTCACAAATCTTTAAAAATACTTACATTAACGGTCATTCGTCACAAAAAACGAGCAAAGCAATAATTTATTATTGCCACTTAAAAGTGAAAAGACAAACAACATTTACTGTGAAATCAAGCTTAAATAGCAAAAATAAAGTACTTTTTGAACTAAACAAAATAAGAGCTGACTTCTCAAGTGCGCTCTTATTTTCCGAGATGATATTATTCGGGTCGACGCGAAATCTATTGCATTTTTGATCGAAGCTTACTAAGAAGCGCGTGCAGCATTAAATTCACACATAATGCACAGAACTTTATGCATTAGCTGTTTCCTCTGTCGCTGTTATATTAGAGGTTATATTTAAATACGTCACGACATTACCGCTGTCGCCTGGCTGTCTCGGCTGCAGGCACAGTTTGTAAACAGATTCAATTTACATATTTATTAGTAAAAGAGTTAGGTTTCGTAATACGAATGTTAAAGATCAATGTCAAATCGTGTTCTTTCTTTTCTAAATGTTGATGAATGTTATGCTCATAAGTATTTAATGCTGGCTTTGAGTAGCTATACATAATTAATTAAATATTTGCTGGAAAAATATCTATCTGAAATACATGAAGATGTGTGTTAGTTTTTAATTTAATTTATCCGTGTGGTGACGGACTAAGAATACAAGTGTCACTACCCCATTCTTTCCCACGGGTATCGTATGAGGCGACTAAGGGAAGTAAGCAATTATCATCCATTGCATGACTGGTGGTATGGCTGGGTACCAAGTGGGCGTACTCACTTGGTACGGCCCAAACGGGTTGGTACCACCATCTCCCGTGTGACCGGCCATGAAGCACATCGTTGCGTTTTGGCTGTAGCAGGAGATAGCTGTTTATTCTTTCATTTCATATCGGTGAAATTAAATGGTGAACAGCAGCTACGGTTACCATTTACCATCAGATGGGCCGTAGATCGTCTGCCACAACATGCAATAAAAAAAATTGCGTCCCTCGGTACCAAATTGCTAATAGACAATTATATATCATTAGCAAATTTATATTTTATTTGGTGATCTGCACCAACTAACTATGGTGATTTCCTTTACTATTTTAGAATGGGATCGATTTCTTAATAAATTTCCACATTTTTAATAGTGATGACCATCTTATCGAGTTTAAAGACAAACTATTAAACTTGCAATTCTGAGTCGAGATATAAAATGTTTTGTGATAACTACACTAGGAGTTTACATATTGACGTTTATAAATATACAATTGTCGAACACAAAGTACACTCAGACTCAGAACAACCATTTGTGAATCACACAAACAATTTTCCTGCATGAGAATCAAATTCACAACTTTGAGAAATTACCAATATATCTAGGTTCCAATTCGATACCCAGAATCGATTAAAACAATAACTCTTCTAAACGGTGTTAGCACCACGCTAACGCAGTTTACACAGTTACCAACACAATAAAAAAAACTCCTTAATTATTCCTATCCAAGTGCGAAAACATACCAAAAGTTGTCTAAAGGAAGACAGATGCAATTATTAACGAGGATATAGTTTTTTACCACATTATTATTCATACTTAACAGCATATAATATGAACATAATAAAAACAAGAGCCATTAATACTATGAGTAGAATGTTTATAATTTATTATTAAAATACACAAACAAGAAATAGTTAACTTAAATGAGTTAATGTTGAAGACCAGTTCACATAAACCCGCTTTTAACTTACACAAAAACATTTTTAGCGTAATTAATAAATGAGCATTTCCAGTACTGTACAGGTGCAACATTTGCAGCGAGGATTCATAGCCTAGCGGTAAAAATAAGGACTGCAAAGACAGTGTTATCAAGTTCGAACCCCAATCGAGGTCCACACCTCGTACACCACTGAAATTCGAGATTTTTCGAAATTATGTCTATATTGTATACAATTTATCAATGCTCATTGAAGGAAAATATGGCGAGGAAACCTGCATGCCTTTTTTTTGTTAAGGCGCACACCCCGTCGTTCAGGGCAACGAACAGGGTAGTGTGGGGCCCTCACCCACTAAGTAAACCCGCCTTGTGCCGTCTCTCCGCCTTTATTAGGCCACTGGAACTACTTCAGTGGTAAACATGCATGCCTGAGAGATTTACTCGACGGCTTGTGAAGCCTGCCAACCCGCACTGAGCCAGCGTGGTGGTGGACTATCGCCTAATCCCTCTCACCAATATTCAGAGGTAGTTGAAAAAAGTATTATTTATATGTATTTATAAACCTATATTATGGTCGCAATAATACCCATGTTCAATCCTGTAGAAGGTATACGAGGGATAAATCTGCGAAAGTAACTGTATGATTTTCAAAAATAAATGAGTAAATCGATTTTGATGAAATTCTGTACGGAATAACAAATAAACTCTACGAAAGGAGATTAATAAATAATAAATTCATCTCTCGTAGGGATAACGTTTTGTAGTGGAAAATGTAAGATTAGTACTTAAAGTTGCTTCAAACCATACTGGATTTATTTTTGTAATTTAGGTAAATCCGTAATTTCGACTGGTTATTTAATAAATTTCGTTATAGACATTTATAGAAATACTAGGGCTCTCTATACGAATAATGGAGAGTGTATGAAAACTAGGATATCGATTAAACAGCTTGTCGTATATTAAGGAACTTTCTTGCAATAATGAAAAAAAAATGATGACGCATATAAACATAAATGCTATGTTTATATGCGTCATCATATTTTTGTCTGTATTCCCCGGAGGGGGGAAGGGAAGAGGGCAGAGGTATATTAACCACCCACGATTCACCAGCTGTTTAAGTCCCACGTAATAGGGGGCGAGCCTATTGCCGTCTACCGGGCATATTTCCATACTCCGGGCTGCTACTGAGAATTTTTCATTTTTTCTGAAAAAGCTCAATGACACTACCCGACCCGAGGATTGAACCCGAGACCTCATGATCAGCAGTCGTACACACTACCGCTGCACCACAGAAGCAGTTGACGCATATTAACAGCAATAACATAACGTATGCTAACAGCAATAATATAACATAAGCTAAGGATGTTATCCAGTAAGAGTGCTAATTGATTGCTTACGACGCCCCACAGATTCCTAAGATGCGGATGCAACAAATTTCCTCTGTTAATCAAGTTAAAAATTTGATAGATACGGTTATTTTGTTAATCTGTTTGTATTACGTTTTGTTACGGATTTACCATTATGATGGTTGGAGTATTCGTTAATTTTACTTTAACGTAATTATGGCTATTTGCTTATTTAATCAGAATGCCTGGAATTTTTAATGAGAATAAACGTATTAGTACTTCGTCTGACTGCAGCTCAGAATTACGACAATACAAAATTAGTATCTAACGGCCATATCTATAAACAAGTCATAACTTATTTTAAAGTAATTTCTATGACGTTTTATTTGAATGTAAAATATAAAATTATATCATTATTATTATTATAGTACTTTTTATTTTAAATACCTACTAACCTTGTATTAAACTAGGACGCGGTTCCGCCGCAGCCAAAAGCTAGTTTCTAGGTTATATCTCGGGTTCCCGATATAGTAGCGAGAGAAAATGTATACAAGTCTTTTAGTCTAATCAAGAGCTATCAAATAAAAAAAGTTGTATCAAAATCGTTCCAGTAGTTTTTGCGTGATGCACGAATGAACAAACAGACAAACAGTACAAAAAATCCAAAAAAAATGTTTGCCTTCCTTAATGTTTTCAATGTACAGACACAGCTTGTTACAGCTTTATAATAGCGTTTATTATAGCGTTTGATAGTCATATTGGCCGAATATTTTTAACGTAAGGAAATACTATATTATAAAAACTATTTCGAAAGCATTACTTACTTAAGTAACCATGGCAACTATTACTTATCCTCAGAATAAGCGACTATGGAATATAGTGATATTCCAATATAATATAATATAATAAATCAAGCTTTCTCGTATCAAGGCTCAAAGTCGCTCAGCGGGCCATGGAGCGGGCTATGCTTGGTATTTCCCTTTTTTTTTTGTTAATGCGGGAAAAAATGGTCCTAACCCCACATCCCGTCGTTCGGGGCAACGAACAGGGTAGTGTGGGGCCTGCACATACTAAAGAAACACGCCGTGTGCCGTCTCTCCGCCTTTTTTGGCAGGCCACTGGAACTGTGTTACATTCTTTCAGTGGTCCGCCGGCGGCTTACACTTTCGGGTACCCTCTACTGAGCGACGCATCCACAGAGGAGCGTCGCACCTTCGCGGGAGGCCTTGCGGTTGGTGGACGTTCCCCGGTCCATCCACCCGCAGCCTCAGCTAGGGCGGCATGAGGCGCAAGTACCTGCGCCTGCACCGCCCCGGTCGCTGGCGGCGGTTTAGGTCAGTGGAAGAATCCTCCTCCCTGGCCCTCTCCGGCACTTCCTTCCGCGAGATAACCTCCTCGCAGAAGGCAGCGACCACGGCCAAATTCCTGTCGCTGCCAAGCATCGCTCTGACGACGCTCGGCAGCGAGAGGTCCCGCCCTATTTCCGCGACGAGTTTACGGTGCTGCTCGGCCCAAGCCGGGCACGACTCGAGCGTGTGCCGCGCCGTTTCCTCGTCACAGCCGCAGTGGTGACAGCTCGGAGTCGCTTCCCTCCTTGCGACTATGTGCAGATATCTGCCGAAGCAACCGTGCCCCGACAGCACCTGCACCAGTCAGAAGGTAAGAACCCCGTGCCGTCACACCACCCACTCCTCCAGCACCGGTTGGAGCGCCCCTACGGTCAAAAGACCGGCCTGGGGCGCCTCCAGTCGTGCCCTCCATCTGGCCATGGCAGCTCGGCGGGCGTCGCCCTGCCACCTGGCCACCTCCCTGGGTAGGGGGTGAACCAACGCACAGGCCACCTCCGTCGACACCGTGCGGTATCCACGTATGACCCTGGACGCAACGACTCTCTGTGGTCTCCACAGAAGAGCCCTATTCAGCGCGTCCAGGGACCCCGGCCACACGGGTGCGCCGTACAGCGCCATCGACCAGACCACCCCCGCGTAAAGCCGTCGGCACGCATTGTTGGGTCCGCCCATATTCGGCATGAGCCGTGCAAGGGCAGATGCTGCGCTGACGAGTCTCGGGGACAGTTGGCGGAAATGTCCGCCCGTCCAGCACCAGGCCCAGATACTTAATTTGAGCCTGCACCCCAATCTGAACCTCGTCCACTGTGATCGAGGCGACAGCAGGTGGCCGACGTCGGGGCCCATGGAAAAGTAGGGCTTCCGACTTGTCCAGGGCTACCTTTAGCCCCAGCGCCACGATCCTTCTGACCACCTCCGAGGTCCCTAAGGTGGCCAGGAACGCCGCTTCCTCGAAGTTTCCACCCGGGGCCACGACCAGCGTGTTATCCGCATAGCAGATGACCGCCAGCCCGGGGAGGATGCTTGGTATTTCCCTACGTGATAGAATCCGTAATACGGAGATCCGTAGGAGAACGGGAGTGACCGATATAGCCCGCCGGGTTGCCATGCTGAAGTGGCAATGGGCAGGCCACATCGCTCGACGAACCGACAACCGTTGGGGAAGAAAGGTTCTCGAGTAGCGACCACGTATCGGACGGCGCAGCGTAGGACAGCCCAGCGTAGGACGGCCCCCCACCAGATGGACCGACGATCTGGTCAAAGCCGCGGGGAGCCGTTGGATGCGGACCGCTCGTTGTGGCATTCTATTGGGGAGGCCTATCCAGCAGTGGACGTTGAAAGGCTGGTGGACGGATGGATGATAATAAATCAAGATGATAACTATCTTAGCTACAGAACGAAAATAGATGATTTGATTCTTTTATTTAAAGAATGATAAGAGAGGACCAACTTTACAGCAGACTCGGCGTCCAAGAATATCAATTTTTCTACAAATTTACGGCTATCTCCTTTGTGACCCAAAGAGAGAAACGGTTCTCTAAGATTAGAAGAGATATTGGATATTTGAGTAATCATTTTTAAAATCACTATCATAGCTGTCAATGACTAACGTGTAACATGTGTCTACTTTTACGAGTCACGGGGCCAAAAGATTATTTTCCACTGTAGTTACATAGGTAAGTAAAATTATCTCACGGAGTAGAATGACATCACTTATGAATATCACTAGTTTACATATTATTGTGTAATTATTTACATAAGGCACACACAGACTCAGAACAACTTGTTCCTGCACTTATATAAATTTGTTATATGCGAGTTGACGCCATCTTTGGCGCGTAGTAGAGTCATCATTATTTATTTACTCTTTAGTGTATATTAATAGCACATAAGATAAGCGTAGAGGCTTTATGAAATACCCATTATCTTAAGTTTGAGAAATAGATTATAGAAAACCTTACCACTAAATTCCTATATTAAATTACCAGCTTCAAACAGCAACTAAAAATCTAATCCATCACATTGCATACGCGGATCCTATAAGAACTCCTTATTGGGTTTAAAATACTTTATAGAATGTACACCACTGATATAGAAGAAGAGTAAATGCGGCAAATAGGGTGCACGGAACATTGGGACAACTTCTCGGCAGCCACCAACTCAGCCAGAAGACACGTGTTACAATATGTTATCGCAGTGCTTGCACCAATATTATTATATGGAAGTCAGAGTTGGTTATGCAAAGAGGAGCATGAGAGTAAAGTCACGCGGAAAAACTGTGGAATTAGGCTGACTCGACGCATTCGCGACGTAAGAGAGCGAGTAGTTATGAAAGAGAGTAATAGTGTAAAGATGCGAAAGGGAATGCTCCAATGGTTCGGACATGTGGAAAGAATGCCGAACGAGCGACTGGTTAAAAAGATATATAATGCGAAAGTGAAAGGATGTAGGTACAGGGGGAGTCCGAGACTCACCTACCTAGACCAAATCGATCATGTATTGGAGGTGTAAGGATGGTGGAGTTAGGAGACTGCGAAACCGGCGCACGTGTATGAAGATAATTAATGTTAAGGAAGCGAGAGAGAGAGAGAGATATATATATGCAAGAATAGAGCCTTTTGGCTCTCTGTTTCTCTGTCAAATTCGTTCAGTCGTTTAGGCGTGTTTGATAAAGAAACATCATAACACTACGAGGGACAAATATCCATCCATCCATCAGCCTTTCGAAGTCCACTGCTGGACATAGGCCTCTCCAAGAGAACGCCACAACATGTGTTTCGCTCATATGGGGGATAGTTCCGTAATCGCCACGCTTGGCAGGCGGGTTGGCGATCGCAGTTGATGTTGTTAATACTCGAGGGAGTGCTCCTGGCCACTCCCCTCGGTATTCCCTCAGTCGGCTCTTACGACTCCCATGGGTGGAGAGGGGTGGGACAATTCTAAAGCCGGCCCCACACGGCACCAAATCATAGTACAAATATCATCTGACCCTAAACTGGTGCCTACAAAGGCACGTTTATAAAATGTAAAGAAGAATTCTGTCATTACCTTTTTACTAAGAATGAGCAGGATAGACTATATCAGCATATATTCCTTATCACGAAATTAAGTTTCAATTACCCAATTTGCCGCATTCTCTGCGTGTTACATAAACAGTGTTCAAGCACTACAGTAAAGGCACTAAAGCAGATGAGGCAAGTCACCTGCCATGCACCTAACCTCTGGAGAAAGTCGATATGATAATTGGCTGGGCACCGGTGTGCAACCAGACCGGCTATATAGGTTGCGTTAGCTTCAAGTGGATACGACGCTAGCTGTGATTTATAACCGTTTAAACAAAAGAATATTTTTTTAATAAATTTGTGAATTTTGCAAGAAACGATTCATCTGGAATGGGAGAGGCGAGGGTTCAAGCCCTAGTCGCAGATATCGGTTTTTAATCACGAATTTGTTAAACATTTTGATCTATATTTTAGCACTTGACATGCTCAGCTACTCTTAAAGTACAAATTATAATTTGTTTGTCGTTAGGACAAATGTGATAAAGAGATTGGATATGTCTAAAAGATAGTACTGTAGCTCAGTGGATTGGAGCACTTCCCCGGATAGGAAGGGACGCAGGTTCGATTCCCTCCTGTACTAAAATACTCTTTTTCCTTATTCACAAATTATAATTTGTACTTCACGAATTTGTTTCTTGTAAAGCAATATTGTTTAAATGCTGGGCTCAGAGCTTTTTTCAAAATGAGAGCTATTTTGACCGTAGTTCAGCACGCTGGTAAGCAAACTTCACAGGCTCTTGCAAAAAATCTCGCCATATACACACACATAAAAACTTTTTTAGAGTCGACTTCCAATCTGTTAGATTTTAGTGATTCATCAGTATTTAAACGGAACGATTGCCTGATAGGTATAACATTTGGCTACCCATCTGATGTCAGTCGAAAGAAGGTTGGTTAAATTTGTCAATCGTTCGAGCGACAAGTGTAATTAGAATATAGGCTACAATCTCTTCAATATTTTCCTTTCTCCTCGTTTACCATAGGTGAATGATTTTTGTTATTTTTTTTTGGTACGAGAAGTATAAACTAAAATTAATGTAGTGGCCAGTACTCACACATTACAGTACAGTACGCGCATGCATACAATATTTAATATGCTTTATTTTATTCATTATAGACTTTCTTGTATATCTGTTACTTTTCGTAATATAGATTTCTAATATTTATAGAGGCCTGACGACTGGTTAAGAAGATATACAATGCGAAAATAAAAGGATTTAGGTACAGGGGGAGACCGAGACTCTCCTACCTAGACCAAATCGGTCATGTATTGAAGGAAGGTGGAGTCAGGAGTCTCCGAAACCGGCGAGCGTGTATAAAGAGAGTTATGAATGTTGAGGAAGCGAGAGATGTATGCAAGAATAGAGCCTCTTGGCACTCTGTTCTCTCTGCCTACCCCGCAAGGGAAATGGTGTGATGATGAGTTAGTTAGTTTATAGAGGCAATGTTGTTTTGATTACTTAAATCGTATAATGTACAGTGATTATTACATAACGAATATTGAATTGTCGTATCCACGCTATTGTATCGTTGTCATCCTCCAAAGCACGCGACGCTCGCTTCTACCGCATTATTAATCATGTATTTTACTATTTGAGTGGCTCGCGGCGAAATTTATGCAACGTTATCTGCTATGTACTACTTTGATTTAATTATTTATTTAATAGTTATTTTTTATGTACACGTCGAATGAGCAGTCAGCTCAAATCTTCTTATATATAAAAATCAATTGCTGTTCGTTAGTTTCGCTAAAACTCTAAACTGGCTTGACCGATTTGAATAATTGTTCTTTTGTTTTGTTCGCTGTAATACAGGGGTGGTTTAAAAATAAAAAGAGGGGAACCCTACAAAAATATAATTCCTTGGAATTCATTTGCAATACAAGTATCATTTAATAAAGTATTTAAATTATGACCTTAGATGATGCAGATTGATTAGGATTTTTTTTGTTGTCAACGGCAGACGAGCAAACGGTCCACCTGATGGTAAGTGGTAACCGCAATTCCTCCCCGTTGAAGAGTCGATAGAGCACACAGAGCCCCAAAGTCTCTCCGCCGCTCCAATGACTCCAGCTCATCCGTGAGGTTGGGATCATCGACAATTCGAACAGCACGCCTTTGCAGGGAGTCAAGGTGCGCCTGCCCAGAGATGTGACGGGCTTGTTTTCTTTTTTATTTACTTTTTTTTTTACTTGTGCTTTATACAGCACAAGTCGCTGTTTCGGGGTGAAGTACCGCTTGGCTCTGTTCAGGATGCCCATTGTGGGTGATACGAAGTTCGCTATGGGTCATCTAGTGTAATAAAATTAGAATAAAGATCCGATTATACTAAAAAAAATCGATGTCCTTTTCTGCGCTCCAGACTATATGTAAAATATAATTTCTTTATAATTGGTTCAGTAGTTACGACGTGAAAGCATAACAAACAAACTCACTTTGACATTTATGATATTAGTAAATGCAATGTTATTGAGCTTTTTCCTAAAAAGAAAAATTCTCAGCAGCCCGGAGTTTGGAAATGTGCCCGGTAGACGTCAATAGGCTCGCCCCCTATTACGTGGGACTTAAACATATCTGGCGAGTCGTGGGTGTGTAATACACCTCTGCCTACCCCTTCGGGGAATACAGGCGTGATGCTATATGATATTAGTAAAGATACAAGTTCTCACGAAACATCGAAGATTACTGGAGTAAATAGATCCCAAAGGCGAATGAATATTGCGGATAAGAAAATTAGACATGGATATAAGCTAGTATTTTAGATTTTCCAAGGATCTCTTAGGCATGAAGGGTCCCTTAATATATTATCTTAAGAGGTCTTTACAGTGCCAATGAAGGAATGTCATACAGTTCTACACGGCAGGTTTAATCAGTGGGTGACGACCCTACACTACCCTGTACGTTACCCCGAGCAACAGAGTTTACGGTTAGCTACATTTTTTCCCGCATTAACAAAAAAGGGGGACGCACATAATTTCTAGGTAATAGTTGCAGTCTTTATAAAATCTCGGTCTCGGAGTAAGGTTGTAAACTTGATGAGCACTAGGGGAATAACCGTACTTATTGTAATTTTATTTTTTTAAAGACAACACTAAGATATAATCCTTGAATCGCAGGGGATACATACAATGTCACGGACACACCCAGACTCAGAACAACCATTTTAAAGACAACACTAAGATATAATCCTTGAATCGCAGGGGACTTACATACATACAATGTCACGGACACACCCAGACTCAGAACAACCATTTGTGGATCACACAAAGAGTTGTCCTGTGTGGGAATCGAAGTCTCAACACTCGGGCGGGAGGCCGGTATCTAAGCCACTCCGCCATCTGTGCAGTAATATAATATTTTTATAAATAGCACCACGATTTTTACCCAAGTGGGGATGTTCACTTTACATAACATACAATAAAAGATAGATGAGCGTAACGTAACTTATTTCACCAGACAGTCATTTAATTATTCAGATATAATGATAATATTTATCAATATTTATAAATTATAATGCTTTATTTAGTAACTTATCTGATCAAATCGAATTGCCATTTGCGTGCCGTGAGAATTTCAACTAAATTATGTAAAATGCATTCCGAAAGGATATTAATTAGCAACATCTGCATAAATGTTCGCTACATTTCTAAAGCATATGTAAAAATCCATCAAATTTTTTAAGTTTGTTCTAGTTTTTTATGCAAAGTTTATGTTATATGGGTAGTTTATTAAGTAACTAAACGAGAAAAGCGTATAATAACGTGATGCTGCTGGCTAGAGCCTCATTCATAAATTTAGTTAATAGTCCAGTGCAGGGGTAGCAAACCTGCCACTGAAGTGATGCCAAACAATCCCAGTACCATTACGTAAATACTTGTATGTAGACGCGGGCTAATTTTCCGCAACTCAACGTCATAGATGCGCCTTTTTTGCGTGATACTTAATTACTTACTTATCATCACGCCATTTCCCTTGCGGGGTAGGCAGAGAGAACGGGGTGCCAAAAGGCTCTAGTCTTATACACATCTCTCGCTTCCACAACATTCTCTTCATACACGCTCTCCGGTTTCGGAGACTCCTGACTCCACCTTCCTTCATTACATGACCGATTTGGTCTAGGTAGATGAGTGTCGGTCTGCCCCTGTACCTACATCCTTCCACTTTCGCATTGTATATCTTCTTAACCAGTCGCTCTTAATTAAGGATTACATTTAACCATTTTGAAGAACATTCATTACATCAATTACATATTAAAAAACACATTAAGGAAATCGATACGTCACAAAACCTTTTTGCGTGACGTTTGTTAATACGGCAAAATAATGCTATGTATTCGTACTGTACCGTAATGGTTCACCATCCCTGGTTTCGTATGTGACGTTGGCCAGACGCCAGACTTTGTTTCGTTTTGTATTATACAAACTCAGATTTGTATCCTATTAAATTTTAGTATAAAGTGCCTATACGCGATGGAATTATAACTCATCGTTGCCATTACTACCCTTTGAGATAAATTTTATAAGTTTCTTGAAAATTCATTTTTCAAGTAAAGTCAACACCATCCATCCATCCATCCATCAGCCTTTCAACGTCCACTGCTGGACATAGGCCTCCCCAAGAGAACGCCACAACGAGTGGTCCCGTCATGGGGGATAATGTCGTAATCGCCACACTTGGCAGGCGGGTTGGCGATCGCAGTAGATGTTGTTAATACTCGAGGGAGTGCTGCTGCCCACTCCCCCGGTATTCCCTTAGTCGGCTCTTACGACTCCCATGGGTAGAGAGGGGTGGGACAATTCTAAAGCCAGCCCCACATAGCTAGTAAAGAAAGTCACACACGGCAACAAAATCTATTGTATAGCCATACATGTAATTAGAACCCTTAGTGTATATGTGTACATTGAAGGCATGTATCATAAAGGGAGACACTAGCGATTAAAGTAAGGTTATAGAACACGAAATAACTATTCTAGCGGCTTAGCGGTTAGAGCCTTTTCCCGGATTGGAAGGGACGCAGGTTCGATTCCCGCACGCACTAAAGTTCTCTTTTTCCACATTTCAGAAACAATTTGTTCTTTAAACTATTTTTACCATTTAAGGTATGTGTGTTTGTCACCTCTTAAATTATGAAAGATATTTTAATGCAGTTTTCACGGGTAGATACGGCGAAGTATGAAGACTTTATTTAAGTTAAACATTTAAATCGGATGTTAGGTAATAGTGTATTCACATTTATTGATATTAAGATAAACCAAAGAGACGCAGAGGACATCGCGGGTAACATAAAATTAATTGAAGTATTAAAGTGTTAAAAATATTTTATAGTTTCAAAGATAAAAAGGTGTCTTGAAGTATAATTAAGAAGGACATTTCTATAACAAGTAATAAAATAGTAATTAAATTATATACGAAGGTTTTTTGTAATTCTGTACCATAACTTACAGTATTTATATGTGCTGCATAACCTTGAAAAATTAATGAATTATCTGCAAAAAACATCATTTTTATTAATTGCATGAAGTTCTAAAATGATGAACAGCTTTGATGTTTTTTATTTGTTAATTCTTTTTCTTGTGAAATATAGCAGACATAGTCTGGCCACCAATTGAACGCCACATAGGGTCTTGAGTTTATTCCCAATACACGCACGAACTTACGAATACATATCTGTTTTAATTAATATTTGGGAACTTACATATCTGTTCTTGCGATAGGTGCGTACCTATTAGTTGTAAATAGTCGCTTCATAGAAAATTTCGTCCATTTTTACAATGTTGGTGATACACTTCCACCACCCCAACTAAAGTTATGT
Organism: Leucoma salicis; assembly: GCA_948253155.1. NCBI lineage: Eukaryota > Metazoa > Arthropoda > Insecta > Lepidoptera > Erebidae > Leucoma > Leucoma salicis. The sequence goes on from OX411825.1 coordinate 6,804,277, forward strand.
CTACCAGTTCCAGTAGCCCACCAGTTCACGAAGTAATGCTAACGCGGTCCCGTGACATTAAATGCTATAGAGACGTGGTTTTTAGTGAGTAAAAATCTCACACTACCAACACACTTCATCTGTATCTGTGTTAGTTGTCTTTTTGAATGTAAAAAAAGTAGTCCACCAGTACAGGCGGAGAGACTGCACACGGCGGATTTCTTTAGTGGGTGAGGGCCCCACACTACTCTATTCGTTACCCCGAACCATGGGATGTGCGGTTAGGTACATTTAAAAAAAAGGGTGTTATACCATGTGACAGCCTCCTTACAACAAAAAGGAATTGATACTAGAGATTGCAAACCGGGCCCGGGCGGCCGGGCCGGCCCGCCCTTGTCCGGTGCCCTTTTAGATACCCACCGGGCCCGGCTATTCTTACCGGGCCCGGCCATTCTTACCGGGCCCGGTCACCGGACCCGGTAAGTAAATTATACAAGTTTTACAGTACAGCATAGCATAAAAGATTTCGCTATTTGCTCAATTAGTAATAGTAACACTTAGCCAAAGTTTAAGAAAAAACATAATACTTTACTTTTAGCAAATAAGAATTTTAAACACAAAGTGAAAAATGTGAAATCAAAAATAACAGTCACGAGCAGGATCTGAACCTGCATCTCCTGGATACCGTCCAGATGCTTTGCCAATTCGACCATCGTGACAATTGCTCCTGACTGTGTTAGGGTTGGCGACGAATGCAATCGGGCCCGGCCGGGTTGAGAAACATACCGGGTTACAATCTCTAATTGACACTAAGTGACAGCCTTCACATATTTGTTGATCTCAAAAAGGTTGACAATCTCATTCGTCGTTCCGAGTGTCGAGAAAATATCTTAGGCATGCCAGTTTCCTCAGGCCAGCGTAGTATACTAGTAAATCCTCCTTATTCTGAACCCTCTCTCGTCTTATCTGAGACCCATTTGCAGCAGTAGAATTGTAATGGGTTGGGAAATAAAACAAAAAAAAATTGGTTACCATCTACAAAAAACTCGTAAACCGCAATAAAAACCAAGACCATAGTTTCAACCGAACGGAATAAATAAAGCAAAGTACACATATACCTAGTTGGAGTCAATTAATTTATCTACTTTAGCAATTTAATTTTATTACATAATTTATGTATATATAGGTAACTGTACAAGTTCATTAAGGGGCTAAACAGACTGACTACCTTTTAGATTTAGTCGCACAATGTCGACATCGCTATTTACCAAGTTTATCTAGATTTAACTAATAATTAATATTAACGAGCAAATAGAACTGTTTTCTTTGTTATAAATAACAGCGAAGAATTTCTGTGTTTCAACTGTAAGTCATGTCTCTTGTTCTCAAATCTCTTTGGATTAATATTCAAATTGACGTAGTCTGCGGATTAAAGGAAGAAAGTACACTGCATTTAAATTCCCCGTGTTCTTTTCTAATTAAGACTAAATAGTTGCATAGGATATAATTTCGTGCATGAATTACCGCAAACACAAATCTATATTCTGTTTCTTCACTTTCAGCGAACTAACATCACTGAAGAGAATACGTAGAAAGACCAGAAGTCGCAGGATTTTATGTACTTATCTGAGCACATAATGTGGTCGGTCCTGCGACATCCACCAGGTTTCAAATAGAACAAGAATTTGAAAGTTGGATATTTATACTACTGAGACAAAATATATTCAATTATAGTAAAAAATATATATTACCTACAGTCAAAATATATAATTTACAGTTTAAATTCAGTATGTGTTATTATTATATATTTTTACCTTTTCTATGTGATAAAATCTACAAGCTTTTATGAACACATTCAGTAATTAAAAGACGTGATTTGGCAAGGCATGACTAGTCTGTCAGACACCTAATTTCGGGTCTTAGAATGTGCGCATACTAGCATTCACTAATAGCCATCGATAAACCGTTTGTCGGTCGGCAACATTTATTTATGAGTAGGTACAGTTTTATAATACACGATTGAAACGCCGAGGAATACTTTATGACAATGAACTCATTTTCAAATCTTATTCGATGATTAGAATCGAATTCTACGAGTAATGTTGCCGCTAACGTGCAAAAATCAGTTATTGCATAGAATTTCTTAATTTCCAGATCATTTGGCTGTTTTGTTACATAGCATAGCATCACGCCTGTATTCCCCGAAGGGGTAGACAGAGGTACACCTCCTGTAATACATTACACACCCACGATTCGCCAGCTATGTTTAACTTCCACGTAATAGGGGGCGAGCCTATTGACGTCCACCGGGCACATTTCCAAACTGCGGCCTGCTACTGAGAATTTTTCTTTTTAGGCAAAAGCTCAATAACATTGCATGTATACAATATTAAATATTTATAAGTTTCTTTATAAACTAGACAAGCAAACTATCTAGATAAACCAAAAAAACTAGCAACGAGTAGGTAAATTACTACGTATTTATCTAAGTCTCTAATAAGGAGTACTTAAGATTTAAATTTAGTGTTATTAATATTAATTTAAATGGATATTGTTATGTTACTCCAATAAGTAATACTTAAAATTTAACTCTATGTTTATCTAATAAAAAAATACTACTAAAGTTGATAATTAGCCAAAAGTCCATAAAACTGTAATGTAATGTGTCAATAGAATCGTCAAATCACTAATAGAAATGAAAGTGTCGTACTCTCTCTTTTTCGTATTTTAACAGTTAAATACACGTTAATATGCACAATAACTAGGTAAAGTGAGGATGCCGACTACTTTAAGTGAAAATTCACTTCTAAATCGTATTCGGTAATCTGCAGATTATCTAGTTAATGAGCTTATTAACGTATTTGGTATTCTAACGGTAACATAATAATAAACAGATTTTTAATTTGTCTTTAGGAAATGGTATCTCTTTATGAGCAATTTATATATTTTGTTATCTGGAATTTACTTCATATGATGCCACATTTAAGTATGTAAAATACTTTTTATTATAGTGGGGTTGCCTTCGGTATATATATATATATATATATATATATATATATATATATATATATATATATATATATATATATATATATATATAATACAGTTATTTTTCTCAAATATCTTCAATGTAGATACAGTTGTCTTTATACAGTAGAATTGAAACATCGTTAAAAGTGGTGATTGACCTTATAGATATGATAACTTAACCACTGATAATTATATACGATTTGGGTAATTCTGTTTATATTAATTATATATCTGTATACGTTATGTATACTTGTGCCCTGAAGGGATGAAACTAACAATCAATCAATGAGGCGAAGTCCCCATTTAAACCGGTCACCATTAAACAATATTTATAGCTATGTAACACATTCCTCTATTAAATTACCATAAGACTAATGAAGAAAATTAGCTTAATTTAAATTTTGCAAGATCGTTTGCCATGAACAAGGCAATTATATTGAGCTATCTCTATATTTCATCACTTGATTCGTAGTAATATATATAACAAATGTAAAAATAAGTGTTCTCTACGCCCATTGTGTTATATACAGGCGAGTAATTTTAAATATGTCTATTTATTATAACTTATTGACTGAAGTTTTTGATCTGTATTAGCTTATTTTAGTTATTAGCTACTCTTAAAGTACAAATTATAAAGGTTTGATTCCCGCTCGTACTAAAATACTCTTTTTCCTTATTCACTAATTACAATATTATGTACTTTTAAGAGTAGCTGAGCATGTCAAGTGTTAAAATATAGAACAAAATGTTTGAAAAATCACGCCATCAAATAGTATGAATTTTAATTGCAAAATTAAACTTACTATAGTGGATGAATGCATGTAAATGCATTGCCGATAGATGGCGATGGTCGTTAAGACAAGTGTGATGAGGAAATTCGGTATTTCTAGAAATAGTACGGTAGCTCAGTGGATTAGAGCACTTTCCCGGATAGGAAGGGACGCAGGTTCGATTCCCGCTCGTACTAAAATACTCTTTTTCCTTATTCATAAATTATAATTTTTACTTTATTGATTGAAGTGTTAAACACTCCAAGTGGTGACGGACAAATAATACAAGCGTCACGACCCCATTTTCCCCGTGGCAAGTAAGCGAAATAAGTAATTATAATCATGCTGTACCACAGACAACTCCACCTATTAAATTGACTGTGCGTTGTGCTTTATCTGTTATATGAATCTAGCTTTAATTTTATAATTTTGAAATAAGAATAAACAAATCTGTATAAAAAAAATATAAATCGGTATAAAAACTTTTTAAGGAAACTAAATAGCCATATCTTAAACAAAAAACCATGTTTGATTTCAAGGCCAAGGTGGGAAAAAATGTTCCTAACCGCACACCCCGTCATTCGGGGCAACGAACAGAGTATTGTGGGGCCCTCACCCACTAAAGAAACCCGCCTTGTGCCGTCTCTCTGCCTTTATTGGCGGGTCAGGAACGCCGCTTCCTCGAAGTTTCCACCCCGGACCACGACCAGCGTATCATCCGCATAATAGATAACCGCCAGCCCAGGGGGGAGCCAACAGCGTAGCACCCAGTCGTAACCGATGTCTCACAGGAGCGGCTAGGGCCGCACCGAATCCTGTGGGACACCGCACGTCATGGGTCTCCTCACAATGTCCCCTATGCGGCTCTCATAGAGAACGCTGCGGCCCTCAACATAGTCTGCCACTAGCCGCCTCAACCTGAGAAATAACCTAAAAACTAGCTTTTAACTGTGGCGGAGCCGCGGACAAAGCCTAGTATGTATTTAAAACTCATTGCGAAACATGTAGACTTTATAGCTTTCAGTTTTAAGTCTATCATGCGACTTAAAAAATTATAACACATGATTGAACACAAATTATTAAAAAACAAGAAAAGGTAATCGACCACATCGCCTCAGCTAAATAGAGGTCAAGCGCGAGCCTATTTATAATTAGAAAAAAATAACAAACCACGCCAACAAATTCATAATAATTATACATTTTTTATTCCTCATATGTTTCTAAGTTTATTGACACATAAAAAACTAACGGTTGCTACCGGAAACGGCTTTTTGAGTCTATTTAGAAGCCTCCTTAAGAATATATAGCTTTATGGAATGATCTCATTATTTACGCTACATTGAACTTGGAAAATATTTGCACTTGAGTAACTTGACCGTCTACGAATAAATATGCCTTTTTCACTTAAAATATAATAATGCAAAATTATAAAATAACGAGCTGATTCCGGTGCCTTCGTCTGCGTAAACTTCAGGTTTGTGTCAATATAAGTTCGTTAATCTATGATAAGTATAACATCACGCCTGTATTCCCCGAAGAGGTAGGCAGAGGTGTATTACACACCCAGATTTTCCAGCTATGTTTAAGTCCCATGTAATAAGGGGCGAGCCTATCGACGTCTACCGGACACATTTCCAAACTCCGGGCTGCTACTGAGAATTTTTCTTTTTAGGAAAAAGCTCAATAACATTGCCCTACCTCCACCAGATGGCAAGCGGTTAACGTAGCGTACACACACTAGCAACACTAGAGTCGTCACCTGCGGGTCGCTATTCGCAATGAAAGGGATAGGAGTTAGATAGGAAGGATATTAAGAAAAGGATTGGTAATAATAATAATAAATTCGAAAATTTTCACACAACGATCCCAAACTAAGCGTAACACTAGTGCTATGGGTACCATATTACTGATATAATACATATATATACTACTTTTTTTTTGTAAAAACATCCCATGGGTAGAAAACACCCAGACGCAGTATAAATATCTGTGTTCATCACACAAATAATTGTCCTGAGTGGGAATCGAACCCACGACCTCGTGCACGGAAGTCGGTTACACAACCGACTACGCCATGAGGCCCGTAGAATTCTAAGGAGACGATAGGAAGGATAATAAGGAGAGGGAAGTGGTTTGGGCCTCCGGCGCTCTTACTTCCATACGAAACACGACAGTAACAGTTGTAGTACCTTTTTTTTTGTTAAGGCGGCTAAAAATCTTCCTAGCCGCACACCCCGTCGTTCGGAGCACCGAACAGGGTAGTGTGGGGCCTTTTTTTTACCGTTGTTTTATGAAAGGGTGGTACTTCCTCGATCAAGTCGGCCCCATCATGCTGGAATAACCAAGGTTCTACCATAGAAAAATAGCTATATCCCATAAAAAAAAATTTTCCGAGATAAATAGTATCCTATGTGTTAATCCAGGCAATGAATTATCTGTGTGCCAAGTGTCATCCAAATCCATTCAACCATTTTTGCGTTATTAACAAACATACAAATATTCACATTAATAATATTATTGGGATGCTTGCAACTATTTTTTTTTTATTGCTTATGATGGCAGACGAGCCTTGGCCCACCTGATGGTAAGTGGTAACCGTCGCTCATGAACTCAACTATACCGAGAGTATTGTCAAACTGCTGCGCACTATTTCACTTCTCAGATATGAAAAATTAAAGGATAAACGGTTATCTTCTGCTACAGCCAAAACACACTGACGTGCTTCATGACCGGTCACACAGGAGACGGTGGTACCTACCTGTTCGGACTCGATAGCAAGTGAATACTTTCACTTGGTACCTAGCTCTACCACCAGTATTGCAATGGGTGATAATTGCCTACTTCCCTTAGTCGCCTTATACGACACCCACGGGAAGGAATGGCCAACCCATGATTTTCCACGTGGGATGTACTGGGCGACTAAGCGAAGTAAGAAAGTAAGAAGAGTGGGTATCAAGTGGGAGTACTCACTTGGTATTGTCCCAAGCCACCTATCCACTATCTTGGTTGTCGGTTCATTGAGTAATGTGGCCTGCCCATTGACACTTAAAGTTGCTTAACTTTGGCTATAGTTTGAGTGCTTCATCTCACCCAAACAGCAATATTTTCGATCTAACAAGACACAAACGGACACACACGCACACACACCTTGCAATATAGTGGAATAATTAAACATCCTCTGTTAAATGAACTATTTTAATACACATGAAATTAGTTTATTTATTTGACGTTCAAAATGTGTATGCCTAAAAGAATATAACCATACATAAGCAACGAACCAGAAACATTCGAACTAACCCTGTCAAACGTCAAACCCGTAAAATTACTAATGGGGGTATAAATTACCCCTTGAGCTCCACGCGCCGAAACAGCTCACCTGCCACCGAATAATACAATAATTAGAACTAACTCTGCATGATGTTTTATTTTTAACCAATAAATTTTATTTTTTTAGCTTTAAAAACTTTGGAACTGGAGTAATTGGCATTCGTTTTCTTGGACATAAATATCCCAGTAGGAAATTATTTAAATAAACTTTTGTTAGTAGCCTTTTAGTTATACTGTTTTAGATATTATAATCAATCTTATTACATTCGATGGGGGAGACAGAATTGCAGTTAGCTATTGTAACGGATACTAATAGGTATTCTATTAATGTGCCCGGTAGATGTCAATAGGCTCGCCCCCTATTAGGTACGTGGGACTTAAACATAGCTGGCGAGTCGTGGGTGTGTAATACACCTCTGCCTACCCCCTCAGGGAATACAGGCGTGATGCTATGTTTGTTTTTACTAATAGGTATTCAAAGAAAAAAAGATGTTAAAGAATATGAATTTGTTAATCGATTTCATTAATTGGACTTTATACCCATAAATATCTACTTTTTTGTTTAAATGGGCATTTCTTGGTTTTCATTTCACAAAGTCCTGCCAGTGTTGTCTCTAAATAATGGATTCTTTTTTTTAACACCACACTTTTTTTTTTGTTAAGGCGGGAAAAAATGTTCCTAACCGCACACCCCATCGTTCGGGGCAACAACCAGGGTAGTGTGGGGCCTGCACCCACTAAAGAAACCCGCCGTGTGCCGTCTCTCCGCCTTTATTGGCGGGCCACTGGAATTATGGTACATTCCTTCGGTGGTTTTTAACACTACCCTACACTAATAATACTCCTTGTATTGCGGGGGACTTTACGAACATACAATTTCACAGCTACAAATTACACCCAGAATCAGAACAACCATTTGTGGATCACAGAAAGAGTTGTGTGTCATTCGAACCCAGAACACTCAGGCGGGGGGAGGCCGGAATCATCTGTGCAGTCATGACAGTCGTTTCCATGCTACATAGGAGTACATCTAAGTACCACACGAATGTATTGGAAATAATATTAATTTGTTTTCATTTTCATACAGCACTTACAAAGTTTCAACTACCGAAACACTAGGCCACTTTTGATGTATCACCTATCAATGACCACAGTAGGTCACGTTACTCTTTTCAAAGTAAAATAGACTCTATCTATAAACCATACGATAACAAGCAACTATTTAGAGCTTTTATATTATAATGTATTCCTTTGCTGAGTTGAAGTCATATTATTTCATACCCCAGGACTACTACTAACATATGTCCAATGAAGTCATATCATAGAGTCAACAGAGGTACCCCACACTTATGTTTTCACTTGCCCTGAACGACATAGTGGTCGAATAGGTATATTTTTTGCCTCCTTGACAAAAAAGGAGCAGTAGGTACGTGTCATAGACTATGTAGGTAAATCAGAACATTATTGTTAGTCCCTCTTTCTTTTACTAAATTGCCCAAATATCGTTGCCTAAATAAGCCCGCGGCTCCACCGCAATCAAAAGCTAGGTTTTAGGTTAGGTTATATCTCAGGTTCCCGACTTTTGAAGTCTAATCGAGAGCTATCAACTAAAAAAAGGTGCATCAAAATCCGTTCAAAAAAAATCTAAAAAAATCGTTTTGTGTTTAGACACGCCTTTATAGCTTAAATACAGTATTTTTTTCTCAAATATCTTAAATGTACAGACATAGCTCTGTTACAGCTTTATAATAGTATAGATATATAAAGGATGCAGGAACTTATTGTACGCGGGATACCCCGCAGATGAGATAGAAGCAAAATAATAAAAAAAACTTCTTTTTCAAAGCACGAAATAAACAAATAAAAGTATAGATACACTTCGGCCATCACCAGATGTTGAGGAAGGAATTCTAACAATATTCTTTTCCAATTCACACCTAAGAAATTAAATTAAGTCAGAAATCGCTTCAAACGGCGGTCATTGTTTACATGCCTATTACTGCCTGCGTCTGCGCAGCGGAACGATAGGGTTGTATATCCCCTTATTACGCTAACAATACTTAACTGCCACTGAATTTTCTACCTTCAATATGTAAGGTAAAGCACGCATTCGTTTGTGGACCTAATAGACGTTTTTGTATCACGCGGAAAACTATGGTAACGATGGTCAGATATAGTTTAGAATATAGAATTTTGTATCAACAAGATATATGTAGCTATAATACAAGTCTTTGAATGTACAAATTATTATTTGTGAATGAGGAAATAGAGAAATTTAGTGCGAGCGGGAATCGAGCCTGCGTCCCTTCCAATCCGGGGAAGTACTCTAATCCACTGAGCTACCGCACTAGCTTTCGGTCATACCCAATCTCCTCATCACATTTATCTTAACGACCAACGCCACCTATCGGAACGCAATTAAGGACGCAGGTTCGATTCCCGCTCGCACTAAAGTTCTCTTTTTCCTCATTCACAAATAATAATTTGTACTTTAGAGTAGCTGAGCATGTCAAGTGCTAAAAATACAGATCAAAAAGTCTTTTAATGTTATGTATAACTTCATATATTATATCATTAAAAATAAAATAGTATAAATAAAACTATAATATTAGATATTTAAAAGTTACCTTGTTTTGTATCCATCCATCCATCCATCAGCCTTTCAACCTCCACTGATGGACATAGACCTCCCCAAGAGAACGCCACAACGAGCGGTCCCGTCATGGGGGATAATGCCGTAATCGCCACGCTTGGCAGGCGGGTTAGCGATCGCAGTGGATGTTGTTAATACTCGAGGGAGTGCTGCTGCCCACTCCCCCGCTATTCCCTCAGTCGGCTCTTATGACTCCCGTGGGTAGAGAGGGGTGGGACAATTCTAAAGTCGCCCCACACGGCCGGGTGTTTTTATAACTTCATAATATAAGAAAACATCGTATTAACAGTCCCTATTACAATTTTGAAAATATTGTGCAAGTAGGGTAGCTGCATTACGAATGCGGTCAGTCAGCCTAACTCCACAGATTTTCCGCAGAGATCGCATTTTGACCGCATTGATTTTACTCTCATGCTCCTTTTTGCATACCCAACTCTCGCTTCCATATAATAACGTTGGGACAAGCACTGCGTTTCCGTTGTGATACGTACCTTCTGGCTGAGGTGGTGGCTGCCGAGAAGTTGTCCCAATGCTCCGTTCACTCTATTTCCCGCATTCAATCTTCTCTCTATATCAGTGGTGTACCTTCCATTCCGACTGAATCCACATCCAAGATATAAGTATTGAAACCTTCTTATCACGCAGCTAATGCACCTGGCTATTGCTTAAATTTCACTAAAATAGGTTCAAATATTTTATTTTATCTCTAAATTATATTAATATACATCTTGTAAACAACCCCAATGTCTTCAATAATATAGTTTCTATTTGAGAAATCAACCTTGTTGCTTAAAATTCAAAATTCAATTTCACTTGCTTGGATAGGTTCTGCTTGGATTATCACTGTATCTAAGGGCTGACCACATACCATTATTAAGATTTTTTATTGCTTTAGTGCTTTTTGAAGGGTATTCGGTAGGAAGTGCTATGTCGTTGGGTTTTAAAGAAGAAGGTTATTCGATACGAATATATTGTAGTTGCGGTCATGGATAACGATTTTAAAGACAATAGGGGTTTCGGTATATGGTTTGTCTATAGATAGGGTTCTTTTATCATGTTTATAAGAATATCTCAAAATCTTGTGACAACAGCCGTGTGGTGATGGACTAAGAAAATAAGTGTCACCACCCCATTCTTTCCCACAGGTTTCGTACGAGGCGACTAAGGGAAGTAAGCAATTATCATCCACTGCATTACGGTGGTAGGAATGCGTACCAAGTGGGAGAACTCACTTGCAATCGGCTTCAGCGGTAAGCAGCAGCTTGACAATACTCTCGGTATAGTTGAGTCCATGAGCGACGGTTACCATTTACCATCAGGTGGGCCGTGGCTCGCCTGAAAACATAGACAGTAAAATAAAAATATGCAGAGCTGTGTCTAAACATTTAATTTATTTGAGAAACAATTACTTTATTAGGCTATATAGGTGTGTCTAAACAAAAAACAATTATTTTTAGATTTTTCTCTGTTTGTCTGTTTATTTGTTTGTCTGTTTGTTCGTTCGCGCATCATGGAAAAACTACTTGACTGATTTTGATGCAACATTTTATTTGGTAGCTCTTGATTAGACTTAAAAACTGGTATACATTTTATCCTGCTACTATATCGAGAACCTGAGATATAACCTAAAAACTTGTAGTAGCAAAGGCTAGTTATTAATAAACGCATTACTTTATAATTAACAAAGTAACATTATAGCTATATAAAAACTATATTAATTTTGTGCAGTATAAATGCCCAAAGGATTCAATGGATGTTGATGAAAGTTAGCCAAAATGTTACTACACTACAAACATTCACAAAATATGCCGCAAATTGGCACTTCACGAAATCAATGACCGTAAAATATATGAATGCAATCGCCTCTTTAGAGGTCTATAACCACCAAATTTCATATATTTTCCCCGCTCCAATAAGTATATAGTCCATATTTTATACATTTATAGCACTATAACATGCTATTTTGTAAAAAATCACTACGCAACATGTTTTCTTAATAGATTGTATGTGTTACATAACAGTCGTCATGAGCTATAACAAGCGAATGTATGTTGCATATAGTACGTAATTAAAGTGCTTGGTAGTTTAAATTGTGAATTTACGTGCAATACTATTAAACGAAGCGAATCGAATATTATGGCAACACAAATTTTCAAAACTTCTTTAAGAAACCTTTATGTCTGATAAAAACATATATTAACGTACATAAAGTAGGCAATCCATCCATCCATCAGCCCTTCATCGTCCACTGCAGGACATAGGCCAGAGGCAAAGTAAAGTAGGCAAGTCAAGCAAAAATTTGTCCCGCCGAGAGAGAAAGAAAATAAATTTGGCGCCCATTTCTTTCTTTCAATATCAATTCATGCGCTTCAATTACAGAAGAAGCCAATCAAATGCGATTACAAATACGCACTCGTCATTAAAAAAGACACGCATACCAAATGTTCTTTCTTTTTATGACTTGCCTACTCTTTCCTATAATAATCATTACAAATTCGACTTGTCAGATCAGGGTACTTAATTATTTTTGTATGAAGTCTTGGACCCTATTTGTATTACTACTGAGTATTGAGTTCTGACTTGATTAACATATACAATTCTTATTAAAATACTAGCTGACCTGGCAGACGTCGTACCACTACTATCTATGCCTGCCGGCTTTAGAATTATCCCACCCCTCTCCACCCATGGGAGTCGTATGAGCCGACTGAGGGAATTCCGAGGGAGTGGGCAGCAGCACTCCTTCGAGTATTAACAACATCCACTGCGATCGCCAACCCGCCTGCCAAACGTGGCGATTACGGCACTATGCCCCATTCTTGGGGAGGCCTATGTCCAGCAGTGGACGTTAAAAGGCTGATGGATGGATGGATGGATGCCCGCCTCAGCTTTACACATGTGGTGTACAGTCGCGGACTTAGGAAATGTAACACTTTAGGTAAATTGTAATCAGCTACCCTTGATTGTCCATCAATAACTCCAGACACGTTTAATGTATCGAAAGTAAGTCAAAGTCTTCTGTTTCATTCACTCACTAACTTTTCATATAAAAATAAAATAAATATACGTCTATAAGAAGAGGAGTGAGACAAGGTGATCCGTTATAATCAAAAATCTTTATTGCGGTTCTAGAGTCCGTTATCAACCACCTCAATTGGAGTAGAACAGGATTAAACATCAACGGCAAATTCATTAGTCACCTGAGATTCGCCGACGATATTGTTTTATTATCTGAAAATGACAACGAGATGGAAGTAATGATTAATTCACTTAAATCTGCGAGCATCAAAGTAGGTTTAGAAATGAATTTGAAGAAAACCAAAATTATGACAAACAGCAAAAAATACCCCATCAAAAAAAAACTACACGTTTTTATCCATCCGTCCATCCATCCATCAGCCCTCCAACGTCCACTGCTGGACATAGGCCTCCCTATGAGAACAATGAGAAAATGCCATAATCGCCACGCTTGGCAAGCGGGTTGGCGATCGCAGTGGATGTTCTTAATACTCGAGGGAGTGCTGTTGCCCACTCCCCGGTATTCCCTCAGTCAGCTCTTACGACTCCCGTGGGTAGAGAGGGGTGAGACAATTCTAAAACTGGCCCCACACGCTTTTATACGAGAAAAAACTAAAGTAACGGACGCCCTTAACTATTCGTTAAGGCTGAAGTGGCGCTGGGCAGGCCATGTAGCGAGATTGAATGTTCCGTCCGAACCGTTGGACTTTAAGACTAACATCACGGCGTGGCCCAGTAGGTTTCAGGAAGAGAGGAAGACCGGTAACCCGATGGGAAACCGACATAGTAAAAATCACGGGTAGAAACTGGATAACCTAAAGACAGGAACGAATGGAAATATCTGAAGGAGGCCTTCACCCTCATATAGGAGGGCTTTTTGCATGACTTTTCATATAATGAGATGTAAAAAAAAATCTGCTCGATTTTTTTATTAATATTCTTTTATACAAATCTTGTGTTGACAATAACAAACTTAAACAAAAAGAATTATCCAAATTGGTGCAGTCGTTCGGAAGCTATGCTCGTACAAACATTTCGGTGATTCATTTTTATTTATATACATTTGACTTATTTTAATTGCATACATAGTTCCAACTACATAAAAGTAATTCTCATCATTACTAATATTTTATAGCGAAAGTCGGTTTGATTGTTCCTTCTCGACGCCGTAACTTAACCGGCCGTAATACATAGAAGATATATTTTAGGACATATTTGCGGGTGTTGGAAATAACTGGGATATTTTTAGTTCTAGACAGACTAAAAAAGTAAAGACACCGCATTGTCAACTAAGTGTAGCCACTTTTTGAAAGATGTGTGCGTGAAAATGTTGTCACCAGAAGAAAATAATCTCTATAATTTGGGTAAATTCTTAAAAGTTTTATGTTTAAAACATAAATGAGGTAAAATTGACGGACCTCGTGGCGTAGTCGGTAGTGTAACCGACTTCCATGCACAAGGTCGTGGGTTTGATCCCAGGGCAATTATTTGTGTGATGAACACAGATACTTATACTTTGCCTGAGTGTTTCCTATCTATTATATGTATGTATTTACAAAAAAAAAGTAATATATGTATTATATCCGTAATCTGGTCCATAGTACAAGCATCTTTGTTTGGGACCAGATGACGTTGTGTGAAAAATGTCCGTGAATATTTATTATTTTATTTATTTATAATTATAAAGTAAGCAAATCATATAGGGAATATTAATTATGGCACTAACAACGTGTACCTACGTAACGTACGTACGAAATCATCACGTAAATAAATAAGTAATTTGGGGTAATTTTAAATCATATGTCATAAACCACGAGTGTTATCAGATAATATTTAAAATCATCTGATGACACTTCGTTTTGGCATTATTTTTTTTTTATTTGTTTGCGTGAGCGCGTGTAATTACAAGTTTGGCATGGTTTTATACGGCTTCACTGGATTGTTCGTAATGCTCCATCTATATTAGATAGTCTGAGGTCCTAGATTCATCAAAGTGTCGATTGATAATCATTCGGATATGATGTTCATTATATAGATGGAAGAAATTCGTCGAGTCGACTATTAATGTTAACTTTGCCATTATTTAAACTACGCTATTCAGTTATAAGATATTTACTTACTGGCCCAGCAATTTCCTTCTTATATCCAACAATATTTTTAATCGTTTTACCCACATTTATACAATTAAATATTCATACAGCTACATAATTAAATACTCACAAATATAATGATATTATTTAAGATTCACAGCTGCTCATCTCGGCCCACTTTATTTACTTTCTAAATGTTCAAACAGACATATATTTGCATATTAATAAGCCAATAAATAAATCATCGGATCGATTTCAAACACTTTCATAGCAAATGAGTTCACTTGCTCACATTATGTAAACTAATAGTGAGTATTTAGGACGCTCATCTTCATTTTTACAACATGCTTAATATATTACCTACATTTATTTTATTGTGTAAAGTACAATCGCTGGTTAGTTTTATAATTAAACGAATAAAATAGTAGTTAACTATATAATTAAGTGTTTAATTTGACGACGTAAGAGAGCGAGTAAGTCTAAAAAAGAGAGTATTGATGTAAAGATGCGAAATGCTGCAATAATTTAGACACGTGGAACCGTACCAGTATCTGGTTAAGAATATAATGCGAAAATGGAAAGATGCAGGTACGGGGAAAGACCGAGACTCACCTACCTAGACCAAATCGGTCATGTATTGAACGAAGGTGGAGTCAGGAGTCTCCGAAACCAGCGAGCGTGTGTGAAGAGAACTATGAATATTGAGGAAACGAGAGATGTATGCAAGAATAGGGTCTTTTGGCACTCTATTCTCTCTGTCTACCCCACAAGAGAGATATCGTGATGATAAGTAAGTATAAGGAGCAAGTACAAGATTGATTACACAAGTCACAATCGATTTTTTGATAGTGAGTTACCTCGTGTATTTTCGCAATTCACTAAACAAAGATGAGACCATCTAAGGGGAATTAGGAAGAAGATTACGCTTCCGGTGCCCCCTTTCACCGACTGATACGCAGCAATAAGTATAGCCGAAATTCTATGAGTTAATGGTACTTCTTCGGGTGGGTCAGCCCGTTCACTGCTGACTTTAGCAAAGATCGTTTAACAAACGAAGACGGGTGCAAAGCCAGTCAGTCTATTATATAAACAGAATACACATTATCTATGCATACAAAATCAAAACAAACTCTAAAAGTTAATGCTACAGCTTCTAACAACGGAGATAACAAGCTTATGGCTTACGGGTAGAACAAATGTTTAAGTAGTATTATAAAATAAATCATTTGCATTATTCATAGGAAAACATGCCTTACCTTCCCCATTGTTTAATATATTGAGTATAAAAACACTCAAATTAACAACTGTAACCTTTAAAATCACTCCATAACTTTTTAGTCCATAGTTTTGGTCGAAATAAAAAACATTGTTTTGTCGGAATTAAACTTCTACAATCTTACTTATACAAAATTAGATGTCTTACTTATCGTAACTTCTGACGTATGCTTGTTTTAACTAAGTTATGAAATAATAAGAACGAAGGATGCACGTTAAAAATGAATATTCATCTCCATAATTGATGTTCGTGGAGTAAAGGCGATGGATCGCGCGATAGCAACGAACTTTTACTCCTGATTTCGAGGATAAATTTAATTGATATAAGTATTTAAGGGGCAATTGGGCATTTAAATTCCACTTATATAATTTAATTATATTATCAAACGATAAGTCTAATCTAAATTCGTAGAAACGTTGGAAATACACTATTTACTTTTACACGTGTGATTAAAAAATTTAATGTAATATACTGCATTGTTATTATTCAGTGTTTTGGTTATAAAACAACAAACATCTTTTATACGCTATGATAGTAACTATTAATGCCTATTGAGTTTAGTAAAATTGTTGTGTAATGCCTTCGTGATGGTACTAAAATCGTTACTGTACTTATCATCAATTCTAAATAGCGGCTTGAAGGTTGGAACTGCTATCAACAGTAATAGTCTCACCCCTTTTTGAGCGGGTATATGATAAAATGTAATACAGGTCTGCTTGCACCCTCAAAAATAACAATGAATACAAACCTTCGTGTCAGGGTCTCACGACACATATCTCTACCTTTATTTGGATAGATGTATGTGTTAATACACAAACTTATATCCAATATCCCGAATAGTAGACTGGTAAGTTGCAGAAGAACTTCTGGAATTATCTTTTTAACACCCTGGGGGGGATTCTTCAAATATACAATTGACAAAGTATTCCGTCGCAGAATTACCTACTTATTGTATGATTATACAAATAATTGTCCTTTGTGGGAATTGAACCCACAATCCTCGAATTTAAATTCAAATTCAAAAATATCTTTATTTCATATACGAGTATTACGAGTATAAGATATAGCACTTAAAATCGTCAAAGTTACTAATAACTAACACGAGCGCTTAGGTAGCTCGCTTAGGACGCTCGGTAGGGGAAGTCGATGTCTAAACGACTCACGCTATTAATGGAGATTCGAGGCAGCAATCTTCTCTTTAGTTTATTTGGAACAAAGTAGTTTATATCATTATGTCTACTGACTTAAAAAACGTTCAAATTTATATACGTATTTGTGTATTGAAATAGTTTTTCAACCATCCCCATACATATAAGATACTCTTTTTATTTGGATTGAAAGACCTACTAACAATAAAACATAGCATCACGCTTGTATTCGCGAAGGGGTAGGCAGAGGAGTATTATACACCCACGACTCGCCAGCTATGTTTGATTCCCACGTAATAGGGGGCGAGCCTATTGCCGTCTACCAGGCACATTTCCAAACTCCGGGCTGCTACTGAAATTTTTTCTTTTTACGAATAAGCTCTATCGCACCGCCCGACCCGGCGATCAAACCCGCGACCTCATGATCAGCAGTGGCTTACACTACCGCTGCACCACAAAAACAGTTACGATGAAATACTCTTTTTTATTTGGATTGAAAGACCTACTAACAATAAAAGACCCGAAAGTATTTTACTACAAAAGAAGACTTGCCTGTCTCATCTCTTGCGGATAAAACATGAAATGTTTTAAATTAGTTTCATTTGAGTACCTACTTCAAGCGAACAATCTATATTCATTACTTGCACAGCCTTTGAACGCGCGCAAACAATGCACACGTGTGCTCTTGACCCTAAGGTCAAGATCAGTTCGGAAATATCAAAACCCAAGCGTTATTAGTCATAATTCCTTTTTTACTTGATTGCCTACATTAGGCATTTATATACCTGACACACGTATTAAACACAATCTGTTTAAGTGTCTGAGTAAATAGTTTTGTATAGTTCAAGGTGTTAGAATATCTTATGTGGTCCGACAAGCTGATGGTTTTGACGTAATGATGTTTTTACACGCTTTTTATGCTTCACCTGTATGATTGTTTGTATGTTTGTAAGCGACTCCTTTGAGCGCGATTTTGACCCACTTTGAACGGACATATTTCATTTAAACTTTGTACACTTATCAAGAACCGATAAGAATACAATAATTTGATAAATTTCTCTCATTGTTGTTGATCAGGATCGCCAGGATTATTTTTTTTAACAATCAATTGCACTAAATAGTTGAAAATAAATATAGTTTAAAAATCTAAAAACACGCTTTTATAGCATCATCGAACTAAAACGCTACGTCACGGCGCTTTGTACCATCTTCTTCCTATATATATCGAGCATCCCACGCTTTTTTTCACAATAATACAAATATTTTTTTGTTCATTATTACTTTTTAGGTAGAAAAGTTATTAAGAATTATTTTTCACTTATTAGTTCGATGTGCTATAAAAGCGTGTTTTTTAGTTTTTTTAAACTACAAATTATTTGTCAATAAAGAAAAAGAGATTTTAAGTAGGGGCGGGAATCGAACCACGCATCTTTTCCAATCCGGGGATGTGCTCTAAACCACTAAGCTACCCTACTGATCCTTCGATCATCCCAAATTCTTAATCACATTTGTCTTACGACTAACACCATCTACCGGCAAGATTAAAAATTTGGGATGATCGAAGGATCAGTAGGGTAGCTTAGTGGTTTAGAGCACTTCCCCGGATTGGAAAAGATGCGTGGTTCGATTCCCGCCCCTACTACAAATCTCTTTTTCTTTATTCACAAATAATTTTTACTTTAAAAAGTAGCGGATCATGTCAATTGCTAAAAGAAATAGTCTAAAATGTTTTTAAAAACTATATTTATTTCTAAAGACAATCATGTTATGTATCGTGAGGGCCTTTACTAACATACAATTGTTGGACGTAAAGTACACCCACAGTTAGAACGACTAACACTTGGCTCAGTAGGTCGGTATCAGCCACGCTGCCTGAGATCGAGCGCTGCCTGAATCTATTATCACAGTGGTTTCAATACTTACTAATATTGTAAATGCGAAAATGAATTTGTTTGAACGTTTGTTACGCTTTCACGCTGTAACTACTGAACTAATCATCATGAAATTTTGCGTATATATAGTCTGGAGCCCAGAAAAGGAACTTTTCATCTCCAAAAAAATAATTGGATCCCATGGGATAGCTATTTGTAAGATGATTAGTGTACCATAATAGAGTGGTGTATTTATTTTTTTAAATCCACGTGCAAGAAGTCGCAAATCTAGATCTTCATAAAATGGTTCAAGCAATTTACAATTCAATGGGTTTCTTTGCGGTAACAATGACTTGATCAGATGTTATCGCTATAGAGTAAGGATTATCCAACTTCTGAAATCACAATTGCTACTACGATGAGCAATTTTAAAAACTATGTTTTAGTAGTTAATTGAGGGGCCTCGTGGCATAGTCGTTAGTGTAACCGACTTCCGTGCACGAGGTCGTGGGTTCGATACCCACTCGGGACAATCATTTGTGCGATGAACACAAATATGTGTACTGCGTCTGAGTGTTTTCTATCTATTGTATGTATTTACAAAAAAAAAGTAGTACCTATATGTTATATCCGTAATCAGTGGGTCTAACCAAGTTGCATTCTATGATCGCTAACGCTAATAGAAAACTATTTAAATGTTGGTATGGGAATTTGACATCTTTAACCGTAGAAAGAACCTATATTTATCAAGTCTTTAACAATATCTATAACGCTAAGTCACGTGACTTAACGTTAGAGATGTCATGGAAATTTGACATTTTAATAGTTTTCTATTAGCGTTAGCGATCATAGAATGCAACTTGGTTAGACCCACTGATTACGGATATAATACATATAGGTACTACTTTTTTTTTGTAAATACATACAATAGATAGAAAACACTCAGACGCAGTACACATATTTGTGTTCATCGCACAAATGATTGTCCCGAGTGGGTATCGAACCCACGACCTCGTGCACGGAAGTCGGTTACACTAACGACTATGCCACGAGGCCCCTCAATTAACTACTAAAACATAGTTTTTAAAATTGCTCATCGTAGTAGCAATTGTGATTTCAGAAGTTGGATAATCCTTACTCTATAGCGATAACATCTGATCAAGTCATTGTTACCGCAAAGAAACCCATTGAATTGTAAATTGCTTGAACCATTTTATGAAGATCTAGATTTGCGACTTCTTGCACGTGGATTTAAAAAAATAAATACACCACTCTATTATGGTACACTAATCATCTTACAAATAGCTATCCCATGGGATCCAATTATTTTTTTGGAGATGAAAAGTTCCTTTTCTGGGCTCCAGACTATATATACGCAAAATTTCATGATGATTAGTTCAGTAGTTACAGCGTGAAAGCGTAACAAAAGTTCAAACAAATTCATTTTCGCATTTACAATATTAGTAAGTATTGAAACCACTGTGATAATAGATTCAGGCAGCGCTAGATCTCAGGCAGCGTGGCTGATACCGACCTACTGAGCCAAGTGTTAGTCGTTCTAACTGTGGGTGTACTTTACGTCCAACAATTGTATGTTAGTAAAGGCCCTCACGATACATAACATGATTGTCTTTAGAAATAAATATAGTTTAAAAAACATTTTAGACTATTTCTTTTAGCAATTGACATGATCCGCTACTTTTTAAAGTAAAATTATTTGTGAATAAAGAAAAAGAGATTTGTAGTAGGGGCGGGAATCGAACCACGCATCTTTTCCAATCCGGGGAAGTGCTCTAAACCACTAAGCTACCCTACTGATCCTTCGATCATCCCAAATTTTTAATCTTGCCGGTAGATGGTGTTAGTCGTAAGACAAATGTGATTAAGAATTCTATGATCGCTAACGCTAATAGAAAACTATTAAAATGTCAAATTTCCATGACATCTCTAACGTTAAGTCACGTGACTTAGCGTTATAGATATTGTTAAAGACTTGATAAATATAGGTTCTTTCTACGGTTAAAGATGTCAAATTCCCATACCAACATTTAAATAGTTTTCTATTAGCGTTAGCGATCATAGGATGCAACTTGGCTAGGCACACTGGTACCCATAGCACAAGCGTTAAGCTTAGTTTGGAACCAGAGGACGTTGTGTGAAATGTCCGTGAATATATATTTATTTATTATTGAATCGCTTGTTCATAAGATATAAGCTTCTATGTAAGCCGACCCCGACTGGTAGACACCCTCTGCGTATAAACCCAAATCCCAGTCTCTGTGTGATTGGTACACCACATTTATTTCCTCTATGCCTTACCTTCTTTTCTCCTAACGTTGGAAGAACATGTTTGAATGAGTTTATCAACCGTGACAACAGAACTACATGGAATGGACAGGCTCTCGTATGAAAACCATTCAGATTTTATGCATTCACCTATGAATAGAATGTAATAATAAATTTAACTGCCTCGGTGGTGTAGCGGTAGTGTATGCGACTGCTAGTCATGAGATCTCGGTTTCGATCCCCGGGTCGGACAATGTTATTGAGTTTTTACCTAAAAAGAAAAATTCTCAGTAGCAGCCCAGAGTTTGGAAATGTGCCCGGTAGACGTCAATAGGCTCGCTCCCTATTACGTGGGACTTAAACATAGCTGGCGAATCATGAGTGTGTAATACACCTCTGCCTACCCCTTCGGGGAATACAGGCGTGATGCTATGTTTTTTTTTACCTATTAATAGTTTAGATTGCTATTAGCCGTGTGTCACAACTTTAAAGGTTACAATTTAAACAACTCAAGTCAATGTATATTTGACAGTTGAACTGGGGAGCATTTCTTCGGCCCCGATAGAGGTTGGCGCATGCGCTTATGCTCCGGAACGGCGGGCACGTCACGCTACCAGTACACCACGCCCGTCGCGTGCGCATCGTTCAAGACAGGGCTGCCACCTATTAAGCAAGAAGGTCATAAACAGGGGTCACGAAACTGTACATATACAAGAATATTTATCGCAGAATTTTTTGTTTAGGTATACAAGTACGCCTCGTGGCGTAGTCAGTAGTGTAACCGACTTCCGTGCGAGGTCGTGGGTTCGATTCCCACTGAGGACAATTATTTGTGTGGTGAACACAGATATTTGTACTGCGTCTGGGTGTTTTCTATCTATTATATGTAAGTATTTACAAAAAAAAGTAATACATGTATTATTATCTGTAATCTGGTACCCATAGCACAAGCGTTTAGCTTAGTTTGGGATCAGAGAACGTTGTGTGAAAATGTCCGTGAATTTATATTCATTAAAAATTTATCACAGTATATATTTATTAGCCAAGAATTTATCGTATATATTTAATACTTTATTTACTTGTTGAATTGTCAACATTGTTTCGAAAATAATAGAGTAATTAATACACAATGATCTTAATTTTCTTTTATCACGCAATGAAACTGTGTAACTATGAAATAAAATAATTATTCTCTCTTTTAAAAGGCGATTGTACTTTGACAACCCTAATACACTTGTATGTATGTAACATGTTTTGATGTATACACATGCACATGTAACTGTGTTTAATTGCTTTTGGAACGAGGTACGTATTATAAGTAATTTCTGATATTATTCGTGATTAGCTTTCTCTGTTAGGATCTTAGCCTAAATGCTTGCATCCAACTTAGGATTATTTTTGAAGTCATACTTCTTATGGCGCGTTAGGGAAAAATGATGAGAGTAAATTTTTACGATGCGCGCGCACACCGTCACGAAAAACCGACACCCTGAAGTTAGCTATAGTCAACATTTTAGTTTTTTTGTGATATTTAAATAAACTTTATTTAACTAGATAATGCGTTATAATAAAACTTTCAATGTATTAAATACTTTTTTTCTATTGTTAGTGTCGTTTTTTCTACAAAGGTAGAATAAGGCGAAAGATTAAATTTTTGAAAAGATTTTTATCTTGTTACGCCAAAGAAGTATAACTTCTAACGCGTGTACATAAGTACACACACACTTTTTTTTTATTGCGGATGATCGCAGAAGAGCCAAGGCCCACCTGATGGCAAGTGGCAACCGTCGCTCATAGACTCAACTATACCGAGAGTATTGTCAGGCCGCTGCGCACCATTTCATTTCTCAGAATATGAAATGAAAGAATAAACGGACATCTTCTGACACAGCCAAAACACGCTGACGTGCTTCATGGCCGGTCACACAGGAGACGGTAGTACCGACCCGTTCGGGCCTGATAGCAAGAGAGTACTCTCACTTGGTACCTAGCCCTACCACCAGTAATGCAATGGGTGATAATTACTTACTTCCCTTAATAGCCTTGTACGACACCCGCGGGAAAGGATGGGGTGGTGACACTTGTATTCTTAGATTTCTTAGTCCGTTACAACGGACGGACACGGACGTAAATTTCATCATAATCATGTATCTGTTTCCGCGTCAATCAACCACCATCACGTAGAACATAGGCTCATCGACTGCCCGCAAATAAATGCAATTTTTATTTTTTAAACTTACTACTTACTATTATGTAAACTTTAAAATTTCCAGTTACTGAATAAAACAGCAGCTTTATAACACGTTCTTACATTTTCTGCTGTTCCGCTTTCAAACTATTATTTCTGGAGAAATAGGGTATAAAATTAAAAATGAAACGAAGCAACGTAACACTACATTAATAATTGCATAAAAGATACGAAAGGGCTTGCCTTTCATATCTTTTGACTGACAATCACAGAAAGGGATACCGTTATCAAAAACCATATTGAAAACAAGCCATAACATATGTTCAAATGACTTGTTAGGCCGTGTGGGGCCGGCTTTAAAATTGTCCCACCCCTCTCTACCCACGGGAGTCGTAAGAGCCGACTGCAGGAATACCAGGGGAGTGGGCAGCAGCACTACCTCGAGTATTAACAACATCTACTGCGATCGCCAACCCGCCAGCCAAGCGTGGCGATTACGGCATTATACCCCATGACGGGACCGCTCGTTGTGGCGTTCTCTTGGGGAGACCTATGTCCAGCAGTGGACGTTGAAAGGCTGATGGATGGATGGATGAAATGACTTGTTTGATGGTCAGACGCAGACCTTATTCCCAAAAAAACGTATCATACACGTGAAGAATTCAATAATTTTTATATTAAATATATCTTCGAAAATATGCGATACTTAATCAAAATATAACCAGCACACAATGAATATACCAACCTCTCACCTGTTCTTACATGTGTCACAAAGAAATGTAGTCACTTTCAGGTGATCGGGAGCCAGTTTGGTGACTAAAACCATAAAAACGTGTACAATGATATAAACTACATATTCTAACGATTTTATCAGTTTACTCCGGATGTCTTTGAATTTTTTAGATCAATATAATTTAGCTTAACATATAACATATCTGACAGAAATAAAATTTTGTGATTGTAATAAATAAAGATTTAACCTGCCTAATAGCTATCAACTGATATAGGCTTGGCGCCTTCTTGGGGAAGCCTACGTCCAACAGTGGACGTCGAAAGGCTGATGGATGGATGGGCAGCAGCACTCCCTCGAGTATTAACAACATCCACTGCGATCGCCAACCCGCCTGCCAAGCATGGCGATTACGGCATTATCCCCCATGACGGGACCACTCGTTGTGGCGTTCTCTTGGGGAGGCCTGTGTCCAGCAGTGGCCGTTGAAAGGTTGATGGATAGATGGATGGGTGATCTCTTCTATTAATTAAACAAATAGTATTGTTATTAACGTACATAATGGTAAACAAATTATTAGATTTATATAAACTAATCCAAAAAAATGATAATTATTAATGCGAAACGCGGTAAGTCCAACTTCTTCTGTAAAAAAAATGTTTAATTAAGAGGATAAGGCTGCAGTTAAAATATACTTTAAGAGGTCATTCTATACTATAAAAACAAAACATTTATTTAATTTTAATGTGTATGGTTTTAATTATGTGAACAAAATTAAACTTAATTTTGAAGAAAATATAATTGTAGTTTTCATTTCAATAATAACAATATTTTGGAGGATATAACAAAACAATTATTTTACCAAAATAACCTTACCACAATGTGTTTAATTTGTGTATACATAAATTAATCCATGTAGGAAGAGTTGTAAACATCAGACAATTTAAGTACCTCATTCAGGAATTAAATATAACGTAATTATAAAACATTTATATTTCAAGTAACATGGAAGTTAAAATACAAATTATTAATATAAAAATCTGTCTGTAACAATGTTCCTAGATGATTTACATTAACAGATTTTCGAGGTAGAAAAGTTCATTGCTAGAGATAAAATATTTAATTTTTACGTAAAATTCCATAAGTAACATATTTCAATAACTCTGACCATTTCCATTCTAATAATAGTATTTTTCTATTTTTATAGTAAACATGATGATTTAGGTGACGATTTTATTTCTCGAGCGTTACAATGGCTCAATTGTCACATAGAACAAGTATTTGTGTAATTTATGCTCGTAGATAGTTGTTTGATATGGTATTTATGTAGTCTGCTCTCGTTTAGTAAAACATAGCATCACGCCTGTTTTCCCCGAAGGGGTAGGCAGAGGTGTATTAAGTCTTACGTAATGGGGGCCGAGCCTATTGCCGTCTACCGGGTACATTTCCAAACTCCAGGCTGCTACTGTCAATTTTTCTTTAGACGAAAAAGCTCAATAGCACCGCCTGACCCGGGGATCGAATCCGAGATTTCGATCAGCAGTCGCTCACGCTACTACTGCCCCACAGAGGTATATTAAAGAGTTTAGTATACTTTTAAATCTTTTACATTTTTAATAAGAAACTGAATGCATAGATGGTATAGCGGTTTGAGTGCTCATTTGGCTTACCGAGGGTTCTTCCAAGTTTCAGTCTATTATGTACTCGTTTACTATGTTCTAAAGCTCTCAAACATACAATGATTATAGCTTAGTAAAGGTTTTAATGTATTTTTATATAAATGACAAGAAACAAGTTAGTACAGTAAACATCACATTTCTTGATCAAAACAAACTAAATCTTGTCACTTCTCCGAAAATAACACGCATCAAGATTTCGTTTCCTGCTACAAACTAAAGCAAATCACTATACATAATGTATAACAATCTTTTATACTTAGTTATTCGTAGGTCAAGCGCAATACAAAAAGCAGCTCATATATCAAGCTAACCCACCGGAACGGGCAAACCACGGTCACCACACCTAGCTTACATTACCTTAACACACCAGTATAACATGAGCCATCTGTTTCTAATACCTGTATACCTTTTCCAGCGACTAACAGGTCTAGTTTTATCAGTGTTATATGTAAGTATAGTTTAAGACATATAGGAAAGGATGTTACGCGGTCATTTGCTGGCAATGGCTCGCTTAGGAGACGTTTGTTGTACCTACTTATAAAACTGTAATACAACGTGTTCGTTCTTTTATTAATTTAGTCATAGCACAAGTTTAGTTACATCACGAATACCACTGAAGTAATGTCACATACGGGGAAGTGGCCACTGAGCTATCGTACAGACCTATACGGTCATCCCAATTTCCTCATCACATTTGTCTTTACGACCAACGCATTTTATTTAAATTGATGCATGTAAATGCATTCCTATAGATGGCATTACATGCATCAATTTAAATAAAATGCGTTGGTCGTAAAGACAAATGTGATGAGGAAATTGGGATGACCGAACGGGTCTATACGATAGCTTAGTGGCTCACTTACCCGGATTGGAAAAGACACGGGTTCGTTTCCCCCTCGTACAAAAAATCTCTTTTTCCTTATTCACAAATAATTTGTACTTTAAAAGTAGCGGAGCATGTCAAATGCCAAAAAATATAGATCAATAATGTCACATAGTTCCACTAGTCTGCCAGTACAGGCGGAGAGACAGCACATGGGTTTATTTAGAGGCCCCATACCACCTTGTTTGTTGCCTCGAACGATGGTATAGGTACGTTACGAATATAGATCATATTTATCGTATACGAGTCAAATACTCGAATATATATGTTTATTACATACATACCTGCATACATAGCTTTACGCCTGTATTCCCCAAAGGGGCAGGCAGAGGTGTATTACACACACACGATTCGCCAGCTATGTTTTAAGTCCCACGTTATTACGTGACGTCTACCGGGCACATTTCCAAACTCCAGGTTGCTACTGACTCTTTTTAGGAAAAAGCTCAATAACATTGCCCGACCCGGGGATTGAACCCAAGACCTCATGATAAGCAGTCGCATACACTACCGCTACACCACCGAGGCAGTTTATATCCCACGTAATAGGGGCCGAGCGTATTGCCGTCTACCGGGCACAAGTGAGGTTGAGTCAAGCCATGGGAAGGAGGTGGGATTGCCCAGGGATCGGACTCGAGACCTCATGATCAGCAGTCGCATACACTCCCGCTAGAACGATATTATAAATGTGAAAATTTGTATACTTGCATGTTTGTTACATAATCACGTAGAAACAGCTGAACTGACCTTAATTAAATTTGACAGATAACATAGGATCTTTTTAGGATATCTTTTGTTGCATAGAGACATTTATGTGCCATAGAGTGATGCTTTAGGTACTTATATTAAATTAACCAAAATCTGAGATCCGCGCAAACAATGTCGCGAGCATTAACTAACACCTAATAATTATAGATTAGAAGAGTTATTTGATTTGTTTGTTTAAAATTATCTCTGAAATTATAAGAATTTTTCATTACTCATACTCTGAAAGTAGGCCTGAAGTTGCCTGAGGAGCGGGTTGAAAGTAATACTTTTCAGCTCTAGGGAGAATTACTTTCAAGTGACAGCTGAATAATTATAAAAAAAACAGTTCTATTTTCTGTACAGCCAGTCAATTACAGTGCGATGTAAAATTGAAATAACATAAAGTTAAGTATTTATTTTTTTATGACTTTATTTTAATATAGTTGCAACTATATCCTTAAAATAACGAAGATTTATATTTTTTCAATGAATAAAATGAAAAATAATGGCTGAATAGCTGATAGGCCACAGAAAAAAAAAACAAAATTGGCGGGAAAACAGCGATTCCAAATAAATTTTTTTAGTCTCCCATTTTTTCTTTATCAAATTCATGATTTTTATTTTTAGGTTCCTCGTATTCGTAATAAAAAGCACAGTGTTTACCTCGGGATAAAGAGTTATTTAGTGCGAGGGCTCCAATAGTTCGAGGGTGTTGCTTTAATCCCTAGGGTAACAATGTACTATTTTCTTCTCTACGCTATCTTTACGCATT
Organism: Leucoma salicis; assembly: GCA_948253155.1. NCBI lineage: Eukaryota > Metazoa > Arthropoda > Insecta > Lepidoptera > Erebidae > Leucoma > Leucoma salicis. The sequence goes on from OX411825.1 coordinate 6,832,724, forward strand.
TGATTACTTTGCGATCATTAGAGAAAAATAAAAAAGTCAGGACTAACAACTAAATAAAAACTATGGATTGGTTTGTCCGGTAATCGAACTCGCATCACCCGGCTCGGGAGCTCATTATCACTACGCAATCTGTGCAGTTAAGTCAGTTAACGTGTAGACTTCGTACACAATAATGTAAGAAAAACAGCTATTCACATAAGAATGTTATACAACCATACCAAGTTATTAATAATAATACGTAAAGGAAGTCATAAATACAATTAATTAAATATAATAATAACTTAACAATTTTGGCATAGCGGGAAGCAACAATAATTAATTTTAACCAGTGACTTGTAGACAAGCAGTTTATATTCAAAAGGTTGTTCTCAAACGTCTCACGGGAGAAGTCCGCTATCATCAACCCATTGCTCTTTGGTCGTAGGGAGACAGCTAATGCTATTATTGTAAAAGGAAACGTTATTATAAGGAAACGACTTCAAAAATTACCTAGAATTCTTACTCCTTACTAACGTTATAAATGCGAAAATTAAACCAATCATCGTGAAATTTTCACCGTAGTAGGATAAGTCCTGTGAATAACTATTTTTGCATAGAGATAATCTTTTTGTTTTTTTGAAGTGAAAACTTCTTAAAGCGCGTTGAGCACTTTTTGGGTGAACAAATAAATATCATGGAACTCGCATCATCGTCACCGAACGCTCCGATCTTCTTTAGGCGCGTTGAGTACTTTTTGGGTGAACAAAAATCATGGAACTCGCGTCATCGTCACCGAACGCTTCGATAGAAGTGAAAACTATCACTTCTTTATAATGACCAAAATTAGTCATTAACACGTCTTTACAAACCAAAAATAATTCAAAAATAATAATCTCTCGACGATACAATTAACAAATTACTTAGTTTTCGCTTCTATCGGCAGTCCCCAAAGACTGCCCCGCATGTTTTTTTTTTTTACACTCTGCTCTAAGGAATAATCCTTGTATTGCGGGGGACTTTACAAACATATAATTTCACAGACACAGTACACCCAGACTCAGAACAACCATTTGTGGATCACACAAAGAGTTGTCCTATGTGGGAATCGAACCCACAACACTGGGACGGGAGGCTGGTATCTAAAGCACTCCACCATCTGTACACTCACGTTGTGTTTAGTGTTTAGAATGATGTATTCATATTCTGATATCCACGCGGATTATATTTATAAGGTGTATTTATGCAAACATATTATCTAGATATAAATACAACAAATAAATCTGCAACTCCTAAACTAAAAATAGTTTTATTATCTTACTTAACATAGTAAGATCACAGGGAACAATCGATGTTCGAGTTTGTTTATCTAGTACAAACACTTCAGTCCCATGACTCGAGTGTTCTTTCAACTAAGCTAACAATTAGCAACGACCGTTGAACTGTTTAGCTAACAAGTACCAATCTTAGTAGTCAAACTATGACTCTGTGTCACTGTGCGTCGTCCACTAGACTCACCCTACACCAAGAGCCTGCCTATTGCCATTTTAGCTCACTAACTATTCAGGTTATATCGACCCTTATCATTTTCCTGCGGATCTACGTATTAACCGCCCTCTCGATGACGTGAGGCGATACTTCAAGATTAGTTATGAGACCATCATCTTAAGATTACATCGCACAACAAAGATACTGTGAAATTTCGGACGATAAATCCTACTATACAAATATGAGAGTTATTAGATATTTTCAAACGACTTCGAAAAGGAAGAGGTTCTCAATTCGACTGCATGTTTTCTTTTGTTTGGTACTCGATATTTCCGTCAATTATGAATTGATTTCAATGATTCTTTTTTGTCTTCTACATCAGAGGTGGTCCCTTTTAATTTTCACAAAATAGGGCGAGCGGCTTTTATGAAAATCAACAAAAATGTAAAATATTGTATACATTGCTGATATTTCTTTGTTTACTTTGAAACCTCTCTCGCTCATTGGAGCAGTGCGATTAGTTGGCGTACCCATATTATATATTATATATGGGTACGCTAACTTTTCTTCACAGTCTTCGGAAGACTCTGAAACGCTATGCTCTATTTCTTTCTTTACTATGTTTTAGGCGCTCATCTTTGTCATTTTCAGATTACTGTGTTCGACACTTTCTCATACGAGATGCAAGGAAGGGCTACCCATCATGTACCACCTAATCTAACCAAACTTGTTTTTTTTTTATTGAATGAGTATTGTTGACTTCAAAAATATCAGTAGGTAGAGTATTTCCACCCTGACTGCCGTAGCGAGTTCGCGGCGCTGCTCTACTCACGCTGAACAATCCACCAGCGTGTGCAGTGTCTTCAGGCCCCGCAGTAATAACACCGGGCTGTCTCCTTTCGGCCTATGCGACACAGGTACTTTCCAAAGCTACCATACCCCGAAAGCACATGCGTCAGTCGGAAAGAGAGGGTGCCATGTCGTCTCTCCAGTCACTCGTACATTATGGGACTGAGTCCTGTGGAATACACTATTACTATGACATAACGGATTAGAATTTAAAACTCCATACAGACTAAGTTGCGGCAGAAACTGGTGTGGTATAAGCCTAGACATAACTTATCATTTTAGACAGCTGAAGAGTCTGAAGACGATAGCCAGCCCGATGCTTGATACTTTCCTGAATGTAGGAGGATTTTCAAAGTATATAATGTACCATAACCTGTGGCTATTACTTATCGTACTCTGTTATTATAGAACGGATATTTTAGGAGGAGAGCCCACCACTCACCCACGGATTGTCAATCCCGGTTATCTTTGGACACACAAAATAACCTAAAATTACCAATACGCACTCTCGTATTATCGTAGTCCGTTAACCAGCATGAAAAAAACCTAATAAATTTTAGTTTGAGGTCATCCTAAATATATGTTGGACATCTTGACGTTAAATAAACATAAAAAAACTTTTATGTACTAGCATTGCTTCATATCCGCGGCTAAATTCTTATAATAATATTAACGCAATGAATCATTGTTTATGAAATATTGTTGTCTATTAAATCAAGGGTGAATCGGTTAAGTTAAGCATTTAGTAACAACATAGGAATAAGTTAGTTTTTTATACGAGTGGCGAATAAGCATACAGCCCACCTGATGCTTACCATCAGTTACCGTAGCCTATAGACGCTAGCAACACCCAGAGGCATCACTCGCGCGTCGCCATCTCCAAGGAAATGGGTAGAAGTTGGATAGGGTGAATAATGAGAGGATAAGAAGAATAATAAGGAGAGGATAGGAAGGATACTAAGGAGAAGATAGGATGGATACTAAGGAGAGGATAGGAAGGATAATAAGGAGAGGATAAGAAAGATAATAAGGAGAGAATATGATGGATAATAAGGAGAGGATAAGAAGAATAATAAGGAGATGATAGGAAGGATAATAAGGAGAGGATAGGAAGGATAATAAGGAGAGGATAGGAAGGATACTAAGGAGAGGATAGGAAGGATAAAAAGGAGAGGATAGGAAGGATAATAAGGAGAGGATAGGAAAGATACTAAGGAGAGGATAGGAAGGATAATAAGGAGAGGATAGGAAGGATAATAAGGAGAGGATAGGAAGGATACTAAGGAGAGGATAGGAAGGATAATAAGGAGAGGAGAGGAATGATAATAAGGAGAGTATAGGAAGGATAATAAGGAGAGAATATGATGGATAATAAGGAGAGGATAAGAAGAATAATAAGGAGATGATAGGAAGGATAATAAGGAGAGGATAGGAAGGATAATAAGGAGAGGATAGGAAGGATACTAAGGAGAGGATAGGAAGGATAAAAAGGAGAGGATAGGAAGGATAATAAGGAGAGGATAGGAAGGATACTAAGGAGAGGATAGGAAGGATAAAAAGGAGAGGATAGGAAGGATAATAAGGAGAGGATAGGAAGGATACTAAGGATAATAAGGAGAGGAGAGGAATGATAATAAGGAGAGTATAGGAAGGATAATAAGGAGAGGATAGGAAGGATACTAAGGAGAGGATAGGAAGGATAATAAGGAGAGGATAGGAAGGATACTAAGGAGAGGATAGGAAGGATACTAAGGAGAGGATATGAAGGATACTAAGGAGAGGATAGGAAGGATACTAAGGAGAGGATATGAAGGATACTAAGGATAGGATAGGTAGGATACTAAGGATAGGATAGGAAGAATAATAAGGTGAGGACAGGGAGGTGTTCGAGCCTCCGATGCTCTCACCCACCATACGAAACACAACGGTGAGATTAACTACCGTTATTACACGCTGGTCTTTTGTGAGAGGGTGATACGTCCCCGATCGAGCCGGCCCATTAATGTTGAGATAAGAAAGACTCTACCTATAGAAAGCAAAGATTTTTTTATATGTCTATATATATGAAAGAAAGTCGTGTTAGTTACACTATTTATAACTCAAGAACGGCTGAACTGATTTGGCGGAAAATTGTTAGGGAGGTAGCTTAGAACCAGGAAACGGATATAGGGTACTTTTTTTAATATACCGTTCCCGTGGAACGTGACATAAAAGGTGGTATAGCAAAACGCAACTGACATGTGCGTGGGCCAACGTCATGTGAGTCACTACGGACTGTTAATGGTACAATATTCCCAACATATCGTGCTGCATGTGAAGAACTCAATTTACTAGAAAACGATACCCAGTGGGATACGACAATCGTTGGAGCAATTATCTCTGCAGCTCCAAGTCAGATACTCACATTATTTTTTATCATCATTTAGACATGCTTTCCATCAAACCCATCTAACCTGTGGCACAAATACAAGGATAATATGTCAGAAGACGTATTCAAATTCGTGTCAGTTCAAGAATTCCCGATCTTGAGATGAATGGGGAAATACATAATTGGGCTTTGCTCTTGATCGAAGACATGTGTTACCTCATGTGAGGTAGCTTACTAGTCAGGTTAGGAATGCCAGCGCCAAATGGTGAAATGAATGACGCATTTAATCGAGAATTGGAACTGGAATGTGAATATGATCATCAGGAATTAGATTTAGTAATTCAAACGAATGTACCCCTGTTGAATCCCCAACAAAAGTTTAATATACATTAATGAAGGAAATTGATGATGGAAATGGTGTTTTATATTTTCTGGATGCTCCCGGTGGAACTGGTAAGATATCCCTCATGTTAGTAGTTTTAGCCACTGTTCGTGCGAGATCCAACATTGCGGTTTCAGTTGTTTCTTCTGGAATAGCAGCCACATTGGTAGAAGAATGCCGTACGGCTCATTCAGCATTAAAATTACCGTTAAATCTTCAAACTATTGAAGAACCAACATGTAATATTTCAAAACACTCCGCAATGGCCAAAGTTTTATCAGCATCGAAAATCATCATCTGGGACGAATACACAATGGCGCATAAACGTGCATCGGAAGCACTTAACCGAACGTTGAAAGATCTACGCAACTCGAGATGTTTTGGAGGCGCAATGATTTTACTGTCTGGCGATTTTCCTCAAACACTGGCAATAATTCCAAGATCAACTGCTGCCGACGAAATAAACGCTTGCCTTAAATCATCGAATCTATGGCGTTATGTCAAAAAACTTCAGCTGACAACAAATATGAGAGTTGCATTGCTGAACGATACATCTGCTGAAGATTTCTCTGAGCAATAGCTGACTATCGGTAATGGTCGAGTACCTGTCGATGCATTGAGCGGATTGATTTTATTTCCTCCGAATTTCTGTAACTTTGTCTCATCGAAAGATGAAGTCATCAACAAAGTATTCCCAAACATCATTAGTAACCATAAAAATAATGAATGGTTGAGAGCAATTTTGGCGGCTAAATATAAAGATGTAGATGACTTAAACTACATAATTCAAAATAAAATCATTGGTACACTGCATTCATTCAAATCTATTGACTGTGTAACAAATAAAGATGAAGCCACCCACTATCCAATTGAATTAAACTCCTTGGATGTGCCTGGCTAACCACCGCACAATTTACGACTAAAGGTTGGCTCCGTAGATATCATGCTTCGAATCATAAACCAACCAAAACTGTGCAACGGAACGCGTTTGGTGGTAAGTAAATTGATCAACAGTGTGATTTACGCCACGATACTCAAAAGGAAATTCCAAGGTGAGGAAGTTCTCATTCCGAGGATCCCGACGATCCCAACCGATATACCATTTGAGTTTAAACGACTTCAATTTCCGATCCGTCTTGCATTTGCCATAACCATTGAAATAAAATAAAATATTCACGGACATTTTTCACACAACGTCCTCTGGTCCCAAACTAAGCTTAATGCTTGTGCTATGGGTGCCAGATTACGAATATAATACATATATTACTTTTTTTTGTAAATATGTACATATAATAATAGATAGAAAACACCCAGACGCAGTACAAATATCAGTGTTCATCACACAAATAGTTGTCCTGGGTGGGAATCGAACCCACGACCTCTTACACGGAAGTCGGTTATACTACCGACTACGCCACGAGGCCCGTCAAACAAATCACAAGGCCAATTCTTGAAAATTTGTGGTCTGAATCTAGAAAATCCATGTTTTTCCCATGGTCAATTATATGTGGCATGTTCACGGGTCGGAAGATCATCTGCGTAATTTGTTCTTGCGCCTGAAAATAAAACGAAAAATGTCGTCTATCACAAGGTGCTTCACTGAAGAATGCAACCCATGCATCAAAATACATGGCCAATAAAGAATCTTTAAAATACTTGATTTTTTTATTTATATTTATTATTCTAATAAAAATAAAATCCTAAATCTGCTCCTTTATTGCCTCTAAGGCGGAACAAAGTTCGCCGGGTAAGCTAGCTGGTTTTTTTGTATGTAGCTAATAAACTCTAAAGCGACTGAACACTACATTATCTGACTGAAAGTTAAATTATCTAGAAGTAATATAAATTGTACAACAGCCAGCTATATTTTGACGGCAAAGTAGCGACGATAACATACGAGGAGGGATCAAAAAGTATTGAGAATGAGATAGAATATAATGACTATTGATAACTTAATAATTTATTTTTCTACATAGTCTCCGAGTCTCTCTACACACCGAGTCCAGCGCTTTTCTAAGGCTTCAATCCCTTTCAAAAAAAAATTTTTGTCTTGGTCCTGAAAAAAGCTCTCCACGGCATCCATCACCTTGTTATCGTCTTCGTAACTGTTTCCCCTTAAGTATTCTTTCAATTTTGGGAACAGATAAAAATAGCTAGGCGCTAGATTTGGTGAATAAGGGGGAGGGGGGGGGTCAACCAATTCGAAGCCAGCTTGCTGAATGGCAGCCATCGCAACTGTCGACCTGTGCGCGGATGCGTTGTCGTGATGAAACAACACGCCCCTTCGATGATTCCCTCTCATTTTTTCTTTGTTGGCATTCCTCAACTTGGGAACTAAAGCGGCATAATATTGGCCTGAAATACTGGTTCCACGCTCCAGGTAATCAATCAACAATATCCCTTCTGAGTTCCAAAATAGCCGCCAGCCGGTGCCACGGCATGAAACTTCTTTGGGGTCGGTGATGATGAGCGTTTCCATTGCGAAGATTGCTGTTTTGTCTCGGGATCAAAATGATGGACCCATGTTTCGTCCATTGTTACGAAACGAGACAAAAAGTTTTCAGAATCTTCTTGAAACTTGTCCAACAATATCTTGGAAATATCAAGTCGATTTTGTTTCTGACTGTCGGTTAACATTCTCGGCACCCATCTTGCGGAGACTTTTCTCATATTCAAAGATTGCTTCAATATGGATTGAATACTTCCATATGACCGTGTGGGGCTGGCTTTAGAATTGTCCCACCCCTCTCTACCCACGGGAGTCTTAAGAGCCGACTGAGGAATACCGTGGGAGTGGGCAGCAGCACTCCCTCGAGTATTATCAACATCCACTGCGATCGCCAACCCGCCTGCCAAGCGTGGCGATTACAGCATTATCCCCCATGACGGGACCGCTCGTTGTGGCATTCTCTTGGGGAGGCCTATGTCCAGCAGTGGACGATGGAAGGCTGATGGATGGATGGATGACTTCCATACGAAATGCCCGTTTCTTGAATTAAGTATCGGATAGTAAATCTTCGATCGCTCAATACAATTTTCTCGACTTTCGCAACATTTTCTTGGGTGACTGACGTCGATGGACGGACGTAACGATGTTCGTCTTCCGTGCTCATTCTCCCTACTCGAAATTGAGAAAACCACCTTGCAACAGTGGAATACGGCAGAGCAGACTCTCCTAATGTTGCCTCCAAATCGCAATGAATCTCTTGCGTCATTAACTTTTTTAAACAGAGGTATTTAATAACGGCTCGCACTTCGTTTTTCTCCATTTTCTAGAACACGTTCCGACACGAAGCAAACAAATGACTACATTCAGAAAAAAAACAAAAGAGAATCGAAGATTTTTTTCTTTATTAACATTACAAATATGTATCTGAGCTATGCCTGCCAGTATTTATTTTTTTTCTTACCAAGGAGTATGTCGTTCTCACTACTTTTTGATCCCTCTTCGTACTAGAAAATATAATAGAGCCGGAGCCTTTATTACAAAACCAATAAAAATGTTTCAAACTTACCGACAAAACATAATAATTATATTATCAGCGTATCTAGCCAACAAGCGCTCACCTATTCCATACTCCAGTGATCAGTAATGTACCGCCCGTACCCATACTTACAATACACGTTACAATTTTCTACACAATTTGATCGCCGCGCTGATTGCGACAACCGTTGACAATTGCTCGTAACTGTCTCCAAGTTCCGCATGTAGACTTCTAAAGATAAACGAAAACAAGTGAATACCTTTCTCCAATTTTAATTATGATATAAGTTCCTTGGAAACGTTTTCTATAATGGTTTTGGATTCGTATATGATTCAAGTAGTACATAGTCTCGTTATCGATGTCCTGGAGTCAGTACGATTCCTCTGCAGAATATTTACTCTGATAATTCTATTATTTATCGAGTGGTAGAGTTTTGCTTATCCTAGCATGAATGGGCCGGCTCGATCGAGGAAGTACCATCCTCTCACTGAAGATCAGCGTGAAATAACGATAACGGAGCGAGAAGGCACAAACTCCTTCTTTATTATGCTTCCTACCCTTTATATATCCTGCCTCTGGTGTTGCTTGCGTCTATAGGCTACGGTAACCATTTACCATCAGATGCCGTATGCATGTTTGCCACTCACTTAGTAAAAAAAACCGTTGTTACATTTTCAGTTTATCTTTCAAGTGGCGTTAAACACAAAGTGAAAAATATTAAATCGAAAATAACAGTCACGTATTTGAACCTGCATGCGGTATAATTTATGAAAGCATTTTCGACAGATGGCGCAGGCGTCACCCAAAGACGTTAAGTATGCATGTGTTATCGAAATTAGCAGTCAGGAGCAATTGTCACGATTACTTAATTGGCAAAGCATCTGGACGGTATCCAGGAGATGCAGGTTCAAATACTGCTCGTGACTGTTATTTTTGATTTCACATTTTTCACTTTGTGTTTAATGTACAGTGCTAAGCATGTCAAATGCTTAAAATATATAAAAATAACTAACTAACTAACTATCAAGTGGCGGCTAAACTCAGAAACAGATGGATGGTTTTTACAAGTAAACCTTGATTGTAAGATGGTATTTTTTCTGGTTAAAGTCACGATAAGTTGTTAGCAACAAAATATTGATGAGGTGGTGAATGTATACAGTACTGCTTGTTTGGAATGAGTTGATGCTTCAATTTTCTAACAGTTCCAAGATCCTTGCAACAATTACATAAGACACTTTCACCTGAATGCTGTTGCCTCTTGGCGTGATGTTAACGGCCCGTCGCGGTCTGCTTGCGCCGGCGCATTTTTACTGCGCTTTCGTAAGTAAGCTGATCCTGAACGATAACGACTGCAATCACATCACATGAGCATCCAACAATGCAGTTTTTATATAGTGAACTTAATTCATTCTTTATTCAATGGAAAATACCTTCACCGTCAAAGATTTATATTGTTTAGGCAGTACCAACTTAATAGTAAAAACGAGATGAAAAATTTACGTTATTACCAAAATTAAATAACTAATATTCAATGAATTTAAATGTTGACTTGAAATTTAATAAATTTTTGTAATATTATTTAACATATTGTTTTTACAAACATGATTAATGATCAAGTCTTCCATGGACATTGAGTAAGAACGTAGAAATAAGATCTATTTCCTGTGTGGGATTCGAAATGGCAGTAGATATACCTCAGATAGCAGCATCACTGCAGTGATAAAAGTAAAAAGCAAGGACTGCAAAGACAAAAGATATTGTAAGCGTCATTCTCTGGAGAGGACAGGAATAATACTAAGGAGAGGATAAGAAGGAGAAATAAGAATTGGATTTGGGCCTCCGGCGCTCGCACTCGCCATACGAAACATAACGTACCTTCCATTATTTCACACTGATATTCTGTGAGAAAGTGGTAATTGAGCGGTTGAGCCGGCCCATCCAGGCTGTACCATTAAAAGGTGTGCTGTTATTTCTGCCCTAAAAGCGATCTCTATTATACCCTCAAAGCGAGATTTCCTTCTATAGGGTTTAGGTTTTTAAATGAAAGATAAAGTAAAGCAAATTACAAATAAACAATCAACAATGATTACCAAAACAATCTCAACAAGTCTCTGATTTTATTTTGATCGTATCTATTTTAAGACAGCAAATATTTAAAAATAACGTATTAGAAACATAACTGTTCTGAAAACAGAAAAGAGGTTAAAGACTAGAGCTTAACTAAAATCTAAAGACGCTACAGTTATTATGAGTGCATTGTAAAAAGTTTGTAACGTTTCAGCATAACATTAATAACGGCAACAATGATGTTTTTTTTTATCTAGACTTAAAACAATAACACTTATAAATTTTTGCTCGTTTGTATCCACATTCCGTTAATATTTATTAGTGCATATTTTTACAGTACGATGCTATTCACATAAATATTTCACACAAATCACAGCAACATTAGTAAACGTCAAAGTAGCGTCATACTTTATACAGATACAAAAAAAAAATCCCTGAAATAATTTATAATGCACTCACATCTAATACATACACTAAATTTAAAAAGGAAGTTTTATTACTACTATTAGCAAATTGAGTGAGTGGAATGTCTTAATAATCATACATGAAATAGAAAGTATTCTCCCTCATAATAAACGTGTCCATATTTTCGTGTTTTTTTTTCGTTGTAGTGAATCAGCAAAAATAACACTTTTTAAAGCATATTGTCAGAATATATACACGGGAAATCTGTGGGTCGGTTATGCCAATAAATCGTTAAATACCCTGCGCATCCAATACAACAATATCTTTAGATTGATGTTGGGACTGCCTCGCTACTGTAGTGCGTCGGGGATGTTTGCGGAGTACAATATGGACAGTTTTAATTCTATCATCCGCAAAAAACTGTATCCAGGGATAGGGATCCGCAGGCTGAGGAGCAGTCACAACACCATTCTAAAGACGTTAGTCGACCGGTACTCATCACGGTTATGGAAAGGTCTGGTGCGGAGAATGATTACGGCATATCCGTCGCCACTTTGGTGATTAATTAATTGTTAAAAATAAGTAGCTTAATATTGTGTTCATTTTATTAACCAATTAGATTGAATAGTCTCTCTTTTTATGTTGCTTTTTACATTACTAACCAATATGGATCTTTGTAATCCGAAATAAACTCTTTATTATTATTATTATAAATCATTATTAATATTATAGAAATTGACTTAACCCTCCAACATTTCCCTTTCAACCCTCAATAAATAACCCGTTAAACACCAGATTGTGCGTGCACGCTACACTTGCACGTGCGCGCGCGTTCATTACTCGAGTTCCGATTTCCGACGTACACTTCCCATCCCCCTAACTTGTCAATCGATGAGTATATAATTTCGACTGGATGTGGCTCCTTTGTGGTAATATATACAGGTACGTTATGACTTAAAATATTATAAAGGTACATTTTGATTTAAATTAAATATTTAATACCTGCTGCACAGATGGCGGATTGGATTAGATATCGGCATTCCGCCCGAGTGTTGTGGATTCGATTCCCATACAGGACATCTGTTTGTGTGATCTGTTCTGAGAGTGGGTGTACTTTGTATCCGTGAAATAGTGTATGTTTGTAAAGTCCTTAGCGACACATAGATTATTCCTTAGTGACCGGTGTACCTAGTCTTTTTTTTATTTTAGTTTTACTTACTTACTTATCATCACGCCATTTCCCTTGCAGGGTAGGCAGAGAGAACAGAGTGCCAAGAGCCTCTATTCTTGCATACATCTCTCGCTTCCTCAAATTTCATAACTCTCTTCATACACGCTCGCCGGTTTCGGAGACTCCTGACTCCACCTTCCTTCAATACATGACCAATTTGGTCTAGGTAGGTGAGTCTCGGTCTCCCCCTATACCTACATCCTTCCACTTTCACATTGTATATCTTCTTAGCCAGTCGCTCGTCCGGCATTCTTTCCACATGTCCGAACCATCGGAGTATTCCCTTTCGCATCTTTACACCAATACTCTCTTTCATACCTACTCGCTCTCTTACGTCATTGTTACGAATGCGGTTAGTCAGCCTCACTCCACAGATTCTCCGCAGAGATCGCATTTCGACCGCATTGATTTTACTCTCATGCTCCTTTTTACATACCCAACTCTCGCTTCCATATAATAACGTTGGGACAAGCACTGCGTTGTGTATTGCGACACGTGCCTTCTGGCTGAGGTGGTGGCTGCCGAGAAGTTGTCCTAATGCTCCGTTCACTCTATTTCCCGCATTCACTCTTCTTTCATACATCAGTGGTGTACCTTCCATCCCGACTGAATCCACATCCAAGGTATACAAATTCATCCACTTGTTCTAGCACACCATTTCCTATTGCTACCCTAACATCTGTTCTGGCTTCTTCTCTTTCAAAAACCATTACTTTGGTTTTGCTCACATTCACACGTAGGCCCCTTTTCTTACAATCTTCTGCCATTACGTCAACTAGGGTTTGCAGGTCAGTCATTTTAGTTTTCGGGGTGTGTACATAATTTAACTATTTAGATACTTTTATATATATTTTTAGCATTTGACATGCTTAGCTATATAAATCAACACAAAGTGTGAAAATGTGAAATCGAAAATAACGTCCTCGTGACTAATAATCCTGCTCGTGACTGTTATTTTCGATTTCACATTTTCACACTTTGTGTTGACATATCACTATCGTTTTATGTAATCAAACTGAAGGTCTATAAAATCAAATGATTAAATGACATTAAAAGAACTAAACACTAAAAATATAAGTATAAAGCTAGTTGAACTCACCATTTAACTGCCTCGGTGGTGTAGAGGTAGTGTATGCGACTGCTAATCATGAGGACTCGGGTTCGATCCCTGGGTCGGGCAATGTTATTGAGCTTTTTCCTAAAATGAAAAATTCTCAGTAACAGCCCGGAGTTTGGAAATGTGCCCGGTAGACGTCAATAGGCTCGCCCCCTATTACGTGGGACTTAACATAGCTGGCGAGTCGTGGGTGTGTAATACACCTCTGCCTACCCCTTCGGGGAATACAGGCGTGATGCTAGGTTTGAACTCACTATTTCTGGAATCTATAAGTTTTACTCATTAACTTTAGGAATATTTTTGAATCTGGATATTTAATGAAAGGTCACAGACGTTAATTTGTTGATATACATGCTCGTAACTACGTACCAATAGTGTAAAAATTTAAATAAATGGCCCTGATAATAGCTTTGTTATGCGGTTTATTTTGGAGACATTCCAATTATAAATTAAAAGCATAATTAATATAGTATTAGATCCCTTAATAAATAATCGCAAGCATACAGAAACCAAAATTTCTTTAACAATAATACAATCAAAAGGGTATTCAAAAAGGAGCATGAAAGTAAAAACAATGCGGTCGAAATGCGATCTCTGCGGAGAATCTGTGGAGTGAGGCTGACTGACCGCATTCGTAACAATGACGTAAGAGAGCGAGTAGGTATGAAAGAGAGTATTGAGAAAGGAGAGATTAAGGAAATAGAGGAAGCGAGAATAGAGCCTCTTGGCACTCTGTTCTCTCTGCCTACCCCGCAAGGGAAATGGCGTGATGATAAGTTAGTTAGGTAGTACAATCAAAAGGGAACTGAAAGATTCGTGAAGCTAGAATTCATTCAGGTCTTACAGAGTTATATTTACAGTAAAGAACGACATTTAATCCTCAGCAAAAATACTTATACACAGAGTAGATCAACTGTGAGTAATTTATAATTCAATTCCATTTAGTTCACGTGCCGATTAACGAGTTAGTTATTACGGCGATAACCTTGGATATTACAATTCTGTTAAAGTTGTATGAAATTTTTTTCAAAGGAATATGCACCTAATAGCGTCTACTATCACCGCAACCAACGAAGTGACCACACACCGGACGAGAAACTGTAGACCTGTTTTCTAGAAGAATGAATGCTCTGGTCAAAGCCAAGGAATGTAGCAGTTGGAGTTGGATACAGGTAGCACAGGATCGCTTGCTTTTTTTTTCTATTGCATATAGTGGCAGACGAGCCACGGTCCATCTGATGGTAAATGAGAAAGTATAAACGGCTATCTCCTGCTACAACCAAAACGCAACGATGTGCTTCATGGCCGGTCACACGGGAGATGGTGGTACCAACCCGCTCGGGTCCGATACCAAGAGAGTACTCCCACTTGGTAGCCATATTTCCAGCCCTACCACCAGTCATGCAATGCATGATAATTGCTTACTTCTCTCAGTCGCCTCACACGACATCCGTGGGAAAGAATGGGGTGGTGACACTTGTATGCTTAGTTTGTGGTGGTAGCATTGTTGTGGCGGTAACTTGGGTCGGCTTAGGTATGTAAAGCAGTGGATTAAATAAAGGCTTACCCGTTGTCTTAGGTGAACGACAAACGCGGTAGTACGACGCGACGCGACGTGACACGAAAATATCAAATACCTAGAGGTTGTATGTACCTGGCCTACGTTGTCGCCTAACATGGAATGCGACGAAACGCGATTAAAGTATTAGATGAAATACGTCGCTACGTGTCGCGTACCGTCGCTCCCCTAGGACAATGGATTATAGATAATGATGACCAACACTTCAATCTGCAAAGCTGGCCCAATGTGGGTTGGCAAACTTCACAAGCCATCGAGAAAATCACCCAGGCATGCAGGTTTTCTCACAATGTTTTCTTTCGCCGAGCAAGGGTAACTTTTAAACAAATGCACACGTAATTCCAAAAAATCTCGAAGCATCAGAGGTGTGTGCCGTACCGTTCGATACCAGTCTTTGCAGTCCTTTGTTTTATCATTGGATTATCACTGATGTATTTGTAGTAGACAGTTTCTGTCATATTTTGGAGAAAGCTTGTACCGTTGGAACGTTTATGTAAACTGCATACGTGTAGACTAAAAACTCCTTGTTTCGTAAAATTACGATAGTTTTAAGATTGTTATTTGAAGGCTCTTCGTTTCGAAATCGGCACGACATTTTTATGATCGTAGTTCTGTGATGTAAGATTCTGCGATTGCGTATACGTATCGCTCATCTTGAGATCTAGGCTACATTTAGTTACGGTTTTGTAAGGACGTAACGGCGTAAAAGCAAGGTCTTCGATTATTTCTTTAGTAAGTATGTTTTAGCAAAGTATAAATTTTAAACAGAAACAAGTAATGAGAATATAATGCCTTGATATGAATTAGGGATATAAACCAGCACGCTTTGGACACACTAACTAATATTGTTATCCTAACTATTATAAAGCTGTAACAGAGCTGTGTCCGTACATTTAAGATATTTGAGAAAAAATTACTGTGTTAGGCTATATAAGCGTGTCTAAGCACAAAACTGCCTCTGTGGTGCAGCGGTAGTGTAAGCGACTGCTGATCATGAGGTCTCGGGTTCGATCCCCGGGTCGGGCAGTTTTATTGAGCTTTTTCGTAAAAAGGAAAATTCTCAGTATCAGCCCGGAGTTTGCAAATGTGCCCGGCAGACGGCAATAGACTCGCCCCCTATTACGTGGGACTTAACATAGCTGGCGAATCGTGGGTGTGTAATACATCTCTGCCTACCCCTTAGGGGAATACAGGCGTGATGCTATGTTAAACACAAAACATTTTTCTTTTTGTCTGTTTATCTGTTTGTCTATTTGTCTGTTTGTTCGTTCGCGCATCACTCAAATACTACTGAACGGATTTGATGCAATTCTTTTTTACTTGGTGGCTCTTGATTAGAACTAAAAACTGGTATACACTTTATCCCGCTACTATATTGGGAACTTGAGATACTGAGAGATTATAACCTAAAGACCAGCTTTTGACTGCGGCGGAGCCGCGGGCAAAGGCTAGTTAATATAATATAATTCAATATTTATCGATCAAAGATGCGTATTCTGTGTTGGCCAGTTTTAGCAACATTCGGCTTCAGCTAATACTTAGCCGAAACTTCGGTCACAAAATTTGTGAAGTTTCGTCCGCACCTAGACGCAGTCTGCGCCCTGTCCACTGAAACTGAAACTGTGTCTATCGGACTCTATTTAAAAGTAGGTAACAAGTGCAACCGACAAACGTTCTGCCGGAACCTAGACTTGCTATTAACAGCTCCAAAATTTAATTTATATATGTTTGAACACGATCGCAGCCTACCTTCTGAATAATAGTGAATCGAAACCATACCAATCAAACAAAATAAAAAATCATCACAATCAGTCTAGTCATTAATAACTACAGTAGGAGTTTCTTAGTTCGTTTATCAGTGAAACATACACGAACATATGAGTCAGTAGGTATAGAGATGTTACATTGCGTTTGCCAATACGTTTGTGTTGGCCAAACTAAGTTAAACAAGCTAGTCTTAACATTTTTGATAATTTTTTTTAGCATTTGACATGCTCCGCTAAAACGTACTAAAAATCTCTTTTTCCTTATTCACAAATAATTTGTACTTTAAAAAGTAGAGGAGCATATCAAATGCTACAAAAAATAGATCAAAAATGTTTAAAAAAATCGCGCTATCAAATAGTATGAATTATAATTGCAAAATTAAACTTACTATATTGGTTTAATGCATGTAAATGCATTCCGATAGATGGCGTTGGTCATAAAGACAAATGTGATGAGGCGATTGGGATGACTGAATAGGTCAGTACGATAGCTCAGTGACTTAGAGCACTTCCCCGGATTGGAAAAGACGCGGGTTCGATTCCCGCTTTTACTACAAATCTCTTTTTCCTTATTCACAAATAATTTGTACTTTAAAAAGCTAGTCTTAAATTTAAATAGCTTTTTCTGTGCATTGTCTTTCCCGATATGGGGATGCCACTTACCCCCTTAGCAACATTCAGACAGCGTCCATGCACTTGAGTGATCTCATTCTCTGTATTTTTTAGGAGAACCATTCTAATCTAACGTTCTCCCATATTCCATTTGGTCCGTGTGGTAACGGACTAAGAATACAAGGTGTCACCGCCCCATTCTTTCCTACGAGTGTCGTAAGAGGCGACTAAGGGAAGTAAGCAATTATCATCCATTGCATGACTGGTGGTAGGGCTGGGTACCAAGTGGGAGTATTCACTTAGTATCGGGCCCGAGCGGGTTGGTACCACTACCACCATCTCCAGTGTGAGCGGCCATGAAGCACATCGTTGCGTTTTGGCTGTAGCAGGAGATAGCCGTTTATTCATCCATTTCATATCTGTGGAATGAAATAGAGAGCAGCGGCTTGACAACACTCTCAGTATAGTTGAGTCTATGAGCGACGGTTACCATAATACTTTCTAACATTTACGCGAATTTTACACATTTTGAAATAAAACTCAACCAGCACTCCAAAGCATTGAATCTAGATGTAAAACCACCTTGTTCAAAACCACCTAAATTTTATGGAGCAACCCCCAAGATACACAAACCGAACGCACCACTACGACCTATTGTAAGCCAGATCGACTCACCTACCTATAAAGTCGCTCAGTTACTGGCAAAAGTTCTCTCACAGCTCCGAGGACATACAGATGCGTTCATAAAAGACTCATACCATTTTGTAAGTGAGATTAAACACCTTCATCTTGCTAACAATGAAACTATAGTGAGTTTTGATGTCCAGTCACTTTTTACCAGCCTACCTGTGGAAGACTTCATCAGCATTATATCTAAGAAACTATCAGAGAACAACATACCTATGGAATACGCTGAACTGTTAAAGTGCTGCCTCACATCTGGCTACATGATGTTGAATGATGGCTTCTACAAGCAAGTGGACGGAGTGGCCATGGGTTCGCCAGTCTCTCCCGTTGTTGCTGACATTTTCATGGAAGACTTCGAGGAGACTGTCCTAAAAACCTCACCTGTGGTCCCACGTTTTTATAAGCGGTATGTAGATGACACTTTCACTATATTATCATCTGATAAAATAACCGTATTTCTTAACCATCTGAACTCCATCAATCCTAAAATTCAATTCACTATGGAACTGGAATCAAATAACTCTTTAGCTTTCTTAGATGTTATGGTAATCCGTAACCCCAACAACACCTTGAGTCATATAGTGTATAGAAAGAAAACCCATACTGATAAGTACCTGAATGGAGAATCTCACCACCATCCTTCACAGTTAGCTACCGTATCTAAATCTTTGTTGTTTGAGGTCGGTGAGCGAAAAAGTCACAGGACCGTGTCTAAATCTTTGTTTCAGAGAGCACAAGGAATCTGTGATGAAGAACACCTGGCTGGGGAGTTGCAGCATGTAAAGAAAGTTTTACATGCTAATAAGCTGCAGGTTCCACGCCGCCGTCACAAAAACCGAGTGAAGCCACCCACAGTTGAGCGCCTCCCTGCAGTCCTGCCCTATGTTAAACGAGTCACTAACAAGATTGGCTACATTCTGAAGTAAGCTTCAATTAAAACCTACTATAAGCCACTCAAAAGAATTAGTTGATTTTTACCACCAGTCAAGTGTCATATACCCTTACAGGATGCAGGAGTGTACAAGCTGGATTGTGATTGTGGTCTCTCCTACATTGGGCAAACAAAGAGATCCATAAGAACTCGGATCAAAGAACACATAGCTGATTTGAATCACCGTCGCTATACAAAGCTTGCAATTTGTGAGCACACACAGGACCACACCCGCCATTACATCAGGTTTGACAAACCTCAAATCATCGCAAAAGAACATCGATATCGTCCTTGAATGATACGTGAGGCTATTGAAATTAAGAAACATCCTAATTTCAATAGAGTAGACGGCTGGGTCTTACCATCAAGCTGGAATCCTGTGATAGGCCTCACCAAACATAATACAAGAAGGCACACCACAAGATTGCAAGACACAGTTAGCGCTTATTGTGTAGATAAAACCCACAGTAGTGATTAGTTAGTATTTTCCGCATAAATTTAATAATCCATAACAAGTTGTTGCCTACTGAGTTATCTGGCCGGATCTTTCTCAGTCAGGCTGCGTTCCGATCCGGTGGTAGCTTTTTAGTGTTAGCTTCTATTCAAATCGATATATTTAATAACTAATAATCAATATTGTCTTCTTAATAGTAGTTTTTTGATTACTTAAACATTTTTAATTGGTAGTTTGTGGTAGAATTTTTAAGCACTAAATATAAACAAAAAGTTTAAAACTTAAAGGAGTATTATACTAATTTTATTACACTAGCTTAAAATCTCATACATTGTAAACATAAATCTTAGAGTAGATATTTTTAATTGTGTTTCTAAACGAATATTATGTGGGTTGAAATAAATAAACCAAGAATTTGTAAAATCATATTACTGTACCCACAGATGATGAAACCGTTGAAACAACATATCAGCTTTGGACATCTACCATCTAAGTCCACCCGTGATCATGAATGCTGTACAGTATTCGAAACGTCGGGATAGTATAAAAATCAAGTAAACGCGACGGTTACCATTTACCATCAGATGGGCCGTGGCTCGTCAGACACACAAGCAATAAAGAAAAAAAACCTGTCACAGTAGTCAATATAAATATAGACCAGGCAAGATGGGATACAACAGACGCAAGTAAGCCTTTATATGCTCTCCAAAACACAAATGCTGCTAAACAGTAATTGTTGTTTATGGTCTTACGGATACGGCTTATTGTTCGACTTCAGCCACCCAGGTATGACGCTTCCACGTACCTAAATATGCAGCAAATATATACAATAAAAAAGACGACCGTCATTGAAGCTTCCTAAACGATAAATAACGTTATAAAAAAAACTTCATATTTTTTTTATCTCGGTAATGTCAGGGACAAAACAGCCTTGTGTATAAACATCAGTAGGATCTAAAAAGGTTTTAATGCAGAGAACATTTTTGATCGATTACTGTTTACTAAGTTCCGCATATATTTTTAAACTAGCAACCCAAACACTCGACGTGTTACATTATTATTACCTACAGTAGAAACTATATATGCCAATTTTCACGGTGTAACCATAGTACTCTTAACCTGGCCTTCCTTAAGAACGTCTCCGATTCGGTCAAAATACGTTGCATCCGATAGGTGGAGAGTAGGTCGTAAAGACAATTGTGATGTGGAGATTGGGTGTGACCATTGGTCAGTGCGATAGCTTAACGGTTTAGAGTACTTTCCCCGATTGGAAGGGACGTAGTTTGAATCCTGCTCGCACTAAAGTTCCACACACCACACATTCACAAATAATTTGTAATCTGTAATAAATCTAAAAAAACTATTAAACTAATGCCAAATACTCTTTAACTCGTAAACATAACTAAAATTATTTTATTAAAAACCAACTTTTAGCATGATGTTATTGTACTTTAATAGCCACATCAATGGTTACCATAGCAACGGTTGACATGTTTGCGTTGTTGTGATAATGAGTGTACAAGTATGAATATGATAACAGATAAAAATAGATATTTTGGATAGGAGTTTCGTAAAATCCTTTCTTAGATTACCTACCTCTATTTTATTACATCTAATAACATAACATTAAAGTATTTTTTAAATTGTTTTCAACCCATTACTGTCCCACTATTGGGCACGCGTCTCCACAAAAGTGGGAGGGATTCAGGCCATAGTCTACCACGCTGGCCCTTTGCGAGTTGGCATACTGAGCGTCTACGTCGTGAAAATCTATGCAAAATTTCAAGTCAATCGGACGTATGGTTTTGGAGATATCGTGATGAGTCAGTGAGTGGTTAATCGCTTATATATATATATAGAAAGATAGATATGTTTTAGTTCTATATACTTTAAAAAAATATGTACGCTAATTATAAAAATACGCATTTTTCGTATCTTGTTAGTTTTTCCACGTTACAGGACCCGAAGGTACACCGTACCTACCTCTCTTTTCTTGGATTCAAAGAGGCGTGAATCATCTCGACGCGTTTCGGTTGTAGGGGAAGATTTCCAACCTAACCTCTGCCACATCATAAGCAACGAAAAAAATCTAAATCTAAAATGTTCTGGCCTAAAACAAATTAAAAAAGAACTATTTCCGTGGCAATGTACCGTCATGTTGCAACAGTCCATCTTTAATTGGGTCATTATCGACCCGTGTTTAACCCTTCAGTGTCAAAGAAAGGGTGGAAAGCAGATGTATGATTTTGTTCAAGCATTCATTCATTCGCACCCCTTTTGTTCCTTTAATTGGATACTTTTTGGTTCAAATATGATAATGCAGCTGTTTATTAATTTCGTTAAATTAGACAAGGATTGACTTTGTGCAGAGATACCACTTGGAAATAAACATATGTATTACTTAAAAGATTCAGTTGAAGCCTACTCCTTTATTAATAATCTTACTAATATTACTAGCAAAAAGCTGTGCTTTGTGAGGGCTTGCGAAGTTTTCTACTTAATTTATAATTTTCGACAGTTATGACAGTTAATTGTTTTATGATAGATAAAACATCTAGAAATAAATTAAAATTACTATGTCAAAGCCCAAATCTGAAAGTGTGATAGTTTCTCAGTAAAGTGTACCACAATATGCATAGATTGTAGAATAGTACCTACTAGGGCTCGCTTCGCTCGCCCTAATTAATAAATACGAAAGTTACAATGGACGTTTCTTACTCAATCTAGATGAAATTTGGCACATAGATAGATACATACATACATAGCATCACGCCTGTATTCCTCGAAGGGGTAGGCAGAGGTGTATTACACACCCACGGTTCACTAGTTATGTTTAAGTCCCACGTAATAGGGGACGAGCCTATTGCCGTCTACCGGGCACATTTCCAAACTCTGGGCTGCTACTGAGAATTTTTCTTTTACGCTAAAGATCAATAACACTGCCCGACCCGGGGATCGAACCCGAGACCTCATGATTAGCAGTCACTCACACTACCACTGCACTAGAGGCAGTTAAATAGAATAATATATTATATGCTACTAATTAAATGCACAACGAAATAAACAAAATAATTAGATAGGGCCGGTTCCAAATACGAATTACATACATACTGCTGAGTGTTATCTAAGTAATCGTTCAACCACACATATTTTTAACAACTTTTGCGAAACGGAATCCGTTAATTGTCCGACTATTGTAAATCGCATTCTTGTTTAATTAATACGTAATTTGTGCACGTGTGTTTGTGTGTATGGGTATGCGCAGGTATGTATATGTGCGCGCGTGATGCTTGCGCATGCGTGCGAACTGATGTACGTAATGATTTCTCAGCTATTGCTACAAGGAAAATACCGGAGTTAGAATATTATCAAGGATAATTAGTCGTTTTATAAACCTAAGTTATATAAAGGCCAGTTGATATTACTACATAAGGTCCGTCAACAGAGACCTGTTGACGGACCTTATGTAGTAATATCAAACTAAATCATCTTCATGGGGAATAGTTATCTAATTATTTAAGCAAAATTGTGTTACCTAATTATTTCAGCATTGCTTATTTTAAATAATGATTGTTTTATTGCATATGGTGGTAGACGAGCCACAGCCCACCTGATAGTAAATGATAATGTTGCTCATGGACTCAACTACACCGAGAATGTTGTCAAGTCACTGCTCACCATTTCAATTTCACAGATATGAATTATAAGAATAATCGGCTATCTTCTGCTACAATCAAAATACACCGACGGGCTTCATAGCCGGTCACACGGGAGACGTTAGTACTAAACCGCCCGGGCCCGATGGCAAGCAAGTACTCCTCTTGGTACCCTGCCCTACCACCAGTAATGCAATGGGTAATAATTGCTTACTTACAACACCTGCGGGAAAGAATGGGGTCGTCATTTTATTAAGGACCTTTTAATATCTTGGGTGACGCCTGCGCCATCTGTCGAATGTGTTATCGAAATTTTCAGTCCCGAGTAATTGTCATGATGACTAAATTGGCAAAGCATCTGGAACGGTATTCCAGGAGATGCAGTTCAAATCCTGCTCATGACTGTTATTTTCGATTTCACATTTTTGTACTTTGCGTTAATTAACGTGTAATAAATTTCGTTCCCCTGTTCCCGCATCACGGGTGCTACCATCGGTGGCGTATGCATAAAAGAATGAAAGAGAGGCATTTTTACAGTGCCCTAGGACAGCACTATGGGTAAATAATTTAAGTTTTTCCATGTGGTGACGGATTAAGAATACAAGTGTCACCACCCCATTTTTCGTTTCATATCTGTGAAATGAAATGGTGAGCAGCAGCTTGACAATACTCTCGGTATAGTTGAGTCCATGAGCGACGGTTACCATTTACCATCAGATGGGCCGTGGCTCGTCTGCCACTACATGTAAAAAAAAAGATGACAAACTGACGACTGGCAAAAAAGGAGAAGTTCATATAATTAACTATTAATGTTATAAATATAGTCTAATAATATCACACAAAAAACTATAGCAAAATATAACCCCTTAACAACGTTTCATAATAATTTTAAATACATTTTGCTGATAAAACTGTTGCATCTATTATCTTCTTGATTTGTGATAGTATCGAAGCCGTCAAAATGTTTTGTACCAACGTTTATCTTAGATCTCCTGCATACTTACTTAATAGAGGAAATCGCCGATTGCTTCAAACAATGCTCCATCGTCCACCCTAGTTGTATTGGCACCAACATTGGTCTATCTAATTTCTCGCTCACTCTTACGGCTTTATACTTAAGAGTAAAGAAAATAATGAATATGTTGAGCCAATACTAGTGATGGCTGGCTCTACTTGAAGATCGTTGTCTTTAATGTAGCTCGACTATTTTGTCGTTATTGAACGAATGTAAAAACAATGTAACGGATAAAATTGTTTCTCTGAACGAAGAAATTACTAAACGTTTCTAAAGCTATACCGACTTAAGTGATAGATAATTGATGTCTGATTGTGGGTACTAATTCAATTGAGCTGCTGCTTTTGTAAGTACATATTTGTAGTGAAAATTAAACCAAAGTACTAGTAAATATCTTTTTATGTCTGGAAAGAACAAATTAAATTATTTGTGAAATGTGGAAAAAGAGAATTTTAGTGAGAGCAAGATTCGAACCTTCCAATCCGGGGAAGTGCTCTAACCGCTAAGCTTAGTGGCTTTAATCAATACACATAAAACCTAAAATTTACTGTACCGCATGAAAATACGTTGAGGAGTTTTTGAGTTTATTGCGCTTAAAACAGACGCGATGGGAAACTTTATTTTATAACACGTATAGTAGATCATAATTCAGCACATTGCTTAAAAAGTAATTCACATAATTACATTATATTTTAAAGGTGACAAAAACCAAAAAAGGCGTAATTTCAAATCATTAATCTTATTAGTATAACTTTTTTCTAATAAAATTAAATAATTAGTTTTCAGTGTAAACTGTGGCCTATGTCACTCAGGTCAGGTCAGGACTAAAATAATTTCCTGATGATCGATGTAAATACGACATCAAGAGGTAACAGACCAACAATCTAGCTTTCACATTAATAGATAATATTAATAGAAGAATTACCATTTTAAATTTGTAATTAAACATATTATGACACAAATTCCAACATAAACTATATTGTATAGACATGTCTATACATTGAAATAACACAATAATTGTACATTTTTAAGTCGTTGAGCAGATGATTAGATCGCAATACATGTACTAACATTGTATTGAACTGAAGTCAGGGCTACCAACTGTAGCAATTACGTCGAAAAACTTATAAAAACACAATTATATGTACTCGTATTTATATATCAGTCAAGTGCTATCCACTGCCGGACAGGAGTTTTCCAACTTACCATAATTTCTTACTCCCAGTATTCTTACCTAGTAAAATAATCCATAGGTAAAAAAAGTGTATGTGTACTTATGTACACGCGTTAGAAGTTATACTTCTTTGGCGTAACAAGATAAAAATCTTTTCAAAAAATGTATCTTTTGCCTTATTCTACGTTTGTAGAAAAACTGACGACACTAACAATAGAAAAAAGGTATTTAATATATTGAAAGTTTTATTATAACGCATTATCTAGTTAAATAAAGTTTATTTTAAATATCACAAAATGAAAAACTAAAATGTTGACTACCTACTACAAATAGGTAACTTCAGGGTGTCGGTTTTTCGTGACAGTGTGCGCGCGCATAATTGTGGAATAAACATACAAAAAAAATGCGTTTATTCGTTATGTTAATAGTTTAAATAGTGAGTTCAAAAAATTCTTATAGAAAAGTATCTTAACTTTCTTATCTATGAGGCTTTTGTCTCTTATATTCTAGCTTCAAGCCTTATTTGGACTCGGAGAATGGGAATAACGTCAGATATTTTTCCTGCAAACCATTTTGTTAATTCCCCGTTACAGTTTGGTAACGAGTGAGTATTCTTACTCAATAACAAACCGCATAACGGCTCCGTTCCAAGTTTTCCTTCTCTTATTGGAAAGCAAAAGTGGAAGGATGTTGGTACAGGGGGAGACCGAGACTCCCCTACCTAGACCAAATAGGTCATAGCATTGGGAGTCAGGATTCTCCGAAACCAGCGAGCGTGTATGAAGAGAATTATGAATGTTGAGGAAGCGAGAGATGTATGCAAGAATTAGAGCCTTTTGGCACTCTGTTACCTCTACCTTTTTTTTTTGTTTAGGCGGAAAAAAAAATTCCTATCCGCACACCCTATCGTTCGGAGCAACGACCATGGTAGTGTGGGGCCCTCACCCACTAAAGAAACCCGCCGTGTGCCATCTCTCCGCCGTTATTGGCAGGCCACTGGAACTACGTTACATTCCTTCGGTGGTCTGTTCATCAGGCACCTCTGCCTACCCCGCAAGGGAGATGACGTGATGAAATAAGTACTTTATCTTTTCTCTTCTATTACCTCATGTGCACAGTTGTTCATAAATTAGCCGAACAAACCCTACAAGGCATTGCTATTATATATCTCATTGAATATCTAATTATTTTACTGACATTGAATATCACCATATGGTTTTAGCGTGTCAGTAAACAGTTTTGCAACTGGCCCGCCACAGTCACGTAAAATTGGCTGTCGTCTAATAATGCTCTTTTTTCTTGCTTTATAAGGAGTTGAGGGTTCACTTTGTTGCATAAATTATATGTGTTGGTATCTCTTTATGAACATGGTTGTAAAACCAAATAAAACGACAACATGTTTTTTGTTTAAATGTTGTGTAAAGTATACATTTACTTACGTATATATCTATTATATATAATTCCAGTGTCACGATGTTTGTCCGGGATGAACTCTGAAACTACTGAACCGATTTTAACTTTTCTTTTTTTTTAAATGTGTGTTTTGTTCCAACTTAAGAGATAGGATACTTTATATCTCAATTTATAATTACAATATTTATTCATGAAAAAATATATGGTGGTACGAAGTTCGCCGGGTCAGCTAGTTTTATTTAAGTCTGAATGTTTTTTTACATTCTACGACCTAACGGATCACCTGGTGGTCCATAATGACTGCCGGACAGCCGCTACTTAAATTAACCATATAATAATGTTTATTATCAGAAAAAAAATGTGCTATGTTTTTATAACGAACTAAAAAGTAAAAAATAGTCCATTATAAAAACATGGTATATTAGTTCTTTTTTTTTTATTATTATTATTTTCTTCTTCTTTTTTACATTTTCGTGCATTGTCATCCACTTCTGAGCCATGGTCCAAATTTCAAGTATGTAACTCATCGGGAAGTTAGTTTAAAATCAATAACAAAATTCCTCCCGGACAGTCATACAAGAAAGCGAGTTAATAAAAACATGATAAAATGTAAGCGTTTATTTTATGTTTGCTTAAATACATCCTTAAAGTTCTGGCCAGATTTAAAAAAATTTGCAGTTTATGGTCCACTAGACTTTAACCATGACTCTGTTTTCATGGAGTTCAGAATTAGGTCAAACTATAATTATGGCACTCTTCAATTATCTCTAGGCAAATAATCCCTTTACCACAAAACCCGTCTATTTTTATTTTATACTAAACGAGTGACAAATTAACATACAACTCACCTCATGGTAGGTGATTATCGTAGCCTATAGTCGCTAGCAACATCCAGAAGATTCCACTCAAGGAAAGGGATAACAGGAAGGATAATAAGGAGAGGATAAGGGGGAGGGGTTGTTTGTGCCCCTGGTGCTCTCACTCACCGTACAAAACACATCTATAAGAGTACCTACAGTTCTGCCACGCTGATCTTCTGTGAGAGTATGGTACTTTTCTAGTGTGGTGACGGACTAAGAATACAAGTGTACCCGCGGGTGTCGTACAAGGTGACTAAGGGAAGTAAGCAATTGTCACCCGTCTTATTGCTGGTGGTAGGGCTTTGTACCATTATTAGTAATAAAAAAAGGCTCTACTACGAGATAAAAACTAGTCTAATCCCTTCTCTGGGTACTGAATGATAGGTATGTTATTTTATAATGATTAATGAAGCAGTTATGGCTTGAAAGCTAAACAAACAAACAAAAGCAGATTTACATCTATAATGTCAATAAGGATTTAACGAGTAGGTACCTACTAAAAGCTCCAAAAGTGATACTTGAATGAACAAATTATTTGTGAAAATGTGGAAAAAGAGAACTTTAGTGCGAACGGCCTGCAATGCTGCCTGAATCGAACCTGCGTCCCTTCCAATTCGGGGAACTGCTCTAACCGTTATGCGGTACTCTTGAATTTAGGATTACATCCAGAAGAAGAAAAGCCTAATTTGCTTCAGATTCACTGCTACACACAATAATTCAGCCAGGATCTACTTCATCATCAGTAAGTTTTTTTTTTACAAAATCAATACAAAGCTGTTCTTTTAGTGAATCCTATAAAAACACTAATAACGAACATATAAATATACTCCAACACAATACTTATTTTTAAACATACACATTAAACAAATGTCATTATTTGTTGTATAACAACTCCGAAACAATTGACCGCATCATGATGTACCTCGAGTGTTTGTATCAACAAAAATAACACAAACAGACGCAGCGATTGATATAAGTGTTGATGGTAATGATGTCTGAATGATAAATGAGTGTTATTAGCTGCTCAATGATGTTTGCGGCTTTAGATGATGAAGTGATTGAATTTTATTGTTCTATGCTAAAGGCTAATATTATTGTTTTATATCGTTTCCGCATGCTTGTTCTGTATTTAATGCATGTGAAATTAACTACTATTACTATTAGTGTGATACGAGAATGCTATGGTGTGAAAGAAGATATAGTGACAAAAAAGAGAAAGGAATGCTTAGGTGGTTCGGACACGTAGAGAGGATGGATGAAAAAAGATTAACGAAACAGATATACAAGGCGACTGTGAATGGGCAAGTTGGTAGAGGTCGACCTAGGCGAACGTATTTTGACTAGATCGGAGACGTTCTTAAGGAACCAGGTTAAGAGTACTCGTAACCAACGAGCATGCATGAAAGCGCTTATGAAAGTAGATGAAGCGAAAGATGTGTGTCAGACAGTGGAGAGTAGTGGTCTCTGCCTAATCCTACGGGTAAAAAGCGTGACAATATGTATATGTATATATGTATGAAATTAACTACTGAATTTCGGAAGAAGGTTCTACTGGCAGAGTCTTCTTGGAGAGTCTAGCATGAATGGGCCGGCTCTGTCGGCGAAGTAGGTACCACTCTCTTACAGAACAACGTGAAACAAGGCAGGTACTCCTGCCGTTGTGTTTCGTATGGATCACCATAGATCCAAATCCCCTCATTATCCTTCCTATTCTCGCCCTTATATCCTTTCTATCCACCTTCTATACCTTTCCTTGGAGATGGTGATGTGCGAGTGATGCCTCTGGTGTTGCTAGTGTCTATAGGCTACGGTAAACGCTTACACCGCTTCAGGTTGCCGTATGCTTGTTTACCACCCACGTAGTATTAAAAAAAAGGCATACATCCCTCTCACACACTAACTATCCGTGTGGTGACGGACTAAGACAAGTGTCACCACCCCATTCTTTCCCACGGGTGTCGTACGAGGAGACTAAGAGAAGTAAGGAATTATCACTCATTGCGTGACTGGTAGTAGGGCTGGGTACCAAGTGGGAGTACTCACTTGTTATCGGACCCGAGCGGGTTGAGACCACGATCTCCCATGTGACCGGCCAAGAAGCACATCGGTGTGTTTTGGTTGTAGCAGAAGATAGCTGTTTATTCGTTCATTTCATATCTGTGAAATGAAATGTGGAGAAGCGGCTTGATAATACTGTCGGTATAGTTGAGTCCATGAGCGATATAGCATGGCTAGTCTGCCACGATTTGTAATAAAAAAGAGACTCGTGCCAGCAGAGGGTCGAGTTATCAAAAAGATATGCATAGTAGTAGCATACCATTAGTCTGATCGCCCAATGATGGCAAAAAAATTGAGAAACCAAATCACAGAGATCATGTATAATGTAAATGTACAACCATAGAGTATCCAATAAAACACTGAGCTATTTCTGCATAACGTTACTTCCATGCATAATTATGTATACAGAAATAGTACGTGGTAGTGGGCGTGTGACGTCATCTAACCACCGTGGGATCGGTGACAGACGTGACTGCGCGTACGCACCAACCTTGTCAATAAGTAGGTGATCATTTTATTGTTGTAAGTTTAGCCTTTTGTTTGATTTTAAAGAATATCTATATCCTGTAAACATATGTTTATGTCGTAAATGGATGGATCATCCACGGGAAAGAATGGGGTGGTGGTATTTGTATTATTAGTGCGTCACCACACAAATAATGATAATATGAAATTATTTTATTTATTTATTTTATTAGAAAAAAAAACACAAACCGACTTCAAGACCTAATAAAAAAGTTGCATCAAAATCTGTTCAGTAGCTTTTGCGTGATGCGCGAACGAACAAACAGGCAAACAGATAAACAGACAAATAATAAAAAAAAAAATTGTGTTTAGACATACCTATACCTATAGCCTAATACAGTTATTTTTTCTTTTATGTCTTATACAGACATAGCTCTGTTACAGCTTTATCTATACTACTAGTTTTTCGGTTATATCTCAGGTTCCCGATATAGTAGCGGGATAAAATGTATACCAGTTTTTAAGTCTAATCAAGGCCTTTCAAATAAAAAAAGTTGCGTCAAAATCCGTTCAGTAGTTTTTGTGTGATGCGCGAAGAAACAAACAGATGAACAGACAAACAGACAGACAAAAATTCTAAAAAAATGTTTTGTGTTTAGACACGCCTATAGTTATAGCTTATTACAGTCATTTTTTCTCAAATATCTTGAATGTACAGACACAGCTCTGTTACAGTTTTATAATAGTATAGATTTTAAGTCTAAACTTAAAAACTGGTATACATTTTATCCCGCTACTATATCGGGAACCTGGGATACAAGCTAAAACAAGCTTTTGGCTGCGTAAATAAAGGCTAGTAATAGTATAGAAGATAATTTCTTTGCTTTGAAGTAATAAAAAGTTTTCTATTATCTATTTTTAGTTTAAGTTTTTAGTCTTGAAGCCGGTTTTTGTTTTCTTTTTCCTAAAAATTCTATTTTATTTTTAGATTTTAAGGAGTTAGCATGTTAATTTTGTTTATATGTATATACGACGGGTAGGCCTTTTTTTTAACCGCACACCTCGTCGTTCGGGTCAACGAACAGGGTAGAGCCCTCACCCACTAAAGAAACCCGCCGTGTGCCGTCTCTCCGCCTTTATTGGCGGGCTACCGGAACCATATTACATTCCTTCGGTGGTACTATGGGTAGGCCTATTAAACTTTTGCTGAAGCAAACCACAAACCAAAACGTCATCTGTATATAAATTTTTATTTTCCTTGATTTCTGAAAAAGGGATTAACGAATTTCGATAAAATTTATATGGGAGCACTTCTAAAGTATAGCCTACCTATAAAAAAAAATCATCCAAATCCATTCAAATTGTTGCATTAATCGCGTAATGAACATACAAACAGGAAACATACAGTCGAATAGAGAACCTCCTCCTATTCGAAGTCTATTGAAAATAAATAATATCAAAAGATGTTTTTGTTAATTTATCTTTTCTAACTCATCAACAATATTTGTTAAACAGTCTGACACAGTCACTAATATTGAGTGGTACCTCGCACGTGCCAATATTCATGATATCACCCTACAAAACGAGCATACAAACTGTCAAGCACCACTAGCGTTATCTTCTCTTTATCACGTATTCATTATAAGTGCTCGATGAAAATTGTCGATGAAAATTTTACAACGGGGCCTGGTTAATTTATAGGATTTTCGATAGATTTTCGAGGACATGATAGTAATTTAAGGGCTACAGTCAATGAAGGAAGAGTTTCAAGTGTGGGGTCGTAATTGATGCTTGTGTTGATGGCTTTAGATTTTGTCTCGTTTGAAGTACCTCTAGAGTAAAACTTTAGTACTAGAATTTGCTAGTGGTAAATGACCTGAAGAGTTCCGTTTTTATTGATTGTGTGATGTATGAAAAAGATTTAAATTTACATTAAAGAACAAATTATTTGTGAATGTGGAGAAGTTTAGTGTGAGCGGGATTCGAACCTGCATCCCTTCTAATCCGGGGAAGTGCCAACTAAATTTCTCTTTTTCCATATTCACAAATAATTAATTCTTTAGCTGAGCATGTCAAGTGCTCAAATACAGATCAAAATGTTTACAAAATTTATCCGCCATCAAATAGTATGAATTTTAATTGCAAAATTAAACTTCCTATATTGGATTAATGCATGTAAATGCATCCGATAGATGGCGTGAGTCGTAAAGACAAATGGAATGGGAGATTGGGAATGGCCGTCGGTCAGTGCGATGGCTTAGCGGTCTAGACGCGCTAAACTTCTTTTTTTCCACATTCACAAATAATTTGTTCTTCAAAGACAACGGGCTTCGTGGCGTAGTCGGTAGTGTAACCGACTTCCGTGCACTAGGTCGTGGGTTCGATTCCCACTCAGGACAATTATTTGTGTGATGTTTGTACTGCGTCTGGGTGTTTTCTATCTATTATATGTATGTATATATATAGTAGCAATGATAGCCTGTTGTTAAAACCAAGGACTGAAAGAAGTGGTATCGAGTTCAATCCTGAGTCCAAGGTCTTCGCATGGCACACACCTGTGACTGTCTATGAGTTGTTTATTGTGAGGAAACCTGCATGTTTGAGAGTTTTTCTCTATGGTTTGTTAACTCTGCCTACGAGCACTGGGTTAGTGATGTGTGCAACTAAATCTCACTCTCAGAGGAGACAAGTGCATATAGTTGCACAGTAATGGTTAGAAAAAAAATAGTATTAAGAGATACTT
This sequence comes from Leucoma salicis, assembly GCA_948253155.1. NCBI lineage: Eukaryota > Metazoa > Arthropoda > Insecta > Lepidoptera > Erebidae > Leucoma > Leucoma salicis. The sequence goes on from OX411825.1 coordinate 6,865,505, forward strand.
ATGTCAATTTGGGCATTGATCTGTTGGTAGGTAATATGTACAATAGAACCACTGAGGTAACGTAAATAACATGGTTCCAGTGGCCTGCCAATACAGGCGGAGAGACGGCACACGGCGGGCTTATTTAGTGAGCGAGGGCCCCACACTACCCTGTTCGTTGCCCCGAACGATGGGGTGTGCGGTTAGGTACATTTTTTCCCGCCTTAACAAAAAAAACTAATACAATAGAGTTGTAGACGATGTTTTAAATAAATATAATCACAAGGAATTTCGCAAGACATGTTTGGATATTTCAATGACGTTCCCACAATTTTTATACAGTGGATTGTCTTTGATTATACATATTATTATGTCAACTACCTGTTAAGTGAAGTAGTATTAATAATAGCAACGAATAGTTACTGAAATTTTGTACTAACAGATTTTATTTATGTATAATACACTTTTCTAGGGGTTCATTCAAATCTGTTAAGCCGTTTATGTATGATTGTATAACAAATATTCACATTTATAATACTAGTAACTATAGGTTGTTAGTAAAGATTAGGGATTCGTATGAAATGTGATTTAACTAGACACGTGGAAATCCTACATCCGTATCTGTGCACTTACTAAAACATTGACTTAATAGTCAATTTAGCTGGCTCAAACATCGTGTGTGTGTAAAGCAATGACGCACGTATATAAACACCGTTAGTTCGGATTTGTAGTGTTATTCGCGTCTGGCTACATTTAATTACTCTTGACTAAATTGAGCAAATGGATAAAATTATATTATAATTTCTGCATTTGACTCAAAAGAAATAAAATTATAATATTTTCATCTGACGCAAATTTTATAATAAGCAATAAAATTATGTTATAATATTTCCATTTGACGCAAATTTTATAACAAGAAATAAAAGTACAGGTCCGCCCTCATATGGAATACTGCTCACATCTCTGGGCTGGGGCGCCTAAGTACCAACTCGACCCACTTGATTCCCTGCAAAGGCGTGTTATTCGAACTGTCGATGATCCCGATCTCACGGAGGGTCTAGAGTCGTTGGAGCGGCGGAGAGACTTCAGGTCCCTCTGTGTGCTCTATCGGCGAGACGTCGCGGTAGGGTTCACTCACACCACCAAAATTCGTCAAAGACAGTTCGATTTCACCGTTCTTTTCAGCTACGTATGTGTAAGCTCTGGAATGACCTACCTGCTATGATGTTTCCCCGGCGCTACGACATGTCCCTCTTTAAACGAGGTTTGAAAAGATCACTTAAGTTGCGGTAGGCGGTGGCTTAGCTATACCTCTGGTATTGCTAAAGTCCATAAGCGGCGATTACCACTTACCATCTGGTGGGCCGCTTGCTCGTCTGCCAAAGTTGGCAATAAAAAAAAGCAGACAGACTTGTGTTATAAGTAGCCACCTTCCAACCGCATAATGCTAGGTACAAATCTTGTATGAGGTGCAAAAGACGTTATTGGACACTCCAAAACCTTACTTATAATAGGTATAAAACAAACGAAGTATTTTGTGTACTCTAGTGTAATGTAGTTGTTCGTTACGTTTTCACGCTGTAACTACTGAAGCAAAATTTTGTATACATATAGTTTGGAGCCCAGTAAAAGATATAGACTGTTTGTCATGTCGGAAAAATGAATAAATATTCACGGATATTTTCACATAACCTCCTCTGGTCCCACACTAAGCTTAGGTAATGCCTGTGCTATGGGTATCAGATTACGGATATAATACATATAACTTTTTTTTGTAAATACATACATATAATAGATAGAAAACACCCAGACGCAGTACAAATATCTGTGTTCATCACACAAATAATTGTCCTGAGTGGGAATCGAATCCACCGACCTCGTGCACGGAAGTCGGTTACCCTACCGACTACGCCACGAGGCTAGTTAAATAGCGAATGGTTTCCGTTTATCTATTTTTACATAAAGATAATTAGCCTACCATGGAATAATGCATTTATATTCTGAAGTAGACGCGGGCGGAAACGCGGGCAGAATCTAGTTTAAAATTAAAATTACTGTTATGAAATCTATCCTGTTTACTTGATTTTCTACTATCCCGATGTTTCGCATATACTACAGCATTCATAGTCAATTGGTTTCGCAGTGACCATTTATCTTATAAATGTGACTGGGTTAAACTCTCAGATTGTAAAAAAACACTTTTGAAAAAAAAGTACTCTTGGATCAACAAGCATGTTTTAAGCTGTAAGTTCCAGCATCTCTAACCAAGAGGTATAAACGCTAGTAGAATATAATAATCAATGTAAGAGACGACAACGTAAGCGTAACCGAATGTCAATCCCGTACACTGATTATCCTATTATATTATATTCTACAACGTTTATGCAACTGTAGGCCTAACCAAGTTACCACCTGGAGCCCCGCCTCAGGGGATTGCTCGACGCGTGCCTGGCGTCCGGACGGTTCCCTGACTGCTGGAAGGAGGGGAGGCTGGTACTCCTACCAAAGCCGGGACGAACGCTGGATTCGGTCGGGGCCTTCAGGCCCATCGTGCTGGATGTGGTGGGTAAGCTGTTGGAGAGAATCCTCGCTGCCCGCATTATCCAGCACCTGCGCGACGTCGGGCCCGACTTGTCGGACGCCCAGTTCGGTTTTCGAGCTGGTCGTTCGACAGTCGGTGCGATCGTGCGTCTGAGGGCCGCGGCCGCGGCGGTCGTTACCAGCGGGGAAATGCTGTTGGCGGTGTCACTTGACATCGCCAACGCGTTTAATAGTCTGCCATTCAGCTGCATCAGGGAGGCGCTCCGGTATCACGGGGTGCCTGTATACCTGAGGCGGCTGGTGGCGGACTATTTAGAGGGCCGCAGCGTCGTCTATGAGAGCCGCATAGGCGACGTTGTGAGGAGACCAATGTCGTGCGGTGTCCCGCAGGGTTCGGTCCTGGGGCCGCTCCTGTGGGACATCGGTTACGACTGGGTGTTACGCCGTCGGCTCCCCACCGGGCTGGCGATCATCTGCTATGCGGACGATACGCTGGTCGTGGCCCGGGGTGGAAACTTCGAGGAAGCGGCGTTCCTGGCCACCTTAGGGACCTCGGAGGTGGTCAGGAGGATCGGGGCGCTGGGGCTTAGGGTGGCCCTGGACAAGTGGGAGGCCCTACTATTCCATGGGCCTCGACGTCGGCCACCTGCTGGCGCCTCGATCACAGTGGACGGGGTCCAGATTGGGGTGCAGGCCCAGATTAAGTATCTGGGCCTGGTGCTAGACGGGCGGTGGCGCTTTCGCGAGCACTTCCGCCAACTGTCCCCGAGGCTAGTCGGCGCAGCGTCTGCCCTTGCACGGCTCATGCCGAATATGGGCGGACCCAACAATGCGTGCCGACGGCTCTACGCGGGGGTGGTCCGGTCGATGGCGTTGTATGGCGCACCCGTGTGGGCGGGGTCCCTGGACGCACTGAACAGGGCTCTTCTGTGGAGACCACAGAGAGTCGTTGCGTCCAGGGTCATACGTGGATACCGCACGGTGTCGACGGAGGCGGCCTGCGCGTTGGCCGGAATCCCCCCGTGGGACTTGGAGGCGGAGGTGCTCGCCGAGGTGTATCGGCGGGCGTCGCAAGAGCGGGAGGGGGGCGGACGCCCCCTACCCAGGGAGGTGGCCAGGCGGCAGGGCGACGCACGCCGAACTGCCATGGCCAGATGAAGGGCGCGGTTGGAGGCGCCTCGGGCCGGTCTTTGGACCGTAGGGGCGCTCCAGCCGGTGCTGGAGGAGTGGGCGGGGCGACGGCACGGAGTCCTTACCTTCCGACTGGTGCAGGTGCTGTCGGCGCACGGTTGCTTCGGCAGATATCTGCACATAGTTGCAAGGAGGGAAGCGACTCCGGGTTGTCACCACTGCGGCTGTGACGAGGACACGGCGCGGCACACGCTCGAGTCGTGCCCGGCTTGGGCCGAGCAGCGCCGTGAACTCGTCGCGGAAATAGGGGGGGACCTCTTGCTGCCGAGCGTCGTCAGAGCGATGCTTGGCAGCGACAGGAATTGGGCCGCGGTCGCTGCCTTCTGCGAGGAGGTTATCTCGCGGAAGGAAGCGGCGGAGAGGGCTAGGGAGGAGGATTCTTCCGCTGACCCAAGCCGCCGCCAGCGACCGGGGTGGCGCAGGCGCAGGTACTTGCGCCTCATGCCACCCTTATTTATTTATTTTTTGTTAAGGCGGTAAAAAATGTTCCTAACCGCACACCCCGTCGTTCGGGGCAACGACAGGGTAGTGTGGGGCCTGCACCCACTAAAGAAACCCGCCGTGTGCCGTCTCTCCGCCTTTATTGGCGGGCCACTGGAACTGTGTTACATTCCTTCGGTGGTGCCTCATGCCACCCTAGCCGAGGCCGCGTGTGGACGGACCGGGGAACGTCCGCCACCCGCAAGGCCTCCCGCGAAGGTGCGACGCTCCGCGTGCGGATGCGTCGCTCAGTAGAGGGTACCCGAAAGGGTAAGCCGCCGGCGGACCACCGAAGGAATGTGACATAGTTCCAGTGGCCCGCCAAGAAAGGCGGAGAGACGGCACACGGCGGGTTTCTTTAGTGGGCGAAGGCCCCACACTACCCTGTTCGTTGCCCCGAACGAGGGGGTGTGCGGTTAGGAACATTTTTTCCCGCCTTAACAAAAAAAAAGGCCTAACCAATTTGCATTCTATGATCGCCAACGCTATAGAAAACTATTAAAATTTATGGAAATTTGAAACCTCTAACGCTAAGTCACGTCACTTAGCGTTATAGATATCGTTAAAGATATCAAATTCCCATATATTTTAATAGTTTTCTATAGCGTTAGCGATCATTGAATGCAACTTGGCTAGCATAACTGGCTAGGGATGCAGTTTGTCATAGAAACCTACGACAGACTATATCAAATGCCAAATATCTGGACATCTATACTATCTATGGACTATCCATATTTATTTGTGTTTGCGTAGATCAGACACAAAATAACATCTTAAACACTTCGGTTCTTGACTGAGCCCAAAAAGTATGAGGCTGATGTGCTATTAGTAGGTACAAAAATTTAAGAAGATTTATTACTTAAGTATAGGTGTATCTGTGGGGTGTCGTACGGGGCGACTAACGGAAGTAAGCAATTGTCATCCATTGCATTACTGGTGGTAGGGCTGGGTACCCAGTGGGAATACTCACTTGCTATCGAGCCCGAGTGGGTTGGAACCACCATCTCCCGTGTGAGCGGCCATCGAGCACAACGGTGTGTTGGTTGTAGCAGTAAATAGTCGTTTATTCTTCCATTTCAAATCTGTGAAATGATGATCAGCGGCTTGACAATACTCTCGGTATAAATAAGAAAACAAAAAAGTTAAGTTATATAATTAAGACTTGGGGTTAAACGTATAAACATCATGTATAAAATATATTAGTGATTAATTAATTCTCTGATTTGATGATAATGAAATAAATAGGTATAAAAAATGAAAATAAAGAAAAAATCATCATTAGATGATTATTTCGTCTTAAAAATCTTGACTTTTAATGTTACAGTCTATCTTTACTCGTATCATATACTATATATTTTATAGTACACCGTTATTATCTGTTCAGGTTTGTTCAAGCGAAAATATATCAGCCTTATTTGCCTGAGCTCACAATTATATTATCAATTAATATTTCTACCTATTATTCCCTAGATGTTTGGTCTATCGAAATGTATTTCATCCAATTCATTGCTCCAATATCATAATTATAATTGCAATACAATGGTGATAAATCTGAGGTCACTCTGTTTGCAGGGTTGGTGCTACGGGCCTGAAATTGGATTAATTATATTAACTTATTAAACATATGTTTATCAATACGTTAAAACTACAAGTGAAGTTAGCCGTGGGACGTCCATTTTACTAGTGCTTGAAGAAGGCAGCAGGTTAAGAAAGAATGGAGGCGTATTTTGGAACGAGTTATATTACAAAGTAAGTAACCACCACGATCACTTTGTCAAGAGTACAACACAAAAATGTACAAATGTGAACTTAAATACCAGAACATATTCCACTTGACAATCTTTCGACGAACGTCAACTATACGTCAGAATGTATCTCTAACGTTGTCTAACGTCAACGTTATACAATGATCTAGACGATAGATAAAATTAAAGCCTATAACATGAATTATTGTATACTAGTTTATTTCATGAAATAATATTTAATAAATAACCACTTTATGAAATAAAACTACGTTAACGGAACCCATCGCGTTTACTTGACTTTCGAATACTTTACAGCATTCAGTCCAACCGCGATCATGAATGCTATTAAACGTCGAGATAGTAGAAAATCAAGTAAACGCCATAGATTCCGTAAGAGTATTTTTATTTCATAACCGCGTTATACTTAATTGTAAAATCTACAATATACTCTGTCTAAATAGATATTTTATATAAATAGATAAGTGATTTTATAAAATAATATCATAAAAAATCCTATAAACTTAGAACAAATGCAGCATTCAACGCAATGATTTTGTTTAAGTCTTAATTTAATTACAAACTTAATACTATTAAAATGAACATAGTAACAGAGCAAGCGATTTTTATAAGTGCCGAATTACTTTTAATTAGCGCCAATTAACATCTTAATGGGTTCATTGAACCATGTACATTAGCAGAATGAATTCACGTAAGAATCTCACAAAGTTATGACTACAATAAACTTTAATTAATTTTCTTGTCTTTTAGACGATCTATCGGGGCATCTCTGTGCTGGTTGTTTTAAAGTGGAACTTCTGGAAACCCCAATAAAGTGCGCGGAAGAGAATCACTTTAAGATTTTACTAGGTGATACATATTTCAATAAAATTGAAAACATTTTGTGATAATCAAGCCAAATTTTTGAAAGATGGCGAAAATCGCAGGCTAAATTCAATCTAATGACTAAATTAAAAGGAAAAACAGTAATAAGTATTAAATACAGGAGATTATATCACAGATCAGATGCTCAATACCCACAGATGAGAGTATACTGTTCAAACCTATGGTGTTTATCCAAATACCATTGTAGTAACGTAGGACGGCCCCCCACCAGATGGACCGACGATCTGGTCAAAGCTGCAGGGAGCCGTTGGATGCGATCGGCACAGGACCGCTCGTTGTGGCGTTCTCTTGGGGAGGCCTATGTCCAGCAGTGGACGTTGAAAGGCTGATGGAGGGATGGATGGATTGTAGTAATGTCACTCAGTGACAGTGGTCCGCCTATACTGGCGGAGAGAAGGCACATGGTGGGTTTCGTTAGTGGGTGAGGGCCCCACACTACTCTGTTCGTTGTCCCGAATGACAGGGTGCGGGGGTAGGTACATTTTTTCCCGCCTGAACAAAAAAAGGTGTTAATCCCGATAACAATTATGTGTTGATTTACGTAGCCCATTCTAGAGAAGTAATAGATCATTATTTCACATTACATTCTTGTGATAGGCAGTAATAAAACTAACTAAATTAATGTGCTGGATGTAATCCGTGAGGTTGCAATGGAGATGCTTTAAGACAATGCCTTGAATGGCGACAACCCGACACGTCGCCTCGCGAAAAGTGCATCGGAAGGCTTTTGGTTTTTTGTTGTCTTTACCTAACCCTCTGAAAAACAGGGGTGGGTTTGTGCCATTCTATACATGCTCAGTTAAAGTTTATATTTGGGAATATGAAACATTTGTAAGCAGATGACATTTATTAAAAATTCCAACGCCGTGTTATCTCAGGTAACGATCATTAAGACATAAATTAATATCCAAATTGCTCAAACATCACTTGTCATGTCAAGCCCGTGCAAGCACTTTTTACTAGTCAACCTATTTAAATAAACAAACAATATTAGCACAACTCTCTGACAGGTTTGGTCATCGTACTGTAGACATTAATGTACACAAATACAGATACAAACTTATATATTACTATATTTTATATATATTTTATTATCATCAATGTTTTGCTCTTATACCATATGATGACGATCTCCGCATCAATCTTGGTCACGGCGTCCAATGGCAAAAGACATAGTGCGCAAAAACCGCGTTTTGTCCGTGTGGTGACGGACTAAGAATACAAGTGTCACCACCCCATTCTTTCCCACGGGAGTCGTACGAGGCGACTAAAGGAGGTAACCAATTATCACCCATAGCATTACTAGTGGTAAGGCTGGGTACTAAATGGGAGTATTTACTAGCCATCGGGACCAAGCGGGTTGGTATCACCATCTCCTGTGTGACCGGCCATGAAGCACATCGGTGTGTTTTAGTTGTAGCAGGAGATAGCCGTTAATTCTTTCGTTTTATATCTATGAAATGAAATGGTGAGCAGCGGCTTAACAATACTTTCGGTATAGTTGAGTCCACGAGCGACGGTTACCATTTACCATCAGGTGGACTGTGGCTCGTCTGCCACCATATGCAATAAAAAAAAACATGCGCACTCTCTCTCTTATCTCTCACTCCATAATCCGATGCGATGTAATTCCAAGACGACCGAGGACAGATCAGGCGGAAGACGAATGGCTTTACGTGCTTTTCGAGATATGGGGTAAAACACCGCTAACTTCGTAAATCCGGGCTGATATTAAGAATTGATTGACGGAAAAACCTTTTGTTGCCTCGAACCCGAGACTTCATAATCCACAGTCGCACACACTATTGCTAGGCCACCGTCGCAGGCCTTATAATATGAGAGCAATGGAGTATATTTTATTTGCATGCACATACTCGTATATTATGATAGAAGAGTGAAAGTTATACTGCTTGCAGTGTTACCTTAATATTACTTGTAGAGCATAATATATGTATAATATATGTATAATAATTATATATTTCTTAACGTAAAGTCTGCTTAGTGGACCATAGATAGTTACTTCATGTGTATAAATAACTAGTACCTGCATGACCGAGCTTTGCGCGGTATTTTTTTTGGTAAATCATGAGATTTTCTCTCAAAAGAAAGAATTGAAAAAAAGGGAAAAAAAATAATCGAACAGGAGACATCTGGACTCGGACCGGGGTCTTCTGGTTTTGGGGCCGCCCGATTTCCCACCTGAGCTATTATAACCTTATAGATGGTTGGCGAAATTTACCTTCGTATTCTAATAATATTGTAGCAGGTTTTCATTCAAATTGGCGGAGCAGGTGTGACAGAATTTAACTTTTCTTATGTATTCAGTATGCGGACCGATCTCAATCGATACCGTACTCGATATGAGTTTTGGCAGACTATAACTGCAATTTAATATACAAACGATTTTCTATAACATCGAATCATAAAAACGATGTAGTTTTATCTATGAATCCTACTCAGCACAATACAAAAACGTACAGCCCTGAAAAGCGAATAAACAAAACAACCTCTTTTAAAAAATAGGTTATTAAGATACTCCACAGCCTAAGGCGAACAACCGGTCACCACTTCAAAACCAACAGCTATTTTTAACACTCGTTATTGCGTGGCTTTGACGGATTTTGACGCCTACACTGAAATGGCGGTGAGATGTTATAAATAACAAGGCAAGATGTCGCATATTATATAATAAAATTAATAATACGCAAATAAAGACGGTGTGAAATAATAACAATTGCATTGAAAGGATAGGGAGGATAATTAAGCGAGGATAGCAAGGATAATACCGAGACGAGAGGGAGGGATTAGACCATCAGCACTCTCACTCACCATATGAAACGCAACAGCAGGAGTTTGCCCACCTTGTTTCACGCTGATCTTTAGGAGGGTGGTAGGTACTTCGCTGTTCTAACCGAGCCATTCATACTGATAAAAGTTAGGCTGCCTATTTGTCTTTCCACTGAAGGAATGTAATATGGTTCGGTTGGCCCGCCAATAAAGACGCACACAGCGGGTTTCTTTAGTGGGTGAGGGCCTCACACTACTCCGTTCGTTGCCCCAAACAATGGGGTGTGCGGTTGGAAACATTCTTTACCGGCTTAACAAAAAAAAGGCTGTCTATTTCTTATGTTTTCACATCATATATTAAGTACTCAAGGTTGAGTAGTTACCATCATGAAATTTAGCATACATAGTTATTGTATACTTCTAGTTTGCATAGTTTAAAACTCAGAGAAGGAAATAGGCTACATTTTCCTTCAGGATAGTATTTTTTTCTGGTAGTTAGCGACGCACGAGTGATGCCTCTGGTGCTGTTAGCGTCATAGGCTACAGTAACCGCTTACGCATATAAAAAAATGTGAGATAATCTAACGACACATTTTCAGAATTTAATAGTGACAACCCTACATAATATACGAGATATAAACACAGTAATGTTCTTATTGTGCGTAAATGGACAATTTGCATAATAAATCCACCATGAGATGATTCCAAGTACGTATGTCCGAGGTACTACTTTATAGCCGTCTGGCTGACATACTTGATTAATTATTGCATCATTCTGCCCTGTTTCACTGCACTAAACTCTGATTAGATGCTGATTCTTTAATCGCTTACAACGTTTTGCGCACGTGATACGTACAACAAAAAGTCATCCAAATTTTATATTATATTTAATTTAAAATACAAGTATTACCACCCCATTCTTGCTCATGAGAATCTTACGAGGCGACTAAGAGAAGAAAGCAATTATCATCTATTCCATTACTGGTGGTAGGGCTGAATACCAAGTAGGAATACTCCGTAGTATCGGGCCTAAAGAGATCGGTACCAACAGTTTTCCAACCGATCTTGAAACTTCTTGGTGTGTTTTGGTTGTAGTGGAAGATAGCATTTATTAATCTATCTTCTCTGAAATGAAAGGGTGAGCAGCAGCTTGACAGTATTCTTAGTATTTCTGGGTCCATAAATTGCTGCTAACCATCAGGTAGGTCAAAGCTGGTGTTCTACCAAAAGCTATATTATTAAAATGTTATAGAAAATTTCATGGTTTATTTCGTGCGTAAAGCGGACTTTAGTGTTGAATTTACGGCCCTTCCGAAGCACGTACATGCTTAGTTTGGACGATCGCTCAATCTATAAATTAGATTACCAAGGTTGCTTAATGTCATGATCATGCACACCCGGCATATAATACTGAAGAAACTATCTGTGATGATTCACTTTACTTCTAACTGTGACGAATTGTATTACGTATGCTATACAAATCTACAAATACTGTATCACGTGTCTGGAGTTTTGATAAAACAATAACTTTGGCTATTACACCAGTTTGAAGATTAATTTGTGTCGTACAATAAGTATACTATGTGAACTTAAGTAGGTAAATAATATTAACACAAATTTCTATCTATTTCTACAAGGTTTTCTTAAAGACAGCACCCTGCACCAAGTATAAATGCATGTATAGTGGGGGACTTTATAAACATATAATGTCACAGACACAAATTACACCCAGACTCAGAACAACCATTTGGGGATTACACAAAGGGTTGTACTGTGTGAGGATCGAACCCACAACACTCGGGTTGGAGGCCGGTATCCATATATGTAGTGCCACCATAAAATTTGTTAATATTAGGTATAATTATTACAAAATAAAATTTGTAAATATTAGGTATAATTATTATTTTTTACTCGTGATAATAAATATAGTACAACTCATTATTGCTTTGAATTTCGAATGTTTTTATTTCCCAACACAAAATCTCTAACCCAATATATTCAATAACATAAATATATAGATATTTATGTGATTAACAGTCTAGTGAAGAGCCTACATTTTAAATCAGATTCGAAACCACCAACTAAACCATTTCACCGCTATGCAACCATACCTGAGCCGTTTACTGCCGCACAAAGCACAAGCAATTAGCAACTATGACTATTTAAACAGTCATTCTAATATTCCACGACCCCGAGACGTTAACCCTAAATTTATATGCTGACAATGTCGACAATTACCATGCGTAACTATCATAGATCGAGGCGAAAACTACTAGCACCAATAGGGTTGGCATACCATAGAGTATATGACAAAACGTTTTGAGTAATTAAAACTTATCTTATTTTCCACCAGTGCCTTCATCTGCGAGGATTTCAGAATTGAATCCAGTGAAATAAACAAAATTGTTTAAAATGTTGATGACTAGTTTCCCGCGCTTATGTGTGTAATTTTTTTATTATGGCGGGTAAAAATGTACCGAACCGCACACCCTGTCGTTCGGGGCAACGAACAGAGTACTGTGGGGCCGTCCCCCAATAAATGAACCCGCCATGTGCCGTCGTTGCATTACTTCAGTGGTGCGCTTTTGTAGGTATACAACTATGACTTTGTTTTAATTTTGATATATTTAATACAATTTTAATGAAAGTCAAGCAATCTTTAATTCATTTTAAATCTGAGAAATGAAATGGTGCGCAGCGGCTTGACAATACTTTTGGTATAGTTGAGTCCATGAGCGACGGTTACCACTTACCATCAGGTGGGCCGCGGCTAGTCTGCCATCATTAGCAATAAAATAATTAAAAAAAAACCTGTACCTACTCTAAAGAACTGCTTTAAAGTTTATTCAGTAGATAGGTAATAAAAACTAACAAACAATTGGAAATATATAACAGTACAGATTTGCCGTGTGGGGACGGCTTTAGAATCGTACCACCCCTCTCCACCCATGGGAGTCGTAAGAGCCGACTGAGGGATAACGGGGGAGTGGGCAGCAGCACTCCCTCGAGTATTAACAACATCCACTGCGATCGCCAACCCGCCTGCCAAGCGTGGCGATTACGGCACTATCCCCCATATGAGCGAAACACATGTTGTGGCGTTGTCTTGGGGAGGCCTATGTCCAGCAGTGGACGTCAAAAGGCTGATGGATGGAAGTACAGATAAAAAAATGTTTTGTCTTCTATTGCGTTTCACTTTATCCATTTTTGATACATACATTCGCTGTAAGTACATACATACCATACTGATAAAATAAAATGAATGCACAGTAATTGTTATATACATACATACTTATGTTTCTTACATACGTAAATTGTTTTGTTAGCAGTTGTCAGATTAAATATCTGTGTTCCCACACAATGTTACTATTTACTGGCCATTTTAAATTAATTTCATAAAATTTATAATTAAATAAAATATTGTTATCTTTGTTAAGGGTTATTATTTTAAATACTGGTAAAATATCGTGAAGATATTTGGCCAAATCCACATAATAATCTACCAAAAAGGAGGTATGTGACAGTCCTTTTTTTTTTGTTAAGGCGAAAAAAAATGCTCCTAACCGCACACCCCGTCGTTCGGGGCAACGAACAGGGTAGTATGGGGCCGTCACCCACTATAGAAACCCGCCGTGTGCCGTCTCTCCGCCTTTATTGGCGGGCCACTGGAACTAAGTTACATTCCTTCGGTGGTAGGTATGTGACAGCCCTAACAGTGAGTGTATTTTAGGCTAAATACATGAGAATTGCTATTTTCCTCTTCATGTCACGTATTTGTAAGGTTGAAGAACGCAGAATAGGTGGTAGGTACAATTCTGAGAAACATTGTGGAATAATTCCAAAAAAAAATATGCATACAAAATCTGCTGGTGAAATTCGTCATTGCGCACATTAGATTTAATTGTCTTTTCTGTTTGTGTAAGAACTGCTTCTTGTTAAACTATATTCGTCACCACACAACCACGCGTGGTTCGCAACCACAGTCCCATCGTAAGATAAGCTAGTTATCTTATTGTAGCTCTATTGGTTTATTTAAAGTTTTCTGTTATTATAGATATAAAGCAGACTGGCGGTTTTCGGCCTGAACTCTTACAGAAATAAAACTTATACGAAAAAAAGTACATATTTACTCATAACATTTTACTTCAGTACTATTTCCAAAAAACTTTTCTATATATATTATTATTGTATATATAACCTTACGTCAATGTCATTAATTAATGTTTTATATCTACTTTCAGACAAGTTATTGGAAAAAGTGACAACCACACATGGTTTTTTAATTAATAATGCTATCAGGAAACATTAAAATTATCCGTGTAGGTGACCAGGCCGAACGCTCCTAGGAAACCCGCCAGTCTCCTTTAATTATTAACTCTTCTTCAAAAGTGCTTATACAACTACCAAACATGAAGTTATCTTTTAGCAGTATAATACAAATATGTTCATTATGTTTGCGATATCAAAACATTAAGATTAAACATAGTATCACGCCTCTATTCCCCGAAGGTGCAGGCAGAGGTGTATTACATACCCACGATTCGCCAGCTATGTTTAAGTCCCACGTAATAGGGGGCGAACCTATTGCCGTCTACCGGGCACATTTTCAAACTCCGGGCTGCTACTGAGAATTATTCTTTTTACAAAAAAGCTCAATAACCCTGCCCGACCAGGGGATCGAACCCGAGACCTCATGATCAGCAATCGCATACACTACCGCTGCACCACCGAGGCAGTTATTAAGATTACTTGCCGCGAATTCGTCCGAATGGACTACAGAAAATAAATACGTCACTACAACACACTAATGATCTTTATGCAAATATTTACTAAACCAAATGTACTATCCATTTTTCTGGGATATAAAGTAGCCTATGTCATTCTCTGACTCCTTAACTACCATTATGCAAAAAAAATCATGTCGATCTCTTGCTCTAAAAAAACACAAATAAATCTATCCCACGGGAACCGTACATTTTTTCGGGATAAAAATAGCTTATATACATATATTCCATCCAAATCTTTTGAGGCGACCTTTCTTTTCAACCCTTTCTTTATCCCACTATGGGACACGGGTCTCTTCTCATGGTAAGAGGGATTAGGTCATAGTCCACGACGCTGGCCCAATGCGGGTTGGCCAGACTTTACAAGCCACTTAGAAAATCTCAAAGGGAATCAGGTTTCCTCACGATGTTTTCCTTCACCAAGCAGTAATAAACTATAAACAAATACACACATAATTTCGAAAAATCTCGAGAAACAGAGATGCGTGCCGTATGAGGTCTGAAGTTTGAACTTGGGATTGAACTCGATACCACTGTCTTTGTAGTCCTTGGTTTATCGCTAGGCTATCATTGTTTTTTGAGCCGTCCTAGCGTGATTGAATAACTACCAAACATGCATTCAAACTTTCACATTAATAATATCTGTTATTTAAACTTCACAAGCATCACATTTTTCTTCTTTATACTTCTTTATACACACAAAACCAATGAGAAACCTGGCTATAGGATCAAGGATTGTCAAAGTATCGAATCAGAAGGCATCGTGAGTTGTCGCCATACTGGAGACTAATGAACCTTCATTCCGCTCAGATAATCCGCGACAGTAAGTATTATTTATATCAATCATTCCTCTATAAGAAATCATTGATCCGTCTCTTAGATCTAGCGTAAAAAGTGATCAAATAAGAAACGTTGCATAATACAATATCAATTTACACTAATCTTAGACCAAGGTTCGATGACGTCAAATCTATGTATAGCAAACGAATCAACCCAAGGAACACGTGAAAATATATAGCAAATAGACAAAAATAAAGTTTAATTGTTTACATTCACATCGAACATCGGTAAACGCTGATTCATTCATCTTAACAATGTCAACTTCTCGATTATTGTTATTGAAACACCATAATAAAACAAAACAGATAAGTTTAATTCAATAAACATTACAATATATTTATGTACTTCAATTTTGAGTTTCGTGTACAACAATTTTAAGTTGTATCAAAATTGTTGTACACAGAATAATCCAAACAAAACACATCAAAACTCCAAAACATATCTAGAGAACATACCTACCATTTATTTAAACACAGTTATCATCTAGTATACTTCATTCAACATAAACTTACCTACAGGTACCTGGCACAATTAATATGTTCACTGCTTATATCTCCACTATAAAACAAAATTTTACCGCTACTTAACTTAAACAACTCTTAAACAACAGAGAGAGGACTTAAAATCCTTCACAGACGACTCCAAATACGAATTTCAAATTGCGCTCTTGTGGCCAGCTTCTTAAATCACAGCCCCAAGCAAATTTGAACTTTAAATTTCAAATGTCTAAACCTACTTTAGTGTCTTACTTGATCAATGTAGATCTTGGTGATGTTAAAACAAAATGAATTTTAAGTGGGTTTGTGGAGGTTGAAAATGCTTTGGATGATGGAGTAGGTTTTAATAATAACCCGTTTGTAGCCGCCGTGGGAACGAAGTCGGATATGCGATGTATAATCGTCCGTCGGAACAGAGTGGATGCAATAGTCCAATTTTGCAGCCTTTTACTTAGATTACGTTTGCGGCGAGCTTCAAAATAAGAACTCGTTTATGCTTCGAATACATCTACTTTTGTAGTTGATTTTGTAAAATAAACTCATGTCTGACATTAAAAAGAAATTAGTATTCAAGACTAACTATGACGCAATCGATTACTTATCGCGATCAAAATTATACTACTGAATGTTTTAATCAGGTACAGTAAAGTAGTACAATTTTATTACCCGACCCCAAAATCAAAAAGCATGACGATATCTATAATCGAGTTTACAACTTAGGAAAAGCTGGAAGAATATAAATATTTTATTGTATCGGTTACAATCAATTTATTATTTAGCTACACAAATTAAAATTCCAAAGCGCCTTTGTTGCCTACAGCAATCTGTCATGAGTAATTTAAAATCGACATTACGTTTATCCTTGGGTACAATCGGATGATCACTATTAATCATAGACTTGTTTTATCTACAAGTGTAAAGCCTGTAATATGTTAAAACGTTTTTTTGTATAGAATTGAATCTATTATTGTACGTAATCTAACACGGAAATTAATGCTCAATTAAAGGTCAATGATGAAACTAAATAATCTGAGCTATGCTTTTGTTATTTGCAATTTTCACGCTTATTGTAAGCCAATTACAATCTCATTCGGTATTAACTTTCGTTTTTTTTTTTCGTTTTTCATTTGTTGTCTTTAGATTTTAGGCAATTTCTTGAGCTTCCTTCACTTGCAAAGGTTACTAAAGTATTCCACTCTTTTGGATTAAGTAAGTGTTATTCAATTTAATATTTTTATTATAATCACGAGTAGCATTATCTAATATAGTCTTTGCTTTTAAATTACTATGCATTTTGTTTATTGAATATTTTGTATGAATGTTTTCAGTTAATTATATGAGTATCCAGGATTAGTTTAAAAGGAGTTAAACAAATTTTCTCTTACAGTAACCATTATACATACAATGCTCCATTTGCCGGTTATGATAATGGCAATCTAGATAACTAAAAGAGTGTTCTCACAAGTTTTGTGTAACCACCCCAGTTTTGAGTCGTTGGTACAAACAGGTCAGCATTGTTATACGTTTCAGCAAAGTCTAGAGCGTATCCTGTACTTATTTCTCTAGTGAAGGTTGTGATTTCGGGGTAGTAATCCTTGGACGGTATTTAGGGTACCCTCGTGTAACCATGGCTATTGTAAATTACCCAATCGCTTGAATAGTGGAAAGACATATTTGGATATTTTTATATATATTTTTAGCATTTGACATGCTTAGCACTATACATTAAACACAAAGTGAAAAATGTGAAATCGAAAATAACAGTCAGGAGCAGGATTTGAACCTGCATCTCCTGGATGCCGTCCAGATGCTTTACCAATTCAGCCATCCTGACAATTACTCCTGACTGCTAATTTCGACAACACATCACACCTAACGTCTTTGGGTGACGCCTGCGCCATCCGTCGGAAGTATTTTCATACATTATACCGACCAGGTAAACTTAATTTTACAATTAAGATTTTTACCTAATAATGACGCTGACCCTATAAATATTTAGATATTTTTATATATATTTTTAGCATTTGACATGCTTAGCACTATACATTAAACACAAAGTGAAAAATGTGAAATCGAAAATAACAGTCAGGAGCAGGATTTGAACCTGCATCTCCTGGATACCGTCCAGATGCTTTACCAATTCAGCCATCCTGACAATTACTCCTGACTGCTAATTTCGACAACACATCACACCTAACGTCTTTGGGTGACGCCTGCGCCATCCGTCGGAATCCGGCGAATGCAGGTTCAAATCCTGCTCCTGACTGTTATTTTCGATTTCACATTTTTCACTTTGTGTTTAATGTATAGTGCTAAGCATGTCAAATGCTAAAAATATATATAAAAATATCTAAATATTTATAGGGTCAGCGTCATTATTAGGTAAAAATCTTAATTGTAAAATTAAGTTTACCTGGTCGGTATAATGTATGAAAATACTTCCGACGGATGGCGCAGGCGTCACCCAAAGACGTTAGGTGTGATGTGTTGTCGAAATTAGCAGTCAGGAGTAATTGTCAGGATGGCTGAATTGGTAAAGCATCTGGACGGTATCCAGGAGATGCAGGTTCAAATCCTGCTCCTGACTGTTATTTTCGATTTCACATTTTTCACTTTGTGTTTAATGTATAGTGGAAAGACAACTAAAGGTGAGAAATTTCTGATTATCAATATCCAATTACTAAAACGTTTACATAGCATCACGTCTGTGTTCCACGAAGGGATTGGCAGAGGTGTATTACACACCTACGATTCGCCAGCTATGTTTAAGTCCCACGTAACAGGGCCGTGCCTATTGCCGTCTACCAGGCACATTTCCAAACTGTGGGCTGCTACTGAGAATTTTTCTTTTTACGAAAAAGCTCAATTTGAAAACATTGCCCGACTTATTGCCGTATATAGAGGTCTAATAATGTGGAAATTCTATACTTACATTAACAATGTCTTCTTGCAATTTGTATCTGTTTATGGCGATTCAAGGTTTACTATTTACCGTCAAAATTTTAATCTGAGTATGCATTTCTGTGCGTCTGATATAATCTAAAGACTAATATTTGGTTACAAAATTTTGTTCAATAAACACATTGCTACTGCAATTTAAGATAAGATTAGGTACCTACAGTTGTATTTGAATAACTAACTCCTCTAAGCTTACTGTAAGATTGTCTGGTATAATATTCATATAACCGCATTGCTTTCTGCTTCAATATGTTAACAATTTTAATTCTAACTATTATAAATCGGTAACATTGCTGCCTCTGTGGTGCAGCGGTAGTGTAAGCGACTGCTGATCATGAGGTCTCGGGTTCGATCCCCGGGTCGGGCAGTGTTATTGAGATTTTTTGTAAAAATATTCTCAGTAGCAGCCCAGAGTTTGGAAATATGCCCAGTGGACGTTAATAGACTCAATAGGCTCGCCCCCTATTAAGTTGAACTTAAACATAGCTGGCGAATCGTGGGTGTGTAATACATCTCTGCCTACCCCTTCGGGAAATACAGGCGTGATGCCATGTTTTTTTTTAGCTGTGTCTGTACTCTGTACATTTAAGATATTTGAGAAAAATATTGTATTAAGAGATATAGGTAGGGCTGTCTAAACATAAAACAATTTCTTTTTTAGATTGTTTTGTCATTGTGCAAAAACTACTGAACGGATTTTTATGCAAGTTCTTTTATTTGATAGCTCTTGATTAAACTTAAAAACTGTATACATTTTATCGCTATCAGGAACCTGAGATATAACCTAAAAACTAGATTTTGGATGCGGCGGAGCCTCAGGCAAAGGTATAAAATCAAAAACTTTAATATAATATAATATAAACTGATTCTAAAACAATTAAACTTTATATATTTTATTGGATGATCCTTGATCATTTTTGACATACAGATAGGGCAACGATGAAAACGATCACAAAACTCATGTACTTAAAGTCTTTTGATGACCTAAGCATTGTTAGAATTATAATAATTTGACATGATATATTTAAGAGTGATATATAGACTTTTTTCAAACATATTGCACGGTCGGTCACAGGGGATATGGTACCACTGAAATAATGATACACAGTTCCGGTGGTCCACTAGTACAGGCGGAGAGACGACACACGGCAGGTTTATTTAGTGGGTGAAGGTCTCTATCCTACCCTGGTAGTTTTCCCTGAACGACGGCATGTGCGGCTAGGAAAATTTTTCTCGCTTATAAATAAAAAAATGCGATACAATGGTTGCCGTGTGGGGCCGGCTTTAGAATTATCCCACCCCTCTCCACCCATGGGAGTCGTAAGAGCCGACTGAGGGAATACCGGGGGAGTGGGCAGCAGCACTCCTTCAAGTATTAACAACATCCACTGCGATCGCCAACCCGCCTGCCAAGCGTGGCGATTACGGCACTATCCCCCATTCTTGGGGAGGCCTATGTCCAGCAGTGGACGTTAAAAGGCTGATGGATGGATGGATGGATACAATGGTACTAACCCACTCAGGCCTGATAACAAGTGAGTATTCCCACTTGGTGCACATCCCTCTTTTATAAAGGCGAGAAAAAATATATCTAGCCGTGCCATGTGCGGATCGAAACAATGAACAGGGCCTCCGCCTGTACCAGTGGATCACTGGAACTATGTGACATTACTTCAGTGGTCTTGGTACGCAGTTTGAATATCGAACTAGATTCCGAGACTAAGGAGATCACTAACAAGATAAATATAGCTCCATAAAACAAAAGAGCATATAAACACTTCAAATAAAAAGTACCACGAAAAGCAACACATTCTTATGCACTAAGTGTTTGAGTTGATGCGACAAAAAAGGCTCACATAGACGTCTCTATTAAATCTCACATATAACAGCCGAGTAACACCACATTCGTATGTAAACAGGTGCTTAACTGCTCTAAGTTTACTGACATCCGTAATAATACCAATAAATATATATACGATTATCTATCTACTTCTAAAACCGTTCATAAAAGATTGCTGCATCTATTCAAACATACAATAATAAAAATGTATTTAAAACAGCAATGTACATTATGTAATTCGAATGTGTCGATCCATTCTAAATTTAAGTTAGTGTGAATATCGTAGGTTGTGTTTTGGTATGTGTGTGTATGTTGCGCAAGAGTACGAGACGAGACGAGGCTGACTCACCGAAGCGTTTATTAGGGTCGCTGTACACTTGGACATTTGATGCCATAACGGGGTATATTTGACTGATTCAAACATAGAAATGTTATTAAAATAGGTTTGTGTCGTTTATTTTATTATTTTGTAGAAATTATATTTTGTTGCCGATTAAACACAGTGTTCAATATCTCTCTATCAGAACTTTATAGACAAAATGCACTGTACTTTACGATTGTTATCATAAAACGTGACTTTTTAGTATTATTAAATTATTGCCACTTGACATACTGACTCTTAAATGGTATGATTCGAAAAATCGTAGACGTAAAGCTAAGGTTCTAGGACGGATACAAATAGGAAATCGTAGGGCTGATACTTTCACCACCGAAGGAATGTAACATAGTTCCAGTGGCCCGCCAATAAAGGCGGAGAGACGGCACACGGCGGGTTTCTTTAGTGGGTGAGGGCCCCACACTACCCTGTTCGTTGCCCAGAACGACGGGGTGTGCCGTTAGGAACATTTTTTCCCACCTTAACAAAAAAAAAGTGCTGATAGTTTCACTATCGAAGGAATGTACCATCGAAGGGATGTACCATCAAAGGAATGCATCATCTAAGGAATGTACCATCGAAGGAATGTAACACCATCGAAGGAATGTAAAATAGTTTCAGTGGCCCGCCAATAAAGGCGGAGAGACGGCACACGGCGGGTTTCTTTAGTGGGTGCAGGCCCCACACTACCCTGTTCGTTGCCCCGAACGACGGGGTGAGCGGTTAGGAACATTTTTTCCCGCCTTAACAAAAAAATAGGCCTGATAGTTGCACCACTGAAGTAATGTATCATAGTTCCAGTAGCCCGCGAATACAGGCGAAGAGACGGCACACGGTGGGTTTATTTAGTGAGTGAGGGCCCACACTACCCTGTTTGTTGCCTCAAAGGAAGGGGTTAGCGGTTAGGTGCATATATTCCGCCTTAAAAAAAGAAAGGACTGATAGTTTAGGATGGAGAGTACTCATGGGCCACACATCATACGAATATATTATCGAACTCAAATGCCATATCCAGACCATTGACGGGCCTCGTGGAGTAATCGGTAGTGTAACCGACTTCCATGCACGAGGTCGTGGATTCGATTCCCACTCAGGACAATTATTTGTGTGATGAACACAGATATTTGTACTGCGTCTGGGTGTTTTCTATCTATTATATGTATGTATTTACAAAAAAAAGTAATATATGTATTATATCCGTAATCTGGTACCCATTTCACAAGCGTTAAGCTTAGTTTGGGACCAGAGGACGTTATGTGAAAATGTCCGTGAATATTTATTTATTTATATCCAACGCTTTATCCCAGAAAAAAAAATACTATTAACTAAAATACTATTAACTACTAGTAATTTTTATTACTTAAATTATGATGGACTCCACTAATAATTTAAATAAAGAACAGATTATAATTTGACTAATAAATTATTTATATAAATCTACAAACTATTCTCTCACATTTTGACGGGAAAAAATCAAAGACAAAAGACGTATTAATAAGCTAAATTAAATGATCGGTACCGGCCGGACGCAATAAGGCGGACGATATCGCAGATATATAATATCCTGTTACGATGGCATTTGTCTGACAAAATCTGAGTTAATCGAATTACTCGTTTGGGCACTTCTTACATTAGAAATATGACCTGGAAATTCACAGTCAAAGTCATAGCCCAATGTTATCATTATGAGTAAGTATGTAACGAGTATCGTATCTTTATTCTATTTTGTCTATTGATCAATATAAACTTTTGAGAGTTTTCTTAGTTTTATCATGATGGAATTATATTTGACGATCTCTGAGATACTTCTGGCAAATAACAGCCGATACCACCCCAAGCTATTATATAAATCTGTTTTAAACCACATCAATAATACCAGTATCGTAGGAGACTTTACAAACGTAGGTACTACGATTGGATAAATTATTTGTAGATTACACAAATATTTGTTCTGTGTGGGAATCAAACTTATAAATATACACAGAATTTCTTTATCTGAAGCACTACTATCATACTATACATAATATGGAATTTTCTACTAATATTTCAACAATATTGTTACATAGTTATACTACTGTGAAAGTAAGTAACCGGTAACCGTAGCCTATAGACGCTAGTAACACCAGAGACATCACTTGCACGTCACCATCACCATGATGTGGAGAGGAAGGGTAATAAGGAGATGAAAAGGAGGGGTTTCAGGCCTCTTGTTTCTTTCTTGATTACGCTTTTACGCTGTAATTATTTAACTACTAGTGGCGTGTCCCAGCATGAATGGGAATCGGGGAAGTACCAACCTCTCGGTTAACACCGCCAACCATTGCGAAAAATTGGTTCTTAAGTGGCGACCAGTGCAGCGTAGGACGGCCTCGCACCAGGTGGACAGACGATCTTGTCAAGGCCGCAGGGATCCGCGATATAGGTGGCACAGGTCCACTTGTTGTGGTGTTCTCTTAGGGAGGCAGTTGTTCAGCAATGGACGTCTAAAGGCTGATTGTTGGGATATATACACCTTACTTCCTTACTAATATTATAAATGCGAGTTTGTTTATCTGTTACGTATTCACGCTGTATCTAAATAACTAATCATCATGAAATATATGTTATTATTATTTTAAATTATTATCTTGTATTGAAAGAAGGTGGAGTCAGGAGTCTCCGAAACCGGCGAACATGTTTGAAGAGAATTATGAATGATGAGGAAGCGAGCGATGTAGGCAAGAATAGAGCCTTTTGGCACTCTGTTCTCTCTGCCTACCCCGCAAGGGAGATGGCGTTATAATAAGTAAGTATTATGAAATTTTACACACATATAGTGTGTAGCGCAAAAAAGGGTATAGGATTATTTTTATATATTAGTGTGCTATAGAGAGACGTATTTATATACTTAAGTCCAGGTGAACGAAGCCGTACCACCGAAGGAATGTAACATAGTTCCAGTGGCCCGCCAATAAAGGCGGAGAGACGGCACACGGCGGGTTTCTTTAGTGGGTGAGGGCCCCACGCCGCCTAAACAAAAAAAAAATAAGGTGAACGAAGCGATTAAAATTTGAGAATTCTCTATTGCTGCCTGATCCTAAGGGCTAATTAATTTCATGTTACACATTTTAATGAATCATTCAGCATCTCGGTATTTGTTTACATAATACCTACAATAATACATTAGCCGATGCTATACCTTCTCCCCTGTGGACAGTGGCTAGTACTAGCCTAGAATATTTAAAAGAGGTTATACTTCCCACCCCTACCCTCTAAATAGATCCGCTATGAGCCGTCTCTCCGCCTGTTGTCCCAGAACTACTAAAACTGGTATTGGGCCGCTACCCTTTTCGTTGCCTTTTTTTTTCACACACCACGTCGTTCGGGGCAACAAACAGGGTCGTGTGGAACCTTCACCCACTAAAGAAACCCGCCGTGTGCCGTCTATCCGCCTTTATTGGCGGCCACTGGAACTATGTTACATTCCTTCAGTGGTACCCTGTTTGTTGCCCTGAACAACGAGTGCGATTAGATATAGATATATTTACCCGCTTTAACAAATACACGTATTACCTCATTTAAATATATTTTTGCTAGAAGGATACAAAACAAGTTGCATTTTAAAATACAATCATAATTTACTGACAAAAACAATATTTTTACTAATATTTTAGCACTCGACATGATCGGCTCTTTAGTAGAACTTCATGTTCGTCGTACGAAAATGAGAAATCTAAAATAATTATCGCGAGCACTGCATTAGATGTATTATTATTATTTGGTATGTCTTAATTGTAATAATTAAGCTTACCTCGCCGGATTAATGCATGCAAATACGGATATCGAGGCGGCAGATGGCGCAGGCGTCACCCAAGGCATTGCGAAGGAATATATCGAAATGAATATTCCTGAGTGGATCTCATGGTTGCTGAATTCATTGGTGCAAATTCTTCGTGACTATATCTCTCGATTTCACATTTTCGCAAAAACAATATGCTTAAGAAAGTACTGTGGTTGTCTAATAGCTTACATTCGTAGTGTAAGCTAACCTTAAAATCTATGCGAACTAAACTTAACCCGGCGACGGCCTCGAAATTAACTAAAATACAAACATTGCTACTTTGAACTTTAGCAGTTTTTGCCCACAATCAAATTCTAAAAACAAATTAAATGATTCTTTGTTCATTTAAATTAGTTTAGTATTAATAATATATTATGTTAGCCTTGGGAACTGTACAAGTATTTATATTTGTCGTTATTTATTTAACAATTAGTCTTGTACCTCCATTTTTTATTTATCTTTAGGTAATAATAGTACTAAGTTGCTGTCTCAGGAGAGTTCTTCCTACTCGACTCATCTATACTATTATAAAGCTGTAACAGAGCTATGTCTGTACATTTAAGATATTTGAGAAAAAAATACTGTAATAGGCTATATAGGGGTGTCTAAACACTAAACACAACAAAAGCTAGTTTATATTAACTATAAATTAGCTTTTGACTGCGGCGGAGCCGCGGGCAAAGGCTAGTAAGCTCTATATATGTAATATGATATAGTTGTAATTTTCCGACACGTTTTTATGATTAAATTATTTTTAGACCGACTGCGTTGCAAGTGTTGCGGATTTAATTTCTAATCAGCTATAACGCTAAGTCACGTGACTTAAAGTGAGAGATGTCATATTTCCATACATTTTAATAGTTTTCTATAGCGATGCGATTATAGTATGCAACTTGGCTAGGCCCACAGAGCCAATAGCGATAGTTTCATATAGTATGTAGTATCTATAGATAAGGAGCACTTTGCATGCGTTTGTTATCTATTTGTGATGTCCACTGTATCATAACCTGCCTAACTAACTAACCTATTATAGGCCTTAAACTGATCTTTATTAAAAACACTTGTAGTCCTTTAAATCTTGAGAGCAAAATATACCTAACGGTCTACGGATTTTTATTAGAACATTAAACTTCTTAAAGCAGTTCCAGAATATAGAATTACAACAAATGAAACACTATAGTCTTTATGAATTTGTATCATTTTATGTTATCCCAACTGTTGTCAGATTTCATCTGCATGGAACACAGTTTTATTTTAACATATTCAGTTGGAAATATATTTAAAGTAACATAAACGGGTCTTTGTCCGCGTTTAAAATAAGTAAATTTTAACTACCTTTAAGCCGTCGTCGTGAGAAATTCAAGCTGTAGTCTACCACGCTGGCCCAGTGGGGGTTGGCTGGCTGATAGGTATTTTTTTTAAAGACCCGGCACTAAGGATAATCGTCAAACCCACAACATTCAGGCGGGAGGCTGGTATCTAAACCACTCCGCTATTTGGGCAGTCATTACTCATAGCAAATCCTGCAGACCCACGCACTGAAATGACCACCATAGTCCACCACTTCATAACCCATCGAGAAAATCTCTCAGGCATGCAGGTTTCCAGACCACTGAAGTAATGTAACATAGTTCCAATGGCCCGCCAATAAAGGCGGAGAGACAATTAAGTGAGAAATTGGTGCAGAACAAACCGGAGTCAAATTGTTATTCTGGCCTCTGAAAATCCCTACTGCCAGGATGTGTCTTGACAGCCGAGACTCACTGCTTAACGTGCATTCCAGCATGGTCAGGTATTCGCAAATAGATGTCACTTTTAGGTCACCAATCTGATGCCGGCCGAGCGAAAGTTGTTTTATCTTGCCGAGCATCTTTTCCGATTTTCACAAAATTTGTAATTTTCGCAGAAAAATTGTTTTAAATAGAATTTGTTTGGAATATTACTTGCCAAACATACTGCACAGATGGCGGAGTAGTTTAGATACCGGTCGCACCCGAGTGTTGTGGGTTCGATTCCCACACAGGGTAACTCTTTGTGTGATCCACAAATGGTTGTTCTGAGTCTGGGTGTACTTTGTGTCCATGAAATTGTATGTTTGTAAGTTCCTCGCGATACAATGAGTATTCCTTAGTGCGTAAAGAACACACTCTTTAAAAAAAAACGTATGAGGTTCCTTAAATATTTAGCCTCCTTAATTAATGTTTAACAATAATAAAAAAAAAACTGCCACTGTGGTGCAGCGTTAGTATAAGCGACTGCTGATCATGAGGTCTCGGGTTCGATACACGGGTCGGGCAGCTTTTCGTAGTAAAAAAAAAAAAAAAAAAGGAAAAATTCTCAGGAGTTTGGAAATGTGCCCGGTAGACGTCAATAGGCTCGCCCCCTATTAAGTGGGACTTAGATGGCGAATCATGGGTGTGTAATACACCTTTGCCTACCCCTTCGGGGAATAAAGGCGTGATGCTATGTTTTTTTAATGTTTAATACTAATGCAATAAAATAAAGTGATGTGTTTACTCTAACACTACAGGTACAAAATTTCCATTGCAACACGGATACGACATGCAAATGTTAGTTTTTTGACGAATTTCATCTAATCACTATTTGTTTTGCCAAGACGGTGTCGCGACGACTAACGGTCGGGACGATAATACTTCACATACTAATTCTTTCATCTTATTAGAAGAATATATTACTAATACTTAGTATTCTGTTCAAGAATATAAACGTAATCTGTGGGAAAAACGATGGGCTGCATAATTATGTATTACTTTTGCGACCTGTTAAACGTTTGTGTTTATGCAGAGGAGTGTTTGATATGTAAACAATCTTACTTTAGCGTATAGGAAATATAATTAAACAAATTAAGTAAGTACTTAATTCATATTGTCCGTGTGGTGACGGACTAAGAATACAAGTGCCACCACCCCTTTCTTTCCCACGGGTATCCTACGAGGCGACTAAGGGAAGTAAGCAATTATCACCCATTGCATTACTGGTGGTAGGGCTGAGTACGAAATAGGAGTGCTTACTTGCTATCGGGCCCGAGTGGGTTGTCACCACCATCTCCCGTGTGACCGGCCATGAAGCACATCTGTGTGTTTTGGTTGTAGCAGGAGATAGCCATTAATTCTTTCATTTCATATCTGTGAAATGAAATTGTAAGCAGCGGCTTGACAATACTATAGTATAGTTTAGTCCATAAGCGACGGTTACCATTTACTATCAGGTGGGCTATGGCTCACCTGCTACAATACGCAATAAAAAAAAACATGCGACCTTTAGTTAAAAATGATCAAGTTTAAGGTTTTGTATAATTAAGTACAAGTTTTGCATCACATATTCAGGGATATCTAATTAGTTACATATTCAGGAATACGATACCCAACAGTACGTTGTCTCTGCCACAGGAAATATCTCGAATTGTCTCTGGTCTGCAGGAAATATAACGTCTGAAAGCACTTGGAGTTATCTAATCTCACGGTTTTTGCTTTAATGTATTGGCTTCTGAATGCCACACCGGTTACTCTGACCAATTATATATATTTACTTTATGATTGATATTTAAAAACTCCGTCCGGTAATTAACCAAGTTACCGTGTGCTTTTATAGGGAATTCCTATTTTATATGATACTTATGGAATGGTGTTACGACAAATGACTTAAAAATACATTATTAGTGTACGCAATTTAGAACACATTTCATCAGAACAGGTACAGCAGATGCGGGCAAGAAAGCTGCCTTATTAAAGTGTATTAGAGGGATCAACTGAGCTGCATGAAGGCTGGGAGGGGGAGAAAGAAGTGTCACTATTGGGCACGGGTCTCCTCTTATTGTAAGAGAGAGAAGGTCAAAGTCCACCACGCTGGGACAATGCGAGTTGCCAGACTTCACAAGCCATCGAGAAAATCTCTCAGACAGGCAGGTGTCCTCACGATGTTTTCCTTTACTGAGCAGTGATAAATTGTAAATAAATATACACATAATTTCGAAAAATCAGAGGTGTATGCCGTACGAGGTCTGAACTTTGGACTCGGTATCGAGCTCAATACCAGTCCTTTGCAGTCCTTGGTTTTACCACTAGGATATCACTGCTAAATAGGACAGTATCCTAGCTATTATAAAGCTGTAACAGAGCTGTGTCTGTACATTTAAGGTATTTGAGAAAAAATGACTGAAACAAACAAACATGGCATCACGCCTGTATTCCCCGAAGGGGTAGGCAGAGGTGTATTACACACCCACGGTTCACTAGTTATGTTTAAGTCCCACGTAATAGGGGGCGAGCCTATTAACGTCTACCGGGCACATTTCAAAACTCCGTTACTGAGAATTTTTCTTTTTAGGAAAAAGCTCAATAACATTGCCCAATCCGGGGATCGAGACCTCATGATTAGCAGTCACATACACTACCGCTACACCACCGAGGCAGTTAAGTTTTTGTTAGTTATTTAATAACATTAGTTTTATTTACTTGTTCTTCGAGATTTCATTTATGTCACCTGATTGAAATACAGTCATTTGGAACGTGTATGGGCATTTGGTGCGTAGGCTGTTGACTAGTAAATTACTATGTTGTTAGTAAGATTTATAGTCCATGAAAATGTATTAACACTTAAACATTTATCACACATTTAAAGCTAGTACCAAATATTAGTTCAGTCTTTTATTTGAGACTTAATACTTAATGCGGGTTGTACTGCATGGACTACATAGGTAATCTACCTAGACCAAATCGGTCATGTATTGAAGGAAAGTGGAATCAGGAGTCTCCGAAACCGGCGAGCTTGCATGAAGGAATTATGAATGTTGAGGAAGCGAGAGATGTATGCAGTAGTAGTAGACTCCATAATTAATGCAATATTGTAGGTATAAATAAGACACTCCACAGTACCATAATTAACTCTATAGGAAAACAGCTTGTCTAATTTAACTGGATGTAAAGTGGCATTTTCTGGGTTCCTAACTATATGTATGCAAATTTCATGGTGATCGGTGCAGTAGTTACGGCTTGGAAGTGTAACAAATTCACTTTCAATAATATTAGTAAGGATGGTGGCATCTTCTCATGATTTGTTTATATAAATTAAAAAGTCCTACAAATTCATTAAAGTTTACTTTATTATGAGCGCCAGATACTCAAACTTCCTTTTCATGCCCCTATCTCTAACTGCTCTTCACCCCCTACCCCTTCCCCTAGGGTTGGCAACAAGTAAGGGATGCCCCTGGTCTCTAAATCATGAAAGCATTTCATTGCTATTTTCTTTCGATTCAGAGCTATTATCGACTAAAAAAAATCCCAAAAAAAAAGGTTTGGCCATAAAGACAAATAAATTAAAACAAAACAATAGTCACTAATAGAGAATGTAAATTTAATTTACAGCCATTGGAATCACTTAGAATAGTCCACCACATATTCATTTCTGTTATTTTATTCAAATTAATGCAATGCATATTGGAATCAATGTAAATACACCAATTATAAACTAATTTAAATGTAAATAAAACGGACAGTTGACTCTATCGACCACATTTTGGGAACTATTCGTTACCACCGTGGATGGTGACTTAAAATACGCCGTACGGGCAAAAATTTCTATCTAATATATAAAATTCTCGTGTCACAGTGTTTGTCGCCATTCTCCTCCGAAGCGGCTTGACCGATTCTTATGAAACTTTGAGTGTGTATTCAGTAGGTCTGAGAATAGGATTTGAACTATTTTTCATAACCCTAAGTGATAAGGATGGTCCACCAAAAAAGAATATTTTTGGACCATTTTTTTTTTAATTTTAGGTTTTTTATGGTTCGTCATATAAGAATCTCTAGAAATAATGTATATGGCAAAACAACGTTTGCCAGGTCAGCTAATACTATTATAAAACTGCATCAGAACAATGTCGGTACATTTACTCGTAATATATTTGAGAAAAAGTCACTGCATTCGAACACAAAATGTGTTGTAATAATCTTTTATCTATTTGTTTGTGCAATACGTAAACTAAACGGTTTTTTAACGGCTATAAATTGCTATATGATATAAACAAGCAAAAAATATAATGAAGCGATGCTGTTTTTTACTGAAAAGCTTCAAATCATTTAACGTATGTACTAAAATATTAAACAAAATAAAAATCGCAATTATACCTTCCTACATAACTTACAGCAATACCATTTTACTCATAAGTCAGGTGCCGATCGCTTTAAACAAGTACAACATAACCCAAATATAGTTCACACAACTCCCAACTCTACCACCCAGACATAAAGAATATTTTGAAAGTTCTTAAGAATAACTAAACAGCCTATAGAGTAATTAAAGTAAAAGGAGACGTACTTATATACAAAAAAGTTTCACATAAGACCTTTTGGAAGTATTGGTTAAATTTGGGCTCGGCATCTGTCTCTCAAGAAACGAAATTCGCGACATGATCTTAAAGCTCACAGCTGCCGGGTGTAGCATTTGGTACGAGTCAAGTTGGTACGCCAAAAAAATGTTAAAAGTTAACGAGACAGCGTTTGCCAGAAGAAACTGTATCATAATTGTAACTTCAAAGTATTAACTATTATTTTTATTATAATAACTAGCATTGGTTTATCAACTTTATGTTAATCATATGGAACAATAAAATTCTGTCTTTGATTCGCTTAGTGATTACTTTTCAATGTTTTTCCATTCGTCTGGTCATTTCAAAGACAAAGAACATTTATTTAGGAGTTTATGCTTATTCAGTTGTTAAATTATGTAGTTATTTACTCAAATATATATAGGTATGTACGTTACTTAACTTTATGCAAAAATCCCAAGGATGCTCTGTTTTTTTTGGGATAAAAAATAGCTGATGGCCTTTTTTGGGTACAGGATTGTATGTGTGCAAAATTTATGATGATTGATTAAGTAGTTACGGCGTAAAAGCATAATAATAAGCGCAATTTTGCATTATAATATTAGTAAGGATTATAAGTTGTTGATCTTTCTTTTTTTTTGTTAAGGCGGGAAAAAATGTTCCTAACCGCACACCCCGTCGTTCGGGGTAACGAAACGAAACAGTGTGGGGCCTTCACCCAATAAAGAAACCCGCCGTGTGCCATCTCTCCACCTTTATTGGCGGGCCACTGGCCCTATGTTACATTCCTTCGGTGGTAAGTTATTGATCCTAGAAATATGTATAACTTAAGTATCACGATGACCAATCTGTTCGACTGACCTTTCCTTTCCTGACCTCATTAGTCTAATTGCCATTAGAAAGAGCGCTAACATACAAATTATGATTGAGTATTTGTAATAGATCATTAATATGTAAAATTATAAAGATTGTGATTAAAAATATACTGCGTTTTAAAAGGGCAACTATGTATGCACTTTACAATAAATTTAAGGCACCTTAGTAGCAACTGTAAATAAAAAATTTAAACTGTTTTTCGACAAGTATATAAAGCGTACTTATTAAACGGATTTGTTGCAGACATAATTCTGGAGTTATTGTTAAACGTATTTCTAGTTATACTCAAACTGGACAACTTTGTCGAATGCCATTGAAACTAATTTTAATAAAACTCCAATTAATTGAGGCCTACAAATGTAGAAATTGTTCTAAATATTTCTACATTGTGGGTGCATGCGCCGAAATAAAACCATTTTATTTGATACACATCCGATAGCTCTAAATCTAAAACTGTTATCCGATAGTAAAACGAACAAACCTGTACCGAATAAATAAGAACATTTGATCTCGATCTAAATAATCTAACTACAATTTCTACATGTGCCATAACTTAAGAATTATCTTTACATAAAAATGCATTTGAGACAAGCGTGCCGGTTCACTTTTGCATTCACACAAGAATTAAACCGGAAAAAGAATAATTAAGAACTGCCGTACATATCTTGCGCCGGAAGACACTAGAAATGGCCGAACGTGTCCGTGAGAAACCATCTGCGTAAAGCCTCTTTTACCTGGACATCTTTCTTCAAACTGCATATGCTTGAAGAAAAAAATCACATAAAGATACAAAAGTTACTCCGAAACTGTGAAACATCTGCTTTATGCTTTACTACTATTGAAAAAGTTTATACGTAAAAATAACGACAAAGAAATT
The DNA here is from genome assembly GCA_948253155.1 of Leucoma salicis. Lineage (NCBI taxonomy): Eukaryota > Metazoa > Arthropoda > Insecta > Lepidoptera > Erebidae > Leucoma > Leucoma salicis. The sequence goes on from OX411825.1 coordinate 6,898,345, forward strand.
TAAACCCTATTTTATGGTAATAAAGTTATAAATCAGTTACGGGGACGTTTGTTTTGGTAACGTCTTCGTGAATGCTCGGAAGCGTTCGTGTTTTAGCGGGCGCGTGGCTATAACGAGTGCCTCAGGGAAATTGTCGGCTGGAAGTTTAATTCGGACCCGTTATTTATTTAAAACCGTGTGTTTAGGCCACAATCATTGTCATTGGGACCTACACACGTGATTCGGAGGCGATAAAGTTAATTTTAATGTGAGTATCCGGCAAAACTTCACGTCACTAACTGTATAATAAATTAATTTTGTTTATGATCTCGATCTGTGGTTCAAGAGAGTTATTGTGGGAATGTTTTTATGTGATCGTATCTCATTGATGCGTAAGACTTTCTGATTCACAACATTTTGTTTTGTTTTATATATTCAACCTGCAGCGAATGAAATAAATTAGAACTAGAGCAGAGAACGAGATAACTACTCACTTACCCATTCACCAAATCCAAATAAAATTTAACAAAAAGCTACGAGTAGCCCGGAATTTATGTGGTGATAGATAACTCTCCCAATCTCCGAGAGCATTAGGATGCCCAGTATGAAAATGACAAGCAAATTCCAGTTCGATAATCATTTGGTAGACAAAGCCAGATTGGCAAGCAAAAAGCTGGGCGTCCTGAACAGAGCCTAGTGGTATTTGCTATACAATTTCTGCTATATGAAGTACATGTTCGCCCTCGCATGGAGTACTACTCACATCTGTGAACAGGCACTCCAAACTACCAGTTCGACAACATGTCACTCTCTGCAAAAGCGTGCTGTACGAAATGTCAATAATCGCAATATCAAAGACCGACTTGAATCGTTGAAGTGGTGGAGAGACTGGGTCTATCTGTGCTCTATCGGCTTTTCAACGGGAAGTGCCCTATAGAACTTTTAGAGGTCGTATCAAAATCACTATTCTAAGACCTAACTACGAGACGTTGCAGTAGGGATATATGAATATACCTGGCGACTATGTCATGTAAGATATGTTTCCAGCTTCCTTTTCCTTAAGCTCTAGAACAAATTTCCTATTGCGAGGTCTCCCCAGGCCAATGACAATTATGTATTTAATTTCGTTGAACACGGTTTAAGAAGATCATTATATCCGCTGGCAATAATAAGACTTCTGGCCTTCATCTGTTGTTAATATTTTTCAAAAGCAAAACTCAGTTTAATTACTACTTGAAAAATACTTCAAACAAGTCGATGTTACAAATTGTAATTTTTAATCTAAGTGCTCTAACGCTGGGGTATCTTAAAAAATAAAGGCCCAAATACTCGTATCCTTAGCGTATCATAAGAGGATCTTTTAAAAAAGCAAAAAAGAACGGCTGATAGACTCCAAAACTAAAGGTGTTTGTTATTTTTTTCGGCAAACATCTTCAAGGTCTTATTTCGTACATCTGCCGCATTTCGGAAGCATATTTTTAAAAAGCACATCTGCATAATGAATTGATAGCAAAAACTTGACCTACAAAACTTAAAAAGCTTATGTCTTTGAGTTTAGAAATTACATCCATGTTTTTAAGATCTCATAAATAAGGCGATTCAAACAGAATACGACTTTATTGCATTGTCATAAGTGTATTTGAACTATGTAGATGTATTGTGTTAGTTGGTTAATGTAAAAAGGTGCCAATTTCCGTTCCTTCTTATATCCGTTCTAAAGGATCGTTCGTTCACTGATTAGTGTCGCGCGCACGTGTATTGTTTTTTTGCGATTTTTAGCTATTTTACGTGTGTTTGCGAACAATTTATCAAGTTACATTGACAGGCAGCTGATGTCACAATGCTTGTAATATTGTTTACATATTTTTGAAAATTTCATGCTTTTTGGACCTTCTGATTTAGATAAAAAGAAATGCCACAAAACGCAAAAAACGACATCTATTCGCGTCTGTTTTATATTACGAGGTGCTCTTAATTTTTTAAGATTGTTATGTTTATATTTAGTATTTAAAATGATAATGCCGTTGTAAGGTTTATCTGCCGTTGTAAAATTTATCTTACTGTTTAAAACCTTCTCTTTGAACACCGTTACAACATAACATTTCCAAATAATTAATTGCTACGAGTTTTATGAACATGTGAATTTTGATTTGCTACCTAATTGCGAAAAATGTTACTCATTATTTTGTTAATAGAGATAAAATAATATAATTGTTGGAAAATTATTAAAATTTACATTTTAAACGGAAATTATATAAAAAAACGTGAGTCTGGAGTTCAATGCTACAATTATGACTTCAAACTTTTGATAGGGTATAAAGGTTATTTGAAGTTATAAAGGATATAAAGGTTATTTGAAGTTATATAGGAAAATTTGCACTTGTTGATGATGATTAAGATACGAATGCATTCATATTAACGTCTATATACCCTGCTTTTGAAGCTTACAAGAGCTTAACCTTAAACATCCGAAGTTATTGCCACATACAGCGGCTTGGCTAAGAGTATAACGATGTTCATTAACATACCACCCCGTCTTTCAGTGTTGCCAATTAAAAAAAAACTAATTTCTTTATCATCAAGCTATCAAAAGCACTTTACTGAATAACAGTAAAAAGCCTCTTTAAGTCGAACATTGGTAATTATTAGTCTCAACAACATTTACCAGCTTAATGAGACACCGATACGATTTTATCTGGACATAACTTTTTACACTCCTTTACAAATCGACCAATTACCCCCATAATCTAACATAAATATAATTTTCTCTGAACGTACCAATACCTCCATCCCAGAAGTAATACACATGAATAACAGCATCCATATCCGAATAATCCTTGTGCTTTATTTAAAGAACATTTTCCCACAGTACCAAATCGAGGACTTTGATGCACCTTTCAATAAACAACTTGTTACAGCACCTTGCTCCTGCGCAGATTTGGTGTCCTTTGGGTGATGGTCCAAGTGTGCAAACAAAAACGCGCCAAGTTCTAGGTTTGTACACGTAATAAAATAATATCTATTTGGATACAGGTAACATACTTTGTCTCTTTTTTTTTTAGGCGGGAAAGAATGTACCTAAACGCACACCCCGTCGTTCGGGGCAACGAACAGGGTAGTGTGGGGCTCGCACCCACTAAAGAAAACCGCCGTGTGCCGTCTCTCCGCCTGTGTTGACGGACCACACCCTAAATTGCGTTAATAATTTTATTTTAATCAATACTACGAGTACAACCGTGAGCGCTTAGGCGCGCATGCGACAGCCTTGTGTCCGTTGTACCGTGGTCGGTACGCGAAGCGGTAGGCATTTAACTCGCGGCCTTGAGCGAGTGATGTACGCCTGGTACAGCGGTAGTGTATGCGACTCCTAATCATGAGGTCTCGGGTTCGACCCCCGGGTCGGGCAATGTTATTGCGCTTTTTCGTAAAAAGAAAAATTCTCAGTAGCAGCCATGTGCCCGATAGACGGCAAAAGGCTCGCCCTCTATTACGTGGGACAAACATAGCTGGCGAATCGTGGGTGTGCAATACACCTCTGCCTACGCCTTCGGAGAACACAGGCGTGCTGCTATGTTAATATAAGTGAGATACTATTTCGTCGATTCTTATAAATCGGAGCAGACAGCGTGAAAACCGCGACATCTCATGACTCAACCCATATTATATTATCTTTAATAAGCAGATGTGCACAAACCCGTTAGGTGCTTTTGTGATAAAGTTCCACCTTCATTTGATCTCGTCATATGCATGTACCAGCGTGTACACATCTGTTCTACGGCTTTTTAAGGCAACCGTCTATGATCTTTTGTAAAGCTTCATACTCTAGAGAAGGCTAGCCTGTGATACGATGATTCATTTCATTGCACGCTTTAATAAAACATAGATCTGACGCAAAAATTACGTTCCGTTCTATTTATAATCACAATTAAAAATCATATATATATATTGTTTTTATTAGTCTTCCAGGGACTAACAAAGAATAAAATGTAACACACCCACATTTCAAACATGAGACTAGGGATAGAAAGATACGAGAACCATACAATGACTCCATAGACACCGAACGAGTGTGGTGGGTTCGATTCCCACACAGGACAACTCTTTATGTGATCTACAAATGGTTGTTCTGAGTCTGGGTGTACTTTGTGTCCGTGTAATAGTATGTTTGTAAAGTCCCCCGCGATGCAAGGATTACTCCTTAGTGCAGGGTTCAACAGTAGTGCTAACACTGAAAATATACAGACTACAGACTGAGACAACACAGACTTACGCCACTAGATCAACGTGTAACTTATTTCTGCATTGAATCGTATGTATTGTATCAAATTCGTGTGAAGTCCAAACTGCAATTAAGTTAAATTATTCTAATGATTTCCAATATATTCTGCATAAATTATGGTAAAAGCAATTATAATGCATTGACAATAATTGCTTTTACCTCCGGTACGTAACTAATTTCATAAAGCAGACTTATAGTGTAATTAGCATAACAAAAAAATTAACCTGTACGTATCAATTAACTTTGAATTATAATTTGAAATGAAAACAAGTGCGAAAATATGAAATCGAAAATTCAACATTAATGTTATCGAAATTCACAGTCCCGAGCTATTTACTGTCACGTTGGCTGGCAAAGCATCAGGGACGTTTTATCCAGGAGATGCAGGTTAAAATCCTGCTCGTGGCTGTTATTTCGATTTCGCATTTTCGCTCTTTGTGTTTAATTAAATGGCTAACATGTAAAGTGCTTAAAAAATATATAAAAATACCAATTTATTTATAATGGTAATCGTTTTAAAATTGCGAAGTTGTTTCGTAATTTTCAGCTCGTCGCCTTATATTTCTCAGTAGATAAATGTGTTGCCAATAAAAACACTATTGTAAATAAATCTAATTAGCTTTTTATGGTGCTCTGATTGGATATATTGTAAACGAACAGCTGTTTAAACGTCTACAGACTGATGGAATAGTATGGCCTTTTTTGCAACTAAATAATATCGAACAGAGTCATTATTGTGTGTAAATTGAACTGATTATATTCTACAACAGGATATTTTAGATAACATAATATGTAGTTTGTTTGTTTAATAGAAAAAAAAAATAAGGGTTATTTAGTTTTAAGGTTTTTACATCTGTAATTACTCAAAAGTAACTAAAGAGCAACTGAATAATTGAACAAATATTTCGTAGCTTTTGAGAAACTTTTAAGGTTAGTAACATCCATCCTATGTCCAACATCGTAACACAGTACCACCCAGTCCAGGCCATGTGTATTTCACTGTGAATCTTTGTTTTTTACTATTTCCACCTATAAATTATTTTCAGACAGAATCGCTGTACATCTGTCGATGCGATGCTTTTATCTTTGACAAAAAGATTGGTTCCTTTAAAACAAAAGATGCCCTATTTTGTAAAACTGGCAACACTCAAGGTGTAACATATTCATTTATTTATTTATATTCAATATTGTTCTAGAAAGGGTATTTTAAGAGGAGAGCCCACCACTCACCCACGGATTGTCAATCCCAACGTTGCAACGTTGTGGTTCTGAGAAATGTAACACAGTTCCAGTTGTCCCTCAATACAGGCGGAGAGACGGCACACAATGGGTTTATTTAGTCGATGAGGGGCCCACACTACTCTGTTCGTTGCCCCGAACGACGGGGTGTGCGGTTAGGTACATTTTTTTTCCAGTTTGTAAGTGGTGGGCTCTCCTCCTAAAATATCCATTCTATTTTTGAATTATATTTCTTAGCATTTGACATGCTCTGCCACTTTTTGAAGTACAAATTAATTATTTGTGAATAAGGAAAAAGAGATTTGTAAATGCGTTTCCGATAGATGGCGTTGGTCGTTAAGACAAATGTGATAAGGAGATTCGGATGATCGAAAGATCTGTACTATAGCTCAGTGGTTTAGAGCACTTCCCCGGATTGGAAAAGACGCAGGTTCGATTCCCGCTAGTACAAAAATCTCTTTTTCCTTATTCACAAATAATTTGTACTTTAAAAAGTGGCAGAGCATGTCAAATGCTAAGAAATATAATTCAAAAATGTTTAAAAAATCGCGCCATCTAATAGTATGAATTTTGATTGTAAAATTAAACTTACTATAATGGATAATTGCATGTAAATGCGTTTCCGATAGATGGCGTTGGTCGTTAAGACAAATGTGATAAGGAGATTCGGATGATCGAAAGATCTGTACTGTAGCTCAGTGGTTTAGAGCACTTCCCCGGATTGGAAAAGACGCGGGTTTATTCCCGCTAGTACAAAAATCTCTTTTTCCTTATTCACAAATAATTTGTACTTTATCCATTCTATAATAAAAACAATGGACTTCCGTCAAGTGTCGCCTCATTCAATCAATTGACATAAATTAATATGTAAAACTATGTCTTACTTCACAAAACGAACCTTCGATTATTTAGTGGCTTTATTATTGCATAAGCTATAAGGTGATAGATAAACCATGGCCCACCTGATGGTAATTGGCAACCGCTGCTCGTCATCTATGTACTAAGAGTGCCGTCAAGCCACTGCTTACCATTTCATTTGTGGATGTGAAATGAAAGAACTAGCTATCTTCCGCTATAAGCAAAACATACCGAGCTGTTTCGTGGTCAGTCACACTGGAAACGGTAGTATCGACCCGCACTGGCCTGATTCCAAGTGAGTTCCCACTTGGTACCCAATCCTACCGCCAGTAATTCAATGGGAGATAATAACTTACTTCCCTTAGTTGCCTCGTACGTCATTCCCAGGAAAAATGGGGTGGTGACACTTGTATTCTTAGTCCGTCACTACATAGATCAAATACGAGGTTAACTAGATTAATCTTCATCTCAGCTATGACCAGCTCACAATACATTTTTGAAATTAATTCTGGTACATAATTTTGATCTAATTGATCCATAGTATGCCTCAAATAGATTTTTCCGCGATTTACCCTAATTACAAAATATTTAATTTCTCTACTTAAAAAGCTAAAATATGTTTTTTTTTTATTTGCTTAAGGCTTTGGCAGAACCATCAGCCTCACAGAAACTTATAAACATCGTTATTCTCTGATCACAGATAAGTTTTTATTCATCAAATAAAGTCGTAGTTGAAGTCGTCATATAAAATGATTCAGAGTCAAGTCAAAGTCCTACTCCAGTAAAACGATGGAGACCTTATTGAAGCTTCTATGGAGTTTTGGAAACGACAGGAAAAAACAGGTTATGTCGCATTACATCACTCGCCAACACTTATGCACATACACAAATAGTTAATAAGCAAAAGGCCACCACTTTTACACATGAATACTTGAAATAACACAAGTTTAGGAAAATAATGCAGAGCGACGACATGACCTTCTTCATGTTTTTTTATTTTTTTTATTGAATCTAGTGGCAGACGAGCCACGGTCTATCTGATGGTAAATGGTAACCGTCACCCATGCACTCGACTATACCGAGAGTATTGTCAAGCCACTACTCGCACTCATTTCACAGATATGAAATGAAATATGAAAGGATATCTCCTGCTACAGCCAAAACGCAACGGTGTACTTCATGGCCGCGGTCACACGGGAGATGGTGGTACCAACCCGCTTGGGCCCTATACCAAGTGAGTACACCCACTTGGTACCCAGCCCTACAACCAGTCATGCAATGGATGATAATTGCTTACTTCCCTTAGTCGCCTCATACGGCACCCGTGGGAAAGAATGGGGTGGTGACACTTGTATTCTTAGTCCGTCACCACGCGGACAAACTCCCAAAATCTCTCAGATGAATTAAAAAAGTAATCTAAATGACAGTAAAACCTTTTCGAAATCCGTTGCGTAGCTTAGAAGCATAAGATAGCGGACAACGAGTCAGACGCCATGTATAAACTAGCTCAACTGTAATAGCAAAACGGTGTATAATATATTAAATTAAAACAATGTTTCAATATTTAACAACTGTCACCACAAAGTTACTGAAACCGCTAATTATTTCAGAACGTATCTACAAATAAATTGCAATTTGTTCACTTCGAGATTATCATCACAAAACCTTAATAATATGTATGACTGTACCACAACACGCACACTGAAATATATTTTATATTTAATTATAAAAATAAATTACTGATAGGGCTACTACCACATTGCTATTATAATACACAAAACAAAGAGTTAGTTTTTCATTGATATATAAAAAAGAGAAGATCCACAATTAGGCACTAAAAGTGTCCACTATAAATGAGTGCAAATTACTCTTTACTGCACTCAATTCGTTTATTTATTTATTCAAAACTTTTGCACTTAAATTAGGTACAAAGCGGACTTAATGCCTTAGGCATTCTTTTGCAGTCGACCTGGAGTGGAGCAGAAATTAAAGATGCTAGGTGCGTTATACAAATATGAAAAAAAAAACATATATATTTTCCTTATTCGCAAATCATTTGTACTTAAAAAAATAGCAGTGCATGTCAAATGCTAAAAAATATATATTAAAAACACAAATAAATGTCAATACATAATAATATATACACATACTACTCTGTCAAGAAAGTACCGGGAAATGATCAATAATACACAAAATTTTTGTTATTCATCCAAATTTATTTTATCACCTTCAAAGTATGCTCCTTCAGAAACGATAGATTATGGATTTTTCGGTTCCGGTTCAGTTGGAAGTCGCCACTCCGAAGCTTGTTGACTAGTTTGCATGTCAAACTCGTAAACCGACGTCTCGTCACCAGTAACAATGCGTTTCATGAATGTTGGGTCGGAATTGACTCGTTCTAGCATGTCCTCAGCGACTCTCATGCGTTTGAGTTTTTGGAGAAAATGTAGGTCTTTTGGGACTAGCCGAGCGGAAACATGTTTCATACCCAAGTGGTTATTTAAAATGGTACGGATCGACTCGTGAGACACAGAAAGTTCGGCGGCTAAGTTAAGTTGTAAGTTGAATGAAGATTTTCACTCACTACTTCCTTCACTTTTGCAATGTTAACTTCAGTTGCAGACGTTGATGGCCTACCAGAGCGAGACAAATCTTCCATCACATCTCGACCGCTTTTAAACACATTGTACCACTCATAAGCACGTGCTTTTGATAAAGTCGATTCACCGTAAGTCTTCTGTAACATTTTCAGTGACTCCGAACACGAAATTCCATTGGCGATGCAAAATTTCAGACAAACTCTTTGTTTGATGTTTTTGTCCATTATGAAATTCGCAATACACACTAGATATGATAGAACTAAAAACAGCACTGTATTTAATATAAATAACAGATGCAAGACAAACTCCGCGCCAAAATGGATAACAGTTGTGCCAATTTAACAACAACAAAAAAACAAAAATTTGAATTTGAAACCATAAACAAATCATCCATTCCCAATACTTTCTTGACTGAATATATACCAATACATATACTTAACTAATGCTATGATAAACCCACATAATATACACACCTAAAATAATATACGAAACATATATATAATAAATATAGTACTTACATAATTATATAATAGGTATCGAGTTGATAAAAAGTATCATTAAGGGGACTCTGCCAAACGACGGAGATTAGTGTTTGTTGTTCGACGCGTGAGCAGCCGTAACGCCTAATAATACTAAAATCTCTTTTGAAAAAGTCATTCACAATTTCTTTTTCTCTCGTTCTTTCCAAATGGTGTCATTACACTCACGCACGCAGTTAAAAGTTGTTACTATGTATTTTATAAAATTAATGCGAAACATTCGTTTTGCTTATACATAAAGGTTAATTATATACAACTTTTGCCACGATTTCTATACACAATTGTGTATCCTTAATTTATAGATCAATGATCCTCATTATGTAGCAATAATCACATATTGAACAGTCAACGAGTGTCATGAAAATTATCCATGAAAATTATAAAAAACCTGTCTTAAATTAATTTAATATTATTAAAATTTGGGTTCAGTTTGTCAAATAGAACGTATCGAATTAAAAATTTCCATTGAATTAAACTATGCATGTATGAATTTTTAACACAACTTGCTTACATTTGCAATAAAATATTGTACTTTTGACAGCCCTATTAAAAGTAAGACCAGTAGCGAAGATATAAACGAAAGTTTTGTTTTGTTCTAGTTATTCTCTAGAATGGAATAATACGTACATATATATTTTATGCTCAATGCTAAGGAGTAACGATGTGTCCAATTTTAAGAACAATTTACGACGATATATATTGAACGATTCTTTTGAAAATATATCTGCATTGTAATTCTCAAACTAAAATAAATAAACTAACTAACTAACTTATCATCACGCCATTTCCCTTGTGGGGTAGGCAGAGAGAACAGAGTGCCAAGAGGCTCTATTCTTGCATACATCTCTCGCTTCCTCAACATTCATAACTCACACACGCTCGCTGGTTTCGGAGACTCCTGACTCCACCTTCCTTCAATACATGACCAATTTGGTCTAGGTGGGTAAGTCTCGGTCTCCCCCTGTACCTACATCCTTCCACTTTCGCAATGTATATCTTCTTAGCCAGTCGCTCGCCCGGCATGCTTTCCACATGTCCGAACCATCGGAGCATTCCCTTTCGCATCTTTACACCAATATTCTCTTTCATACCTACTCGCTCTCTTACGTCATTGTTACGAATGCAGTCATTCAGCCTCACACCACAGATTCTCCGCAGAGATCGCATAAAATAAATAAAAATATTTAAAAAAACATAGCATCACGCCTGTATTCCCCGAAGGGGTAGGCAAAGGTGTGTAATACACCCACGGGACGCCAGCTATGTTTAAGTCCCACGTAATAGGCGGCGAGCCTGTTGCCACCTACCGCGCACATTTTCAAAATCCGGGCTGCTACTGAGAATTTTTCTTTTTACGAAAAAGCTCATTAACACTGCCCGACCCGGGGATCGAACCCAAGACCTCATGATCAGCAGTCGCCCACACTACCGCTGCACCACAGAGGCAGTTAAATAAATATTCTAGTCATTTTAACATGACTAATAACTAACACTACCTTATCTCAGTCCCAGTGTACTATAAAAAAAGTAGTACCTACATTTAGTAATCGATGAAAATGAGTTTCTATTTAGGTATTCTGTACAAAAGATAAATTAACCCCACAACAGAGGTCAATGTTACCCCACATTCAAGCATCAATAACTTTTATATATTCAGATATCTAAACTGTTCATAATTAAAGTTTTTCAAAATGCAAGGGCTAAAAAACTCCAAATTTAGGGTTATGTCAATCTACACCTTTGAATCGGCAGGTGATCTGCTTGAACATTTTTCTTTCTTTTTTAATTAAGCCCATCAGCGCGTCATAATATGTCGCGATACAATCGGTTGACAATAAAATCGATACGCAACGATAAGGAGCGTCATATGTACACTTTAGTATTTTTATTATATTATATTGTATGTAAAAGGTTTTTCATTAGCTGTTATGTAATAACTTGGCACCTCGTTTATGTAACACCTTTAATCGCTAGAAGCTTAACTGCGAAAATAAATTAACTCAATTATATAGAAGTCTCTCATTTACAAGCAAAAAGAAATTGAAAGTTAGAAAATTGTTAGGTTACTCCGGTTTTTTTTTCAATCCTTTTACTGTCCCACTATTAGGTACGTGTCTCCTCTCGTGGTGATCATCGCAAGTCGTCGAGAAAATCTCACAGGCATGCAGGTTTCCTTTCGATTTTTTCCTTCAACGAGCAGCAATAAATTCTAAACATAGGTATACACACATAATTTCGAAAGTCAAAAGTACGTGCCGTACAAAGTCTGAACCTTGTACTGGGGATCAACAGCGATACCACTGTCTTTGCAGTCCTTGGTTTTACCACTAAGCTGTCACAGTACATTTATATCTTTCATTTACTTTCAATAAAATTCTTATTCGTAATTTAAAAATTTTAGGTCGAATCGTAAAAACATCGCACATTATCGAAGTTTGCGAATTATTTTCAAGATTACCAATCGATGCCATAAGTGTCGCCTGCCTAAGATTATGCAGAACGCTTTATTGAACTGCAACATATGCACGGCGCACGTGCGGAACCTTCTTTGCATATGTCGCAAATATGCCAAATTCTTTTAGCTGAAATAACTGTTAAATAAACAGCAACGCAACACTTAGAAAGTTAGTACTTTCTTTAGCTAACGGCCACACTGAAAGTTTTACAACAAAATTTAACTCGTTAACAATTAAATTAAAAATGTTTTATTTGGTTTTTTTATAAAACAGCAGCTGTCACGGCTGAAATGCTTAAAAAATTTATAGAATGCAATTATTTTTGATGTCAGATTCCTTTCAATGAACTTGAAGAGCATGCGTTGTACTATTTAATTAAGAAAACCAAAGACGGTTTCAATCAGAAATTAACATAGTGATTAATAAAAATTTTTGAGGAACATGAATGCACCTGTTTCCAAAAACATTAAATGCAAGTGCACTGGGCAAGTAATGCGGTTACTCATGGATTAATTAACACCTATTCAGTATTGGACTGCACCGGCCGTCGGATGACCGTAGCGATGTTCTCCAAAAATTAGAAGGCAGGTGTGGGGACCACCGTGTGGGGATCCCGAACATATTAATTGATAAACTTATTACTGTTACCAGATTGAGTCGCACGTGGCTTAGTTCCAGTTTATCAATGCACATGCTACTTGCAACTGTTACTGTAATAGAGCTGTCTAATTGACGATATCAATTATTTATATTATCTCATCATTAATTGTTTGATGATTAACACAAAATGTGAAATCGAAAATAACAGTCACGAGCAGGATTTAAACCTATATCTCCTGGATACCGTCCAGATGCTTTGCCAATTCAGCCATCGTGACAATTCCTCGGGACTGCTAATTTCGATAACACATTCATTCTTAAAGTCTTAGGTGACGCCTTCGCCATCTGTCGGAAGTATTTGCATACATTATACCGACCAGGTAAACTTAATTTTACAATTATGATTTTTACCAATTAATGACGCAGCCCTAGAAATTTTATGATGTTATCAGTGGTGATAAGTGGAAATACAGTCTTGAGCAGTAAAGATGACTTGTTCTGTGGAAACATATTGCAACTCTTGCTTTAAAAACAAAAATATTAACAATAATAGAGTTACCTACGCAAAACATTTACTCCATTCTCAAAAAGTTTATTATGACTGAGCCGAACCTAATCGTCCCCATTTATTTGCGTGGTATTGCCAGTTGCGATCCATGATAAATACCCTCTATTTATTTATGCCTATAACTTTAAATTAAGTTATTTATTGTAACGAAAACTCATTGAGTAATGAGCAGCAATTTATTTTGTGAACTAGTAGTTGATTATTTAGGCAAAAATAATATTTTTTTGTAGTTAGAGTGGCAAACTAGCATATGGACCGCCGGATGGTAAGCGGTTACCCTATAGACGCTAGCAACACCAGTGGTAGAAAGAATTATAAGAAGCAGACGCGAAGGTGGATAGTAGAGATAATAGGGACTGGATCAAAAGGGGGAGGAGGGGTTGGCCCGACGCTTTCACTTGGCGTGTGTTCAAGCCTATCTTCTGTGAGGTAACTGCCCGGTCGGCCTATAGATTTTTTGGTAGAATCAAGAGCCTACCACTCCCAACATTATATATATTTTTTTTAGTTACGCAAAATAAATACATTTATGTAAGTACTAATATTTGTATTATTCTTTTTTATAATTGTATTGTTCGTTAACAATAAGGAGCCGTTGTTCCTCCTTGAGTACGATATGTGGGTAGGTCTGCTCAACGCTGTACATAACCAAATCGGTGACGCTCCAAAGTGAATGTATCCATCATTCGTCGTCAATATGCATCTAACACAGACATTCTGAAGAGAGCGTCACAAACTATTCTTAAGCTTAAGAAATCGTGTAAAAACTGAATTGCAATATTTTAGGTTACGTGTCAAACTAAAAAGCCCATTATAAATAAAATTACACTCGAAGGACATTTTATTACAATAACGCAGTCAAAGTTTTCAACAACTATAGGTAACTGCTTGTAATTAATCTATAGTTTTTTAAAGACTACGCGCTCATACTCTCCCACGCTACAATGATTTAAAAAGATGCTTGGAGATTTGCCTGATCGGGATTAGAGGGCATCTCAGTACCTGGTATGATTTTTTCACAGGACCTTAATTCTGTTTTGTAAGTTTACTGCTGTGCTTATACATAGATCTTTTATCTGTGGGATATTTTACAAATAAACAATTTAGAGACAAAAGTTTATCCAAACCAGTTGATTTCCGAACTACCTGTAAATAACATGAATAAAAAAAATATTAGCGCTGCGTGGGAACCATTCACGAGTTCGCTTTACCGTCAAAATTTTGTTTATATTGTCAATTTTGGCAGTATTTCATCGGCTACCATCAGGTGGATGGTAAGTGGTAATGGTTATGGATTTCAGAAATAATATATCTTCTTATTAAATTACCATATCTATAAAAAATATATACTCTTCTAGCTATAGCATATTACAACAGACAAAAAAAAGCAACTGCTTTTTTATATGATGACCTAATAACTATGATGACTGCCGACAGAAGTGAAAACTTAAAACTATAAACAAACAGTTGTTATTTTTGGATATCCAAATTAATTATTTGATCTTAAATTAAAACTTGTAAATCAAAACTGTTTAAATTTATCGGGTTTTGACATCTATCGGCACTCTGAGCAACAATTATACACTTATTTTTATTTTATAATATTTCAATAAGTATTTATTTGGTGTCGATGTTTTGCCAAATACCGTCGTCGTTAAGCATAAGCGATATAATAATAATTATCACTAAAGCCAGTTATAAGTCATATGTACACTTTGAGAAGATAATTATTTTTTAAATATCGTTATTCGTTATACTCTAATTGCGATAACTGTTTAGTCATCATAAATATTTCGTGTATTATAATTTCTAATTATTTATTATTCTTTGTTTAATTTGTGTGTAACTATTTATAATTATATTCTACTCTCGACTTGGTCTGCATGGACTTAAGAATATTATTCAGCATATTATATATGGCCGTGTGGGGCCGGCTTTAGAATTGTCCCACCCTCTCTACCCACGGGAGTCGTAAGAGCCAACTGAGGGAATACCGGGGGCAGCAGCACTCCCTCGAGTATTAACAACATCCACTGCGATCGCCAAGCGTGGCGATTACGGCATTATCCCCCATGACGGGACCGCTCGTTGTGGCGTTCTCTTGGGGAGGCCTATGTCCAACAGTCGACGTTGAAAGGCTGATGGATGGATGGATGGACATTATGTATATACAAAAATAGTTATCCCAGAGGAACACTTCCTTTTAAGCGTTAAAATTAAGGCTATGGCTATGAAGGCATGTGTTTTTATTTTTTATTGCATGTGGCAGAGTAGCCACTGCCTATCTGATGGTAAATGGTAACCGTCGCTCATGGACTCAACTATACCAAGAGTATTGTCAAGCCGCTGCTCACCATTTCATTTCACCGATATGAAATGAAAGAATAAACGGCTATATCCTGCTACAGCCAAAACGCAACGATGTGCTTCATGGCCGGTCACACTGGAGATGGTGGTAGTAACCCGTTCGGGTCCGTTACCAAGTGAGTACTCCCACTTGGCCACCCAGCCCTACCACCAGTCATGTAATGGATGATAATTGCTTACTTCCCTTAGTCGCCTCGTACGACACTCGTGGGGAAAAATGAGGTGGTGACACTTGTATTCTTAGGTCTTTGTCCTTACGAAAAATGTCAGTCACTCTAGTTCTCCTACTGTTTCCATGTTGCGCATCTCGCCTGAATTCCCCGAAGGGGTAGGCACATTTCCAAACTCCGGGCTGCTACTGAGAATTTTTCTTTTGAGGAAAAATCTCAATAACATTGCCCGACCTCATGATTAGCAGTCGCATACCGCTACTCACTACCGCTACACCACCGAGGCAGTTCATGATTATTGATTCAGTTTTTAGTGTTAAAGCGCAACAAACAAACTCACTATCTCACTTATAATATTATTAAGGAAATAAGTATGGTGGCTGACAATCCCTGAACCTGTTTCTGGTTAAAAATAAATGAACACATATATCAGCGATTTTATAATTTTTACCCCTAAGAGGGGGAATTAGGGGTCGAAACTGCATAAAATGTTTGTTATGTTTAAAAGAAGAAGCATGAAATTCAATATTGAAGCATCTGATTATATGAAGTTTAAGTAAACAACTTTTTTAAACTAAGTGCAACCTGCGACTTCGTTCACGTGGTAAATTGGAATTAGTTTTAAATTTTTGCGGTACCCTAATATTTTTTCTAAAATGATAGTATCCAAAGTTACTCCTTGTAACACCTGCTATACGCCAGTGAAAGTCCCGTCCAAATTGATCCAGCCGTTATGGATATTAGCCGAAATAAATAGTAAGTCACTAAAAATGTCTGCAAAAGTCGTTTACAAAGAGGTACTTACTCTAGTAATTAAACCAAAAATTCTGATGAATACTTATAGTTTAATTTCATTTAGAGACAGTATTTT
Source organism: Leucoma salicis (assembly GCA_948253155.1). Lineage (NCBI taxonomy): Eukaryota > Metazoa > Arthropoda > Insecta > Lepidoptera > Erebidae > Leucoma > Leucoma salicis. Next base: position 6,914,871 of record OX411825.1, read on the forward strand.
ATAACAAAATCGTTCCTATTTCAATTCATATATTTGCGCGAGCGAAGCCGCGGAAAACAGCTACTATATAATATATATGGAATAATATAAAACTTGTGTCCATTTTAATGCCTATTTTTTTCCAATACAAGTCCAAAAGAAAAACAAACAAAATTATCCCTTCGATAATAATTTACTTATAGACCAGTTTATTTACAGCGTGGTTGTAATTTAGATTTTCTATGATCTTGCAACACCAACATCTGCCTCGGTTCTGCCATTTATATCTTGCATATTTATTGAATAAACGTCGACTAGGCACTTGAGAAAAATAGAAATATTTTTTATATTTCTATGCATACTTGATTGAGAGGAAACCAACACCTGTGTTCTGTTTTTAAACTCACCCTTTTTAAAATACTAGCCCTTTTAATTGCTAGCGAAAAAGAACCTAAAAAGCTAGTTTTTAAGTTATATCTCAGGTTCCCGATATAGTAGCGGGATAAAATGTATAAGTACCAAGTGGAAAAAAAGGTGAGCAAGGATCGTGGCAAGTGGAAATCCGTTGTCTCTGCCTACCCCTCTGGGAAAAAGGCATGAGTCTATAAATAAATAAATAAAGTACCAAGTTTTAAATCAAACTAATATCGAACAAAAAAAGTAAAAAAAGTATCATCAAATTCTGTTCAGCAGTTTTTGCGTGAAGCCAGAACAAACAAACAGACAGAAATACTAAAAAAAAAACTTCTTTTGTCTTTAGGCTTAGTATAAAAAAAGCTAATTCAACAAACAGTCGCAGAAAAATTTAATTAATTGAAGATAAAACAATTTTCAAATCTATGGACGCAAATTTCAAAATGACGATAAATTAAATTATTTACACTAAGTATAATGTTACGTACTTAGCCCTAAATAATTAGTATGTACATCACACTGGTTTAACAAGTCAAAAAAAGAATGCTGTAATTACAACACCAAATTGAATTAACATTTTTAGAAACCCCGCAACGGCAAGCTAAGGCGAGCCCTCATTCAGCCAGGTAACTGGCCAGATGTCAGAATATTATAAATCTCTCACCCTATTGTCTAATGCTTTTTTTAGCCATCACTGGACACATGGCTGGGTAGTCATGGTAATAAGCAGATGGCCGTGAAATATGTTACATTGACCACCTTTCGAGATATTTCCAAGATGTAGCCAAACATTTTCAAGATACTTAAACAGTTCATTAGAGTCAGCAAAAAATCATCATTCTGATTCTAAGAATTTCAGCTTTTATTTATCATGCACATTTTACGGCAGTGTTTTCGAATATTACTTTTATATAAATTAAGAAGTAATAAATCAATTACTCTCCGTACCAAACCCATTAATTACATCAGCACTAAATTATACTATCAAATTAAAGTACAAAATCGATTTTTTAATTAGCAATTACTTAAAACACTAATCTTCGAAATCTCGAGTCTTCACACGGCAATCAAAGCTTGTACAAGTAGCTACAAATCAAATCCAGCACTAAAGATAAAAGCGACTTAGCTATTTGATTAAACAATCTTTGTATTCGAGAATCGAATGATTCCTAAAACTGAATCGATTACGGGGTAACATTGATGCAATCACATAAAGTAAATAGCGTTCCTCCCACGTGTTATCGTAAAACTATACTTAGTTGGTATTTCATAGGAAAAGGACCGAAAACCCGCTGTACAAGATAATCTTAGTTGGCATATGATAATTACATTCCATATAGTTGTATCAATGGTTCCATATGGTTAATTACTGATCGTAAAATTTACGCTACTAGCGATTGAGAAAGATTATTTAAAAAATGGAAAAACAAATTAAAAATGGAAGAAGTCAAGCAAAATACCGTTTCTTGTGGCGGGAAAAAATATTTTAAAAATAAGCTTAAAATTTTCGATTGATTTGTTTTAAATTGATGCAGTTTAGTTTTGAAATTCTTAATTATTACTCTAAAAATATGTGACTGCATAGATGGCGTAAAGGTTAGGTTAGCGGACTTGAACTACCGTGGCGAGTGCTTTGGGTTTGAGGGGGGTTCGATTCTCACACAGGACAACCCTCTCAACATGTTTTGAGTTTGAATGCATTTTGTATCCGTTAATTGTACGTTTGTAAAGTAAGATTATACCGTAGGGCAGGGTATTGCCCATTTTACCGGCAAAGTTGTATCACACGGTTCCAGTGATCTGCCAATATAGACGGAGAGACGGCACATGGCGGGTTGCCCCGGACGATAGAGTGAAAAGTGGGTATTGACTATTTAAAAAAAATAAAAAAATACAGTGTGGCCCGCATTTATTCAATAGCTCCACTTATAAGAGTTCTAATGTGATTTTAAATAGGTGGTCTTCGTGTTATTAATTATCCAATACCAAAGATAAGCGATTTCTACAAAAAGAAAAACGTATATAAACGTTCTATAAACGTATTTCATATGGACCCTAAAATATCTAGATACAAATTCCACCTCTAAAATGCAGCGCTAAAGTTGTATTACATTCCAATATTTCAAGCCAAATGACAAAACGGGTTGCGAGCGTCGCCGAGTTTAGTCACAATTCCTAAGCGGCGACGCCATGGCTGGAGAATAACATACCAATAGTTATTAAACGTTTATGTGAACCCGCGACCTCGTTTTACTTAAATTTTAACAAACTTACACTTAGAGCAATCTCTATTTGCATATTGTTTTCTTTTCTTTTTGAAGTGAAAACTTCTTCTAGCGCGGTACGCATATTTTTAGATGAGATAAAATCTCTGGACTCGCGGCACCGTTACGAGTCGCAGCTATAGTGTGTGCATTGGAAATCAAATTTAACACACTTCCCGGTTTCCGATTGAGCTGAAATTTTACACCCATATGTATATCGCGTGACAATGCCATATTATGATGACATGGAGCTGATCTGATGATGGAGCTGGAAGGTAGACCTAGGAACTCTATAATGAAACGGCGCAATCCGATATGGAGCTGGAATGAGGCCACAGTAACTATGTAATGAAACGACCCGAACCCATCAAATTTATATTCGTTTAATTCATCTTAAGGAGTACTTTGTCAAGTTATGATTTTTTGATTTTTTTAATGCCAGAATAAACAATTTTGATTTACAAGTTCTGATATTTAAGATCGAACAATTAATTTGGATATCTAAAAATAATAACTGTTTGTTTAAAGTTTCAAGTTTTCACTTTTGTCGGCAGTCCTTAGATTGCTTTGATTTTTTTTTTATACAATGGTCGCAAACAAGCATGTGACTCACCTGATGTCACTAGCACGTCGCCAACTCCAAGGAAAGGGATTGCAGGTGAAGAGGATGACGAGACAGTTTAAGCTTCCGGTGCTCTCAAATACAGTAGTATGAGTATCTGCTGTTCTTTGATGCTGAACTTCTATGAGAGAGTGAGAACAGGTTCATTCATGCTTAGAGAAGCAAGGATCTACCTCTATATAACTCTATATAATATATAGATGTTCATTTTTGCATGCAGATCTCGGAAACTATTCATTAAATTAAAATTAATAAATTCATATTTTCTCAAATGTATCCCTCACGCCGATCTGATCATTGGGCAAATATTGTTGGACTCACAAAAGCACTATTAAACAATATTACTTGCGCAACATACTTGCATGTTTATTTATTTTAACCGATTTCAAAAATATAAGGAGGTTTCTAAATTCGACCGTAAATATATATTTTTTTTATGTGTGTTCGCGGATAACTCGTCATCTATGAACCGAATTTGATGAAAAGTTGTCGGAAAGGAGATATCCCAAGGGTGGTACCATGATAAGGAAACCAGATCTGATGATGGCATCCTAGAGAAATCGAGGGGAACCTTCTTTACTTTTTATTTTCCTTTTAGAAGTCGTTTGTTTTTGTTAAAAATTATGTTCTACTTATATTTATTATAAAAGTTTGTATGTTGAGATGTGTGCGCAAAAATGACTGATCAAATATGGATGTTTGTGTCGCAGATAGTTTATAACATCAATCCTAAGTAACACGTAGAATAACTTTTATCTCTGTAAATAACTTAACTTATAACTGCAGCTATTTTTCTCTATAATACTGCAAGCGATATAACCTAAGATTTTTTTTATTACGTCATTCCGTCCCCACAAGGTTCGTGCAAAAGCTAGTATAATATGTTATCTTACAAAGATTTAACGTGTGACACAAAATGGCAACCATAACGCACATTCGCATTACCTATTTACAATTCCTCTTAAAACCTTGAACACGACAAATCTAAGAGTCGAATGCTCATTACTAACCTTCCAATTGAATCTGACACTATAACTACGTGGTAGCCAGGCATTCGATATTTGTGGGACTAATCTATCACCAATATATTTTATTGTCTATAGCTTCATATTTAGAACAATGCCAAATAATGTTTACAGACAAGAGATTAGTAAAACATAGCATCACACCTATATTCTCCGAAGGGGTAGGCAGAGGTGTATTTTACACACCCGCGATTCGCCACCGTGCTATGTTTAAGTCCCACATAATAGGGGGCGAGCCTATTGCCGTCTACCGGGCACTTTTTCAAACTCTGGGCTGCTACATAGAATTTTTCTTGTTACGAAAAAGCCCAATAACACTGCCTGACCCGGGGATAGAACCCGAGACTTCATGATCAGCAGTCGCTCACACTACCGCTGCACCACAGAGGCAGTAAAGGGAGTAATAGTAATATAGAATCCTTTTTTCATGCAAAATAAGTATAATTTATTTAATGCATATCTAACACTCTTTTACATTAGCAAGCATTTTCTTTTATTTCTAAGGTATCATCCATTTATTAAAGTTACCACAAAAAATGGACTAACGTGAGTTCGGCAACTAAGCAGCCGCTCTTATATTTTATAATATAAAATTTATATTATTTGTATTGAATTGTATTTTATTTTAAAAATTACCAGGCAAAAATTATCCTGAAAGATACTAAGGGTTATTATATTTTTGAAAATTTAAGTACATAGGTTTAATTATAAAAATTAGTAAGGACTGTCTATAAATTTCAATATTTCTACTTACTCTACTTAGTATACTGTTTACTAAAACAACACATAAATAAACGAAAAGCCAAAGCTAGGTCAGGTGAAGGTAGTTCTTGCGGAATTCAGGTCTCCCCTCCTCTAATAACCACTCACCCCTCCGCTCTTTATAACTGTATATGTAAGATGATCCTTATTAGGTAGTAAATATTGCTGGAGGCAAGAGAAAGGATGGGTAATTAATTTTATCACAGTGTTAATTATTAGCACATAGTCTGTCTTAATCAATAAATGTGTAATTATTTCGTTATACATTAGCAATAAGCCACCAGTCATGTAAATCATGTTTCAAAGTTGTAAAAAACTAATTATTTAATTATTTCTTAATTATAATTATTCAATAATAAACAAAAAAATATTTACTGTTGTATTTCGCACTTTACTTTTCCTTTTTTTGGTTACTTATGAAATTTGAAGGCTATTTTATTACATAATAAGTTAGGTAAGGAAGGCAATTTCCTATCTCTTAACCTCGATTTAAATTACAATATATAAGCGCTAACTATCGATGAGTAATATAAAGAATTTAACAGAACATCCAAACACTACCTACGCTTTGCAATGAACAATGGATCGAAGTCTTATTTATAATTCGTTTCAATGATGCACCGAGAATCCTCATTAGAAACAACTTTTTAGTTTTAAAATATCTGGGTGAAATTTGGACAATTTGTTACATAACACTTTCTGATAATTACGTTAATATATTTAACGGGTTTATACGCATGTGATATTTATCAAAATAATGTGATTATGACATCGACGTGTCAGCTAGAATTTATAAAACAAATGTCGCCACAGAAAGTCTATTTTAAACAGTCTACATATAATATAATTGTGTGTTTTTTTTAAAGATTAAATTCATGTATTTTCCATTGATCCAGCCATAATCACGAACTTCACGACAGATACTTAATTATTATTAATTTAAAAAAATCCTGATATGAATAGTAAAAAAAAACAGTAATAAAAGTTTTCGTTTTCTTTTATGATATTGTATTATGTCTACAAGTTGTGATATAAGACGTGTCCTTACTGAGATTTTCTATGAACCTGTATTTACAATTATCTTTAAAGTGTATTGCCCTTCTTAAGTACTACTCGTAGTTTAGGTTAATACTAGCCAAAAGCTAGTTTTTAGGTTATATCTCAGGTTCCCAATATAGTAGCAGGATAAAATGTATACCAGTTTTTAAGTCTAATCAAGAGCTACCAAATAAAAACAGTTGCATCAAAATCCGTTCAGTAGTTATTGCGTGATGCGCGAACGAACAAACAGATAAACAGACAACAAATCTAAAAAAAAAATTGTTTTGTGTTTAGACATGCCTATTTTGCCTAACAAAGTAATTTTTTTCTCAATTATTCTAAATTTACAGACACAGCTCTGTTACGTCTTTATAATAGTATAGATTAAAGTACACCATCTTATGCTACTACAAACTTTGTCAATTACTTAACATTTGAAACCGCAAATATATTTATAACATACACAACTTATTTGGTTAACAGAATCGCTTGAGCACGCGCAGAAGCTTTGAAGCGCGGGAGTGCCACGACCGAGTGGATCCGATTGGCCTTAAAGGTCGCCTCCAATACTCTTGGAATGCTTTTGGTTGTATCTATGCCAACTATTGTAATACCATTGTGTATGTATAGATATGAATAATGATTTAAATTATTGCATAGATAAATTTCGTGATTGGATACGTTTTAAATTCGTTATGATATTTTAATGTTTAAGCATGTACTCAAATTCCTTGTAGTGTGAATTGAACCTTCATAATTTTTGCTCGCCGATTCTGTCACATCTTAACTTATAGTTTCATAATTAAAAATTTACAAATACCTGTTTTGGTTAGAGCAGAAGGTATATATGAACATATATGTGCACACACACACACAGATGATATATCACCAATTCTTTTGTCACTGTCTAAGTTTGCCACTTTGCCTATGTTTGTCATTCTGTCTATGTTAGTCACTTTAACTATTTTTGTTACTTAGTCTTTTTGTAAAACACAAATTATTTCATATGAATTTCAAATGTAGTTGGACTTGGGGGTGCAGAAACTGAATCATTTTAATTTACTGGACATTGTCCAAACGTGGTTATTCATCTAACAATGCCAAACATCGGTGTGGATCAATCTACCCTACAAACTGTCGAGGAAAAATAAAGTAGCTCGCTTCTCCAGTTGTCCCGTTACCACGGCTGCTGCAATGTAGTTGAAACGTCGGGCTAAAGGTAGTTAATAATTTCACCTAATTTATACGCGAAAAAAGACCCGTTTATTTTACTTTAAATATTTTATAAAGAAGTTAAATTTATTTGCAAGTCCATATCCTTATTTATATCAAAAATACAAGCTGTACAGACTTACACAGCATACAAATATATTACTCCTATTAGCTCACAACAATTATTGCAGTAAATAAAATTCACGGAACTTTCTTTCACAATTTAATGGACAATCAGGAAAAGCATAGACAAACACAATCCTTAATTTTTATTCTCACACAGACAAACGGTAGCAATGGATAAAAAGAACCTTAAATATCAGAGATGATGATGTAAAGGTCATAAGCGTGGCGGGAACCAAACTCGCACCGCTATCAGAGAATAATAACAAGTCGTGTGTCACGAGGTGTTAACCATCGTCGTGGGTAACGGAATAAGGATCCTAGGTCAGTACAGACCGCGACATAAAGAGACATTGTTTTTAATGCGGTTATAGAAATGAAGACCATTAATTTGTTTACACAGTTTCCGACACTGGCTTCTAAATCCGGCTCAGGCTTGTAAACCTCAAGCATTTTACAAATACTTTGGAAAATCCAAAAGCACACGCCTCATAATCTTCAACTTTCACAATAAAATTGATTATTTGATAAGTAACTAATAAGTTATTGGTCTTAGTAAGTAGTTTTCAATAAATCACATAGATAGCGCTAACTTTAAAAAATACTAATGTGGCTCTCATATCTTATACGCCATCTAGCGCTAATTTTGAGAAGTACTTATATACTGGTCTATAGAAGTAGTTTAAATAGTTCTCACGAAATAAGGTTTAGCGCTGGTCTTAGTGTACCATTGTGCCATCGAGTCTAGCGTAAATATTCACTATTTTTTGTTTATTTAATAACAATTAAACCACATTGAATCAGACCGTGAAAAGTAATAGGGCTCTATTCGTAATAATACTGATTTTAAAAAGAAAAGAAAAAGACTCGATTAGTAAAGTATTTCGGTCGTTATCGTGTTAACCTACATTACCTACAACACACGGACGTCCAAGACATAACAGTTTTTTAACTACTTTAAATAACAAAAATGGCACAAAAAAATATCATGAGTGTTAAAAATAGTGTTTTTTCTTGATATGTGTGTGTATATATTATTTTACAAGTGCAATATATGATAAATAGAGACATTTTAAGTTTGAAAAATCAGTTGTTCTGTGTAAAACGAGAGCAGTACCTACCCTCAACACTTCGTTTAGGAGGCGTGCAAAATACTTACTAATCTTAAACATGAAAATGAGTTAGTTTATTTATTCGTTTCGATTTAGATCAGCGGATTGTTAGTGAGTGAGAACCCCACACTATCTCCGAACAGCAGGGTGGACGGCAGGAACATTTTCCTGCCTCACAAAAATGTTATTTCCATTGTAGGTACATAACAAAGCGCGAGTTCGAAATCTGAGCCAATTTTTAAAGACCAGTTAGTGCCTTCCTAATCCCATCACGAAGGTACTTACGCGACCGAGGCACAGAATAAGTACTAGTCCTACGGACAGAACCATCACTTCCATTAAAACTTGTCCAGTCTCTCTATTAGCCTACAAAATCTTAATAATAATACCGATTGTTCGTAGCGAGAAGAAATGTACCTTAAATGCATAGCAATACAGTTGAGATTGTTTTGCCCATCGCGTGATCCTCGGGCAACCGCGTCATTCAACGAATGCGCTATTTACTTACTTATCATCACGCTATCTTCCTTGCAGGATAGGCAACAGTTGTTCGCTAACAGAGTGACAAAAGGCTCTATTCTTGCATACACCTCTCGCTTCCTCAACGTTCATAATTCTCTTCATACACTCTCCGGTTTCCGCTCGCCGGTTTCGGAGAGTCCTGACTCCACCGACAGCAAAAAAGATGTCGTTTATAAAACTTAAAAATTTCTTTTTCTAGCAGATTCTATTTGACTACTTTTTAAAGCATTTTAAATGTTATTTTCAAGTCGGATTATTTTTTATAAATTGTTTTTTTTTTGTTGATCATATACGTTTAGAGTTTTAGCTCTGAATTTTCGGTTATAAAATTTTACTGTCGAAATACCCTAAATCGCGTAAATAATTTTATTTTAATCAATAATACAAGCGCGAGCGCTTAGGCGCACGTGCGACACTCTTCGCTCGGTTGTACCGTGGTCGGTACGCGAAGCGGTAGGCATTTAACTCGGGGCCTTGATCGAGTGATGTACGCCTGACCGAGGTAGTGCCACTAGCTCATAGATTTTCCATTTTTATACTATGTGGTTGGCGAACAAGTATACGGCCTGATGCTAAGCGGTTACCGTAGCCTATAGACGCTAGCAACACCAGAGGCTACACTCGCGAGTCACCATTTCCAAGGAAAGGGATAGGAGGTGGATATATTAAGGAGATGATAAGAAGGATAACAAGGAGAGGATAGGGAAGAGGTTCGGGCCTCCGACACTATAACTCACCATACGAAACACAACGTTAGGTACTACTACTGTTGGTTCACGCTGATCTTTTGTGAAAGGGTGGTACTTCCCCGATCGAGCCGGCCCATTCATGCTGGGGTAAGCAAGGCTCTACCACTGGTAAACCATATCCACGTGAAGCAACTGCAGGTATACCTTCTGCTTTTTTGGTGTGTGTGGTTTCATTTGGTGAGTGTGAGCGCTGAAGACACAATACCGCTCCTTATACCTTATCTATAATTTCCACCCCCTCATTCCCTCTTTAAAATCCTTGCTGTCCACATCCCTATGTTTGTGTCTATAGGCTACTGTAATCGCATAACATTAGTCAAACTAGCCTTTGCCCGCGGCTTCGCCACAGTGAAATTCTAGTTTTTAGGTTATATCTCAGGTTCCCGATATAGTAGCACGATAAAATGTATACCAGTTTTTAAGTCTAATCAAGAGCTATTAAATAAAAAAATTGCACCAAAATCCGTTCTGTAGTTTTAGCGTGACGCGCAACAAACAGATAAACAGACAGATAACAAAATCTAAAAAAAAATAGTTTTGTGTTTAGACACGCCTATATTGTGATTTTTTCTCAAATATCTTAAATGTACAGACATAGCTCTGTGACAGCTTTATAATAGTATAGAAAAGTACATGAGGAAAGCAATCTGGGCAATAGGTATGGCATTAAATTTCAATACATTATTTAAGACATTTATACTTAACGGTTAGCAAACGATACAACTATTTAACCGTTCCCTGGAAATAAAATAATCACAACCAAATATACCAGTAATAGCTTCCATATGTTTTACACTAGTGAAGCCTCCCCACAAATATTCAAAACAAAGTCCTACACAATAATAATTTCAAACAATAAACTATTTACAAAAGCCTTCTTAACCATCTTTTACCGGGGAATCTGATTTCAGGTTTTAAAACGTAGCAGGTAACGTAAGTTTTACATGTGGCAAAACTATTAGAACAATAGGATAAATAGATCCCACAGAGTACTTTTTATAGATCCACATCTGGACTGGATTGACGAAACATCTGTGCCTATTGTTTAACAAATATTTAAAACTATTAAATGTCATAAAAATTGATACAGTTCAAGAGATTCCCTTTGCTTAAAGATTTTTTTTTAAAGAAATTTGACGGGCATGAGACCGAGACTTTGCTTACAGATTTGTTTATTGCTTACAAAGGCAGGTGAGCCAGCCCATGATAAGCGGTAACCGCTGCCATGGACGTATAGCTGCTCATGGACTCAACAATACTAAATATGCTGCTAAGCCACTGCTCACCATTTGATTTCGCTAATGGGAAATAATCGTATGGCTATCTCGAGCTACCGATATGCTTCCCGATAACAAATGAGTACTCCCAATTGATATCCAAGCTTACCACCAGCTAAAAGAGTTGGAGTTTTAGGTAACCATGAATATATTTAAGTAGTAGTTTATCACCTAAAATTGCATTACTAGGTACCATGATAAGTTTTTTTTTTATTTTTTTTATTGCATGTAGCGTCAGACGAGCCACGGTCCATCTGATGGTAAATGTCCGTGTGTGTCGTCGCCCATGGACTTGACTATACCGAGAGTATTGTCAAGCCGCTGCTCACCAATTCATTTCACAGATGAAATGAAATATAAACGGCTATCTCCTGCTACAGCCAAAACGCAACAATGTGCTTCATGGCCGGTCACACGGGAGATGGTGGTACCAACCCGCTCGGGCTGGATACCAAGTGAGTACTCCCACTTGGTACCCAGCCCTACCACCAGTCGTGCAATGGATGATAATTGCTTACTTCCCTCAGTCGCTTCATACGACACCCGTGGGAAAGAATGGGGTGGTGACACTTGTATGCTTAATCCGTCACCAATTATGTATAGTAGTCTCAGATTATTGCACGCCTCATAAGCGAAGCGTTGAGGTGTGTTCTACTCCCGGTATACACGAAACAACTGATTTTTCAAACTTAAAATGTCTCTACTTATCTTATATTGCACTTGTAAAATAATATCTACACACACACACATATAAAGAACAAACACTATTTTTAACACTCATGATATTTTTGTTGGTAGTTCTTAGTCTGAGTTATGATGCCATTTTGTTTGTTTTATAATCTGAGACAGTAGTATAGTTGCTTAATAAGCAAAAATCCGTAAAAGCCGATATAGATTATAAGGTAACACGAAGGGATTGACGTAATTGTTTGCCTAGATATAGTTTCTTAGTTGGAAGAAACAGTAGATTCTTTTTTTCGATAAGATTGAACTCTTCTCGTGGGATTGCGCTACCTGAACCAATTAATAATAAAGTTGATATAGATGTATTGTGAGTGTTTAAAGGAGGATGTAAGTTATTTTTAGCCACAGAGCGAGCCAAGGTCATAATTACTTATCTATAAAACTTCTCAATCAGGTTTGTATCTCGCACATACTGTTATAATACTTATAATCGAGGAACACGTTCATTCACGTCTTCACGAAGATTACGAGGATTCTATGCCAGTGATGAATCATCGGTGCCTTACGGTGTCATGGGAACGAGACTGGTGAGTCAAAGTAATAATTTGCATTACACTGACCTAATTTTATTTAATACAAGTATTTCTGCAATATCTTCGTGTAATATTACTAATAATCGCAAGTTTCATAAAGTGAATGTGAGCAAAACCAAAGTAATGGTTTTTAAAAGAGAAGAAGCCAGAACAGATGTTAGAGTAGCAATAGGAAATGGTGTGCTAGAACAAGTGGATGAATTTGTATATCTTGGATGTGGATTCAGTCGGGATGGAAGGTACACCTCTGATGTAGAGAGAAGAGTGAATGCGGGAAATAGAGTGAACGGAGCATTGGGACAACTTCTCGGCAGCCACCACCTCAGTCAGAAGGCACGTGTCGCAATACACAACGCAGTGCTTGTCCCAACGTTATTATATGGAAGCGAGAGTTGGGTATGTAAAAAGAAGCATGAGAGTAAAATCAATGCGGTCAAAATGCGATCACTGCGGAGAATCTGTGGAGTGAGGCTGACTGACCGCAATCGTAACAATGACGTAAGAGAGCGAGTAGGTATGAAAGAGAGTATTGGTGTAAAGATGCGAAAGGGAATGCTCCGATGGTTCGGACATGTGGAAAGAATACCGGACGAGCGACTGGCTAAGAAGATATACAATGCGAAAGTGGAAGTATGTAGGTACAGGGGGAGACCGAGACTTACCTACCTAGACCAAATTGGTCATGTATTGAAGGAAGGTGGAGTCAGGAGTCTCCGAAACCGGCGAGCGTGTATGAAGAGAGTTATGAATGTTGAGGAAGCGAGAGATGTATGCAAGAATAGAGCCTCTTGGCACTCTGTTCTCTCTGCCTACTCCGCAAGGGAAATGGCGTGATGATAAGTAAGTAAGTAAGTTTATAAAGTTTATGAATTTTGAAGTGAAAACTTCCTTAACACCATTGTGATTAGAAATTCTGAAACTAAAAAAATAACTATCAATTAATCTGTTGCAAATTAGTTGAATGTGACGTAATTTAATCTTATTTTTAAGTTTGGCCATTTTGACGTAATAACGTCTTATAAATCGATGAACGCCGACAGCACGCACGAAAAAGTGTCACGTTCCTAAAAATGTATGGCAACCGATGCATTGTTTGTAAATTCTCAGAAAACATATATGATGTTATCACGTAAAATTATCTTCCGTAAACCGACTTCACAGACTGGTCAGGGTTTTTTTTAATGCCAACGGTGGCGGACGAGCAAATGGCCCACCTGATGGTAAGTGGTAACCGCCACTCATGGACTTTGGCAACACAAAGGGCACAGCCAAACCGCTGCCTACCGTGAGTAAAGACACCGCAGCAGGAAGTTCATTCCAGACCTTACACATACCTTGAAATTGAATAAGATTTGATTTAATTTAATAAGCTAATTATAATTTGATTAGACATTTTTATCCTGGGTAATCTGTAATAGAAATTGTTAACATGAGAAAGCATGCCATTTGGCGAAACGTGATGTCCTTTAGGCCAAGAACAGGTCGGCCTCGTTTCTAACAAATCTTTTTTCTTCTAGACTCGTCTCCTATTTCGTTCAGTTTTATTTCCGCCGCGTGTAAACTGCAAATTTTTATATTAAAAATGGTACAAACAACCAGCAAAATTTTATTTTATTAGACCTTAGCGTATATACGCTAGCATGACCTGAGGCATAAAACGGTAGGAGTACCTTTTTTTTTGTTTTTTTTTTTTGTTAAGGCGGTAAAAAATATTCCTAACCACACACCCCGTCCGGCAACAAACAGTGTAGTGTGGGGCCTTCACCTACTAAAGAAACCCGCCGTGTGCCGTCTCTCCGCCTTTATTGGCGGCCACTGGAACTATGTTACATTCCTTCGGTGGTCCGGTAGGAGTATCTACTGTTGTTTCACGCAAATTTTTTGTGAGAGTACTTCCCCGATCGAGCCAGCCCATTCATGCTGAGATAAGAAAGGCTCTACCACTAGAGTACCTACTTTCATATATATTTAGTTAAAAGGTGTTATTTAGATTTATTATTATTATTATTATTTTTTGTCATGTGGGGCCGGCTTTAGAAATGTCCCACCCCTTCTCCACCCATGGGAGTCGTGAGAGAATACCGGGGGAGTGGGCAGCAGCACTCCCTCGAGTATTAACAACATCCACTGCGATCGCCAACCTGCCTTCCAAGCGTGGCGATAACGGCACTATCACCCATATGAGCGAAACAGCACAGGACCACTCGTTGTGGCGTTCTCTTGGGGAGGCCTATGTCCAGCAGTGGACGTCGAAAGGCTGATGGATGAATGGATGGATGATTTTTTTTTATTGCATGTAGTCGCAGATGAGCTACGGCCCATCTGATGGTAAATGGTAACCATCGCTCATGGACTTAACTATACCGAGAGTATTGTCAAGACGCTGCTCACCATTTCATTTCACCGATATGAAATGAAAGAATAAACGGCTATCTCCTGCTACAGCCAAAACGCAACGATGTGCTTCATGGTCGGCCACACGGGAGATGGTAGTACCAACCCGCTCGGGCCAGATACCAAGTGAGTACTCCCACTTGGTACCCAGCCCTACCACCAGACATGCAATGGATGATAATTGCTTACTTCCCTTAGTCGCCTCATACGACACCCGTGGGAGAGAATGAGGTGGTGACACTAGTATTCTTAGTCCGTCACCATCCATCCATCCTTCAGCCCTCCGTCGTCCACTGCTGGACATAGGCCACCCCAAGAATGGGGATAGGGCCGTAATGACCACGCTTGGCAGGCGGGTTGGCGATCGCAGTGGATGTTGGTAATACTCGAAGGAGTGCTGTTGCCCACTCCCCCGGTATTCCCTCAGTCGGCTCTTACGACTCCCATGGGTGGAGAGGGGTGAGACAATTCTAAAGCCGGCCCCACACGACAAAGTAGTAGTCCGTCACCACACGAATATATTATAAACAGATTCTTCAATTTTATTTATTTGCATAGATAGAAAACCGGATTGTACGACACTTAATATACCAGAGAGTAACTTTTAACTCGGATAATTACATCATCTATAGACAGATAACAGTAAAACCTAGTGTTTGGTGTATTTACTCTCTATGTTGACATTTCTACGGAACGACCAGCCAGTGATATTTAAATATGTTGCGTTAAAACAGGTCCAACGACTGACTCCATCAAAACTCTGAGATGGAGAAAATAATTATTGAGATTATTTTTAATATTAGATTTCATTTCATTTTGGATTTTGTTCAAAGGTTAATGACTAACTGAGTGTCAGATTAGGTAAGATTGTGATGGCCACCTGATTTAAAACTTGATTAATTTCTGTTTTAACGTAACCTTTTTATGTATCTTTAACACTCATTTTAACAATTTCCACGTCAAATTAATCATATTCGTTTTATAAATATTTTATTTCTATTGTGACTTTAGATGAACATTAGGTTAAAAAACTCCTTGGATTTTTTTTATTAACTTATAAGCGTGTACAATTGTATAGCAAATTAAGATAATTTTTTACAAATTTAATTTACACTACACCTTTTTACCTAATTATACATACAATAATAATATTTATAAATAATTAATTCTAGGCATCGAAGAATTCCTCCGCGTCACCGTCATTGGGTAACGTGCCCAGAAGCCGGCGACTGCCGACGTTGCCCGGGGTGCACCACTAGGAGGTAAACCGGACAAATTAGCACCCCTTTATAAACTAACCTTTTTTTTTTTTTTTTTTTATTTTAGGTGGGCAAAAATGTCCTACCGCACACCCCGCTGCCCGGGGAGACAACGGGGTAGTGTGGGGCTCTCACCCACTAAAAACCCACCGTGCGCCCTCACCCGCCCTTGCTACGGCGGATCACGGGAACCGCGTCGTTTCTCCGCGATCCGCAGGCGGCAGCCCCTTCGGGCACCCTCTCTTGTGCGACGCCCCGCGCACTTGGGCGTCACACCTTCGCGGTAGGCTTCCGCGGACGGCAGGGTACTCCCCGACCCCACCGTCCGCAGCCTCGGCTAGGGCGGCATCAGGCGCAGGTAAGCGCGCGCACGCCGCCCCGCGCGCCGGCGGCGAATCGGGTCCGCGAAGGAGGATTCCTCCCGGGCCCTCTCCGCCGCCTCCTTCCGCGAGATGACAGCCTCGCAGAAGGCGGCGACCGCGGTCCAGGCCCTGTCACTGCCAACCATCGCTCGCGCAACGGCCGGCAGCGACAGGTCCACGCCTATGACTGCAGCGAGTTCCCGGCGCTGCACATCCCAGGCCGGGCACGACTCGAGCGTGTGCTGCGCCGAGTCCTCGCCGCAGTCGCAGTGGTGACAGCCTGGGGTCGTCTCCCTCCTAGCGATCGTGTGCAGGTATTTGCCGAAGCAACCGTGCCCCGACAAAACCTGCACCAACCGGAAGGTGAGGACCCCGTGCTGCCGCCCTGCCCATTCTTCCAAGATCGGCTGGAGCGCCCCCACGGTCCAGAGACCAGCCCGGGGCGTCTCCAGCCGAGACCTCCACTTTAGGACGGTGGCGCGGCGGGCATCTTCCCGCCACGCAGAGATTGCGCTTGGCGAGGGGCGGCTGCCCCCCGCCCGCGCCGTCGACGCCCGCCGATAAACGTCGGCAAGCACTTCCGCCTCCAGATCCCAAGGGGGGGTTCCGGCCAACGCGCAGGCTGCATCGCACGAGACCGTGCGGTACCCGCGTATTGCCCTGACCGCTACGACCCTCTGTGGACGCCACAGAAGGGCCCTATTGCGAGCGGCCAGGGACTCCGCCCACACGGGCGCGCCGTACAGTGCCATTGACCGTACTACCCCCGCGTAGAGTCGTCGACACGCGAGACTCGGTCCGCCCAAATTCGGCATCAGTCGCCCGAGGGCGGACGCCGTGCCGACGAGCTTTGGCGCAAGACGGCGGAAGTGCTCGTCAAAGTGCCACCGTCCATCCAATACCAGGCCCAGGTACTTGATGTGGGCCTGGATTGGAAAGCCCACACCGTTGACCGTTATCGAGGCGCCGGCGGGTGGGCCGCGTCGGGGCCCATGGAAGAGTAGGGCCTCCGACTTTTCAAGGGCCACCCTAAGCCCCAGCGCCTCGATCCGCCTGACCACCTCCGCGGTTCCTGAGGTGGCCAGCGTTGCCGCCTCCTCGAGGGTCCCGCCCCGGGCTGTGACGAGCGTATCGTCTGCGTAGCAAATTACGCCCAGCCCGGGGGGGAGCCGGCCACGGAGGACCCAGTCGTAGCCGATGTCCCACAGGAGCGGCCCTAGAACCGAACCCTGCGGGACGCCGCACGACATAGCCCTCCTTACAACGTCCCCTTCCCGGTCCACGAAGAGGACGCTGCGGCCGTCGAGGTAGTCCGCCACCAGCCGCCTTAGGTAGAGGGGCACTCCATGGTACCGGAGTGCCTCCTTGATGCAGCCGAATGGCAGACTATTGAAGGCGTTGGCGATGTCGAGCGACACCGCCAACAGCACTTCCCTCGAGGTGACGGCCTCCGCAGCCGCGGCCTTCAAGCGCAGGATGGCGTCGACCGTAGACCGACCCGCCCGAAATCCGAACTGGGCATCGGACAGGTCGGGGCCGACCGCACTTAGGTGCCGGACGATGCGGGCAGCGACTACCCGCTCGAGCAGTTTGCCCGCCTCGTCCAGCAACACGATGGGCCTGAAGGCCGCGACTGTATTCGGAGACCGTCCCGGCTTCGGCAGGAGCACGAGCTTCCCCTCCTTCCAGCAGTCAGGGAACCGTCCGGACACCAGGCAAGCGTCGAACAGTCCCCTGAGGCGGGGCTCTAGGTGGTCGAGGACCAGGGCCAACACTCGGGCGGGAACCCCGTCCGGCCCGGGGGCGGCGCTTCTCCGCATACGCGCTGCCGCCGCCCCCATTTCCGTCGTCGTCACGGGCGGTACCTCCCCGTCGTTGGCCTCCCGGTCGTCATCTGGCGGAGCCATGACCGGGGGCGTGTGCACCGCCCGTGAAGGGAATAGTCCCTCAACCACCTCAGAGAGGAAGCCCGGCTGGAGGGTCTCCGTAAGGGGGGGGCCCTGGGCGCGGAGCTTGTTGAGCGCCGCGCGGTACGGGCGTCCCCAGGGGTCACGTTCGAGACCCTCCAGCATCTCCTGCCTTTTCGCTTCTTTGGCGCGACAGATGGCCAGCTTAAACGCGGCGCGCGCACTGTTGTACGCCGCATACAGCCGGCCCTCCCGCTCTTCATCGCGGATTCGGCGACGCCGGCTGCGGGTGTAGGACCTCCGGGCACGAATACAGGCCGCACGGAGGTCCGCCAGCTCCGGGGACCACCAGTAGACCCCCTTCCGTCGGGGCGGGCGCCGCACGCGGGGCATGGCCGCATCGCAGATCTGCGTAAGCATGCCGCGAATGCGGCCAGCCTCGGCGCCCACGTCTTCCGTCAGGGGGGGAGGCAGCCAAGATTGAAAAATGGCCGCCTCCACCAGCAGCTCCCGGTCGAGCCTACCCACAGCCCATCGCGGAAAAGCGGGAGTTCTGTCCGCCGCGTGACCCCTGCTGGCGCCCTGAAGGGGCCGGGAGACCTCTATCTGAATGTATCTGTGGTCAGATAGGGTCTCGACCTCCTCCAGGACTCGCCAGCTCCTTACACGTGCGGCGACACCGGGGCTAGCGAACGAAAGGTCCACTATCGACCCGCCCCCGCGCCGCACGCACGTTAGGGCGGACCCTCGGTTTAGCAACACGAGGTCCGCCGCTTCCGCCCACTCTTGGACCGCCGCACCTCGGGCGTCCGTCCTGGGGGACCCCCACGCCGTTGACTTGGCGTTGAAGTCCCCCAGCACGAGCACAGGGCTCGGTGCCATACGCCGTATCGAGGTCTCCAGGCTGTGCAGGAAGACCTCGAAAGCCGCCAGACTACGATTGGGGGAGAAGTACACGCCATACAGCGTGACCCCTCCCCATTCAGCCGCCACATATCCCGTGCCCTTGTCTTTGACTGACAAGGGCGGGGAATGCGGCGCCGCCGACCCGACGACCGCCACGGAGCCATCCCCGCTACCCGCCCAATTGGGGCGATCGGGGACTATGTAGGGCTCCGCAGCTACAGCAACACCGATCGACCGCTCCGCCATGGATTGCAGGAAGAGGTCCTGCGCCCTGGCGGAACGGCCGAGATTCCCTTGGAGGAGGATAGAGTCGTGGTCCATAAACTAGACCACGACATCCTCCTCCATGCGCTGCGGCGGTCCAGCCGCGCTGGGTTGGGCAGCCGGGGCCGATTGGCTGCCCACCCCCCTCTTAGGGCCTGACTTGGCCGGAGGCCTGCACCCTACCCGCCCCATGCAGTGGTTGGCGGGGCGGTTGCCCGCCGCGCATGCGGGGCAGTGTGGAGTGGCAGTACAGGTCGCCGCCTGGTGCCCTGCCTGACCGCAGCGGAAGCAAAGCCCGCTGCAGTCGAAGCAGTTGGTGCACAGCGGCCGGGTGTGACCGACCGCCATGCACTTGTAACACCTGGCAGGCCGGGGCTCCAACGCGGTTACCCGCGCGGCGCTCCAGCCCACCAGAAGTCTACCGGCGGCGACCAAATCTTTGGCCGCCGCGACAGGGCACGATGCCCAGACGGCACCCACACCACCTGGACCTGGGCGAATGGTGCCCACCCGGACGGCGCTGCTGGGAGACCCGGTTTTCGAGGCGATTGCCTCCCGGATCTCTTCCGCCGTCACGGAATCGTCCAGCCCGGAGATGCGCAGTTCGGCGCACTTCACGGGTCTGGCGACCCGGACACCACTCTCAGCTGGGAACAGGCCCAGCAGCCTCGCGGCCATCGTGTCGGCCGTCTTGGCGCCCTCTGGCCCCAGGTACTCGAAAATTCGAGCACCTGTCCGGGCTTGGCGGGAGCGAGCGGAGACGTCCCCGAGATCGGAGACGTTTATCTCCCGCCGGGCACGCTTCAAGACGGCCTCGTACGTCAGGCCCTTTTCCTTGGCCTCAGGCAGCAGCGTGATGACAACCGCTGCTGTCTTCGGCACCTTGAGCTTGCGCGACTTCTTTTTGGCTCTTGGCTTCGGGACTTCCCCTCTGTGATTAATTGGCGCCGCCTCGCGCTCCGCGGTAGCGCCGCGACCCTTGGCCCGAGATCGCCGGGGCCCAACCACCTGCCAGTCCCCGTCTGAGGACGCAGCAGTGGCAGGGGCAGGGGCAGGAGCCCGGGGTGTGACCACCGCGGCCCGTGAGGGTGCGACCGTTTGTCGCGGCGCAGCAGAACGCGGAGGCGCGGCGGCGCTTGGCAGAGGCGGGAACTCCTCTCGGGGCTGACCCCTCGAGGCTTGCCCCGCCTTACTCTGTTTCTTTGACTTCTTCTTGGCCTTAGTCTCAGCCACAGAAGCCGGAGTTTTCTTCGCCGAAGACTTGGCCGCCGCCGCAGCAAAGGATACTTGTCCTTCCTGGTATGGCAGGGGTGCCGGGACTGCAGGCGTTGCGCTCCTTCTCTTATCAGCCGCTAGTGGCGGCCGCAGGCGCGGTTCCGGCGGCAGTCTCGCAGCCAGAGCGTCTATCCGCGGACCAAAGACCGCAGCAATGCGGTCAATAATCGCGCGGACCGTTTCGTCCTCCAGCTCCTGCCCAACGCTGGACTGGGCGGAGGACGGGACCGGGGCAGCCGCGGGGAGCCCAAGCTCAACCCGTAACCCGGCCTGACCCTGCTCCAATTCTGCCATCCGTGCCTCGAGGCAGCGGTTAGCCTCGTCGAGGCGCTGATTTTGCGCCTCAAGACGAGCATTCTGCGCCTCGAGGCGCTTGTTCTGCTCTGCCAAGCGTTGGACCGACAGCGTGATTTCGTGTGCGGCATCTTTGAGGCCACGCACGAAATTTCCCTTCAGGTTCCGCGAACCCGCAGCCACCGTCTCTACTATGGCCACACTATTCAGGGCCCTTTCCTCCACCTGGGCCGTCCCTATCTGGCCCTCGTCTGGGAGGCGGAGCTTTTCCGTTAGAAGCGCCAGGCGCTCCTCGGCGTTCTGCTCCGCCTCCAGTCTTTTAAGGCCTAAGGCCTCTGCCCTGCTGGCAGATAGGGCACGCAGAGGAGGTGCCACAGGTCGACTGACGCCTCGACCCCTAGCGCTATACTGCGCTTTCAGGGGAGGCGTCTCGGCAGAGCAGCCCTCCAACTCTGGCGCCCCGCCACCCCGGGACATGGTGCGCTTTCGAGACGGTTGGTCCACCTCCATCTGCCCTGCACCGATGTCCATAGCAGCCGAGGATGTCGAGCTGCCCGTCTTTCTACTATTTGCCCTGCTTAGGGCACCATCACCTTCTTCAGCAGCGGACATCTCGGAAGCCGAATTAGCAGCCGAGCTATCCGTCGCCGAAGTTCCCTCCTTTTTGTTCCCACGTCCCTTGCGGGACCGAAACTTTCCTCTAGCGTCACGCAATGGTGGTTGTGGCGCGACCAATGACCTTGCTGATGATGTGGGGGCCGTATTTACAGCCGGTCCCCCATCGGCTGAGGCATCGGGTGTTGCACCCGACTCCGTCGATTGTAAATTATTTTTAGACGTTTCCATTCTATTCCCACGAGTATGGGAGAAAGGAGGTCCACCCGGGCAGAGCTCCCAATACCCGGGCAAGCGTACATTTGTAACCCAACACAGGGGGTCCGCAGGTACCCTGGCTGGGGGTGCGCTAGAGACTGAACTACCCATCAGCCATGCATCTCCTCGCCGCGCGCCAGAGCTTGAGATTCGGGGTAATTTTTTATAGAGGTTGTCTTCCTCGCGGTCCGGGCGATTAAGCCAAGACCCTCGTTCCTGTGTGCCCGCGAGACGTAACCACAGGCACGCGCTCAGGATTACGATTTGGGACGGGGGGGGCCGCTGTGGCCCCACTGTCCCCCCTCTCCAGAGCCCGGTGAGCCAGTCTGGCCCCACCGACTCCGACGCCTGGTCTATCCGCCGTGCCCTCTGCTGAGTCAGAGGGACACGCGGAGACCCGTCCTGTCCGGAATTTTAGCCGCCGGCGACTGCCGACGTTGCCCGGGGTGCACCACTAGGAGGTAAACCGGACAAATTAGCACCCCTTTATAAACTAACCTAACCTAACCTAATAGGTTAACTTAGTCATAAAAGTTACCTGTAAAAAAGTATTTACATAAAAAACCAACAAGCACGGATATGTGCAATTGACTATAGTTTTACATCAATGATTCATCATTAGTTCTCATGGGAAGCGAGTGAATCAGCGTCAAATACCAAACATGACCTTTACACCTGTTTATTTATTTTAAAAAAAGGATTATAAGCCGAGATAAATCTTAAGATCACTGACTGCATAGATGGCGTAGTGGTTTAGAAACGGACTTGTAATACCGAATGGTATAGGGTTCAATTACATACACATAAAATATCTGTTAACTGCCTCTGTGGTGCAGCGGTAACGTGAACGACTGCTGATCATGAGGTCTCGGGTTCGATCCTCGGGTTGAGCAGTGTTATTGAGCTTTTTCGTAAAAAGAAAAATTCTCAGTAACAGCCCGGAGTTTGGAAATGTGACCGGTAGACGGCAATCGGCTCGCCCCCTATTAAATGGACTAGCTGGCGTATCGTAGGTGTGTAATACACATTGGCCTACCCCTTCGGGGAATACAGGCGTGATATATTCTATGTTAAAATATCTGTCGGATTCATAAATACTTGTTCGCAGTTCATATTATACATATGTCTTATAAAATGTAATATATAAGACTAAATGACGTCTACAAAGAAAAAAAAATGTTTAAGTACATAGA
Source organism: Leucoma salicis (assembly GCA_948253155.1). Classification (NCBI taxonomy): domain Eukaryota; kingdom Metazoa; phylum Arthropoda; class Insecta; order Lepidoptera; family Erebidae; genus Leucoma; species Leucoma salicis. The sequence continues at coordinate 6,937,977 of OX411825.1, forward strand.
ATATATATTTTCCTTCAAGAGATTTTTCAGTAACAATAACGAGTTTGACTACGGATTCAGAGGCACATGCTTATTAGATGTCAATAGAAAGGCCTTCAAAGCAAAGCATATAATCTAAAACTCATTCCTCTAAAGTTATTTTTATGAATTAACTTCCTTGATACAGAATACTCCCAATTACTGTAGGTTTTACAGCACCTAGAACGAATGTAGTCAGATTCAACAGACCAAAATTCCACAAACAAGGCCTACTTTTTGTACTAATAGGTGCATTAAGGTCATAACCAATATTAAGGTATTCGTACAATTTCCGTAGTTACATAATATCATTCAACATTCTTTTCCAAAATATGCTGTGGGTACATCTGCAGGTGCAATTTCAACCGGATCATAAGTTAATCAAACAAGTCTTGTTTTCTCACGTAATTAGTGACTACAATATTGTAAATATCAATAAATACGGACGATTTTATTTAACGTTTACGATATAATATTACATACGTTTGTATCTACCAAAATAAGGTGATGTTTATGTATGCAAGTTATAACAATTGAATAATAGGTAGGTTATTTATTCCTTACATATCGGTGAACGTTTTAAGAATAGTCTCGAAGTAGCCGACATTTTGTGTAGATTTGTTTACGGAAATATATACCTATAAATGACTGCTAAAAGATGCTGATTGCGCACCACCGCGTCTTTCAGCCGCATTGTGCTAGCTTGCTCTCCCACACTACCAGTTGCTTCTAGGTCAAATATTCTGCTTACCGCAATGAAGATTTTATCTGCCACGTTTTATATGAAATACGATTCTATTTCTTGCATTTTACGTATCTTATGTACGTCTCATTTGATCCTTTATTATAAAATAGATCTATACAAAACTCTGTGCTAACACGTTAAGCAGTTGAATGTATAACATAAAATCACAGACAAATCAATAAGAACCTTCACCATAATAACCATGAAATTAAAGCCACAATATATTTATTCAACGACAAACGACATCTCAAAATAACTTTAGTAGCCATCATTCAAAGCTGTTAGTAGGTTAATGAACTAAAAACAATAAACTTAAAACAGATATATATAGCTGATCACTCGAAACATCAAAGAAATACATTAAAAGCTTTTATATACACAAATAGATTGATGATATCAACACTAATGAAAGGTCAATATTAAAATCAGATTTGAAGTATTTCTGTATTGTTTTTCCGTTGTCTCTGGTTATTATTTATAATTCGAACCTAATCTTCATCTCGTTAAGTTGGTAACGGAAATAATGTAATAACAAAATATAAGACAAACTTTATACTTGATTTCTGCGGCCAGTATTAAAATAATAAAAAATTGTAATGTGGCATAATCATTTGGTAAGAATATAATCAGGGGTCTAATCGGAATACTGTGTGCAAACATGCCAATTAAATGGCGCAAGTATCTCCAATACAAAACAGACTAGAGATTGTGGTTTATCTATGGTTGCTTAGTGATGTACCTAATCACTATTAGTGACTAGTGCCGTGAAAGCGGGAGAAAATATTGTGGTGCCTTAAGGACAACACCGAGCCTTCCACTCGGGGCCTCTTGATTTGGTGTGGTAGTTCTTACGTATTCTAATTTCCACATACAATGTTGAGTTAATAAATACTCTTACCTATATATCAATCTCCTATTAAATGTTCTGTTAGACAAAAGGTGCTGTGTCGTGCCGTTAAATCGCGCTATAACGCTGTAACCAATTAAGATGAACCTAAAATAGTATCTACAGTTTCTTTGGCAACGTCGTTTATAGTAGCTGATTTATCATAAAAAATCTATATTATAATAACCTATATCTACTCATAAAATACTCGCCGTGTGGGGCCGGCTTTAGAATTGTCCCACCCCTCTCCACCCATGGGAGTCGTAGGAGCCGACTGAGGGAATACCGGAGGAGTGGGCAGCAGCACTCTCTCGAGTATTAACAACATCCACTGCGATCGCCAACCCGCCTGCCAAGCGTGGCGATTATGGCACTATCCCCCATATGAGCGAAACACATGTTGTGGCGTTCTCTTGGGGAGGCCTATGTCCAGCAGTGGACTTCGAAAGGCTGATGGATGGATGGATGGACTCATAAAATACTAGGTTATAGCAGCCAGAATGTTGATTATTGATTAGATCTAATATATTTAAGTGCCTATAAAGTAATAGTCATTCCATATTATTAACAAAATATTGATACGTTTTATCAGATCGTGGCATTCTAGTTTATAGATTGTTAAAAGCATTTCATAAAATAGGTAACACAGATTTGAATATTATCATATAGGTATGTTAATCTGATATTTTATGTACAAGGCTACAAAAGCTTTTGAATATTCCTATATATTGAAGTCACATTAATTCATGTCTGTCCTGTTTTCAACACTATTTTTATATTGTACTAGCTAGTGCCAGCAGCTTTACACGCGTTAGGCAAAAATTAAATAAACAGTAAATATCATAAATATTTAATAAAACTACGTTTACGGAATCTGTCGCGTTCACTTGATTTTCTACTATCCCGACGTTTCGAATATTTTACAGCATTCATGACATGTATTATAAATATTTATCTAAATAATACAATAATGAAAGTTCTTATTAAAAAGACGGCACTGTCATTATAAAATTTTACCACTGAATTTACCCCTTCAAATAGGAAAATGGAACCCCCTGAAACAAATCTTTATTTATTTATGTGGAGCAGATACAATTCCAATCTTCAAGTTCTTCATTCACAAAGATTCTCCATCTATTTCTTTTCATTTAAATGTGAAAGTCTAAAAACCCTGAAATACGAACTAAATACAATTCCAATTTTCAAGTACCCTCTCTATAATAAAATCGATATTCCCATACCAATCTTGTAGAGCCTTGCTTATCCCAACATGTACGGGCGGTACTCCTATCGTTGCGTTTCATATGGTGAGTGAGAACGTCGGAGGCCCAAATCTCCTCCCGAACCTCTCCTTATTATCCTTCCTCTCCTCCACCTATCCTTTTCCTTGGAGATGCCTCTGGTTTTGCTAGCACCTATCAGGCGCCGTATGATTGTTTGCCACCCAAGTTGTATAAAAAAATAACCCTTTATGATGTGAGGGAATCACATAATATGTAAAAATTCCAAAAAAAAGTTTCTATTTACAATTTCATAGAACGTTTCACAGTCGTAGTGCGTTGATTTTTAGTCAGGACTGGCATTTTTTTTTTGACATATACACTAACTGACCCGGCGAACTTCGTGCCGGCATATTTTTTTCGTGAATATTTTGCAATTTATTAATAAAAAATATGTGACTACAACTTAGGATAGTCTTAGTCACATATTTTTTTTTAGGCACGCCAGCTAAAAACACACATTTAACGTGAAAATCGGTTAGATAGTTTCGGAGTTCATCGTGAGCAACAACGTGAGAATTATATATAATAATAGACTAGCTCACCCGGCGAATTTCGTAACGCCATAATTTTTTTTGTGAATATTTTGCAATGAAAATTATTAAAGTACTAATATCGCTATTAAAATTAAGGGTAGGCAGTAGAAGGATGAAAATTTAGGGTTGCATGTATTTTTAATGCCAAATCATAAAAAAAAATTGACCATAAATTTTTTTTTTTTTTTGATTTGACCACCCTTTTCATTTAGGGGTATGAAAAATAGTTTACATCCTATTTTCAGACCTACTGAATATACACACAAAATTTCATAAGAATCGGTCAAACTGTTTCGGAGGACACGAGGGAGGAATGGTGTGACACGAGAATTTTATATATTAGATAATTACATATTAATTCAATGAAGTCTCCGAGTACTCTAATTCATATACTAATAAAAATGCTTTTTTTTACGTTGATAGACTCCAACCGCCGCTGAGAAAACCCTCGTCCATGCAGGTGAGAATGCAGGATCACCCATTAATTCGTGCTATGAAATGTGATCTTTGATAACGGTTAAGATTAAAATAAACATTATACGTTTTTAACTAATTCTAATCTTATCTTAATTAGATGTAACTTAGCTGGCAACCCTTTTTTTTGTTAAGGCGGGAAATAATGTTCCTAACCACACACCCCGTCGTTCGGGGCAACGAACAGGGTACTGTGAAGCCCTCACCCACTAAATAAACTCGCCATGTACCGTCTCTCCGCCTTTATTGGCGGGCCACCGGAACTATATTGCATTCCCTCAGTGGTTAGCTGGCAACCCTAACGTTTCCTTACAATATATCTTGCACACACTTTCCAATGAAGATGGGCCATGCTTTCTGTTGAACATTCCGCACGTTGTTGCTATTTGTCACGAGCTCATAATATACGCAGATGCAAGTGAAATGATTTTGGTTTCTTTTATTTTTATTCATTATATAAAAAATTACGATTTTAGAATTAAGTAAATTATCTTTAAAAACATAGAATTTCTAACAAATCTTTATGGAATGGATCTATTTATTTACATAATCTATAGTATTATAAAGCTGTAACAGAGCTATGTCTGTACATTTAAGATATTTGAGAAAAAAAATACTGAATTAGGCTATATAAGCCTAAGCCTAAGTGTCTAAACACAAAACGATTTTTCTTAGATTTTATGTCTGTCTGCTTGTTTGTTCGCGCATCAGGCAAAAACTATTACAAGGATTTTGATGCAAAACTTTTTTATTTCAAAGGCCTTGATTAGACTTAACAACTGGTATACATTTTATCTCGCTACTATATCGGGAACCTGAAATAAAACCGAAAAACTAGCTTTTGGCTGCGGCGAAGCCGCGGGCAAAGGCAAATGGAATGAAACAATATCAATTGGATATAGAGAGCACACTGATCCATTTGTTATATAAATAATAATACCAATATTGTAACATTGGTTTTAATATCTCCCCGTATTCTAAGTAAAATAGCTCTCTTCTCCATATTATATTTCAACAGTAACATTTAGGGGTTGTTCACTTGTGATATAATCTAATAGTCACGAATACTATTAAGCTTTTTATGTGTTATTTATAATTTTCTTGGTAATGCTTAACAGTCAACGGCCTGAAGTAACAGTAGCACTCATAAATTATGGAAAAAGGCTTCAAGGCTGATGTAATCAAAAAAGTAGACTTACCTTGAGTGTATTGGATCTGATTATAAGTTCAGGAGCTCCTTAAACGGTTATATTAATCAAAGACCCACATTGCATAGACACAAGTTAAATGATTTCATTTTTTGTAGATTCATAAATAGACTTAAGCAAGTACTATCATTTAGTAGTATTGGATAAAGCCATTTTAAAATGTCGTAAATAATATCCATTATCACGTGACCACGAAGGCTGTATGACGTCATAAACCGTGTTAGCATGATATATATGTCTTTTTCGTAAAAAGAAAAATTCTCGGTAGCATCCCGGAGTTTGGAAATGTGCCCGGTAGAAGGCAATATGCTCGCCTCCTATTACGTAGGACTTAAACATAGCTGGCGAGTCGTGGGTGTGTAATACACCTCTGCCTAGCCCTTCGAGGAATACAGGCGTGATGCTATGTGTATATTATAGTCTCTGAGTAGTCTATGGTATAGATATACTCGTATAAAAACGGACAGAAACAAATAGAGACTACACACGCACAATCATTATTGAACGTCTTAGCGGGAAATTAGCATAACCAAAAAATTGTCCAAATCTGAAATTCCGCCGTTTCGTGTCTTGTAATATGATATGTTGCGTTTCCGGTGACAAAGTTGATTGTGGTTCAAGAGCCTGACAAAACAACAGCTTTGTCAGGCTGAGAAAAGCTATATATATTATATACTTACTTATCATCATGCCATCTCCCTTGCGTGGGGTAGGCAGAGAGAACAGAGTACAAAAAGGCTCTATTCTTGCATACGTCTCTTCATACATCGCCGGTTTCGGAGACTTCTGACTCCACCTTCCTTCAATACATGACCGATTTGTTCTAGATAGGTGAGTGTCGGTCTCACCCTGTACCTACATCCTTCCACATTCGCATATTATACTTATATATTATATACATATATCAATATCAACAAAAACGATCAGTCCAATATCCCATATCAAAACAAAAACTCATTTAAACAAGTACCAGTCAGAGCTAGGTACTAGACCTTGCAATTTTAAATGTTGAAAACTAGATACACTATTATGGCTGACCTTACAATAAAACACCAATAAAACATCGTCCAATATTTTTATTTATTACTATTTGGCCAGTGAGGCAAAAGTAAAAAATATACTCAACAAATTTCTTTTTTTTTAAATCGCACACATATTTCAAATATCGCATTCGAAATTTCTAAGCTTTCATACCACTTTCAATGCCACATCCACACACACATCGTAAGTGAATACTGAGTCGACCCACCGGCAAGCACTAGGTCGAGCCAAAGGTCACGTAAGCAGACATGCAGCCAACAGGATATATCTATGATTCCACGATAGTTTTTATTGCAAAATACTGTGGCATTTTATTGTAGGTGTGTACCTAGATGATCCATCATTTAGATTTTTTAATCATTGCTTAAAATATAAAACGAAAAGTTTGAAACCAGTAAAGGAAGTATAAATATGTATTTTACTCATTTATTATTTATAATACTTAATATTATAAATGCAATAGAGAGTTTGTTTGTTACCCTTTACGCTATTTACTACTTAACCAATCATCATGAAATGTTGCACACATACAAAATTGGAGCGCAGAAAAGGACATAGGCCAGAAAAAGACATTTTTGTACCGGAAAAATTCATAGTTCCTATGGGATAGTTATATTTCATCCATCCATCAGCCTTTCGACGTCCAGTGCTGGACATTGGCCTCCCCAAGAGAACGCCACAACGAGCGGTCCTGTGCGCTCATATAGGGGGATAGTGCCATAATCGCCACGCTTGGCAGGCGGGTTGGCGATCGCAGTGGTTGTTTGCAGTGCCGCACTGCTGCCCACTCCCCCGGTATAGTTTTATTTGCATAGAGATAATTAGTGTGCCATAGAGTGATGTATTTATATAATGAGGTTCACGGAAATAGAGTCGCGGGCAGTATCTAGTTTCAAATAAATAAATTGATAACCCGACAATAATAACCCATTTGTAATAACCCCTTTATAATAACCCAGTTATACCATCCTATTTCTCACACCAGTCAAAGGACACACGAAGAGCTAAAAACCGTTAGATAATGCTATGGTATAATGTTCGTTCAGCATTAAAAATACAGTTAGTAGAATTCAAAATGTGCTACATCGTATTGCACTTTCACAATATGACTAATATCTATATCTACTAATTGTAAATGGCGGATTTCGATCCCTGGAGACTGTGAGCTTATTTAACGTATTCATTCCTCGAAATTATGTACCTTTTTGCTGACAGTTGCGACATAAACTTAAGCCCTTTAATATGGATGTTCATGCCATTAAATATCAAGGGTATGGCGATATCAAGATATTGGTGAATGTTTGGTCACGAAAACCTATAAGACTAAACATCTGAAAAGAAAACAAGTACAAGAGATAACACAAGCGCCCTCTCTATAACATCATCGTCAATATTATTATAATTTTTGCCTTCCTATAAATATTAGTTAGCGCGCGAAGTCTATATAGACTCCGTCCTCCTTTCTAACCTTGATTCATAGTAATTAAAAAAAAATATATAATTCACTTTCTTTTTTGTCTGAAGCCACGAGTTTAGCCGCCCATGGGATTTGTCACCCTGGATCCTAGCCCATAATATCGCTAGCGCAAATCCAGGACTGATGGTAGGTACGGGAAATGCCTGCTATGGACGAAATATAAAGGTTTTATACCTCATCGTAGCTGTAACAGAGCTATGTCTGTACATCTAAGATATTTGAGGAAAAAATAATGTATTAGGGTATTTAGGCGCCTCTGAACACAAACTATTTTTTAATTTTTTTGTGTTTGATTGGGCTTCAAGCAAAAACTGTAAACGTCGGGCTAAAATTTACCTATTTTATATGCGAAAAAATACCTGTTTAAGTATATTTTAATTACCGGATACTGTACGGACTTTGATAGAACTTTATGTTTGATAGCTCTTGATTAGACTTAAAAAATGGTGCACATTTATCCCGCTACTATAGCGGGAGCCAAATATATAACTTTTTTTTTTGTTAAGGCGGAAAAAATGTTCCTAATCGCACACCCCGTCGTTCGGGGCAACGAATATGGTAGTGTGGGCCGTCACCCACTAAATAAACCCACCGTGTGCCGTCTCTCCACCTTTGTTGGTGGGCGACTGGAACCATATTACATTCCTTCAGTGGTCAGCCAAATATATAACCTACCTAGCTTTTGGCTATGATAAAGCTGTAAAAAAAAGCTAAGTTACTAGGGTAGGCATTTCAGATATTTAGGGAAAAAAAACACTGCATTCTGATGATCTCGCACCTCTGAACACAAAACATTTATTTTTCAGTATTATTATCTGTTTGTTTGTTCGTACATCACATAAAAACTACTGAATGGAGAAGTAAGCTTTCATAAACTACTGCACTAATTTAAATGAACCTTTTTTGATTCATATCTCTTGGTTAGACTTAATAATTTAAACATTTTATCTCTCTACTATATGGAGAACCTAAAATATAACCTAAAAACTAGCCTAACTAACTACTAACAGTACTTAGCTTTACCTCCAAATATGTACGAATCAAATCAATAAATAACTACGAAAATAAACTTTCTAAGTACAAAAATAGGTGCTTTTTCGTCAACATAATGGCCGCGCATCTCATTTCACGCTAAAATGAAAAGATAATAATTGGTCACGGATCAAAGCAAATTTAATTGGTATCAATAAACTGACCGTAGACTACACACTTGAATTTCCGATTTAAAGTTAAGACAGTATGAGATTATGGATTTTAATAGATGAATCGTTAATTAGTAAAATCATTACTTTTGATTAAAATTACACAATGAAAGTGAGTTTTATTATTACTTCTTAACGCCATAACTTCATAACGCCTTGTTATAAGCTATTAGTTTTATTATTTTGTATTTAGTTCTTAGTCTTTATTTAATTGTATGTGGTTTGAAAATAAATGACACGCCACGATGATGGGCCTCGTGGCGTAGTCGGTAGTGTAACCGACTTCCGTGCACGAGGTCGTGGGTTCGATTCCCACTCAGGACAATTATTTGTGTGATGAACATAGATATTCGTACTGCATCTGGGAGTTTTCTATCTATTTATATGTATGTATTTACAAAAAAAAAGTAATATATGTATTATATCCGTAATCTGGTACCTATAGCACAAGCTTTAAGCTTAGTTTGGGACCAGAGGACGTTGTGTGAGAATGTCCGTGAATATTTATTTATTTAAATATATCTTTCTTTCTTTCTTTCATAACTGAACATCATGAAATAGTTCAGAGTACAGAGAATATAGCCTTATAGGACTTTTCTATGGCTTTTCTAAGGCTTCTTATTCTGGAAAAATGGAGGGTTACCGTGGAATGTCTATTTCTGTACAGAGATTATTTATGTGTCAGTATTTACATTACAGGTGTGTGCTTGTTATAAAATATGAGCAAACGTGTGCATCATCATATATGTATCGATCACATAGCCTATTTATTTGATTCTTAAAACACCTCTTAGTATTAAAAAATTATAATATTATTATAAAATGTGAAATTAGAAATAACAGTCACGAGCAGGATTTGAACCTGCACCTCCTGGAATACCGCCCCAGATGCTTTTCCAATTCAGCCATCGTGACAATTGCTCGAGACTGCAAATTTTGATAACACATTCCTTTCTAATGTCTTGAGTTATTTTTGATTTCACATTTTCGCACTTTGTGTTAATTTTTATGGCATGTCAAATGCTAAAAAATAAATAAAAATATCAAAACCACTTAATATTATTACAATATACATTTTCTTTTATATTACGCGGATGGCAAACAAGCATATGGCCCCCTAATGGTAAACGGTTATCGTAGCCTATAGACGCTAGCAACACCAGGGGCATTACTCGCGCTTCGCCAACTCCAAGGGATAAGAGGAAGACTATAAAAGAGAGGATGAGGAAGCCGCTTGGACCTCTGGCGTTCTCACTCACCAAACAAAACAGAAAACTTTTTTTTTTTGTTTAGGCGGGAAAAATGTTCCTAACCGCACACCCCGTCGTTTGGGGCAACGAACAGGGTAGTGTGGGGCCTGCATCCACTTAAGAAACCCGCCGTGTGCCGTCTCTCCGCCTTCACTGGCGGGCAAACGAAACAGCCCCTACCTACCTTTCTTTCACGCAGATCTTCTGTGATTGGTAGGTACTTTCCTGATCAAGCCGTCATATTCCTACTGGACACAAGCAAGGCTCTACCACTCAATGACGTCAACACTATGTTGGATTTTTCATTCGACTATTATTTGGATATGAAATGAAAAACTATGATGTTGCAACATACCTACTAACAATTTTACTCCATCAAAAAATTTAACAAAGGTTGTCTGGCAGAAATTAGCAATAAGACCGCCCATTGTGCATTTAGTTGTAAGTTTCAATATACTTTAATTTTCTTTTCATGTATTTTTGTGTAGGTACAATAAAGTATTCATTCTTTCATTCATTCATTAATTCATTCAATTTAGTATAAATATATGCGATATATATAACAGTTATGAATTAAGTCCATCCATCCATCCATCAGCCTTTCAAAGTCCACTGCTGGACATAGGCCGCCCCAAGAATGGGGGATAGTGCCGTAATCACCACGCTTGGCAGGCGGGTGGGCGATCGCAGTGGATTTTGTTAATACTCGAAGGAGTGCTGCTGCCCACTCTCCCGATATTCCCTCAGTCGGCTCTTACGACTCCCATGGGTGGAGAGGGGTGGGACAATTCTAAAGCCGGCTACACACGGCCCAAAAAAAAATAAGTACTTTGATAAAATATATTTTATGTGTGAGCACGCTTTATTTTAGATAGATCAAGTGAATGAAGTGGCGATGTAACACTTAGATTAATGCCCGAAACAAACAGCGCTTGCTTAGTACTGTCATCCAGTTTGTCGCACAGCTTAAGTCCTATCAAGGACATATGCACTAAAATACATTCCAAAATTCCAATCACTACAATGCACTAATAAAAATTATACATATATTGCAATAATTTGCATAACTAAATAATATACCATCTGGATGATATCCCGCCATTCAAATTTAAAACTTGGATGATGGTTATAAAGACCTAATTAGTGTACACGAGATTTTTACTTAGCGCAATATGTCTACCGCTGATTTGGATCTTACAGTTAATATATTAGCGGTCACAAAATCACCTGTTGCCTGTAAACACCTGTTCAATACAATCACATCTGACTCCACTTAACAGACCAATTTGAACTTTACAGGTCACAGTTTACAGTACAGAATAAAACACCGCGTTGTTTTTTTTTTCGTCAATATTGTGTCGAAATTACGAAAAAAGTTACGCTATAAAACTTTTTTGTAAATTCTTGAGATTGATAAAAATTCTTTTCGATCGTGTGTGCGTACATGTAATAAAATATATGGACACAGCAGAGGGCCATTGACAGAATAAAATTATTTTGTCATTTTAATAATTTAAGGATCGTGCATTAATTTAGCGTACGGACATAACATTTATGTGTGATATATAATATAAGTATCTAGCCTAATGAACCAAAAATAAAATATTTGATAACAATAATCCTACTAGTTAATATTATAAAAGCGAAAGCTTGTAAAGATATATTAGTAGCCTTGTGGGGCCGACTTTAAAATTGTCCCAACCCTCTCTACCCACGGGAGTCGTAAGAGCCGGCTGAGGGAATACCGGGGGAGTGGGCAGCAGCACTCCCTCGAGTATTAACAACATCCACTGCGATCGCTAACCCACCTGCCAAGCGTGGCGATTACGGCATCATCCCCCATAATGAGCATACAAAAAAAAAGGATGCGATCGGCACAGGACCGCTCGTTGTGGCGTTCTCTTGGGGAGGCCTATGTCGAGCAGTGGACGTCGAAAGGCTGATGGATGGATGGATGTAAAGATATTTGGATATAGATAGAGACACTGAATTTGTATCCCCAAAAAAGAATAATTACCGCGTAATAGCTATTTTGGTATATACGCCAAACATATATTGATATTATGTTATAAGTAGAGCTTTTTTGTAAAAAGAAAAATTCTCAGTAGCAGCCCGGAGTTTGGAAATGTGCCCGGTAGATGGCAATAGGCTCGCCCCCTTTTACGTGAGACTTAAACATAGCTGGCGAACCGTGGGTGTGTAATACACCTCTGCCTACCCCTTCGGGGAATACAGGCGTGATGCTATAAATAAACGGATTTGATACACAGTTAAATTATGGCCTGGATAATCATAGAATATTTTTAATATTTACTGTCTTTCAACGTATTTGAACAAAACTCCGTATAGCAACAAACACATAAATGTATAGGATTAACAGTCAGTTGCAGAAAAGTCCATTAAAGTTATTTTAACTATGAAATATTTTATTGGCACAAAAAAAAATTCTTGGTAGTTGATTTGAAACCTTGGTCTCCGGCTTGCGTGATCAATACTTAAACCACATGACCACGGTGTACATAATATTAAGTTTGAAAAAATGATATGCATTCAATAATAAACTAATATCTCTATTTTGGTATGTTCACTTGGTATTCCCATGCCAGTTATAAAGTATTTTTCTCACCTACCCCTGAAGCGAATCATATCCCTTACTTGTGGTAGAGGTACTAACTTTTACGGTCAGAGATCAAGACGCTGGCTTATTCCAACATTGTATAATCAACTAAATTGTGCCAATTTCAATTTGTTTTCTCTCAGTTCAAAAAACAATTAAAAAGGCAATTTAAAAATGTCTACTTACATGTGTAATATTATGTAACTGAATACAATTTATATTATTTAATTTATTGATTTAACATTAATATTAAGAACTTTTAATGGATATATATGCATGATATAAGTATTGATATTTGCATGTATTACTTTTTTATTAATTTTTTTATTTTTTATTATTGTTGTTCATTTAGATAAGCAGTAATAGAACTTTTTCCTAAGTTACTTTCGGTAGGCATGTACTCGTATTATGTAAGCACAACACGCTGCCGACAATCTGTTGTACAGTTTGGCAGCATAAATAGTAATAAGATGATTTTGTGTTGCTAATTTGAAGTTCTAAATAAATAAATACTTTTGTTATTTGTGTTGCTATAGTGAGGTTATCAAGATCTTTTAGCAAAGTTAACTTAACTTATCATCACGCCATTTCCCTTGCGGGGTAGGCAGAGAGAACAGAGTGCCAAGAGGCTCTATTCTTGCATACATCTCTCGCTTCCTCAACAATCATAACTCTCTTCATACACGCTCGCCGGTTTCGAAGACTCCTGACTCCACCTTCCTTCAATACATGACCAATTTGGTCTAGGTAGGTAAGTATCGGTCTCCCCCTGTACCTACATCCTTCCACTTTCGCATTGTATATCTTCTTAGCCAGTCGCTCGTCCGACATTCTTTCCACATGTCCGAACCATCGGTTCATTCCCTTTCGCATCTTTACACCAATACTCTCTTTCGTATCTACTCGCTCTCTTACGCCATTGTTACGAATGCAGTCAGTTAGCCTCACTCCACAGATTCTCCGCAGAGATCACATTTCGACCGCATTGATTTTACTCTCATGCTCCTTTTTACATATCCAACTCTCGCTTCCATATAATAACGTTGGGACAAGCACTGCGTTGTGTATTGCGACACGTGCCTTCTGGCTGAGGTGGTGGCTGCCGAGAAGTTGTCCCAATGCTCCGTTCACTCTATTTCCCACATTCACTCTTCTCTGTACATCAGTGGTGTACCTTCCATCCCGACTGAATCCACATCCAAGATGTACAAATTCATCCACTTGTTCTAGCACACCATTTCCTATTGCTACTCTAGCATCTGTTCTGGCTTCTTCTCTTTCAAAAACCATTACTTTGGTTTTGCTCACATTCACACGTACCCGTTGTCCCACGTTTACTAAAGTCGTCCCATGAATTCCTACGGGATCCATTATATCGTTGCAGTAAATAAAATTTAAATTAATTTTAATGCTCCATTAAATTTAATTAATGAGAGGACCTTTTAAGCTTGGTAAAAAATAATAAACCTTACATTTATCCTAATACTCCTGATACTCTATATACTTAGTCTTGTAATTAGTCTAGAAACATAAAAAAGCAGAACAACTGCTTGCTTGCTTTTGGTTTGAACAAGCTAATTGCCAAAAATGCTTGTTTTGTTTGGAGAAATATTTTTGCATTTCATAGCCTATATTTGTTATTCGGGATGATTCTATTAACATCACGTTGCAATCTTCAGGAGGAGGAGGAGGATGAGTTGCAACGCAGACGAAGTCGCGGGTATCCCCTAGCAATACATTATAAAGCTGTATATATTCACCATCACGTTATCGCAAAATTACGGTAATTACACTAGCGCTTTTACCACGTCAATTGAACGCTTCTTATTTCTATGCACTCCCATACAGGTATTGCTTTCACCTCGATAAGCTATTCCAATCTCACTGCAATTTCTATTTTAGACTGGATCAAGTATATGTGCATCCTCAAAACTTGTCTTTATCATTACTTGAAATATAATCAAATGACGCAAATCTGCGATCAAATATTATAGTAGAAAGAGTGGGAAAGTAGGCTATCTCCAGCCCATTCCGCGATATAATTACCTACCATACATGCCTGTCTCAGGGTTGTCACTTTTAGCTAAATTTTAATTCAGTGCCTAGAAATTGGCAAGGGCCGGGAAGTTGTATTTTTTACTTGTAATCGTTTAGGTAAAACTGACCACACTAACCCTCAACCCAGATTTTTACTTACGATTATTACTTAATCACTATACCTACAATACTGAGAAATCGACATGACATGACATTTAGACAGCCAAACACACAGCAATAAGTTCTCCTGCGATTATCACACATTTTTCATTTATTTAGCGGTGCCGAAAAGCCATGACGCGCGATCCTTGTGCGGCGTTAGCCTCGACTGGCGTACTGAGAAACGGGTCGAGATTTTGTTAGTGTGTGCGTACGATACTATGGCGCACACATACAAGCCACGCGCGGTGCTTTTGTATGAAGATAACCTACTTCCCACTCTTTCTACTATGCAAATATGGGTCATCAAATCAAGTATGAATAAGTTTACTCCACAAGCTTCCTATAGTATTTGTGGGTGCATAAGTATGTTCTTGGTACGCTTCTCTGTCGCTAGTACCACGCCAACGACGCTGTACATTGACGTTTTTTAATAAAACGAATACGACATCTTTCTACATGAACCCTTATTGTATGGTCTGATTTATTTTCTCGATGGCATTTGGCGTTGTTTTTGTATGAGATGGTGTATCTTGTGTATATTGATCGAAGACGCAAATGGTATGTATATGTTTATCTTTAAAATAAGGGTAATATTTTACGTCTTGTAGATACTGTTAATTGTGTACTTTTTGAACTTACTTTTTTGTTTGTGTATTTTTAGGTTATGTTTCAGGTTCCCGATATAGTAGCGGGATAAAATGAACCAGTTTTTAAGTTTAATCAAGAGTTATCAACCAAAAAAGTTTCATCACAATCCGCTCAATAGTTTTTGCATGATGTGCGAACAAATAAACAGACAAAAATTTATAAAAACTGTTTGTGTTCAGAGACGCCTAAATAGCATAATGCTTACAGTATATTTTTTCTCAAATACCTTAAATGTACAGACACTGCTCTGTTACAGCTTTATAACAATAAGGACTGATCTTTTTCAGCCATAACTCGATATAGTAGTGAGATAAAATTACATTATTTTGTCTTTACGACCAGACGTCAGTGCGGATTTGAGCACTTCCCTGGATTGGAAGGGACACAGGTTCGAATCCCGCTCGCACTAAAGTTCTTTTTTTCCATTTTCACAAATAATTTGTACTTTAACATGGGTTTGTCAATGGACTTTATGACAAAGTGGTTTTCATATTAAATATAAGTTCAGCGATATTATTACCGAAGAGCTAAAATTTATCTGAATTATTTAACATAAGTTAAAATATTTGTAACATTTTAGCAAATATATCGTAAAATTTTATTTAAGTATTGGTATAAAATATGTGTAATAAAGTACTTGATAAAAATCTGTAGATTATAGTCAGATCGATATTAACGTTTTCATTGTATTTAATTGCAAAATAAAAATAAAGATTTTAAAATTATGGAGATAATTGTAATGGTTTTTATAATATAGTTAACCAAATTATTAAATACTAGCTGACCCGGCGATCTTCTAACCGCCATTTTTTTCGGGATTATTTTCTAAAATCCTGAAAGACGTGTTTTACTATCTATGTCTGCCTCGGCTTCACATGGGTGGTGTACAGTCGCGGACTAAGGAAATATAACACTTCCAGTAAGTTCAAATTAGTTGGGTTATCAATAATTCCAGACACGTTTGATGTATCGAAAGTAACTCATAGTCTTCTGTCTCATTCATTCACACACTTTTCATATGACGAGATTTTTTTCTAAATTTTCAGATTTTTTTATATTTTGTTTTATACAAACCTTGTCCTGACACTAACAAAAACAAAAAAGAAAGAATCCATATCCAGTTTGGTGTAGTCATTCGGAAGTTATGCGCGTACATACATTTCGGAAATTCATTTTTATTTATACTTTGTATCTAACAAAGTTTATTACTTATAGGAAATTTTTCAAATTATCCCAGGTACCCAATATACATTTTTTTTTCTTATATTTCATATATATACCAATAAATAAAATTGAAATATCTGTTTGTAATAGACATTACAAAATACCAGATTTGACTCAATGCATACAAGTATGAGTGTATAAGCTACTTTTATGAAATCATTTTTTATCAAAAACATTTTTTAAACATTGTCTGTCTAATGGTAGTAATTCGTAGAGTTTTACATTCAAAATATTGATAAGTTGATTAGGCATAAAGGTTAGCGGCAGTTAAGCAACGCTTCTCTGCCCTACAGTGGAACGGCGTGGCAATTTGATGTTAAATAAGAGATTATTTTAACACACCTAATTTTAAATACTGTTTCTACATACAAGTACATATCTCACTCGGGCGTTCATAGGTGACAGTCTTCCGCAAAAAAACAAAACTAATTAAAGACAAAATAAACCAGGAATAATGATAATAATATCTATCGGTATATTGGTATTATCATTTATTAAAAACCTTATAGTAATTAATTCTATAACTACACCCACTGGTCGGTAAGATTTCGCTTTTAACATAAATAGATGCAAGATGTCATATAAAAAATAATAATGAGGGTAATTTAAAACACTTTAAGTGATATATACTATATCAGAATTGGTGTTTGCTAAACGATTTAATTCGAATAGTTTTTAAAAAAGCATCGATCATGCCATCAAATATATGTAAATCAAAATGCTATTATACAACAATAGTTAATGAACGATGGAACGGAATGGTGGTACGTCGTATTACACAGTTTTTCATTTAGAACCGCCTGCTGTCCCTTTGTACGGGTATGTCACGGGTTTTATAGTAGTAGTAATATCATCACGCCAGCGTGGACAAATGTAGATCGGCAGACAAGCTGCTGAAAATATTTTTCAGCTACGCATTTTAAAGTCAGGAGATGTCTTTCAAAGTCTCAAGCACAAACTATAGATCGAACCCGATCTCTGTCTTGGCAATTCTCTGTTTTACCACAGAGCTATCGCGGCCGACTTTAATATTAAAATATATGCTTTTAACATTTCAAAATACACAGCTTATAAATTGACAAATTTTACAGTCGATTTTAAGGGTGTTTCTCTAATATAAAATCTGAAATTAGAGTATTTATTTATACCTACACTTAAATTCTATTACAAAGTTAAAAAAAAAAGAAAATTCAATAATTTTATAATTTATTTTTGTTAATATACCCAATGTCAGTTTATCAGTTTTTTTTTATAGTGATCTCAAGAAAGAAAATCCTTCCCATTCATCGTGTTATAAATTAACTAGATCTGACGTTATGATGTAAACTTTATATTACCTGTAATAGTCAAGGCATTTTAAGTAAGTCACCAGTTCAAGCCGTTTAGATAAGTGGCATAGAAGAAATACTTGATCAAATCTTTATAGTATTCATTCGGTAATTTTAGAACTAGTGTTAGTATTAATGTAAAATTAACATAATCACAAGATTGCATACATAATATATAATATAATGTTGTAGCTGTATTTAATCGGTACTTCATTAGTAATATTATAAATGTGAGACTGATCTGTTTGTTTGTTACATCTTGACGCCGAAATTAGTAACCGATCATAGCGAAATTTGGCATATAACCTAGTTTTGTGTAGACATTATGTTTGTACTTCTAAACGTTTTTACGGGATTTATACCATGTAAATTTTTACTTACGAGTTTCCGATATTTCGGCACTGTTGCAAGCGCCATGATCACGGAACAACTCACTTTTTGTACTTTCAGGTGACATTTTTATTTCAGATGTGGCTAGCTTTATAAGCTAGTATAATAAGTATATTTATTAGTGAAAACATTTTTATATTGTGTGGATTTTTTCACATTAGGGCCAGATAGCGACCGTACGGCAATACACGCAGCCAGAACAAGCCTTGGCATAAAGTGAATAAAAGTAAGGGAAGGGTTCGAACCTGCGTCCAATGGGTGGAATTGGATGCAGGTTCGAATCTTGCTCGCAGTAAAGTTCGATTTTTCCATTAAACACAAAGTGAAAAATGTGAAATCGAAAATAACAGTCACGAGCAGGATTTGAACCTGCATCTGCTGGATACCGTCCAGATGCTTTGCCAATTCAGCCATCGTGACAATTACTCCTGACTGCTAATTTCGATAACACATTCATACTTAACGTCTTTGGGTGACGCCTGCGCCATCTGTCGGAAGTATTTTCATACATTATACCGACCAGGTAAACTTAATTTTACAATTAAGATGTTTACCTAATAATGACGCAAACCCAATAAATATTTATATATATATTTAGCATTTGACATGCTTAGCACTATACATTAAACACAAAGTGAAAAATGTGAAATCGAAAATAACAGTCACGAGCAGGATTTAACCTGCATCTCCTGGATACCGTCCAGATGCTTTGCCAATTCTGTTATTTTCGATTTCACATTTTTCACTTTGTGTTTAATGTATAGTGCTAAGCATGTCAAATGCTAAAAATATATATAAATATCCATTTTTCAACTTTCACAAATATTTCTTTCTTTAAAGTAGCTGAGCATGTCAAGTGCTAAAATACAGATCAAAATATATAGAAAAGTACTCCATATTTTTAACGTATTTTATGTCTACAGCCCATAATCATTTAGATAAATTTAATGTCGCCTTATGTTATAAGGCTTGTCGGTCAGTACAAAGGTGAAGTTTATTGGCGATACTAGTCCGTTTAATATTGGGCATACAGGCAAATGACTTGTAAATATTTAATTCACAAAAACAACTAGAACACAGCATCTTATTTTAAGGTGAGAAAAATTTACTTAACCCCACACCCCGTCGTTCGGGGCTACAGACAGTGTGAGGCCCTCACACACTAAATAAATCCGCAACTCCACTCGTATTGTCGGACCATTCATTATTCGTTTGCAAATTTATGGCAATGATTCCTTTTCGAAGAAAAATGGCTATTATTGATTGATAGTTAATTAATTACGATATAACCCATGCTTTATTGATGGACCCACATACATCAAAAAATTACATTTTTTCCGCAAACCACCCATGATTTCCGTAGGTGTAAAAGACGGAAACATGTTTGTCGATCTGCGAAATATAGTTTTAATTTATTACTATGAACAATAGTGACAAATATAACGACAGAGCTTTGTGATATATGTGGGAGAACGATATATTGACAACAGAAATAGTTGGGTGTGTGTCTGTCACTCAAACAAATATCTTTCTAATATGGCCTCTTTTTTATTGCGTATGGTGGCAGACTATCTACGGCCCACCTGATGGTAAATGGAAGCTGTCACTCATGGACTTGACTATACCGAGAGTATGGTCAAGCTGCTGCTCGCTATTTCATATCGATGAAAGAATTAACGGCTATCTCCTGCTACAACCAAAACACCCCGATGTGCTTCATGGCCGGTCAGACGGGAGATGGTGGTATCAACCCGCTTGGGCCCGATAGCAAATGAGTACTCCCACTTGCTATACAAATGGTGATAATTGCTTACTTCCCCTAGTCAACTCGTACGACACCCGCAGGAAATAATGGGGTGGTGACATTTGTATTCTTAGTCCGTCACAACACGAAAAAAAATCCATTACTGCAGTGGTCCACCGATACACTTTATACCTACACAATTTAAATATTTTTACTTGTGATCAAATCATTCCACGAAAATTTCTCCATACTACATTGAACTATAACCAATTTCACACTCACCCTTACTAACATTTCACGCGTTACTTCTCAAATTAAAATTGATATAAAATCTAATATAAACCAAATTAACTGGTTATAAAGTTAAGAATGCGTAGAATTAAATAAATTAAGTTGTGTCAGAGCGGCCGGTCGTGTCATAAAAGCAATAACGATACAATTATAAACAATCTCATATGGATAGATGATCGGTCCCAATAAAAATAACAACGGTTATCAATTACATATCGGCGGATCGATAAAAACCTTTTTTGGAATACTGTATGGAGAGAGAAAACCCGTTCAGATATAAAAAAGTCACAACGAGAAAAAAGCTTCTTAGAATACTCTGTATATACAATATTTTTTTAATTCTAACAAATGCTATGCTACTGTACGTACTCAACGTGTCGTAAAAGTAGTAATAACTTAGAAGTCCAATCTCCTTTCCAATCTCCTCAGTGTAGATAAGACGAGTGCACAATAGACAGTAAAAAAGAGAAAGAAAAATTATAACCAACAAGCGGAGAATAATTAATTTTTAATTACCGTCCAGAGAGCAAAAAATATGTTTTACCCTTTGGGACATTATAAAAATTTGGGATAGATAGAATTGTAGTAGAGATAAGCACCTTCTTCGATACGCCAGCAAAATTAGCATATGTAATGAACAAAAAGCCATATTTGTCGTGATTAGAACCCGTAGACTTGTTTACGATAAATGTCATGTATTTCAAAAATGGAACGATCCGTTCGTTGAAAGGCACATAAGAATTATATTAACACAATGAATTAATGTTCTATGTTAATTCTTAAATTTAAAAAAAAAGGAAACCATTTTGATGATCTCAAGAGAGGAACTGTAATAGAAAATGTTTTGCTGGCAACATTGCCAAAAACTATTTTAGACCCGATAATGAGTTATGGTAATTGACCATTTACATGTTTATGATAAATATCTAACCTTTAGTTTATCTAAAACAATCTAAATCCCGAAAGTGAATATGGTTTTATATTAATACATACGGAATCACCGCCAAGATTTACCGGTAAACTTAACACAACCGGTTCCTCAATGGTAACAATAAAGTGGTCAGTTACTCTAGCTATCAACACGTATGTACGATACACGTTCCAATTAGGAATTTTATTATTAATAGTTAAAATGCGTGTCTTTACGATCTGTCTGTCTGTGAGTCTGTAGCACGCGAACATATCTGCTCATATACGAAATTATGCCGTGACCGCAGTTGATCGATTCACATGGGGTGATTTTGGTGGGTCAAGCAATGGTATCAAAAATTATTGTTGGAAAAATAAAATTACTATCGATACATCACTAATGTAGATGGGTAGATTTTCAAGGTAGGTATGGGATTCAACTATAATCATACTAGCAAAAAGCTGAGCTTTGTGAGGGCTCGCAAAGTTTTTTACTAATTTTCGTCAGATGGCGTTAGGAATACAATAAAATTCAAATTAATCAAAATTGTTATATTGTTATATGTATAAAATAATATTTTTATGACAGATAACACATCTAGAAATAAATTAAAATTACTACGTCAAAGCCCAAATCTAAAAGTGTGATAGTTTCTCAGTAAAGTGTGCCACAAAAGTGCATAGATTGTAGGATAGTGATAGGGCTCGCTTCGCTCGCCCTAATAATTGCGTCGGTGGTCTAGGGGTGATGTATGCGACTGCTGATGAGGTCCTGTGTTCAAACCCCCCGCAAAAAGTTATTAGCTTATTCGTCAAATAATTTCAGCTCGAGTTAAAAAGTTGACGATGTTACACCCCCACATTATAAGAAATGTCTTAACATGGGTTTCGGGATTCAGGGCCTTGACAACAGTTAGCAAGACAACACTCTGCACTAAGGAATAATCCTTGTACCGCGGGGGACTTTACAAATATACAAAGCACCTACACAAAGAACAGTTATTTGTGGATCATATAAAGAGTGACTATTGATCAATCACAATGACTCGAAACGAAAGTTCGTCTAACGTTTCGTTTTTCATTCTAACGGGGCTGTGTGGGAATCGAACCCGCAACACTCGAGCGAGAGGCAGGTATCTAAACCACTCCACCATCTGTGCAGTCAGATGGCAAAGTGGTTTAGATACCGGCTGATGGTGATGTACTTACATATGCAGATAAATTCTAAAAATGGCGACAACTGCATCTCGCCATTAAGCTGTCATTAAAAATGTTGTCAATCTCCCTGTCCAACAATAGTTCCATCACGTAAAATACACGTAGTGTGTTCCAACTCTTACCAAAGTCACATTTCTTACGCCATCGAACCGTGGCGATGGCTAACGATCTGTCGATTCGTCACAATCTATAAAATGTATTTCATATAACAACAGCCGTCATCTATTACATTATATATTATATTGTTTAAAATTAAATAATAGCCAATACGTAACATATTTATTTAGAAGAAAATATATATAAAACGTCCGTTTCGTATCGGACTTAGGATACTTAGTACCTCTATCCAATGACATGTCACCCATGAAGGAGTTATCTAAGAAATTAAAATATATACATATAAAAATAGAAGCAACTGATGTGTCTGTGTGGTATATACCACCACTGAGGTTATGTCACACAGTTCCAGTGGGCCACCTGTACAGGAGAAGCGACGACGCACAGCGAGTTTTTTTAGTGGTTGAACTCCCCATATGGCCCTATTCGTTGCCCCGAATGATGGGGTATGTGGATAGGTATATTTTTACTTGCCTTAACAATAAAAAAATTTCAAAGACGGAGTTGTCCTCTCAAATTACTAGACTCTATTTTTCTAGAGGTTGAGGCTTGCTTATTCCAGCAGAATCCCAGAAGAATGAACCAGCTTAATCGGGGAAGTACAATCCTCTCACAGAAGCTCAGCGTGAAACAAAGGCAGGTAACTCCTAAGGTTGTGTTTCATATGGTGAGTGATAGCGTCGAAGGAAAGAACAGATCGGCCCCCTTAGAATAAAAAACGAAACGTTAGACGTACTTTCGTTTCGCTTCATTGTGATTGGTCGCCTGAATCACGCGTCAAAATCTCGACTAATCAGGAATCTTGCGTTGGACTGTTGATCAATCACAATGACTCGAAACGAAAGTTCATCTAACGTTTCGTTTTCCATTCTAAGGAGGCGGATCTGATTTTAAGAAGCCACGTCGGATGGTTATTATCGGGACGTGTGCTCATACACTCCTGGCGGGTTCGTACATTTTCACTAGTAACAAATAACATTAGCTATTGTATGTACATATTTAGTTTTGTAATAACTCGTTTACAAAAAATTACTACAAGCATGTAAAACAAGTAGGTAAGTGCAAATAACTACTTAAAGTATATTTTAATGATAATATTTAGTCGCCATGTCAACTTATGCACTCTCAAATCAATGCTTAGGTGTCAAAACATCTTCTTCTTGTATTGACTTGTGGGTGTCAAAACATCCTCTTAATTCTGATTATAACGGTGAAGGATGGCGTGTGGGGGGGGGCTGCCAAAACACAAAACCTGATTCTATTTTTTTTTTCAATCATACGTCTAACAAATAGTTTTAATTATAGTATTAATTCTGTCCACATTACGATAGTTTTAACCTTTAATTTGGCAGGAATCGTAACGCATTTAAGGCAAATGTAAATCAAAATAAATAGCATTAATTTGATTTTCGGGTTTTCAAAATATGTATCTTGATTTCAATAAAAATAAATGTCGTATGTGGTATTATTCGTATACCTACATACGTTCGAAATTTGAATTAATTCTTTTTTAATCTTTTACGACTTCAAGAACATTATTAGTCCATAGATAAGCCTTATTAGGAGTTTAGAGTCTATTAGATTGCCAGATACAAATTATTTTGCTAGACTAATAATTTTTATTCTTTTTAAATGTTTGTAACGTTTAAATCAAACAAT
This sequence comes from Leucoma salicis, assembly GCA_948253155.1. NCBI lineage: Eukaryota > Metazoa > Arthropoda > Insecta > Lepidoptera > Erebidae > Leucoma > Leucoma salicis. The sequence goes on from OX411825.1 coordinate 6,962,438, forward strand.
CTATTGAATAGTTTACTATGTCGATAATGATAAGTGCCCGCTATATTTTTTTTTGTATTTATGAAAAAAAACCTAGCTCTTGTCTGTATCATAGGTCACCATCTCATAAAAAGTAACCTCTATACCAAAATAGCCATCCCACAGGCACTGCATTTACCGGGATAAAAAGTTATCTAGTCAATGTCCTCTGTACTCCGAACTGTATGTATGCCAAATTTAATGATGACTGGTTAAGCAATTACAACGTCAAATAGTAAAAAGGAAACCCCCTTTCATATTTACAATAAACTACAGAGACTAAGACTCTTCCTGCGACTCCGTCCGTACCTACTTCAGAAAATACGTCACACTACGCTAAATTAATTAACCAAAAATAGCTATCCCCAAGTGAAACATTAGTTTTTCCGGGATACAAAGTAACTAGGTCCTTTTCTGAACTCCAGACTATATGTATGCAAGGTTTCATGACGTTTGGTTCAGTAGTTACGACGTGAAAGTGTAAAAAAAACTCTCTTCTGCGTTTATAATATAGCTACATACCTTATTTCCAAAACATTTCTGGTTCACGCTGTAACGCATAAGATCACATATGAATCAACATTACAATTTAACTATGTTTGAGTCCCACGTAATAGGGGGTGAGCCTATTGACGTCTACTGGGCACATTTCCGAACTCGGGGCTGCTACTAAGAATTTTTCTATTTAGGAAATAGCTCAATAACATTGCCCGACCCGGGGATCGAACCCGAGACCTCATGATTAGCAGTCGCATACACTACCGCTACACCACCGAGGCAGTTTAAAATTTGATACCAAATAGTCTACCCAGAAAGCATTATCTTCATTTTTTAATATATGCACCGTAGATACGAGTATCATGCAATACAAATATAAATAAATAGCTATTTTAGTAATGCTTAAATCAAAATAATAAAAAAAGAAGTAAAACTACTTTTAAGGAAACTATTGTTTTTACTTGATCTTCTACTGTCCCGACATTTCAATCAGCATCATGAATGTTGTAAAGTATACGAAACGACGGCATAGTAGACAATCAAATAAGCTTTATTTAGTTTATTACCTATAAGCTTTTATTTTATCATACATAATCTTTTATTTAGTTTTATCTAACCCGGAGTCAGTGTGTTTTTATTGAAATATTGCACTATAAAATTGACCCCCTTCCTTTACGTGGGACTTAAGCATAGCTGGCGAATCGTGGGTGTGTAATACACCTCTACCTACCTGTTCGGGGAATACAGGCGTGATGCTATGTTTTTTATTTATTTTTGTTTTTGCTTAAATCAATCAAAGCATATACAGTTAAATTTACTAAAAATATAAGAATGGGGTGGTATTCTTTCCCACGAGTGTCGTACGAGGCGACTAAGGGAATTAAGCAATTATCAGCTAGTGCTGGGTACCAAGTGGGAGTACTCACTTGGTATCGGGCCCGAACGGGTTGTATCTCTCGTGTGACCGGCCATGAAGCACATCTGTGTGTTTTGTTTGTAGAGATAGCCGTTTATTCTTTCGTTTTATATCTGTGAAATTAAATTGTGAGCAGCGGCTTGACAATACTCGCGGTACAGCTGAGTTTTTGAGCGACGGTTACCATTTACCGTCAGGTGGGTCGCGGCTTGTCACCATACGCAAAAAAAGCGAGCCAAAGGCATTTACCGCAGTTGATATATCTTAAAGTTCACGCTGAATAACATTTTTTCATGGAACTACTGCCTTCTGACCTTCGTATGCAAGATCACATGGCATAATACTACTCTGTCAAGAAAGTACCGGGAAAAGATCAATAATACACAAAAAATTTGTTATTCATCCAAATTTATTTTATCACCTTCAAAGTATGCTCCTTCAGAAACAATAGTAAGTCTATCGCCAACGAATAATCCAATCATCAAAACATTTTTTAAACGCTGTTTCCGGAACTGAGTTTAGTTCTCGCCGCGAATTCTCCTTTATGTCTTCTACCGATTGAAAACGGGTGCCACGAAGTGGTATTTTGAGCTTATGAAAAAGAAAGAAGTCGGCTGGAGCCATATCTGGTGAATATGGTGGTTACTCGATGGCATTTGTTGAGTGTTTGGACAAAAATTCATCCACAATGATGGCCTTGTGCGAAGGCGCATTATCGTCGTGCATAATCCAAGAATTGGCCTTTTTCGCCGAATTTGCTCTCTTAAACGCCGCATAACGCTCAAATAATATTCTTTATTTACCGTTTAACCTTTTGGCAAGAATTCCGAGTGCACAACACCGCGATAGTCAAAGAAAACAGTCAACATGGCTTTGACTTTTGATCGACTTTGGCATGGTTTTTTCGGTTTCGGTTCAGTTGGAAGTCGCCACTCCGAAGCTTATTGACTAGTTTGCATGTCAAACTCGTAAATCCACGTCTCGTCACCAGTAACAATGCGTTTCATGAATATTGGATCGGAATTGACTCGTTCTAGCATATCCTCAGCGACTCTCATGCGATTGAGTTTTTGGAGAAAATTCAGGTCTTTTGGGACTAGCCAAGCGGAAACATTCATACCCAAGTTATTATTTAAAATGATACGGATCGACTCGTGAGACACAGATAGTTCGGCGGCTATCTCTCTCAAAGTTGAATGAGGATTTTCAGTCACTATTTCCTTCACTTTTACAATGTTAATTTCAGTTGCAGACGTTGATGACCTACCAGAGCGAGGCAAATCTTCCATCACATCTCGACCGTTTTTAAACGCTTTGTACCACTCATAAGTATGTGTTTTTGATAAAGTCGATTCACCGTAAGCCTTCTGTAACATTTTCAGTGACTCCGAACACGTAACTCCATTGGCGATGCAAAATTTAAAACAATCTCTTTGTTGGATGTTTTTGTCCATTATGAAATTCGCAATACCGACACACTAGATATGATATATAACTAAAAACAGCACTGTATTTAATATAAATAACAGATGCAACTCAAACTTCGCGCCAAAATGGATAACAGTTGTGCCAATCTAACAACAACAAAAAAAAACAAAAAAAAATATTTGGAACCATAAACAAATTATCCATTCCCAATACTTTCTTGACTGAATGTATATGTAAATATTTTTAGTTCTCAACAGTGACAATCTTACTCGAAATTAACACCGCTAGTTAGAATGTGCTACTTTTATAGTCGTTCAATAAAGCTGACGAACCGAAATTATAATCCTAGCTATAAATTATAATAAAAATGAAGCTAAGATTTTAGACAAACTATTGACGATTATACGAGCATAAAATAAGAGAGAATTAAAATATTTAAAATTTTAAACTATTGCTACTTTAACACCGTGTGGGGCCGGCTTTAGAATTATCCCACCCCTTCTCCACCCATGGGAGTCGTAAGAGCCGACTGAGGGCATACCGGGGGAGTGGGTAGCAGCACTCCCTCGAGTATTAACAACATCCACTGCGATCGCCAATCCGCCTGCCAAGCGTGGCAATTGCGGCACTATATCTATATATATGAGCGAAACAGCACAGGACCGCTAGTTGTGGCGTTCTCTTGGGGAGGCCTATTTCCAGCAGTGGACGTCGAAAGGCTGATGGATGGATGGCTACTTTACCATTAAAAAATTTAAGTGCAGGGTTTACTTACACACGTTTTATTTACCACTGAAGTAATGTCTGTCACACAGTTCCAGTTTTCTGTCAATACAGGCGAAGAGACAGCACAAGGTGGGTTTATTTAGTGCGTGAGGGCCTCATGCTAGCCTGTTCATTGCCCTGAACGACGAAGTGTGCGGTTAGGTATATTTATTCCCACCTTAACAAATAAAAAGTCTATATTTTTTAGCAATTGACATGCTCCGCTACTTTTTAAAGTATGTATAAATTATTTGTAAATAAGGACGTAAGACAAATGTGATAAGGAGATTGGGATGATCGAAAGATCGGTAGGGTAGCTCAGTGGCTTAGAGCACTTCCCCAGATTGGAAAAGACGCGGTTTCGATTCCCGCTCCTACTAAAAATATCTTTTTCCTTATTCACAAATAATTTATACTTTAAATAAAAGTCGTTTTATTTTTGTTCAGATTATTCGGCATCAGTACTAGTTTTTTTTTTATTGCATGTAGTGACAGACGTGCCACGGTCCATCTGATGGTAAATGATAACCGTCGCCCATGGACTTGACTATACCGAGAGTATTGTCAAGCCGTTGCTCACCAAATTCATTTCACAGATATGAAATGAAATATAAACGGCTATCTCCTGCTACAGCCAAAACGCAACGTTGTGCTTCACGGCCGGTCACACATAAGATGGTGGTACCAACCCGCTTGGGCCCGATACCAAGTGAGTACTCCCACTTGGTACCCAGCCCTACCACCAGTCGTGCAATGGATGATAATTGCTTACTTCCCTTAGTCGCCTCATATGACACCCGTGGGAAAGAATGGGGTGGTGACACTTGTATTCTTAGTCCGTCACCACACGGACAAAATTTACCGTGTGGGGCCGGCTTTAGAATTGTCCCATCCCTCTCCACCCATGGGAGTCGTAAGAGCCGACTGAGGGAATACCGGAGGAGTGGGCAGCAGCACTCCTTCGAGTATTAACAACATCCACTGCCATCGCCAACCTGCCTGCCAAGCCTGGCGATTACGGCGCTGTCCCCCATTCTTGGGGAGGCCTATGTCCAGCAGTGGACTTTAAAAAGGCTGATGGATGGATGGATATTTAATTTTGTTTTTTACTTTAAGGTGAAAGGTTTTGTGATAAAGCAACGTTTTCATAGGACATCGCATCACATCCTCTGTGGGGACGGACTGGTGACGATGTGAGATGACATTATATATATATATTGCAATAGCTTATAAATGTCAATATTGATAACAATGTTTATAAATGCGTCTTTATATCAACGTTTTATAACCAAAATAATTATTTATTGATTCAATAATTGTTCACGTTAGTTATTTTACATTATAATTAATACCTTGGTTACCCACACGATAGATCAACAATTGCATAACAACAAAATCTCTATTATATCAACGGAACAAACAAAAATAGAAACTCGAGAACACATCTTTTAAATTATAAGAATATTCAATGTCACAGTAAATTGGATTTTTGAACATTTATCAGAAAAAGCAGTAATAACATCGCTAGATAAATTAATGAAACAACTTATCTATAAAACTTGCATGGAAATATAGACTTCTAAATGATAACAATACGCCGTAAAACAAACCCAAAATCAGAAACAACAGAGTCGTATTTCATTTTATTAACTTAAATCATACCGTACATGTGCTTATTGCTAGGCATTCATGTGGTTGCATCTTAAAAGATATTGAGTAGTGCATTTAAATGTTTAATGACATTTTAATTTAAATAAAAAGGAACTCCTTTTAGAAATAATGAACTCATTATTTCTCGTTTCTGCCAAGAGTACTGTACTATCTAGTTTACCCTTAGAGTAGGTAGGTATAGATAAACTTACTCTAAGAGTTCACTTAAGAAAATATTAGGTATTTTAATAGCATGACTTTTCTCCAATATTTTGTTCATAGTTATATTTATAAAAGCCTTAATTTTTGTGGCAGAATTAGTTATTATTAATTAGTTATTATTGTTTTAAATAATCACGCCATCAAATATGTAGTATGAATTTTAATTGCATAGTAAAACTTACTATCTATATTGGATTAATGCATGTATATCCGATAGGTAGCGTGGGTCGTAAAGACAAATGTGATGTGGAGATTGGAAATGGCCGTTAGTCAGTGCGATGGCTTAGAGGTCTAGAGCACTTCCCCGGATTGGAAGGGACGCAGGTTCGTATCCCGTTCGCACTCAGCTTCTCTTTTTCCACATTCATAATTAATTTGTTCTCTATTTGTGTTAAATTGAATATATATTCAATAATCTGTTTCGCTTATACTGTAAGATTGTTTACTTAAAAATCTGAATGTGTTTAGTAAACGCTTAACCAAACCAGATACAAAACTAGCCAAACAATATTTAAATCCCCGATAAGATTACTAACAAAAGTAGATATACGCCATTGTAAAACCCGTCGACATTCAAAAGCCAGTTCAACCAATAAACCGAAAAGCGAAACCTATCTTACAAACATATCTAAACAATTTCAATGCCGTACCATCCCGGACGGGATGACCCAGGGCCCAGGGTCGAACTTTCTAGCAAGCCTTGCCGTCATGCGACGCGTCAACATGTACATAATTAATGGCTGACGACGTTCTAAGAAAGCGGCACAGTTCAATATATTTGTAGCCTTATACCTAAATCCGGTCCTGGGCTTTTAATTACGATAATTTGACAGACGGTGTTGCAAATTAATATATTATGCCAGTGCAGCTTGCTATGGCAATCAATATTTTTTATATAATTATGTTATGTCCCATTGTGGCATATTTGTCATATTTTGTTATTACATATAAAAACATATAGTATCACGTCTGTATTCCCCGAAGGGGTAGGCAGAGATGTATTATACCTACACCCACGGTTCGCCAGCTATGTTTAAGTCCCACGTAATATGCGGCGAGCCTATTGCTTTCTACCGGGCATATTTCGAAAGTCCAGGCTGCTATTGCGATTTTTTCTTTTTACGAAGAAGCTCAATAGCAGCGCCCGACCCGGCAAGCCTGAGACCTCATGATCACCAGTCGCTTCCACTACCACTGCACCACAGAGCACAAATTATTTGTGAATGTGGAAAAAGATAAATTGACTGCGAGCAGGATTCCGCGCAAGATCAAGTTCTCTTTTTCCACATTCACAAATAATTTGTTGTTTAAAGTAGCTAAGCATGTCAAGTGCTAAAATACAGATCAATATACATACACAGACTCACGCCAGTTTCCCAGGCAGATAACGGTTTTCCACTTGCAACGATCCTTGCCTACCTCTTTTGTCTCATTCTCTTTCATTATATTCCTTATACAAGCGCGTCGATTATGAGTCTCCTGAGCTGGACATTCTCGTGAACGGCTCCGATTCGGTCAAAGAACGTTCAACAAGGTCTTCCCTTCTTAATTCTACCGTCCACACTCGATCACTTTGTCATCCTTCTTTCGTCCATCCTCTTTGCTAGCCCAAACAATCTAAACATTCCTTTATCAACCTTGGTCACTATATCTTCTTTTACACCACACCGCCGCGTTCTTTCACTACACTATTTTTTTATCTATTATCTCTCGAAGTTTTATTATTAAATGCACATTATACCTGCTCCTATCTTTATCTGTGAAGTATATATTCTAAGTTAACATTAATTTCTTTTTAAGTAAATAGCTTACAAAAGGACTGGTCCTGTTCAAAGAAGTCATCACACACATCACCTGCAGAACGATGTGTCTGGATACATTACACATGCTAATTTTAAATTTTAATTATAATGAAATTACCTCATTTTAACTTATTTTGTAATTAATTGTAAATGTTGTTATAATAAACAATTCCTTAATTTATCTTAAAAGACAGTAAGAAATAGCATTCCTTTAATCGTTGTCATTAAGCTGAATGCCTGAGCATAGGCATAATAAGTGCTTACCTTGTCCGCGCGTCGGCCATTTTACGCTAGCTTGTATACTGTCAAATTGATTAGGCAAATATTAACACCTGTTAAATTATTGTTTTGTTTTTTGTTGAACTAACTTACGCAAATTTTGTTTTTATTCATAAAATTGTTACTAAAACAAATCATCACGCATTTTTTGCCGTGATAACGTCTTATAAATCGATGAATGCCGGCTGCACGCACGAAAAAGTGTCACGTTCCGAAAAATGTATGGCGACCTATGCATTGTTGGTGAAACTTTCAGAAAACATATGACGTTATCACGTAAATTTATCGTCCTTAAACCGAAAAAGCGAGATATCGCATTTGAATATATAAATCTATACGACTCTCGTTACGAGATAGTAATGATCGAAACGATCTGTTACTTGATCCAGTCTAATTGTCAGTAGGTACTAATGTATCGTGCCCTCCAAACCAGACGGGGCCACCAGCACTAGAGGCCCATACCTGCCAGGGGTGTAAGAAATCATGCGAAGAGCGTATACCTATCGTAATTTCGTTATGGAGGTCAAACAGTGGTTCCTAAAAATCAATTGCATTATTTCTAATTGATTAATATGCAAAATGTACATGTAGATGTATTTCAATAAGCGAAATAACGGGTAAGCTTTTATTAAACACAAAGTGAAAAATGTGAAATCGAAAATAACAGTCAGGAGCAGGATTTGAACCTGCATCTTCTGGATACCGTCCAGATGCTTTTACCAATTCAGCCATCCTGACAATTGCTCCTGGCTGCTAATTTCGATAACACATCATACTTAACGTCTTTGGGTGACGCCTGCGCCATCTGTCGGACGTATTTTCATACATTATACCGACCAGGTAAACTTAATTTTACAATTAAGATTTTTACCTAATAATGACGCAAACCCTATAAATATTTATATATATTTTTAGCATTTGACATGCTTAGCACTATACATTAAACACAAAGTGAAAAGTAAGTGCAAGTGGGTAAGCTTTTCTTCATATTGATAGAATGAGGTAGATCTACATAATTAACAATATTTCTGGGAATACGTTCCATGAATTAAAATCATAGAAACTTAAATGTCGAGTTAGAACGTCAAATAAAATGATAAATACTTAAGTTTTAGGCAGGTCATTTTTATTTTTATTTTTGATGTGAAACATCTAATGCGGAGGGAGGGTAAAATCGGCTGTTAGCGTGGCGACGCTTTTATTTTACTTGTCCCGTTCAAATCTTGCAAGTTAAATTTGACACACTTCCCGGTTTCCGGTTAAGCTGAAATTTTACACGCATTTGTATATCGCGTGACAATGCAGTATTATGATGATATGGAGCTGATCTGATGATGGAGCTGGAAGGTGGACATAGGAACTCTATAATGAAATGGCGTAACTCCATCGAGTTTGGGCTCGTATGATTCTTCTTGCCGAGTACTTTGTGTCTAGATGGAATCCAGGGCCTGATGATGAAGCTGGAAGGTGGCCACGGTAACTCTATAATGAAACGACGCAACCCCGTCGAGTTTGGACACGTATGAATCGTCTTGATGAGTACTTTATCTTTAGATGGTATCCAGGGTCTGATGATGGAGCTAGAAGGTGGCCATAGGAACTCCGTTATAAAACAACATAACTCCATCGAGTTTGGGCTCCTATGATTTGTCTTGACGAGTACTTTGTCTCTAGATGGTATCCAGGGTCTGACGATGGAGCTTGAAGGTGGCCACAGTACTCCATAATGAAACGACGCAACCCTATCGAGTATATACTAGTTTGATTCGTCTTAAGGAGTACTTTGTCAAGTTATGATAATTTTATTTCTACAAAATAAATTCGATGTTTTCACATCTGCTAGACGTCCCGCGATGTCTAGTTTTTTATTTTATTTTGGCGGGAAATAACTGCAACCAGTCACTTGGGGATCCATAAATTGTCGTATTGAGTGTACTGTGTCGGGTGTCCATTAATTTTCTATTTATACCGCGTTAGTTACTCTTTTATCACACTTCTCAATATGGATCTCGTTTTTTTACCACCTATTATTGTTCCACTGTTGGCTGTTAGCCGTGTGGGGCCGGCTTTAGAATTGTCCCGCCCCTCTCCACCCATGGGAGTCTTAAGAGCCGACTGAGGGATACCGGAGGAGTGGTCAGCAGCACTCCTTCGAGTATTAACAACATCCACTGCGATCGCCAACCCACCTGCCAAGCGTGGTGATTACGGCATTATGGATGAATGTATGTTGGCTACAAATCTCTTGTCAGAGAGTTCGTCAATGCAGATGATCATCATCAGAGCAGGCTATAGGTGCGCCCGTGTGGGTAAAATCCCTGGACGCCCTGAACAGGACTCTTCTGTGGAGACCACGGAGAGTCGTGGCGTCGAGGGCCATACGCGGATACCGCACGAGTTGTAATGAAAAATTCTGCACGGGAATTCCCCAGCGTGGACTTCACAAAATCTGTGTAAAGTAGGCAACAGAAATCATCCATTTTTCTGGGATAAAAGTAGTCTATGTGCGTTTCTGGGCTTTGAACTTATAATATTAGCAAGGAGTAAGGATTTGCTGTCACATATTTTGAACTGGTTCGCACAATACAAATAATAAACGTTCACACGTTACAAAACTATTCTCACGCGAAATTGCTTAACTTGATCTCTGTCCGACAGGCTTAATACAACATAAGTATTAAAAAGTAATACATATTACGTACTTTTAATAATGGTGAAAGAGTTTTTTAATCAGTCCATAAGTTCCTGTGTTACCTGTGCTTTATATTAATTTCACTTTTCTTTATGAATAAACTCGTTGAGAGTTTTAAGTGTTACCAGCATTAAAAAACAATTCAGATAAAATTACAACTACCTGCGCCTTTTTCAATTATTTAATTTAAAAAGAACCTTTTCTATACTAAATTTTAAAAATAGAATGTTTGTCATCAATGTAGATAATAGAATAACTGACTCGACTGACTTATAAACGCACAGCACAGCCCAAACTCCTGGGTCTAGGACCGTAAAAAAGTACATATACCTACTAGTGCTATAGAGCCTTGCTTATCCTAGCAGGAATGGGCTGGCTCGATCGGGTAAGTACCATCCTCTCACAAAAAATCAGCACACGCCGATCTAATTGTTACACAACAACGATAGTTACGCCTATCGTTGTGTTTCATATAGTGAGTGAAAGCGCCGGAGGCCCAAAGCCCCTCCTTATACTCTCCTTATTATCCTTCCTATCCTCTTCTAATTATCCTTCCTACCTATTTCCTAACTCCTTGGAGATGGCGACGCAGGAGTGATAGCTTGGTGTTGCTAGCGTCTATAGGCTACGGTAACCGCTTACCATTAGGTGGGCTGTTTGCTTGTTCGCCACCAAAGGAGTATAAAAATAAATATTACACAATTATATTAGTTTATTTGATACTGTAGGTGAGCACTAAGTATGGATTTTACCCAAGTCCAACCCAAAATGTGTTTATCACTATGAGGCGAGCGAAGCCTTGGGAAATCTAGTACTAAATATTCCTTTATCAAGTTTATTTTGTCCAAATAATTATGTTAAAGTTAACTTACATCTTTCTCACAAATTTGAGCTTTAAGTTAATTGTAATATTTTTTACAACAGTTTTATCTTAGTGTTAAAAGTGAGAGGATTGGATAACTGTGACACATTTGATTGTGTTTCGACATTTTGGTAGCGATATGAGATTATACTGGCCATGATAACAGACAATATTGACAAGTAACAATTATTTTGATCTATATATTTTTAGCACTTGACATGCTCAGCTACTTTTAAAGTACAAATTATTATTTGTGAATGAGGAAAAAAGAGATCTTTCCCGCTCGTACTAAAGTTCTCTTCTTCATCATACACAAATATTAATTTGTACCTTAAAAGTAGCTGAGCATGTCAAGTGCTAAAAATATAGGTCAAAATGTTTAAAAATCACGCCATCAAATAGTATGAATTTTAATTGCAAAATTAAACTTACTATATTGGATTAGTGCATGTAAATGCGTTCCGATAGATGGCGTTGGTCGTAAGACAAATATGATGAGGAAATTGGGTATGACCGCAAGGGAATACGATAGCTCAGTGGATTAGGGCACTTCCCCGGAAAGGAAGGGATTTAGGTTCGTTTCCCGTTCGTACTAAAGTTCTCTTTTTCCTCACTCACAAATAATAATTTGTACTTTAACAATTAATACATAACAGACACTACCCATGTACGTAGAAGATATTTTAGTGCACGAGTGTGTGGGCAAACGCAAGTGCACTCCTGTTCCCTCACTCTTATAGTTCAATAGCATCCTAACACGATCACATAGATATCAGGGGGGTTAGATGGAATCTCATATCTCACAATCGACATCGTATCGTCTCGCTTGTGATTGGTCGAGAAACCGACGCGTGATGTCGCAATATTGGCCAATCACGGTGATCTCTCAGCCAATCACAGTGATTACGATACCATGTCGATTGTGATATGAGATTCCGTCTAGCCCCGCAGGCATAGGGCTAAAAGTTTAATAAGTTATTGCTTGCCCGACCTGGGATTCAAACCCGAGACTTCATGATCAGCAGGCGTATACACTACCGCTGGACCACTGACAGAAAAGACTTACAAATAACGTATTATGTAACAAATGGAGATATAACTAATTTTAGTATGTTGGCAGTCCTGAAAATTACATCCTGACCTGCGGCCCGTTTGTCGTCATACGCGCGTCTTTATGGTAATGACCCGCAATCAACTGTAATGTTGCCACACTTAAGTAGCGACGCACCCACTGAGTTAGACCGCTTACACATTTCTGGCGTAACTTACAATGTACGTAGTGTTAGCTCATAGAAATTCAGAAATGAGTTACACAGCCTATCTTAATTTTAAAACCAATTAGTGTTATATAGCAACTGAGTAAATTCATTTGCTATTCGTTATATTTAAAGCTTCTATCCAAATTTTGGGTAAAGTGTTTAAGGATTTTTTCTGAAGTGTGCCGACATGAAAACTTTGAATGTTATATAATACTAGGTGTGCCCGCGGCTCTGCTGGCATGGACTATGGCATGGACTAGATTTATTTAAAGATTGTTTTAAGTTCCAAAACTTTTATAGAAAAAGGCTTAAATTTCCTCAGCCGTTTTTTTCGTCAACTTTTGTTGCAAAATTAGTCTTCACGTTATATGCTTTTATTTTATTACGATATGACCTATAACAGTCCTCACAGTACCTATTAAATTTTGGTAAAATCTTTTTGAAACCAATTTTAATTCAAGTTAATAGTTTCGGAGATTACGCCCCGACATCCAAACTTAACACTTTATAGTAGGTTTTAGTAAAGAGTGGATGCCGCAAATACTAACAAAAAAATTTTAGTAGATGATCAACTAGTCAGTTAATTAAAAAACCCACGCGTTTTACAATTAATGTAACACTCAGAGGAAGCCTATTGATATTCAGAGATAGAGTTTTTTCACGAAATTTAAATTTTAATAAAGCATGTATAGCCTACAGCTTTTTACGCTTGACAATATTGATATACAGTGATGACTGACGGCACAGAGGCGTGGTCTCTGAATGTTGGCCTTATATCAAGGCTTAAAATCGCTCAGCGTGCTATGGAGCGGGCTTTGCTTGGGATCTCTCTACGTGATAAGATCCGTAATACGGAAATCCGTAGGAGAACGGGAGTGACTGACATAGCCCGCCGGGTCAGCATGCTGAAGTGGCAATGAGCAGGCCACATCGCTCGACGAACCGACAACCATTGGGGAAGAAAGGCTCTCGAGTGGCGACCGTGTAACGGACGGCGCGGTGTAGTACGGCCTCCCACCAGGTGGACCGATGACCTAGTCAAACTCGCAGGCAGCCGTTGGATGCAGGCGGCACAAGACCGTTCGCTGTGGCTTTCTCTTGGGGAGGCAGTGGACGATGAAAGGCTGATGGATGGATGGATGGAATATTGATATAAACGTAAGCCTCCTAAGAGAACATGACAACAGGGGCTCGTCTAAGCAGAACTTAGGAAAAGGAATTAAAGATTTGTTAGAAACATTCTCACGGATAGACATAGGATTCTTGTTTTTTTTTATTTCGCTGCTTACGTCACAACGGCTCGTTTCGTGGCAATGCATTGTAGAGATTAACCGTAACGGCCAATCGACGGTGAATTACGGTTCGGCGGATTTTTATAACTCATATAGTTTTAAGGCAGTAGGTATTATGTGGTAAGATTTTTGTAACAATGTTGTAGGTATTACATGTAAGTGTATTTTAATCTAGGTTTAAACCAATAAATGTAATAGAATAATACTTTTGAGATATTTTACTCTTCATTCTTTTTAGTGGCAGACTCTTGCTTATCCCAGCATGGCTCTACCAGCGAAGGGCAGCCGAAAGGGCGACGGGGTGTCCGGTTAGGAACATTTTTTCCTGCCTTAACAAAAGAAGCAAAAAAAAAGATGAGCTTCGCGACGCGACGCGACGCATCGCGGCTAATACTTCGCATTCAAATTAGGCGACAACGTAGGCCATAAGTACATACAACCTCTATTTGATAGTTTCGTGTCGCATCGCGTCGCGTCGTATTACCGCGTTTGTCGTTCACCTAGGACAACGGGTTAGCACCTAATAAGAGCGACTGCATGACGCCTAAACCCCCTCCTTATCCTCTCCTCATTATCCTTCCTCCCCACCTTCTATTCTATTCTAACATATAGGCTACGGTACTTACCATTTGATGGGCCGAATCGTGTTTGCCACCCTTTTTTTTGTTAAGGCGGGAAAAAATGTTCCTATCCGCATACCCCGTCGTTCGGGGCAACGAACAGGGTAGTGTGGGGCCTGCACCCACTAAAGAAACCCGCCGTGTGCCATCTCTCCGCCTTTATTGGCGGGCCACTGGAACTATGTTACATTACTTCGGTGGTCGTAGTTTAAAAAAATGAGTAATCTTTAAACCGAACATCGATGTTACAATAAACGCGAAATCGGAGATTACGATTCGCCGCGAAAGTACGATTACCTCGATTTCAGTGTGCATTCGGGCTCAAGAATGCAGTGTTACGTAAGTAGCGTTCACTTGCGCCCGCACCACTATTTATGCTAATAAACTCATTTGATTATCGCATTCAGTATCATTACTAGCTCATCATAGTTGAATAATCAACTAAAAGCTTTATATAGTCATTTATAATATAACTAACTAGAAGAAGCTTCGGAACGTGAACTTTTATTATTTATTAAATAAGTGCAAAAAAAAAAATTTTCTCTATGGCTTGTGAAGTCTGTCAACACTGGACTATAGCCTAAGTCCCTTTCACTCTCACACTTTGAGAGGAGACCAGTGTCCTATAGTAGAAGTGGATATTTCTAATATTTTTTTTAATGACTACTTGTATCGCGGGAGACTTTACAAACATGCAATTTCACGGACACAAAGTACACAAAGTACAACCATTTGTAGATCACACAGAGTAGTCCTGTGTGGGAATCGAAACCACAACACTCGCGTGGGAGGCTGGTATCTAAACCGCGCCACGCATGCAGTCACAGGACAATAAAAATTAAAAAATTGATTCATACCTTTCAGATTTTTTGTCAATTGTAACAAATTAATGTGTAATTAATTAATTTTCTAGACTGTCTCTGTGGTGCAGCGGTAGTGTAAGCGACTGCTGACCATGAGGTCTCAAGTTCGATCCCCGGGTCGGGCAGTGTTATTTAGATTTTTCGTAAAAAAAGAAAAATTCTCTGTAGCAGCCCGGAGTTTGGAAATGTGCCTGGTAGACGTCAATAGGCTCACCCCCTATTACGTGGGACTTAACATAGCTGGCGAATCGTGGGTGTGTAATACACCTCTGCCTACCCCTTCGGGGAATACAGCAGTGAACCTGTTTTTTTTTTATATATGTTTTCTATATTTGGAATACCAATGTTTTTTACTCGACTCTTTACTGTTCCACTATTAGGCGAAGATCTCCTCTCAGAGTGAAAGGTATTCATTCAGGCCGTTCAACACACCAGGTTGGTAGAATTTACAAGTAGTTGAGAAAATCTCTTCTTCACCGAGCAGTCATAATTTGTAAACAAATAGACACATATTCTCGGAAAATCTCGAAAAGTCAGAGGTAAGTGTCGTGACGTTGGACTGAGGATTGAACTCGATAACATTGTTTTTACAGTTCTTGGATACTATCTGCTTACCAATATTAGGTACTCTTTATTCGTAAACTATTGACGAGCAAAAAAACACGTTCCGTTTCTTCGTTGCTGCGTGAAGGACGGACAATCATACTTTCGCATACCTTATATTAGCACATAGCAACATACCAAAACAAATATTAAAAATAAGTTAAAATTTTAACATAGAGGCTACGCAACTGCTACGAAAAGTAATAAAAATATCAGTAGGTATTATACAACTGAATTCGCGAATTCAAACTATTACATTGCTTGTCATGGGAACACTTTCGACTAATATTACCACGGACACAACTAATACCGATAATTTAAAATTACTGTTTTCACTACGAACCTGTCATAAAATCCACTCTCAAGTTCATCGAATCAATTCGTACGTCAGTTGATACCAATTAGAATTTTTTAAATATGGAAACCTCATCCCTGTTTCAATATGCACAAGGTCTACATAATCTGTATGATAAACTTTGCAAGAATGCACACTAGTGAAGTGACGTATTGAAATGTCAAAGACACAATGAAGTAATGAAATTGTCTACGCACGGGCATTCTTCTCATACAGCCAATACATTTGCCTATTGTTCGTGGCAATTAGGTAATTGAATTTGAATTATTATTAAACTATTTGGATTTCAATGGAAGGCCGAATAAAACATTCAGATGTTATTAACAGATTATTTTTACGACACATTGTCGTATCCGTAACGTGTTTGTTATGTTTTGTTGCTATTATAAACAAATTTAACAAAATTAAACAAAACTAAATTAAAAACAAATGAATTGACACATAATTAAGCGTAAAAAATGCGTTTTTTCAAGTGTTTTGATTTTATATCATGTAAAACTTTCAAAACAGGCTGAAATAGAATAAAACCATTATGTGGATCCATAATGGTTTATATATGGTATTCATACTACAAACATTAATCTTCCATCCATCCATCCATCAGCCTTTTAACGTCCACTGCTGGACACAGGCCTCCCCAAGAGAACGCCACAACGAGCGGTCCCGTCATGGGGGATAATGCCGTAATCGCCACGCTTGGCAGGCGGGTTGGCGATCGCAGTGGATGTTGTTAATACTCGAGGGAGTGCTGCTGCCCACTCCCCCGGTATTCCCTCAGTCGGTTCTTACGACTCCCGTGGGTAGAGAGGGGTGGGACAATTCTAAAGCCGGCCCCACACGGCGAACATTAATCTTACCTTTTCTAAATATTTAGAACATATTTTGGTAGAAAAACAATTAAGTACTTTCGATAACAGATTTTCTCTGATGTAAGAATAAAATCATGACTCACTAATATTCGTCAATTCGCTTCATCTACGTAATACTCGTATACTTATAGTTGTAAATTGTTTCACAGCAAGCACCATAAACCCAGCTGTCATGCACTCTCGATATTATTCAGCACCTACAGATGATGAGAGCAAAACACCACAATTACAAAACTCAAATATAAATCATCTTCCAGTACACACAATATTACTAATAGAAAAAATCGGATATGTACATAATGGAATCATTTACATTGAGGCTGTGAATGCACCTATGAATAAAGAAGATGAAATCCTTCAATCTATGCAGTATGCCATCACGAAAGACGAAAATGTATTTAAATTATGCTATTATATTGGAATCCGACCCCAACAAGCGTTGGGATAAGGCTAGAAAGGTGACGATGAAGATAATTGAAGAAATTACTTAATACGTAAATGCCGACTGGATTATTATTATTATTTTTACCAAGTACCCGTAAAAGGCGAGCCTGCAGCGAAGGGGAAAGCGAAATATGTTTTATTAGTATAATTAAAACTCTACCTGCCTGGTTTATGTGTAAATACGTAATATAAGTAGATCCCGTCGTGTACAAATCACATGTACAATCAAATGTACAAGTTAGAATGTCGGATGAAAATAAGCAGCTCAATGCCTTATTAAAATGCAGAACATAAAAGAGTGTTTTATTAAAAAGTGCTTTATTTCATTTTGAAAAAAACATTTGTTAATGCAAATCGTTATTAACTCTACATTCTCAATGATTTTCAGTTAAATTATGTTAGCAACTAAAATCTTGATCTTGTAAAAAAACTTCTAGAAGGGTATTTCTTCTCTAGAAAATGATCTACAAGATCAGTATTTTGTTTCTCATAAAATAAACTTATTATTTTTGCTTTGATTCGTTCAATTCCCCTGAAAATTCCTAAACAAATAAGCCGTTTAGAACATAGTAGTAGAACATATACGAGTAAGTATGTATGCTTTGTCCTTTATATTGTTTTATTAATACTTAGATTTAATTAAGTTTTGCTATTCTAGCGTTTTGGATACTAGAATATACATTTTATTTCAAAATATTGTTAACATAACAGACGTGATTTAAAACCGCTAAGTTAATTTTATTTTAAACTAGCTGACCCGGCAAACTTCGTGCTGCCATATTTTTTTCGTGAATATTTTCTAAAATCCTGAAAGACGTGTTATACTATTTATGTCCGCCTCGGCTTCAAACGGGTCGTGTACAGTTGCGGACTAAGGAAATGTAACAATTCCGGTAAATTCAAATCAGTTGGATTATTAATAATTCCACACACGTTTAATGTATCGAAAATAACTCACAGTCTTCTGTCTCATTCACTCGCAATTCGAGTTTAAAAAAAACTGGCTTTTTTAAATTTTCTTTTATACAAACCTTGTCTTGACAATAACTAGCACAAAAAAAAGTTTGTGAAATCGATCGGAAGTAATGCGCGTATATACATTTCAGCGATTCATTTTATTTATATAGATTTTAGACAAATAAAACATTAAACAACCCTATTTAGTACCTGTCTATTATCAGATACCTTGACCGAGCTTGTCTATACGTTATCAATTTGTTAAAGAACAATAGTTTAGCTAACATGCGAGAAAATTAAAAAAACGTAGACCATTCGTGATAACTGCATATCAATACGATTTAATAACAAAAGTTTCTGTAGGTAAATTATTCAGGTCACCTTAGCAGACATGAGCGGAACTCTGAAAATACTTTGCATTAAAGCAATTATATAAAAAAACATTTCCAAATATCATACAGAAATTTGAAATATAAATGAATAGCGAATTACCCGATTTGCGTAAAATCCTTTCTTAGTGCAACAGTATCAAAGAAACCCATGGGTAAATTTTCACGGTCCCCAGGAGTTTGGGGCAATAAAAAAGGAAATATCCAATAAACTATCCTATATTAAAAAAAAAAAAACTATTACAAAGATTTTTTGTCTGTTTGTTTGTTCGCGCATCACGCAAATCTACTGGATTTTGATGCAAATTTTTTATTTGATAGCTCTTGATTAGACTAAAAAACTGGTATACATTTTATCCCGCTACTATATCGGGAACCTGATATATAACCCAACAACTAGCTTTTGGTTGCGGCGAAGCCACAGGCAAAGGCTAGTATAAAGATAAAACTATATATTGACTATTGAATAGGACCAAACTGCACACAGTATGCAAAATTACATCAAAATTGTTTCATTAGTTTAGGAACACAGTGAAACGTGACACGAAAAGAGATGTGCCAAATGCCCATACATTCTCGGCCTGGAATGGACATACATAAAACAATATGTGTTTTGAAGATAAATTACTACCCTATTGTCCTGTGTATTTCTTTTCACACTAAAACTTTTGGATGAGATAAAAGACTTTTAAGGTGGATATAATTTTGAAATTGAAATACCTCATAATCGAATAATAGATCAAAAATAACACCATAATTATAAATAAATAAAATAATATCGACATATATAACAAATTATTAGCCTTAATATCACTAAATATATAACTTACATTCATAAAATCACAATACAATATACTACAACAGTAGACACATTGATGTAGTATTTATCTCAATGAGTAGACATGACATGACATGACAGATGTAAAATATTTTGCCAATATTTTGAATCATAATTGCTACTCTTGATTAGAAATAATATCAGTTTTCACCAAATAATTATAAAAAAATATTTTATTAAATAGGCATATTACTGTTCTCACGAAATTATTTAAAAAATAACTACGTAATATTGTTTTGTAATAGTACCAAAATTTTAATGTTTTCAACTCAGTGTAGCGGCAATATTCTATTTGATTGTCAAGAGATAACAATCATCCACCAATAACCATTACGATAAAGTACAAATTCAAAATAATAGTTTTTTAAACTATAATCTTTTTCTGAAGTTCTATCAAGAAAATAAAACCACTGACGGATTTTATAAATTATTAGTTTAATTTTAAATATTGATAACATTATGTCCGCCACAGGCCGTAATGGCATATGTCCTTTCATCTAATAATATAAAATTCTCGTGTCGTGATGTTTGTAGTTAAACTCCTCTGAAACGGCTTAACCGATTCTCATGAAATTTTGTGTGCATATTGGGTAGGTCTGAGAATCGGACAACATCTATTTTTCATCCCTCTAAATGTTAAGGGTAGTCCACCCCTAATTTTATTTTTAATTATTAGATTTTTTTCTTATTTTTTTTTATTATGATTCGGCATTAAAAAATACATACAAACCTAAATATTTACACTTCTACTACCAATGTAGAAATAATTTATACGGCAAATCAACGTTTGCTGGGTCAGCTAGTACCTATACAAAGATGTTATTTTATTTTCTTCAAATTCACATTACGACAACAGTATTTAATAGCGCAACTACAAGCAACGAAATCCCCAGGCTGTATTAGTAGCTATTAGGTATGTAATTCGCAAATGATGTATGTTTACAACCATTCTTAGCAATAAAGTAGTATTATGAGGCCGATTGTAAATACCAAGTCATACGCAAATAAACATGGACAGAGCTACTAATAGATATCCTAACTATTATAAAGCTATAACAGAGCAGTGTCTGTACATTTAAGATATTTGAGAAAAAAAATACTGAATTAAACTCACAGGCAGGCTTAAATCATATTTTTTTTAGATTTTTTTGATCTATTTGTCTGTTTGTTTGTTTGTTCGCGCATTACGAAAAAACTACTGAACGGATTTTGATGCAACTTTTATTTGATAGCTCTTGATTTTAGACTTAAAAACTGGTATACGAGTTATCTCCCTACTGCATTGGGAAACAGCGATATAACCTAAAAATTTGCTTAAGCTAGTATTTAATATAATTAGTATGTGTACAGTTGAAAGTACATGTTCCCGCGCATTTCAAACTCCAGCCAGACAGTAGATAACGTTTGATTTTTTGTTATTTCTAATGGTAGAGCCTAGCTTATCCCAACATGAATGGGCTGGCTCGATCGCAGAAAGTACGACCCTTTTACAGAAGATCAGCGTAAAACAACAGTAGATACTTCTACCGTTGTATTTCGTATGGTGAGTGAGAGCGCCAGAGGCCCAAATCTCTTCCCTAAACTTTCCTTATTACAATGGCGACGCGCGAGTGATGCCTCAGGTGTTGCTAGCATTTATAGGCTACCATCAGGTAGGCCGTGTCCTTGTTTGCCACCCACTTAATATTTTTATTATAAAAAAAAACATGATAGCCAAGACGAAGGATGTATGCAAGAATAGAGCCTCTTGGCACTCTGTTCTCTCTGCCTACCCCGCAAGGGAAATGGCGTGATGATAAGTATGATTATATTTAAATGATACTGTTTGTCTTTGGGTGTGAAACGAGTTAAAATGAGATCGATTACTAAATGCCGCCGACTGTTTCATTGTTAACGTTAAATAAAAATCCTGTCACAACCTCACAACTTTTATACTAATTTGTGTGTCAGGGTCTGCAGTAAGCGTGCTGGGCGTGGCAGTGCGTATGTGTGGCGTGTCGGGATTCTTTGTTTAATTTAAGGATCTTCAAACTTATTGTTTAACACACAACAACATTATTGATAGGGCTGTTTCTGTACTATTATATATCTGTAACAGACTATAATATATATAACTATACTATAATCGTGGGTGTGTAATACACCACTGCCTACCCCTTCGGGGAATACAGGAGCGATGCAATGTTTTTTTTCTATGTAATAGACTAGTAATAGAATGTCTATACATTAAAGATATTTGAGAAAAAAATACTGTATTGGGCATGTGGTGTCTCTGAACCCAATTTTTTTTTATGTTTCTGATTGATTGTTTCTCTGTTTGTTTGTTCGCTCATCATGCTAAAACTACTGAACAGATTGTGATGAAGCTTCTTTTTATTTGATAGCTCTTGATTAGATTTAAAAACTGATATAATTTTTTTTCATTTATCCTGCTACTATATCGGGAACCTGAGATATAAACTGAAAACTAGTAATATTATAAATGTGAAAGTTTGTTACTTAATCACGCAAAAACGGCTAAACGGGATAAATTGCATCCAAATCTGATGCAATTTATCCCGGAGAAGTGTTAGGTTGCTGTGGGATAGTTATTTTCGTATAGAGATAACGAACGTGCCATAGAGTACCTAACTCTATGGCACGTTCGTATCGCCTACCTACTTATAAATAAATAAATATTCACGGACATTTCACACAACGTCCTCTGGTTCCAAACTAAGCTTAACGCTTGTGCTATGAGTACCAGATTACGGATGTAATACATAAATATTACTTTTTATTTGTACATACATACATATAATAGATAGAAAACATCCAGACGTAGTACAAATATCTTAGTTCATCACACAAATAATTGTCCTGAGTGGGAATCGAACCCACGACCTTGTGCACGGAAGTCCGTTGCCCTACCGAAAACGCCACAAGGCTTAACTCAATTCTGAGGTCCATGCAGAAGTCGCGAGCAGCAGCTAGTAATAAATTTAATATAGGTACTCAAGACCATACGCGATAGATTTTGCGAATTTAGGAAGATCACAGACACAAAGTAAATCCAGACTCAGAACACACATTTGGGGATCACACAAACAGTTGTCCTGTGTGGGAATCGAACCCACAACACTCAAGCGGGAGGTCGGTTTCTAAACTACTACTATCTGTGCAGTTAATGTTGTTAAACCTTTTTTTTTGTTGTTAAGGCGGGAAAAAATGTTGCTAACCGCACACCCCGTCGTTCGGGGCAACGAACAGGGTAGTGTGGGGCCCTCACCCACTAAAGAAACCCGCCGTGTGCCATCTCTCCGCCTTTATTGGCGGGCCACCGGAACTATATTACATTCCTTCAGTGGTAATGTTCAGTTAACTCTAATAAATTGTTTTGATCCAGCCAACAAATTCTAATAAGATTATTAGAATGTTGCTTTTTTATTAATATAAGTACCATACCTTTTTGTTTGCTAAGGCGGAAAAAATGTACATAACTGCACACCCCGTCGGAGCAACGAACAGGGTAGTGTGGGGACCTCACCCACTAAAGAAACCCGCCGTGTGCCATCTCTCCGCCTTTATTGGCGGGCCACTGGAACTATGTTACATTGCTTCAGTGGTTCTTCACTTACGACCTAAGTTGTTTATTTGCACTATAGAAAAAGCATAGACGACTTAAAGTTTATCTTTGAACTACTTACTTTATATTTAGAGTAAACCAAAAGATAATTGTGTGCACGAGGTCGTGGGTTCGATTCCCACTCAGGACAATTTATTGTGTGATGAATACAGATATTTGTACTGCGTCTGGGTGTTTTCTATCTATTATATGTATGTATTTACAAAAAAAAAGTAGTTTAATGTATTATATCCGTAATCTGGTACCCATAGCACAAGCGTTAAGCTTAGTTTGGGACTAGAGGACGTTGTGTGAAAAATGTCCGTGAATATTTATTTATTTATTTAATTTATAAAAATGTTTAAAAAGGAGTCTCGTTCCAATAAAAAAAAGAACTATCTTGACATTGGCAAAGTTGTGTCTATAAGTCTAACAACGAATGATTTGACAAAACCAATCAAAGTTGTTCAATTCAATTCTTGATTTAATGGCGTTGTTAGACTTATAGACACAACTTTGCCAATGTCCCGTGGAAGATTCGGATACACCATCAAACGAAGGTGATTTTTCGGTGACAAATAAAGGGCCAGTGATTATGAGTCTAACTAATGTGATGAGCAGGTACACTGATGCCAAGTGAGTACCCCACCAAGTGGCAGTACTCACTTGGTATCGGGCCCGAGCGGGTTAGTACCACCATCTCCCATGTAACCGGCCATGAAGCACATCGTTGCGTTTTGACTGTAGCAAGAGATAGCCGTTTATTCTTTCATTTCATATCGGTGAAATGAAATAGTGAGCAACGGCTTGACAGTACTCTCGGTACAGTTGAGTCCATGAGCGACGGTTACCATTTATCATCAGATTGGCCGTGGCTCGTCTGCTAATACAAGCAATAAAAAAAAACGTCTTCTATACATTTTGGTAAGCGTGTCTAGAAATCCTGATTCACCCGGTATAGTACCAATGGCAGGTAAATGGTTATGTTACCACCGAAGGAATATAACATAGTTTCAGTGGCCCGCCAATAAAGGCGGAGAGACGGCACACGGCGGGTTTCATTAGTGGGTGAAGGCCCCACACTACTCTGTTCGTTGCCCCGAACGACGGGGTGTGCGGTTCGGAACATTTTCTCCGCCTTAACAAAAGAAGAAAAAAAAACGTAAATGGTTATGTTGTAGAATGTGGTAAACACAAGAATAACTTAATTCCCGTGGAAAAAGAGAATTTTAGTGCGAGCGGGATACGAACCTGCGTTCTTCCAATCCGAGGAAGTGCTCTAAACCACTCAGCCATCGCACTGACCAACGGTCATTCCCAATCTTCACATCACATTAATTTGCTTTACGACCGCTTTACAACCTCTCCCCCTTTTTCCACATTCACATATAATTTGTTCTGTAAAGTAGCTGAACATGTCAAGTGCTAAAATACAGATCAAAATGGTTAATTTTTGTTCGTTCTCATTACACGTCTCTCATACAGAGACTAAGTAACTAAGTTCTTTATCTATCTGACCAGTTCCATCGAGATGATTGCCTTACTTCCAGGGTAAGTAACAAATAATGATCTTCGCGCCGATACTGTGCAAGCCATTCCAGATATAATTTAAAACCTTTTTGCACATCATAATCTATACTATTATAAAGCTGTAACAGAGCTGTGTGTATACATATAAGATATTTGAGAAATAATGATTGTAGGTATACATATAGGCGTGTCTAAACACAAAACCATTTTTGTATATTTTTGTCTGTTTATCTGTTTGTTCGTTAGCGCATCACGCAAAAACTACTGAACTGATATTGATGCAAGTTTTTTTGTTTGATAGCTCTTGATTAGACTTAAAAACTGGTACCTATACATTTTATCCTGCTACTATATCGGGAACCTGAGGCATAAACCTAAAAGCTAGCAAAAGTGCCTGCGGCGGAGCCGCGGGCTAAGGCTAGTATTAGAATAAACTGTTTTAAACCACCCGAGTGTTGTGGGTTCGATACCCACACAGGACAACTCTTTGTGTGATCTACAAATGATTGTTCTGAGTCTAGGTGTACTTTGTTTCCGTGACATTGCATGTTGAAAGAAAAACATCTACTAGCAGGATTCGAACTTACGTCCTTGATGGGACACAACCATAGAGAATAAACGCGGAAGTAACGGCTTTCCGTAACAGCAAAGGACTAAAAATTAGTTTCTTAAATTATATATTTATGTTTTATGCTAAAAAAAAGTACGCTTAGATAATATTATACATACACATTGCGACTATGTAACATAGTTCAACCACGTAAGGGGCGGAGTCTAATGCTGTCTACCGGGCTTAGTCATTTCTGGGTAATTAGAAACTATAACACTCATTCTTATAAGACTACAACAATGTAAGTTTAATTCAATTAGCCAGATAAAAATATAGTTTACAACAAGGAACAATCTTTGATTACACCTTTAGAGCACAATATAACACTAAAATGTAAGAATGAAATATACATTCTAAATAAGCAAACATAACGCAGACATTTTGTTTCGTTTAGAAACATATTAGAACTTTTAAAAATGTTGTAAGGAAGAATATAAAGAGTAGGTATGTACTATTAGGAACGGTTATTTAAAAAAAGAATGCAGTTTGCGTATAATTTTGATGACTACTAATAACTGCCATTTTGTTTAGATTGTGATCAGTTTATTTTAGAACAGGGTTACAGGTTGTATGCGCTCGCGTTCTAACAGATCTTTATGACACCAAACTAATGTTCCCAGGGCCATTGAGGAGGTTTAATTAGTATAATTGACTTATGTATGATGAGCAATAAAACACCGAGTAATTGTTGATTTAATCGCCGCTTAGGAACATTGAGCGGGTTATTATTTAGTAACGTAAGATGTTAGTTGACTCAATTTTTCTAGAAATATTTTTTTTGTGAAAGTTTGTGAAGAAAAATTTGACTGAAATTTGAAAGTGAAGGAAAATTTAACTATACCCAGTCAAATTTTCTACGAGCTGAATTCGAACTTGCGTCTTCCTCTATCCGGGTGGATGTTTTAGACCGCCAAGCTATCGTATAAGTCTTCTAAACTCCTAATAAACTGAAATCCTTCCCTCTGAAAAAACTCCCAATAAGCCTGCTAAACCTCTTTCTATCCTCTCCTTATTATTGTTCCTATCCACCTCCTATCCCTTGGAGACGGCGACTCACGAGTGATGCCTCTGGTGTTGCTAGCGTCTATAGGCTACGTTGACCGCTTACCTTCAGGTGGTCCGTATGCTTGTTTGCCAACCACGTAGTATAAAAAAGCACCACTAAAATAGTTATTCATTCATATTTGTATAGAGTGATGCACTAGGGCACTGCCACAGTCAAAAGTTTTTAAGTAGAATCTCTGTTTTCGGATGTACCTAGTAGCGAGATAAAACTTATACCTACCAGTTTTTAAGGCTGATCAAGAGCTATCAAATAAAAAAAAACTAACATAAAAAAAAATGTACCAAAAATTATCAATATTTTTTTAGCATTTGACATGCTCAGCTACTTTTAAAGTACAAATTATTTGTGAATGAGGAAAAAGAGAACTAGTGCGAGAGGGAATCGAACCCGCGTCTCTTCCAATCCGGGGAAGTACTCTAAGCCACTGAGCTACCGCACCGACCTTTCGGCCAGTATGCGACTGCTAATCATGAGGTCTCGGGTTCGATCCCCGGGACGGGGCAATGTTATTGAGCTTTTTCCTAAAAAGAAAAATTCTCAGTAGCAGCCCGGAGTTTGGAAATGTGCCCGGTAGACGTCAATAGGCTCGCCCCCTATTACGTGGGACTCAAACATAGCTGGCGAGTCGTGGGTGTGTAATACACCCCTGCCTACCCCTTCGGGGAATACAGGCGTGATGCTATGTTATAAACCGAAATTATATATTTTACAATGTTTGAACCAAAGAAATAAAAATGCCACTTGTTATTTTTTAAGCACTTAATTAATTGAAGTACCTAACTGAATAAACTATGTGTGATCTAAAATTGTCAGACATAGGTGCGGCCTTAACAAGTAATGTTGTGTTTTAGTATTTTTATATATTTCTTCAGCATTTGACATGCTTAGCCCATGGACGTATAAAGGAAGTCCATGGCTTAGCCATATAAATTAACACACAGCGTGAAAATGTGAAATCGAAAATAACAGTCACGAGCAGGATTTGAACCTGCGTCTCCTGGAATACCATCCCAGATCCAATTCAGCCATCGTTGCAATTGCTCGGGACTGCGAATTTCGATAACACATCCATTCTTAACGGCTTGAGTGTGTGC
The DNA here is from genome assembly GCA_948253155.1 of Leucoma salicis. NCBI lineage: Eukaryota > Metazoa > Arthropoda > Insecta > Lepidoptera > Erebidae > Leucoma > Leucoma salicis. Next base: position 6,989,963 of record OX411825.1, read on the forward strand.
CGGTTGGCGTTGGAAGTGGGCCGTGGCTAGTACCGTAAGTAATAAAGACAATTTCATGTATATTTAGGTATGCCTAACAATACCTAGGTAGATACGTCTACAGAGTAATTATACAAAGGTAACATAACAACAGCAGTGAGCACTTTCTTTCGATTACAAAATAACCCGTCGTGCATCTTCTCTCCGCCTGTGAGACTGCTTATCATTTCTTCTGTGGTAGCAGTAATAGCCTAGCGGTAAAACCAGGGGTGCAAAGACAGTATACCACCGAAGGAATGTAACATAGTTTCAGTGGCCCGCCAATAAAGGCGGAGAGACGGCACACGGTGGGTTTCTTTGGTGGGAGTAGGCCCCACACTACCCTGTTCGTTACCCCGAACGACGGGGTGTGCGGTTAGGAACATTTTTTCCCGCCTTAACAAAAAAAATAGGGTGCAAAGACAGTGGTATCAAGTTCGATAACTAGTTAAAATTATGTGTTTTTATGTGGTAACAAATTATCACTGCTTGATGAAGAAAAACATCGTGAGGAAACCTAAACGCTTGAGAGATTTTCTCGACAGTTCGTGAAGATTGCCAACCTCTTCTCTCTGTTTCTCCCGTGCCCGTGACGGTAGTCAAGGCCAAAAAAAGTATATGTCTATAACTAGACAGTTAAATAAAAATAAACACATAAAATATAAATACTTAATTGAAATCGTTAAAGGCTACCGGGGCTTATCTCGTGATAGAATCAAAAGTTTTATACCATAAATCATATTCATTTATTCAGCCTTAGGGTTTTCCTCATGAATATATTTTTTATTCGAATATCGGTGGAAGGCTTCAACACAAACAGCTGCTAATAACTACGGAGATTTACAAAATTTATAGAAATTTGCATCTGTTAAATTAAGCGCTAACACGCTATGCACCCGATTTTTGGATTTTAATCTTATAGGTACATTGCTATCTATACTATTATAAAGCTGTAACAGAGCTGTGTCTGTACATTTAAGATATTTGAGAAAAAATGACTGTATAGTATATAGGCTATATAGGCATGTGTGAACACAAAACTATTCTTTTTAGATTGTTTGTCTGTTTATCTGCTTGTTTGTTCGCGCATAACACAAAAACTACTGAACGGATTTTTATGCAACTTTTATTCGATAGCTCTTAATTAGACTTAAAACCTGGTAAGTATACATTTTATCCCGCTATTATATCGGGAACCTGAGACATTACCAAAAAACTAGCTTATGGCTGCGGCGAAGCCGCGGGCAAAAGCTAGTAATATTATAACTGCCTCTGTGATGCAGCGGTAGTGTGAGCGACTGCTGATCATGAGGTCTCGGGTTCGAAATGTCGGGCAGTGTTGAAACGGCTGGGCCCATTTGGACGGGACTTTCACTGGCAGATAGCTGATTTTCTAATGAGTAACTAAGCTTAAGTAGTACTTTTATTTTGGAAAAATTATTAGGATTCCGTACGCAAAAAAAAGCAAACAAAAAAATTTCACGCGTGCGAAGTTGCTGGTAGCAGCTAGTAGAAGTTAATGCCCGTAATCCATCTGTAGACAGATGTACTCGTATTTATTTTCTTTTCTTTCTTTCTTTCTTTCACCAGTATGTGCGCAAACACAAGTGCACTCTCTGTTCCCTCACTCTCATGGTCCGATCGGACGGCATTCCGAGTTCCGACACCACCGGAGAGAGATCAAGCGCAGACCAACGGCTTTATGTGCTTTCCGAAGCACTGGGGTGAAACACTGCTAACTTCCTAACTCCGCGCTGCTATTGAGAATTAAAAAAAAAAACAATAACTTTTCGTTGGCCCAACCCGGGAATCGAATCATGATCCGTAGTTACCCACATAAACTACCGCTAGACCCCCGAGTCAGTTACCTATACTTTTTAATTATGCTAATGAGACATTTCTTATATAATATTATTTATTATATAAGAAATGTCTCATTAGCATTATTAAAAAGTAAGTGCATAGCGTATTCACCTCCTAAGTTTTTACAAAAGGGCACGTGTTCCCAAAGAGTACCTACACGGGTTACTCAGTTTTCCGTATATTTTCTGGTCGGGTGGAACGGCGGTGCGCGCGGGTGGCGAGACGCGAAGGGGGCAGGGCTGCCGGCAGATGCGCCGCGCAGCGCCATCTCTCGACACTCACCGCGGCACTAGCCAGGTGCGCCATGCCCGTACCGCGGCCGCCGCCCGCCCTCAGTCCGCCGTCACGCGCCGCTGCGGTAACACGTTATTAGGGCTTTGTGCGCTACTACACGCAACGCGCGCGTTTCGAACGTAGTGAACGATCTCGCGACCGGTTCGCCGTATCCCATGAGCGACCAGTGACATCTCTATAGTGCTGTGTGACTTACAGTGAAACGCTCAGTGCATTACATGTGCAAGTGATGGATTACTGCGGATCTACCTTCTAGTGCTGACGAGAGCCGGGACTGTCCCGACATATGCCCCGGCGCCGCTAGCCCGGACGCGGCAGCATGCGCGCCCCCGCGGTGCTCATCGCCCTGCTAGGGTTTCTACCCCAGGTACTGACATCGACACCCAAAACCGCAAATCCCAGTTTGTTTACGTTTCGCACCGGCGAAATCAAATCGAATATTCGTGGTTCGCATCGTTTCTCATAAACATTGGATGCCAACGAGTGTAGGTGCGAGGCCAGTCCAACACGACCGAGACTTTCCCACGAGTGTCGGTTGGTCTAGCAGATCGCCCTGGATAGTCAGGGAGCGATGGTACACTGTAGGTTAGGCGAGCTCAACGGAGTCGTGACCGGCCCCGAGATGCCGGTCGACTCGGAGACGCGCCTGTGTGTGTCCGATACGTTTACCGAGCAAACATAGGTACATAGTCATAAAGAAAGTTCAGGTTTAATACAACCGGCGCGCGGGGTCAGATAGGTCGCGAGCCTCTTCGTTTTAAAATTAGTTGCATTCCGAGGCTTTGCTATGGAATCGCCTCTGGAGAGAAGTATTCGCGACGAACTGCATGCACCAAAGACAAGAATAACTTTAAAGCGCATGATATTTCGGGCAGGGTTAGTAGTTCGGTCTAGTTTACACGGCAGAACCTCTTGTTTATTGACTGGCACTAATCGACAGAAAGTAGGCGCCGTAAACTATAAAAGTAGGCACAAATACAATCCTGCGTACCTACTTGAAACTGAGCGAATTTGCGAAAAGTGGCAGATTGTGATTATCTGGATAAATATAAGGTCATCGCCCTATGAACCGGTCAAGGTTACTTGTTCTACGCTAAGGGTTGTGCTCGTGGATAGCTTACGTGTGAACTTCACGAAACTTCTCAGATTTTTATCACAGACGATATTAAGTAGCTCGTTTGTCGATAACATGAAATTAATTAGTTACCTTATTTGCCTCATTAAACGTCTAAAAGCAATGTATCAATCAAACCGAAGTGCACCGAAGCTCGATGAGCGGAAGAGGTACACGATTGTTTATTTATTCTACAAATATCTACTGGTAGGCGTTAAACAAACTTAAGAAAATAACTTGATTCACTCTCATTGGTAATTAATCGATAATAACTTGCAAATGTAAGTTCACATTAATCCTAGTCGATTTAATGACTTAACAAGCGCTACCGAAATGTAAACAAGACCCCCATACAAAAAGCAAATCGATAGCTTGGCTAACTTTTTGTTCTCCCGCATCGTTTGATGGTCCCCGATGGTAATTTACAACGACGAGGGTACGATTCCCCAATGTATGCGTGTGCGCAATGTGACTGCTAAGTACCTACCTACCTACCTACCTAGTTACCATTAATACATGATGCATGCATATATTGCAGAACATATCCACAATTAAACGGCGCATCGAGATACTTCCTACTTCTAACTTATTGCCTCTTATGTACCTACCTATTGATTGACTTATACCTATTATACCTACCTACTTTGAGCATAATTTAGAGTTAGACTATTAAAATGATTGGTCAGCATATCTCGTATGAATTGCAGCCTAGCTATTTATGTAGTTTTGTGCGTGCCTGTACGAGTGATTTTTTTATTACTGTAATGCATTATGAATGAAGTGGCGTTGCTTCATAAAAACTGTATTTTGCGCACCACCGTTCAGGACTGGTTTGTCCTGCCCCTGGTCCCGTCTAAGTGACGACGAGCATGTATTGATTATAATTGTCCCACCGATCAAACAACTCGATTCTTTATAGTTGATACATCCGCAGGACTTCAGGTTTTTTCGTTTTGTACACGTGCAAGATGGTAGCTAATTGGGTTGATTTATATTTTCTATAATCACGTTCAAAGTGAATCGCGTGATCGTTCCACCACCTTTTTGATCGGAAGCGGCATCGGAAACACGTCTGCCCGAAAACCGCAATATAGGTAATAATAATTTCCAATTTCAAATAATAAATAATTCACTAAAGGATGTATCACTCGAATTTTAAACGCGTTTATTCCGAATAAATTAGTTTAGAAAGGTTTGCATAAATGTTTGTATCCGTTTTAATCGTGGAAGGGCATTTGAAAAGTTTTTCTTTCATTTAATAGACAAAACTTTGTTGCCAATCTTAAATACATTCTATATTCTTGATTACACTCAGCGCTTACCTGTCGCAAATCTAGGACATAGCATGCATGTCATATTTCGCATGAAACATTTGTGCGTGTATGATTGCGTTACGATTTGTGATTTAATCAATATACCTACCTAGTATATTTTATTAAGGGTCTATGAACGTTCTATGTGTACAGAGTTGCACTTAGGGTTACTAAATTAAATAATAATATTAGTATCTTAATTTATAGTCAAAAACAGGTTACTAGTTGTGAAAAGTATTTTTAAGTAAAAAAAGGAAGTTTTAACTTCGTAGCAGGGTAACCCTGTCAAGTCAATATGTCAATACTCCAGCAGGTGCACTCGTTAATAGGAACTTTTAAGAGTGTAATTACCATCTGCTTTTTCAACATTCATTTCAACTCACGAATTCTAATTGCTAATTTAACTTCATACTAATTCTGAGTCAGTTATTTGATAAAATAAACTTACTCTGTAGGTATTCGTTATTTTTATGCCTTATAATAAATACCATCGTAAGAGAAAGAAATGTTGCTATAAATTTTAACGAAATTCACTTCTTTTACAGTTTTAGAAAGATTTATGAAGTAACTATAATATAATACTATTTATAACATTATACACTAATTTGTTCAGATTCTAGCATGTATTTTTGTTCAGACTGCCTTTATTACCTCCTAAATATATTTTATATTTATCATAACCACTGATTAGGAAATAGTGTATCAAACCAAGTGCTGTTTGAATTCAGAATTTTCGAGAAAATCACACAGCAATAACAAAAGCACAATAACAACTAATCGTCATATGTCATGTTAGTTGCCGTTTAAACATGTGAAATCTCCTTAACAGTAGGTTTTAAACTCTGTTATAATTTCGTCTATTGTACAAAACTGTTCTATGAGAACCAACTCAATTATAAGACACTACGAAAACCATATAATCGCCGGGTTTTTAACAGCTTAACTATGTGAAATCTTAAGTTTTCGTCTCATTGTGGTGGGTATGTAATTGGCCAATTGTTAAGACCCATGCATCACTAGTATTCTAAAATTAAAAAATTCAACGACTGATGCAAAACCTCTGTATTAATGTCATGATGTAATTATAATTCATAATAAGTAATCTATCCATCCATCCATCAGCCTTTCGACGTCCACTGCTGGACATAGGTCTCCCCAAGACAACGCCACATGTGTTTCGCTCATATGGGGGATAGCGCCGTAATCGCCACGCTTGGCAGGCGGGTTGGCGATCGCAGTGGATGTTGTTAATACTCGAGGGAGTGCCGCTGCCCACTCCTCCGGCTCCCTCAGTCGGCTCTTACGACTCCCATGGGTGGAGAGGGGTGGATATACACATATAACCACGCTATGATGTTCCATGATGATGGTCCACGATAAGTGGTCATCCTCTCATTATAGCCACATACGACCATCATGTCTATCTTTTTGCTCCACAATCCGGACCAAACATTAATTGATTCCCGGTTTTATTTGTAAAAAAACCAACATGGCTGCCAGGACCATTGATCAGATTACACAATGTAACCAAACGGGATAGTTGGGAAGTCTATAATAAATATGTGATGTATTATTTATAAACCCAGACACTGCTTAGTTTTCTTATGAGAGTGATTAAAGAATATTAATTATTTATAATATGCTTTAGGATAAACGAGTGCCATAAATGTACTTAGGTATTTGTAAATATTGCAGTCCTATTTAGTCCAAGTATGCAGCTCTGTACTATAACTTTGCAACAAGAGCCTAGTTAATTTTCAAATTTCGAAATTTATCGGATCCCGCATTCAGCCAGAAACCTTCTAATTTAAGGTCCTATTGTTTAGTGTTGGTAGTGCAAATTATTAAACTCCGAATTGGGTAAATGTGTCAACGATGCTGGCATCATAGTGTAGGTTGCAAAATGCTTCAGGCATAGCCAAGTGATGAGTCGGGGTTTCTATTTCCATGTGGGTTGAAAGTTAAGGTTGTTAGTTGACAGATATGAATACTCACTACCTACTTTAGAAGAAATATTTAAATAAGCGTTATGTATCCCACCTGTAAGCAAATATTAAGATAACTATTAAATTAATTCTAATTAAGTTTCTAATTGAATGTTACAAAATATACATGTTTGTACGAAATAATAACTATATCTATATTTGTAACGTGTACCGTGGAACCGAATGTAACTGTGGTCTGTTGTATTATACCGTTTCGAGGCGTCGCAACGAATTATGATGTGCATTGGATAGTTGTAACTACAACTATGTAACTACATTGAAAGTCCCCTATTATTAACATGCTGTTACTAAGCCACACATACCGATTAACGACGATACCAGTTTAAAAAAAAATGTGTTTAAGGTTTTCCTCTCTAAGATAACCTTAACCCCTTTTGATAAGATTTTGTACTACACTTAGTTTTTTTTGCCCCTTCAGTGGTAATATGCAGAGATTAATGAATTTAATTCATTTACGAAGACGAAAATTTAAACATTAAGAAAATATTTTATTCATTTCCGTACCTATTCAATCTTCACAATGAGATGTTCACACGTATATTCCCAATAACAATTCAAGCAAGATGATCTGGTTTATGATGTACGAGTAAGAACAAATCTTTGATCATAACGCTTCGTACACCAACGCACGAAATCTCAATTCGCTTGTGCAACACGCTTAAATAACCGCAAAATACCTTATTATGCGCTTTCCATATACGTTCAGGCAATCTAAGGGGCCTATTACGCTCCACGCACTCATGATTCTCCGTTAATTTCAAATTCCAGGCTTAGATGGTATGTTTCTTTTGTGTCGATACCTACAGCTGCCAACAAAATACACAAAGGAGTTCGCAACATTTGTCGCGTAACTATACGCTACGATATACAAAAGACTCCTAAAGACGTTCCGTAAAACGGAACGCCCATTGTAAGCTAACCCAACGCGTCCCCCTCGACACAATACCAACATTGAAACCAAGTTCTGTGAAAAGTCAGGTCAGAAAACCAATTAGTAACAGCATTCATTCATAAGCTGCTAGAGGACATATTTAATAGATTTTTTTATGACACAATTATTTCTGTCTCGCCAGCGTGTCTATTTATAAATTGAACACATCCTTAAAGCACATGTTGCGTACGATAAAAAAACATAATAAAAATAAATCATACTTCATGATTACAAAATTAAATTAGGAATTGCAAATTAATGCACTGGCCACATCGTCGCGCTATTAAAAGACTCTTTGGGTGTTTATTTTAACTCATTTTGCGTGTGTATAACTGGAGAGATGAAAAACATTCCCCTGTGTTTCAATATTTGAGTTATTTTTAGACTACGTTCAACCTGCTTGAACGAGTGTTTATGCTGCCTTACATATATACAATTACATATTCACTATTGCTTATTATCCCAAACTAGTAAATAACTTTATGAAGTAGCTTCAATTCTTTCTAGCTCAAATAAAATTAATCACATCCGTTTTTAAAGTTTATATTATTTGTAATAAATATAATAGGAGTAACTGTTGTGTTATTATAAAAGCTTTTGGTTACTAGATAATTACCTATTTTGCAATAAAGTTATTAAATATGATAATTATTTCCTAAAATATGAACATAGCCGATTTATAAATTAAATGTGATCAATTTAGATCTCGTAGATGCTTCGACGCAATTACATGTCATAATTTGCTTTCAAAAAATATTTGAATGTTCACGACTAACGCTGAATGCATTAACGTGCTTTACAATTTATTACACACTCTCTTAATTGATTACCGACGTATAATATATTAAAGATACTTGTTTTTTTAAACATTGCATCATGGCGGACCGCTATCAATTATTTGCATTTCGACAATACTACACATGAAGTGTGGAAGCCGAAAGGAGTATTTAAATATAATTCGACTGACTTAATGTTAGTTGAACACAAGCAGCGACAAACCCCTTAAAATCTTAGCACCTTTTTAAATACACGTAAAGCATATTCATCTGGCAATCATCGCGTCAAATCCCCTGAAGACATAATAAAACATAACTTTTTCGGTAGTTCAGTAAGTATTATTTAATTATTAGGTAGTTTATTGACAGCCCCGGGCTAGCCGCTGACCGCCTCACTCGTATCCCGTTCGTTTTTTAAATCACACTTATTGTTAGTGCAGTAATTTTAGTCATATTTTAGTTAAGTACAATAATCGAAAGTCGATTCGAATTATAAATTACAGGTCTGTTATGATTATGAATTTAAAAAAGGAATAAGGGTTAAAACAATAAGCCACTATTCAGCCTAGATTACGCCACCAACTCATTTTAAAAAACAATATATCAACAAAAAAGGGGATGTTTAGAGTGGTGTGTATATTTTTTTGATTCCGCTTCTACCTGACAACCACGTGGATGTGTGAAGTGAGATCAATCTATCCTGTTTGTTCGTTAGTCGAAAAAAAGAGAGGGTCATATGTTTCGCATGATCGGGTGCACGTAGATAAGTTAAACTCCCGTCAACCCGCAGGAAGTTTATTGAAACCTGGTGCATTTTTTGCTGCTGCTTTGTGTAAACGGTGGCTAACTTATGACATATTGATAGACGTAGCGTCAGTACAAGATAAGACTGAACTTTGAATGGATCATTGTTGTCTGTGGTACATATCCCTTCATTTCATTCAAGTTTCTGCGTGGGACACTACTTAGACCATAGATAATATACTAATATAAGAGATATACTCCTTGATTCCTAGCTTAGTAAAGTACTATAGATTATGGAGCGATTTATCTGTATGATGATAATTAAATTAGTTCAAGTAAACGAAACCAGAAATTTATCCCCAAACCTAATTTACCTTCGAACATAGTAAAACAATTAGCTTTTGTGGATGAGTTTGCTTAGCGATTCAAATCACATCCACTATTAATAGACCTCATTATTATTAGTTTTATGAGCATTATTATTTATTATTGTCATTAACTAAATAATATATCTATCAATAGGAACGAAATTACCGGAAATATTTTTTTAATACATTTTATGCATAGGGGGCCCGCGCTACATACTATTATATTAGTCCGGTAATGATTTGTCGATGGCTGCCATAATTTAATACGTACAAGTAGTTACCACTTCCTTCCGATGCCATATAAGATATCCTTTAACTTATAAAGAAATATTCATTTGCTTTAAAAATATGTTGCGTTTATCTTTTAAAACTATAATATATTTGTTAATACCATTTACTTACTATAAAGTTTCAGAGCGCTACGAATGACAATACCGTGATTCAAATATTCTTACTGGCTTGTACATTTTAATAGGCCGGTAGCACACACATTACAACCAACTGCATTTTTTCATATTACAAGGGTTGTGCACCCTGGAGGGCAACAAAAACAGCTTATTATTATTTATACAAAAATGCTCAGGGGAATGCAAGTCGCTTCGGCGTCTACTCATCTCTCATCACAATCCAAAATATCCATCATTTCTCATAAAAATCGGTAGTCTCAGCTATAATCACTTAAAACAAAGCAGGGGGCACCGATATTTATAGGTAACAATTCGATTATAAAAAAATTGTGTACGGCACTAGCGTTCGAAATTTAAGTCAACTAGGGGTGTCACAGGGTTTACCCCACACGCGTCGTTGATTGCAACCCCATTTTTGAACGACCTATATATACAAGTTTGTCCAGTAAAACCGTTAATGTCTCAACGAGATCGATGGCACGGACAGTTGTGCAAATAATTTTGTTTGAGGATTACATCTTTGAGGCGTTAACAGCTGTATTACCAGTCTGTTTATATTGTCACATTGATTCTGATATATTGACATAATCCTATTCTATTTATTTTTTTATTTTCATTGAACTAGTAACGACAGTGTTTATTTTTTCTGTTGCAGGTGCTGACTTCTGGTTCCTTCGAACTTAGGATAAAAAGTTTTACGAACTCATTGGGTAGGTTAAGTAGTGGGCAGTGCTGTGATGGTTCCTCAAATAGTGACGCACCGTGCTTGGCGCCGTGCAGGACTAAATTTCGAGTGTGCCTCAAGATTTATCAAGCTAATATCGACACAACGTCACCTTGTACATTCGGTGACATTACAACACCAGTGTTGGGTGGCAACTCATTGGATGTACCCAATCTCCACGTGGAGGGATTTAGCAATCCCATCGTGTTCCCGTTCGACTTCACATGGCCGGTGAGTGTATTGAATGTTACATTCTTTAATGTATCGATGTTAATGTTTCATAAACAAAACCACACCTCATTAATTTTGTAGCCAACTGTAAAATCAATACATCGTAAAAGAAGCATTAAGTAACAACCCTAGATCAATAAATCAACTCCGTGGATGTTACCGGCATTCAAATTCCGATAATCCACGCGGAGGCCACTATGAGGCATCTTATTCGCTGTTAAATAATAGTAAAAAAGAAATTAAAGGGACTCTATATTCAAATTTGACAGAAGCGATGACGATAAGAATACTTGACGGTTTAACGAGCGGTTGCGTGGGAGGATTACAGACTTCAATGGGTAATTTTTAATTAATTATGAAGTGGCTGTGTAAGGGCAGTTTTATGTTATTTTGTTGTTAGCCTTCGTCGTAGCAGCGTTCTCATCTTCAACGGCGATTAGAGCGCGGAGGCCACTCAGGATCGTGATTCGATATTGTAAATTACATGTTATTTATTTACAGACCGCTCTTAGATCTATCTTGATTCCAAGGATATCTGACGTCTTAATTGGACCTTAGTTACAGTTATTTCACTGAAGTCAATTGTCTATGGTTTACACAGGCCTCGTGTAGAACTAGAGATTTCGAGTGCTATTTGTATTTTATTTAGCGGCCCGCTTCAAATGTCGTACCGTCTCGTAATGTTTGAGTAAACAATCGCTGCTTAGCTTGGCTGCTTGCACAAGCTCTGACCATCTGGAGAAAACGTGACATTTGGTTACTAAACGAACTGGCAGGTAGGGCCGCCAAAAACATAGACGAAATTTGAAACTTTTTCGAATAGTGAATGTGCGTCCGGTAACTGCCGCTATCATTCTAAATGAATTGGTGCTAAATTGGAACTTCCTGTATAAATTCACATAGCTAGCTCTCTATTGCATGGCATGTGTTGACATGTGATCAATTGAGCGAAAGCGGCGCTCGGAATAGTTTAATCTATCAAATTTCAAGTGACAGGTTAAGTCTACTTTTGACGTTGTCGATTTTACACCATATGCGGGTTTTCCTTCTCTCACACACCAGTCGTCACCCATATGCTATATTCAACATGTCAAACTCTTAAATCCTGCGGATATGCACACCGCCGCTTACCAATTTTGCTACAGTTGGATGCACCGCATTTGAACAAGGCTGACTTCCATTACTAAACTTAGATTTTTCTCACAATGAGGTCATTATCAAGCAAAGAAGCGCCTTTTACGAGGCATATCGCGCACAAATATACCAGTAAATAGAATGTTTCGCAGGCTGGCTTCGTGACTGGCGCGGCAGGTGAACTGTTCTATTCTGACGATAACATTACCGTCATTCGCTTTCCAAATTTGACATTTAATTTACTTATAAAATTATCGATGGCCAACACCATAATATTTTGAAATCTGAGTCATCGAGCGCTAGGACGCTAACGGGGCTCGCACGTAATGCACAAGAGTAATTTTAAACGCAACTGCATCCGAACATTATCTGATCCCTCGTGAAATAAGTCGGTGTTAGGCTCGTAAGGAGATTTAACCCAAACGATAATAGGTCATGAGCATATTAATATTACTGACAACATCGAGCAGTGAAATTACAAGCATAAACCGGAGTGCGCGTTAACGATGCATAAAAATATTTATCATACAGCGTTTAGAGAGAGATGGCTCACTCTGAAAAGAAATCTCATTTGTATTCAAATACTCGGCTCTGAGGCGGGATTACATTTATTTCACTCTAGCAGTTTGTGTTTGTAAATCACAAGTTTAATATCGTTATGCGCTTCGAGAGAACCCGTTAAGTCCGGATGTCAAAAAGGTGAGACCGGATTATGAGCTAGTCTTAGCACGTATACCGAAAGAAGGTCAACGATATTATGTAGCTTTATGGGCAGGGGTGTTACACCCTTATTTAAGTTAACTCGATCATTGAACCGTTATTCGTGCAGTTTTAAAGCGAAAAAATGTTGGGCTTATGCAATTAGGTATTTGAGTACCTGCTTTGTTGTAGAGATTGCAAATGTCAAAGTGTACTTCCGCGGACGTGGAGATTTGCCGCCAGATGTACGCGCACTATTACTGCGTTGACCCTGAACTATAATTTTTAGACGATTCGCTAAGATGCGTATTGTTTGGTGTTACTCATAGAGAGGATTATCTTATTAATTTTTAGACTATCCTATTGTCTGCTGCATAATTAATTCAACAATGATAGTTAATTTGCATTGTTATATTATGATTTCTAATAGTGATTATTTGAAAAGAAAACAATATGAAATACGGTGCGAATTTAGCATCCACTGTATTGTCAGTGTAACATTCTGCAAGTCACTTGCCCTAAGCTCTTTAATCTTTCTTTTACAACCCTAAAATAGAGCCGATTGTAAACAACATAATATTAGTTAACATATTGAAGATGTTCCGAAATAAATTCAACGTTTAAATATTTTTTTGTATTAAGCTAATATATTATTATAAGTTAGCCAATAAGATAACTCATTAGGTACGTGACTGTAATGTATATTGGTTACCTTAAATGTTTCATAATTCAAAGTTTAAGCAAATAACACATTTTTAATAATTACACTTATTACATAATACTACAAACAAAATCTATTTTGCATTCATTATACTCATAAAAAAAAAAGTTTTATAAAGTAAAATTAACATAAACCGTAAGACAAGTTAAACTCACGCTTTTTATTTAATATTCATTACGAAAATAACTTCATTATAATCATTAATGCCGAATGATAATACTGAAGTTATTTTAGACAACGTTATCAATAACGCAGCCATGTGCATACTCTAGTTTCCGGAAAACATTTTTATATATCTACATAATACCTATATCAAAATAGTGGGTCTTTGTAACCGTGAGACCGTGATTTTACTTCATTAAGAATAATAAAATAACTAATCTTATATTAACATTTTATACCGCCTATCCTGAAGGCAACAGAGCGGTAAGCCCATTCTCTGTGGGGGACATTTCGATGAACTTGTATTCAGTCATTAACTCGTAGAATCGGCTAAACAAACGTTACGGGCTGTCTCAGATCTTTAAACATTGAAAGCGTACTTGAACATAAAAGCTCGCTGCTTAATACCTGATTGATGTATTTGTGTCGTTAAGTGAAGAAACACACGTCTTTATTGTCCTACAAAGTAGACTAAGCAACGGCGTAACTAATGTTAGAAATTGTTACTTATTTTGCATATTTCGTAAAATAGTTTCACGCTCCAAATGTCAACATTTGAACGAAAGTATGAAAAGTCTTATGAAGGCAGAGGGCGGTATTATGTATATTCTTATTTCAAATTCAAAACTACTTACAGATAATTATATTCTCAGATATTTTCGTGACGTCACGTCCGATTCCATAACAATAAAACGGTAACGACACGCTGCTTCAAATGCTGTTCTTGATCCAATGTCGCGTGTGAACTAAATACTTTTTGCGCCCGGTAGCAGCAAGTCAATACACATTAGAAAGTAATTAATTATCCGCAGTTCGTCGTATAAAAACTTACACCTCCTAATTACGTATAAATCGATTACAATTTAATTAAAGCGATTACGATTTTAACGCTTACGTACCCCACATTGTTATTCGTCGAGAACCACAGCTTATATAAGTTACCACTTTGGAAAATGTAAAACCTTTGCACGCATCGTCGACTTATTACTTCACATTGTAACGCGATATGAACATCGGACGCTTTATAAAACCATAGTTGGAGTAACTTCCGTCTATGGCGTTTTTATCATGTAGAGAGCTCTTAATAATATCCTTTATTTCAATCCTCTCGCGCCGAGATCCTCTTAAAATACTTACCCTACATCCGCTTCTTTTAACAAAGTCTACCGAAGCTATGGAATGCTTCACTCGATGTTATTCCCTCTTCGGCTTTTATATCTCCTTTCCGACGAGCAATTAAAATTAAAAAAAGAAACATCGCGAAACCAATTCCACGTAAGTATTAAAAAGACGGTACACGCCATTACGATGCAACTTGCAATGTGATTTCATAAGTTTCAAATTTAAATAATCGGAGCGTAAATAATTGGTCTTGTTGCATTGTTCGGAGCCACTGCACAGGTACTCAAGAACCTGTAAATTAACCGGTCCCGAGTTTCCTAGTTAATCCTAAATAAACTAAACACAATACACATTAATAATAATTCTCTTAAACGATATGAAAATTATCGTAAATAATGATTAGTCATACAAAAGATAAAGAAATAAGTTCATCAGAGTGAATAGACAATAAAATTTAAGCGGACTTGTTATTACAAAGCCTCTCCGGGCGAACGCTAAGAAAACACTCCTTTTTCAAATGGACGATCGTTTACGGTCAAATTCTGACATTTTAACTGCGTCTCCGTAACTTTTACGGCCGCTAATAAAATTGTTCAAAGCTGCCGATGTATTGTGGTAGCTAAGAAGCAATTTGCGAGTCGGTATTTTTCTAAACGGCAAATATATATGCAATTAAATACCTCATTATACGTCAATCAGCATTCAAATTAAAAATAGTCGTCCCCGGTTGCGTTCAGAAATAAATCCGTGTCCGTTTTAGGAGATCGGTCGCGTTCCATGTTTACTAGGGACGGAGGCGAGAGTGCTGGTTAGTTCTCACGTACATATTTTAATACCCTAACTCTTAAATTAAATTCCAAGCGTTCTTGATTTTATTCATCACATACACTGTTTCTAGGAATTGTGAATGGCATTGTGAACGACTCACTTGATCCATTCGTCCATTTGTATCCACAAGCTCGCGAATAAATCTTCGACATTATTTAATATGGGAGGAGCGCCGATACTTACGTGCGTACATATTTCGACGAATTAATAGACCAAAGATGGTCTGGAAACCACCGTAACGAAACTTGCAAATTAGATTCGGCCGCACCGAGCTTGTGTAAATTTCTATCATCGATATCATCGGCTATGTTTAAATATTCTAGATCAGAAAATTGTCAATAGGCCAAATTTGTTTGGCCATACGATTTTATACAATTACAGTGTTTTGAATGTAACACACATAATATGCATCTCATCACTGATTTCTAGTTTTATGGTCACAGTATGCAAAGTGGATTTAGAAAAATCATGTCGAAACTTGTATGAGGCTGTGCCGTCATATTATTGTATACGGATCAACCGATCACGAGATTATTTGTATAGTGCGGTTTCGGTTTCATCGCTGGACCCTTCTCAGCATCTTATCAGATCACCTTATAAGTCGAGGATGTCTCACAAAATTTGTTAACGCTACTCTTTATTTTTTAATTCTTATGGTTCATTCAAATCGTTCGGTTGTTTATGGCCGACATTTTCATTTTTGGAATTCTTCAGCGGCGAGCTGTGCAAGCTCGTCAGGCGAATACCGCTGATGCCATGAAAAAATTAAGGCTGCCCTTTTTCACTTCGGCCCTGATACAAAATCCCAAATTCCTGTTCAGTCTTTTTTCATGATTGTAATTGAGGGCAATAAATTTTTAATGTCTGACTTATTTCGCGTCTCGTATTATACGACGGAGACCGGTTGCTAGCGGTAAAAAAAATGTTACGTTTAATGTTTCCTAGCTTTCATAAAATAATCGTTACAGATATAAGGTGTAGCATTTCATTTTACTTACAACTGGCTTTTCAACTTTTTAATGTTTCCCGGTAAAGCGGTTTGTTGTTAATCCTTTCATAATGTACTCTAAACACTGTTATTTTTTCCGTGTGGTCACATGGTGTTTGCTTTCTTGGATTTATTGCGGCAACACTGAAACTTTATTATAGCATCAATTTGATGCTTATTATTTATGATTGGCGTGTGAAAATGTATATAAGGCTTTTAATTGGTTAAATAATGTATGCCGTAATTGAACAAAGACAAGTCTTTGACAACTCTTAGAACAAATTCATTTTAATAAATTATCGGATCAACGGGACTGCAAAAATGTGTATATTTAATCAATCAAGAATTTTAAATAAATAAATTGAGATTAACAGATGTTGTTGATGTAAGTATCCGCTTGTGATTTTGCAAATTATTATCAAAAACGAGTCATGTGTGCACCTGTGCAATTTTTAAAAAAGCTGTCAGTTAGTGACATTAAAATATGGCTAACGAAAAATAATATGAAGTGTTAAATGTGTAAAAAGTTTATGTATTACTATAAGTAAAAAATCATAAATCTCGCCTTAATTTGTTGGAATTATTCCAAAACTTATAACATCAAAATTACATTACTTTGCGCTGTAGCAGTAATTTTATGTATTTTTTTTATTCATTTTAAGGCATACCATTTTAGAAAGCAAACAAAGGATCTCTCTTTAAACAATTTGGATTTAGAACTTGGTAGGTTCACATGAGCTACGAGCTCGTCAGTTGCTTTGAGAACGTCTCGCTTTTGTCTATATGCGCTTGCGCATACGTGTTCGTACACACAGAATTTACCAGCTATGTTTGAAAGTGCGTTCTACAAGTTAAACGGTACTATAGACACCACGACATTATTGTACAAGGCAATAGAGGAGCTCAGTACCTCGCTCGGTTACTTGACTTCACGAAACTGCTTAACATTCTAACAGAATTCATGTGTATGTACTTCAAGAAACTGACGACCTTAATTTTTTGTTAAACAATATTTGTGCAGGAAGTCTCACTGTTCTCACGCTTATAATAATCATACAATGTTGCAACTAATTCTAATAAAATCAAATCTCCAAATTTGGTAATAAAATATGATTCACCAGTTCAACGCCCCAGCAATCGTCGATGCCAAAATAGAAGGAGATAAAGTTAATTAAAAGCATTAATAAATAAATGCGCTTGAAATGCTTTTAATAATAAAACAAGTAACATACGTACGTCCTATATTTATCTGCCAGACTTAAATTTGCATATTTTTTTTATTAATTTGACGTATTGTAGAAGGCAAAGGCAATTCGACTCTACATATCAACACGACGGCAACATTTAATTTACAAATCGATTGGATGTTCATCGAATATCGAACCTTATAGCAGAACTTTAACAATTGATTTTAAGACGTCTCGAGTGACAGACAACTATGTTGAGTTTTAAGTAAAAAAAAATAACCTGTCTAAAGTGATGTTACACTGGCAAAGTGTGAAATATGAAATCACGACTCTTCCACTTGCCCAGGTGTTTGTGCTCTAAATATTTTCTCGTGTCAAAACGATACTGGAAAGCGAACTACGGTAATGTCTTTTTGTGATATTTTATATAAATTCTTCTATTGTACAACGATTGACCGAAACTGATGGTTGTGCGACCTTGTTCCATTTAGTACCAGTCAATGCTCAACACTATTTATGACGAGAACTGAATGTTCGACAATAACTTTCGAACCTTTTCTTATTCGTCATCTTCATAATAAGCTAAAATTAAATCCAAAAAAGTGAAACATCTGTTGCTATTTCTTTCAATAGCTTCATCCCACAAAACAATAAACTGAACAATAGTAGTTCCAACACGTGGTGCAAAAAGTCCATTCGGGCGAATACCTGATTATACTCTGTTCTCAAAATCCCTAACCACATGGCGCTAACAAACAAGACCCACAAAAATACGGATCCGTTCCCACGTATCTTTTCATCGGATTCCTAATTAATAACGAAATAACATCAGTACGGGCTCCGATATGGAAGTCTCTTTAGGCACCTCTATAAAACGATTATCAAATAATCCTCCAGCATTCATATCGTGGTATCAGTCTAGTCTTTCTCTCAACTCCGTAATACAATTTAACGCATCGCTTTCGAGGGATACGATTAATGTGTCTCGATACGGTGCGATCCCAGCCTGATATTATGTTTTTATTATTAAAAAATATAAAGAACACGTTTGAATTCGGAACGGTGGGGTAATTAACGCTGTTGAAGGCCAATGTTGCTTCAAATATTTCAGAAATGGACCACAAACTGCATCGAATTGTTACGAGCGATGGCTAAATTAGCATTTAATTAATAAATATAACAAATTTTATCTTTACTTATAAGTTTTATCTTAATTGCCTTTGAAGTCTAGGCACCTTAAACTATAAGTATACGGTATCGCCAACTCGGCGCGTTTATAAAGGCTACCTGCACACGTACGCTTACGTCGGCTGCTTTTTATGGGCTGGCTCGAGAGTCACTGTCGTGGGAACCAGCATATACTTACGACCGGCCACAGCTGACCGAAATGTGTTCTCCATACTCGATTAACAAATCAATACGATGTATACTACGACTTGCCATATTTGATCGGACTCACGCAACAAAAATCATAATCAAGTATTTTTACAAGTCTTTCGGTTCATATTGATAATGTGTTTACAACGAATTGAGTTTTTAAACGTTGATAATGGTTGTTTTATGTCGTTTAAAGCTTAAATTCGTTCTTTCGATGGAGCCGAACTGTTTAATATTCCAAAGGAAGCGATAACATGTCCGCCTATATTGCCTAAGTATTTAAAGTAACTTATTATAAATTCGTCAAAACCCACCGAACGTAACGAAAGTTTAATTGAGATCTTGTATTTTTAAAAAGCGATGGAAAAAGTGTTCGCTTTTTGTGACGCGCCGTGTTGTTGTGAAACGTTTGATTTCTCGTATTGATTTCTATCATCTGACAATAATCATTGTTAGTTATAGAGACGCGGGTACCAGCACCTATGCAAATACCCCATTGTTCGTCCATGCAAATGGTGTTTTCATTCATAGAGCTTAATTGAAGACGGGCGACATCTGTCAGGAAAAACTGAATCACTCTTTAAGAATAGGTTGTAGTTATCAAATGAGGTATTAGTTAAGCGGTGACCCTTCGTATCCGGCGGGCACAGCTGCGCCCGCGTCGCTCGCGACCAGACACATGCTTATTGTAATTATAATGCTTTAGAGATTCCTTTTGTTCATCTTACTTAAAGCACATGCGTATACATTGATTGAACCATCCAAACTACATTTCAAAAAATAGTTAAACCAAAATCAAGTCCTAGATAAAATTATCTCATTATATCGTTCTTGTTTATAAACTGCAAAGTGTTCTTGTTCATATTAACACTCAAGATGTACCTCGTACATAAATTTCGACGTGTGCGTAGAACTGGGTCGCGTCTCCACTTGGCTTTAATGTTTGAACGAGTTGTTCTCACCAGTTTGTTTTATTATTTCTTGTTATACAACTTACCTATTAATCCGTGCTAGCACTTCATATTTTGGATTCGAAACTCACATCCGTAGTGTAATTAAAGAGCTATTATTGAAGTAAAGGTCGGGAACACTAGCTCGTCCGCTCGTCTACTCTGTGGGATCGAGTGTTTTACGATCACCGACCGGTTTCTAAAGCGATTGGAGAAATTTAATTAAACCAAGAATCGTGTACATTTTTGCATGAACGGAACTTGACAAAACCCATTGATAAGTTCCGTCGCAGGCGCCTTAAAGCTGTTGACACGTACTCTTATCAAGTTTTAATCGATTTTGGACTGCCGTTTCGCCTCCTTATGTAAACATGAGTAAATGTCAATAGTCCGATATCAGTTTAAACTTGCTGGTATTTTTTATGAGCGCACGTTATAGTGATCCCGTTCGACAAACGACTCGTTAAACGAACCAACCATTGCCTTATTGCGTTCGTATTATTTTTAGCTTGATATTGAAACAATTTCTGCCATCTGCTCCCGGAATCACCTGTCTATCATGTTAATTTACAATCGTCGGCTATTAACATTGTCGTAAAGGAAATATTTGTAGTGCTCAACCGCCGCGCTCATTCGTAAAGGTCTTGAATTGATAAAACTGCTTTAAGGAACTATTGAAGTAAAATTGTGAGGACATATATAAATAATGTTATAGAGAGAAAGTTTCCAACGGTATTCAATTTAACATGTCTACACACGACTTGGCTTATAAGTTTGTCTAGATTTTCTCTTCCTTTATCAACAGGTTATAGATATTTTTGATTCTTATCTTGTACCAATGTTTGTAGTGTAGTTTGTAAACTTGTGTATTTCGTGTTTCAGGGAACGTTCTCGCTTATAGTGGAAGCGTGGCACGATACCAACGAAACGTCAAGATCTGATGGTGAGTTATTTTTTTTAATACGATTATGATAAAAAGGTTCATGAAAATCTCTCGTCCAATTGTAAAATTCAAATCACGATGGTCACGACACGCTCATGACAAGTTTCACTGTAATTCTGGGTGTTTATCGTGCATTTAACGGACAGTATGTATATTTGAATGCTCATATTATCATATCGTGGAAGACAAAAATGTTCCCATGGTGTGGACGATTGGTGTTCAAAGCACGCGGCGCTGCACGTGCTTGGCTTCGCAATGCGCGCACTATTCTAATAAACTCAGCCTTCTGTAGGACGAAAATTTAGTAGAAATGTTCTAATGTATTCCGATGGGCGTTGACCGCCTCTAGACTTGCTCTATGAAAATTACTTACGAAATATAGGCAAATTGGTTTAATCTACCTCCTAGAATCCGACATTCGGTTTTAACACGCCATCGCAACCACAAAATCGTATTAAACGAATGTCATGTGCTCGACTATAATTTGAGAATGTTGCCTTTTATAATAATCGATTAGATAAGTTTTGCTCGTTCGGTCTGATATCACGAGAAACCTAAACGCCCAATAAAGAATCGACAGTTTTATGTCTTACATGCGACGTGGCGTGACCGAAAAAACGATTCCGAATGAATTGTTACCGCTTGACTCGTAAATACATCATCATGATAATACGCCGCTTGCATCGATACCCAAGTTCTTGCCACATAAAATAACATACCATTTGATCGCAAAACCCAAACATATTCCATTTTTAAAATTACAAAAATGGCGGACGCGAAAACTGACCAGAGACGCCCATTTCTTAATTAGATTTTCATATTGCTGCACTCTGACCGACATAATTACTACTCCTGACCGACTAACAAAAAACGCCTGTGATTTACTTAGGAGATTTTGAGATATGGCGAGGTGTGTCTACAGGCCGGTTTACCGAAAATCATTAGCGTTGGAGTGGATAGTTTAGAGGACGAGTATATTTTTAATACGACTCGGGAGCGATGGGCGGCGCCGTCTCACTACCGAGAAATGTTACCAACAGAAATCTAATCAACCATAATAACAGGTTACACGCACGCCGTTTGTGTTCACTCACTATCGACTCACCGGGCTAATGTTTAATTAAATCACATTCTGTTTTTTATCTAATACCCAAATGAAACAGCTGCAGCAGCTTCGAAAGTGGTCGTTGAATGTAACGTTGTCGCCGGACCCTATCGTGCATTTAATTGTTGCGCTCTAAACACTAAAGAAAGACGACACACGTCTAAGAATGTAATATATCATAGATTACCACACAGTCACATTGAGAATCGCTTGCTCACGCGGCGATGAATAAAGAAATTCTTGTGCTAAACAAATAAACGCGTACAACAATAGTCGTTGGCAATTCTGATATTGTCGCTTGCTCCTTCACCGAAATCTTTTGTGTAGCGCCCGAGGCGGACGGGACCGCACCTGGCCCGCACTAACGGGCCGTTGTTATGTTTACTCACTGGATGCTAAAAAATACACCTTGGAGGGAAGTCAGGGTATTTTTTAGTTTACACTTCATCTTTCGTCGACGTAGGGCTTAAACATGATAAAAAAATCCAAGGAAGACGCTCCGGAAGGCTCGATTTATGATGTAACAGGCGTTATGGTGCTTTCAGGAAGCGCTGTCGACAGATGCCCAGCACATGTTCTTAAATAATAGGTGGGCACACTCCCAGTGCTTCGTCCTGTACTTGTTTTGTTGTCCTGTGAATCGTTTATCAGCTCTACTGTTTACGATTATTGCAATACTTTGTTTTACCATCGCATATTAACTTTAGAAATTAAGGCGTGTGAAAGCTATTGATATGAGATTCGTAGAGGCAATTACTGGTATGCGCCGGTGTGCCGCCCCGGGGCCTGCTACTGCTTGCCGGCTGACATTACACTACCGAGATGCGATTATCGATACAGTTATGTTGTGACGGCTGCTTATCTCGCTATCCGGCCGTGCATTATTAAATCAATTCATTGCTTGCTCTAGCTAGTGGTAGGTAAGTGTGTGGTTCTCAGAATTATGTTCGTACGTATAACGACTGCCTTCGTTAATTATCTTTCCCGAAGCTTAATCAGTCCATGACAACCATCTGGAAATGCAAATAACTACATTGCACAATCCTTTGCATTCGTTAAATACTTTTCAACAAACGAATATTTATTCGCGGTACAAAAAGTCCTTCATGTCTAACGTTAAATCTCATAAAATAACATTGAGAAATATTTTATTTGACTTCTAAAGATACTTGAGCTCCGAGTGGATAATTTATTTATTGAGTCCAAGAGCCGACGTGCCCGAGGCACTATTGGATACTCTTTGAGAGTTAGAAGTGGACAGTTTTGTAAACAAAAGTGGCGCGTCGTTTGTGTTGGCCATTGACAAGATGTAGTTTCCCACAGCTAGCAAGACAGCGAACTGGCAGCTAAGACCGACAGTGGCAGGTGTCCGAATCGTAAGGAGCGAAATCAACACTTAAATGACTTGCCGTCACCTGCGGAAAACGGGTGATCAACCTTGGCGTCAATTCAACGTCACTATTTCGATTTCATTTTTAAACCCATCGATAATTATGAGCGAAACGATTCAGGATCTACGCTAGCCGCTGACAGTGCTGAACTACATTGTTTAATAAGAGCAGGTTTAGCCGCATCCGGTGGCTTGATTATCAATTGATGGATCATATCCGCGGAAGCGTTGCGTGATCGCACCCTTGCGCTTCCCAAAAATCGCATTCGGAACATCTAAATCGCCTACGTCCGCCTCCGATTGCATAGCCAAGTCAAATTATCAGTTATTTTGCTTTCTTTTGTTTTATTTACTGGAGCTTGCTGTTCAGACTTGTTCTCGTTTTATTTGTAGTGACCTCTGGTTCCATAATTACATGTTATCTGGCGGTCGGCGGCGGCGGAGCACGTACGCGATGCTGCTTCGTCCTTCTTTAAATGTATTATTTATTTGTGAATTGGAATTATATTAATAGATCTGATAGTGGGGTACACCTTCATTTAATATCGTTATTCCGTTAAATTGGGTCGACGGGTATATAATTTGTGCGGTTGTTTCTGTAGAATTGACGTTTCGATTCGGTTAAGTCGAATAGAAAACGAAAACATGAGAAATTAATTTTCCTATGAATTGGGTATGATTACAGATAGTATATTGTTTGTAAGGGCTAATTATGGTGTTTTTAAGTAATGAATTTGTTTAGAATATTTTAACTAAGGAACATAAGGAGCATTTTCCGTGCGCGACAGCCCTGTTGCACCTGAGGCTTCAGTGCACATTCAGTTGCCATAGTTCTCGTGTTCACATTGAAACTAAATTACCCCCAGCCCAAGATTAGTTCCCACAATATTTTATCTAATATCCTTCATTGTCTTTCATATTTATTTGTAACCTTGTGTTCAAATATAATGTTCACTCACACTACAAGGTAACCCGAAACTATAAAATTGATGAGTGTTGAGTAGAATAAAGTTCATAATATTTAATCGGAATGAAAGCCAGATCGAAATAAATTGATAGCATTCGTGTGATTGTATTTTCGTTAGGTACACAACCGGCGTAGCATACGCGTTTTATCTTCTAGATTTATTGTACAGATACGATCTTTGTAAGCCTACACGGGACCGGTAACTCGTGTGCACTATGCTTTATAGTTAGCGCAATCATCGTTAAAATAATATTTGAAAACCGAACTTAAAATTCTTCGCGCCGTTTTGTCAATAAGTCATGACAACGTCCAATGTTTTCATAATGAAAATGCTAGCTTTTTATTTTTCTATTTGTTTGACTACGTTTCAGTAATAGATATAATTGCGCTACAAATCATTTAATTATTGTTTAATGTATATGTTTTATTTTTTGGTGCATGATATAAAATAATCATCGACCCCGTAATAGCGATGTACATAATACAAGTGAGCCGTAACCTCTTTTCATATAGTTACCGCCGCACTTGAACACTCAAAGCCAAACTTGAAAGACCATTACGTATCGTATCAACCTATCGTAGATCACAGATTTCGATATGCACTTCTCATTACAGCCTTCTTAGTAGCACTGACACCCGAAACAAAAGGAACAACAATACCATACCGCACGAAATTAGTCGGGATCGAACGTTTTTATATACGTTTTAATTTTGTTTCGCGTCTGGTTTAATTTTATCTGCTGTCGGGATTACCGGCTTAGGAATGTACCCATCGAACCAACAAGAGTAAAAAGTGGGCATACACGACGAGAAATAAATAAAGGTAGAAACTGGTCGACGCTGAGATTTCTTACCTAGGGCTGCCGCTTTAACTGTCCAAACTAGGACGGGTTACCGACAAAAAATGTTTTCTCACCGGCGTGACTCGCCTAATTCCTTGTATAGAACTTTAATTTGATAGCTCTAAATTGTTTCGGGATTTGTGTTTGAAAGATTCGTATCTGTTCTGTTTTTCTTAAATTAAATTTGTATCGGATTTTCTTGTTTGTGTTGTTTCTTTTTTGTTGTTGTAACGAGTGCAATAAACGCAGCCCTGTTACAGCGCACATTACGCAGCTTTGATGAATGGACAAGCGCTTTTTCAAATCAATGCAGCGGGTAGTCTTCACATTCCGCTTTTTGCGCCTCGCTTATGTAATGTTTGCCTGCCAACAACGATGGGAGTAGTTTGTCCGCTTTTTCGACTAGCTATTGCATTTAACTTGCGTGAGCTTTACAAATATGTAATATGTTACATAAAGATTGTAGTTAATACTATTAATCAATCACAACGGGCGCCGGCGACGAATCAAAACAGTGAATCACGCTTGGGAACAATGAAATCTCACGGTCGAATGCGGGCGTCAAACGGTCGACGTTAACAGGTCAATTTACTTCTGTAACCCTTTCCCACGGTGATAAACAAATATTTATCTTTTATCCGTACTTTACTAATTAAAATTATCCCATAAATGTCCGCAAAAAAACTACACCCGCGTGCGCGCGAAACTCGTTTACGCAAAAGTACCTACATTATTTCAGCATACTCGGACGTTCTCACAGATTGAATAATAAGCATGGACGTAATAAACTTTTAGTGCCTACTGTTAGCTAGACATCCAAGTTTAAAATAAATAGAAAAAAGACAAAATGACAATTCCAAAGAGGTCGTTTTTAAATTACATATTCATAAAGAGATCTAATAGGCTCGATCCACCTGATGGCAATGTATTAACAAGCTCTATAGCGAGCGCCATGTGCAACTGCTACTTTTTGCCACTGCTAAACTATGCCATGACGTCACGCCTACTCGTTAGAGCCATGTTAGTCTGCTTGCAAGTCAATTTCTAAGGTTGATTTTGCGAAGACTGTCAATACTTTGGACACAAGCGGAAAGTATATTAGCATAAACGAATGCTATATGACTTCACACTATCCAGATGTTTGGAGGATATCTTCTCCGACACAGATTGTTGTATAAAATATATAACCTTCTTATCTTTTCAGACACTCTTATTGCGCGCATGACGAAGCAAAGTATAGCGGACGTCGGAGGGCCATGGATTGAAGAGGAGCAACGGTGGGGAGGTCCTGGTAGTGCTCATCTGAGGCTCTCATACAGAGTAACGTGTGCGGCGCATTACTATGGGTCTGGTTGCGAAGTGCTGTGCAGGCCGAGGGATGACGCTTTTGGACATTACACTTGTTCTTCGTCAGGAGAAATAGTCTGCAAGGCCGGCTGGACGGGCGATTATTGCTCGAAACGTAAGTGTATTTTAGTTATTATAAGTGTCCCACACAAATGGGATAAAAGTATCCCACTTCTAAAGCACTTTACGCACCCAATCTCACTAGTTTCATTCAGTTTCTCGTTCTAATATAAAATAAACTTTACATTAATTTGTTAATACATACACCGTTGCAAATTCTTTACATGGCAGAGTGATTGAAATAGGTTGTTATGTAAATCACCCACTGACATAAAAATGTTTCGGCGTAATGTACTAAGAATAACGCACAGTAAGATCGGTAAATATAGTGTTGAATACATCGATTAGTCGGTTCTATAACAGATAATCTTATAATACAAATAGAACTTTAAATATCCTTGCCCATTTTACCTTAGTCATAGTAGTTCCAAATTTCCAATAACAAATGCTAATTCACTCTTCCTCATTAAGCAAACGACTATTTTTTAGCCCGACATCCTTTCATAAACATAATAATTGTGACCCCTATAACCAATGATGTAATCTAAATTAACGTAGTATGTAGTAAAAAAAATAGAGAACTTGTATAAAAAATACAGGAATTCAAAGAGACTACACTCCTGTGTCGCCGTGTGGGGCCGGCTTTAGAATTTTCCCACCCCTCTCCACCCATGGGAGTCGTAGGAGCCGACTGAGGGAATACCGGAGGAGTGGGCAGCAGCACTCTCTCGAGTATTAACAACATCCACTGCGATCGCCAACCCGCCTGCCAAGCGTGGCGATTATGGCACTATCCCCCATATGAGCGAAACACATGTTGTGGCGTTCTCTTGCGGAGGCCTATGTCCAGCAGTGGACTTCGAAAGGCTGATGGATGGATGGACACTCCTGTGGCTGTGCTGTGGACATAACTGTTCCAAAAAGCTATATTATTATAAACTTAAAACACGATAAAATATTTTAAGAACAATTCAAATAATGATCGTACAATACACTACGTAGGTACGATTTATCTACATTAAATATTTAAAAAAAAACACTAAAGGAAATGCAAAATTACATCCTCTATAATCTATATATCCACGATGCTTTTAAATCCAACCTTCTCACAGTCTTTATTCAATTCTTGTTTTAGTAAAACATTTCGAATAAATATAGCTGGCTAGCTGTTCCAAGCTCTCAATAAGGAAAAAATATGATGTTGGCATTTTCTAATACCGTTTTGACAGCTGTAATAGAAGTCTTGGTTAGTTTTGTTATTTCAAATAGCGAATAGTAATGGCACTAATTATCTCAGAGCACCATAGTCGTAAATCGTTTTTTTTTTTAATTAGTCCTATATTGCTATTAGTGTGGATTTTATTTATAAGGTTACATCTACTTCCCGTAGCATTGTCCGACCTCCAAGTGAACGACTTATAATTGTAATAACTAATTTTTTGTACGTCTCGGCGTTATAAAATAATAAAAAATATTCTATTGTAGGTAATTATAGTAGTTCATTGTAAAATTTTCCATGTACTTACCTAACTTATTCACATTTTATGTTTCATTGTTAAATATTTTCCTGTGACGCAAGATTTCGCAATCGTGATTTAATTAACGCTTTTAGATTTTTTTGTTTAATCAAATGGGTAAATAAAATATTTAAGATGTGCAAAACTTTGTTAAATTTAAGATTTATTTTTTTCACAGTAAAAAAGTATAGCTTAATATAATGTAATGTAATTTGATTTTCATAAATGATAAGAAAAAGGCGGATTACTTTAGTGATTTTAATCTGAATATTTGCATGGAAATGATTGGTATTAAACGTGAAACAGGTCCCAGGTTGACGACTCTGTAATATTTAATTGATATCAATTTAACAACGTCTTATATAACTAATAGACATGTTAAAAAATTCTTACGCCTCCATATTTGACTTGTTGATATAATCATGTTGTGATGTTATATTTGATGGATCGCGAGCGTGTGACAGTCTGCGTGGTCCGTGTTTTCGTTCCATCGCGAATCATGCGTTTGTAAACAAAAGCAACGGAAGTAGCTCATTGATGACTGTCGCCGATATCCGCTGAATACTTTCGCGTTCCAATCGTCGATGTTCAACATATCTAATGAGGTATAAAGTGTACGTGATTACGACCTGCCGTATGTTAAGCACATCGCGTCTTGTATTGTGAAACAAAGCTGCGCGTCTCGGTGAGATGCATTGTGGCCGGGCGGATGTCGCGTCGCAATCTCGGCAGCCCCACCTGCCGACGCGTTCCCACACTCCGGCGCCGCAAAAAACACGCCAGACTGAGACAGAGCGAGTATTGCCGTGTAGCGCGCCGTCTTGCTTGCACCAGGGCTGCCCGCCACCCGCTCTGCTCCACATGACAGGATAACCACGAAATCTCAATTTTCTGGAAAAAGTAAACAAACGATGTCTTGACTCAATCGATATCCGAAACATCTTGACAATGCAAGCAAAAAACTTATAACGTAAACGTGTGAAATGCAACATCGTGAATGTAAACGGTCGTACGTTACACAAATGTAAGGCAATAAAACTCGACAACCCTATCAGCAGAGTTTGTATCGGCGATTACGAAAATGTAAAAGCCAGAGAAGCGGCCATAATGTAATGAAAACAACGCTGTACGTTAGCGCACGCACACACACACGGCTCCACGGGCACACAGATGCCACGAATCGGGTCAAAAACACCTTTAAACGAGAACTGAACACCAATCGAAATATAAACTGTGTACTTGACCGTGTCACGATACTTTACTCACATCTGCTGAACGGTATCTCGCCTTCTGGGAAAGCTTAACAAACCTGCAAACTTATTTGCATGTCCCGACTGCATTATCCTCCGTCCAGCTCTCATTGTTAATAATAGGGTAAACATCGCGAGAGAAACCCTTTACGGGCGCTTAATTTCGCCTAATTGTTAGCAAGAGTAAGGTTCTCACGAATATTACTCCTGTTGTATTGCGAATCCCACGCGAACCTAATTTCCGTTTCGTAGGAGCAGATGTCGAGATCAGTCAAATATTTGCCGAGCACATGTGAAAAGTATCTTAGGAGACGTTTTTGTCAATCTACCTGTCCTCGACGAAGGCTGATGCGGCGCGGCCGTGGCAAACTCAAGACCTTGGTCGCAATGCGGCCTTTCATCACAAATCGATACTGTTCATATTCATTGATAGTAATTGACTTGCAAGAACGTAGTTAAACATCCTCCACGTAACATCTTTGTGTCCACTTACAGACCAAATTAGTTTTCGAGAGTAATTTTTACTACCGTTTTACCTCAGTTCGAGGGTCAAGATAAGATCAAGTGTTTCTGGAGTGCATAGAAGCACATACACGCACTTGAACGCCTTTGATCTGCACTCGCAGACCGACGAAGGCGCCCGGCGCACTTTTTACTTTCTTTTATGTTATCCATAAAGTTTTATTAATAATTCATTGTAATAGCTCAGTAGGGGTCATGAGAAGAGATTGTTTAAATATAACAATTTATTTTATTCGCGAAAGTGCGAAGCGCTCGTGAAAGCGGATTATGTTTTACATTTTCTCCACAAAATATAGCAACTCGAATTCAGCGGCCACCAGCTGCTGCTCGGGACTTAACTCGGGGCTTTCTATGTGCGCGACTGTAAAAACTACTAGTCTAGCTAGATAGCGGCGGTTACGATAACTTTTAACTCCCAACCTAATTCTTTCAAATTGCTTCCTCGTTCAATTTAGAATAAAATTGTAAGAATCGCTCGCATTTACATTCCGATAGGGAATTAAAGTTATGACCAAGATGGCGTCTAGTATTTTTCTAGTAAGTTAGGGGAATAGTAACGGTCGAGTGACGGTTAGGCTCCCCGCGCTATCTGCCCCCTTTGTATTCGCTCCGATAACTTGCCCATGCGCACCCGACCGATACGACTCCGGGCCGTGGTTCTTGTTTCTAAACACTATTTACTATACATCGTCATACATTACGCGTTGTCTTTCACAATATCTTCCATGCTACTTGTTTGCGCCGCAATGAGCTCTGACAATTCGATATTAACGCAAATTTTATTCCCTATACGAGGTCAAAACAGGGTAAGGTTCTTCGTGTAGGTATAGCACGAAGTTAACGATGCGCATATAGTAAATGTGTAGTGTTCGTAACAACTTTTTAATATAATTAGAAATAGTCAGTCGTTTCAAACGGGAAAGATTAAATTATAAAGTTGCGGATATAGTAGTTTATGGGCGATGCGGCGAGCGAAGATAAATAGTGTATGCGCGCGACCTCGCCCCCGGCCCGGGATGCTAACGAACCTCTCTCTTTGTTGCACTCGCGTGTCCTTAAGCGAAGATTCCATCGTGAATGCCGCCAACCTGTATCATCCACGTGATTAAACGCCCTAGCTTCGTTTACAATTGAGAAACCCCATTAGCGAGTCCACCATCGCACACCTTTGTCTTTGCGACACGCTAACGAATGTATTCTCTTTGTTACAGCGCGCTGTCTGCCCGGTTGCGACGCTGAGCACGGCCACTGCCTCAAGCCCGACCAGTGCATGTGAGTATCCACTTCACACCTTTGTGCTAAACGCCCGTTACCTCCCTCCGCGTCTAAATCATTCATTCTCCTCATTGTTCCGCTCACAAAAAAAATACACCTTTTGTCGCTGGTTATCACGTCCTATTCTTAAACTAATGAATGTTTTCTTTAATTTCAGTTGTCATTCAGGCTGGGTGGGCGAGCTATGCGATCAGTGCGAGCGGCATCCTGGTTGCGTGCACGGTACTTGTTCCCGGCCCTGGGACTGCATCTGTGAGGAAGGCTGGGGTGGTCTGTTTTGCAACCAGGATCTCAATTACTGCACGAACCATCGACCGTGTCGAAATGGCGGCACCTGTCATAACACCGGGCAAGGCAGTTACACTTGCGTGTGTTCGCCGGAGTACACGGGCCCGGACTGCGAGAAGTCTCTACAATCTTGCTCTGTGCAACCTTGTTTGAACGGTGGCGCTTGTGTTCAAGACGAAAGCGGCGAGCTAGCGTGCGCCTGCCCGCAGGGGTACGAGGGCGCGCGCTGTGAGACACGCCGTTTGACTTGCTTCGACCAACCCTGTCGCAACGGAGGTATCTGCGAACCTCGCCCAACCGGCTACATCTGCGTATGTCCCGTCGGCTACGCCGGAACTGACTGCGCGCTTGAAGCGGATCCTTGCGCTGCCAATCCCTGTAGAAACGACGCTACTTGTACCCGAGCCGGTGACGGTTTCAAATGCACATGCAAAACCGGATTCAGAGGAAACCGATGCGAAATCGACATCGACGACTGCGCGGGCATCACTTGTGAGCACGGCGGCACCTGCGTCGACTTAGTGAACGGGCAGAGATGTCAGTGCGCGCCGGGCTTTTTGGGCCCACGATGCGAAACGAGAGTAGACCTATGTTTAACGAAACCGTGTGCGAACGGCGGCGAATGTTTGATTCTCGACAACGACTACGAATGCCGATGTCGGCCGGGTTTCACCGGCAAAGACTGCAGCATCGACATCGACGAGTGCGCATCATCCCCGTGTCGGAACGGCGGGAGCTGTCGGGATAGGGTGGACGGATATCACTGTTCGTGCCCTCCCGGCTGGGGTGGAAGGTCTTGCGCGGTGTCGCTGTCGGAGCTGGCGTCGAAGCAGGCGGGCGGGCACCAGCGGCGGGTGGGGGACGAGGTGCGCGAGGAGGAGCGCCTGTCGGGGCCGCAGGTGGCGTGGATCGCCAGCGTGACGGCCGTGGTGCCGCTGGCGGCGCTGGCCGCGGTGGGCGCCATCGTGTGCGTGCGGCGGCGGCGGCGGCGCGCGGCGCTGGCGGCGGACGCGGAGGCGCGCGCACAGAACGCGCACAACGCGGGCGGCGCCGCGCCGGGGGGCGGGCACGTCATCCGCAACACGTGGGGCAAGTGCGAGGCGCACGCGGCGCCCGAGTGCCAGAACGCGCACAACGCGGCGGCGGAGGAGTGCAAGCGCAAGACGCTCAACACCGAGAGCGCGCGCCTGCTCGCCGCGCTCGACCCGCGCCTCTCGCGCCTCTCCGCGGACTCCGCCTACTGCGCCAATAGGTCAGTATGAACAACAATATAGTCGAAGTAGCCCAGTACTAGTTGATATCGAGCATGCTTTACCATGATAATTTTTTTTTACGATTCCCGATTCTAGTACCTAAGCACCGGAATCGGAATTTCAAATTTATTAAATTATTTAAAACTAAATTATCAGTATCACGGTTGGTTTGTCTAAATAAATTAAGTTTTATACTGAGCTATTCAAATCTTGAATAGTATGAAAGTGTTATTGAAACGGAACTGTTCTTAACGCTCCAAAAATCAAAGTAACTCGATTTGATTATTGTATCTAACTGATTGTTCTGTTGTTACAGCGATACATCGCTAGTGAAGCGAGCGCTAGAAGGCGGAGGGGTGTACGTGCTCGACGACCATTGCCTGCCGCCGACGTACGCGACGCAAGTGTAGTGATACATCCGCGACAATGGACAAAATAACTTATTTATTCACAACGGACGCTAGTGCGAAATAGGCTGTGCGCCGCGTGTAAATATAGCGTTAAAAAGTGTAAAGTGACATGTATAAAACGGCTAATTTTAAGCGTTCCGATGTATTTATTTAAGAGCCATTCGTACGCCCCTGTAAATAATATTGGCGGGACGAATAGTCTTGTTTTTGCCCCTGAACGGTGAACGTCGCCCTACTTTCGGCGGCAATTTTTGTAAAGGCCCAAGTTCACGAGACTATACTTGATCATACCATTATCATCTGGTAAGAACAATTTGTACTGAGTGCTAGTTCCAATTTTACTGTGCTAGATCGTGAGCAAGGGTCGTAAATGCTACGGGCGAGGACCGCGTGAGCCGAGGGGCCAGTGGACTCTGTCCACGTCGCGATCTCTGTAGGTATCGGGCGACGGCGTCCACAGTTCGGTCCACTGTGCGGCGCCGAATCGTGTCGCGACCACTTTACCTGGCACTGTAATGTTGCCAGCTATACTGCCTTCTCTAAACGCCTTAATTCGAACTATGTTTAAAATTAACTATGTACTGATTTTTTCTTTATCTCTACACTTTTTTGTATGTGGCAACAGAAGCCGTGTGAGGTGGTCTCGCCTCGAACTCGCACCACTTATCACTATCCCTCTAGACTCGCACCCTTATACAAGCCAAACCGTGCGTAAAATAAGATTAGAATAATTTATATTAAAAAAAAATGATAATAATATTACGCAAATGATGCGTCCTACAGTTTTACATTGATTTATATTTTTGTGATTGACTAATTATTGTCATATGTTCCTATGATTACTACAGTGAATTTCCCAAAAAAAAAATCTTGATCAGGTTTTGTTGAAAATCGACGTAGATTTTTTCTTTCCTTACTATTCGTACTCGGGATATTATTCAGTTAGCATGATAATTTAACGTTCCTGTGTGAGCGTCATTCGTGCTGCCTCAATGCTTCAGTGGATTGTAAAACCTACTATCTCACGCATTTAGGCTGTTCGAATCACGCCCGCGACTCACAAATGTTCATACGCACGTAATTAGTCTATAGGTTAAAATTAACTTCAGTACTTATAGAAACAAACTGTCGAAACCTAAGTCATTGTGTATAAAACATAAGCTTTAGTATTGTAAGTATATTCTCCATTACTTTTGTAAGAGTACTGCGACAATATAAAGATGTCATTAGGCAACATAGGACATTCTCTGGTTGTTTTTTAACTTATTTATTTTAATAGGTGCAACTCGATCAAAGGCGAGATGCGTTTATACTTTATAGATTCAGCGCTCGACGCAGCTAACATTTTTGTAATGTTGGCGACGTTGACCCAGAATCGTTTTTATGAAAAAATTACATTTTTATAAAGTCCGTGTAGATATTATGCGGTAAGTGATAGGTATTATTAAGTCTTATGTTGCCTTCTGCACTCGAAAGTAGATTAAAGAGGTTAAATCGACAAAATTGTAAAAATATGAATAGACTGATGATCAATAATAATTCTTGTATTTAATTTTTTAAGATGACAGATAAGTTTAAATTATGAGCAGTTAAAAAACATCCAAATGTACTAAAAATATAATCGTAATTTTTGTACTTAATTGATCACAGTGAACCTTTCATTTTTCTTTTTGAGAATATCGAAATGATATATCAAAATTATGTATTTCATTCCGACCAATAAAATGACATTAATTTTAATTTATTTATCACAATAGTATCATTATAATAATTGTGAATTTCTTTAATTTTATTAACAAAATCATTGTTTAATTATTTTTTGAGCTTGCATTTACAAACGACTGATGTGAAAATTGACGATATTTTGGACAAGTTTTATACAATCATGGATGTATTTGTTCCTGTATGTGAATATACTAAGAGATAAAATTTCAAATCATTCCATTTCTTAGCTAAGTAGCCTTTATCTGTAAATCTTACTTTAATCATTATTTTCTTATATTGTTTATTTTGCATGTGAAACAATTTTAATAATTCTACATTTCGTCCGTGATTGGACAAAGTACAATTTATCTTTTTATCTATTTTAGTATAATGTAACCTTTTGGTATATTCACATAGAATTAATGTTTCAAAAGAAAAATGAAAGAATTGTTGTTAAAGTGAACTGTAAGCAATAATTCCATAATAGATTGTAACAGAAAAAAGTCATTGTAATGCCATTGCAGTGATATATTGCCAGCGAGTGTTTGTGACGAACGTGTGTAATTAATGCAGTGGATGCAAACAAGAAATAAAATGTTAATAATAAACAATTGTTTACAAAAAATTAAAAACAGACATTTTATTTTTAACCATCACATTAGGCATACCCTTTTTTTTTATTATTTAAGGATATTTTCCTAACCGCACACCCCGTCGTTCGGGGCAACGAACAGGGTAGTGTGGGGCCCTCACCCACTAAAGAAACCCGCCCTGTGCCGTCTCTCCGCCTTTATTGGCGGGCCACCGGAACCATATTACATTCCTTCAGTGGTACATTAGGCATACCCTACACGAGGTGTGTGTAAAGAAATTGAATATACAAAATAACATTGGAAATAACAATTAAATCAGTGGGGAAGCACATGTTAAACAACGGATGAGTACCTAAATCTATCTTTTAGACAGGGCATTGGTAGAAACTTTCTACCAAGTGGTATGTAACAATCCAGACGCGTAAATATTCTACAATCGCGTGTAATATAAATATTAGGTAATGATGTGCCAGATCGTTAAATGTATATCCGGGAATACGGATTCGAATCTAGTCACTAGATCCGGGATTGACGATGTCAACTTTTAAAAAACTGTTTAATAAATACAGGATTGTGATAAATATAGAGTTGCAAGCACGTTTCTTTGCGTGCATAAAGTATATTTTCCACTTTGTGTTTAATATAATATTTAATTTGCGTTTAGATACCGCCAGTTGTTGTAGGTTCGATTCCCACTCAGGAGCTCTTTGTGTGATCCACAAATGGTTGTTCCGATTCTGGGTGTACTTTGTGTCCGTGAAATTGTATGTTTGTTTCTTAGTGCAGGGTCTTTTAAAAATATAAATAAACAAGTTGGTACTTACCAACAGTAGGTAAGTAACTGCTAATATTTACCTAGTTTTTGTAACATAAAATATATTAGTGGCGTAGCGTGCATAGTTGCCGCCCGGGCTTGGGCTGGAGGGGGGCGTTAAGGTCCGCTTTTAAAGCTTTTCTTATATATCTCGTAAACGGTGGCTCATAGCAAAAAACAATCTTTTACTCAAGCAATCTACATAAAATTCTCTACCAAAACAGGTACTGTACCCTTTTTCGCTGGTATTAATATTTAACGAGATATCAAAGAAGAAAAGTTAATTATGATCAATTCTCGCGTTTTTACGTATTGGTTCAAACTGCTGGCGTACACGGCACGCTCCTGTGGGTCTAGCCAAGTTGCATTCTATGATCGCTAACGCTAATAGAAAACTATTTAAATGTATGGAAATTTGACATCTTTAACCATAGATAAAGAATATTTATGTAACTCATTAACAATATCTATAACGCTAAGTCACTGACTTAACGTTAGGGATGTCAAATTTCCATACATTTTAATAGTTTTCTATTAGCGTTAGCGATCATAGAATGCAACTTGGCTAGACCCACTGTAGCATCGACGGGCGCAAGGGACTCACGGCAAGGTCACCGCCAACCAACCACGACGCACACGTGGAGTGGCGTGAGCGCCGAGGATGGTCCGACCAATCAAATGAATGAGAGCGTGGTAACGTGGGATAGCCGCCGGGTGTAGGGATAAGCAAAATTTCAAAAGTATCCATACCAGAATGAAGGTATCGAGTACTTTTTAATAGATTTATTAAAAACGGGTATCGATACTTTTTGCGTATCCCTAGCCGGGCCGAAGCGGGCGGGCGGGGTTCTCACTAGAGGTTCCGGTTCCCGGTTTATTACTATACTCTTTGCTAGAGCGTGTAGCGCCAGTGAGTGTAGTAGTTGTGTGCGCGCATGATTACTTTACTCTATGGTGCGCGCCGAGATTCGTGGCAAAATCGTTCAGAGGTTATTAAACAAGTGCATCGCGTCGCGAGTTATAATTTTTGTTTCTACGTGACACTCTCACTACAACATGTCCGAGAACTGTTTGAAAATGTGAAATTCCAAAAATGTCAAATGGTTGAATTCTGCTCCTGCCCAAGAAGAAGTGGGCAAGCTGGGAGTTCTGGAGGTGCAAACATTTGAGGGTAGGGGTGGTTCCCCTACGCATTACAACAAATTACTATAGAAGACATGAGCTTGCTGAAGCCCATCCCCACTGACATATTCACACCCACCATTCAAGATCTCTTGTGGATGAGTGGCAAGTGGCTCCAGGAAATGGAACACATTTTGTAGATGCCTACCATTCCAGAATGGAAAGGTTTTATGCAATTGACGAGTAGAGGTACATTTATTAACAAAGAAACATCTTTGGTAACTTTTCTTCCATTTATCAATTCGCCACCGAATGAGTACAGCACTATACGCATAGCATTACAGTATGCTTTAGAAAAGAGTCAGGAGGTAGGAGCCACCATTTGTATTGTACCATTTGACCAGCCTTTATATTTAAAGGCCAGGGAAATCACGTCTGGGACTATTATGGTGAGACTTGGTGGGTTTCACCTTCTAATGTCCTTTTTGGGTTGCATTGTTCACACAATGGCTGGATCTGGACTTAAAGATATACTATGTCAAATTTTTGCTGCTAATTCAGTTGACAAAATGTTAACAGGACATGCCTACAGCCGAGCCGTTCGAGGACATTTGCTCGTTCAGCTTGTTTTAGCTCATATTATTCTGGATGGAGCCAATGTCTCAGAAGAAGAGAAGAGGGACATCTCGACTATGTTGACGAATATAGAAGGATTTCCTCCAGACAAACTTAAAAAGAATGCTTTCTTGATGTCTACTTTGAAAAAATTTCAGAACCATCTGGCAAGCCTTAAAGAGAATGGGCCTACCGCTGCTTTGTGGGTGCAGTATTTCAATATGGTTACCCTCATGAAGAAATACATTGATTCTGAGCGTTGCGGTGATTGGGACGGCCACTTGGCGTGTGTACAACAGATGATCCCTTTCTTCCATGCCAGTGGGTCCAATACGCGAAATGTGCCCATCTCTACGTGCAAGACATGATGCAACTGAAAAACAGCCATCCCCAAACGTACAAGGAATTTGCAGAAAAAGGCTTCTTTACCATTAATCGTACAGGCACACCTTGGGCAAGAGTTTGGTCAGACATGGATGGATGGATGGTCATAGAGCAAACTCTCATGCGCTCCATGAAAAGTTCAGGTGGCCTGACGCGGGGGAGAGGAATTACTGATTCTGTATTGGCCAAATGGATTTGCGGATCACCAGGATGCACTGCCATCTGCACTTCATTGGAGGATTACGCCAATGTGATTTTTGCTAGTGGAGAACAGCACGTTGATTTCCGACTATCACGGCAACAGAGAGATTTACAAGATCGAGCTAAGATTCGAGAATGGTTCAGTGAACATCCCCCATTTCCAATGTTGAATTCGCTAATGTCCTTGTCAACGGGCATCCTGGGAAATTCCAAAATAAATTGCCACCAAGCTCTAGATATTGGTACCAAAACGATGCGAAGTTTCACTGGGCGCAAATTCAGTGACATGAAGCAGTCTAAGAAGAATGTGGTTTTGTCACTAGCCAGTATGAGCAGTAGCATTAAAATCAATGGTGAGACAGTTACTGTTAACCCTTTGACAATTTTCCAAAGAACTGTCATAGCAAAAAAGAACGAAGAAGATGTTGAAGACCTTTTGACTTATGAACTAACCCCATTCCCGATGGCATTAAACCCTCTTGGAACAGTCCAAGAGGGTTTAATGCGAAAAGGGAAGAAGTCATCCCTCTACGATTTTTTGCCAGTAGAGAACAACGCAGCTCTCGATCTCAACCAAACAACCAATGTGGTAGATGGTGGTTTACTACTACACCGTATGAAATGGAACCCGTCCTCCAACGTTTCTACCATTTTCCATCAATACATTACCTACGTCCAGAAACATTACGGTCCAAATTGTGTGGTGGTTTTTGATGGTTACAGTGATGTCAACAGCACTAAACGAGCAGAGCAGAAGCGACGAGGTCTGACTAAAACTTTGATTTGGTTGATATTAACTGTAACGAAAATACGATCATTACTGTTCAACAGGAGCATTTCCTCGCCAACGAAAAAAATAAATGGAGGCTGATTCAGTTCCTCACCGAGAAAATGACAGCAGCAGGGATTGAAACAACTGTTGCAACAGGAGATGCTGATGGTACTATTGTCAGATGCGGGTTGGATAAGGCTGCCGTTTATCCAACTATTGTAATATTTGGGGAAGATGTCGACTTGATAATCCTTCTCATGGGATTGGCTCCACCAAATATTAACGTGTTCTTTATGAAACCAAATTGTTTTCAGTGCGACAACTTCAACAGCTTCCATTTGCCAAGACAATTCTCCTTCTCCACAGCTTCTCCGGATGCGACACCACCTCCGCAATCCATGGAAAGAGCAAAGTGGGAATTGTTAAGCTGTTCACAGTTAAACAACCTGACCCAAAAAATCTCAGACATTTTTAATGAGCCTTCAACATCACGTGAGAGTATTGAACAGGCCGGCGAGAAACTGTTTCTGGCAATTTACAAAGCGCCTAACCAGGAACAAAATCTAAATAAATTACGATAATCAGCTTTTTTGAGAGCATCAATGAAGCTGAAATCAGATCTGGCCACTCTTCCTCCTACCAGAGGAGCTTCGAAGCAGCACTGGTTGAGAGTGTACCTACAGGTATCATTAACCACAGAAGTTGTCAAATACTGCAATTTAAATTTATATTTGAGCTAAATACTTACGTTTATCTTATCACATCTTTTATAGATACAACAATGGCTCAGCAAGCCCCTACCACCTACTCAATGGGGCTGGGCCAGAGGAGACGATGGCATCCTAAAGCCAGTGACAACAAACGATCCTGTGGCACCTGACTCCATCCTCAACAGCATATTTTGCCGATGCATGACTGGGTGTGGGGTGAGATGCGGCTGCCGGAAAGCAGGAATTGCCTGTTCCAGTGTTTGCGGTGTATGGTCCGGCTCATGCACTAACGGAGCCCCAATCGAAAGACCGTCGACGATGATGATATTATGTTAGATTTAGAAGATAATTATAATATATACTATACTACTTGTTATAGTCTTTATTTAAATACTAAAGGCAACCGACGAATACAAATATATATATATATATCAATTTTGTTTACGTTTTCAAAATTGAAATATACATTGATAATTTCTAATAAAATAAAATAAGTAAATATTTTTTGTGTTTGGTACTTATCCACAAAAAATCCCACAACTCTAGCTTCAGGCAGTCACCACTAGGCTATGAGGCAGTCTAACTGCCCCCGCACACTATCTACTTTTAGCATGCTACTGCATAGAAGGAGAAGATATTTTTATGTAATGCATTTACAATAATTGTTAACTAGGCATGTGTTTTTATAGTTAAAGATCAATAATAAAACAATTTTCTTTAGAAAAAATTTTATGTAATGAAAATAGAAAAATATTTCATATATATTTTTCAATTTAAGCCCACAACCACAGGCAGGCCGTCTACCACTGGCTTGGAAAGATCTTCTGAGAAGAGACCATAAAACCTCAGCAAGGATGGCCATCATCATAAATTTTTCATCAGCTACCTAGAATAAAAATTATTTTCTAAAACAAAAAAAGTATATAGGTATGTTGCTTTTCACTCTTACTAGGGGCGTTGGTAGTCCCCATTTGCATAGAATAACAATGCACTTAGAACCTAAAAACAAAAAATGATTTTTGATCTATATTTTTTAGCATTTGACGTTATCCGCTACTTTTTAAGGTACAAACCTTAACATAAAATGATTTTATTACCTACTTACATAAAAATTAAAGTACTATGAATCTAGGTTCTTACTCAATATTAGTAGCAACATAATTAAAATTCTAAATGAAAGATCTTTAAACAGTGGATATTTGGATTATCGGTTATTATGGTAGGGGAGACTGGGGACACTTGCTCCCCATTTTGGTTTTTCATTAATATCTCTAAGGTTATTAAAGTTTTACAGAATATTTTTATTAACAAAAATTTATCTTTCTATCCTTTTGCATCATTAGATTATGAAATTTATCTGTGTTAACCTGATTTTTTTTCGTTTTTCCTGAAGACTACAAAAGGATCAAGTGTCCCACGTTCTGGGACACTTGATCATGGTATGGGGTAGACTTGATCATAAGGAAAAAAGTGCATTTTAGTGCATAATATGCATGAATAAAAGGTTTGTTTAGTAGGAAATTTGTAATTTATGAAACTTTATATTTATTACCTCAAAGTTACTTAAGTACCTGCTATAGTTTTCCTAATCCTAAATATTACGTTTTTTTGCAGACGCTTTATGAAAAAAATCTTCTAATTTATTAATTAGAAGTAATACAGTTGTTTTGGTATGACATCAACCTTAATCTTCTAAATTCTTAATCATATTCTTGCTACTTTTGTTTCCTTGCATACTTTTTCAACGTCATTAGAGGCACGTTGAAGGACTTAGCTGTGCTTTTTAAGCTATTATTAGTTTCCTTTTAGGACAGCTTTGACTACTGGCTTTTATTTTGTCTATTGGTTGGAGTTTGTCAACCCTTCCTTTTGTATATTCTAGGCATTTTAAAATGTATAGTAAGTAACAAAACAAAAACATATAATCTTGCAAGAATGTAGGGATACTTGATCCCATAATCTAGTCTACCCGAGTTTGCCATGATCAAGTGTACCCTGGACCGTTATTTTACAAAAAAAAAATTTTTCGAAATCATAACAAAATGTTAATTAAAGAATACACATCTCTACACACACTTTAATAAATCAGGTGTAAGCAATTTTAATTGTAATAAATAAATTATTATTATGAATATCTTAAAATAACAATCAAAATACTTTAAAAAAAAGGTGTTGACACGATGTAAACAAAATTGCACCACTGCTTTGAAGTTGTCGATATTAAGCTTTCAAAATGGTAGTTATTCATTGACGATAGCAGTTAAGATCAGTGTGCATTTTACGAATTTAAAAATAAATTTTGCTTTTGTTGTTATGGCCTAGGGATCAAGTGTCCTAAGGGAACAAGTGTCCTCAGTCTCCCCTACCTATAACATACATAATCATATGTAAGTACATACCTACGATATAACTTATCCAATGCGCGAATACGTGATGTGAAATAAAACTTACCTACCTAGGTCTCCAATGAGATTCTTTGTGAACTCTTGAGATTTGTAGTTTCTCTTAGGGTATCATAGAGATACACAAATCCCTCCTTGGATAGCCGATATCGTTCCACAAAATGAGTGTCGGAAATACGGCTAGGCACGTTTAATCTCCGCCTTTGTAGGAGCTCCTGTCGCTCCTCATCATTCTCAGCCTCCTCAGCTAACCTCCACGCAAGATATCGTCTCGCCAACATAATAATTTTAGATAATCGAAAGTTTAGATAAGTGAAGTCGGACTCCATCCATCCATCCATCAGCCTTTTAAAGTCCACTGCTGGACATAGGCCTCCCCAAGAATGGGGGATAGTGCCGTAATCGCCACGCTTGGCAGGCGGGTTGGCGATCGCAGTGGATGTTGTTAATACTCGAAGGAGTGCTGCTGCTCACTCCTCCGGTATTCCCTCTGTCGGCTCTTACGACTCCCGTGGGTGGAGAGGGGTGGTACAATTCTAAAGCCGGCCCCACACGGCTAAAGTCGGACTCATACTGCCAAAATACAATAATAAGGTCGAAAACTTTCATCGAATTCGTTAACTATGGTTCTATTGAGCTCGTACTACCAATTTTAATTCCACTACGTTTCCGCTAGGGGCGCTGCAAGTAAATGTATGGAATGACTTGAAACTACATATTTATCGTATTCGAAAACTATCAAAAACTCGTACTACCCCTAGTACCTGGACGAAACGGGGCCGAGTCTCGCCAAAACACAATTCGGTTTCCGTCGAGGGCGCTCCATCGTGGACGCGATCATCCACGAAAGCACTTTCCCAGGATCATGTTCACTGAAGTAATGTCACACAGTTCCAGTGGTCTGCCAGTAGAGGCGGAGAGACGGCAAAGGGCGGGTTTATTTATTGGGTGAGGGCCACTGTTCGTTGCCCCGAACGACGGGTTGTGCGGATAGGTGAGTTAATTTTATTGTCGCCTTACCAGATAAGAAAAAAAAGGGTAATGTTGTATTGGCGATGTCTCTTGACATAGCCAATAATAATAATCACTTTATTTCAATTACAAACCCATATACATATAATTACAAAAATAACACAAAAGCACACACACCAAAAATTATAGGTAACATCAATATCCAATGAACATACTAAAAAGAGAAAATAATAATGAAATAATGAAAATGTATCAAATAATAATAAAAAAAATCTTAATCTAAATCTAGGTACCGCACACAAGCCTTTTGCAGCAATGCCTAGTGAACGGGCAGTCAAGACGGCCCACTATCATGGTCAGCACGGTATTTGAGCTGGCCCTCACCCTGCACACCAGGGACGCGCACCGTTTGCGCATGGTGGTGTGGAAACGTGTGGGGCCGGCACCAAGAATAGCTCCACCCCGTCTCTTCCTATGGGAGTCGTAAAAGCCGACTGAGGGATTACCGGGGGACCAGGCAGCAGCGTTCCCCTGTGTACTAAAAACATCCACTGCGATCGCCAACCCGCTTGCCAAGC
This sequence comes from Leucoma salicis, assembly GCA_948253155.1. Classification (NCBI taxonomy): domain Eukaryota; kingdom Metazoa; phylum Arthropoda; class Insecta; order Lepidoptera; family Erebidae; genus Leucoma; species Leucoma salicis. The sequence goes on from OX411825.1 coordinate 7,033,956, forward strand.
GTGGCGATTATGGTAAAACCCTCATTTTGGGGAGGCATATGTCCAGCAGCGGACGATGAAAGGCTGATGGATGGATGGATGGTGTGGAAACAATCGGTGCGCGCCTCCGCAAACATGCCCGAGGTACTGCAAAAACGCGGCAGCCCCAGTACCGCCCTGAATGCGTTATTGTACTGAACGCGAATAGAGTTGTAGGCAGTTTGTGTGTATGAAACCCATAGGCTACAAGTGTATAAAGAGGTGCAAAAAGCTTTAAAAAGCGTAAATTTAACTGTACTTGAACAACGTGCAAACCTATGAGCTATCATATTCGCCCTCCTTGACAGCGGACATGTTCAATGTCGATATGGTCACTCAAGTCGGCAGTTAGCCAGTGTCCCAAATATTTGAACTGATAAACCCGTTCAATGGGTGCATTACCAATGGTAATCGGTGGTACATGTTGCCGGAACTTGGCACCAGGCCGAAAGATCATGCACTGACTTTTTATGGCATTGTATACCAGCCCATGCCTAGCGACGTACTCCTCACACGTACTTAACAATTTGCGCAGTCCGCAGACTGATGCGCTCAACAGCACCATGCCATCTGCATAGCTCAGATTATTTGTGCAGACTTCATCGACGTGGCATCCGATATGTTGACCGCTGAGCTTAACGATCAGTGCGTTAATGTATAGGTTAAACAATGTAGGAGAGGTTATCCCGCCCTGTCTCACTCCACATTTGAGTGTGTATGGCTCAGAAAATGCACCCGCCCATCTCACATTGTTAACCTGATGTTTGTACCAATACTTGAACATGTTAATCAGCTCAAATGGCATATTTACGTCCACAAGTTTCTGCCACAGGACTTCATACAAGACCAGCTCGAAAGCCCTGGTCATATCGAGGAAGCATGCGTAGACGGGTGTGCTTCAAACAAAGTATTGCACTATCTGTAGATAATTGGGGTTTGAATCCAAATTGATTATCGTGCACCGTTACGTATCTATTTAAATGTGTATCAAGCAAACCGTCAAACACCTTTGCTATAACTGTTGCAAGAGAGATAGGCCTATAGTTATTCTTATTAGCCATATCACCAGTTTTATTCTTAGCCACAAGCACAACCACCAATACTTAGACCATCGTGGCCGGGGAATTTGCCTTTCGACATATTTTTTATTATTTTGCTCCCGTATTCGGCAGATATATTTATTCCCCGTACTCCATTAGGTACTTTATAATTAGGACTTATAATGACACTGCCCAAACGTGGCTGCACACAAAAATGTGATCTAAATAAATCTGCTATAGCCTTAGGCTCATTCAACCCATCGACGCTCACAGGTTGACCAGGCCGCAGGTTCACACTCTTGGTACCCTGCCAAAAACCCTTAAAATTCCCGCACAAATGTTTCTCTGCAAGAGCCTCCATCCTTAATTGATCGTGGTGATCCTGACACCATTTAAGTCGCGATTTGAACACCCTTCTGCTTTTACACATTTCCTCGTATATGGACCCACACTTAGGCTTCCCACCCGCAACCCATTCAATAAATGCGTTCCGGGTTACCCAGTGAGCCTCGCGGACGTTTTTGTTCCGCCCGGCTACCCGCAAGCAAACTGTTACTTTTTCACTGCTACCTCGATCTGCCAGAGCGGCATCACGCAGAGCAGTCATGATGTCATAGTACAACCTATCTATAACACGCTTGTGTCCCTGTTCACTGCAGTAAGAGTCTGTACATTTAACACATTCAGCTGGAAAGTCGATCTGTCCTAATCTAAGGTGGCACTCATTAGTATACAAAGCAATCCGTTCCTCACTTCGCTTACCCCACATTACATCCTTATTAGCTACGATATTGTGGTGTACCTTCTGTGGTAATATATTTATATTACACTCAATAATAAGTGGTCGCTTGGCGGGTGCTTTCAATACCTTCCTTGTATTGGTGAGGCCTATCATCGTGTGCATCGCAGAAGACGGTGCTCATCTCTTGAAATAAACTTTGAAATATCTCGGCCTAATTCTAGATAGCCGATGGACCTTCGGACCTATCTCCAAAGGGGTTGGTCCTCAAAAACATAAACAAAAACGCGTGATGGACGTACCTACATGGGCTGTACACTACATGGGGATTGTGTCTATGGCCTTATACATTTTCCAGTTTGGGTGGGTGCCCTGACGGACCAAAATGCTCAAACACTACTAACCTCAAAGAGTAGGTACCTAATGGCCGTCAGTCCGTCAATCTCTACGAGGCAATGATACCGTAGGCGTAAGGAGGCGTGGGAGTGAGAAATCAAAAAAGAGTATCAGTCTGTGCTACACTAGGAGGGAGAGCTGTCTGCCAAATCGGAGCCGTCAAGAATAGCGACCATGACCTGCCAGGGGTGGACTCATGCGAAGAGCATATGCCTACCTCGCCTCTGACCAAATGCCATAGATTTAGCAGGAATACCGGGAACATCGAGAGTCTGGCATAACGTATTCGTCACCACCAGGTTTCCATTGTTATGAAAGAAAAACTTTAACGATTAAAAAATTTAATAAGTGAATATTTATTTCACATAAGTTGAAAATTGAGATTTCTGTGGTTACTTCAACAAATTGAAATGATTTATATGTTGGAGCCGTTGGATGCGGTCGGCACAGGACCGTTCGTTGTGGCGTTCCCTTGGGGAGGCCTATGTCCAGCAGTGGACGTCGAAAGGCTGATGGATGCAGATTCTATGTTATAAGATGGATGCAGCCAGGGTGCACCGCGCCTCAGTGGCCCCGCCAATACAGGCGGATACGGCACACGGTGGGTTTATTTAATGGGTGAGGGCCCCACACTACCCTGTTCATTGCCCCAGAGGACGGGTTGTGCAGTAGGTGGATCGCCCCCTTTCTTGCTGTATCAATACAAGTGATACAGCATCGTAATCATTCACAATACAAAAGCATAGGATTTTCTCTCGCAGAGATATTGCTACTCGGACGACACGTTAAGCAGAGGGTCAAAAAATACCCTAGACTAGTAGTAGTTACAGATTGTCAGAATCCTGAATAGAAATCTAACACCAACCTTATTTTGAGGTTGCCAGTTGCTCCTAGTTGAGTCTTGGAAGTCCGATAGTTGCTCCCTATAAATACTTAGTTAAGAGTAACACAGAAGTCGCTCCCTACAAAATTTGTTTTAAGGTTAAGACGTAAGACGAACGATTTTCTGGTCGGGTTTCCTTCTTTACCTGTGAAATTTAAAAAACAAACGGTTTCCTTGTCATTATTTAGTTCAATTTGTGTAGATCTCTATGAAAATATTGTTGTTTACATGACCAAATCACGAGATACCATCCATCCGCCATTCAACGTCCACTGCTGGACATAGGCCTCCCCAAGAGAACGCCACGAGTGGTCCCGTCATGGGGGATAATGCCGTAATCGCCACGCTTGGCAGGCGGGTTGGCGATCGCAGAGGATGTTGTTAATACTCGAGGGAGTGCTGCTGCCCACTCCTCCGGTATTCCCTCAGCCGGCTCTTACGACTCCCTTGGGTAGAGAGGGGTGGGACAATTCTAAAGCTGGCCACACACGTCTCGAGATAGAGTTGAACTTATTGGGAGTGTAGAGGTTATTTACAGGCAAACATCAAGTTATGTCACTTCATATTAAGTGGTCTCGATCTAAGCTAATGCGTACTGACTTTATGTTAAGACATGCAAATATTATTAGTAACAATTTGTATTCATATTTTAACAGGCGCAATAATGTATTTCATTGTGTGAGTGCGGCTAGACTACGAGAAAACTAAGTCTATGCTACGAGAGAATTAGATGCTATCATCTTTAGCTGGTTAAAATTATAGCTCTTGGCGGCCATACTTACTGAGCTTCTGGGCCATGTACCTTAGTGAAACTATTGATTGAGGCAGAATACATGTTATTTCTCAAATCAAATCTTTATTTTGCGTAATATGGTTAGGTACAAAATTGCAGTTGTTACTGCAGTGGCATGCAAATTATAATTGTACAAATTAAAAAGAAATAATTTATCGCAAACACACACAGCCAAATTAATAAATTTTGTTAATAAATGTTAATAATATTATTTTATATACTTACTAGCCCTTGCCCGCGGCTCCGCCACAGCCAAAAGCTAGTTTTTAGGTAATATCTCAGGTTCCCGATATAGTAGCGGGATAAAATGTTTACCAGTTGTTAAGTCTAATCAAGAGTTATCAAATAAAAAAGTTTCATCAAAATCCGTTCAGTAGTTTTTGCATGATGCTCGAAAATACTATTTAATTATTACGGATGGAACATAAAAATAGCATTATATTTTGTCAGTTATATAATCATTTATCGAATAATAAGCTTTCCGTAATAGGTAGTGATTTTATTTTATTTTTAAATAAATTTAGTTCAGCAATATCTAAAACCGATTTTGGCAAATGGTTATATATACACGGACCCACGCAAAAATCACTTTTATTTAACATTGCTGTTCGGTTTTCTGGTGTACACAATTCTAAATTTCGTCTTTTACTCTTTAAGGTCTTCAAAATATTCATATTTTTACGTACAAATGTGACAACTTCTAGTATATATATGCATGGCAATGAATGTTAACATATTAATAACGGCCTACAGCTATCTGTTTGTTTAATATGCACCATAGCTCATAGGCATCTCTTGTGCTTTAAACACAGCTTCATTATTATTAGAATTACCCCAGAATATAACACTGTACCTCAAAAGAGGTGAAATATACCCATGATATGCAGTTATAATCATAGATTTAGTTTAGTATAGGTATATATATATATATATATATTAGTCTATATATTAAATTTATGGTTATTACAACCTGGAAGCACACCTTCCTTCTCAACATGTACAATGCATAAGCATATGTTATATACTGAATTTAGAACACATCTTTTCTATGTGTAGTTTCAGTCCAATTTATGTGATTGTCTACCTAAAAACTTCGCTTCATCTATTTCTTTGAGTATTTGTTCTGACTAACGAACGTCAATATTTGGTAATTTTATAAACTCTATTTCTAAATGTCATAAGTTTAGTTTTATTTGTATTAAAACGTAAATTATTTAATTTTAACCTATTCATAATGTTATTCAATGTCATATTTATATCTTTCCATAATTGATTTATCAGTTCCTGTTATTGTAAATTGTAATATCATCAGCGAATAATACAGTATTAAAAGTCGTATTTTAGGAAGATCATTTATGTACTTGTATTTAATAAAGAGTAGTGGGCCAAGCACACTCCCTTGTGGAGTACCAAATGCTACTTCTCTACATTTTTTTTCTTTTTAACATCAGGCTAAGAAAATTGAAAATTTTCAAAAGTTGGGAAGTTATTGGTTTTACCCTGTTTTTCGAAAATCAAGTTTTCAACGGATGTTGACGTTTTGAGGTCCTAGGAAGCTTCCCCGAATGTTGTGGCCGTATGTAAACCTCTCATAACTTTTACTGACCGAACGGCTTAACCGATATCATCGGAGTTGGCGTCATTCGAAAGGACTTGACCAAACTTAGATTTTGAATACCATTAGGACCGATTCGAACCAGTAAATCTTGAGAAATCTCAAAAAACTACTGCTGACCAGTTCGAGCTTTAAGATTCTTCAAAGAGCTCAGCTTCTCTTCAAAATATGCGTTTAATGCCGTAAACTACAAGAAAATCGGTTCATTTATTCAAAAGTTATTGCGATATGAAAATTCAACGAATGTCAAGCATAGAACAGTCTATCTCTTTGAGCTCGGAGAGCTCAAAATGACTCGAAAATTATATTTTTGAGCTCTTCGAGCTCAAAAACGTAATAAGTACAATTTTCAGCGTATCAAATTAGCGGGAAGTTGCAGGGATGGCCTTTGGGGTCAACCGTTTTCCACATTGTTTTTTTATACATCTGCAATCAGCCTAGCGAGCTTTAATCAGATTTTATGATAAATATATACCTATATTTTGAGAGTACACGTCCAGTGATGTGTCATATCTTATTTTCTTTACTTCATAGAAGTCAGATTGAGGCTAGTCGCTTTTTTTTTTAGCCGGTATATGCAGTCATGTGTATTCATAAGCTTAGTAGCTAGATGACTACTGTGTTGAACGACACAGTAATCATCTTTGTTTATAGGCCACAGAAAACATTTCTATTTCTTCCTTGACTGTCGGTATTTCCAAATACTCGTGCACTTCCTTGTTCCGTATGAACCATGGTGCATTACTCATGGCTTTCAGAACTTTATTCTGGTAGCGATCTGGTAAACTTGCTGATCCCCAGAGTTGTATACCGTATTTCCAAACCGGTTTTATGATACATTTGTATATTAGGAGTTTATTTTCCTGACTTAATTTTGATTATCTGCCAAGTAGCCAATACATGTCTCTAAACCTTTTATTTGATTGTTCCTTTTTAGCCTAAATATTTTATGATCTCGCCAAGTGAGTCTCCTATCTAGGTGGATACCTAAGTATTTAAATGTGGTGTGTTTTGGCAATACAACTTGTGTGTTACGATGTAACCGAACAAATTACTATATAAATTATAAAGCCGCATATTCAATTGATACCGGATACCATATCCGCAAATTTAAAATACGCGCGGTTGCCTAGACCCCTTACCCAGTCAGATTATCGCCAATGGGTCGCATGAATCCACTCCCACAAAGGCCAGAATCAAATATTATTACCATATATGGCCAGCATGCGATCCCGGATTCGAGCAGAGTACGCCAGGGTTCGAGAACGTTCTATGGCTACTCCAATCGCAAGCGTATGGATAGGAAAAGTTCTAGAACAAAAAACTATCCACCAATGAGTAAGTCGAGGCAACAGCGCTAAAAAGAGATGGCAAGTATAACCTTAGAAGGGAAAAAATTATCAGGGAAAAAATATAAGGCTGACAGTGGGCAGAATTTTTTTCTCCGACTCTGAATTATCGTGTGTGTCAAGGCCGATAACGCTGCTTGAATTAATACAGTAAATTAATATAATTATACAATTAATAATATTATTTTCGCCTAGGGTATTTAAAAGTAAAAGTGTGTGACTTAGAAAACCTCAATGGTACGTTTTGTAATAATTTCTATTGTAGGACTCATTTTCCTTCGTTTACTTTATTGGTATAACCATATTTGAAAAGTAGATTTTTACGTGTAACTGTTCTATAAAGTTCGTTCTAACGAGATTTATTAGTATAATCATATTTGAGAAGTAGATTCTACGTGTAAGTAACTGTTCTATAAAGTTTGTTCTAACAAGAGGATTAGATGCCTACCAATCATTTGTTTCAAAGGTACATAATTATCAAAAAAACATCATACTGTTCGTACAGAGATTATTACCTATTTATTTAGTACTACACAATATTTCGTAACCACCATATAATTTTTAATTTGTTAACGCCACCAGGTCATAAAGTTAAAAAAAAAGAAAGTAGAAAGTTCCTAAAAGTTTTGACACTGTACTTTCCCTCCAGAACTGAGCTGAAGGGAGCGCTGGTCTTGATATACCGCCCCCCGTAATTAGTCACTAACACCCGAATAAAAGGTAACGTACATTTCTTTTACAATTCGAAATTAACCTCTAAAAATAGCCCATGTCTGTTACACAATTTCGTGTGTGTTTAAGATTCTTATGGAGGAATATTTCACCCTTTGGCACATATATTTTTTATTGTTACTACTCGTCATTTTATTACGTTAGATAATTTTATTTTACATATCTAAATTTTTTACACTAATTTAGTTGACCGAAACTCCTCCAATAGAATTCTTATTATAATATCTATACCTTTAAATTATTTGCAAAATACCTAGTAATACATGAGTATTACATAGTTGTCATTCCATAGATTTTTTATTCAAAATTTGTCAATACTAATTATTTAAGATTGTAACATACAACTGCATTAAATTTAGAATTTTATTCGCTTTTACCTGTAAAATATAATAGTTCGCATACTGTATATAATTTAAGAATATTGCTTTTTACAACTTACTACTTAACATCACGCTGTCTCCCTTATGGGGCAGACAGGCACTTTTAAAACTATTTTCTGTTAGATGTTATATATCTTCACGCCGTCGCCCTTATGGGGCAGACAGGCATTTTAAAACTATTTTTTGTTAAATGTTATACATCATCACGCCGTCTCCCTTATGGGGCAGTCAGGCATTTTAAAACTATTTTCTGTTAGATGTTATATATCTTCACGCCGTCGCCCTTATGGGGCAGACAGGCATTTTAAAACTATTTTTTGTTAAATGTTATACATCATCACGCCGTCTCCCTTATGGGGCAGTCAGGCATTTTAAAACTATTTTCTGTTAGATGTTATATATCTTCACGCCGTCGCCCTTATGGGGCAGACAGGCATTTTAAAACTATTTTTTGTTAAATGTTATACATCATCACGCCGTCTCCCTTATGGGGCAGACAGGCATTTTGAAACTATTTTTTGTTAAATGTTATATATCTTCACGCCGTCGCCCTTATGGGGCAGACAGGCATCTTAAAACAGTTTTATCGTTAGATGTTACTTATCATCTAGTATATTATGCAACTGGTTTTTTGTTTAAATATAGTCCAAAATTATTCTGTTTGTATGTTGCTATATCATCTCACCGCCACCCTTAGGGGGCGGTCATTTATTAGGTAGCTATTTATTTTTCGGTATCAATGCTTTATACCTGCAGAATGTAGGGGGGTTCTGATTTATTTATTTTTTATTAAACTTTAACTATCTCCGTGTTTTATATTTTGGATGAAATTCTGTGAGGATTGTTTTTATTAATAATTTAACATGGACACTGTAATGGTCGGCCAACACCTTCGGACCTGAACCTAGTTCGGGTACGGGGGCTCGGCGGGAAGAACCAGAACAGTGTCCCCAGGAGTTGAGACGTTCCGCCCTGCGTTTTCCAGCTCCTGGGGTTTCAAGTCCAGAATTTCAAGATCAAGTTACAAGTACTGTTCCTGGCTGCGCTCGAGATCCGGGATTCGACCTACCGGGTTGCGGCTGCCCTACGGGTCCGGTTCCAGCGCCGGTTGCGCCGGCTTCACCCGCCTACCCGCATTTGAGTACCCGTAGGCGACGGTCTTGGGGACAATCCCCTGAGTTGCGAACCACCCCTGCTTTCTCATCGCTCCCTATCTCTCTCTCTTGTTTTCTAAATTTCTAATAATCAATCGTTTAATTTTCAAATAATTAATTACGTTGTAATATTTTTTTTGAATTAAATTGTTAAATTTGGAATCGATTTTTTTATTTAAATTGTTAGGGATTTCCCCCGTAACATGTGTTACAGGTGGACAGTCTCCCCTCTTTAGCGTAAACGCTATATGGACCGACTTTGCTGTGCTTGCTCGGATTCTCCATTTTTTAAGCCATAATCCAATTTTGTCAATGGCATTCTTGTAGTTTTGCGGAGGCTGTGTTTGGATCTCTATTAGAGGAGAGGACTGCAGTGTCATCTGTGTAAGTTGCTGTCACTACATATTCAGAGATGGGTAGGTCAGCGGTATAGATCGTGTATAAGACAGGGCCCAGCACCGAACCCTGAGGCGCTCCTGATTCTATTTGGTAAATAGATGAGAGACAATCCTCGCATTTAACCTGGAATTTTTGGCTTTGCAGTAAGACCTCAAAATCATGTACACAGTATTCGGTAGGTGTAGCCTTAGCTTATATAAAAGACCCTTGTGGCACAAGCGGTCAAAGGCCTGCTGTATGTCGAGGAACACAGCTGAGCAGTATTCTTTCCTCTCAAGCGCATTGTATGAGCCGTATTGTTTGAGCTACTCGGTGTATTTGTTCTGTCGTTCCATAGTGTGCACGAAAGCCAATTGGTGGTCTGGTATTACTCCTTGTTCTTCAAGTATAGGCAAAATACAGCTTAGTAGTAGTTTCTCGAAGACTGGATAATAAGGGGAGAAGACTTATGGGCCTATATGATCTGACTTCTGTTGTAGGCTTGCTCTGTTTGGCTACCGTGTTTATGACTGACACTTTCCACAGTTTTGGGAAATATTGTAATCTCAATATTGCATTGAAAGTATGTAATAGTTTTTTTGACTTCTGTCGGTGTAAGTGGTCGCTTTGGTAAAGACATCTATTGGTCGCTGTTCAGGATATAATCAATTTCTTCCTCTGAGTGCGTAATGTCAGGTTCGTTGGGTTTAAAGACGTCTATGAGAAAGTTAGCAAAAAACTAAGCTTTTTCTTGAGGTTTTCGTGACCAGTTACCATTAGGTTTTCTTAGGGGAGCCAGGTATTCCTTTGGTCTTTTTAATGATTTAGTTATTTTCCAGAGCGAATAGTCTTTTGCTTTGTATGGAGACAAAGTCTTTAGTTTATCTTGCAGGGTACTGTTGTCATTTTCTCTAAATATTTCTTTAATTAAGATTTTTTGCGCTTTGTTCAGTGTCTTTTTGTTTTGGCGATTTCTACTGGTGTGCCACTGACGTCTTAGCCTTCTTTTCGCAGCTATCAACTCTTTTATTTCCATAGTAATGTCCTGGCTTTGTAGTTTCAATTCTACGTACGGAGTTGATAGCTACGCTGCTTTTTGTATTAGGCTAGTGGTAGACCACGCTGCGTCTTCTATATCATCTGCCGTTTTTAGGGATATTCTCAAATTAGCATTTTCCTCGATATAACTTTGAAAGGCATCCCAGTCAGTTTTATGGTTATAGAGAGTCGCACATGGTTCTTTTCAAATTACTGTGGAATTTAATGTGCATATCACTCGTGTGTGGTCCGAGGAGCCATCTAGGCATGATTCTACGCTTATATAGAGTCCTGACATCCCTTTAGTGATAAAGAAGTCGATGAGGTCCGGAGTTTTATTAGGATCAAATGGCCAATAAGTTGGTTCCCCTGTTGATATTACACCAAGGGTATTAATATTAATGGCCTTTTTTAGTTCTCTACCCCTTGTCATCGTCAATCGCAAACCCCAAAATGTGTTCTTGGAGTTCCAATCACCATGCCAGTCATCTATTGATATTACAGCGGCCTGCGCGTATGCATGTTTAAAGCTTGGTTCTTAGCAAGCTTTAAACACGCATATGTCTTATGTCTTATGTTTTCCTTGACTATTTTACAGCGGCCCCAGCATGTGACGTCCCATCTAGATGATTATCATAATATATCCTATAATTTTAATCCCTTTTTGGTCAGTCATGTGTGCTTCAGAGATTAATAATATATCAATTTTGTTGTGATTTATGAATAGCTCGACTTCATGCTTATTCGGAGATAAACGATTTATATTCCATGCGGCAATACGCAAAAATTAAATTTTTTTTTGCTGGGCTACAAGTGTCGTTAGAAGGCACATTAGGGTCCCTATTTGTTGTATGAGGATATGTATTTTCTCAGATTGTTTTATAATAATTTGCTCTAGTAAGCTTGTTGACTTAGAATGTGGATTCGCTATTTTTCTATTCCAGTAGGTTTTTTTGTAAAGTTAGGCATGTTTTCAGTTAATGCTCATGGTATCTTCCCTGGGTATTTTCTAACTACTGCCTAGTGTAACTGCAGGGTTTTAATGGAGGAAAATCATCTATTTGAGGTGGTGGTGTAAATTTTTGGGTGGGATTCTTGTTTTCTAGTGGGCCTTTCCTGTTTACTGCATGTGCCATTTTTCTTGCTCCAATCTCCTTATATACTTGGCAGCCTTTGTAATTGGCTGGATGGTCGCCATAACAAAGGGTACAGGTGGCCTTTTTTCGGACAATCCGTAGTTTTGTGGCTTTTTGCACACCTGTATCGCGCATACAGTTGTTTTTGGTGTGCCCATATTGTTGGTTCAATTCAGTCGATTTCCTTGGATTTTTGATCTTGACTCTCGTGTGGTATATATATATCCATCCATCAGCCTTTTAAAGTCCACTGCTGGACATAGGCCTCCCCAAGAATGGGGGATAGTGCCGTAATCGCCACGCTTGGCAGGCGGGTTGGCGATCGCAGTGAATGTTGTTAATACTCGAAGGAGTGCTGCTGCCCACTCCCTCGGTATTCCCTTAGTCGGCTCTTACGACTCTCATGGGTGGAGGGGTGGGATAATTCTAAAGCCGACCTCACACGTGGTATTTACATTTCTGGGTTATTAATGGTAGGTTCCATGTTAACAAAGAACATCTCTAGGGGCTTTTTACTTCTTCTGGAAATAGCACAGACGATTTCACCGCGTACCCTATTCCCAGTTTTTTTCGTTTTCTTCCATTTTAGCCGATTTAGGGGTGGTGTAGTGCAAATTTTTTATTACGATTCTATAGCATTTATTTTGCTTTTTAAAGTATAAATTATTTGTGTAACGGCAACGCTATGTACACAGATTAGCTTCACTATCTTCTGCACTGCACGAGGTATTCTGTGGCTGTGAATTTTTTGTTTGTTATGTCCATGGAATGTAGAAAACGTACAGCGCAGGCTATTTATTTATTATTTTTTATTTTGTGGGATTTAGCCATATATGTCAGTAACAAACAAATATATGTATTTAAATGTAACTATGTCTATTTGTAAGAATGTATTTATTTATAAGAAAATATAAATAATAATAATTTTACAGTAATTGGAGCACTAAATGCTCTTTGACCTCTATGTTGGTGTCAAGTAGGGTCCAGGACATTGCTGAAAATCAGCGTTGGGAATGCCATCCGGCATTGCAAAATTTGCTGAGCAATGGGCCTTTTTCTGCTTCATGAGACAAATACCAATGCTGTATAATTCTGTTTCAACTTTTTACTATAGGTAGCTTTTAGGTATATTAAATTTTATTTTTGTTATAAATATGCAAGCTGAAGTCTTTTGTAGCACGAAATAAATATTTTCTTTCTTTCTTTCATTCTTTGGGTTGTAAAAAGCATAAAGAAATAAATGTAATCCTGGGTTAAGAAGTTCATTCTAAGTCCAAATATACCTAAGCATATAAGTTTGTGATGTGATGGCAGAAAAAGATTTGAAAGTGAGGTATTACGATATATAAAAACAAGTAGTACCTATAAAATAATATTTTATTCCATCCATCGGTCATTCGATGTCCACTGCTGTACCTACATATATAATAGGTCTCCTTAAGAGAACGCCACAACAAGCGGTCTTTTTTTTGGTAACACGGTCCAAAATGCAAGTTTACGCATGCCACTGGGGCTTGATGTCATACAGGCTCGACTCTTGTGACGAGTTCATGAGCCACAATACCAAAACATGACCGTGATGCCTTCCGTGAACCCCCCAGGGGGGTTAGGCAGAATGTCATATTTCACGTGTCGACCGTATCGAGATCACTGATTGCTTGAGAAACCGACGCGTGATGTCACAATAATCCGTTGGCCAATCACGGTGATCGTACAAGCGAGACGATACGATCGACATGTGAGATATGAAATTCTGCCTAACCCCCCAGTATAGTTATCTATAAACGAACGACTTCGCAGTACACTAAACTGACGTCATACCTTACAGTGCTCGCAGTGTATATCGGTCGGAACAAACTCAGACACTACGCTGTGTAAAGCACTTAGATAAAGGATAACCTTAGGTAAAGCCATGCCGCATGTAAGATGCCGGACGAAGGCCGAAGTCACTTTTACTAGGTATATGAAGATTATGGCGCCTCCTTCTGTTTATGGTTTACAGCTCAATGCGAGAATAATACAAAATGTTGCCAGAATGCATTTTCGAAATGTTATTGGAAATTGCAAGTAAACATCAAAAAGGGAGGATTGAAATATCCTGTGTAGGTATATATCCAGACGAACAAGAAATAAAACGACGATAGTCTTATTATTTGGTTATTTATTAGTAATAACAATAATACTATTTACAATCTACAGAATTCTACCAAATAAAATTGTATTTTAATTAATTCTGTTTTATGACGAGTGACATAAAATGTATTATCCAAAAGGAGATACCAGTATGGACATTAGAGCGACAATCATTTATTTAAATGCAAGATACTAGACTAAGCCTAGGAAACAAAATGTTCAACTACATTTAACAAATTCGGAGTATAAAAAATTAAGACCATTTCCATAGAATATTCTACTTACATACTTTAGTATCTATTTCTTACAAATCCATAAAGGACTTATTATGTAATATAGTAAATAAAATCCACTCGTGTGAGACAAATCATTATCACCGCCACAACAAATGCGATTTAAAATCTTCTTACCCAGGTAATAATATGCAGTTTTAATTAAAACTGCAGTTTTATTCGTATAAAATGTATGTATCCATAGACATACAAGTTTTTTTAGCATCGACATACAAATCTGCGCGAGGCAAATTGTCTTTATGCAAATTTGTAAAGAAATATTCCACATAAAACGGGGTGCAGACAAAATTCCTAATATCTATATATGTACCTATAATGCAACTTACATCTAAAAAGCCTGTCCTGAATGACGACAGATTATTCATGCGACACTTGCGCGTCAATAATAATTTTAATTAACATTGCACAATAATCAGTATACTCCCAAATTTTATAAGTAAATACATCCTGTTCAAAATCTATATTCATAGAACCTATTTTTGTTCCGACGAAAATTTATGGATACCATTCGTCACATAATCCTCATTCTTTTTATGTTTTAGACTCAAATTGGAGGGTTGTAAAAAAACAAATTACAACCTTTTTTAAAAAAATATATAACTATTTACTGCATATCTCAGTAAGAAAAAAGTGTGGGTTAAGCTTTTTTTATATTTAAAATAGGCATCAAACATCAGGTCAGGTATTGGAGTGTCTCTTACCTACTTATTGTATTCCATACACAAGGTCACACAAAAAGTCCGTCAGTGTTGGCTGAGGGGTAAATGTTTAATCACCGCTACGGGGTGAGCGATCTATGCTACGATCTTTATCGCCGTTCTGACGTGGAGACACAGAACGCGATCGCGAATGTGAGCGGTCACGAGACCCGGAACGATCACGGGACCCTGACCTTGAGCGAGATCGAGAGCGTGATCTAGACTTAGAAGTACGACGTTCTTCTTCACGCTTCGGGGTAGCTTCCTTACTGCGGGACCGAGATCTCTCCCTGTTAATCAGATTACAAGAAATTAAGCACATTACTAGGATATCTAATTAGAAAAAAAAACGTGAAAACAAACGAAGATTCGCTATGTGAATGGCACTGAATACTACACTTTTTGAAAACCCACCCTTAAATAATTCCGTCATACATGATTTCTTTGGTGTACGTTGAATTTTCCAGAAAGGTGGTTAGTCAAAAGTAGGTTCGAGTCCCCTGGGCAGTCATCCTTTTATATTTCCACTATTGCACGCCTCATAAGCGAAGCGTTGAGGTGGGTACTATTCCCGTTTTACACAGAACAACTGATTTTTCAAACTTAAAATGTCTCTATTTATCATATACTGCACTTGTAAAACAATATAAAAAACACTATTTTTGACACTCATGATATTTTTTATGGCATTTTTGTTATTTAAACTAGTTAAAAAACTGTTTAAAAAAGGTTCTGTGTTGGACGTCCGTTTGTTGTAGGTAATGTAATGTTAACACGATAGCAACCGAAATACTTTACTAATCGAGTCTTTTTTTTTTCTTTTTAACTAGAGTATAGCTACGAATAGAGCCCTATTACTTTTCACGGTCTGATTCGATGTGCTTTAATTGTTATTAAATAAACAAAAAAATACTGAATATTTACTCTCTCGACACTAAAACCAGCGCTTACAGCTATACCTTTCATATTTATATAGACCAATATAGAAGTACTTCTTAAAATTAGCGCTAGATGGCGTATAAGACATGAAACCCACATTAGTACTTTTTGAAATTAGCGCTATCTATGTATTGATCTATGGATTTATTGAAAACTACTTAGTAAGACCAATACATTATTAGTTACTTAACAAATAATCAATTTTATTGTGAAAAATGAAGATTATGAGGCGTGCAGTTTTGGATTTTCTTAAGTATTTAGTAATTACGTTACAATAAACATTTTATATATAAGTGCAGATTGGCAATCTTAGGTTATTCTGTCCAAAGATAACCGGGATTGACAATCCGTGGGTGAGTGGTGGGCTCTCCTCCTAAAATATCCATTCTATAATATTAATTTTATATCACATAAATACATAAAAATGACAATATAAGCAGTGTATTTTGTGGCCATTAATGGAAATATAAAGCTATGAGTCAGTAACATTATTATTATAAACACTAATGAGGATTACTTATGCAATTTACACAATTTCGAAATTGTTGTTATATTACAGAGTACGATAAAATAAGCACAATGATAAATAATCAATTAAAACATATACATCTAATCACAACATTAACAATATTCTCTCACCTTACAACGATGTCTCTTCGCGTTGCGGGAAAACATGGATCGAGTTAATAATGTGTATAATGTGCTATCAATATTAATTAGGAATAACTTAAGGATGAATTTTGTTAATATGGATGCCAATGGGTTATTAATTCATCTGACAATAATGCTTCTAACTTGTGAGATTATTTTTCTTAATGACTTATTGTATTTAATTTCAATGTCTTTTCAAAATGTTTAGTAGACAAGCAAGTTCCGGTATGTTATTAATCATAAAATGTTGGTTATGATTGAATAACGTAAATAGTAAGATTGACTTGCCTGTAAGAAGCTATTAACTACGCAAGGCGTTGATTAATCAATATTGCAATCGAGAATACTAACTTATGATAAAAAATAATTTCTTCCAAATAACCGTTTGACTTACGAAATCAAGCGCATAGCATGAGTGTAAACTTTACAAAATTAATATCCTGTCCAATCTGAACTGATATTTTGCATTTAAATTAAACTAGCTTTCTCTCTCTTAAATTAGCTTTAAAGCATTGGCACAATATTAATCAATTATATGTTAAATAAACAAAGGAAGCACTGAAATTTTGTAAAAAAAAATACACACCTCTATGAGAAATGTGCAGCAGTATAGACAAAATTAAACTTCTAAGGAAAAATAAGCTCACAAAATTAGCACAATCGTCAGACTAAACGATTGAAAGCACACGTGACGACTTACTTGGATGCTGCTTTCGGCGTTCGGGATTTAGAGCGGGATGGTGATTTATCACCGTTTCTGTCGGCCACAGGAGACTTCGAGCGACGGTCAGACCTACGCGATGCGGAACGTCGTTCGGACCTGCGGGTCGCTGAGCGAGACTTCGAACGACTGCGATCCCTAAGCGACGTGTAGATCGCACCATAGAAATTATAGTAAGAGCTTGGTTTAGTTACATAATCTACTGAACAATAAATTACGGTTGTATGTATACCTCAAATATGTTATTTAAGCAGCCACAGAGCAGTTTCTCAAAGTAAGTAAATGATCTGTTATTTTTTTTACATTCTGAAATTGAAATCGAATATTCTGAAGATTAGAAATATGTATAAGAATTATTTATGCTACGACTTCAACTAATAAAAGAATAATAAAGGTGTGTGAACCAAAATACGAGCCGTATATAATTTCATGCGAGAGACACGAGAGACATTACAATTACAGTACATTTGGTGCAACAAAGGCTTCGATTTCTGGAAAATGCTATGTAGATACTTAAATATATTAGAGGAGGTTTATACATAACAGACCCACTAATTTATAGAATCACAACACGTAATATGAGACAAATACTAATTGAATAAGTAGTTGTCTCACATGACGATTAATTATACATTATCAACTAGCTAACATCTATAAGTTGAGTACTATACGCTAAGTACTTACATTTTTAAATTTTGTTCAGCGCAAGTTATAACACACCTAGCCAAATGAACACTAGGTTAATGTTTTTACATAATCATGCGCACTCTCAATGGAGAGTGCGCATGATGGTTACAATGGTAACAATGGTTATTTTGTGTTTTGTAGTTGAGAAAGAATTTTTTGCATGCAAGCGACATTGAAATATTTTAAGGGGCAGACTACTTAGCAATTGCATATATAAATGATTGTTTTGTTATCAAAACATTGACCATCCAATGGGTGCTTAGACTTAAGACAATTTTTTAAATTACACTGCAAGCATTTATTTGTATACCCCGATTGCTTAAATTGTTTGTACATAACAATAAAAATCATATAATAGCCCATTGCATACAAAAATGTGTCATTATTATGTACAAACTTTTACTTAGTAAGTTTTATTGGTTTCCCGAATACCACCACTAAATAACTCGAATAATCAACACTACCATATTATTATTTCTCTAGAACAAAAATTATACTATTGAATGTGAAGCTTGTAACTATTCAGAGCAATTAACAACATAAGACTAGACTGCACAGATGGCAGTGTGATTTAGATACCGGCCTCCCGACCATGTTGAGGGTTCGATTCCCACACAGGACAACTCTGTGCCATCCCCAAATGGTTGTTCTGAGACAGCAGTAAAGCTTTGCTTGTCCCATGAAGTACCACCCTCTCACAGAAAATTGGCGTAAAACAACGGCAGGTACTGCTAGCGTTGTGTTCCATATGGTGAGTGAGAGTGCCGGAGGCCTAAACTCGTCTATTGGCTACGGTAATAGCTTACTATCAGGTGGGCCGTGTGCTTGTTTGCCACTCTCATAGACTAATAAATATTACTGCAGCATATTTTTACCACTGAAATACTTTTTCTCACTGGCTCTGCCCATTCATTAATTACATAAATAAGGGTTCTGAGAAGTCTAGTCTTATATCCTTGATGACTGACGCTAAATTGATACACATAAATTAGTAATGAAGCCGCTTACAATAAGAATGAATTGGAATCTTTCAACTAACTAAATAATTTGATCCAGGTCTTTCATGATAATGATTGATTCAACTTGATGATTTTTAAGTTTACATTAAACAAAGACATAAAATATCTTAGTATACATTTTATTGTAATTGTAATAGGTATGCTCACGAGCTATATTATGTTAAGATGTTAGATCGAGCACATAGTGACATAATGATATTCTCATAAAGAATTTATTTAATTGCTAATGCTAAGGTACGTTTTTTATTATTTTCAACATGGTAGAATAACAAGATGCAGACTAATTTAGACAACTGAGAGCTAACCTTTTATTTAATGTATAAACTAACACAACGTTCTGTATAAAAACTTCTGAAGATGTATTAATAAAAATTGTGACAGATTTGTGCATAACGTGTGCCTTTCCTGATAAATTAAAAAGCAATTAGTAATAATTTGTCAATATGTGTGTGAACTTACTTAGAACGTGATCTGGACTGAGATTTGGCCGCAGGACTCTTGCTCTTAGGATTAGACTTAGAGCGGGACCGGCTATGAGAAGAGCGACGGGAACGAGACCTGCGGGGTTTAATACAGTGTTAGTAATTCTACCATGATGTACGGGAACATATGATGGCTATGTGTGTATCTCAGTTGGAATTATATCAACAACAGCTTTCAGCCCCGAAAGATGGTAAAAAATATAGTATCATCATTAAGAATTGTTCAGTTCTTCAATACTTTAATAATTTAAGGAAAGCGACGAATATGCAAGATGAACTGTTTAAGAACTCCATTTCCAATACAAAACATTAACTAATTAATAAAAAGTGAGGTATTGTCCTTTATCATAAACCTGTTCATGAAGAGAGCTTCTTGTCATCAGTTTTACCCTCTTACTAATAAAACATTGTATAACTGAATAGTTATTCAGTATTTTGTTCAGTTCTTTCAACATCAAACTGTCATATTAGTGATAAAGAAAAAACACGGAATAGCTATTCAGAGGTTATGCAACGTTTATTAGTAAGGCAGTTAGAGCTGGGTTGGTTATGCTAGCCTGCTGTTAAAGCTGCCAGTAGTAGTAACACTAAAAATTAAATCTACCATTACTCAATTCTGTTCAGTGTGGTCTTTCACAAAATAAATACATTTGCAGAAAAGGGAAAACTCGGAGGAAAACATACTGATGGCACATAGGATTCGGTCGGCATTAGAGTCCATGAACTGACAAATACCACCTGCCAAGTAGCTAGTCTGCCATTGTTATCAATAAGAAGTATCCTCGTCGGCTATCATTAGCTTTGAATATACTAAACTGAAATATACTTCTATTTAAAGTATTTCAAAATACCTGGACCTGCTGCTGCGCCTTCGGTCTTTGGAGCGGCTGCGGCTGCGGCTACGGCTAGATGATGAGCGTGTTCTACGGCGAGATGAACGTCCAGCTTCTACCAAACGTATGCGCCTACCATTGAGCTCAGTTCCATCCAGCTTTTCAATAGCTGCGCGCATATCAGAGTGGGAAGCGAACTCTACCACACTGAAGAAATTACAAGAATTTAGTGCCACTTTATTATTAAAGAAATTAGCTGCCTATTAGTTTTGGCTTCAGTTATATTCAAATCAGCAAGAGCATTCAGCCCCGAAAGATGGTAAATTGTGTAGTATCATCATTTAAACGGCTTTTGTTTTAAGATTTAATAATTTTACTTATGCTATGATTCTAATATCTCGTATAGTTCTGTGACGGAACTATTTATACATAACCAGGGACCAAAAAGGATTTGACTCATATCAACAACCATCAACTTATATTATCAGGATATGTGTGTGTATATTATATGTAACAGTAAAATATTCTAACAATTTTGATTTTTTAACAAACATTTTCAGATATTGGTTCATCCATCCATCAGCCTTTTAACGTCCACTGCGGGACATAGGCCTGCCTCCCCAAGAATGGGGCATAGTGCCGTAATCACCACGCTTGGCAGGCGGGTTGGCGATCGCAGTGGATGTTGTTAATACTCGAAGGAGTGCTGCTGCCCACTCCCCCGGTATTCCCTCAGTCGGCTCTTATGACTCCCATGGGTGGAGAGGGGTAGATATTGGTTACTAAATAATAATAATAGGTTATAATGTACAGGATTTGTTATTAAAATAATAAATTATTTGTGTGTTGTTGTTTAAAAGTAGCTGAGCATGTCAAGTGGTAAAATACAGATTAAATATTATATATTATTAATTACTAAATAATACCCACATATTTGGCTGTGTATGTTCAATGACAGGACAATCTTTTGTGTAATCTACAAATGGTGCTTTTACATTTGGGTGTAATTTTATAGTCTCCTGGAACACAGTGGTTATTCCATAGTACAGGGAGTTGCATTCCTAAAACTAATGTGAAATCTTGGCTTATTTATACATAGTACTGGGACCATATGAATAACAGTCTACTTATTGTATGGTATCTAATCTAAGATAATAGGATTTATACAGAAAAAAATTACCCTTCATTTCTGTGCTGTTTGTGAGCGTCAGCATAGGTGACCTCCCCAGCCTGACGCATATAATCTTTCAAGTCCTGGAAACCAATAAACCAAGTTAATCTTATACCTAAGTGTGTTTATCAATTATAATCCCCAAATTAATTGTCAGAATTTATAATTATCATCAAGCTTTCAGACCCGAAAGATGGTAAAAAATACTATATCATCATAATAAAATCTTGAAGAAACAGCCCTTAGCACTCTTACCGCCCTAAACCTATATAATGGTGTGGTTAATTGATATTGATACACTTGAAAAAGAAAAGATGAAAATAAGAAGTGCTATTCACAGCATTTTCGTACGCATTTAACATTTGGTTATCATTGTGTACAAGTAAATGTATTTTCCTGTCATCTGGACAGCTTGCTTCGTTTTGGTTATTTTTTTTATTTACATTGCCGTGGTGTCATCCAAGGTTTCATCATCATGTCATCTCCATGAATGGCTCACTCGATTTATTTGTTTTGAAATATTCCATTCTGTTGTTTTTGGGATGTCCTTGTCCGGTAACCACTGTCCTCTGGAACCAATATTCAACCAGAACCTGCTCACAGCTCTCAGCTACTTTATGCCTCAAGATGCACTCAGGCGATGACCAATAATTTAATTCCTCATCTATAACTTGTATTGTAGTAAACTGCCTCCTGTCACATGGACTTCCTTCATTGTATTATCTTCCTCCATCATTAACTTTGATAATTCATGTCTTGTTTGAAATCTATTTGCTTTTATACTTAGTATGGTAAGAAGATGCATGCTTCTTTTATAGTTAACATGTCCTGTCTTCCGTCCCATCATGAAATTGTTATGTAAACAATGATACCACATGAAACATCACATACGAAAAGCTGATCAAGCAATTAGAAAATAAACATATAATAATGATTAATATGGAAGTCCGCTATAACCCTGCTCAAACCACTATTGTGAATAAGTTATGTTAAAACTTAATGGAATGAATTTAAAATGGGAGATTGCACGAAACGGCTCCTGTTGTCTGTGCCCCCCTTTCGACTTTACCTTGGTGGGGGCCACCGGGATGCGTCCTTCTGCGAGGGTTGAGCCGGGGTAGTGGGGGCGTCATCGCATCACCACAGCGCCGAGACCGATCCTAATATCGCCACAGACCACATCGCACACGTTACATCGAGGACTCTGGCCACGTTACGCCACCTTCTGTTATTTGTAAAAATTATCTATAAACCTCGGTAAGTTTTGCAACACCTGTATAAAATCAATAATAAGACTAAATCAGTTCATTGTATGAATGAAACTGAAAATTTCACCTCTGTAGAGTTACCAAAATAATAGTCATTTTGGCAACCCTCAGAATTTTTCCTAGTAATCTGTTCAATAAATAGAAACTGACAAGAAATTTATTCGTATGTGGAACATTATATAGCACATTGCTAAGTTTGAAATATTTTATAATGCAAGTTAATTAATTATAAGGTAATAGTATGATAGGTTACTATTTAACTAATTATTGGAAACTGTTAATGAAACTGACTGGGTAGTCTTCGGGTGAGCGCGAAGGTGGTTCTTTGGCAAATCTGCACATCAAGTCCATCCATATCCTTGGTCCATTTTGTCAATCTAGATTTCATCTCTTTTCAGGCAGTATATACAGGCATCTGTCCTTTTGATTGAAGTTTATCATTCTGTTGGTCCATTATAGATTTTCCATTTTCATTCTTCAACTGTGACTTCAGCAAATGCGCCTCTATCCAGTATTCAGTCCGTCTGGTCCCACATTAAGTCCAAAGCCCAGTGGCAGCCATTGTCCTGATGTTCTCACGTGTTTAGGTCCCTCTGGTGATTTCGATCCGCCCAGCCCTCAAATACAGTGAATAAGTCCAAGCCCTGGATGATAAGTGATGGGATGATGAAGACAGGAAGCCCTCCCCGTGGTTCTTACCTGCCAGCTAATGCGGCTAGACAGATTTTCGACGACTAGTCGATACTCGGTGCGCGTCGGCGGTCCGTACCTATAATTGTTGTAGTCCCTGTAAACAAAACATTCAAAATTATTGTTTGGATAGAAAAAATATTTGCTATTTTTCAACAGCATAGAGCTAACTTTTAACAGGTTCCTATATGGTATAGTGGTATGAAACATGGTATAGTGGTATGAAACATGAACCAGTTTTTAAGTTTAAGCAATAGCCTGATTTAAAAATGCCTGATTTTTGCTGAAATATCTTCAATTTATAGACATATTTTTAAATAAATAAATATTTACGGACATTTCACACATTCTCTGGTCCCAAACTAAGCTTAACGCTTGTGGGTTATGGGTACGAGATTACGGATATAATACATACCTATATGTATTACATACATATAATAGATAGAAAACACCCAGACGCAGTACAAATATCTGTTTTGTGTGATTACACAAATAATTGTTCAGTGGGAATCAAACCCAGGATCTAGTGCACGGAAGTCGGTTACGCTACCGACTACTCCACGAGGCCCGTCTTATCTTCTCTTTTAGTTTTAATAGTATATTACAGATAAATTATTTAAAAACTATATAAAAAATACACTTACATATTATGATGCCTGCAATACATACAATCATAACACAATTGCTAAATAAATTCTAATGTACGTTACAAAGTGAAAGGTTCAAGGGACAATAAAATATTACATTACCCAATTGAGTGGCTTTTAGGCTTTTTTAAGATGTAATTTTTCCGTCAAGAAATTCTCAAGTCGTTTCATCCCCATGTCTCGGAAAGCCGTTGGTCTTGCGTCTACAGGGGGGTTAGAATGTATTTCACTAAATCGTATCGACATCGCATCGTGCCATTGTGATTGGTTAAGAGATCATCGTGATTAGCAGAGGGTTTATTGCAACATCACGCGTCGGTTTCTTTACCAATCACAAGCGAGACGATACGATGTCGACACGGTTTAGTGAGTTGCATTCTACGGGCCCTGATCTCTCTCTGGTGTTGTCGGTACATGTATGGTCATCAGACTATGAGAGTGAGCGAACAGAGGTGTTTGCGCACACACATGCACTATACATAATATCTTCTGCGTACATATGACTAGTACCTCTTGACATTGGTCACAGTGATCGAAATTACCGTCTGGAGATTATTATTCCTTTAAACATTTGAAATTGAATAGCTTTAGTGGTATGAATCTTAGTTATAATAATTAAGCTTACCAGCCCCCTTAGAATGAAAAACGAAACGTTAGACGAACTTCCGTTTCGAGTCATTGTGATTGATCAACAGTCCGACGTGTGATTCTTGATTAGTTGAGATTTCGACGCGTGATTCAGGCGACCAATCACAATGAAGCGAAATGTTAGACGAATTTTAATTTCTAATCATTGTGATTGATCAACAGTCCGACGCGTGATTCCTGATTAGTCGAGATTTCGATGCGTGATTCCTGATTAGTCGAGATTTCAACGTGTGATTTAGACGACCAATCACAATGAAGCGAAACGAAAGTTCGTCTAACGTTCCGTTTTTCGTTCTACAGGGGGCTGAACAGTCAATCTAAAAAAATATATCTAACAGATGTCACTGAAGTAAGTCTTCAGAAGGGATGTGTTATTCGAAATTGATAGTACCAAACCAATGTCACGATGTCTTAGTTGACAAACAAAGCGTCTGGAATGATTATCCAGGAGATACAGATTGAAATCCTTGCTTGTGGCCATCATTTTTGTTTCACATTTTTGCAGTTTGTGTTCACTTTCTTTGAGTATTAATTTGAGATGCTACTTGATCATAATAATGAAAGTTTGAATTGAATATTTATAAGAGGCAATGTGCTTTCTTAATAGTTTTTTTTATTGCTTATGGTGGCAGATGAGCCACGGCCCGCCTGATGGTAAATGATAGCTGTTGCTCATGGACTCAACTATACCGAGAGTACTGTCAAGCCGCTGCTCACCATTTCATTTCACATATATGAAATGAACGAATCTTAATATTGTAAAACATAATTTAATCTTTGTAATAGTTCTTTACACAGTCAGGTTGGAGAGTAGCAGGGACGTGTATATGCTCTGGGGCGCATACCTACCACTGCAGGCATGGTGCAATACTCACTCATATCGTGACCGCCCCCGATCACGTTCGTAGTGGCGGTCGCGTCGGTAGCGGTCCGCGCTGCGGTCGATGCCACGAGCCGGTTCCACCACCACCCTGTACACAAAGCGTTGTTACAATGCAGACAGTCACCACACAGATGGATATACAACTGCTTCCGCACATAGCCACATGCTACTAGCTCATCTACACACTCATTGTCAATACTAGTGATATGGTGAGTATCTCTGCTAAACAACCTATTGTGTATATCAGGGTAAACCACTAGTACAGCTTAAATTGACTTCAATTCAGATATGGAACCTATGCCTAACCTGTCTGTTTATTGAAGTGAAAACTTCTATAGGAAGGTTTGGATAGGGAGTAAATTCATGTGTCGTTATCGACATGGTCACGTGACGTGTCAAATGATTGACAGTACAAATAGCTTAAATATTGTTGAAGTGAATGATAATGATAGAAAGAATTAAGTGAATTGAATGCAAATATTAGGTATATAGATAACAAAAATGTATATTCGTTATTATTGGCATGTGTCTTGATGATAAATAAACCATTTTATAAAATAGTTATTTGTGCAACAAGAGAGCAAAATCCTTTTTTGCTGCGAGTGCTGAATTTGAATCTTTGGATTCACTCTCTCTCTCTCTCTCTCTTTCTAATGGTGGGAAAGAGGTAGAGTGCGAATGTTTCGAATTATATGATTAACCCAAGGCTGAATATAAGATATTCGCGGCTATCTCAAAAAGAAATTAAAAAGTTACTTTGTCTCACTGATTTCAGGCAGCAAAACCTACATGTTTGAGCTACTGAAGTGAAAATAAATAGTATAATTGTTGCTCAGAGTACCGATAGATGTCAAAACCTGATAAATGTAAACATTTTTGATATACAAGTTTTAATTTAAGATCAAACAATTTCGATATCCAAAAATAACAACTTTGTTTATAGTTTTAAGTTTTCACTTCTGTCGGCAGTCCTCATGATTGCTTTTTTATAATTTATTTACTATGGACATCCAACAAAAGATACATACAGATAAATTACTGTTATTAAAAAATAATGAAGTATTGCATTACAACTTACTTAATCTTTATGTAAACACAAATTAATGAATTATACAATGAATAAATCAAAATAAACTGTTATGATGACATGAAGGTATGTATAAAAAAAATTAAGTTAAAATGGGTTTACTTAAAGCTTAAGCTTTTACACAGTTCTTAAATTCTGAGATTTTTACCAATCATGTCTAACTCTGAATCAACTGATAATACCATTGTATTACATGCAGAGTGTAGAGACCAAATGCATGCAAAAGGCATTGTGACCAAGATTTTTTCTC
Organism: Leucoma salicis; assembly: GCA_948253155.1. Lineage (NCBI taxonomy): Eukaryota > Metazoa > Arthropoda > Insecta > Lepidoptera > Erebidae > Leucoma > Leucoma salicis. The sequence goes on from OX411825.1 coordinate 7,060,707, forward strand.
AACTTCTCAATTTTGAATAGTTTATATGTGCCTTTCCTGGTTAAATTATCTCATAATAATTTACAGTCTACAGCAAAGTTAAATAGTTGTATGTAAAAATAATTAGGTTGTATAATTTGAATATGATCGCTATTAAGGCAATCTGAATAACTTGTGAGTTGCAATGTCATATTAATGCGGCAAGATAAGAGGTATAGAAATCACATCTACACACCCTCTCTAGTCTAATCTGTTAATCTATATGATTATAATAAGGCTAGTTTGTCCAAAATACATTAAAATTAAAAGTATTCGAAAACATTACCTTTCTCCGAGTAAGTCTTTCCCATTTAGTTCATAGACAGCATCATCTGCATCTCTATAATCTTCAAATTCCTAAATAACATTTTTTATTTAATTTCAAATTAAAAACACTCAATACTACTAGGAAGTCTACTCAACTGAATGAAGGATTTTGAGCAGCTAGAGTAAAAAATTATACACAATTTTATTTAATAGAAGCAGCTAATTTATTTGGGGCTGCAATTAAGGTTTCATAGTGTTGATGCATTATCATACAGCATGTCATTGATCAATCATAAATATTGATCAAAGTAAGACAGTTCTCGGCTTAGCAGGGACTTTATGTATAAAGTAGATAGACATACCACAAATCCGTATCCATTTTTGATAAGGATGTCTCTGATCCTGCCGAATCCTTTGAAGAATTTCTCCAAATCTCTGTCACGGACGCCAAATGGCAGTCCACCTACATACACCCGCGACCCAACCATTTTCTGCAATAACAATAAACTGCTTTAGATGGAATTTTAGGCTCTTTGGAGTAAAATTGTAGTTGAAAACTTATTTAGAATGATAATTTGCTTATAGACGACAACACGTTGCGTAGGTAGCGCCTACATTTGCCGCGTGGAGTGGTTGTACCTATCTATTGATCGATATGAGGTACAAAATAAATAATATTTTCCAGGTTACTATTAGAACTAATATTTTATACATTACCACGTCACACAAATTGTTAATCAGGTAAGAACTACTTTTACATAATTATTGGTTTTATTACTGTAACTAGAATTACAAAACACGCAACGCTATCTCTAGAAGTCAGTGATGTGTAACCAAAATAGGTAATAAGTACCTCCAGATCGCTGCCAAATAACAGATATGAATTATGTTTGAATAAGGTATAAATATATAATGCAAGCAATCTGTTAAATTAACTCCACTCGTTTATCGGGCGTATTCGTATGATATATAAATGGCGGAACAAGCCCTGGCCGCTGAAGCGGACAAGCTAAAGTAACAATATGGCCGCCATGGATAAAAACAAAATTTTATAATATAAATTTACTTACCTTACTGATTTTGACGGCTTTTACAAAGTTTGAGAACGTTCTTATTTAATTACTTTAAAAACAAATCAACAGCAGTTCATAGCAGTAAATAAAGTTTACACACGATGAATGACACAGCAAGAGCAACCATTACCACGTGCACAATAAATGAAAAAAATCCGGATGGCGGAAGCACCATTAGCACCAGTGTTGCCAGCGGGGCCTTGTCAAAAGTTAGCTGAATATGGCTGGTTTCCGAGGTACTTAAGAAGAATAAGAAAAAATACGCGTTGCTTGCTCGAATGTAAAAAGTGTATATATTAAAAAATAACATAATGTAGGTAGGTATATATTAAAAAATAACATAGAGCAGGTAGGCTGCGGTCGGTAAATTTTATTTATTTATTATATTATAAATGTATTACAACTAGCTGATAGACTCTCTGTCTCTCTGTCTTCGTTGATTATATTAACAGAAAACACAAATCATTAAATACGTAGTAGGTACTTATAAAAACCGTTGTTTCTTAAAACTAATAACTATATTTAAATGAAGATATTGCAATACAAAAATATTTATTTTGGATAAGGGTCAAGGGTCAAAGCGATATTCTAATTTTAATTCTTCATTCGTATAAATTTCGAAAAGATTTCTTCATGATTTTAAGTTTCAAGAGCACAGATATATTAGAAATAAACTGCAATACAATACCATACAATACTTCCAATTGAGACTTGCATGAGCGGCTTGTATGGACAATGCTATTTGAATACATTGATTTTATTTTATTTGGTTACGTCGTATTTGATTTTTTTACTTTTCAATAGCAACTTATTCAAAAAATAATACGCAATAACCTAAAACTAGTCTTTTGTTCAAGAGTGAGACTACAAATAGTTACCTATAGAACCAATAAACGGCACATATTTGTCAGCTAATATAACGCTATAAAAAAAAATTGTTTAAACTACTCGGGACGCGATACTCAGAAACGCATTTTCATGAGTTATGGAATCGATAGCTCTATCGGACAGATAATTTACTGTTAAATGTACCTCAGAAACCGGCCATTAACAATACCTGGATCTATCCTAAACAATATTTAATTTTACGTACGACTTTTTTCGGCCACCATCTATCGGCAAATAGTGAAACTGCTTATCTATTTCATAGTTATTGAAACGTCAATTACGTATTCAGAAACTCGGGAATAGTAATCTAAAATTTAAACTACAGATAACTTTATCGAATCAATAGCTATCGACAAGTTAACTGGGAACCTCAGAAATCGGGCATTAGATAAATTAGGGAAGAGTAACCTCTTATATTCTTTTGCTAAGACAAGCTGTTTATCTGTCATTTCTAGCGACAAAATCGCTAAATTGGCAACAATGTTACTATATATATATATATATATATATATATATAGTAACAGTATATATATATATATATATAGTAACATTGCCGAATATATATATATATTCGGCGGCTTCCCCTTTCGGGTACCCTCTACTGAGCGACGCATCCGCAGAGGAGTGTCGCACCTTCGCCGGAGGCCTTACGGGTGGCGGACGTTCCCCGGTCCATCCACCCGCAGCCTCAGCTAGGGTGGCATAAGGCGCAAGTACCTGCGCCTGCGCCGCCCCGGTCGCTGGCGGCGGTTTGGATCAGCGGAAGAATCCTCCTCCCTAGCCCTCTCCGCCGCTTCCTTCCGCGAGATAATCTCCTCGCAGAAGGCAGCGACTGCGCCCAATTCCTGTCGCTGCCAAGCATCGCTCTGACGACACTCGGCAGCTAGAGGTTCCCCCCTATTTCCGCAACGAGTTCACGGCGCTGCTCGGCCCAAGCCGAGCACGACTCGAGCGTGTGCCGCACCGTGTCCTCGTGGCAGCCGCAGTGGTGACAGCCCGGAGTCACTTCCCTCCTTGCGACTATGTGCAGATATCTGCCGAAGCAACCGTGCCCCGACAGCACCTGCACCAGTCGGAAGGTAAGGACTCCGTGCCGTCGCCCCGCCCACTCCTCCAGCACCGGCTGGAGCGCCCCTACGGTATAAAGGCCGGCCCGGGGCGCCTCCAATCGCGCCCTCCATCTGGCCATGGCAGCTCGGCGGGCGTCGCCCTGCCACCTGGCCACCTCCCTGGGTATATATATATATATATTTATTAATTTGAATTTGCATGTATAAGTAGCATGAATTTATTATTGTAGTGGCATTTACAAAATGTAAATTAAAGTAATCATACCTATTTTAATATGTTTTCTATACTATTATAAAGCTGTAACATAGCTGTGTTTGTATATTTAAGATTATTAGCATATCAGATTGAGTCGGATTACTGCCATTCCAATATCACTGATATCTTAATGGATATGAATATATCGGTTCCATCTTTATTTGGTCGACTGACGCGCCAAGCCGAATCGAAACGCATCAGGGAAGAAATTCTCTTGACAAGCCTTAGATGTGACAAGCAATGTGACCGCACGCAAAGAAATATATATACTAAAGAACCGCACGATTCGACTTGATAGGGCCTAGCCAAGTGGCATTCTATGATCACTAACGCTAACAGAAAACCATGGCCGCATAAAGGAACGGACAGCGCCTCGCTAAGACGAAATTGAGGATTGTTGAGGATACGTAATGGCGGCGGCTATCTATGTGTGAATGAATTTAGGGTTGCCATGTTAGCCAAATTTACCATTTTTATTATACATATTAAAAAAACAGATTGGCAGACAAATTTATTGGAAATGTAAATAAAATATACCGTTCTATTATCTAAAAGGTTAATAGTGCAAAAAATAATGTTTTACTGTATTTATTTATTTAAAACTTAAAATAAATCATAATCGGCATATAATGGGTAGTTAAGGATACCAAAATTATGTCGATAAAACGGGATTAACTTGCATGTTTATCAGGACTACAATGGCCAAGGTGTCTTTACTGCTTTGACAATGAATGTGTTTCTGAGGAATCCGACGCAGTTGTAATCGGTAGAGTTATTGTTCTAGCGGGTTCACTGAATTCTAGGAAACTATTGCTCTTTTTTGAGGTGAGCGGAATACACAAAGCTTATTGTTTTAAATAGTTTTATGTTATCTATATGGGCCGCTACAGTTTCTAATTGTAAGCAGATATATTATTATTAAAATAGAATATTTTGAAGAGTGGCTAAAGGTAATTTTGACGATTACGTTTTGGTATTAGATAACGATTCTTACTACTCCCATAAGGTAGAATAAAACTGGCACTACAGGGTGGCGTAAGGCCCAGTTCAAAAGTGGCTAAACTCAAAGAATGTAACAAATTAATACACTGATTAAAGCAGAATTACTGTAAATCGTTACAAAAGAAAAGATTATTATCAAATAATGTAGTTGAGAAGTTCACTGTTGAGTATGGTCATATGGTGTCAACATCTCAAAAGACTTCCTTAGCACTGTAAATCAAATCCCATAGAACTAGTATGAGCACAGGTAAAGGGGCGTGTCGCAAGAAATGACAAATGTTTTAAAATGGCCGAACTTAAAGAATTATTTACTGACGGGCTAAAGTTGTTGACACTGCAATGGGAGTTGAGGTATATCGAGTATGTTATACTTAAACTAACGAAATAAAATTATGCTATTTGTTCACCTTATTGATAATGTAACAGAAAGATTCTTAGTAAATGTAATAGATTTTGAAAGTAAAATTTCAGAAATAAATTGTGATTAAGAGTTTGGCTTTTATTTTTTCGATTTTGACTAAATTGATAATAAGCAAACAAATAGGCATCTACGGTGGGCATCTATCATCTTATTTTATGTCGCTTTGGTTAAATGCGGTTTTCTTATGAACTTATGTTCTATAACACTCGCAAATGCAATTTTATTACGTTACTAGCCTTTGCCCGCGGCTCCACCGCAGCCAAAAGTTAGTTTTTAGGTTATATCTCAAATTCCCGGTAAAGTAGCGTATAAAATGTATACCAGTTGTTAAGTCTAATCAAGAGCTATCAAATAAAAAAAGCTGCTTCAAAATCCGTTCAGTAGTTTTTGCGTGATGCGCGAACAAACCAACAGAGAAACAGATAAACAGACAAAAAGACATTTAGATATTTCACTTTGTGTTTAAGACAAAAAGAAAATAATCTAAAAAAAGCATTTTGTGTTTAGACACGCTTATACAGCCTATTACAGTATTTTTTTCTAAAATATCTTAAATGTACAAACACAGCTATGTTACAGCTTTATAATAGTATAGAAAACATATTAAAATAGGTATGATTACTTTAATTTACATTTTGTAAATGCCACTACAATAATAAATTCATGCTACTTATACTACTGATTAATGCAAATTCAAATTAATAAACCATCAGAAAATTTATTACTTATAATAAAAAAATATGAATGATGTGTTTCGATAACTCAGACTACAACAATACTATTAATCATACGTGGCAATCAAATATCATTTTAGTCTACAAAATAAAAAATCAAACTATAGTGATATTAACCTAAACAAAAAATACCTCATAAATACAAACTATGAAATTCCCATATTTCGGGTAATTTCCACTAGCGAATATGAGTTTATCAATACTGGCATTGTGATGAATTATTTTGTTCTGGTGAATAATAAAAATTTTAATGTATAAAATCGATATCTAATTGATTTCATTTTCATTACCTACAAAACGTGACTCCTGGATTTTTTTCTTTCGGTCACTATGGTTTTTCACCATTTCACCATATAAGATATGCTGTATTTTGATATTTTTTTTGCAGCGTAGACGTACCGACTGTGATGACGTTTACTCGTGCAGTGGCCGACTAAGATGTGTATGTGTGCGTGTCGGCATGTACGTACAGCGAAATGGCCGACTCTAAGTGACACAATCTTTTGTAAGCAAGAGTCTGTCCGCTCTTTTTATTAAGTCCATGTAGAAAACTATTTAAATGTACGGGAATTTTACATCTTTAACCTTAGATAAAGAACCTATATTTATCTAAGTCTTTAACAATATCTATAACGCTAAGTCACGTGACTTAATGTTAGAGATGCCAATTTCCATACATTTTAATAATTTTATATTAGCGTTAGCGATCATAGAATCACAGACCATTTTTACTCTACGAGGCATAGAATGCAACTTGGATGGCTAGACCCATGGGTCGTTTCAAGTGACTAGGGCGGCGCGAGTACACAGTGGGTTTATTTAGTGGGTTAGGGCTCCACACTACCCTGTTTGTTGTCTCAAACGACGGGGTGTGTAGTTAGGTACTTATATTTTTTACCACCATGACACAAAATAGCGTCCTTTCAGCTTCTTTCGTGAAAAGAAATGAATTGACTTTTTAGGTTTAAAAAACTGTTACAAGAAACATTTTTTTAATAAATATAGATATCTGAGTGGCTTAGATACCGAACGCAAGTGTTGCATGTTCAATTCTCACCCAGGGCAACTCCTTGTGTAAAATACTAATGGTTGTTCTGAGTCTGCGCGTTCTTTGCATCCATGAAATTGCTGCCGCGATACAAGGATAATTCCTATAATAAGTGCAGAGATATTGTCTTTAAAAAAAGTATTATCAAAATCCGTTCAGTAGTTTTTGTCGCGATGTTGGACATTAAACGTTGGTGATGGTGTAGCCAAGACTTGTCGCGAGAATTCAACAATGGCATTGTCGGCTTTCACATTGCCGTTTGATATAATGCTCAGGTTACATTAACGATATGTGATTCTATCTAGTCTATAGCATACGACTCACAGAGACATTAAAATTGAGTTTAGGAGATGATTGGCCCCTTGAAACGGCCTGCCTCTTCTTATAAAAGGTTTTTAAAATAGTTGTCGTTCGCCAGACATCGCCGTGACTGTCGTTCCTGTGACAATAAAATCACAATGACAAATCATCGTGATTTTGTCGCGTCGATTACTCATAGTCACACCTGTGCCACACAGCACGATCGCGACACATGTTTTTTTAGTATCATAATCAATAGGTATTATTAAATAAACGTTTGATAATTTTCTTAAAATATATTAATTGCTTGTAGTCATTTTGATTTACTGTTTACAATAGACACAATACAGGTCATCCAAAATAACCTTCACAATTTACTAAATTATTATCCAAGTGCTTTTTATTTATAAAACAATAGAACAAAATAATAATATTAATTGTATCATTAAGTAAAGATAGAAACATAGCATCACGCCTGTATTCCCCGAAGGGGTAGGCAGAGGTGTATTTTACACACCCACGACTCGCCAGCTATGATAAGTACTACGTAATAGGGGGCGAGCCTATTGACGTCTACCGGGCACATTTCCAAACTCCGGGCTGCTACTGAGAATTTTTCTTTTTAGAAAAAGCTCAATAACATTGCCCGACCCGGGGATCGAACCCGAGACCTCATGATTAGCAGTCGCATACACTACCGCTACACCACTGAGCCAGTTAACATACATGTACATGCATCATTATCATCAGATTCGTCAGCCATATCTAGAACTCAATTCTTAAGAAACGAACAGTTGCGACGAGGCACTCTCGCTGGCACCGATGCTTTTGGATCGGCCGTTCGGGCAGTTTCGTTCGTGTTCGTTACTATTATAGGTCGCTTCATGTTACGAATTGTGGTGATGTGAGTGACAAAGATAACAATTGGTATTTATACTACTGAAGCTCTTGGCGTCTTGGCGAACGTAGTAACAATAAACGTGATTTTGCAACGTTGTTACTTCGCGCTAAGTAACAGCGACATATTTTAACGATTGATCGCAGTGACTTTTTCGCCTTGACGTTATTTATCACCCAACTTTAATTAATTTACATTAACGCTTCTTTTTAAGGTGAAACTAGCGACATATGATTGAGTCGATGCTCTAGTATTACTTTACTCTTTGGGAGTCACGCCATCTTTTTTGGATAAATATTATGTAATCATTATATGAACTAAAATCTAAAATATTACAGCTATACTACCTATTGCAATGTTAGCAGGTTAGCAATGTATATAGATCTCAGACTAAGAACTAGACAGAGCGAAGAAAATTCTTTGACATGTATGAGTGAGAACGTAAGATACAATTTACTGGTGCAAAAAATAGACAAAGTCATAGATTTTTGTCTTTGTCACCGTGGCCAGTTTTTGGTATAAGTCACGATGTCAAAATGCTTTGTCTGTCACGATTCAACTGATATAATCGAACATTTGTAAAAAAATTCGTGTTTTACATATTATTCAGTGTCATTACGTGTTATTCAGTGTTTTGAGACAAAGACTACGTGATAATAGTGCTTGTAAAATAGTTTACTAGGCTACAAAAGCTACAGCGAGCGAAAAAATACCGGTATAACATTTCATTCGTAAGTAGTCGAAAATGAAATAATTTAATGATTGAATGTTATAAAGAGATATAAAATGTGCTTTTTTACTCGAAATTAATAATTGTTACTAAGATACACTCGCAAAACACGTTTTCTAGCTAAATTTCTATTACTGAGAATTGTTTCGGTGTTGCCTTATTGCGAATTTAATTTGCCCAGTTTTCACTTTACTAAAATTTATATGTAATTTATGAGATGATGATAAATATTTATTATTTTAGGTTTCCCTCTAATTCAGATGCGAGATCGAAATGGGTGTATGCTACGGGAAAACGAGGCAACCCACGAAATACCCAAAATATGTTCCACGACATTTTGTCCGTGTGGTGACGGACTAAGAATACATGTGTCACCACGCCTGTATTCCCCAAAGGGGTAGGCAGAGGTATATTACAATTACTTTTAACTTTTAAAATGTTCCATTTTATTGAATTGGTGCCTCTACCTACAATGTTAATTATTTTGATTCACATTTATTGTGAGTTGTAGTTATTTCAATCTATTCCTATTTATTATTTTATCTCCTAAAGTGTTCTCACTGCTCAAGTGAAAAGTTATGTATGTTACACGAGAGCAAAGCTTTTTGCATCTCGTGTCTTTGAATCCCTCGCCACACACAGGATTCAACTTTAGAATCACTCGCTACGCTCGTGATTCAATCGCTGAATTCTTCACTTGCTCAAGATTCAAAATCAGCACTCGCAGCAAAAAAGGATATAAAAATATAAATGTCATTAGCTAAAAATAATCTATATATCAGTTAGAATAGAACTTGGAACGACTCTTCTTACATAAAAGGAAAATATTATAAATCGTATTTATATATATTTGTAGCATTTGACATGCTTAGCACTATACATTAAACACAAAGTGAAAAATGTGAAATCGAAAATAACAGTCAGGAGCAGGATTTGAACCTGCATCTTCTGGATACCGTCCAGATGCTTTACCAATTCAGCCATCCTGACAATTGCTCCTGACTGCTAATTTCGATAACACATCATACTTAACGTCTTTGGGTGACGCCTGCGCCATCTGTCGGACGTATTTTCATACATTATACCGACCAGGTAAACTTAATTTTACAATTAAGATTTTTACCTAATAATGACGCAAACCCTATAAATATTTATATATATTTGTAGCATTTGACATGCTTAGCACTATACATTAAACACAAAGTGAAAAATGTGAAATCGAAAATAACAGTCAGGAGCAGGATTTGAACCTGCATCTTCTGGATACCGTCCAGATGCTTTACCAATTCAGCCATCCTGACAATTGCTCCTGACTGCTAATTTCGATAACACATCATACTTAACGTCTTTGGGTGACGCCTGCGCCATCTGTCGGACGTATTTTCATACATTATACCGACCAGGTAAACTTAATTTTACAATTAAGATTTTTACCTAATAATGACGCAAACCCTATAAATATTTATATATATTTGTAGCATTTGACATGCTTAGCACTATACATTAAACACAAAGTGAAAAATGTGAAATCGAAAATAACAGTCAGGAGCAGGATTTGAACCTGCATCTTCTGGATACCGTCCAGATGCTTTACCAATTCAGCCATCCTGACAATTGCTCCTGACTGCTAATTTCGATAACACATCATACTTAACGTCTTTGGGTGACGGACATCTGGACGGTATCCAGAAGATGCAGGTTCAAATCCTGCTCCTGACTGTTATTTTCGATTTCACATTTTTCACTTTGTGTTTAATGTATAGTGCTAAGCATGTCAAATGCTACAAATATATATAAATATTTATAGGGTTTGCGTCATTATTAGGTAAAAATCTTAATTGTAAAATTAAGTTTACCTGGTCGGTATAATGTATGAAAATACGTCCGACAGATGGCGCAGGCGTCACCCAAAGACGTTAAGTATGATGTGTTATCGAAATTAGCAGTCAGGAGCAATTGTCAGGATGGCTGAATTGGTAAAGCATCTGGACGGTATCCAGAAGATGCAGGTTCAAATCCTGCTCCTGACTGTTATTTTCGATTTCACATTTTTCACTTTGTGTTTAATGTATAGTGCTAAGCATGTCAAATGCTACAAATATATATAAATATTTATAGGGTTTGCGTCATTATTAGGTAAAAATCTTAATTGTAAAATTAAGTTTACCTGGTCGGTATAATGTATGAAAATACGTCCGACAGATGGCGCAGGCGTCACCCAAAGACGTTAAGTATGATGTGTTATCGAAATTAGCAGTCAGGAGCAATTGTCAGGATGGCTGAATTGGTAAAGCATCTGGACGGTATCCAGAAGATGCAGGTTCAAATCCTGCTCCTGACTGTTATTTTCGATTTCACATTTTTCACTTTGTGTTTAATGTATAGTGCTAAGCATGTCAAATGCTACAAATATATATAAATATTTATAGGGTTTGCGTCATTATTAGGTAAAAATCTTAATTGTAAAATTAAGTTTACCTGGTCGGTATAATGTATGAAAATACGTCCGACAGATGGCGCAGGCGTCACCCAAAGACGTTAAGTATGATGTGTTATCGAAATTAGCAGTCAGGAGCAATTGTCAGGATGGCTGAATTGGTAAAGCATCTGGACGGTATCCAGAAGATGCAGGTTCAAATCCTGCTCCTGACTGTTATTTTCGATTTCACATTTTTCACTTTGTGTTTAATGTATTATAAATCGATTCAAGAAGTAATTCCGGCAAAACCTTGGTTTTCAAAATATCATAAAATTACTAAACGAGCTACTTCAGTAATTTGTCGCTTACGCCTTGGACATTCATGTACTCCTGTTCATCTGGCCAAAATACGGGTCAGAGATTCATCATTGTGCGGACTGGACGAAGGAACACTCGACCATATTTTTTTAACTGCCCCAATAATTCTCATTCTCTTTATGATCTTCTTCCTTCTGACTTTAGAATTTTTGTAGGTTGGTCTGTTTATTTGTTCGCGCATCATGCCAAAACTACTAAACGGATTTTGATGCAACTTTTTTGTTTGATAGCTATTGATTAGACTTAAAAATTTGTATTCGTTTTATCCTGTAATTTTATCAGGAATCTGAGACATAATCTCCGTTCATCAGCTTTTTTCGTCCACTGCTGGACATACAGACAAAGGCTTCTCTAAGGGAGCACCCCATCGAGAGGTTATATGCCGCCTGCATGCAACGGTCCCCAATAACATATATAGATCTATATCTTTTTCTAAGTATTTATGTTTTAGAGAAAATGACGTGGGAGCAGAAATCTTCACCTAATTATTCGGTATGCGAAGCTTAGTGAGGACGAGGATGAGACAAACAAGGTCGACCAACTAGATATATACGGAGACTCCACAGGAGGGGGGGGGGGAGCTGATTATTTTTTTCTAAATATTGATCTTGTGGTAGTAGTATTTTACTTCTTGAAGAGATTTACTGACAAAAAGGGCCGTAGGCACTTTCAGATTGGCAAAATATCATGAAGATTGGTTCAGTAGTAGTTGCAGTTGGAAAGCATAACAAACAAACTCACTTTCATATTTATTATATTTTGATTTTGTAAGGATAGTCAGTAATTATTATCATTGAATTGACAGAGCACCCAGGGTATACCACGGGCCTGCTAACTTGTTTTTAGGAAAATCTAGTTGATCGACAGACTTCGTTACCGCCACCATACGCTCCCCTTACACTACCATGGCTACAGTCTCAGCGAGTACTTCATTGTGTTTTTTTTGATTACTTATGATGGTAGACGACGAGCGACGGCCCACCTGATTGTAAGTGGTAACTGTCGCTGATGGACTCAACTAAACCGAAATACCAAATATACTGCAGCCAAAATACACTGACGTGCTTCATGACTGGTCAAACAGAAGACGGTGGTACCGACCCGTTCGGGTCTGATAACAAGTGAGTACTCTCACTTGGTACTCAGCCCTACCACCAGTAATGCAATGGGTGATAATTGCTTACTTCCCTTAGTCGCCTTGTACGTGGTGGTACACACGTGGGAAAGGATAGGGTTATGATACGTGTATTATTAGTCCGTCACGACACGGATAATAAGGACAGAGGGCCTTGGGACTTTTCAGTATAGTTAGTATAGTTGAGTCCATGAGTGGCGGTTACCACTTGCCTTCAGGTGGGCCGTGGCTCGTCTGCCACTACATACTAATGGCAATGTATTTATTTCAGATCCACAATACTCTGGATGCCACCCGCTTCTCCCTCGATCTCCAGCGAGCCAGAGCAATATCAAAATCTCTCTTTATATATAATTTGATAGCCACAAACGAATGTCACGATAGCTTATTTGGAAGAACGTTTGAAAGTAGGTAACTCGGAAGGCGTGGGTTTGATCCTCGCTCGTATCTATCATTTTCTATTATATATTTTCTCACATTGTTTTAGTCTAATGTTTATCTACGGGATCATTTTATTTACTGAAATGTCATAGGTGGAAATTAATAATGTTAACATTTTCTTCTTGTAATTACAACCTTATATAAAATCTCCAATATTTTGTATATCCGTAAATATCTATAACATTGCAAAAAAAAATCGAAATTGAGCAGATAAATTAGCACCTACAGATCCGAAACAAGTTATAGTACTAAAGCTAAGATAATGGTGGTAAACATTTTATTCCCCGAGTACGTTAGATATTTCTGATCCTGAACCGGCTTTATGAAACCTAAAGAATATGTTTGTCGATTCCTCAAAATTTTATAATTTATAATTTTTAACTGCCTCGGTGGTGTAGCGGTTGTGTATGCGACTGCTAATCATGAGGTCTCGGGTTCGATCCCCGGGTCGGGCAATGTTATTGATCTTTTTCCTAAAAAGGAAAATTCTCAGTAGCAGCCCCAAGTTTGGATATGTGCCCGGTAGACGTCAATAAGCTCGCCCCCTATTACGTGGGACTTAACATAGCTGGCGAGTCGTGGGTGTGTAATACACCTCTGCCTACCCCTTCGGGGAAAACAGGCGTGATGCTATATTTATAATATTGAGAAGTATCTGGTCCTAAACTCGTCATCATAATATTTATTTATAAGGTGGTTTCCTAATAAAACAATATGTTTAGAATATCGATTTTGTATGTCTTACTAATATACACCTACTACAGATAAGTCTAATAATAGCAATTATAATACATACAGTTAAGAATCGATATTACGATTCTATCGATCGCACGTATCGATATGTCGATCGCGGATGCAGCGCATCACCACAACACTAGCCTGTTTTCGTACGAAAATGAAGAAATTCAAATTTCAAAATATTTCTTATTTTTACGAAGTAATCTATAATATATTATTATTTAAATATTAAAAATAGACTTTCTTTATGCTTTTCTAATTAATTTCTAACCACATAACATTCGATTTCTTATAAAAATATACTTATAGGAATACAACATCTTTGTCGTATTGTTTCCGGTTTTATGTAGTTGATATTAGTTTTAGAGCTTTATTACTTTATAAAGTAACAATTCACAAAGCCAATACCGTTTACAGAACTGGAATAGGTGGTCTAGATATTTTTTTAGGTATTTATCCGAATGGTATCCTAATGTACGTAAAATAAACGTAGTGATTAAATTCTCTTTGGTGTAAAATGAGTCGTATAGAAACAAAGGCGGCAAAATTTTTCAAAAATGAGATTTTGATATGGTTGGACATGAAATTTAAAATAACGTCTACGTTTTTCCACTTCTGGTATAAAAGTCGGTATATGGCGTTAAAATTCAATGTAAAATAGCAGTTCAATATCAAATCCGGCAATAATTGTAGGGTGAAAATCAAACCTGGCTATCTTAATCCATCGAACAATCACAGACCCAAATGATCACGTGATTTATAGTGGTTCTTGAAATAAAACTACGTTTACGGAATCTATCGCGTTTACTTGATTTGTATACTATCCCGACGTTTCGAATACTTTACAGCATTCATGATCACTGGTGGACTTAGATGGTAGATGTCCAAAGCTGATGTGTTGTTTCAACGGTTTCATCTACCCACAGGTCGGTATAATGTATGAAAATACGTCCGACAGGTGGCGCAGGCGTCACCCAAAGACGTTAGGTATGATGTGTTATCGAAATTAGCAGTCAGGAGCAATTGTCAGGATGGCTGAATTGGTAAAGCATCTGGACCGTATCCAGAAGATGCAGGTTCAAATCCTGCTCCTGACTGTTATTTTCGATTTCACATTTTTCACTTTGTGTTTAATGTATAGTGCTAAGCATGTCAAATGCTAAAAATATATATAAAAATATCTAAATATTTAAAGGGTTTGCGTCATTATAAGGTAAAATCTTAATTGTAAAATTAAGTTTACCTGGTCGGTATAATGTATGAAAATACGTCCGACAGATGGCGCAGGCGTCACCCAAAGACGTTAGGTATGATGTGTTATCGAAATTAGCAGTCAGGAGCAATTGTCAGGATGGCTGAATTGGTAAAGCATCTGGACGGTATTCAGAAGATGCAGGTTCAAATCCTGCTCCTGACTGTTATTTTCGATTTCACATTTTTCACTTTGTGTTTAATGTATAGTGCTAAGCATGTCAAATGCTAAAAATATATATAAAAATATCTAAATATTTAAAGGGTTTGCGTCATTATAAGGTGAAATCTTAATTGTAAAATTAAGTTTACCTGGTCGGTATAATGTATGAAAATACGTCCGACAGATGGCGCAGGCGTCACCCAAAGACGTTAGGTATGATGTGTTATCGAAATTAGCAGTCAGGAGCAATTGTCAGGATGGCTGAATTGGTAAAGCATCTGGACGGTATCCAGAAGATGCAGGTTCAAATCCTGCTCCTGACTGTTATTTTCGATTTCACATTTTTCACTTTGTGTTTAATGTGTCTTGCAATCTTGTGGTGTGCCTTCTTGTATTGTGTTTGGTGAGACCTATCACAGGATTCCAGCTTGATGGTAAGACCCAGCCGTCTTCTCTATTGAAATTGGGATGTTTCTTAATTTCAATAGCCTCACGTATCATTCTAGGACGATATAGATGTTCTTTTGCGAGGATTTGAGGTTTGTCAAACCTGATGTAATGGCGGGTGTGGTCCTGTGTGTGCTCACAAATTGCAGACTTTGTATAGCGACGGTGCTTCACATCAGCTATGTGTTCTTTGATCCGAGTTCTTATGGATCTCTTTGTTTGCCCAATGTAGGAGAGACCACAATCACAATCCAGCTTGTACACTCCTGCATCTTGTAAGGGTATATGGCACTCGACAGGTGGTAAAAATTGACTAATTCTTTTGGGTGGCTTATAGTAGGTTTTAATTGAAGCTTTCTTGAGAATGTAGCCAATCTTGTCAGTGACTCCTTTAACATAGGGCAGGACTGCAGGGAGGCGCTCAACTGTGGGTGGCTTCACTCGGTTTCTGTGACGGTGGCGTGGAACCTGCAGCTTATTAGCATGTAAAAATTTCTTTACATGCTGCAACTCCCCAGCCAAGTGTTCTTCATCACAGATTCCTTGTGCTCTCTGAAACAAAGATTTAGACACGGTAGCTAACTGTGAAGGATGGTGGTGAGACTCTCCATTCAGGTACTTATCAGTATGGGTTTTCTTTCGATACACTGTTTTTGATTACTTAAACATTTTAATTGGTAGTTTGTGGTAGAATTTGTAAGCACTAAATATAAACAAAGATTTTAAAACTTAAAGGAGATTATACTAATTTTATTACACTAACTTAAAATCTCATACATTGTAAGCATAAATCTTAGAGTAGATATTTTTAATTGTGTTTCTAAACAAATATTATGTGGGTTGAAATAAATAAACAAAAAAAAAATTGTAAAATCATATTACTGTGGGTAGATGACACCGTTGAAACAACATATCAGCTTTGGACATCTACCATCTAAGTCCACCCGTGATCATGAATGCTGTAAAGTATTCGAAACGTCGGGATAGTATAAAAATCAAGTAAACGCGATAGATTGCGTAAACGTAGTTTTATTTCAAAATGTGTAAAATTCGCGTAAATGTTAGAAAGTATGGTGGTTCTTGAAGTTTTTGAACTACACAGTAGTTCAAAAACTTCTTCCCTGTTCCCTGTTTCTTCCCTGTGTGTTTATTGATTTATTGTTGTTTTTGTGGTGAGTGATACTAGATGTAACTATATAAAAATCGAATAATGTATTGTTATCCCACGCCTGTAAATAGTAATCTTGTACGAAAGCTGTATAGAAACCCCCAAAATTGGAAACGAAACTTGGCGAAGAGACTCGGGTAAGTATCAGTAATAGGGTTGCCAGTTTTTTTTTCTGGTTTTGATTTCTGTGTTAAATTCGGTACAGACTGTCCTGTCTATAATTGGAGAAAGGCTGTGAAGAGTGTTGTAAAGGTATCAACGTCATGGCCTATGGGCTTTAGACAGTGTAAAATATTTATTTTAAAAAGATTCACGAAATTCGGGAATGTACTTGTTAGGGGTGAAACTTTCTACAAAAGTAACGTGTCAAAAGGCGTCAACGTATGTCAACACCAAAAAGTTATAGGAATGATCACTTTACAAGTTATGCCTAATATTGTTCCAGTGAATAAGAATAAGTGCGATGTAAACAAACTGTTGTGTGAACATTTTGGGACGGACTAAAAGGGCAATTCCTCCTTGAATTTTTATAACGAAGTTTTTCACACACAAGACACACTGATGGCTGTTTCGGAAGAAGAAAATCATTGTGAAGAAGCTTTAGAAGACTATAATGAATTACCTATATAAGTAGGGGAAATACGTACAAAATGACATAGACGGACAAAATGACACAGGCATGATATTTCAAATTCTACCGCTTCTAGCCCGGCCCGGACAACTGCATCACGTGACCTTACCGACTTATACCAACCTGTCAAAACGTGATCTCGTTCTAGTCTTTCGTTCGGCTGTCATGGACGACGACAAATATTGCCAAATTATGAGTTTTTTTTTCATTGCAGGGATTTTTATGTTTTAACGTTATATTTTTCACGGTTTTACTTTGTGTGTATATTTATTGCACTCTTTAAGTATTTATTCTTACATTTGAATATAATTTTCTTTAAATATTATTTATTTTGCATATATTGTTGAAATTTGATTTTTTATAATACTATATGGACAAAATGACATATATACGTAATGGACATAATGACATAGGTATGTCGTTTCGTCCATAAGAGCTCAATGAGCTAATTATGTAGATACCCACTACTTACTCTTCTTAGCAGTTCCAGTTAATGTAATTTCTACTGTTCCCAGTGGTAAATTTGTAAGTGAATTGAACAGCAGAGAGAGAACTCTCCACACATGGGAGTCGTAAGAGCCTACTGAGGGAACTAGCAGCAGCACTCCTTCGAGTATTAACAACATCCACTGCGATCGCCAACCCACCTGCCAAGCGTGGCGATTACGGCACTATCCCCATTCTTGGGGAGGCCTATTTCCAGCAGTGGACGTTACAAGGCTGATGGATGGATATTAATGATGACTCAGATGAAGATTGCCTTGATCAAGAAGACGAAGAAGACGATTTTACCTGTATTTACTGCAACGATCTCTACTCACGTTATAGCCCTTTTTTCTGTTAAGGCGGGAAAAACGTTCCTAACCACACACGCCGTCGTTCGGGGCAACGAACAGGGTAGTGTGGGGCCTTCACCAACTAAATAAGCCCGCCGTGTGCCGTCTCTCCGCCTTTGTTGGCGGGCCACTATGTTACATTACTTCAGTGGTTCGTCGGCGGCCTACCCTTTCAGGTACCCACTACTGAGCGACGCATCCGCACACGGAGCGTCGCACCATCGCGGGAGGCCTTGCGGGTGGCGGACGTTCCCCGATCCATCCACCCACAGCCTCAGCTAGGGCGGCATTAGGCGCAAATACTCACGCCTCTAAGTCCCTAGGGGAGTTCCAGACAATGCGCAGGCCGCCTTGGTCGACACCGTGCGGTATCCGCATATGATCTTGGACGCGACGATTCTTTGTGGTCTCCACAGAAGGGCCCTTTTCGGCGCGTCCAGGGACTCCACCCACACAGGTGCACTGTACAGCGCCATCGATTGGACTACTCACGTTCTAGCCTGGTGAGGGCTGGTTGAGGTGCATGCGGTGCAGTCGTTGGGATTACGCGGCCTGTGCTGATTTGCCAAAGCGTACCAAAAGAATTGTTTGCGAATTGTGCAATTAATTTTTGTTATTACTTATTTTATTCATGTTGATGGTTTGTATGTCATTTAGTCCATACGGCTCGTGTCGTTTTGTCCATACGGTATGGACAAAACGGATTTATCTTGATCTTCATTCAATACTACATATTTTTGTAAGTGTTGATTTTTCTGAGAAAACTTTTATGATTTCTTATAACTAATTAATATAAGCAGAGTTGTAAGAAAACAATAAGTTCCTATTATGAATAATTTAAAAGTTATTGATAATTTATAAAACACTATGTCTTCTGGACGTACTTCCCCTATTTATTAAGTAAATAGTAGCAAACGTCAAACTGCATTAATATTAACTATAAGCCTTATTTTTTAAATTATTTTTATTGTATTAAATATTTCGTTCCATAAAACCATTTTGATTTTATTTTTGTGACACCCCGGAATTGACCATATTTTCGTTAAATTCAAAGACGTCAATCTGTCAATTAGTTATGATCAAAGACGGCAACCTGATTCATGTTTGGTAACAAAAGTGGCATTGTTTTATTTTTAGTATCAAATCTAGCATTCTGCAAAAATCAAACTAAAAATCTAGCAATTAGGCCTAACTTAGAGCAAATCCTATGCTATAATATCATTTTTATAACTCTTAAGTTAATAATTTCTATGTATTATAATATCATTTTAGTCCATTGAAATGTTACATTTTTTAGGCCTTACCTTGCGTTTTTTAGAGGACGCAATTTTATTTTTTTAATGTGTATGTAGTGGGGGTCAGCGTAAATATAAAATAAAGTTTGTGGGGTCGCCGCCCTTGTCCCACGGCCGCCATTTTGAAAATAGGGGTTGAAACGGTTTTTACGATATATGTCTTAAACTATTTATCTGATAAAAAAAAATTGTGAACATTTTTTGTTGCAAATTAAATTCTCTATAACTTTGGTTCAGTAACTTTTTGTCGTATTCTATAAATAAAAAAGTTATAAGCGAAAATGTTCAGAAATTCGAGAAAAAAAAATATATTTTTCGATATAACTTCTTTTTTTTTTATCATTTAACGAAAAAATGATATCAGACCATTTTTGTAGATCGTTTTTTAAGGAACAGCTTTTATAGGCAACATTTTTTCATTAACACAATAGCTAAGTTTTTACAGCGCTCCGAGTGAGTACTATTTTTCAGTACTCTTAACTATACATATAGTTAAACACAAAGTGAAAAATGTGAAATCGAAAATAACAGTCAGGAGCAGGATTTGAACCTGCATCTTCTGGATACCGTCCAGATGCTTTACCAATTCAGCTATCCTGACAATTGCTCCTGACTGCTAATTTCGATAACACATCATACTTAACGTCTTTGGGTGACGCCTGCGCCATCTGTCGGACGTATTTTCATACATTATACCGACCAGGTAAACTTAATTTTACAATTAAGATTTTACCTAATAATGACGCAAACCCTTTAAATATTTAGATATTTTTATATATATTTTTAGCATTTGACATGCTAAGCACTATACATTAAACACAAAGTGAAAAATGTGAAATCGAAAATAACAGTCAGGAGCAGGATTTGAACCTGCATCTTCTGGATACCGTCCAGATGCTTTACCAATTCAGCTATCCTGACAATTGCTCCTGACTGCTAATTTCGATAACACATCATACTTAACGTCTTTGGGTGACGCCTGCGCCATCTGTCGGACGTATTTTCATACATTATACCGACCAGGTAAACTTAATTTTACAATTAAGATTTTACCTAATAATGACGCAAACCCTTTAAATATTTAGATATTTTTATATATATTTTTAGCATTTGACATGCTAAGCACTATACATTAAACACAAAGTGAAAAATGTGAAATCGAAAATAACTCACTTTGTGTTTAATGTATAGTGCTTAGCATGTCAAATGCTAAAAATATATATAAAAATATCTAAATATTTAAAGGGTTTGCGTCATTATTAGGTAAAATCTTAATTGTAAAATTAAGTTTACCTGGTCGGTATAATGTATGAAAATACGTCCGACAGATGGCGCAGGCGTCACCCAAAGACGTTAAGTATGATGTGTTATCGAAATTAGCAGTCAGGAGCAATTGTCAGGATAGCTGAATTGGTAAAGCATCTGGACGGTATCCAGAAGATGCAGGTTCAAATCCTGCTCCTGACTGTTATTTTCGATTTCACATTTTTCACTTTGTGTTTAATGTATAGTGCTTAGCATGTCAAATGCTAAAAATATATATAAAAATATCTAAATATTTAAAGGGTTTGCGTCATTATTAGGTAAAATCTTAATTGTAAAATTAAGTTTACCTGGTCGGTATAATGTATGAAAATACGTCCGACAGATGGCGCAGGCGTCACCCAAAGACGTTAAGTATGATGTGTTATCGAAATTAGCAGTCAGGAGCAATTGTCAGGATAGCTGAATTGGTAAAGCATCTGGACGGTATCCAGAAGATGCAGGTTCAAATCCTGCTCCTGACTGTTATTTTCGATTTCACATTTTTCACTTTGTGTTTAATGTATAGTGCTTAGCATGTCAAATGCTAAAAATATATATAAAAATATCTAAATATACATATAGTTGTTCCTTAAAAAACGATTTACAAAAATGGTCCGACATCATTTTTTCGTTAAATGATAAAAAAAAGTTATATCGAAAAATATAATTTTTTTTCTCGAATTTCTGAACATTTTCGCTTATAACTTTTTTATTTATAGTTCTACGATAAAAATATACTGGACCAAAGTTATAGAGAATTTAATTTGCAACAAAAAATGTTAACAAATTTTTTTTATTAGATAAATAGTTTAAGAGATATATCGTAAAAACCGTTTCAACCCCTATTTTCAAGATGGCGGCCGTGGCACAAGGGTGGCGACCCCACAAACTTGGTTTTAGCTTTACCCCCTACACATCAAAAAAATAAAATTGCGTCCTCTAAGAAACGCAACCCCAAATGTAACTTTTCAATGGACTATTTCCCAGAGGACGTAAGCAAAAACGTTTTTATTTAATTGCCACAATTCATTGAAAGTGCAGATTGCCACTTTTGTTTCTATATGACTCAAATATCAACAAAAAAAAAAACAATCCGCACGACTGTTTTTTTTTTACATGTGTTCTCATAGTAGTCTGTAATCTGTATACCTGTCGTGAGCTGAGCTTGGCCTAGAATTGTATTAGGGATGTGACATCCTTCATAGAAAATCGATTATTAATTAATCGATTATTTTCCTTTACGCGAAAATCGATTAAAATATAATCGATTTTTCGTAAAAAAATAATTGTTATTTTTAAATCGATTATTTTTTTACAATAGGAAGATTTTTTCGAATTTATCAAATAAATTTAAAATGAATACCTAAAACAATATTAATCGTAGCTTTAATAATGCACTAGCCTTTGCCCGCGGCTCCGCCGCAACCAAAAGTTAGATGTTGGATATTTTTATATATATTTTTAGCATTTGACAATGAAAAAATAAGCATTCAAACAAAATGAGAACCATTGTCTCAAAAACTAAAATATAAATCAAATAAAAAAGAGTTGCTATAAATGTCTAGTAGGTACTATTTAACACTTGACTAGTTTTAAAATAAAATACTTAAAACGATAATTAAAAAACTAAATGACTACGTTGTAGTCTCAAAAAATAAAATATAAAACAAATCTTTCGTTAATCTTTAGTTATAACAATAAAAATAATTATTATCACAAATGTCCAGTCCTATTTTACATTTGTTTTTTTTTTATTTAATCAACTAAGTAATAATGAACTTCGAATTTTTTATCCGCTGCATAGATGGCGCAGTTTATAAAATTAAAACTTACTTCCAAAGTTTTTTCATCCGTCGCATAGATGGTGCTGTTTATGAAAATCGATTTAAACGAGTAATTAATATAATCGATTTATTAAAAATCAATTAATATTTCTATAAAAATCATTTTTTTTTAAATCGATTATAAGAAAATAATAATCGATTTAAATAAAAATCGATTATTTTTTTAACATCTCTAAATTTTATTGTATTCCTAATTTCCTATCGCCATCTGTCGAAAATTATAAAATCACATAATATCTTATCATAATGTGTAATACTTATTATTATTAACTGAGATGTTAGTCATCTGTTTGAAAACTAAATAACTAATGTCGATGTAAACGGAATGATGTGTAGTGTTTAGTTAAAAATCCATGTCCGTAAGGATTGAGGAGCCACTTTTCGTATCTTAATGAAATTATTATACTTATTTAGTAGTAAGTTTAAAAAAATTGTAGGATCGATTCGCGATTTTCTAGTATAATACTTCAAAAGTTATATGAACATAAAGGTGGCACCCATTGAGTTATATGTTACCTATACATCAATGGTGGCACCTCAATCTAAATGTTTGGATTGAGGAGCCATGTCAGAACTAGGAATATGATAGATGAATATTTATCAAAATTTTGTATGATTTTGTAGCATTTGAGAGTAATTAGTAGATAAAAGCTAGTTTTTTTTGTTATATCTCCATTATACCAGTTTTTCGGTCTAATCAAGAGCTATCAAATAAAAAAATGCATCAAAATCCGTGCAATAATTTTTGCGTGATGCGCGAACAAACAAACAGATAAACAGACAAAAACTCTAAAAAATATATTTTGTGTTTAGACACGTCTATATAGCCTATTAAGTACAGTCATTTTTTTCTCGAATATCTTAAATGTGCTCTGTTACAGCTTTATAATAGTAGGTATAGATAGATAAAAGAAATAAAAAATATATTACAATAGTTGCTTAGAATCTCGATAATGTCGATTTGTTAAAAATTAAATTTCAAAAACTAGTCTCTTGGTTTCATTCATATAACATGGTCACCCTTAATAGCGAATTTTAAGGAATATCGAAAAGTTATTTGTTTTTTAGATACTGAATATATACAATGTTGATCTATACATATTTATTTAGTAGACGTTTATACTAAATGTTAGTGTCTCTGCTTTTTGATTACGTTGTGATCTGAGGTAGGTACAGTCAAATATTAATACGCTGAACGTCAGGATTGAGGAGCCAAATAAAATCATTGAGCTCTAATTAAGGAGGAGACGCCCTAATCTTCATATACCTAGTAAAAGTGACTTACTTCGGCTGTCGTCCGCCATCTTAATAGGTAAGATGACAGCGTAATTTGGGTGTGTTCCGATATACACTTCGAGCACTGTAAGGTGTGATGTCAATTTAGTATACTGTGAAGTCGTTCCTTTATAGTTAGCTATACTGGTTACTGTTTTTAACGGAATGCAATCCAGTATACTGATCTGTCATTACTTTCATTTCATACAAAGTATTGGTTTTACACTGCAATAAACACAATTTCTTTACATTTGCCATGTTTGGGTATCTTTTATTTATAATATTCAATAATAATAATAATATTCCATAGTGCAAGTTGTTATATTTATGGAAGCTGTTGATCACGTGATATCACAGTGCTCGCAGTGTATATCGGAACAAAGCCTTTATCTGTTGTATGTCAGCTGTCAACTAGGGATGCAGGAAGAACAAACAACTACCCTTTATTTTAAAAATATTTAATTTGCGCTATTTAGGTTCCAACCTAGCATTTACCACTAATAATTTGTGATTCGTCGTCGTAATTTTCATATAGTGGGAAGAAGCCGTCCATTTATTAATATTGTGTACTCGGAATGAAGTGGTGAACAGTGGCTTAGCAGTATACCATTATATAAATTATTTTTTATTAATTTATCGGATTGATTAATAATTTGAATTGTATTATTATTAGCATTCAAAGCATTTACTTAAAAAAAAAATTGTGAGTAGAAATAAAATGATTATAACTTTTTTAATGTATGCTTCTATAATTATGACATGTGTACAATAACGGAAATGGACATAAATCATCATCATCAGGCCCTAAATATCATCTAGGACCGAAATACTTGTCAAAACGAATCAAACGATCCCAAAGTTGATGGGATTGTGGCTCCATTAACAGATCATGAATATCATCTAGGGCTATCATGGTACTATTCAAGATAACTCAAACTAGCCCTAAATCGATCTGTTGCGACGTTTAATTAACGAGTACCCATGATCACCTTCTAGCTCCATTATCAGACCATGGATACTATCTAGAGACAAAGTACTCGTCAAGATGAATCAAATGAGTATAAACTCGATGGGGATGCGTTGTTTCATTACAGAGTTACTGTGGCCACCTTACAGCTCCATCATCAGACCCTGGGTACCATCTAGAGACAAAGTACTCATCAAGAGTAACCATACGAGCCCAAAATCGATGGGGTTAAGTCATTTTATAACGGAGTTCTTATAGCCACCGTTTAGCTTCATCATTAGACCCTGGAAACCATCTAAAGAAAATTACTCGTCAAGACGAATCAAACGAGTCTAAACTCGGTAGGGTTGCGTCGTTTCATTATAGAATTCCTATGTCCACCTTCCAGCTCCATGGTCAGAACAGCTCCATGTCATCATAATATTGTATTGTCACGTCAAAGCGTCGCCACGCTAACACCCGGTTTTACCCTCCCTCCGCATTAGATGTTTCACAGGAAGGCGCAGCATAGGACGGCCTCCCGCCAGAAGGACTGACGACCTGGTCAAAACCGCAAGGCACCCTTGGATGTAGTCACTAGAGCGTCGGTGTGGAATATCTGTAGACGATCCTATGACTCTCCATTACGACGGAAGAAGGCGTCGCGGTCATGTTTTAGTCGGTATTGTGGCTCATGAACTCGACACAAGAATCGAGCCTGTATGACATCAAGCCCGACACTCCCCCTGGATCCTGTTGGTACCTCAGTGACGTGTAAACTTGAATTTTGGATCGTGTTAACAATTAAAAAGGACAGCTTATTGTGGCGTTCTCTTAGGGAGACCTATTATGTACAGCAGTGGACGTTGAATGACTGATGGATGGGATAAAATATTATTATATACTTGTTTTTAGTTATCGTGATACCTCACTTTCAAATCTTTTTCTCCTGATGTCATCACATCACAAACTTATATAGCTATATTTGGGACTTAGAATGAACGTCTATACCCAGGATTAAATTATTATTTATTTCTTCAAGCTTTTTACAACTTAAATCTATTCAATAAAGTGTTACGCACTTAATTTTCTGTTTGTTTAAAAAGAAGGCATGCCTGATTGATCTATCAACCACTTGCTCATATATGACTGAATGGATTGGGTTGCAATTTGACACACATAGATATAATTATAGGTACAGGTAGATAAAGATTTACGCAATTAAAAAAACCTTTGTCCACCCAAAAATTTATAGATCGCTTAAAGGACTGAAGTATCGATATCGATATTTTTTATGCGCTTCCCTAGCGGAAATTCCGCCATTTTTGATTTCAAAGAATTGGCTCGGTAAATTTGTAGTCATTTCCTCTCCCCCTTATTAGAGCTCGATGAATAAAATGCATTTATTTACTAAATTCACTCAGTTTTACTACTTTCTCTATATGCTACAAATTCGAACACACTCACGACTAAATGTTTTTTTGGTGTGGAATATAAATTTACCATTACTTCTATAAAAATTCACATTCCTATGTATAGATTGAAGAGCCACATTAAAAGTATTGTATATTCTTGAATATCAACAGTACTGGACTCAGATTTTAAGTAGGCACTATACACAATTACTACTAAATGATAAAAAAAAAAAAAAATATTAGGTAAATAATTTCCGTATTCCAGGTGGTTCCCCAATTCAGATGTTTGGATTTTTACATTGGTATATCTTTGGATATATTTTACTACAAATTTCAGGATTTCGCCTACAAAATTATTTGCTTTCCTACTAAATATGCGGGTGATTTTCCTATTCAAATCTGAAGTGGCTCCTCAATCCTTACGGACATAAAAATCCACGGGGGAAAAAATATCAGTAGGTACTTAATTAATTTTATTATCAATTTATAATAAATGTGGTTGAATACGTAACAACAAAAAGATTTTTCGATGGAATCTATGAAATGTAGGATACAAGAAGAAATCCGTAGATACCTATGAAGAATTTTGTTTGGATAAATTAAAAAATGAATGAAAACAATTTGTTGTATGAATTATTTACAGAACCCATGCTAGTAATCCATACCTACTTACATTAAAACTTTTTTTAATTATTCTCAAAATTATTACTTACTAGGTAGGAAACTTCGCGAGCCCTCATAAAGCTCCGCTTTATGCTAGTTACGCATAATTTGCTAAAAATATAATTTATTTGCGTCTATGATTTTATCCTCATTTTTCAAATAGACTGTAAGAAGACCAGGGTCAGAAATGAAACAACCTCTTTGTATTAGATTATTTATTTTTGCATGACTTGATCCAATTAAAGTAAGTAATACCTATTTATCTATTTATAGATATATTCACTCCTGATCACCACCAGTGTCGCAAAGGTGGTTGCCACCTTTCTTGAATTTCAACATACCTATTTCTTGCAATGAGGCGTATACAAGAAACACGGTATCTAGACATGTAGGTAAACGAATTTAAGGAATATGTACCCACTGTCTCAACAGGATAAATATCAAGAAGATTAAAAAAAAAAACGCAGCATAAAATTCAATTGTTTATTTCCATTCCAAAAGCCAACATACCATTACGCAATCGATTAATTAATACGCTCTCAAGTCCATGCGCGAAGACAAAAAATATTAAATGCATTTTCATAGCATGTCCATTTTCTTCCAATTATCTAGATAAACACTAAAATTTAAAAAATAAAAGAAATATGACACACTAATAGGAGCAATTATTGGCTCATAAAAATAATAGTATGCATTACTTTCGCTGTGGTTTTGAACACAATAACATTTTAAAACAACATTTTAAAATCCTAAACTTTGATAGGATAATACCCAATATCCGAATAACATTTTTTGAAGCAAACCACAGGGAGAGTTATTATTACTTACTAATTATACATTCGTGTATAAGAATGCGCCATTCTAGACAGTCAACACTGAGGCATTTAATAGTCCTATGAGAACGGTAGCATTTTACACGTCGAAATCCATTATAATCAACATGTCAAACAAATAACAATTTTTTGTTAATTATTAGGTCATTTTCAATTAAAAATTGTAGTTTAATATTTATTGAACTACTCACACTTATGTTCTTGTAATAACTCAAATATTTTGAGCAAAAAGTATTACAATGAGCAGTTAATTATTCGGAAAGGCTATAGTTTACATAGGTTTTAAACTCAACGGACAGAACGATAGGAATAAAATATAATAAATGTTATTTATTATTTTATAACTTCTGTTTGCGTAATGTAGGTAAGCCATTAGAAGTCTCTTCAATATGACACATACACATATAACATACATTTTCAATTTAATGTTTAAATTTCAATTTAATGTGTAAATGCATTTAGAAATATAATATTGCAATGGCTTAATGACATTATATAAGTAAAATCATTTACTACATAATGATATATAAAATACAATACATACATAATATGTAATTGTGGTTTAATAAATATATAGGTACTTACACAAGTATCAATTATCAATCAATAACAATTAATTATTTTACTAAATCAGGCACATATTTTTGCATAGTATAATTTTAATATTTAGTAAGAAGTTTTGTAATACTGAAAAATCATATACGGTAAAAAACCCGAATATATTAAAATCATAATATCGAATTTAATTATTGGCAACACTTAAGCTTAAAACATATTAGCCGTACGATTACGATAAAATGTTACAGAATATTTCTGTTGTTTTAAATTAAGTTTTAAATTAGTGTAAACACACAAAACATAACAAATTTCGTATTACTTATTGTCATTACATACCAGATTATTTAATTTAGGTACTTGAACATATTTATCAAGTAAGGACAGCATTTAACCTTTCATCATCTGAATTGTAGTTAGAAAAGTGTAGGTATATGATTTCATACCAGCTACCTCTTTCTTATGTGAGAACCATAAAATAGATTCTAAAAATATTTTTAGTGCATGCGTACGATCAATATGCATTTAGCCTAAATATTTGATAAAATAAGGTTGTCTACAACGAGTTATGGATATGCATGTGTTGATAAAATTTACATTATATTAGATACATTTTAAGAAGCTTTAGTAATCAGTCTTTGTATGTAATTTTAATCAGGTATGGCTGCAATAGCAACCTAAAACTCATAGGCTGAGTTTTTTTGACAGTTTGAAATAAAAAATTGGCATGTCTGGCCTTATAATACCAACTTTATAAGTAGAGAAAAATAAGAATTTCTGAAACTCAAAACTGTTTTTATCATCCGCTTTCATTATATAAGTTTAAATATATAATATAGAAAGTTTATATAAAGGTCGGTTTTTGTATGTCGAAAGTCATAGTTGGTACTAAAAAGGAGGTACTAAAACATGTTGTAACAATAAAGTAAGGTACTGTAGAACATCTGTCACACAGCGCATTCTTACCTATTTTAAGTAACTTATCAAATAATTGTACTAAAATAGGCATGCTTCTACTCTACGTACAAACTTAAGAAATGTTTTTATATCGTTAGTATATTATTATTATAATAACTAGGCTAACTAGTTTGAACTTCATCCGATACCTACAGATGATTTTTTTGGAACACTTTTTTTTTGCTGTGAGCAATTAAGGCTGCTTATGTAGCAATTAGCCGTAATTATCTTCAAGCAAGATAAGTCCGACTTTGTCCTATCATAATTTTTTCACGTTATTTAAAACTAAAACATACATAGGTATATTAGTTGACAGGATTTTCCTTTTTTTATTGATTTTTTTCAGATTTCAGGTTAGTAACATCATCAATCAAAACCTCATCTAATCGCGTCTATCATTCAAATGTTAGTAAAATTATAAAAATTATTGCTTTACGCAATTTGGATTAAAATCCACTGTCTCCATCTACTACGACTCATTTCAGAATAAAGCACTAATTAGTGCTACTACTGAAGGCCCAACATCATATGGGTCATAGCTCAGAGCTATTTTTGTGAATACGATCAATATGCACAAATTCAATTTCGAACACTGTTATATGTTCAGGCACACAATAGTTTTCATTTCATTCTTGGCTGAATACAGCCATCCACCATACTAAATTCGAACACAAGGTTCAGGCATATATCAAAATCACCGCAGTTAGCAAATTATTATTCATGTTCAGACTGGAGGTGGTCCTCGCACGTAGCGGAGTTGAGGAGTAAGTGTTTGAGCCAAAGAGTTAAGGGCATCACAGCACCTGGGTCGTTCTACTAACCAAGCAGCGAGGAGCAAGGCGACTAGACACAATTGTATGGGCAATGACGAACGTAATACTCGCCACACCCAACCTCCACGAGGACTGTAATCAGGATCACCAGCGCCGGTTTTTCCGCCGGCTATTGTTGCTATACCGTTCTCCCTTCTGTAACAAACAAGTAGTTATATAGGTATATAAAGGTGCGCTGGGGATATGAGAGCTATTGATATATACGATATCTTTTTTTGGAAATACTGGTTTCCAGCCCTTTAGGCGCATAGGGTGTACAGAAACAATTATTTGTGAATGTGGAAAAAGATAAGTTTAGTGCGAGCGGGATTCGAACTTGCGTCCCTTTCAATCCGGAGAAGTGCTCTAGACTGCTAAGCCGTCACACTGACCGACGGCCATTCCCAATCTCCACATCACATTTGTCTTCTTTAAAGTAGCTGAGCATGTCAAGTGCCAAAATACAGATCAAAATGTTGGGTGCAAGTTACATAAGTGAAATGTAGTTGTGTTAAAACTCGGCTTACCCCCCCCACCCTCCTTTTTTTTGGTAAGGCGGTAAAAAACGTTCCTAACCGCGCACCCTATCGTTCGGGGCAACGAACAGGGTAGTGTGGGGCCTGCACCCACTAAAGAAACCCGCCGTGTGCCGTCTCTCCGCCTTTATTGGCGGGCCACTGGAACTATGTTACATTCCTTCGGTGGTGAATCGGCTTACCCCTGAAGTGATAAATGCGTCAAACTATAAAGTACTAATTTTTTTTGTAATTAAACTTACGTTTCATCGTCAATTTTAAGATCAGGAATGCTTTGTTCCACAAGTGCTCGACAAGACTCCTGGAGAGTGCGCACTTCATTCTCCGTTTGCTCCATACGCTAAAACAACAAAAATATAATAATTTTACAACTGGCATTACGATGCCACTTTACTACAACTTAAACAGGTCACTTATTTTATCAAGATGCATTTTAAGTTTAGGGTACTCGCTTTGTATCAAAACCTTATTAAGAAAACTTTATCGGTATAAAAGTGTCCATCATCGTCAAATTCATGGTGCGATAGCCTTCTGTCTTCCGCAACTGAAATCAATAAATTGAATAGAAAACCAATCTAAATTGTATCCTTAGTGGGCATAATATAATATACCTTGGCTATAGCTCTCTGTGCGGGCGAGTTGTGCGCCAGCGCAGCCTGCAGGCGGCGAGCCAGCTCCCGGAGGGCGCCGAGCCGACGGGCGCGCCGGCCGGCGCCGTCGCTGTCGCCGTCCGATATACCCGAGTCCGACAGAGAGTCACATGTCGACCCGCCCTGGAAAACAAACAGTATTTTTTGAAGTTCTGATTTTAAAGTTTGTATCACTAAAACTCATCAAAAATTTAGCGCATCCACCACACTTGTTCGCCGGCATATTTGTATATTAGGTACTAATTATCAATGGTAGTATTATTTAATAATAGATCACGGGAATGCCCAAACGTGATAATAGATGGCACTAGTTATATTGTAATTATATGTGAAGACATGCAAAAATATTTTTTTATACACTATAAGTTACACACTTATCAGTACACGGCAGTGCATATAGGCAAATCACTCCATATAATAACAATGCCCACTTTGCACATGAAACTCTTTTTATTAGGTATATTTCAAATTTATAAGGTAGTTTTAATTATGCCGTGTGGGGCCGGCTTTAGAATTGTCCCACCCCTCTCCACCCATGGGAGTCGTAAGAGACGACTGAGGGAATACCGGGGGAGTGGGCAGCAGCACTCCCTCGAGTATTAACAACATCCACTGCGATCGCCAACCCGCCTGCCAAGCGTGGTGATTACGGCACTATCCCCCATTCTTGGGGAGGCCTATGTCCAGCAGTGAACTTTAAAAGGCTGATGGATGGATGGAAGGTAGTTTTATAGCGAAATACGTAATTTTTAGGTTTTACGCTAAATTTTAGATGTAAACCAGTACCAATCACTATATATTTTTAGTATTTAATTACTAGATTGTACATAATATACTTTCAAGATAAATTTATTTATACGCAAATACGATTATTTTCAAAGTCAGGTAGTATTTTGAAACACTATCACTAAAAGTTGTTGTAAACTTAAATATATTGGCTTTTTATAAAGAATTTTAATAGCAAAGCACAGTGTTTTACTTATTCAAATGTTAGCATACTCTTTCTTCTATAGTAGAAACTTTAAACTATTATTTAACTCGATGAACAGACGGAGCAAATCAGCTGATCACAACGTCCGTGACGTCATCCCTGCACCCCGACACACTAGCGATTACTATGCAAAAATTGCTTTCCCCCATTACTATCCATTTTTGTGGGATAAAAATTTGCCCGTTCTGGGATGACTGGTTAAGTAGTTATAGTAAATCTTCATATTCATAACATTAGTAAGGATATTAACGTTGTATTTGCTTAAATGCCGTATGGGGCCGGCACCAAGAATAGATCCACCCCGTCTCCTCCCTTGGGAGTCGTAAAAGCCGACTAAGGGATTACCGGGGAACAGGGCAGCAGCGTTCCCCTGTGTACTAAAAACATCCACTGCGATCGCCAACTCGCTGCCAAGCGTGGCGATGATGGTAAAACCCCCATTTTGGGGAGGCCTATGTCCAGCAGTGGACGATGAAAGGCTGATGGATGGATGGGATGGATTTGCTTAAAGCCTTCAATCAGCTTTTGTAATATGATATGATCAACGTTCTAATAAATACGAAATCTTTTTCTCAGGCTTTGATTAGAAACCAGACGGTATGCAGGACGTATGTTCCTAATAAAAATTACAACTTCCGTCTAGAAAGTGAAGAGAGAAATTAGCAAAATTGAATTGTCCAGTTGTACTCATGCTTGCTCCCCACAAGAGTGTATAATCCACTCCAGTATTCCTTTTTTTTTAATACTACATGGGTGGCAAACAGGTATACAACCCACCTGATGGTAAGCGGTTACCGTAGCCTATAGACGCTAGCAACACCAGAGGTATTACTCGCGCGTCGCCATCTACAAGGAAAGGGATAGAAAGAATAATAAGGAGAGGATAGGTAGTATACTAAGGAGAGTATAGGAAGGATAATAAGGAAAGGACAGGGAGGGGTTAGGCCCTCCGGCGCTCTCACTAACCATACAAATACAACGGTAAGAGTAACTACCGTTGTTACACGCTGATCTTAGGATGACAACGACAGTGGTATTGAGTTCGATCGCCAGTCCAAGGTCCAGACCATGTACGGCACACACCTCTGCCTTTTGGAGGTTTTTCGAAATTATTTGTGTATTTGTTTACAATTTATCACTGTACGATAGGTACAGGAAAACATCGTAAGCTAAACTGCTTGCCTGAGAGATTTTCTCGACGGTTTGTAGGTCAGCGAGGTGGGGCTAATCCCTCTCACCATGAGGGGAGACCCGTGCCCAATAGTGGGACGGAAGAAGGGTTGAAAAAAATCTCAGGAGTTTAAACTCCGTAATTCCTCGAACGAAAATTTCCAGTTTAAGTTAGTTCATACCTTTTTTTTGTCCACGAGTGATGCAGCCAATTGCCTAATCTGAGCAGCGACTTCAGTTTGGTCCCCATCCGAGGTTCCACGATCTCTCAGAGCTTCTAATGTAGCCAAATCTCCTCGCAAGGCACCTTGAAGATCACGCAGTGCGCTCTCCCATTCTGCCCATGCGCAAACTGCTTTCTCCAATGATAGAAGTTCATTTGAAGTCCTAGAAATAGGTGAAATGTGAATAAAATATAGAAAGAAAAAATATTTTTATAGAATGGATATTTTAGGAGCGGCAAATGCCGCATTTGTTACCAAACCGTCCTGAGGGTGCCTCGTGTAGAGGCAAAACACGTGTCGAATTTGTGTTCGAATTTTTGCGGCATATTGCAACATTGTGGTTCTGAGAGTTCTGCCGTATAGCATGGTTGTATCGCATTGCTGAGATTTTTTGTCATTATCCATGGGATTGGGAATCTTAGGATATTTTGTGTGTGTTCAAAGATAACCGGGATTGACAATCCGTGGGTCAGTGGCTCTCCTCCTAAAATATCCACTCTATAATAATAACAATGGACTTGAATTTGTCAAGTGTCGGCTCATGAAATTAATTAAAGGAAAATGATTCACAGAAGCTCCAAAATTACTGATAAAAGGTACAAGATCCTGTTAACGTTTTTTTAATTGCTAACGGTAGCAGGCAAGCTCATCTGATGATAAGTGGTAACCGCCGCTCATGGATACAGGAATACTAAGAATACTGCCAAGCCACTGCTCACCATTTGAAGGACCAATGTGTTTTATTTACCTTTGGTGTGCATCATCCCACGCTGCCAACAGCGTAGCTAGTTCTGTCGCTAGCCCTCCATCATCAGATTCCATGTCTCCGATAGCACGACGTACTGACACGGTCAGTTTTAACATCGATACTTTGCATTCTAGTAGGCGGGCAAGACGATCCTAAAGGAAAACAGTTTAAACAACAATATTAGTACTGGACCAACAAAATCAATTGTATGTGCTTTCTAACGGATTAGCACAATGCTAATAGACCTTCAGCTTCGTTTACTATCTATCTGCATCTTACTGGTTAGAGCACACGCGGATACAGATTTTTGTTTATAATTTGGTTCATCGAAAATAATTTGGTATAACTAGGGTGAAAGATCATATTCTAATCATTTGTAGAATAAATTATGTCGCAAGAAATAGAGTGCAGACTTAGTGCGTGAAACAGGGCCCGCATTACACCCTTAAATCCGAGTCTGGGTTGGACCTGGAAGTAGGCGTCTTGACTGTTGCGGGGTTTGGGCGCATTATAGGCATGCGGTCATATAGTTTATGTAAACCGTGTTACTGCGACGTAAGGAATGTTTACATGTTTTTTTTAAGCAGTTCTGATAATAATTATAGATTGGGATATTGCTTTATTAGTTTTTATATAGAACTTTTAATTTGGTAGAAAATAAACACTTAACTAAGTCGAATATTTAAATAGAAAAATGTGATTACTTGTAGGTATTTTTTTTTCAATTATTATCAAGTATTTAAACTCCTAATTTATTATGTAGAGCACGACAAATACCTAACATGAGAATGTAAAAGGCATAGTTAAGAAAGACTTCTTACCTTTAGTTCTTCAATTCTTCTATGTAGTTGGGCTCTGGTGTGTGGCTGTGGGGCACAATCTCCCGGTTCACAGACATCATCCAGGGTCTCTCTTAACGCCGTCATTTCTCTGCGCAAACGCCGAGCACTTCCCCGTCTCGTGGCGGCCGCGCGTAGAGCTGACCATCTTGCAGACACAGCTGTTGAAAAACACAGCAATTTAAATACGTACATTATTTTGCATACATAGGATACAACGAACATAGCAGTCGGATTCACGCTGCTCATAGACAGCAATATAATGCTTCTCATGAACAGTTATACCCTACACAACAAAGTAGAAAAATCCTTTAGGTAACACCGAGCAGCGTCACGGCTGGTTTCAACCATCTACCAATGGTCTGGTCAGCAAGTAAAATCTTTCCTTACCAAATTCAATTATTAGTAGGTCATGATAATAATTAAACACTTATATATTAAAACTCTTTTCATCATTTTAATGCATGATACATGTTTAAATTAATTCATAAAACAACTCGAACACGTATTTCGCATCGACTGTACTAAATTAAACAAGATCAAAGGAGTTTTGGAAACAGGTTATATGGCAAAAACCGTTACATGGAAAATCGAACGAGCAAAATGGCTGCTTTTAAAGAAAGCAAAAACAGAACACAGCGCGTCTCTTAAAAAAAAACTAGTACAGTTTATTTTATGTTTTTAAAGTATCGTATCAAAGTAAATAAACAACAAAAGAGTGCCGTTAAAATACAAATTGTATACACTATCAAATACGAGGATGCTTGCGCATCGTATACGTAATGTAGACAGATATACACTTTTAAAACATTTGTTATTGGGTCAAGATATAACTATTGCAATAATACTGATTGCCAGGTTTTTTTGACGCAACATCTTGTACTAGGGAATAACTTCTGTAGTAGGTGCACTCAGATTTAGAGCCACTGCTTGTTTATCATTTGTTATCTTTGTTGCATATGGAAATTGGACTCTTACTCAGTTGTAATCTATAAATTAATATGTGAAGAAAAACCTTGTACTCTTTCTTTAGCACATTGCGCGCACCGGAAAGTGTGTGAGTGCAGAAACATCTAATATATAAAATTTCCATGTCACAATGTTAGTTATCGTACTCCTCCGAAACGGCTTAACCGATTCTCATGAAATTTTGTGTGCATATTGAGTAGGTCTGAGAATCGGACAACATCTATTTTTCTATTTTCATCCCTCTAAATGTTAAGGGTAGTCCACCCCCAATTTTTTTTTGAATGTTTACATAATTTTTTGAAGTAAAACTTCTTTAGGCGCGTCTAGGGAGTAACTCAGATTTTTTTTTCTGACGGAAGTAACGCGTACTATATTGTCTGTGTAGTTTCCGCTATTTAAAAATAGTAATTTGGATTGGTCGTAAGTATATTTATTACTTTTTAAATTGCAGTTTTTTTTTCCGTCAACGCCAAAGAAGTTTTACTTCAATCGCGTGTAAAGGTTACACGCACACACTTTTTTTTTATTTTTATTTTATTATGATTCGGCATTAAAAAATACATACAACCCCAAAATTTTCAACCTTCTACTGCCGATGTAGAAAAAATTTATATGGCAAAACAACGTTTGCTGGGTCAGCTAGTAATATATAATAATGCATTAGAAATAACATGAATAATATATAAGAAATAAATTATTTAAATAAAAATACATTTTATAGGATTGATTGTATGTAACGGTCGGTGTAAGGTCGAATGTTGACCACTGGACAACCACTAGTGTTTGTAATTTCGCCTCTACACAATCATTATTTCCTGATTCAAATTGTTCTTACAAGAAAAAAAAAACAAAGAACAAAAATCTCTACAAAATAAAAACTTATATTTATTTGATCTACTATTATTTATTATAAAACAAATAAGAAAATGCATTCGTCACACTTTTGTTTTTAATGCTCATTTAAGTTTTACAGGAGATTTCTATAAATCAACCTCGTACATTTAAGGACACAAAAAGATATATGTAGATAACCTTCCATAATTCATCCACTTTGTAAACTTGGATATACGAGTGTCTAATCTATTTAGGGCGAATGAATATCAGACCGGTTAAAAATACAACCAGCTTCGGAGACGTCGTGAAACGAGACAGAATTTATATATTGAATTGTTAGATAAAGTTAACGTAATGTTTGATAACGTTAGTATATTTAGATATTTTTATATATATTTTTAGCATTTGACATGCTTAGCAACATACATTAAACACAAAGTGAAAAATGTGAAATCGAAAATAACAGTCACGAGCAGGATTCGAACCTGCATCTCCTGGATACCGTCCAGATGCTTTGCTAATTCAGCCATCGTGACCCTTGCTCCTGACTGCTAATCTCGATAACACATTCATTAGGTATGTTTACCTGGTCGGTATAATGTATGAAAATACTTCCGACAGATGGTACAGGCGTCACCCAAAGACGTTAAGTATGAATGTGTTATCGAGATTAGCAGTCAGGAGCAAGGGTCACGATGGCTGAATTGGCAAAGCATCTGGACGGTATCCAGGAGATGCAGGTTCGAATCCTGCTAGTGACTGTTATTTTAAATTTCACATTTTCACTTTGTGTTTAATGAACGTTAGTATACCTTACCGAAGAAAATGTAGATAAGGTTTAAAAGAAATCCATTAGATGTTTTGAAATAAAAAATAGATACCTAATCAGTTTTACGAAAATATTCGTATATGCAACGTATGCTGTGTCAGGGTTTGATCATATTAGTTTTTTATTGTATGACTAACATAAGATACAAGTATGTTAACAATATTTTATAAATGGTATAGGAGATTATGTATCATAATCATATTATGTAGGCATAAATCGCATCACAAGATTTTAACATTTAGGTGCTTTTCGACAGACCACAGAAAATATTCAACCAAAAAATCTTCGATCAACACTGCAATAAATATCGCTTCGGCCCAAAAAATCCATCTCGGTAAATAACAGCGCACTTGAGAAGTGAGGTCTTATTTTGTTTAGTTCAAAAAGTACTTTATTTCTGGCTATTTAAGCTTAATTTCACAGTAAATGTTATATGTCTTTTCACTTTTAAGTGGCAGTAGTAAATAATTGCTTTGCTCGTTTTTTGTGACGAATCGTAAACGTAAGATAATATTTTAAAGATTTGTGATTTTATTAATAAGTGCCATGATTGTAATTAGGTTGAACTTAAAACTGTTTTAAAATTTTTGTCTCAGTTCGTTAGTAAACAGATGTGGCTGTATATATCCACACGGACAGTTTTTAGCTCGATTTTGTACGTGACTTGTGATATTGATGATCGAAGGAAAAAATTGTGTTGCTCTACAATACTCTACACATATCGTGACCTTCCATCATTTTAAGAGGTAATGTTAAAAGAAAGGGTCTTCAGAAAGTATTAGCAATGCAATGCTGTTACAAACGAGAGTGGATATACAGCCGTCAATAAAAACCTTTCTCCGCATTACGATTGCAATTTGCTATGCAACTGATTACGTAGGTAATTTACAACAAGAAATAATATTAGTTCAAGGTATATTTAAGTTTGTACCAGCAATTGTCGGTAATGTGCACGAACAAAATAATAATTACAGTATTGTTACTTTCAATGGTATAGTATATACTATAATAGTATACTAATCTATATACAGTAGAAATTACTGTTTATTTAAACGCGCTAGTCTTCAGTACCAGTCGCATTGGAAAAAATCTTTTTTAACATTTCATAGAACACTCTTTAAGGAGGCTATCTGTTATTTAACATAGCGCAAAAACGTTTAAATTTTTAAATACTGAGCAATAATAAAATATATTCATAATCAAATAAGCGCCATCAGACGTTACAAAATTATAAGTGAACTGCGATATGTAAAATATAGATGGCGCATTTCGGAAAAATTACCACCATCCCTTAATAAATAGATAATAACATTTATTTTAAATTAAAATGTGAAACAATGCAGCAGAGCTAGTATGAATTGGCTCAGTTAATCCAAGGTGTGCGTTGTCAGAGATTTTAATTCAATTATTTTTAGCCCAGTAATCGCTTTAAATGCCTCTAAGCATGAAATTAATGCAACAAAAATATGAAAAACTTAGTATATAATACAGTTCCTCGTAATAATTATGTACACCGTCTCTATTTTCGTGATTTAACAGTGCAGTTGTTTTAACAAAAGTTTTTATATCAGTCAATGCGCAGTC
Source organism: Leucoma salicis (assembly GCA_948253155.1). Taxonomy (NCBI): domain Eukaryota; kingdom Metazoa; phylum Arthropoda; class Insecta; order Lepidoptera; family Erebidae; genus Leucoma; species Leucoma salicis. The sequence goes on from OX411825.1 coordinate 7,100,293, forward strand.
GTAATTACAAGCCCAAAATAAAACAAAATACGAATAGGTACTTTTTGTGTAATTAAACCAGAAAATCTAGAAATCCAGGAACTACATAATTACGCAAGAGATATCACAGCACTTTTGAAATGGATACTATTATAAGACTATGTTTATCCAGGTCTTGCGCCGGAAATTGGGCGTACCTCCTATATAAAGAACCTCGTACTTTTACGTTTAGAATAACCTGAGAATTAATAATTTTCTAGGGAAAATGATTTGTGAAAATGAAACAATAGCCTAAAAATTCTTCTTTATTATTGATTCGTTAGTAGTTTCGTAATCATTATGTTAATAATCTCATATAATACCTTTTGTACACATCAATTAGAAAAGAATATTGACAAAAATATTCAAATAAGTATTAGGAGGAGACATCTAAGGAACCTTGTCCTAATTTATTGGCCCTCACGGCAAGTGAGTTTACGTCTTTTACGTAAACACACCTACATGTTTACACGTCCATTTAGTTAAAACAAATATTAAATAAATACTAGTAGCAGCCCGGAGTTTGGAAATTTGCCCGGTAGACGTCAATAGGATCGCCCCCTATTACGTGGAACTTAAACATAGCTGGCGAGTCGTGGGTGTGTAATACACCTCTGCCTACCCCTTCGGGGAATACAGGCGTGATGCTATGTGTATGTTTTAAATAAATACTCGTATATGAAAGTTGCATTGAAGTTTTTCATGAAAACTTTTCAAGGCACTGTCAGTGTAAGCCATAGTTCTAAGGCTTATTATAAGCTACTGTCCGTCTATCCATCGGATTTTTGACGTCGGCTGCTGGATATTACATTTAAGGACCACGTCTCTGTTCCGTAAAGCCTTGCTTGTTCCAGCATGAATGGGTCGGTTCAATCAGGAAAGTGCCAACCTTTCACAGATGATCAGCGTGAAACGTATTTCGTATAGTGAGTGAGAGTGACCCGAATTCCCTCCTTATCCTCTCCTTATTATTCTCATATAAAGGCAAAATTAAATGTCTTATTGTTGTTTGAGCTAAGTATATATAATCTACGATTTTTATGTGTTACGTTGATTATTTGTCGGTGTGATTTGTTTGTTCGTTAATCGAATAGTATATTGTAAATAATGTGTCCTTATAAGTACTACTTGTGTACGTACATACTGACAGTTGCAGTCATTATTGACAGTTGAGTGAGGGATAATTATTACATGCGTTTGATCGTGATGGATCATTATCGTAATATTAGACTAAGAATAAACGATATTTATATATATTTGTAGCATTTGACATGCTTAGCACTATACATTAAACACAAAGTGAAAAATGTGAAATCGAAAATAACAGTCAGGAGCAGGATTTGAACCTGCATCTTCTGGATACCGTCCAGATGCTTTACCAATTTAGCCATCCTGACAATTGCTCCTGACTGCTAATTTCGATAACACATCATACTCAACGTCTTTTGGGTGACGCCTGCGCCATCTGTCGGACGTATTTTCATACATTATACCGACCAGGTAAACTTAATTTTACAATTAAGATTTTTACCTAATAATGACGCAAACCCTATAAATATTTATATATATTTGTAGCATTTGACATGCTTAGCACTATACATTAAACACAAAGTGAAAAATGTGAAATCGAAAATAACAGTCAGGAGCAGGATTTGAACCTGCATCTTCTGGATACCGTCCAGATGCTTTACCAATTTAGCCATCCTGACAATTGCTCCTGACTGCTAATTTCGATAACACATCATACTCAACGTCTTTTGGGTGACGCCTGCGCCATCTGTCGGACGTATTTTCATACATTATACCGACCAGGTAAACTTAATTTTACAATTAAGATTTTTACCTAATAATGACGCAAACCCTATAAATATTTATATATATTTGTAGCATTTGACATGCTTAGCACTATACATTAAACACAAAGTGTTATTTTCGATTTCACATTTTTCACTTTGTGTTTAATGTATAGTGCTAAGCATGTCAAATGCTACAAATATATATAAATATTTATAGGGTTTGCGTCATTATTAGGTAAAAATCTTAATTGTAAAATTAAGTTTACCTGGTCGGTATAATGTATGAAAATACGTCCGACAGATGGCGCAGGCGTCACCCAAAAGACGTTGAGTATGATGTGTTATCGAAATTAGCAGTCAGGAGCAATTGTCAGGATGGCTAAATTGGTAAAGCATCTGGACGGTATCCAGAAGATGCAGGTTCAAATCCTGCTCCTGACTGTTATTTTCGATTTCACATTTTTCACTTTGTGTTTAATGTATAGTGCTAAGCATGTCAAATGCTACAAATATATATAAATATTTATAGGGTTTGCGTCATTATTAGGTAAAAATCTTAATTGTAAAATTAAGTTTACCTGGTCGGTATAATGTATGAAAATACGTCCGACAGATGGCGCAGGCGTCACCCAAAAGACGTTGAGTATGATGTGTTATCGAAATTAGCAGTCAGGAGCAATTGTCAGGATGGCTAAATTGGTAAAGCATCTGGACGGTATCCAGAAGATGCAGGTTCAAATCCTGCTCCTGACTGTTATTTTCGATTTCACATTTTTCACTTTGTGTTTAATGTATAGTGCTAAGCATGTCAAATGCTACAAATATATATAAATATTTATAGGGTTTGCGTCATTATTAGGTAAAAATCTTAATTGTAAAATTAAGTTTACCTGGTCGGTATAATGTATGAAAATACGTCCGACAGATGGCGCAGGCGTCACCCAAAAGACGTTGAGTATGATGTGTTATCGAAATTAGCAGTCAGGAGCAATTGTCAGGATGGCTAAATTGGTAAAGCATCTGGACGGTATCCAGAAGATGCAGGTTCAAATCCTGCTCCTGACTGTTATTTTCGATTTCACATTTTTCACTTTGTGTTTAAGAATAAACGAGTTAAATATACTTACAACTACAAAGGAAGTTTACTACGGCTATTACCTACCTACAAATTAAAAATCTTTCTGTTTAATGTGACCCGTGAAAGATTTAGAGCATTATTGCCATTGGTATTGGCCAATAATAGAGCATTATGTATTTACACAGTTAAAGTTTTTAATAAACTTTCACAGTTAGAAAAAGTTTTTAATTAACTCTCAAAGTTATTTGTGTTCACTTTTGATACCGTAATAAGGTATAGTCTAAATCAGGTATTTATAAAAAAACCCCTAAATCAGCTATTTCAAAAAAAGTGCCACGATTTCGTAGGCGAAGAAAGGAACAAGCTTCAAGTGTTAAGAAGAATGCAACGGACAACTGAAATGATCAAAACAGTAACTAAATTATCAGACATAGTATGCGTTTGAAATACTACTATAAATAAATTAATTATCTAGCTTGTAATAATCGTTATTGTTAAGGAAGGAGTAAAACATAAAAGGGCCCTGTTTTATCACTGCGTTCCTCGTAAACGTTCCATAAATTAGAATAGATAGAACAAAACGCAGCTGCGCTCGCGCCGAAATAGCGCCTAAAATGTCACTAGCTTCGTGAACTTGGACGTCTCTAGCAAATAATCTTGCGAATTTGAAGTCAACGAACTTTGGAATGCCCAGACATCTGCATTTGCTTTAATCGATTCCTCTTAGTGTGTATAGGAATTTTCTGGGAAAATATCACATGGTGAGGAAGTAAATGTATAATATCTTGGGCCGGTCTCATTAGTACCTACTAAATTACAAATTCCCGTTCTACTTATAGCGCTGGTATGGCTTGAAGTACAACAATAGGCTGAGAATGAAGAAAAATATTATAAGTGAAATTGTTCGAGTTTTTCTATTTTAAAAGACAGCACCTTGCAACTAAGGATTAGTCCTTGTATCGCGGGGCACTTTACAAACATAATAATAATTTTACGGACACAAAACACAAATCAGACTCAGAAAAAACATTTTTGGAACACTCAAAGAGTTGTCCTTTGTGAGAATCGAACCCAAAACACACGTATGGGAGACTGGTATCTAAACCACTCCGCCATCTATGCAGCCGATTATTGACAACAAACGCATAGCAGCCCATCTAAACTAATATAAGTATTTATTGACACAATTTTTTATGCATAGCGCCCTAAGCTATAACTTTATGAAAATTGGTTTTTCTACAACATTGTCTGTTTGTATTTGTAGTCGATTTACGATTCGATTGTTCGGACCATGCGTAATCGAGAGTAACGGACAGAGAGGTTATGATTATAATGAAATCACGACCGAGAGAGACAATTCAAATATGGAACAAACAATTTTGCGTTCCGTCAAGAACGGAAGGCAATTTGTAGCCAGCCGTCAGTCAAATACAACGAGCTATTACTACTTCCTATTGCTGGTGAGCTCGCACGTTTCAGAACGAGTGAATGTTAAATCTCTGTCTGTCTGCGTCCTGTTTTTTTTTTAATTTTTCGGTATTGCGCTTACGCACTATTATAGATTTGCGAGAGCATGTTCGCATGTCCGGTAACATCAGTAAATATTTCCCGTTGCATTCTAAAGTTGAGTTGCTAACTTACCACGAGGTTTAAATTTAAATTAAATTTTCCATTTGACGGAGTATTTAACAATACCATCTGGAGTGAACGAACCGGTGACTCATAGAAATATACATTTTGGAAGTTTAATGCACCTGTAGTTCGTCTCGACTTGCACGAAAACCGTGCCAATACAATTTACTAAAACGGTTTCGTTACAACGAAGAACGAGGCTGAGTCGTGACGTTGTTACATTTTGTTCAGTACTAGCCTCATTTCTTAAACTTTGTTACAATTGAAATGAAAATGGAAATTTTTAGCGAAAATATAGAAATCCCATTAAAGGTAATATATAAAAGTCAAAGAGATGACTTAACCATGAAATTCTTTTAGTTTAAGAATCTGCAGTCTCAGAGCCCTACGTTTTATAATGAGAGCAACTATGTGATATTAGGTCTAGGTACTTTAACTATAGCTTAGATGGTATAAAGCTTTTCACGCCTTTAACCAAGAGATAAACCGAGATAAACCACCCTTAAATTACGCCTAAATAATCTACTCGTAAACTAACTAACTTATCATCACGCAATTTCCCTTGCGGGGTAGGCAGAGAGAACAGAGTGCCAAGAGGCTCTATTCTTATATATATTTATATTATATTTTCTCTATTCTTATATTATATTTCTATATTCTTTCTTATCTACTCGTATATATATAAAAAGCAATTGCTGTTCGTTAGTCTCTAGGCTAAAACTTAAAAATGGCTTGACCGTTTTGAATAGTTGAATTTGTTTTGTTCGCTCTGTCGGTATGTTTAAAAGAAAAAATAATAGGGAAAATCCATAAAAACAGTTGTAAATAAAATATAAATCATAATTATTAGTTTTTGTACGCGAATCGCCTCCTTGGATTATGGACCCACTGTCTTTTAGCTAATAGTGACAGCTACTCTCATTCTTTCTAATTAATTTTAATTACCTACAAGAAAGTTTAACCTATCTGAATTTAAACCTTAGACGATGCAGATTGATTAGAATTGATAATCGCTGATAAAATAAATTGTAGGTGACACGAAGTTCACCGGGTCATCAAGTCTATCTACATAAAAGGAGACGAGCTTGTTATGGACATAATTCTGGTATCGATTTTGAAACCTTGCGGATATCAATGCAACAGAAAGCTAACAAGAATCACCAAAAATCCAGGATCTCCTTGTAAGCTCAATTGAGTAATCACTTCTATAATTGAAGGGCAGTTCTAAAGAAATCCCTATAATATCAGCCTGGCGCTAAAAAATAAAAACAAGAAAGCCAACGATTTTGTTTTTTTTCTTTTTCTATTATGGTGAAAGACGAGCACGGCCCACCCGATTGTAAGGCACCGCTATAGTCAAAGCAATACTAAGAATATTTCATTTTGCAAATAGCAAATAGCTATTTCCCGCTACAGCCACACAAAGGTCATTTACGGTCGGTCACACGCAATAGTTTTTTTGTTATGTCGGGAAAAATGAACCTAATTGCACACCCCACTGTTCGGGGCAACGAACAGGACAATGTGGGGCCCTCACCCACTTAATAAACGAGCCGTGTGCCGTCTCTCCGCCTGTACTGATGGACCACTGGAACTGTGTGGCATTGCTTGAGTAGTGGCACCAAACCGCCGCTTTTTTTTAGGCGGGGTAAAAATGTACCTTACCGCACACGAACAGGGTAGTGTGAGGGCCTCCCCCACTAAAGAAAACCCGACGTGTGCCGTCTCTCCGCCTTTATTAGCGGGCCAACGGAACCATTGGCACCAAACCCCTAGGGCTCGATAACAAGTCACTTCGAGAGAAAGTTCAGGATTTATTTAATACCTATTATTATTACTTACCCGGTCAATTAACAATAAAATATTATGTTTGTAACATGTAAGCATTTACCTTGCATCTTTAGATATTATAATTAATGTAACATTTTAAACACTGTAATTACTAAAAAAATATGAGTCCTTACAAGAGCATGGTGATTGCGACACACTCTATACTCGGTGAAAGCAAACAAAGTAAGCGATTACGATGCATTGGGCCTGCCTCATCGATGAGCCGTCCAAAGAATCGTAATGAGTCAATGTGCTAAATACATCGTTAACTTTAACATCAACACTTTATTCTGCTATAATGAGATATCCTGCCTGTATGGGTGCGCACGCGCAGCTTAATTACATATTTGAAAATAATATTTTGACGTTATTCTATTCTTGTTATTTAATAATAGCCATTGAGGAAGACAAAGATATTAAAAACGATATTTATTGGATATAGGATTACAACATAGCTGCCAGGAACCCATTTATGATGAACATGAATGAAGCGGACTTAAATGGGCAAAATCTTTGGAGTATATTTTGTTCTTCTTGTTTAATGTTTGAAGACATATTGCTGAGCTTATTATGATAATATCAAACTGGTTTAATGTCAAGATAGTGATATAAAGATCTTTGTTTTTGGCAACCACGAGTGGTGAAGATCACTACGCTCAGTGGAGAAGCTGAGAAAGAATCTGCTTCAGTTTTAATACCTATTGCTAGCTGTGCTCCGCGATAGGTACATAAGCGGCATAATTATAAGCAGTTTGTGGGATTTTTTTTTAGAAAAGCTTAAGGTATAGTTCTATTTCTTCATATGTTTAATATAGCATTCCAGTTTCAATTATGTAGCGTCGAATGACTTTCATTTGATTGGGATATTTTTTTATTAATGCCCAGTTTTTAAAGGTTCTGAAAAATTGTTCTATAAAATGTAAAAAGAAATTTTTCGATCCGAAAACAAAATCTTCATCTTCATTATGTTAAGTATAGATAAATTGGTTTACGGGAATATAAAAAATAAGTTTAAGTAGCGAGCTACAAAATTACTGAGCTCGATTAGTACAATTAGGTACATCTTGATCAGTATGTTGAATATTTTAAATAGTGGGACTATTATTATTATATACTATACTATATATATATATATATATATATATATATATATATATATATATATATATATTATAACAATTCAACAAAAACGTACACGTATATTTATATTTACCATAGCCACCTTGCACTCCACCACTACGGTGAAATAAAAATTCCCTTTGCTCTACAGGCTAGGAAAATTGTAGTACTTTCTTTGTTTTAAATAATAATGATTGCTGAAGCCTTTGGTGCGGTTATATAGAGACTCGAAAAGGAATTCAACCGACTTTGGTTTTTAAATAGAAAGAGATTGCCTTAATGGTGGTTGGATCCAAACCTAACCAAGATATTATGATAGTGTTCAAATGTCAATCAAACTAAATCTGCAAATTGCATAACATATGGACGAAAAATTATTTACCACGTCAACCGACTTCTATAGTTAAATTAAAAATATTATATTACCAATGGATTGGGTAAAATTATACTTAACAGTAAATTCGAAAACCCTATTACTTAGTTATTTTTCATACGTTCGTACAAAACTGCGCAGCAGCTATGCTAGAGTAGTACCTACCTATAATTCAAAGATGTTTTAAACATGAAAACCTACGCACATTATGTATGATGAGCACACATCAGAACCTCTTTTTATAAGTAAGTAATTAAAATAATTTAAAGGTAAGGCGTTGATTGCATAGATACCAAAGTATTAGTTTTCAAATCACATAATAGATAGGTATATTGAACGAAGAATTTTGGTACTGTTCGGAAAAAAATGCGGTAGAAAATTTTGTATAAAATCCATTCTAACGTGCATAATTCGATGTGATGCGACCTTAATTGCTAGTCTTTAGGTCATAATCATAAAGATATCCAGCATAAAATTATTAAGTGACACTTAATGTTACTGTTCATAATAAAGAAATGAGAGATAAGTCACATAACACTACCTGGACACTGTACGTAGCAATCCATTATGGAACTGTCAACTCGATCATGCGCAGGAGTCGTCGTCGGAGCGACAAGGTCGCAGCTGCACTGTGCACCTCGCTCCAACTATCACCCACGACTGACTGCCGTACACCTCACAACGTCTTTATTCCAAAGTACTAACGATGACTAACTCTTAGACACCAACAATCAACTATTTCAGCAAACGCTAATTTAACTTTGTATTTTCCAATACAGACTATTCAAAATACACCTAATGCGGGTCACAATAAGGCAGCGATTTCAATATTCAACTGGCACACTCGCGAATAAGGTGTGATTGACGGAAAAGTAACGGTAGACGAACTCAAATTGTAAAATGTGTCGCAGGATAAAGCGCCTTCAAGCGTCTTAACTTGCGTTTCACCAACTGCACTAACAAAGTTGCATAATACGAGTACACTGTAACGAACGCAAGGTGACCCTGCTGAAGTTATTGAGTTTCTTCATAGATCTTAAAGTATATAACATATAATGGTCTGATTATACATGCAAACATGCAAAACTATAACAAGGATTTTGCTAGAATAACTTTAAGAGCGTAAAATATTATACGCAAACGGAAAGTAGTTATAATTTTGTTACTGCACAAGCAAAATACTATAGAAAACAACTGTCTATTGAAACATCAAGTAATAAACTGTCAGTTAATTGACGATGACATACGGATTAAACATACCGTATGTAATTCGATACAAAAGGTTATCACGAGTTCTTGACCGAAACTGGACGGTCGTAATATAATCTAGCTGAAACAAAACGGCCTTGTTGACCGATAAAAATACATTATAGATCTAGAATTGCAGTAACGGCAATAGTAATAAATACAAATGGCAAAGATGGCCTCAAATTTGTAGAAACTTGTCTTAATAGAGCAATAAAAAGCAAGTTTTGCAAATTTTCATGTTGGTTAATTTATGTTAAATAAGAACAACCTATACTATATCAAACGAATAGGTACCTTTTAACCTTAGGTCAAGTCGGGAAAAAATGTACTTATCCGCACACCCCGTCGTTCTGGGAATCGAATGGAAACGGGGCCATCACCCACTAAATAAACCCGCCGTGTTCTGCCTGTAATGGAGTACCGTAGGATCTAGAAGACATTACTTTAGAGGTCCGCCGGAGGCCTTTTGTTTCGGGTACCCTCTTTAAGCGACGCTTCAGCACACAGGAGCTAAGCATCTTTGCGGGAGGCATTGCGGGTGGCGGACGTTCCCCGGTCCAAGACAAATGGCACTACTTATGCCAGTAATAATAATTAACAATTTTTTTTAAACATTTTTGATCTGTAATTTAGCACTTGACATGCTCATGCTGCTAAGCATGTCAAATGCTAAAAATATATATAAAAATATCTAAAATATTTAAAGGGTTTGCGTCATTATTAGGTAAAATCTTAATTGTAAAATTAAGTTTACCTGGTCGGTATAATGTATGAAAATACGTCCGACAGATGGCGCAGGCGTCACCCAAAGACGTTAAGTATGATGTGTTATCGAAATTAGCAGTCAGGAGCAATTGTCAGGATGGCTGAATTGGTAAAGCATCTGGACGGTATCCAGAAGATGCAGGTTCAAATCCTGCTCCTGACTGTTATTTTCGATTTCACATTTTTCACTTTGTGTTTAATAATATTTTTCGATCTTACCGACATAATAATAAAAATGGTTGGTGGTTATTTTTTCATTGCCTGAAAACACGGATAAAACAACGGTTTCTAAGAATGAAACCTAGCCTTCAACCGCCTCGGTGGTGTAGCGGTAGTGTATGCGACTGCTAAATAGGCTCGCCCCCTATTACGTGGGACTTAAACATAGCTGGCGAGTCGTGGGTGTGTAATACACCTCTGCCTACCCCTTCGGGAAATACAGGCGTGCTATGTTTTTTGTGTTTTTTTGTAATTATTCGCCTTTATCACGCCTGTAATGGAGTAGGATAGTGACACTATGTATTGTTACTCCTTCACCACAGATTTTTTGTATTTGTAATTGTTGAAAAAATATAGACTGGAGTAGGTACGACTAGTATTATTTTTGAAAATGTTACGTCATGAAGAAATTTGAATGCCTATGAGACTTTACTGATGACTTGTAAAGTTCATAACAGCAGTGGGGCGCTAAAATATAACTCAGGTCGCTCTCTTATCTCAAGAGAAGAGTGTTTTCCAGAAGTTTATTGTCAAATAATATCTGACACTAATTGGATTTTACGTAACTATAACGCAGAGCGAGTACAATATACAAATATTTTTTATTCATTTTACGTCTTACGTGACTTATTATACAATTATTAATTATTTGTTTCGCGATATAAGTTCCGGCATGTTTCTTTTCGGTTACAATTGTTTTGATATGCTGTTAGCGTCCTGATATGTAAATCATTTCCACGATTGAATGATGGCAAACATATATGTTTTGGATGAGTCGCTTTAAGCCTAAGAAGGGAGAAATCTATGTAAAAATGTATATAAAAACGCAGAACCAAAACTACTAAGACTACATTGCTGAAATTTGGAATGTAGGTTTATATAATAACGTTAGCACCGGCTAAGAATAATAAAGATTAATAAAGGAAAAAAAAAAGTTTATTGCAAAAAGCTTAATAGCTTTTCATTCACAAATTGCCAATAAATATTGGCCTTGTCACTTTCATTGGCTTCAGAACTTCTACTTTTTGCCAGTAGTTATGTAATGGGTGCAGTTGCAACATGGAATTGTCAACAAACGTATTTTAAAATCCGACCTACTTGCACCCAGCGATGACGGATGCTGCAACGCTAATTTTAGAACGAATCTTCTTTTGTTATGGTTGGAAAGTTTGTGAAAGAGCTTGCTTGCACTTATAATATTTTGAAGTTTAAAATCTTCACGGATTACGCAAGCTTAATCTTTATATTTTTTTAGATTCGTCGTCCTGTGCTCTACATTTATTTTAATATATTTTAACACTGCATAATGTAAAATACCGGGGGAGTGGGCAGCAGCACTCCCTCGAGTATTAACAACATCCACTGCGATCGCCAACCCGCCTGCCAAGCGTGGCGATTATAGCACTATCCCCCATATGAGCGAAACACATGTTGTGGCGTTGTCTTGGGGAGCCCTATGTCCAGCAGTGGACGTCGAAAGGCTGATGGATGAATGGAATGTAACATAGGACAAGTTAATACAGTATTAAATTATCTGATATATCTTACAAAATTATAGCATTATAATGCTATTAAATTAAAAGTATTAAAGAAATTGTATAAGTATTTGATAGACAATCAATGTTTTTTGACTACATTTTTCGATGGATCTAGAAAAACGGAAACTGTTGTTATTTTTCAAATCTTCAACTATCCACCAGCAATTACGTAGTTATATTTTAATATATTATTATTTGTAATACAATAAATTTTACGGAACTATCAACAATCACCACTTTAGATATAACAATCATTAAAACCTTATTTATTTTCACTTTCATATTTTCACCATTTTAATGAGTACCTATATCCTGCAAATTATTGACAGTGGGCGTTCAACGAGATACACGGAACATCAAGATACAGGATATAATATTAGTATTTAGAGAAAATCTTTAAGAGCAAGTCGTAGGTGGCGTGTAGGCAAACGAGTCTCATGTTGGGTCAAGTACACCAATGTGGCATTTGATGCGGTTATTTCGAGATTCTATTAAAACACGCGCTTAGGGCTGAATCTTTAAAGGGATTAGTAAGCATAAATTACGTCGTTGTAACTACTCTGAAATATCTTAATATACATATTTTCATGTTTTAGAAGATTGTACTTAGGCCAACAATTCGCTATAATCACGTAATTTTCTGTAACGTATGAATGTAAAGAACTTGCGTAACTTATTTAAATATCTGTACGATCATGTATTTTTTTTTGTAACCAATATAGCGTAGTAGTGCATAAAATACTACCTACTACTATGTATGTAGGTCATTGTAGGTGCCTACATAAACTGTTATTTCTCTATATTTTTTTGTTTTTAGAGGTCAAGGTATCATAGCATTCAGCCAAATCGAAAAAAGAAAACAATTATACAATCTCGATAGGATTACAGTTGTTATTATTCTATTCATTAAATATCGAACAACAGATCTAAATAATTTGATCGATTGAAATGGGTAAAGAAATTCCAAACTAGTTAATTATTGAAGGCAGTTATCAGAAAATGTTATCGATTTCTAAATAATTGGAATGGATCAGGTATGTTTATGCAATATCTACCGTAATCAATATGTAGGACAAAATTTACTTTCTTGGTGATTACAAAATACAATATTGATACATCACTAACATAATGTTATCTTGTTAGCAAAATCGCTTTAATTTGAAAATTACATAGGCACTTATTACCAGATGAGAAAAATCTGCCAAATTATTGAAAGTTGAATGCTATTTATTAGTTATGTGTTTACTAACGAAATCTGTAAATTAAAACTAATATTCGAATAATAAAACATAACAACTTACCGACTTCCTCACTGTGGGTAGCAGGGGACGTGGCAGAAACATTCATTTTGTCAATAACCACAATCACTATGATATAATTATCTGGTAGCATTCACCGGTGTCAATCCATCACTTTCACATTTATAATAGATAAATGTTAAATCACTTTTGTGAGCAAAACTTAATTGGCATATAAAAGATTTATAGATAGCTATAATATTCTTTATATAATGCTTCCTTCTATATAAGTTTCATTAGGTAAATATGTACTCCCTAAACTTGATTAGATTTAGATTTAAACGTTATATCAAAGCCTAGCGAATCGTTTAATGTATAGTGCTAAGCATGTCAAATGCTAAAAATATATATAAAAATATCTAAATATCGTTTAAGTATTTCAACTAGTCACCACATAAATAAGTCCGATGGTTTGGACATGTTGAATGAATGCCGGGCGAGCGATTGTTTAAGACGACATACAATGCGAAAGTGGAAGGATGTAAGTACAGGGGGAGACCGTGACTAAGCTACCTAGACGAAATCGGTCATCTATTGAAGGAAATTATCAGAAGTGTCAGAAACCGACGAGCGTGTATGAAGAGAATTATGACGAGGAAGCGAGAGACGTGTGCAAGAAAAGAGCCTTTAGGCACTCTGTTCTCTCTGCCTACTCTGCAAGGGAGATGACGTGATGATGTAAGTAAATATATAAGTAGATCGGCCAAACACTCAAGTAATGATAATCGCCCAAAACAATATATGTAGCATGAATAAGAAAACGGTTTTCGTTTGGAAAGGCCAAGCTCAGAAGTGAGATGTAACAACTTTTGGTCTGTGGTATTGACGATGATGATGTAAAGCAAAGATTAGTAGCTATATCTAATAGAACTAACTTATCATCACGCCATTTCCCTTGCGGGGTAGGCAGAGAGAACAGAGTGCCAAGAGGCTCTATTCTTGCATACATCTCTCGCTTCCTCAACATTCATAACTCTCTTCATACACGCTCGCCGGTTTCGGAGACTCCTGACTCCACCTTCCTTCAATACATGACCAATTTGGTCTAGGTTGTTATCTAATAGATAACACTTTATTTAACAACATACTTACTATGAAGTATAATTTCCACGATTCAAAACTGGAAATGTTAGATAAGATACTGTTCTTTAAAGAGAAGTTAATAAATAGCCTTTTAAACTTATTAAACCGTTACTAATCGAATGAAAACAAGTTTTTAAAACAGCTGCAAGCATAATTACGAGTATGTTTAAGAACATGCCATGTTTAATATGTGGGCAACACACAACATCTAAACTTGTTGTAATATTCAATAGTATTTGGTCTTCTGGAAAACATATTTTGATCTAAGATTACGAATATGTATCTTCAAATCAAAAATTGTTTTTAAAAAGGCCGCTTTTATTTGCCCAATATTATAGTGAATTTTAACAACCACAACATTTTTACGCCGAATTTTGCATGCCTTTTTAATTTTAACAAAAAATAATAATAGTTGTAATATGATATGCAAATTAGAAAATTATAGCAGTATTATTAACAATGAGTTACGTTTCGCATCTTAAAAATGACTAGTGACGAAAGATGATGATGCATCAGATAATTGTGATGCTTATCACTTTGAGTGAACTTATTGTAGTAATGACAGATATTCAAGAGATATTGTGAATGGATGCACATGAATTTTGAGTCTTAAAGTTACGTCACTTCTACTTTCTTTTATTATAATGATTGTCATTTGTTTTGTTTTAATATTGTAGTATTATGTTTTATATAGCTAGTTTTAAGGTTTTTTTTTTAAATATTCCCATAACTAAAAGGAATCACTAAATTAAATTATAGTTATTAGGTACTAAATTAATGTAGGAGTATGATTTACGAATACGAGTATGACTGTGCCCACATATAATTACGTAGTATTTAATTTATAATAAGCAAATTCTGTGAATCGTTTATTTTCTAAACAAATGAACAGAAAAAAATCTATATTTATTTTTGTACATTTCGTGGTCTAGTGGAAAATGTCTACGAATTCTAATAGCGCAATTTCGGGTTATTATTCATTTCCTAAATGGGTATTACTACATTACAGCTCTAAGCTTACAGCTATGTATAGGGAATAGGACTAAAACTATAAAAAACGTTTACTACTAATTATTGTGTAAGATCTAAAATCTGTGTGAGATTTGCAGTGAACCACAGTCGAACATGTTTTTTTTTATATAGAAGTTGTGATTTTTACCTAAATACACCACCTTAGGGATCCTAAGAGGAAATATTCGTAAATATACAAATGCTGACCATGAATGCTGTAAAGTATACGGATGTTGGAATAGTATAAAATCAAGTAAACGCGGTAGATTCCGGAAAAGTAGTTTTATTTTAGAATATCCAAATGTTTCACGTTCCACTATAAAAATCACCACCATTGTTTGGCTTTCACGTGATAAGATATAAACACGAAGATTATATACAATTAACTGGAGCTAGAAACGCTTATGTTATCTGGTAAGAAAACATTTCATCAATTATTTCAATGTAGTACAAGCACAAAACGAAAAATAATTACTTTTTAACAAGGGCGGCTTAAACAATAAATGATACAGAACAGCTACTGCAATCCACTATATAGTTATCTGTAACATTAGTCCTGTCCCTCGCACAGGACAGCTTTATAACAGAATCGAGAAACACACACACACTATAGTATAGTCCTGTAGTACCTTAGACGAAGAATAATATAGGCTCGCTACTATTTTGACATTAAGGATGAAGAAAAGGATGCACATACTAGGTTTTACCAAGAGTGAGAGAGACACAGGTATAAGTATATTTCTCCTTTTCGCGTATGCGTCAGTTGTATTTGGACCCAATGAACTGGGTCCAAACAATAAGGTGGCCAACCGTCCCCATCATCAGTATGTAAGCTTTTTTTTTGTATTGACGTAAAAAAAACCTTTATTAATCACGTTATATACGCTAATATTACATCTAATACATTTTAAGCAAAATATAAGTATAACTGAAATTTCTTTTGTCCTGTCATTATTTTATCCGGCTAAAACAGGTAGTACATTTTTAGTCAACAAAGTTATAATCATAGTTATCTTTTAAAATGATTCCGGTTATCTATTGCTATCTCGACACTGCATACGCTGATAGCTTGTCTATAATGTCCTTCGTCTAAGTGTAGTACCTAATAATGTAACAGAGTAATACATCAGAGAATACAAAGTAGCGGTACTCAAGACGGACTAGAATGTCCGCCCGAGACCCCGTTAGCTTCATAATTGACGGATAATCTGTAACCAACAATAGAATGTCGGTCGCGTATCTGTGGTAATTATAACATCGATTATGTATGATACTTAGTTATTTAGTTCACAGTAGGTAATTACAAGAGCACGCTTAGAAATAAACTACTTAGACGAACGACCCATCTTCCTTGACTTATAAGGCTGTTTCGACAGAATATATATAAAAAATAACAAGTAGCTAATCTTTGACTCTTATTCCACATGACGAAATCAAAGCTATAATATTGTAGTAGTGTAGTGCCAGATTATGAAAAGTACTTAAGTACTTTATAAATCCAAATGTTTTCTATACTATTAAAAAATAAAGCTGTACCTGTACATTTAAGATATTTGAGAAATACTGACTGTAATAGGCTATATAAGCGTGTCTAAACACGACACAACTTTATTTAGAATTTTTGTCTGTTTGTTCGTTCGCGCATCACGCAAAAACTAATGAACGGATTTTGTTGTTTGATAGCTCTCGATTAGACTTAAGAACTGATAGACATTTTATCCCGCTACTATATCGGTAACCTGAGATATAACCTAAAAACCAGCTTTTGGCTGCGGCGGATCCGTGGGCAAAGGTTATTATTTTGTATTAGCTGTCTGTAGCTAGTTTTATTTCAATATATGCACTGAGAATGTAGAGATTAGATAAGTATGTTCAGTAATTTACCGAACAAGTATAAATTGTCATTTATTTTGGAGTATAACTAAAAGCGTGCTCAAATAACGAAGTTCTTGGAACAACATTTAAAGAAAAATCTATGAAAGAAAACACACGTCATGTTGCGGATCATAATTTGAAATTGTCACGCTGTCATGTATGATCACAGGTTCTCGGAGATTACCAGTTCAAGTGCGTGGAAGTGAAACTATCGTTTATTTGTCGTATATGATGTGAACTAGTCTTCAAACCACTTTTCTAAAGTAACATATGGATTCCTACTGCTACTATTACCTATATAGAGTTTTGTTGAAATCATTTACGCAGAGCATTATAATGTAATAGCTTTTGAAATGTAGTCTGTGCAAAGTTGACAGAAGTTTATAAAAGAAAAACGTGTTTTAAGATGATTTGGAATTCCATTTTTTGCTTAACGATCACAATCACAGTTTTAATCAAATTGCTATCATAAATCAAGAGAAAAATTCTATCGAATCATAAAGACAGAAAGTGAGAAAATTATAAAATTAAAAAGGCGTAGGTACCGATGATGTAAATGGTTCGTGATCGAACTAACGTATAAGAAGTACCTATACGTTTAAAGAGGCTTCATTTAAAATAAGACATTGAACTTTAAAACATTAACGTGGCCATTTGTAAAAACCTGATTGGTTTAAGCGCAAACTCGAAACCTATACTTAAGTTGTTTTAGTAAATACATATTATGTAAATTGGAGGCGAATCCCTCTTGGAACAATCATGCGTTTTAAATAATTGACGGTTTAAAAGAAACACTCTCGGAATCGTCTGTCGATTTTAAATGGATACACAATTTAAACTTATGAATTTTATTTTCAATCCAGACGAACTTTAATATACGTAATATTAAAGAATCTCTTGTATCTCGTCGTTGACGATGACAATATAATTACGTCCAATTGTTACAAGCCAATCGGTCGTGACTACAAAGACATAACATTTATATTAGTTATGTATAGGGCACCATAAAAGGTGGCTTCTATTAAAGGAGCGTCTCCGATCTCATAAGATGACGTGACCAAGTCAGGAGTGTTGACCTTTTGGGGCCAGTTTCTCCAAGGATAAAAATTTGTGAGATATATATACTTAATCTTATTCTCGCTATATGATTTGTTTATACGAAGTTAATTTACCGGGACAAAATTGTTATTGATTGTCGTTACATTATATTGTACAATCATAACGCCAAATAGTAAGCAAAGTTTGCTTTACTATATGTTAATGATCAAAATTATCTCACTGCCTGAATCTGACAGCATTGCAGTGATTTCCCTCATGCCGTTTTGACACTTGATTTTGTTGCATAAAATATCTGTACTTTAAGTAATTAAAAAGCTTTGATAACATTAAAAACCCTTTATGGTTTGCAGTACAATCTTGGCCATATTAAGTGTATTAATTAACCACAAATTAAGTGCACTTTTGTGTAAAACTCAATTTTGTAACACGACTTTATTTAAATATTAGCAGATTTAAGGCGTGTGTTGTTTGCAAATTTCGGTAACGAGACGAAGCTAATTGCAGTTTTGTGATAATTTCGTTTTTGTTCATCTTTAAATAACTCCTACGTTAACTGAATATGGATAATGTTCTGTTGAACATTTCAAGGACAAAAAATATTGACAATTCTTCTTCTTTGTCGTTCACATAAGACCGAGGATCTATCTATCAATGTTCCACCTTTCAACGCTGTCTAGGGCCAGGTAAGTAGCCCAGGCATGGTTTTTTTGGTGGTATCGATAATCTTGTGGATTTTTTTGACACATCATCACGGGGGACTTTACAAACATTCAATTCCACAGTCACAGAGTACATCCAAACTCAGAACAGCTTTTCGTGTGTGGAAATCGAACCCTCAACACTCGAGCGGGAGGCCGGTATCTAAACCATTTCGCCATTTGTGTCTATCTGTGCCCGCATTCGTTTTAGGGTGCGCTTGCCCTTCGTAAGATCGTCAGTAAGGTGTTTTGTTCGAGGCGATGCTGTTCAGAGCGTTGATAGAGAAGTTCTCACGAGACGACTGGTTAAGATTTTTGATCTATATTTTTTAGCATTTGACATGCTCCGCCACTTTTTAAAGTACAAAGTCGTAAAGACAAATGTGATAAGGAGATTGGAATGATAGAAAGATCTGTACGATAGCTCAGTGGCTTAGAGCACTTCCCCGGATTGGAAAAACGCGGGTTCGTGTCCCGCTCGTACAAAACATCTCTTTTTCCTTATTCACAAATAATTTGTACTTTAAAAATACTGGTTAAGATTTTTATGCATGTTAGTTATCTACACGATCTGTATCTACATCGTAAATTTATAAATACTGAATGTAACAGTTCGAAGTTACACAATCAATTACAGATATTATTGCAGTAATTCGTGGTCATGATAGTATAATTGAGACAATTACAATGTATAACACATTGAAAATTAAATTAACTTCTTTTGTATTGTGATTACAGCAATTAGCTTCAGCCAGCGACGGAATATAAATAAAAAGTATCAAGTATGTCGTTTATTTTTGGACTTTTTATCCAAATCATCAATTGTTTACCAATTGTCCTACGGGTAAGGGGGCTGGGCTATGTTTGTACAAAGTCGTCTCTGAACAGAAAACGCTCCTTTTTAAATGTTAGTCAGTTTGTTCGTTTGGGCATCACGCAAAAACTACTGAACCGATTTTGATGCAACTATCTTAGTTTGTTGGTCCGGTACACATTTTATTCTGCTACTTATATCGCGAACTAAAGTAATAACCACAAATCTAGTTTTTATTTCATAATACCTACTGAAGATAGTTGTTTGTATATTTGAACTGGTAATTTCTGCTGTCCTTGTGACTGACTTAACCCTCGGGAGTATCTGGTAGGTATTAACTATCGCTTTTATATAACGAATGGATATCTCTAGTAAAATTTACGATGGAAAGCCAAACAGGAAGTCAAAAATTGCGCAGGAAATAGTATGTTCGTCTTTGATGCCGTTGTAAATTGAAAATGATCAGTTTTCAAAATATATTCTAGACAGCAATCGGCCATTATTTTTTAACCATTTCCTACAGTTACTAAACATAATGAATACACGGTAATACAACGTATACAACCGGTGCTTACCGATTATTAGTAAACATGCAACACCTGATATTGTGACTGACTGCGATGTGATGTTTTGATAATCAGAGCTATAGTAAGACTTGTATGAACTTATGTTATATCTGTCTCTTTATGTATTTACAGTCAGTCAATTAAGTGGTTATATTTAAATATTGTACTGTATTTAAGTACTTATTGGTGTAAAGGAATGCTCCAATGGCTCGGACATGTGGAAAGAATGCCGGACGTGCGACTGGTTAAGAAGATATACAACGTGAAAGTGGAAGGATGTAGGTACAGGGGGAGACCGAGACTCACCTACCTAGACCAAATCGGTCATGTATTGAAAGAATGTAGAGTCAGGAGTCTCCAAAACTGGCGAGCGTGTATGAAGAGAATTATGAATGTTGAGGATGCGAGCGATTTATGCAAGAATAGAGCCTTTTGGCACTCTGTTCTCTTTGCCTACGCCGCAAGAGAGTAATTAAATATGACTTTCTCGTATATAGTGTATAGAATGCCTACAACTATTTCAGACCCATTGATTTCTTTTCGAAGCATTCCTTTAGGATTTTGTAAAGCTAATTTTATTATAATAATATAGACCAAGTTTTGAAAATTCAGAATTACGTACTGCAGTCGAGTTCTCAATTTAAGTATTCAACTCTATAAAGGTACCTATACAGTACGATGTTGGCTGTTATGGTTGTTTTCAAAATCACAAGTGTCCTTCTTTGCAAGTACTTAAATAAAATATTACTTTCAGAACAGGTACCGGCAGTGTATGAGCCACGCTGAGTTTATATAAGGGGCTGGGGGTCACTCATTACATACACTATTTCATATGAAAGCTTAATAATTGAGACCAAAATACCATTAAATTAATCTACAAACTCGCAAAATTTAAATTTTCTGTTAACTACAAATTGATAGAGACATTTCCATCCATCCATCCATCAGCCTTTTAAAGTCCACTGCTGGACATAGGCGTCCCCAAAAAGGGGGGGATAGAGAGACATTTATGTTCCGTAAAAACCTTTAACTAAATAATCTAATAGTTATATTACAGGCCTGTTTAACCACAAATTAGACAGAATAATAATATCAACGTTTGTCCCCAATTCCACCGTAAATCACGTCCATAGTGTGTTTGGAAAATCGAGTTTAATGGTAGCATTCGAGTAAAAATAGTGAAAGTGATTATCTAATGCTGTCGCCGGATGTACCTACGTAAACATTGTACACTTACCATAAAAAATAAATAAATTGCTTGTTTTTTTCTCACCTCTCTGTTTTAGTACCAGCTATTTCTCAGATATTTTGAGAAAAACTAACATTGCTGCGGCTCTAGGGCAAGCAAAAGCTATTATCTCCGGTTTTTGATATAGCAAAATGATTAAGCATGTACCAGTGTTTAAATGTAATCAACAGCTATCAAACAAAAATAGTTTCATCAAAATCCGTTCAGTAGTTTTGTGAGATGCGCGAACAAAGAAACGGACAGTCTTTTGGTTTAAACCAAGCACTAACAGGATTTTCGAAATTATGTGTGTAGGTATTTGTTGACAAAATTTATCACTCCTCGGGGATAGAAAATTTGTGAGGCCTGAGATGTTTTCTTGATAGCTTGTAATGTCTATCAACCCACACTGTCCCAGCGTGGTGGACTTTGGCCATGTTCCTATCACTCTGAGAGGCAGCCTATGCCCAGGAAAGGGAGGGTAATTCGGCTCTAACTAATAGGTACTCATGAAGTCATTAAGTTTTTTATACAGTAAAATTTCAAACTAATTTATATGAGAACAAGATTGACATTAAAATGAAGTCTTTTATGTAAAGACACATGTGAAATCGGAACACTCTAATCTGAAGGCTCTACATACGCAATACTAATAATTTTTAAATAAGATATTAATGAGATATGAATGAATGTCTCGAGTTAGGCATAGTTATCATGGTCAGTATAAATCAATAAACCTTGGTAAAGGTAATAAACGCACGTATAAAATATTCAACTAGAATTTATTTTATTGGTCGATGTGACGAGTAGCGGTGCCCTATTGGGTGAAACGCCGAATGAATAATTAATTAGTACCTACGCTATTGAATTTGAAGGCACATAAGTACCTAGTTACAATAATACAGCTAGGAGCAATTTCTGAACTATAGCCAGCCCCAGATGGCGCTTTGTAAACATCTAAATACCAGTCAAGGCCGTTTCCGAACGATTCTACGTAATAAACGTATGTACCATGTACACGTAAACTATACGTTTGTTGGAATTGTTGATACAAAATTAAATTAGGACACTTTTGCAACCATAATACACAGATAGAAGCGAAAGTTAAATAACCACTCATGCGCATCCAGTTTCACTAATCAAGAGGAAAAATAAAGAAAATAAAAATTACTTTAAAATATTAAATAGTAGTTTGTATCACAAGATTTGTTTAACACTTATGAAATTTGATGTCCGTATCGTCCGAATGTAAACAGCGAACGTGATTTAACGCGGATATGCAGCGGTAATCGCGTGCGTCCTCGGCCACAGCCAGCTGTCACACTGTGTTGTAGAACACAGCACAGTCTACCTTAGAGACTAAAATACCTTTCAACCACTTAAAGCGATGATAAAGTAATATCAAACATCAAGCAATGAAGCTATAAAGCGCTTAATTATCCACGTCAACCGAATAAAATCACTTTTTAGTACTCTATACTTGCATCGGATATTAAAAGAATTACAGAGATTCAGTATTCATTGTCCGATAATACACAAGATGAGGTAATTTTGCGAGCTGGTTATAAAAAGGATGCGACCTACTTAGGTATAACTGTCTGTTTTTTTTTTAAATTAATGTAGACATATAATGTTTTCTCGGATAAAGTGAAAATGTTTTAAACAATAGCGCAAGTTGACACAGCGTAATGATTACAAATAGGTACTCATGTGTACATTTTTCTGTTACAGAGATTCATATAATGTTAGATTTTACAATAGAAAGTCATAATCATCATCAATAATATTACGTTATGGTTTTCACACAAATAACAAGGGGAAAGTATGTCATGAGGATTTTCTGCGTAGTAAAAAGAAATTTATTTAAATTTATAACATAAATATTTTAGGTGTTCGCGAACGCTACCGGTTTATGCTAGACGAGCCTGCATATAAACGTAGAAATAAAACATTCTCTAATATAAGAGAAGCAGAGAAATTCCATGAACTAATTACCAGATTTGTTAAGCTAAAAAATAATAATATAGTATAGACCTCTTATGTAACGAGAACACCTTCTATTACGATAAAATAGCAATAAATAATGATTGACACATCAATTACAAGAAAAAAAAATCTTGTTTTTATTATAATAATCATACCTCTTACTTGTCAAACAAAATAGAAAAAATGCTTGTCAAAATGTGTATGTTTAAAATTTAAAATAAATGTTAAATCCATTGATGTATAAAAAAAAAGAAAATGTATAATTAATAGATCAGTGGTTAAATCCAAATAAAAGGAATTAGACCGATAAACGTCATTGCCGAAGTGACATAGTCAACGTAATCCCAATAGTGTTACCATTTTATTTATACCCTTATAAAAAATAATAAGCTTATTTAATAGTATAGCTTTCCATTCATCCATCAGCCTTTCAACGTCCACTGCTGGCTGGACATAGGCCTCCCCAAGAGAACGCCACAACGAGCGGTCCCGTCATGGGGGATAATGCCGTAATTGCCGCGCTTGGCAGGCGGGTTGGCGATCGCAGTGGATGTTGTTAATACTCGAGGGAGTGCTGCTGCCCACTCCTCCGGTATTCCCTCAGTCGGCTCTTACGACACCCGTGGGTAGAGAGGGGTGGGACAATTCTAAAGCCGGCCCCACACGGCAAAGTATAGCTTTACATACTTTTAAAATTGTTTTTTTATCCGTGTGGTGACGGACTAAGAAAACAAGTGTCACCACCCCATTATTTTCCACGGGTGTCGTATGAGGCGACTAAGGGAAGTAAGCAATTATCATCCATTGCATGACTGGTGGTAGGGCTGGGTATCAAGTGGGAGTACTCACTTGGTATCGGGTCCGAGCGGGTTGGTACCACCATCTCCCGTGTGACCGGCCATGAAGCACACCACGACAGCCGTTTATTCGTTTATTTCACTGATATGAAATGAAATGGTGAGCAGCGGCTTGAGTATACTCTCGGTATAGTTGAGTCCATGAGCGACGGTTACCATTTACCATCAGATGGGCCGTGGCTCGAATGCCACTAAAAGCAATAAAAAAAATGTTCTCGATTATAATATTAATATATGTATAGACAGAGTTAGTTATAAATCTTATTATCAAGGTGACCACATATTGGGAGTTTCAACCTTCTCCAGCATCCCGTAAAAATATATTATAGACTATAGTTACTTTTTCTTTAAACACATACTCTATGTCTATGCTTTATCTTAATCGATAACATTATTTATTGAAATAGCGCACCCGCCACTAGTATTACCTGGCCTTGTCTTTTAATAGTGCAATTATAAAATCTAGACTAACAATAGTTAGCTTCATTGCCAAAGAATGCACTGCCCGCCATCTTGAATTGCGAAATATGTATTTTTAACAAACCTTGTGACGTCTTTTAATTAAACATTATACAGGTATAATACCAAAAAAATAATGACTATTAACATGTGGTATATTCTTACTCGTGCGCACTAACTAACGATTACAAAGCTCAATTTACACAACTACATAATTGAAAATAAATTATATCTATTGAAATGAAAACCAAGGCTGTTCAATACAACCAATTCACTTTGAAGAATTTTTATAGCGTATAATACACATAAATAGCTGAAGAAAAAACAGTTCAGAATATTTTTTCTCTGTTTGTCAATCTTTAACCCTTGAGGCAAACGGAGATGTGTAGTAAGTTAAGCGTGAGTATTTGTGTATCTGTGACATCATAACTTCCAACAGCTGAATTAATAATATATTTTTTGAATGCCTAAATGGTGATTTGATCGAGAGCGGTCGTAGTAAGGAAAATCTCTTTTCTAGTTGTTGAATGGATGTGGGCACCTCCCTTGCGCCTTCCATCCATCAGCCTTTTAATGTCCACTGCTGGACATAGGCCTCCCCAAGAATGGGGGATAGTGCCGTAATAGCCACGCTTGGCAGGCGGGTTGGCGATCGCAGTGGATGTTGTTAATACTCGAAGGAGTGCTGCTGCCCACTCCACCGGTATTCCTCAGTCGGATCTTACGACTCCCATGTGTGGAGAGGGGTGGGACAATTTTAAAGCCAGCCCCACACGGCCAAGCCGGCCCCACACGGCCAACCTTGCGCCTTATTAAGTCGAAATTCGGTAATCTGTTACTTCAATCATAGAAAGCCTTAATAGTTTTGCAAGATGCCAAACTCCCTCACCAACCCTACCTATTGTAGGTTCTTTGAAATATATTCTAGATAGACTTTTATGAGAGTCTGATGATGGAATAGGGAAGAATGGGTTTGAAGGAAGAGTGGATTTGTTTATTAGTCACACAGTTCCAGTGGTTTGCCAATACGGGCGGAGACGCCACACAGCGGGTTTATTTAGTGGGCGAGGGCCCCCACACTACCCTGTTCGTTGCCCCGAACGGCGGGGTGTGCGGTTAGGTACATTTATTCCCGCCTTTAAAAAAAAAGGTGATGATAGTGACTAGCGTTTTATATAGTTAAATATAAAAAAAAGCTTTTTATTATAGAAAGATGGTCTCTTATAGAGATTCTATCAGGTACAGCCGTTGGTTTAACTAATCTATAGGTTATTATATCGGTACTCTTAGGATAGACCGCTTTTATATTGCATTGGCAGACGAGCCTCAGCCCACCTGATGGTAAGAGGTAATTCCGCCACTCATGGAGCAATACTAATATTACTGATAAGCCTCTCTCTACTCATGCTACCAATTTACGTATGGGAAATAAATGAATGTCGTTCTCTTATTTATCTTTTCTATCGCCCGCTATAACCTAAACACACCACGGTCTTGCACGGTGGATCACACGGAAGGTGGTATCAACCCGCTCGGGGCAGAAAACAAGTGAGTAACACCACTTGGTACCCAACCCTACCACCTTTAATGCAATGGGTGATGATTGCTTATTTCCTTGTAGAACACCGGAATAAATGGTGTTGTGACAATTGTATTTTAAGTCCGTCATCATACGGAACTTAAGTATATCTTGTATCATTCATTTTGTGCGAGATTTGCATAAAACTAAGCCTTGGCAAAGGCGCAAACTAACTTTTTTCGCTTGAAATAATAAAAAGCTGTAATTAACTTACATTTACGATGCGTCGAATGATTCTTAAACACATGAACGACAACAAATACTTTAGTGGCGACGACCATAACGAATAAATAACTTTTAACTCCTGTATAACTTAACCTGTTTAATAACACAAGTATACTGGCTTGTTACTAAATCTTATATTTCAGTAATACACCTATTCAATTGTTATTTATTCAACAATTTAGCATGACCATGATGTAATTTTTGTATGACGTTATGTTTACCTTCGCTATTTAGTATTATAGGACATAAAAACTTAACCTAACAGATCTATGTTGACAGTTACGATTCTTTGCTTCGTTATTAGTTAGTGTGTGTGGCAATAATTATATATATATTTTATTAATTATTGTCTTCTTATTATAATACTAGCTCAGTGGTTTCACCCGCTTATAAAGGAAGATTTTGTAGAAAAAGCATTCGTAGATCGAACCCTTTGTTAAGGCGGGAAAAAATTTACCTAACCCCACACGCCGTCGTTCAGGGCAACGAACAGGGTAGTGTGGGACCCTCACATACTAAATAAACCCACCGTGTGCCATCTCTCCGCCTTTATTAGCGGGCCACTGGAACTATGTTACATTACTTCAGTAGTATTCATAGATATAGCCTATTTGTGATTTGATTTATATATAAGTATAGAAGATGCGTTATGTTAGCCTAAATTCTTCCTGGATATAAAATGTTTTTTTTTTGAAACATACAGACTTGACTACAAGCTGTCATTCTTGTAGTAGATCCATTAGTTTTAAACATACAAACTTTTGACTGCACAGATAGTGGAGTGTTTTAGATACCGACCTCCTGTACCGAGTGCAGTCGATTCAATTACCAAACAGGACAATTCTTTGTGTGATTCACAAATGGTTGTTCTGTGTTTGAGTGACTTTGTGTCCATCAATTGGGTGATTGTAAAGTGATACATTTCCTAGTGCAGGGTGTTGTCTTTTCTGCCACTGAAGTAATCCAACACAGTACCAGTGGTCCGTCAACACAGGCAGAGACGAAAAAAAAAATAAATAAAAAAAAGAAAAAAAACCTCTTGATCCTTTTTGTACATGTTTGAGTGGTTCCCTGGATGGTTTAGATTCATAATTGAACTCGGTAAGTGGGGCTCCGATCGTATTCAAGGATTTTAGTTACATTTCCCGCCAGATCTAGTAGTTTTAATTAATTCCTTTATGATATAGTAAGAATATATATCAACAAAATATCACCCCAATTAACCACCAACGCTGTTATCGAAAAAAATCTTGGACCACTTATAGCAGGTAAGCCAACGTCCAGGAACCACAACGTCTAGCGGGTGTACTTAACCAACCTTAAAAAGTATAATAATATGATGCTACCGTTGCATCCCAATTAAATATTGTT
This sequence comes from Leucoma salicis, assembly GCA_948253155.1. Lineage (NCBI taxonomy): Eukaryota > Metazoa > Arthropoda > Insecta > Lepidoptera > Erebidae > Leucoma > Leucoma salicis. Next base: position 7,128,018 of record OX411825.1, read on the forward strand.
TAAGTGGCTATTTATGATGCCTCCGCCTGAGGTACCCCTTTTCCAAAACTAGAACGAATCATATAAATCAATCGGCTACTAAATTGACTGAAGAGTTCGATTTTACAATGGAACCGCATCAAATATTTATTAAGATTTTACGAAACGGAATTTGTGTTGATATCGAATATTCTTTCAATTTCGTGTTGTTCATAAATAATTAGAATTTAAACAATGAAACAATAACGAAAATATCAAAACAACGCCATTTGCTTAATTAATTTGCCTTGATTGTTGTTAATTATCATGAAAATAGCACTAAAGCAGGTACTTATACTAATCTGCATATATATAAGTACATACTCCCGTACTAATCTAGCATCTATACTCTGTAATTTGTTTATTAATTTTTTATTTACACAGAGTATATAGGAACAGTTACAAAGAGACGTGGTCTGGAATGTTGGCCTTATATCAAGGCTCAAAGTCTCTCAGTGTCCCATGGAGCGGGTTATGCTTGGGATGTCTCTACGTGATAAGATCTGCAGTACGGAAGTCCGTAGGAGAACGGGAGTAACCGACATAGCCCGCCAGGTCAGCATGCTGAAGTGGCAATGGGCAGGCCACACCGCTAGACGAACCGACAACTGTTGGAGAAGAAGAAGGTTCTCGAGTGGCGACTGCGTATCGGACGGCACAGTGCAGGACGGTCTCCCACCAGGTGGACCGATGACCTGGTCAAAGTCACGGGCAGTCGTTGGATGCAGGCGGCACAGGACCATCTGCTGTGGCGTTCTCGTGGGGAGGCCTATGTCCAGCAGTGGACGATGAAAGGCTGATGGATGGATGGATATAAGAACAAATGACTGCATTATCTAAGTGCGTACTTACCTCTATTTACAGTGAATACAAACTATTTGCATGTTTCAATGGTACTTTGTATACATAAAATATTGCTTGAGATTTTAATGACCACTTCCCATACACATAAGGATTATATTCCTATGAACAATGCAGTCAAGAATAATATTTATTTTTGAACTGGTGTAAAGAAAACAAACCTGTATGCGTAGGGGGTAACTTAACTATAATATATTTTTAGATGATAATGTGCTCATTTATAAACTGTTTACTTTGGTATATTTATCTATGAATAGAGTTTTTAAATGGGAGTTAAAACAATCACTTTTAAAGAACTCTTATGACTCAAGTGTTTTATTTGTAGAAATAGAGGGTCTATATAGTTTTTTTATAAACGGAGTGATTTGTCGTGTAATATTATAAATATGGTTTGTGGAGACGTTTTAATGTTTCTCCGTTAATCATGCTTAAATAACTGAACGGAGTTAGATGTATTCAAGTAGATAGATAAGTAGATGCGATTATGAAAGAATTAGGAATTTACCGAAAACATAAAGAAACCCTTCAGATACACGAAACGTCCAAATACGTTGTGTAATCTATCTGATACAGATTCACAAGGATATGATTTATAGGTATATCCTTTAATTTAGTTATATAAAACGATGTATCCAAATTTACAGGAAGGGCAAGGATGCACATCCACTATAGATGTGCTACATGTCGCAATTTAGTACCAAATTAATATAATCGCTTGAGTGTATGTAGCTTAACTTGACTTATGTCTATTTAAGCAGGTAAACCCTTTCTATTATAGTTTCGAAATCAGGAATTTAGCACATGTCTCGTGAATTTACACTTATATAGGTGCTTACGTAAGTGGTATTAGCTATTTATGGATCCAGCAATGGCTTTGCTAGGCAATGGCATAATCACTGCTACCTACTGCAGCGATCAAACGCAAATTTCAGCTGCCCTAGAATTTGATTGAAGCACAAAATCATATCGTAATATCGTTTCAATGTTTATTAGTCGAGAGAACAACGCATGACGTCACAGTTTTCTAAGCCAATCACAGTGATCCTTTTCAACCAATCACAATGAGACGATGCGATATCGATACGATTTTGTGTTTTATATTCTCGTCCCCTTGAGAGATAAAATGAACCACGTTCACAGAGTTCGAGACTGTCAACATACATCATGTTGAAAGTTATAGCTTTTTGTGTTGTTTATCTTTCACACTTAGTGTTAATTTATAGCTTGTTGGTCCTATAATACTCACTCCGGTGAATCTTAGGTAGGTAAGTTATATTAACATTGTAATGTTCCAGATCATGGGAAGGGTTTGTTTGGAAGTTTTTCTTTCAGTTATTATAAGATAAACTTTAGTGGCTGCGAAAAAGTAGACGAAGATGTCCACACTTTCGGAGATAGCGAGACCGTTCCGCTTTCGTTAACAGAAATAGATGGAGACGAACGAATGGGCGTGTGATCGCGCTGCGTGTCGCCGTTTCCGGGACCCAGTTAGGGTTGTCATGTCATAATAACACATCCAGATTGTATGGACGTTATACACATCCCAGCTGTTAAAACGATTCTCACTACAAATCTTTCAAAAACCTACGTGCATTTATCTTTATCCTTAATAATATTATAAATGCAAAAGTGAGTTTGTTTACAGGTTTACATAGAGATAATAAATGTGCCGTCGAGTGATGTATTTATATTCTAAAGTTCATACGGACGGAGTCGCGGGTAGAATCTAGCTATTAATAAAACAAATGGTAAATTAAAAATTTTAAAACGCCTGACATCCCTTTCTTAGTTCATCGTCATAGTATGTAATAACATATTCTTTGAGGCCATTGCGATGAGCTAGCTTTATCCCAATAACGATTCTTTGCTGTTAAGGTGATGAAAAGTGATGCTGTAGTATCAATTTATGTTCTTCTAATAGTCATTGAAGAAACAGAATTCCAAATTATGACAATTAGGTAGGCTTATAGAAGGTGCTCACATGCATTCATCATCACCAGAAACGAGCTCATACTTAACGGATGAATATATTTTCAATTCATAGCATATTTCTCCTTTCAAACAGAAAACTAAAACAATAAAATTTGAAATACATGGAAGATATGTATTTTGATTTTTATAATATTATTTTAATTTTGTTATCTTGAATATTCAGCTAAACATAGGTACTAATGACTGAATGGCACATTCATCATTTTGCGCAGAAACGGCGAATAGTTGACATCAGTCAGTCAGTTAAATTGCATAGAAGTTCTTAAACTTGAAAGGCCCGTGTATATTTAAGGGCGTTCCAAGTGTATCACCGGATGTGTAGTTGTCTGTTGATTTTATACAATCGAGAAGTATTTCAAGGTGTTTTAGTTGAAAGGGAAGCTAGCAGATCGTATCCCTAAGATGAGCTTTCGGATATAGTGGTGGACCCACACAGTAGACAGCAATATAGCGGAGCCCCTCATATTACTATCATGATATAGTCCATATGCGCTGGTTACCATATATCATCAAGAGAAAGTGCGTCTGTTGCGACTGTTGGGAGATAAAAATTACTGAATTAGTTGCGTCAAACTTCTTTAATCTTGTATCATGATGCCATAAGATGCCTATCATTAAAAGCATTTGACTAACGAGAGTCCTCAAGCCCCCTCTGGGGACTGGACAGAGTGTAATCTAATTTTACACATTACTTGATATGTCAAGTGACCCGTCTAGCGTACATAATCTTAGCAGAAACATCAAAGGAATTGAACACTCATGTTCAAGTGAAGTGCGAAATTACGTTTGAGCTGAAGTTAAGATTTAACCACAAATTATCTGTGAAAGTCGGTTTTAAGTAGTTTAGTAAACAACTTGTGTCTGAAGCATGTGGTTTTATGAATATGCGTTTAAAATTAGCAGCACAAGGTAATGACCTTTCATCCATCCATCCATCCATCAGCCTTTTAATGTCCACTGCTGAACATAGGCCTCCCCAAGAACGGGGGATAGTGCCGTAATCGCCACGCTTGGCAGGCGGGTTGCCGATCGCATTGGATGTTGTTAATACTCGAAGGAGTGCTGCTGCCCACTCCCTCGGTATTCCCTCAGTCGGCTCTTACGACTCCCATGGGTGGAGAGGGGTTGGATAATTCTAAAGCCGGCCCCACATGACCTTTACTGTTGTGAAGTTAGCATTATATAGCTAGTAATATAAAATTTTAATTTTTAAATGTTCACGGACATTTCACACAACGTCCTCTGGTCCCAAATTAAGCTTAACGCTTGCGCTATGGGTACCAGATTACGGATATAATACATATATTACTTTTTTTTTGTAAATACATACATATAATAGATAGAAAACGATAGTACAAATATCTGTGTTCATCACACAAATAATTATCCTGGGTGGGAATCGAACCCACGACCTCGTGCACGAAAGTCGGTTACACTACCGACTACACCACGAGGCCCGTCCGAGTAAGTATGATGTGTGGGGTTACATAGGTTATATTTACTTTGTGACATAGCTGCATATCATATACTATGAGTAGGCAGTCAACAGATGTGTTACTGCGTTAAATATACCTATGTAAAATATAATAAATAAAGCGCAAAATTGGACCACAAAATTATTTTGCAGTTATATAAAAAAAAAAATTGACAGCCCTAACATAATCGCTGGCTATTAGGAAAAGTAGTGGTTCACATATAGTACATAATTACAAGCATAATATAACATCAAACGGTAGAGTATAATCTATTAAATTAAGATAGTCCCGATTTAAATATCGATAACGTGGTGCTACTACTTGAAATATATTTAGATGCCATACTTAATTGATTAATCCCTAAGGAATCTCATGTGCTGCACATGCAAATATTCAACGAATAACTATAACTCTAGACAGTAAGGCACACTAGCATCGCAATGGCCCCTTTTCACTATTATATTAAAAACGACAAACTGGTCCGTTTATTAAAATCCTCGCCAAGTCTTTTACTAATAATCCTTACGAATATTATAAATGCAAGAGAGGGTTTATTTGTTACGTTTGCACGACGTAACTACTCAATGTCATGAAATTTTGCATACATATAAACTGGAAGGAAATAGTTATAAGATGTAGTAGATAATATTACATGGAGTTAAGTGTGCATTATCTAATATATAAAATTCTCGTGTCGCGGTGTTTGTAGTTAAACTCCTCCAAAACGGCTTAACAGATTCTCATGAAATTTTGTGTGCATATTGGGTAGGTCTGAGAATCGGACAACATCTATTTTTCATCCCTCTAAATGTTAAGGGTAGTCCACCACTACTTTTTTTTAATTTTTAGATAATTTTTTATTTTTTTATGATACAACATTAAAAAATACACACAACCCTAAATTTTCAACCCTCTAAGATCAACCCCTATTTTTTATTTGTTAATTATAAACTTTAATTTTTTTGGCAAGATTTTTATTCTTATTTTGTCATGACTTAGAATAAAAAATTTTATATTACTCTCGATTTTCCACCCCTCTACGATCAACCCCTATTTTTCCATCGCGACTTTTTTTTAATATTTTTAATAATTTCGTTTAATTATGATTTTTTTCTCAATTCAATTTGATCTTCCGCCTTCATCTGTCGATAACTTATCAACTATCATGGATAAGTTATCCCCGCTAGATGTCTACCGTTGTCACCATCATCCAGCAAACATCACGGAGTAGGGTTGAGAACGAAGCCGGTCTCCTGTCTTACTCTTTTTTTGGTTTTATTTGTGTATCGATCGTAGCAGTCTGTTATACGTATTATTTTAATTTTTCTGTGCAACTCTCATGTTAACTTTACTCTCATCGTAAATTTATTATTAATTTCCAGGGCAATAATTATTTATTCGATTTTAATAAATATTTTTTTAGATTCAATAAAAAATTATTTGGGAATAAAGTACATCCTAAATAAAGCATACTTTCATTATCTACAACGCTTTCGATTATAAGTAAATCCCCGCACACTTATAGTAGATAGTTATTTTTATTGAACTATAAAAATGTTTCCTAGAAATAATATACATGGCAAAACAACGTTTGCCGGGTCAGCTAGTTTATTTATATTATTTGATCAAATTCTGAAGTCCATGGAGGCAAAGTTGCAGCCAGTTTTATATTAATATTTTTAAACATATTGGTCAATGAACACAAAGTGCGAAAATATAAAATTGCACTCATTTCACATTCTCGCACTTTGTCTTCCTCGGTATGCTAGGCAGGTCAAACGCTTAAAAATATATAAAGATATAATAAAAAAATTGCCAAAATATAGAAACTAAGTTGTGAGTCCGTTTCTCTGGATGTATCAGGGCGCTTGCATGATTCCAGTGTGATCTAAAAGGGGTGCGTCTCAGATTTTTAAAATCATGTGTTTATTTGTTTACAATTATATATCAGTGCTCGTTGAAGGGACGGCTTTCTCGGCGGCTGAAGTCTGCTTACACGTAATGATGGCGTGGTGGACTACGGCTTAAACCCTTCCCACTCTGAGAAGAGATCATCAGCGCCCAACAATAGTAGGTACAGTAATAAAATACCACAATATCTATTATCCTCTCTAGAGGAACCTCTCCGTATTAAGTAAACTTAGAATATTCTAGATTGCAATTGTAAGATCTCAGAATATGAAAAAGTTGTATTACGCAACATTTTCAACAGCAATTCTTTAATGTAGAATTGCTTTTAACAAGGCTTTAAAGTAACCTTGTTATCGGTAACCTGCTATCAGCGAACCTCTTTATGTGTTCTATTTTGAATACAGTTAATTTGCAATGCGTTACATACAACACCTTATTTATGTCTTTATTAACCTTATGTAAGATAAAAAACGATGCACTTATTTGCAAACAAGAAAACTGCTCCTTGTTCAAACCACTTCTTCATAATAAGTATTGAAAAAAATAAAACAAAAAGCAAAGGCACTCGTCTGAAAATCCTAATATGGCGGACAACCTTGATCGCGACTGCGATTGGACAGTAAACGCAGGAGTTTCGTTCAGAAACCGGTCGAAACATGAGTAACAGCGGTTCTCGACCACCAACCGTCCTCACTTTTGCATGCAACATGATATTCATGCTTACAGTCATGTTCATAATGCAATTGCATTGTCTTGTCGTTTTTAATCGTATTTTTATGCAGTAAATGCTGTCAGTAATATTTCGAGACTGGCAATACAACATGTATGAAATATTGAGATTGATGGACTAACTGATTTCTGATTTATTGATTACATAGAGAGATACAATTAGATATAGATGACGCAGAGCTGTTTGTGGACACTTGACCCCTTCGTACTAAATAAAGTTAAGCAATGGGTATCATCAAATAATATCCTGGCAGTCGTTACAGGTGTCAGTCCTGAATAAAACTACTATTATTGATTTTGGACGGTTTTCTCCCCTGATCAAACTTAGGACATAATGTTATTGCGGAGGAGGTCAGGTGCATTCGATTTTTCTCCTCTGTTGTCTGTCTTGACTATGGCAATTGATTGGCCAGATATTTCTCTAAAATAAATGATCTTTGAGCTGTCTACATAATTATTCCGAATAGTTATTTTTTATTTTTTTTGCAGTAATACCTTCTGTGAATGACTATTTCACCTACAAAAATAACTTTTATATTTTATTTCATACTTACTATTAACAAGTTTTTATTCAACTTTACTAACCTCTAACATCACGCTGCAATGTTGGCGAAAGCGTCCCACCAGCCAAGGCCGCGTCTAATAAGTTGATATTTTCCCGGCAACGAGTGACAATCTCCGTCTGTGTAATGAAAAAACACATTGTTGGCAAACAGGAAAAGCTGCTATTTAATATAACACTTCTAACAGCATATTTTACACGTCAATTAGATTTTAATAAGTGCTAACTCACTTTATAGGTCCGTCATATCTTCTTTAACACCAATGGATTTTGTTATTCAATATTATGCACATATTTTTATTTCAAACACAATGCTTATAACATGCAAGAGAGAATCTCTTCAGCAGTTTTTATTGTAACTAAAGTTTAATGCATTACTTCCCAAGCTTTCCAAATCTAATTGCCAAAAACATTAGAAAAGCATACCCAGTGCAATAGAAAATAATTTTGAATTTGCGACACTGCTGTATGGGTTACGATTAAATTAAATATCGAACAGGTTTTTTTTTTATATTGAGAGTAGGGTGTTAATTGACTGAAACTCCATATTTATTTTGAAAATTTTGCATTTATTTTTCAAACCATTTACAAAGATCACTTGGATTTTTAACATGTAAAAAATAAGATCAATTAACAACCTATCCCTATTCAACATAATATTAATACATGTACAATTATACTGTAAGACGTTGTGGAGTTCAGTCAAATCACATACAAGAATTATTAATATTATGTGAACTGTAAGGTAATATTAATACAAAGGTTACAACCATAGATTAACGACAAAGTATTTTCTATATAAAAATTATATTATCAACTGACAAGAAATTAAGTCAAAAATAACGAGGTACGAAAAATAAATTAACTATTTTGAGCAATTAGAAATGACGCACCCCATTTCAGAACTCTCCCGAAAAAGTCAAATGTGACAGCTATCAATTTGACATTTCAAGATTTTCACCCGTAAATGCCAGTTTCTGAATCAAACCGAAGCTTTCAGTACCTCAGCGCCTAACTTATCGACTAAACGATTGATTAATTAAAAGTTATGCTATTTATATTTTTGACTTGACCTAGCACCATGTTATCACCACCAAACAGATGAGGATGATTAAAAAAGAAAAAACTAAAAACAGGCAGTTAGTATAACTACACAACACACAATCACACAACAAATAATAGTTAGTAGAAAGAAAAAAAAAACAAATATGAAAATAATAGAATAATGATGCGAATTATATATGAAAGTTTCACTTGTTCCATAGTTTAGTTCCAAGTCTTCAAATCCAGAAAGAAAATTGCAAATTATGTCGTGAAACTATCACAATAATTAATCAAATAAGTTATTAATAAGTTAGTATTTTTATTCATATGTATACTGCGATAGTCAGACTTTTACGTTATTACACACATTTATAGAGAAAACGCTATAAATGCTGCACTTTGTACATAAACATTTATTTTAAATACAACTATTCACACTATAAGTACATTTATATTGGAATGTATAAGAGATCTTTTGGTTCCTTTTCACATAATCAAATATTACTTAAAAATGACTATCAACAAATGCAATACTTACTATTAATTAAAAGAGTTTTGTTAGTCAATATGTATACCTGTACAGGCGCACACTATACATGATGAAATTTTATTAACATTTAAGTGTCAATTTCCATATTAGAGAAAATGTTAGTTATAATTATAAGTTAATATGTTATTTTTGTCATAAATATCATTAATATTTTAACCATGGATACAGTACGTAGGTATATTATGTAGATTAATTCACATAGACTAACACTCTTTACACTAAGTACGCACTTTTGACGCGTAATCTGACGATCGCAGCTACCTTAATACTTATACTTACATAAATAAGAATAAATATCACACAAGCCCAAGCCATATGTCATTGGAGATGTATGTAAACTATAACTAAGACGGAGAATGCGGCGACGGCGAGACACAACCTAGCTCGTAAGCATGCAGGGCGTCTGGTGACGTAAGACGCCGCGTCATCGTCGCTCGTGTAGCTACTACTGAAATCTGTATCGAATCTTACGTAGTCGAACGCGCGGAGCAGATCAGGAGAGGCGTCGTGGCGTGCCAGCTGTAACTCCGCTACGTTCAACGCCGCGCTCGAACGACGCAGTAACGCCGCTGCCTCCATTTCCGCTTCAGACTCTGCCTCAGATTCCGAACCCGCACGCGCCCCCGCCCATTCCGAATCCCCACTTTCTGTCGAGCGCCTCCTCAACTCCGTAGCGACAACTTTCTGCAGCTCACTTTCCCCTTTTTCTGACCGTCTCCGCCGATTCAACGAATCTAATATATCTGGACGGTTATTCACTTCAGTATATTCCAGTGAGCTGTTGATTTCGTCACTGGTTAAATTTGAGCTGTGTCGTCTCCTACTTAAAGCTTGAATATTGAGCAAATCAAATTCTGGCGATCGTTTATTGTTTTTGCGTTCACTCTCTGAGGGTTTGCGGCGACGATTTCCGTCAGTGCTTTCTATGCTTGTGTTGTTTCTAGATCTTTCTAAACTATCCAGAAGTGACTTTTTACGTTCTGCGCTGGACATGGATTTCTTGGGTTTGCGGGATGGTGTTTCTATTGGGGAATTTCTGGTGGGACGTTTGTAGCGGGGTAAGCTTCTCTCTCGTGATACTTCTGATGGTGGTCTACGTCGTCGGGTGCCACTTGGGCTTTGGTCATTCTCTGGTTGTGCCGATAGACTGGAGCAACAGTCAGACTGCGAGTCTAAAAAGGCGCGGTAGTCATCGCCAAATTCCAGGAGGCGACGAGCAGCGTCCGAGTCCGGTGCTTCTGAATACGGTTCCGAGTTATATTTTTCCTGGTGACAATAAAATTGTACATTTAAAACCGGCAGAATCGACAGAAAATCCAAACGTGATGTTAACCCTAACCTCCTTACTAATAAACATTGTATAAGCTGCGAATAGTTATTCTGTGTTTTGTTCCGTTCTTTTAACGTCAAACTGTCATATTAGTGACAAAGACAAAACACTAAATAACTATTTACTAACTGAATACTAATTAAACAGGACGTCGACTACTACAAAACATTGGCTATAACAGGAGACGTATCGGTTGATAATAGTGTTTATATGTGTTTATAACATCCATGGAAAATAATTTAGTCTCAGACTAACTAAAAAATATAGACGGAGCATTACAGACAATCCAGTGAAGCCATATAAAACCATGTTAAACTTATAATTACACGCGCTCACGTACACAAAAAAAAACCATGCCAAAATGAAGTGTCATAAACCACGAGTGTTATCAGAGTATCGATTTAAAATTACTCCAAATAACTCTACGATTTCGTACAACATGAATACGTCGTCAGCGCCATAATATTCCCATATGGTTTGCTGTAAACTTACTTTATACTTGAACTTACTTAAAGAAAGTAATCCTTTAAGTTTTAAACATAAAACTTTTAAAAATTTACCCAAATTCCGGTGACAACACTTTTACACATCTTTCAAAAAGTGACTTCACTTTGTAGTTAACAAAGCGGTGTTTTAATTTTTTAGTTAGACTGAGAATAAATCTGAGGAGAAAACAGCGCCTTTTGTGGCAGAAAAAGCAAAACTAATTTATTGAAATTCTCACCTGGTAAAAGTCCCATGCCTGTTCAGAAAACGAGCTATGTTCTTCTGTGCCAGCCGTCACACTCTTATCCACATCAGAATCCTTATCTACGGACAAATCCCACATTTGATTCGGGTCCCCTAAACTAAGAGCTATAAAGTTAGTTTCCCTTTCTAAGCTCCTCGCTAGTCTAGGCCTAACTGAACCTCCAGCAGGTCCCAATTTAAAGCTCGGAGCCACGGCTTCTGATTCATTTTGTTCTGGAATGGCACTATCAGATTCCCTAGTCGATATGTGGGTTTTTTCTATACTTTTGCGCAAGTGGGCGATGCTTGCCAGTTGCTGTTTGATTAGTTCTTCGTCACTGTCGTTGCCTGATGTGGATGTGGTGTCAAATCTACGGAGAAATTTATATCTTGAATATAATTTATAATCGAATAACCTTAATAAATTAAATATGTTGCAAAATGTTGAATTACAATGTGGCAACATTGGGTATGACATAAAAGATCCTAATGCTCGACTAATGGTCGAGGTTTATAATATATACCTACAATTGGCTTTGTTAAAAATTTGTAATCTTTAGAGAGTTTCTTCGAGAATTACTATTTTTAGAGTTTTGCTATTAAAGCTCATTTTGAAATTGATGTATCTGCTATACATTTGCTAAAAAATATTAAACATGTCCGTTTGCGTCCAACACATCCGCACAAGTGGTAGAGTCTTGCATATCTCAGCATGAATGGGCCTGTTCCATCCCCCCTCTTACAGAAGATTAGCTTGAAACAACCGTAGGGAAGTACTTATTGTATTTCGTAAGGTGAGTAAGATCCCCGGAGGTGCAAACGCCCTCCTTATCCTTTCATTATTATCCTATACCCTTGAAGTTTGTGACGTGCGAGTTATGCCTCTGGTATTGCTAGCGTCTATTAGAGGAACGTCTAACAGCTTACCATCAGGTACGCCATAAAATTGTTTGCCATCCGCGTAGTAAATAATAAATAATAGTGCATTTCCCTACCAACAAATGGACGTCGTGTCTGCGCTCAAAAGTGTCCGAACCAAAAGAGAAAGAAATCGCCAAAAAAGAAACAAGTCTCGTTTGGTCTACTGACTTGACTATACGTTCAATATGCCGTACTGTATTGTGAAAATGTGTAAAAACTACTCAAATAAAGTGACTATTGTTTTATAATTTGCAAGTATTATTTTGCTTAAAAACAAAGAATATGTTTTAAATTTTGAATAATTGTAAAAATAAATCACCAATACATAATATTCACTAGAAGATGCATAAAGTAGTAATGAGGCCTATTGGTAGAAGCTACATAAGCTAATAATTTATAGCAAAGAAAACTCAACACTATTATAATGATTAAAGGTTTTAGATTAGAATGTTGAAGTTTGTATGTATTAAAATATAGACTGCCTATTGGCTAGATACTTTTTTCGGGAACTTTGTACTAGACCCGACGTCCATTTTTATTAGGTCAATGATAGTAATGTATTTTAGAACGATCGCAGGAACTTGAAATAAATTAAAGGCCTAACCTGCTCTTTCTACTAGTGGCTGGATCACTGGCGGCACTTCTCTCGTGCTTATCTTCAATCTCAGGACTCAATCTGCCGCAGAAGCTTAATGACTTGACCAGCCTCTCTCTCCTAGCTACAGTGTTATTACGTCGCAGTTTGAGGCGTTTGCGTCTCAACCAACATTGCTTGTCGTTCGCCTCTACGCAGGAAGTGCATGCTTCAGTCATTGTGTTTGTACTAGAGATGTGACCCTAAATTTGGATATAACGATTAGATGTTTATTTTATAAAAATGCAACACCCTGCACTAAGGAATAATCCTTGTATAGCGGGGGACTTTCCAAACATACAATTTCATGGTTTGTGTCCGTGAAATTGTATATTATGTACACCCAGACTAAGAACAACCATTTGTGGATCACACAAAGAGTTGTCATGTGTGGTTATCGAACCCACAACACTCGGGCGGGAGGACGGTATCTAAACCACTCCGCCGTCTGTGCAGTCCAGTCAAATTATTTTCATATGATGTTTGACGTGCATTGACGCACAAAAAATTCTTAGATATTTTGGTGGATTAACTCGTAAGAAAATATATATTATAGTATCTGTTTATTCATTAAAAATGTTTGGGTAAATATTACATTTATTTTCGCTGCACTGTACACTTAAGACATGGAAGACATGTACTGTACTGCCCTTACTAACTAAATTTTTTTCAATCAAATGCATTCAAATTGTTCAGTCACTCTATTTAAATATTCAAATTACCTACCATTGTTAGATATTAATATTTAATTTGCAGTTCCTCTAAAATAATTTAGAACATTTTTATCGAAATTATGGAAACTAACAAAGTTGACAATCATAATAATTAGTGACAAATGACAAGCCCGGAAGCATAGGTAAATCACAAATATCAAGCATATTATTTACAAACCTGCACGGTAGTGGAACTGCCGCGAAGCTTGGAATTTGAATTAGCAGGTGTTACTCTTTGTGGCGATGCAAGTGTATTGAGAGCAGATTCAGAGATAGACATGTTGTGCGACATGGCGGGCGCGTCGCTAGCGGCGGGCGCGGCCGCGAGAGACGCGTGCGCGCCGCTCAGTTGCGAGAGGCACGACACCGACCACGGCCGGGCGCTGCTCCCCGCGCGCTTCTTGCGCAGTTGCACCTGGTTTGTTGTAACTCCTTTACCGACTTGGTATATACAATGTTAAGTGCGATGAAAGTGTATTGTAGGATATACAAGGTGTAATTGTTGAATTGTGTATTCATTTTAAAACTGTGAAAATGTCAAACAGAAAATGATAACTACGAGTGGGGATTGAACCTGCATCTTCTAGATAAACGTTTCAGAATAATCTTCGCTCGTAATTATAGTTGTCTATTTCACATCTTCACACTTAGTGTCCTAGGTCCTAGTACATCTACTAGGACAGTCACTCCTGGGAATGTCAAGTGACTTGAAATATATACTCGTATAAAAATGTTAACATGTGTATTTATTTATCTCGTAAAGGATAATTGTATGTTGTGCATACACAGTGCACAGAGAATATAGGTTTTTTTTTACAATTTTACTATAAAAAGCGTGTGGTATTTTAAGAGAAAAAATGGGTAGTATCAAAACTAATGTAGTTAATTAGAAAAAACACAATTTTAAAACATCCTTTATATTTAGAACTCGATCACAGTGAATATAAAAGAATCATTTGTTTATTTTGTGACTTGATCACAGTGTAGTTAAATCCTGTTGTAAGTGCAATAGTTGGTGAAAAAAGCAAAATGAATTTGGCAACCAGCAACCATAGTGCAAAAAGTAAAACGTATTTGGGGGATAGGGACTAATCTACAAAAGGAAATATAAAATTTTATTTAACTTTTTGTATGGTTTGGTCCCATTCCGTAAAAGTTGCGTAGCAAGAAATATTATATTTTTTAGAAACCGATTGCAGTTTTAAATTTTGATATAAATATAAGATAATGTAAACGCGGGCTTATATGTCCGCAACTCGACGTGTAAGTGCGCCCTATTTTGTGTGAGACTGATATAAATGTAAAATACATAGGTAATTAATAAAAGTATTAAGCGAAATATGGCTTCAAGTTTTTTGTACTTGAAGAGATAGATGATCACATACAAATTAATACGCTATTATTATATCTCTGCGACTGTGCATCTGTCAATAAAAATGTCACAGGGAAAGTGAAAAAAAAACTTGTGAACGTAAAACATATGGTAGTTATTTACATAAATAAAATTAGCAGAAACAGTAAGTAACCATGGAAAATGAAGCTTAATTTGAACTTATTAGTATTATTTTACCTTGGCATGATGCGTGGGTGTGACAGTGCAAGTGGAAGTGCTCATGTCCATTGAAGAATGCAAGTTTCGTTCTTCTGAAGTCAAGGACGTGTCGACCTCACTCTCAGTTGTGTATTCGCCTGAGGCATCGTAACTTTCAGTTCCCTGAAATAGGATAATGGATGAATGAGTTTAAGAAGCCTATTTGCTGTTAGTATCATACGTTTGCAGAAGTTCATGAGCAATAGGTAACGAGTAGAGATGGGCCGAATGTAATTTTAACCGAATACGAGTGTGAGGGTTTTACTAGTATTTCAAATTATTGTATTTATTAATTATTGATTCATAGACTCCTGAATTGCGAAAAAAACTAATTCATTAATTTATTCTATTATACATTTTAATTTATCTATAATAATTAAAGTTTAACTAATAACTGACACTGATAGAGTATTGGTATATGTGACATATTTTACAGCTATGACATATTTGATTTCTCTAAATTTTAGTAGAAACTAACTTTTTCTTGTACCGAATGTTCGGCATTTAAACCGAATGTTAAACGAATTTCGGCCCATCCCTACTTTTAAATGATCCCAAAGTATTTCTTCTAAGGCCTGCAAACAACTATGTGTTCTTTTCAAATTTTAAATTCTAAATTTGTATACCCTGGACATATTTAACACAAATAAAAAAGTAATAAACCAACCTGATTACTATCAATTTTATCTTCTGAGCTTTGATTTAACCATTCTTTGATTCTTGACATCTTATTCCTAGTGGCATTTTTATTGTCTTCCTCAAAGCCTATCGGTTTCCTTGGTCCCTTTTTCTTTGTCAGAGCCTGTTTTTGCACCAACTCTTCAGCCTGGTTTACTAACCTTTCAATATCCTTACATCTAGCACTTTCTACTTTTAACAAATCTGGAGTAGGGGATTCGAGTTTCGGTTTAGGAGACGGTGGTTTCTTATCTTCGTCTTTTTTATTATCTATAGGCAATTCGCATTGTATTTCAACAGATGAAGTCATAACATCAGTGGAGTCCTCGTTACCAATTTTAGGGCCACCAACATATGTCCACTCTTCTTCCGAAGATTCCTCTTGTGATTTCTCTGTTTCAACCATTTGTCTATCTGAGTCTGTGTCGTGGTGCCTAAAATAAAATGTCGCTAGATGTTTAGACTTTCTATCTGTCTGGTTAAACTTTGAAGTGTCCACTGCCTTTTTTCTTTTGATGACTGTTGGTGGTGTTTTCACTTTTTCTTCAATAACAATGCTGTGTACTTCAAGCCCTGTAAATGAATTTGTTATTAATACAAATGATATGTTAAGCATTATTTGAATAACACAATAGCGATTCTAACAATACTCTCAGTCTGAATTGTTTTGAATTCTAAGTTTCTTTGTGTGAAATTGTTTGCTATTATTTATTGTTTTACTGCAATATCTCTGTATATAGAAGTATATGACTTATTTGTTTTATGCGGTAAGCCATTTAGAGTAGTCGATTTAGCCTATAGCAAATTTCTGCTTTTCGGTAAAGCACTGAAAAAGTATAACATAGTTTTGACTTTAATGTTTAGAGTATGAGGGTATTTCCTGACCATAACTGACGTATTATATACGTATTGCTTGTGGCAGACAAGCCACGGTAAGCACTGCTCATGGACTCAGCAATAAGAAGAATATTGTCAAGCCGCTGTCCATGATTTCATTTCTAATTACGGTAATGAATATATTAGCTATCTCTATGACCAAAACACATAGAGGTATTACG
The DNA here is from genome assembly GCA_948253155.1 of Leucoma salicis. NCBI lineage: Eukaryota > Metazoa > Arthropoda > Insecta > Lepidoptera > Erebidae > Leucoma > Leucoma salicis. The sequence goes on from OX411825.1 coordinate 7,144,814, forward strand.
CGGTCGGTCCCACTGTAGACATTGGTACAGAATCTCAGGGCTCTCCGTTCGGGGCCGTTAACAAGTGAATCCATCCATTTGGAACTAAACCCTACCACCAGTAATGCAATAATTGCTTATTTACCTTAGTCGTCTCGTACAACACCCGCAGGAAAGAATGGAGTGCAGAGTTCAGGCAGAATTCGATCTATAGAATATACTAGAAGGTGGTCCCAAATTCAACGAGCGTAATAAATGTTATCACTGAAGTAATGTAACATAGTTCTAGTGGCCCGTCAATACAGGCGGAGACGGCACACGGTGGGTTTATTTAGTGGATGAGAGCTCCACACTAGGTACCCTGCTCGTTGCGCCGAACGACGGGGTGTGCGGTTAGGTACATTATTTCCCGCCTTAATAAAAAAAATAGGGATTATAACTCACCGTCAATTTGATCATTGTTCACTGGTACAGTCTGGTCAGTGGTCCTTTGAGCCACGTCGTCGGTTACACCGGGCACGCGTCTCTCGTCCGCCATGTTGCGTTGGCCACGCTCTAACTCAGACTCACAGTCCGACCCAAAGCCACGCCACTGATACGTTAGCGCATATTCTTGTTCCTCCTAAAAGTTAGAACAAAATTATAACATGCATAAATTAAATTATATATAAATATTTAGGAATGATATGAGTAGCGACATTTCATGATACATAGTGTTATAGATACAGTCTAAACAACATAATCGGAAATTGGACTTTCATAAGGGTCCATCATGCTTTGAGTATAGTTTTTCTTTTGTATAGGCTAACCTCGAAATTATAGGAAATAAATTTACCAAACGAATATCTTATTCACTAAAACAACGTCAGCATTTACACGTGAGAGATCTTACCGTACTGAAATTATTTCGAGATAATGCATTGCATTTTATTATTACTACTAATTAGTATATTTATAATTACTTATTTTACTGTTTGGCGTATTTTCAAGCAATTAAAATGTAAGTAATTATATTTCTGGGTGTTGGAAGGCTTGTATTATGTGGGACTCATCATGTGATCTCTCCTTATGTGATTATTTAGTATCGTTTAAGCGATAAAAGAAGCAGAAGCAATAGCATTAATCTAACGGAAAAGTATGTTACTAAACCATGCCCAAAGTGGGGGTTTAAAGGCATTTGGCAGCTAACACTATGGACACGTATGGAAAAATGGATGACATCCTACCTCAGACGCAGATTGTCTGCTATCCAACGAACTCTCTCTACGTCTCGCATTGACTGGCGTTCGTTGTCTGCGCGGTGACCCTTTTTTGCTCAATCGAGGCTGCTTAAGTACCGGCTCGTCGTCACTGTCGCTTACTGCTTCTGCTGATAGTCCTCCCTGAAATTGAGCAAAATATATCATTGATTATTTAGAATTATTATTATTGGTACAGTCTGGTCAGTGGTCCTTTGAGTCACATCGTCGGGCACACGTCAAACGTTTTTATGCAGGTCCTTCTAGTAGCGATTGTAATTGATATAATACAGAAGCAATACACAGCAGACGATGGTATGGCTGCCTGTCCACTAATGCGGAGGGGTATTTGGCTCTGCTCAGCTCTTCTCCTCTCCTTTCCGCGTCAATAGACAGGCAGACTAACGACCTACTCGGGATTGATAAGCTAGTACTCCTACTCGGCACCCTAGCCTATCTGGTTCTTTTAAGAATAATAAGTTTTAATATTGTTTTCAATTACTATAATAATATAATGTACTTTGTGACCCGTAATTGTCTTACTATTTGGTAAGGAGCTCAGGCCATATGCCATAGACCATATTGTTGGCTTTTGCCAACTCCAATTCTGAAATGTCCGATGTACGTGTCTGCGAAATCGAAATAAATCACAGTCTAGGCACAGTACTCGGCACCTGTATTGGCAGTCCTCGGTCTTATAACTAACATGTCACTGTTTAGAGGATGACTATTTACATCTATAACTTTCTACAGATTGTATTTTTAAAGATTTACAAGGGAAAAATATTTGTACTTCAGGGGAGTTTATAAACGTACCATTGGTACAAATGATGGATACCAAGTACACCCAGACCCAGGACAACCATTTGTGAATCACAAAAATTATTGTCCTGTGTGAGAATTGAACTCATAACGCAGCATAGCAGGTCGTCGGTTATCGAAACAACTCTGCAACTGGCCTTCGACAGTAAAACAACGAACGGCACGTAACCTTACATGTTATCTTTAGTAACTATCTACTAGTGAATTCAATTTTATAGAAGCTTACTCTCAGAAGATTTATATCAATTTAAATAATATTAATTTATTTAACAAACACAATATTATTCAACACCAATTTTATGAAAGTTCTAATGTAAAGCAACGGAGACATTTCCCTTTATCAAGACAAAAGAGCTAGCAATACTTCAAGTTAATCTAGATTTTAGAATCTATAGCTTAATGAATTCATAATTAAATTAGCAGCCAAATATCTCATGACTGGAGATGATTTGAAGACATGGAAGAGATGGAAGAATACTAGATGTATTCTTCCATCATTAGTACAGTAATTTATTTCGTATCCATAAATTACATAGTTTTAACCCGGGTATAAAAAAGTAATATTTACAATTAATGTCAAATGAAATCCATTTAAGTTTAAATAGTATCAATAAAAGTCAATTTTAGGTTTCAAAGTTATTTATGGGCGACAACATAATGGTACCCTTACACGAAGCGAACTATCCCTAGGTTGAGAGATAATGGTTGGTTTGTACGACAAAGTACACAAATCATATATTTTAATCTATTATGGGCCACGTGACTTAACCCTACAATGCTTGTGCCGTTTATTGTTACGCAAACATTTAAAAATTTAAGAGCATCGTATGAATAGTTTGGATTACGACACCTTTGTAATAATGTGCTCATATTATAATAACACCTGCCGTGTGGGGCCGGCTTTAGAATTGTCCCACCCCTCTCCACCCATGGGAGTCGTAAGAGCCGACTAAGGGAATACCGGAGGAACGGGCAGCAGCACTCCCTCAAGTATTAACAACATCCACTGCGATCGCCAACCCGCCTGCCAAGCGTGGCGATTACGGCACTACCCCCCATATGAGCGAAACACATGTTGTGGCGTTCTCTTGGGGAGGCCTCATAAGGCTGAGGATATGATGATGAATATAATAAAAAAAATAAAAGGAGTTAATTTCTACGATTACATAAATACCTGTGTATATAAATAAATTGGTGATTAACAGATAACGAAAAATTAAAAATTGGCCGTGTGGGGCCGGCTTTAGAATTGTCCCACCCCTCTCTATCCACGGGAGTCGTAAGAGCTGACTGAGGGAATACCGGGGGAGTGGGCAGCAGCACTCCCTCGAGTAATAACAACATCCACTGCGATCGCCAACCCGCCTGCTAAGCGTAGCGATTACGGCATTATCCGCCATGAAGGGACCGCTCGTTGTGGCTCGTTCTCTTGGGGAGGCCTATGTCCAGCAGTGGACGTTGAAAGGCTGATAGATGGATGGATGGATGGATGGATGGAAAAATTAAAACCAAAATCTAACTCCGGTCTTGTTCTAGAGTTCGGAGTTTAAAAATGAAAGGAGTTTATTTTCTACAAAAAAAACATACATAAAACATAGTATCACCCCTGTATTCCCCGAAGGGGTAGGCAGAGGTGTATTACACACCCACGACTCGCCAGCTATGTTTAAGTGCCACGTAATAGGGGGAGAGCCTATTGACGTCTACCAGGCACATTTCCAAACTCCGGGCTGCTACTGAGAATTTTTCTTTTTAGGAAAAAGCTCAATAACATTGCCCGACCCGGGGATCGAACCCGAGACCTCATGATTAGCAGTCGCATACACTACCGCTACACCATCGAGGCAGTTTATTTTCTACGATTACATAAATACTTGTTACACACAATCACCAATTGTAAAGAAAAATTAAAATCAATAACAGCAGTTCACGATCTGACGCCAGCATTATTACACACAATTGAAAAAGCAGGAAGGGATGAATCAATTTTTCACGCCACTTGGGGCGTAAAGTCGTGTTTGCACACAAAGAGCGGCGGGTGGCTGATTTGTCTATTGTGTTAGTGAGAAATCGTGCAAACCGCTGAATTTGTTGGCTTGCCTTTTTAGAAAAGGGAATAGCCACTTCGGTACATGTGAGCAATTTATTTGACATAAGTATTGGCGTACTACAAACATTGCAATTGTAAGAACGTTGAATTTTAGCAAAAGGAAGCACTTTTTTTTTTATTACTACTTGTTTTTTTTGTTTATTTTATGGGCCTTGTGGCGCAGTCGGTAGTGTAACCGACTTCCGTGCATGAGGTCGTGGGTTCGATTCCCACTCAGGACAACTAGTTGTGTGGTGAACACAGATATTTGTACAACAACACAGATATTTGTACTGCGTCTGGGTGTTTTTTATCTAATAGATATCTATGTATTTACAAAAAGCTTAGTTTGGGACCAGAAGACGTTGCGTGAAAATGTCCGTGATTTCTATAAATTTGATAATAATTTCAGCATTTTATAGAAATTCATAGATACGAGCAATATCTCGATGGCTTAGTTGGCAAAGTATATGGAACGGTTATACAGGAGACGTATGCCCAAATTCTGCTAACGGCTTGTTCTTTCGATTTCACATTTTCGCATTTTGTGTTTTGTGTGTGAGTGGAAAGGCATCATTCCACTAGATAGATATTACGTTGCTCAGCTAAGATGTACTTCAAACCGTTAGCTCTTTTGGCAAAGTAAGATAGAATGGGCTAGAAAAACTGGACGCATATTGATGGGTTTAACACACATCTAACATCTTACATCACACATCTCTGGTGTAACACATACATAATATATTATGTTATAGTTACACATTCATTCCACACTCATCCCATATGGAAGGAGGAAATAAATTATATAATATTTATTTTTCCAACTAGCTGATACCCGTGATTTCATCCGCGTGGAATTGTTATTTTATTGTTTTATGCAAAACGTATTTTTCTGAAATAAAAGTAGCCTAAGTTACTCTTTATAATATCAACTATCTGCCAGTGAAAGTCCCGTCCAAATCGGTTTAGCTGTACTAGAGATTAGCTGGAACAAACAGACAGACAGAACTATAATAATTGGTATTTATCATTTCACATAAATTTTATTGATTTGTATATTAGATACAGATATGGCTAGAAGAAAATTAGAACCATTATCACAGGCGGTAATCACATGCATCTTTTTGGTAGGTAGGTTCTAGGTCTTTTATCTCCTGTGGGACATCGGTTACGACTGGGTGCTTCGCTGTCGGCTGCCCCCTGGGCTGGCGGTCATCTGCTATGCGGATGACACGCTGGTCGTGGCCCAGGGTGGAAACTTCAAGGAAGCGGCGTTCCTGGCCACCTTAGGGACCTCGGAGGTGGTCAGGAGGATCGGGGCGCTGGGGCTTAGGGTGGCCCTGGATAAATCGGAGGCCCTAGTTTTCCATGGGCCCCGACGTCGGCCACCTGCTGGCGATCACGGTGGACGGGGTCCAAATTGAGGTGAAGGCCCAGATCAAGTATCTGGGCCTGGTGCTTGACGGGCGGTGGTGCTTTCACGAGCACTTCCGCCAACTGTCCCCGAGGCTCGTCGGCGCAGCGTCCGTCCTTGCACGACTCATGCCAAATATGGTCGGACCCAACAATGCGTGCCAACGGCTTTACATGGTGGTGGTGCGGTCGATGGCGCTGTACGGTGCAACTGTGTGGGCGGAGTCCCTGCACGCGCCGAATAGGGCTCTTCTGTGGAGACCACAAAGAGTCGTCGCGTCCAGGCTCATACGCGGATACCGCACGGTGTTAACCGAGGCGGCCTGCGCGTTGGCCGGAACCCCTCCGTGGGACTTGGAGGCGGAGGTGCTCGCCGACGTGTATTGGCGGGCGTCGCAAGAGTGGGCTAGGGGCGGTCGCCTCCTGCCCAGCGAGGTGGCCAGGTGGCAGGGCGACGCCCGCCGTGCTGCCATGGCCAGTTGGAGGGTGCGGCTGGAGACGCTCCAGGCCGGTCTCTGGACCATAGGGGCACTCCAGCCTGTGCTGGAGGAGTGGGCAGGGCGACTGCACGGAGTCCTTACCTTCCGACTGGTGCATATGCTGTCGGGGCACGGTTGCTTCGGCAGATATCTGCACATAGAATTGGGCCGCGGTCGCTGCCTTCTGCGAGGAGGTTATATCGCGGAAGGAAGCGGCGGAGAGGGCCAGGGAGGAGGATTCTTCCGCTGACCCAAACCGCCGCCAGCGACTGGGGCGGCGCAGGCATGAGTATTTGCGCCTCATGCCGCCCTAGCCGAGGCTGCGGGTGGATGGGCCGGGGAACGTCCGCCACCCGCAAGGCCCCCCGCAAAGGTGCGACGCTCCGTGTACGGATGCGTCGCTCAGTAGAGGGTACTCGAAAGAGTAAGCCGCCGGCGGGCCACTGAAATAATCCAACACAGTACCAGTGGCCCGCCAACACAGGCGGAGAGCCGGCACACGGCGGGTTTCTTTACCCCCCACACTACCCTGTTCGTTTCCTCGAAACACGGGGTGTGCGGTTAGGTACATTTATTCCCGCCTAAACAAAAAAAAAGTTATCACTCTTTTATGCATTAACGTACACCTGCAAGTTATCCTACTTCCTATTAATTCTACTCCCTACTTCTGCTGATATTATAAATGCGAAATTTCGTGGTGATGTGTTTGGATGTTTGTCCGTTGATTTACGCATAAACGACTGATCAGATTTGCATAAAATTTGTTAGATAAATGAGACTTTGGATTAACCCATAGCTTTTATCCCAAAAAAACTAATAGTTCCCGAAGTATTTGGCATATAGACTAAAAGATTAATCAGACTTTAATGAGATCTGGTATTCAGATAAATTTCGGGTTGGATAAACACACAGAATATTTATATCTCGATAAGAAGTTCCCGTGGGATACGCATAAACGACTTGAATTTTGTAGTCCATGTGGACGAAGTCACGCTTATGCCTATTATACTAGTATTAAATAAAAATAAATACATACTTAAGTTATATATTAGTAGGTAATGAGATTTCGACTGTAGTTATTTCGGTACCAAGGTCAGTAAAATGTACACGAATTTAAAAGCATATAATAATATGCTTTACGTAGGAAATGCGAAGAATATTTACCCTAAGATCATAATAACTCAAAGAAACTTCATTATAGTTAAGTATATACCTAGAAATATGAAGTACTGACCTGATTATCAATCCTAGCTAAGCACGCCTCCAGGTGGCACTGCCACTCGATAGCCCTCAGGTACAGCAGATGCCAGCGTCTCTCCAAGGCACGAACAGCGTCCCCGCCCCCACATAGACGCACCACTGAGCTCACGATCCGACCGTGGCATTCCACGTCTCGCTGCAATACCTAAACAAAACACACCACAATTGTATTTTCAAATAAAAAATATTTAGTATTTTCGTATATAAGCACGTTCAAAGGCGATTCGAGGTGAAATGAGTTGCTTTGAATAATGAGTCTCAGTATTGCGGCTCCACAAGGTAATTAGTGTATCCTCAAAATTTCGATATAACGAATATTGTATCTAGAATAAAAGATATCGTACGCTACGAAAAAAATAACAATTTGTGCTTGGTTAAAATTAATAAATATACAAACAAACATGAAATTTATGTAGATTGTGGTATTAGAACGTCAGATCTTTAATACACCGCACTAATACAGGTGGAAGTTCTACCAAGCCAGACAACATTGGATTTTCTGCCAATAAATTTTCACGAAGCAATATGAACTCAGTGATTGGGCTCGGTACACGACAATTGGCTCTACTCTCTTGTGTCTAAGTTCCATTTAAAAAATGTCATCGAAAATAAGACGCCATCCATCAGCCTTTCGACGTCCACTGCTGGACATAGGCCTCCCCAAATTGGGGGTATAGTGCCGTAATCGCCACGCTTGGCAGGCGGGTTGGCGATCGCAGTGGATGTTGTTAATACGTTACTCGAGGAAGTGCAAGTGAAATAAGACGCAAGTCTATTTAAATAAAGTTAAGTATTATTAAATTCAGTAATTTGGCAATAGAGTTTAAACAAAAAGTAAAAATAAGCTAAGGAATTAATTCAATGTCAATTTAGAGAGTAATTTTTGATCCTTTTGACCACAGAGTACTTTGACTCAATAGTCTCAAGACCCATAGTAGATACTACACATGATGTTAGAACATAACAATCTTCACACAAAAGCACAACAAAAGCATTGATACTCATCAAAACAAGAATGCGGATCTCATAACAAGATCATAGTTCTGATACAAATATATATTGCGTAACGAAAACTAAAAAAACCATCGCCCTTACACTATTAAAAAGAACTTCAGTTTACACAATAAAAGATGGCGGTATAAGATCGAAGACCAACAAACCAATCAACCTTAACAATAGCCGTTGACACAATAAGTCAAAGCCATTTAGTGGTAAAAAAATAATATTGAATTTCGAACAAAGGGCGGAACGTGCTCAGCCAGTCGCGCACGCGTACCAAAGTATGACAGCCGATATTACGGTATTTATTCAACAATACGCCTTTGATAAAGGTGAATTTTATAAAGAATTAGTTTCCTGTTTCACATTGTTACAGGAAATTTCATTAGATTTTTTTTTGGTTGAAAGTCATATTTATTCAGTTTTTATTTGTTCAGTTGTTAAAATAGAGTTTGCTTGACAAGTTTTAGTTGAACTTAGTTCCTTCTTTTTACTGAAAGAGATATATATAATATTATATATTTATTGGTAAAATAAGTAATTAAATATAATAAATAATAGTTAAGATTTGAATCTTCAAAAAATAACATACGAAAACTTAATAGAATTTTCAGTAACGCAACTTTGAACTCGACTACATCGGATCGTGAAGAAGCAAAAGATGCCATCTCGTACTTGTCTACGGCCTGCAGTAACAGTTTCTTATTGAGATGAACTGCATCAGATACCATCTGTTTGGTAACAGAGTAGCGAAGGGTTACCATATTTGGTATAATCTCGGGACAATCTTAGTTTGTTTATTTGATATAAGTGAAGGTGTTAGACACGTTTTAGTTGTTACGTGATTATGGATGTGATTGTTTAAATAAGGTTAAAAGCGATTCGAGGAAGTAGTGTTTATATAAAAAAAATATGCTACGGTCGACATACTATGTTGTAAGCTTAGATATCTTCAGTAGCGTTGAGTGGTAGCCATTATAATAACAGTTATTGTTTTAAAATTTCGGTTTGATGGTACCAGGTGGACCAATGACCTGGTCAAAGTCGCAGGTATTCGTTGGATGCAGGCGGCACAGGACCGTTCGCTGTGGCGTTCTCTTGGGGAGGCCTATGTCCAGCAGTGGACGATGAAAGGCTGATGGATAGATGGATGGATGGTACCATCGTATTAATAATGTTGATAAATTCAAAACAAAGTTAACCAAATCAAATAACTTTGTTGCAGCAAATTCGTAATTTATAATTTTATCTAAATGTCTACCTTTTCTAGGTGTACCTAGAGATATTATATTTAGTTATTTGTATATAAAATACATAGAAATAACTAAATATAATACCTCTATAGGTATATCGCTATAGCCAAAAACATTTAGATTTTAATTAAGAAAAGAAGCCGTGTGGGGCTGGCTTAGCCGTGTGGGGCCGGCTTTAGAATTGTAATGGGAGTCGTAAGAGCCGACTGAGGGATACCGGGGGAGTGGGCAGCAGCACTCCTTCGAGTATTAACAACATCCACTACGATCGCCAACCCGCTTGCCAAGCGTGGCGATTACGGCACTATCCCCCATTCTTGGGGAGGCCTATGTCCAGTAGTGGACGTTAAAAGGCTGATGGATGGATGGATGGAAAGAAAAGAAACATTACTTGCTTCATCATACGTCTGCCCTTAGCCTAATTCACAAGTATATGATATACTTCACCTGCTGGCGGTTACATTGGATATCCTCGCATAATAATTTACGTTTTCAATATAATTCGCAATCATGATCATGAAATCATGGTACCACTAGCGTTGCATCCATATAAATTACCAGCAGATGAACGCAATGATTACATACCAAATTACAAATTTATTGAGATCATTGAACGATGAGTCCAATTGCATTAGAAACGATATGATGGGGCTCGGAATGAGAACGTTATCTCTAAGAAATTCTAATTTAAATAAAATGTACATACGTTTATCGCTAGTCTTGATAAATAATTTAAATTTTATTTTGACGAACAAAGTACCTAACTCAACTATCAGAAAAAAAACATCATGAGGCAGCTTCAGCTGGCAATAGAGAAGTTTTGCCAGCTCTAGACTTCTTGGCTTGTAGCATAATACTGCAATGGGCCGTGGAAAACCTAACAAAACCAACTCTTTGCGGAACCCTCACTTTAAAATTTGGAGGTAGGTACGATGGATTCGGAGTATAGCCACATAGATTTAATTACATAATTGATACTCAAGTGATCAGTTATATTAGTGGCTAGCGCATCTGGTTAATAAAAGTTCCTTAACTTATCGTAGTGGAATAATTTCTCATTATTTAAAATAAAAATAAGTTTAAATATTATTACGTAAACGCTATTACCCTCTTTACATTGGACGTTTACTTACATCGTTATGATCTTATAAAATAAAATATAATATTATACATATTTTTACGACTTTTTAATAGCTGTTAGCAATTAAGATGTTTATAGTTGATGGTATTGGCTCTGGAGTTAGCGCCTTTTCAAATGTTACAAAAATATCTAGTTTAGGAATGTCGATTACGTTTACCCTTTTTGATAAAGATACGAGTACTAGCGGACCCGAAATACGTATTATGTCTGAACATTGGTGGGGTACTACTATTGCCTGATCAGAAAATTATTTTACGATTCAATATTTTTAAATAAGAAACTTCTGACACACGAATGTAGCGTCACCTATCGGGTACAATTGTATCTGAACCACCCTGGAACCCACTCGAACGCACAAAATATTCTGCAATATCGGTTAACGGCTCACTTCTCCTTAGATTTGTTTTCTCTTTAATGTTTATAAAAGTCACATCTTCTTTATGGAGACGCTACGCAAGTCAATGCCTAAAAATTTCCACATGATACCATTTTGACAAACCTTTTTCATTGATTGCACTACAATTTTTCATTAATTTGTTCTTCCTTCAGAACGTCACCAGTTTGGTCTGAATACATCTGATGTAATTCCTTATTCGACTGATGGGCTACACTTGCCTTCTTCATCAATAATTCTCCATTAATTGTTGCAACTTTTTCTTACTAAATCATACTTAATCTTCTCAGTTACTTTATCTGCTTTCACTCCACAACCTTCTCTTATAAGCTCTCTTCACACACACTCTTAACACTTTACTTTCAAACTTAGACTACTTTGTTAATAATGTGATCATTACTAATTTTTAATGCAATATTTGGTTTATCAAGAAATAAAATGCAGTTATAGAATTAATATGTGCCATATTTCCTACTTAATTTTTTTACCTTATAATGTCATAAGCAGTTAGTAATAATACTATTCACATGACAAATACCTATGTATCTATAAACAAATTCCCATCCCCAGAACACACTAAGTCGTGATAATAAAAGTTTCAATGTTATAAACATCTATAGACCTGATATGCCATCAGGTCTATAGATGCAGTTAATCCTGAATGACATCAGTTAGTTACAAAACCTTGACTCTCGGGACCTTACGGTATTTAACTTGTCGGCGAAATAAGTGATGCTAGTTACTTGTATCTAAACAAGCGTGTCGGAATAGTAGTTTCAAAATATTTTACCTCTAAGCAATATTGAAATGTAATATATAAACAGGACAGAAATACCAAGTCTAAACAAGACATACAGAATAAAGAAGTTTTGGGTTCAGACCCTTTCTAACCAATATACATTGGTAAGTTATGCAGATTTACTAATGATGATCTTTCATATACGGAGTAACTCAGCCTCAATCATACATTGATAGTCAAGAAACAAAACTACGTTTACGGAATCTATCGCGTTTACTTGATTTTTATACTATCCCGACGTTTCGAATACTTTACAGCATTTATGATCACGGGTGGACTTAGATGGTAGACGTCCAAAGCTGATATGTTATAAAGTACAAATCATGATTTGTGAATAAGGAAAAAGAGTATTCTAGTACAGGCGGGAATCGAACCTGCGTCCCTTCCTATCCGGGGAAGTGCTCTAATCCACTGAGCTACAGTACTATCTTTTAGACATACCCAATCTCCTTATTACATTTGTCTTAGCGACCAACGCCCTCTATCGGAACGCATTTACATGCATCCAATATAGTAAGTTTAATTTTGCAATTAAAATTCATACTATTTGATGGCGTGATTTTTTTAAACATTTTGATCTATATTTTAGCACTTGACATGCTCCGCTACTCATAAACTCTTTTTCCTTATTCACAAATCATGATTTGTACTTTATGAGTAGCGGAGCATGTCAAGTGCTAAAATATAGATCAAAACTGATATGTTATTTCAACGGTTTCATCTACCCACAGTAATATGGTTTTACCAATTTTTAGTTAATAAACCAAAAAAAAATTGATTGATCATGAATGCTGTAAAGTATTCGAAACGTCGGGATAGTATAAAAATCAAGTAAATACGATAGATTCCGTAAACGTAGTTTTATTTCAAAATGTGTAAAATTCGCGTAAATGTTAAAAAGTATTAGTCAAGAAACAATATGATATTAATATAATATTATATAATTCCATAAGGATGACAATGTTCACGCCATTATGACAGCAGATGATGCATTTAGATAGTACTTCTAAAATGTATAGTGTGTCAATGTAATGAACCTATTCCGAACTCAGCCTGATTTTTACTACTAGTATTGTATCGGTCTAACCTAAAGAGCATTTTTGCAATAGGAAATAACTCCTGTGTCGCGAGACAGTTTCCAATGACAGACATATAAATACACGTTTTTTTTTTGTTTTTTTTTTTTGTTTTGGCGGGAAAAAATGTACCTAACCGCACACCCCGTCGTTCGGGGCAACGAACAGGGTAGTGTGGGGCCCTCACCCACTAAAGAAACCCGCCGTGTGCCGTCTCTCCGCCTTTATTGGCGGGCCACTGGAACTATGTTACATTCCTTCGGTGGTCCGCCGGCGGACATATAAATACACCTATACTCGATAAAATCATAGACAATTTACTTTTTACTACCAGCCATCTGTAACACTACATTCATTTGTTATTTCTACTCTTATATGCACTAAATAAAACGGATTCTGTCTCATTGTTGGAACGCTGCGTGCAGTGACGTGTGTATCGCTGTGTATCGCGAAAGCACTTCTCAAACATGAAAATAAGTTTAGCCTTACCGCGAGACGCTAGCATATAAACTATGCTTTAAGAGTATCTACAACTGTTTATTCAGAAGCAGCAGATAACGTAACAGTTATTTCATTTAACTAATATTCATATCTCCAAACGCCATAACCGATTTTTACTCTCCCGATGACCATAAAAAAGTTTAACCTTTCACAATTCTTATAGCTGTTAAAATAAAGCTGAAAATTAAATAGCAGATGCTAAGTCGTTAGTAAGCTGTTTACAATAACCGATAACAATTTAGAGTCGGTGTTCATCGACCTATAATATGATGAAGCCATGGCAAATCAGTTTTTCATGTCGTTAAACTGTTCAACAAGGTTACGTAAGGGAATGCGATCGATTTGCTACTCGGGAGTCAAGAACAATTTTCTTTACAAGTACTTTTTTGAATATTCCGATTTAGTACGAAAGTATAAAAGCCAACTTCACTAAGGTTTATTTTCTTGGTAGGTAACCTCTGACTGGCTAGCCCTGTCTTAGTTTTATAAATATGCGTATCTGATCCAAACCTTAAATATTTAAACGGTCATTTAAACCACATGACATGTAATCTTCTTCCCAAATTCTCTGTAAAGAGCCATGAAAGAATTTATTTTACACAGGTTCATGAGGCATGAATAATATTATTCCTAGTTCTGTGCTCATCACCAATGCTTATTGATATAATTAATTATAGCAACGGAAATTATTTTTGTGTTACTTTTTAACCCGGTCGAGGAAGTAATTCACGTAACACAACGCATTGCATTGCAATGTCTTTTTTTGTTTTTTTTTTTCTACAGCCAAAACACACTGACGTGCTTCATGACCGGTCACACAGAAGACGGTGGTACCGACCCGTTCGGGCCCGATAGCATGTAAGTACTCTCACTTGGTACCCAACCCTACCATCAGTACTGCAATGGGTGATAATTGCTTACTTCCCTTAGTTGACTTGTATAACACCCGTGGGAAAGAATGGGGTGGTGACTTGTATTCTTAGTCCGTCACCACACGGATTTTTACTTCGAAAAACGACGATTTAGATTTAAAATAGTTCACTTCGTTTTGTTTATAACCGTCTTTTTGAAAAATATAATTACTATTAAGTTCATCCATCCATCCATCCATCAGCCTTTCAACGTCCACTGCTGGACATAGGCCTCCCCAAGAGAACGCCACAACAAACGGTCCCGTCATGGGGGATAATGCCGTAATCGCCACGCTTGGCAGGCGGGTTGGCGATCGCAGTGGATGTTGTTAATACTCGAGGGAGTGCTGCTACCCACTCCCCCGGCATTGCCTTAGTCGGCTCTTACGACTCCCGTGGGTAGAGAGGGGTGGGACAATTCTAAAGCCGGCCCCACACGGCCAATATAGAATTAGGTTCATAATATAGAATATTATTTAGGGCAATAATGTTTAAAAGTTTACTTAATCGAGATTATTCTCAGCTGATCATCATCATCTCCTAGCCTTGTTCCCGATCTTGTTGGGGTCGGCTTATGATCTTTTCGGCTTTAGCTGCTCCAGCAGTACTTACACTACATGACTGACATATCTGACCTCCAAGACCCAACTAAGGGGACTACTGGCGACCTCGGAACTTGGAAGACCGGAGATAGATTTTTATTGATTAGCACAAAGGAGGTCAGGTGTCTACAAATAGGTGTCACTTTTGGTCACCCATCTGATTGTCAGTCGAGCGAAAGTTACTTAAACTTGCCGATGGTACGAACTGCAAGTGCACAACACAATACAACTAGGCTACTATCTCCCGAATAATAATGAATTAAATGAGGTCGCAGCCTCATTTAATTAAAGGTTACATTTAAAATACTATTATATTATTTACTTACGACATCACACCAGTACTTAAATCCGTTTCCCTTACTATTGTGCTGACAATAATTGTCTTATACGATGGTTCGTGTCGTAATAACAATTCAAACGTTTGACCCAAAATTAGACGTGTTCTATCTCAGTAATTGATAGATGCGCCAGAGACGATCCTTTGTTTTACACCGGTCGTAATAGGGCTGATAGGTCACTAGATTATTGCTCTTCCTGTTATGGCAAAAATAATTTGATTTCGGAGTGCAGTGCTGCTGCGATCTCAAATTTTATGTATTAAAATTACTAATACAGATTTTTTTCTTTTATTCCCAACAGTGGCAGAGACATCAGTGGCACAGCCAAGCTGATGCCTACTATGGAGTACTATATACTTGTACTATAGGACTGACAGAGCTCCCGTAATTTTCTTCTGGATTCTGTACTAGTGTTTGATACGTCAGAATACGTAATAGAATATTAATTACGCTCGATAGATTCCGTAAAAGTAGGTTTATTTCATTATATATATTCACATAAACATCAGAGAGTATTTGATTCCGAATATGTAGGAATTATTCTAGGTAATCTTCTTAATATTATATTTCATACATTTAACTCCAATAACATCTGCTAGTATCATCACAAAGAAGTCCTACAGATAACCTAATAATCATTGTTATACAAATTTCATATAATTACTGTAAATGGAATTGCGTGATGTTTTCTAACGCACGTTCGGAAACTGCGTGGGGACTACAAAAAATACCTCGCACTTTTTAAACTTAAAATTTGTAATGATTGGTTGTAGGCACGCGTTAAACTTAATTTTAGATGAGACAAGATAATTGCAGCCTTTCATTTCGCTTAAATATTAGTTATTAACTTTTAAAATGTTATTAACAAGGCCGCAAAAGTACAAAGGCGGATGTTAAAAAACCTTGAGGCTTCAACAAGCTCTATTTTATAACTATCAAACTCTTTTTTTATTGCTTATCGTGGTAGACGAGCCACGGCCTACTCCCACTTGGTACCAAACTCTATCATCATCATTGGTTTTCTTGAATTTGAATTCGTGCGCCGGAAAAAATACCGACATTGAGTTAGATTTTAGTTAACTAATACCACTTTGTATCTAATAGCTTCACACAACATTAAAAACAAACATGAATATAGGTATATATTTCAGGTCGCTGTCCAAAAAACAAACGTACTTATATAGATTGGTTGGTTTCAGTTATCTTTACATACCTTGATAAATTGCCCAGAAATCCGGATATTGACTATAAGTTTTTGTACCCTTTGAGGACTGACTAACAAACACTCATTGTCAAGCAACAAGATATTTTCCATACATCCATGAGCATTCCGCCTTTTGATATTACAATGTAGGCACGTTAGAGTCAAATCATTGAATCGCAACTATCGCAAGTGTAAATCATTTCCGAAACGTATATCCTGTACAAAAGTTTAATTTAATAATGGACCTTATCCTAAGACAACAAGATTGAAAGTGTATTGCTAAAACTGTATTTAGAGTTTACGTCAAGGTCTAAATATCGCGTGCCGGCAGAGTCATCGGCCGCTGTCGACGAATTTAGCCGAACCATAGACGAAAATAGCCGAATGTGAAGAAATGTGCTCTTGTTCGCGTTTCAGCAACTTCTAAGGTGAACTGCGCTAACGCAGACCGGTCAATGATGGTTTGCTGATGCAAAGCGTTGTGATCAACGCTCAAGTAGGTAAATCTGATCGTGAATAAAAATAGATTCCGAAACAGTAGTGTAATTGATTAATCATATAATAGGATTGGAATTTCGCTAGCACATAGATAAAAACACTATACTCATGCTTAAAGGATTTGCTATTTAAATATGAGAGTTCGAATTGGATCTCATTGCAATATATTGATTATTAAGTATAATATTATTAAAAAATGGATATTTTAGGAGGAGAGCCCACCACTCACCCATGGATTGTCAATCCTGGTTATCTTTGGGCAGAATAACCTAAGATTATCAATCCGCACTCTCACAGATAGAGGAGAATGTGATAGTAGCAAAGTAGCATACATGATAATGACAAAAAACACAAGACCCATTTGTTGCCGAGCGTTCTTAAAAATGCCTCGTTTAGAGGCGAAACACGTCGAATTTGTGTTCGGATTTTTACGGAATATTGCAATATTATGGTTCTGAGAGTCCTACCGAATCGCATGGTTGTATCGCGTTGGTGAGTTTTTTGTCATTATCGTGTATGCTACTTTGCTATTATCACATTCTTCTCTATCTGTGAGAGTGCTTATTGGGAATCTTAAGTTATTCTGTCCAAAGAAAACCGGGATTGACAATCCGTGGGTGAGTGGTGGGCTCTCCTCCTAAAATATCCATTCTATAATAATAATAATGAACTTCCGCCAAGTGTCGCCTCATTCAATCAATTATATTATAATATAAGCAACTAAGTGTTTAAAGAATTCTAGAGTTTGTTGCTTCCAAGAACGCTAGCTCATGAAATAGACATTAACATTTCAATGGGCTAATTTAACGGAAATGGATATTCATATATATTAACTTCGGTATAGAAATGTCATTGTAGAGAGCTATGGGGTGAACGCGGAAACAATGCTTCAGCCTTGTGACTTATCACGTATGTGTGAGATCAGTAGTGGACTATGCGCTTGAAAAATCTAGAACAAGAATAGTATCGGTAACGTCACAAGCTAGACTAGCTCTCATTATTATATAAACAAAATTTTGGACTATTAGAAGTTACATTATTTTCCACTTCAAATTCATATTTTTTAATGAATTCAAGTTTTTTTTTATCTTACATGGGTGGCAAACAAGCATATGGCCCACCTGATGGTATCACCCATTGCATTACTCGTTGTAGGTTTGGGCACCAAGTGGGAACTCATTTGTTATAACAGTTATCACCGTCTCTTGTGTGACCGAGTGTGAATCACTTTGTTGTGTTTTAGTTGTAGGGGGAGACACCCACTGCTCACCATTGAGTTATTTGAGTTCATGAGCGGCGCTTACTACTTACATCAGATGGACCGTGGCTCGTCTGCTACCATAAGCAATGAAAAAAGGAACGGTGACCCCCTATAGATTGAGACGTGGATATGATAATGATAACATAACATAGCATCACGCCTGTATTCCCGAAGAGGTTCGTCCGTGTGGTGACGGATTAAGAATACAAGTGTCACCACCCCATTCTTTCCCACGGGTGTCGTATGAGGCGACTAAGGGAAGTAAGCAATTATCATCCATTGCATGACTGGTGGTAGGGCTGGGTACCAAATGGGAGTACTCACTTGGTATCGGGCCCGAGCGGGTTGGTACCACCATCTCCCGTGTGACCGGCCATGAAGCACATCGTTGCGTTTTGGCTGTAGCAGGAGATAGCGGTTTATATTACATTTCATCTGTGAAATGAATTGGTGAGCAGCGGCATGACAATACTCTCGGTATAGTCGAGTCCATGGGCGCGACGGTTAGCATTTACCATCAGATGGACCGTGGCTCGTCTGCCACTACATGCAATAAAAAAAAAAAATGGGTAGGTAGAGGTGTATTAAATCCTCGCTGCCCGCATTGTCCAGCACCTGCGCGACGTCGGGCCTGACTTGTCGGACGCCCAGTTCGGTTTTCGAGCTGGTCGTTCGACAGTCGGCGCGATCATGCGTCTGAGGGCCGCGGCCGCGGCGGTCGTCAGCGGCAGGCAAATGCTGTTGGCGGTGTCGCTTGACATCGCCAACGCATTTAATAGTCTGCCATTCGGCTGCATCAGGGAGGCGCTCACGGGGTGCCTGTATACCTGAGGCGGCTGGTGGCGGACTATCTAGAGGGCCGCAGCGTCGTCTATGAGAGCTGCATAGGGGACGTTGTGAGGAGACCCATGTCGTGCGGTGTACCACAGGGTTCAGTTCTGGGGCCGCTCCTGTGGGACATCGGTTACGACTGGGTGTTGCGCTGTCGGCTCCCCCCCGGGCTGGCGGTCATCTGCTATGCGGATTACACGCTGGTCATGGCCCAGGGTGGAATCTTCGAGGAAGCGGCGTTCCTGGCCACCTTAGGGACTTCGGAGGTGGTCAGGAGGATCGGGGCGCTGGGGCTTAGGGTGGCCCTGGACAAGTCGGAGGCCCTACTTTCCCATGGGCCCCGACGTAGGCCACCTGCTGGCGCCTCTATCACGGTAGACGGGGTCCAAATTGAGGTAAAGGCCTGGATCAAATATCTGGGCCTGGTACTGGACGGGCGGTGGCGCTTTCGCGAGCACTTCCGCCAACTGACCCCGAGGCTAGTCGGCACAGCATCCGCCCTTGCACGGCTCATGCCGAATATGGGCGGACCCAATAATGCGTGCCGACGGGTTTATGCGGGGGTGGTCCGGTCGATGGCGCTGTACGGCGTACCCGTGTCGGCGGAGTCTCTGGACGCACTTAACAGGGCTCATCTGTGGAGACCACAGATAGTCGTTGCGTCCAGGGTCACACGTGGATACCGCACGGTGTCGACGGAGGCTTCCTGCGCGTTGGCCGGAATCCCCCCGTGGGACTTGGAGGCGGGGGTGCTCGCCGAGGTGTATCGGCGGGCGTCGCGAGAGCGGGAGGGGTGCGAACGCCCCCTACCCAGGGAGGTGGCCAGGTGGTAGGGCGACGCCCGCCGAACTGCCATAGCCAGATGGAGGGCACGGTTGGAGGCGCCCCGGGCCGGTCGTTAGACCGTAAGGGCGCTCCAGCCGGTGCTGGAGGAGTGGGCGGGGCGACGAGTCACTACCTTCCAACTGGTGCAGGTGCTGTCGGGGCACGGTTGCTTCGGCAGATACCTGCACATAGTCGCAAGGAGGGAAGCGACTCCGGACTGTCACCACTGCAGCTGTGACGAGGACACGGCGCGGCACACGCTCGAGTCATGCCCGGCTTGGGCCGAGCAGCGCCGTGAACTCGTCGCGGAAATAGGGGGGGACCTCTCACTGCCGAGCGTCGTCAGAGCGATGCTTGGCAGTGACAAGAATTGGGCCGCGGTCGCTGCCTTCTGCGAGGAGGTTATCTCGCAGAAGGAAGCGGCGGAGAGGACCAGGGAGGAGGATTCCTCTGCTGACCCAAACCACCGCCAGCGACCGGGGCGGCGCAGGTGCAGGTACTTGCGCCTCATGCCGCCCTAACTGAGGCTGCGGGTGGATGGACCGTTCGCCACCCGCAAGGCCTCCTGCGAAGGTGCGACGCTCCGTGTGCGGATGCGTCGCTCATTAGAGGGTACCCGGAAAGGTAAGCCGCCGGCGAACCACCGAAGGAATGTAATGTAGTGTAGTTTAGTGGGTGCAGGCCCCACACTACCCTGTTTGTTGCCCCGAACGACGGGGTGTGCGGTTAGGAACATTTTTTTCCAGTCTTAACAAAAAAAAAGGTAGAGGTGTATTACACACCCACGGTTCGCCAGCTATGTTTAAATCCCACGTAATAGGGGGCGAGCCTATTGCCGTCTACCGGGCACATTTCCAAACCCCGGGCTGCTACTGAGAATTTTTCTTTTTACGAAAAAGCTCAATAACATTGCCTGACCCGGGGATCAAACCCGAGACCTCATGATCAGCAGTCGCATATGATAATGATGATTGTTTGTATGCATCTATACTACCTCAATCATATTTAGTATAGCAAGACCTTAATTTAATAAACGCTTACGTCGCGACCTTCAGATTTTAACATTGAACCTAAACTATCTATCATGCTTATAATCTATCACTCCATATTCCATTAAGAACACAGCCCTAAAAAGACATATTTCGTTAAACACTTCTTTTAACAGAAGTGACCACAAAGTCTTTATTAGAAATAACCCTGACTTATTTAATTTTATCAATAAATGTCATCGCTATGTTACCAAAGCCAAAGGGTTTGTAATAGAAATTTTAATATTTTTTGGTAACATAATCATTACTTAAACAATTTTCTTAATATATCTAAATGCTCGTCAGATTATGGATATACTATATTAGGAATATTTTCTACGAATCCAACTATTATTAAAACGAATGCGCGCTTACTGCTTAAGCAAATAACCTAATTTTGCATAAGTTCATATAGTCCTTTTTTATTTTTTTTATTTTAGGTGGGCAAAAATGTCCTACCGCACACCCCGCTGCCCGGGGAGACAACGGGGTGAATGGGGCTCTCACCCACTAAAAACCCACCGTGCGCCTCCACCCGCCCTTGCTACGGCGGATCACGGGTACCGCGTCGTTACGACCGCGATCCGTAGGCGGCAGCCCCTACGGGCACTCTCTCTTGAGCGACGCCTCGCGCACTTGGGCGTCGCACCTTCGCGGTAGGCTTCCGCGGACGGCAGGGTACTCCCCGACCCCACCGTCCGCAGCCTCGGCTAGGGCGGCATCAGGCGCAAGTAAGCGCGCGCAGGCCGCCCCTCGCGCCGGCGGCGAATCGGGTCCGCGAAGGAGGATTCCTCACGGGCCCTCTCCGCCACCTCCTTCCGCGAGATGACAGCCTCGCAGAAGGTGGCGACCGCAGTCCAGGCCCTGTCACTGCCAACCATCGCTCGCGCAACGGCCGGCAGCGACAGGTCCACGCCTATGACTGCAACGAGTTCCCGGCGCTGCACATCCCAGGCCGGACACGACTCGAGCGTGTGCTGCGCCGAGTCCTCGTCGCAGTCGCAGTGGTGACAGCCTGGGGTCGTCTCCCTCCTTGCGATCGTGTGCAGGTATTTGCCGAAGCAACCATGCCCCGACAAAACCTGCACCAACCGGAAGGTGAGGACCCCGTGCTGCCGCCCTGCCCATTCTTCCAAGATCGGCCGGAGCGCCCCCACGGTCCAGAGACCGGCTCGGGGCGTCTCCAGCCGAGACTTCCACTTTAGGACGGTGGCGCGGCGGGCATCTTCCCGCCACGATGACATTGCGCTCGGCGAGGGGCGGCTGCCCCCCGCCCGCGCCGTCGTGAACGAGTACATATAGTCCGTAGTAAGTAGGGTTTCCTTCACGAGTAGTAGGATGATAGTTTTATAAAGTCTTCAGATGATCGTTTTACAATGTCTTCAGATGATCGTTTTACAATGTCTTCAGATGATCGTGGTCTTCAGTCACAAATAGTAGGATAATCAGTGGTTACTTTATAGATAATGCACCTCCAGCTAGTGACTTAGTCTCGGTCATAGGCTCAAACCTCAAGACTGACTCAATGACAACCGCAACACCAGAATTATATTTAAGAGGCCAGAATGAAGAAAGATAACAGTTACATTTCACGGACCACGCCAGAATCTAGAATGATCATTCAAACATCTCTCCGGACTTGACCGTTCGAGATACGAGAGATTTTAAATAAATGTTACTTTTCTTTGAGGCCTGTCATTTTATAAAACCTATTCTATAAAGGAGGATTAGATAATATTACGAGTACAAAACAAACTAATTTTTATACCGGAAAACAGATTCCTGTGGGATTGGTTATGTACAGTAGAGTGGTGTAAATGTACCTGCCTCACTATGAATGTCTCTACATTTGAGGGGCCTCATGGCGTAGTCGGTAATGTAACTGACTTCCGTGAACGAGCTCGTGGGTTCGATTCCCACTCAAGACAATTATTTGTGTGATGAACACAGATATTTGTACTGCGTCTGGGTGTATTTTATCAATTATAAGTATGTATTTACAAAAAAAAGTAGTATATATGTATTATATCCGTAATTTGGTACCCATAGCACAAGCGTTAAGCTTAGTTTGGGACCAGAGGACGTTGTGTGAAAATGTCCGTGAATATTTATTTATTTATTTGCCAATTTCTTTACTATTGGATCGGAAAAAAGGGTCTATATACGTTATTTTAAAAATATCGCAAGCCAAACATTTAAAATAATGTAAAAGCCGTAATATTAATAATTATAGTTTAAAAAACAGGCTTTAATAGCTAAGTTAAACTAAAAAGTAAAATAATTACGTAACCCCAAAAACGGATAAACTTATCAAATTATTGTATTGTCATCGGTCCTTAATAATTTTGTGTAAATAAGGATGTATTTAAGAGTAAAGCTAATAAAACCACACTTCGGTTACGATTAATTGAGCTAGTGCTGCGATGAAATACTCGTACACTGTCACCGATTATGTTCTAAGGAGCCGCTGTCATATAAATCAGTCTTACGCAGATCAATCAGAGAGACGCCGTTATACTAGAGTTAAACGTCAACGCAAAATGGATCGCGGATGCAGGAGCGGAGTGATTTTTCTTTCTCATTTCTAATGTAGTTGATACACACGCTCGATAAGGCGTTACTAGCACATATAAATGTAATATTTCATGTACTTTTAGCAGTAGTTAGGTATAGGTTGTATCTTTTTATTAACCGTCTAAATAGCAAATACATCACTGCCGGTGCCTATCTGTTCTTCCGCTTACTTTATTAACAATTACGCAATTAATTTTGAAGCGACATTTAGATATTTGTTTAAAGGCTTGTATGCACATTACAGCACAATAAAACTTTTTATAAGCTGAGAAAATGTTATTTAATCGAATTGCGAAAAAAACTATTATCATAACCATAAGTTATGATAATCGTCGTAAGCCTTAAGAGATCATTAAACACAAAGTGAAAAATGTGAAATCGAAAATAACAGTCACGAGCAGGATTTGAACCTGCATCTCCTGGATACCGTCCAGATGCTTTGCCAATTCAGCCATCGTGACAATTGCTCCTGACTGCTAATTTCGATAACACATTCATACTTAGGTGACGTTGCGCTATCTATCGGCAGTATTTTCATACATTATACCGACCAGGTAAACTTAATTTTACAATTAAGATTTTACCTAATAATGACGCAAACCCTATAATTATTTAGATATTTTTATATATTTTTTTAGCATTTGACATGCTTAGCACTAGGTATACATTAAACACAAAGTGAAAAATGTGAAATCGAAAATAATAGTCACGAGCAGCAGGCAAAGCATCTGGACGGTATCCAGGAGATGCAGGTTCAAATCCTGCTCGTGACTGTTATTTTCGATTTCACATTTTTCACTTTGTGTTTAATGTATAGTGCTAAGCATGTCAAATGCTAAAAATATATATGAAAATATCTAAATAACCTTAAGATATCTTCAAAATAATGCACTAAAGAATTATAGATCTTCGCAAATTCTAGAGATCATCTTCATTAGTAAAATTGTACATATACGAAGCCGCGACAGGCGCGTTAGTCAGATGTAAATTCAGCCCTTAGAATGTGATACACAAAATCATATCGACGTCGTATCGTGTTATTGTGATTGGTAGACAAGTGATATTATAGCAAACCCAATCACGATATTCGCTCCACCACTCACAATAACACGACATTTTAACCTCCCAGGTCTATATAATAAAGATAATGTCCAAAAAAATTCCTAAAACTTTATAACTACAAGTATTTATTTTTACCAGGCTATGCATAAACCGTAAAATTAGAAGCGTTTTGAGAATTGCTCATTCTAACAAAAAACAGCATTTAATTGCACGAAGTTTAAGAACAAAACTGTAGTCAAGGCCGGTATGGAATTCTATTGAAGTTCCGTTACATAGTTTACAACGACTGCCTAACTATTTTTACAGTGTAAGGCCTACAAGTAGGAAACGTAATAGAAGACATAAGGAATTCAAATCAATTTATTAAAAATTTTACAAAATGTTAATAATAACTGTTCTTTAATCGAGGCATGATGACGAGTGGTGCCATCGACTTAATCCATCAACCGCGTGCCTCTGAAAACAGCAAAATCTATTACAAGTCCCATAATGACGGCCTAGTAATTGTCACAAGTAGAATGTTGGCATTTCAATTAATGTTTTTTATAGAAATATTCACTGTAAATTAGAGTTGAGCAAACCTAGTGGCATTTATTATTGCGGATCAAATCTGGACCTCAATACACAATTGTATAATGATTTACTAAGAACGCACATGGTGACAGAAGAAACGAAAAAGAGTATTTGATATTTATGAGTAAATAATGAATCATAATCATAAGTTAATAAACATTGACTTACTATAGTGGTTAATTGCATGTAAATAAGTTTCCAATAGATGGCGTTGGTCGTTAAGACAAATGTGATAAGGGAAATTGGGATGATCGAAGGATCTGTACTATAGCTCAGTGCCTTAGAGCACTTCCCCGGATTGGAAAAGACGCGGGTTCGATTCCTGCTAGTACAAAAAATCTCTTTTTCCTTATTCACAAATAATTTGTACTTTAAAAAGTGGCGAAGCATGTTAAATGCTAAGAAAATATAGATCAAAAATTAAGTTATATGTTAAGTACATATACATCAATGTTGATAAATAAATCTGATCAGCATTTAGAAGACCATTAGCTCTTTCTGTTATAATTAATAATTATTATACGGCAGTAATACGAAGCATTTTGCATAAATCTGATTGAGAATAGTACTCTGCGAATTCGATTTAAAATTGGGAATTAAAAAGAACACGCACACCTAGAATTTTATTCATTGCTAAAAGTGAAGTGATAAAACAACGTCACCTGCGTTTAAATTTAAAGGATTTTATCTTTTTAGGGCCAAATAGGCCGCTCAAAAATTGCCATAGCGGACGGTATTTCACGTCCACACGGCGGGGTATTGGTAAAGTTTTCAACTAGCAATAATCGCACCTCGGATTAACCTCATGGGTTACGATATTGCCTCTGCGCAAAGTTAAAAATCCTAATTGCTTCAAGACTTCTTAAGCAGATTGTGTGTGTCAAACCATAGCGCGATTTAATTTTTTTACTAACGCCACCTATCGAGATACGGGGGAAGCTCTTATCTAATAAGAGGATATTTTGATTCTTTAGAAGCATTCTTTAATACACGCTAGAACGAATTATTTTGTATTACATATATAAATTTTACGTTTCACATCTACTAATACAATTAATGAAATATCTGTACTTATACATTTTACATAGCCGAAAGAATGAATTGTTTAACAAGATACAAATTGCAAGCAATTTTACGCAACAGCAGTACCATAAAAACGAAAACAAAGATAAACCCTGGGAAAGTTTCTACACCAACAATAAAAATTAAAAAATAAGTGCAACAGAAATGATCAGATAACAAAGCGGTCATTATGAAACTAAACATTACAACAAAACTTTTCTTAACTAAACGTAACAACAATCGTTCTGGTTATTACATTGCTGAAGTTAACGCCTAAGATATAAAAAACACAGTAAAACAGAATATTGATATGATAGTTAAAGAAGTAGCGAAGACGTCAACAAAATAAAAGTTATTGGTACTTAAACAATATAGGAGAATAAAGCCGTATCACAATTTGGTATTGTTTATAAAAATATTGATATTACGAAAGCTGACACCATAACACTTGCGATTACGTAAAAAGAAAGAAAGTTAAATTCATACTCATAGAGCAGTAGACAACCATTGAAAATTGCTAAACAGTCATTCCTAGATACGGTGTGGCGAATCGAAATGGATCACACTGAACAGATATCAGCAGGTCATCTGACGTAATACTATGGATAACAAGTGCTTGCATTAGGTAAATCAAATGAGCCGTAGCGTGCTGCCGTCAAATTGGCTATCTTAGATTGACGTAATGAGGACATCAATCACTAAACATAGTGGATGTGTTGTGTTTCTACTCTTGGCCGAATTAAAACAAAAATAATCTAAATATAATGAAAAAGTTTGCTTAGGATTAGATTACAAAATTATTTATTTTCATTGGATTTAAAAGCTTTATTAGGTTAGATCACCTTTCAATCTGGAAAATTCTAGTTAATTCTAATGTGAATTAATTTCAGTTTGAAAATTAAACACTATAATAAAATTTTTGACAGTTTGACAACAACAGTAAGGCCGCGCATTTTTTTCATTAATTTGCAATGAATGTGAGTCATATATGTATTATATAGGTATAATATTCTTTTCATGAATCCTTCAATATGATTATGTAACCGTAGTAATGAGGTAATTTTATTCATATTTTTACACACATACGAGTACTTATATTCTCCCTAAAATGTTTATGTAATAACGGATTAGGCAACACAAAGTTTATGCAATGGGTATTGTATTATTGTTTTTAATTATATCTATATTTTGTCTTTAAGTTTATAATAACATCAAGAATGTGACGCATTTACTAAGAAGCCGCATTTTGTAAACTTAAAAATTTTTGACGCATCAAAATAATAGAATTACGAAATACAATGTCCCCGAGATATACACGAGAAAAGTGTGTTGACATATACTTCTAAGATGTCAAGATCTAGCTTGAATGTAATTGGAGAATTCTTGCTAATAATATAAATGCGAACGTGCGTTTGTTAGTTTACTTCTTTGTTGCGCTTTCACAACCATAACTACTACTGAACCAATCACGGTGAAATTTTTGCACTCGTATCATGAAGCCAAGAAAAGGCATACGTTATCTTTTATAATGGAATAATTTATGGTTCCTGTGGAATAGCTATTTGACATAGAGATAATACCCGTGCCGTAGAGTAACGTATTTATATGCTGAAGTCCATACAGACGAAGAAGTCACGGCAGAATCTACTTTATATGTTTAAATTGCTGTTGACAATAATTATTCAATTATTTTTGATTACGCAACAAAGCAATCATTACATGAATGATCGTTTTCTGCTATAAGTACTCGGTTGTTGTGAATTTTGCCCTTTTCATCCCATTTGGTAGTAAACACATCAATTGATTTAATGATTGCACTGACTGTAAAAAAGAAAGACTGTACAGATAGGTAGACCGTAGACGACTCTATTACCTATACCCCTAATAAATAATATTAATACTTAAAATCTAATTTATACAAGTGTTTATAACTAAACCCACCAAATAACAACATTAAAGGTAAAGCCAGTCCGATAAAAAGACGGCAACATCACATAATTGGTGGCAAGCCGTTATCTTATTTCTCACGAGAGCCAGTAGTCCGTATTCTGCAATTGACTTACTTGCAGGATGATAAATGACTTAGACATACATTTTAATCATTACCTGTTTTAAATTTTCCATTAATTTGACAAGCGGCAAGCGAAACGCAAGCATCGAATAGAACGAAAATAAATCGTAGTCACTAGCATATTTTTTATTGAATATTAATAGTAGATATGCAGAGGTGTCATTATGCCTATATATATTCGCTTATCTAACTTAGTCTTATTAACTTAGTCTTGCCTCGCCTATTAATTACCGTCTACTGGGGACAATACCCAGTCCGCACTACTACTGAAATGTTTTGAACCTGAATATAAGCTTAATAAAATTTAAAGTGAAAGATTTAAAACATTTGATTCAGCTGGCTAAGGCATAAGCTCACATACGATATCTTCTCTTTGCAATATTGGTGTTTGTTCTTTTGAAATCTTGTTTTTGAAACGGGTATTATTTGGAACAAAAATACTGTTTTATTCAGCATTTTATACTTACCTTTGGTATTGTATTTTGATGTATTAATTAATATTTCTTTACTACAGTTTATACAATTAATTAGAGTACATAAAGTAAATGATATCACAATCGTTGACCTGATCAACGCCTTCCGTTTATGGTTACTACTAATAATTCTTCACTAAGACATTAATTATTATAATACGCAACATTGACTGTTTAAGCATTATAATTTACATATTCAAATCGTCTCAAAATCATGAGTCATGGACGATGAATGAATGTATCTTGCGAATATACTTGTATTTGGTATAAATTGTAAACGTAAACCTTGGGCTGTTGATGTTTAATTATACTTCTCATCCGGAGGCTTGTATTGCTAATGGATTTAATACGTTTGAAGAGAACAAAGGCCTTATAGTAACAAAATAACGTCAAAATGATATTAAACGCTATTCAGGTGATACTTTGTAATAGTCGACAAAGAATATAATTATATAAAAACTTGCTTTTGCCCACTACTTAATTTGCGTGGTTAATGGGTATAAAAATAGGATTATGCAGACTATAATATTTTGTATACCAAAATTTAGTTCAAATCTTTAGGTAAGATCTACATACCCAAAAAGGACATCTATATGTAGGTATATCAAATGTACAAATTTTTTCAGAAAGATCGTGTTGAGGAAAAATTACAAACCAAAAATTGAGGAATAGACTAGAACAATAGATTTTCCGTGTGGTGACGGACTAAGAATAGGTACAAATGTCACCACCCCATCCTTTCCCGCGGGTGTAGTACAAGGCGACTAAGGGAAGTAAGCAATTATCATTTATTGCATGACTGGTGGTAGGGCTGGGTACCAAATGGGAGTACTCACTTGGTATCGGGTCCGGGCGGGTTGGTACCACCATCTCACGTGTGACCGGCCATGAAGCTCATCGTTGCGTTTTGGCTGTAGCAGGAGATAGCCGTTTATTCTTTCATTTCATATCGATGAAATGGTGAGCAGCGGCTTGACAATACTCTCGGTATAGTTGAGTCTATGAGCGACGGTTACCATTTACCATCTGATGGGCCGTGGCTCATCTGCCACTACATGCAATAAAAAATACTTTAGAAAATCCAAAACTGCACGCCTCATAATCTTAATTTTTCACAATAAAATTGATTATTTGATAAGTAACTAATAATGTATTGGTCTTACTAAGTAGTTTTCAATAAATCACATAGATAGCGCTAATTTCAAAAAGTACTAACGTGGGTTTCATGTCTTACACGCCATCTAGCGCTAATTTTAAGACGTACTTCTATATTGGTCTATAGAAATAGTTCTTATGAAAGGCGCTGGTTTTAGTGTCGCGTCGAGCGTAAATATTCAGTATTTTTTTGTTTATTTAATAACAATTCAACCACATTGAATCAGACCGTGAAAAGTAATAGGGCTCTATTCGTAGTTAAACCAAAAAGAAAGACTCGATTAGTAAAGTATTTCGGTTGTTATCGTGTTAACATACATTACCTACAACAAACGGACGTCCAATACAGAATTTTTTTAAACAGATTTTTAACTAGTTTATATAACAAAAATGGTATAAAAAAGATCATGAGTGTCAAAAATAGTGTGTTTTTCTTGATATGTGTGTGTATATATTGTTTTACAAGTGCAATATATGATAAATAGAGACATTTTAAGTTTGAAAAATCAGTTGTTCTGTGTAAAACGGGAATAGTACCCAACTCAACGCTTCGCTAATGAGGCGTGCAAAAATATAATAATTATACAACGGAGGTCTGATGAAAGTTACGTGGACCGAATTATATTTATCAGACTAAAAAGACCTTGATTGATAATGATGATATGTATACACCTAGCTATAAGTATTTAGAAGTGGCTGATGCATACTTACTCCCCTACTTGACTCCTTCAGATAAAGTTTATTAGAACTTTAATAAAGTATTCATAATATAAGATAATTGCGCAAACTGGTTAGTACTTTATCATTTACCGCCTTTGTTACTGAACGAACAGCTGCACCGGAGCCGATATATCGCGCGTTTCATAACTCCCCATGCATCGTTACCGGGCTTAAAGTTTGCCCGCATGATACGGCTCTAAAGGGCAATATACTATAAACAAATTTAAAATGCACATGTACACTGTTTTATAAATATTGAAGCATAAACACGTGAGGCCACGTTATTAGTCTTTTGCGGCACACGCGGTTTAATATAATATATGTACTCTTTTATTTTATATCTATAGAATTCTTCCCTTTGTTCAAGTATACGTTTAAATATACTTAGGAAAATTCAAAACTGCACGCCTCATAATCTTCATATTTCACAATAAAATTAATTATTTGATAAGTAACTAATAATGTATTGGTCTTACTAAGTAGTTTTCAATAAATCACATAGATAGCGCTAATTTCAAAAAGTACTAATGTGGGTTTCATGTCTCATACGCCATCTAGCGCTAATTTTAATAAAGTACTTCTATATTGGTTTACCTCTCAGTTCCGGGCCGCGCACACGCCAAGGCCACGCAACGCAACATTGTGGAATGTAAAATATGTTTTTTTTCGTGTTTTATAACGTTGGTGTGTTATTATTTACGTGTGTGTAGTGTTTTTAATTATTGTTATGGATAAAATAGTTATTATACTTGACAAATATCATCAGTTCGTCAAGCAAAGGTAAGAAATTTCTTTTCACATAAAACAATGTACCGGCCGGGCGAACGGCGTTCTGTGGACGATAGTAAAACCACCGGTGGCGATGCGTACGTAAAAAGTAGTTCACATGAAAGGCGCTGGTTTTAGTGTCGCGTCGAGCGTAAATATTCATAATTTTTTTGTTTATTTAATAACAATTAAACTACATCGAATCAGACCGTGAAAAGTAATAGGGCTCTATTCCTAATCATAATAATTCGTAAATGAAAAAAAAAGACTCGATTAGTAAAGTATTTTCGTCGTTATCGTATTAACATAGATTACCTACAACTCATGGAGGTCCAAGCCAGATTTTTTTCAAACTTTTTTTTAACTAGTTTAAATAACAAAAATGGCATCAAAAATATCATGAGTGTTAAAAATAGTGTTTGTTCTTTATATGTGTGTGTAGATATTATTTTACAAGTGCAATATATGATAAATAGAGACATTTAAAGTTTGAAAAATCAGTTGTTCCATGCAAAACGGGAGTAGAACCCACCTCAACGCTTCGCTTATGAGGCGTGCAATAAGATTTAAGAATTTTCTTTATGCTGATTATATACATTTAACGAAATTGCAAATTTTTATCTAAAACTTTGTTTAATGAATATATCCGATAAATGACTGATCATTATTATGATTAGCTGCCGGATCAACCTTAGTATTCGTGGTCACTGCATTGTGGGTTGTTGGTTGACTTTACAAACTTGTAATTTCACTTCGCATTCCAATACTCAACACTCTCCGTTTCTCAGAGAAATGGTTGACTACTTTGTCATCTGTATCTTTAACATTGTTTTATTCCACGTCAATGGCACTTTCTTGATGAAATGTTAGAGATCGGTTAAGTAAACTATCACCGTTGACTTTATTTACAAGTAAAAGCTGCGAACAGTGAATTGAGATTTCCATAACAGTTTTGTAAACAGCAAACTGAGTAAAAACACAAAACAAAACATAGCATCACGCCTGTATTCCCCGAAGGGGTAGGCAGAGGTGTATTACACACCCACGACTCGCCAGCTATGTTTAAGTCCCACGTAATAGGGGGCGAGCCTATTGACGTCTACCGGGCACATTTCCAAACTCCGGGCTGCTACTGAGAATTTTTCTTTTTAGGAAAAAGCTCAATATTATTGCCCGACCCGGGGATCGAACCCGAGGCCTCATGATTAGCAGTCGCATACACTACCGCTACACCACCGAGGCAGTTAAAATCTAAAAATGAAATGTAATTATTTAACAAACCAATCTTGTTCTGCAAACTTGAAGCCTTGACCATTGTATTTACCTATAACAAAAAGACATAAGCATATTTTAATTTATGAAATCGTCAATATAGGCAAAGTACTGTTGAACTTCTAGCTAAGTTCAAGAGTCTTACAATATTTTTCAAGTGCGCTTGAATTATAACCAAAGCCAGGCGAGCAATGTTTAACACTGACATTAACAACTCTTTCTCGTAATAAATCGGAAATGTACAAGGAGTTATTGTAATGGCTCACAAGAGTCCGGTATTTCAAGTTCAAATTGAAACTTTAAAGCTCTAGCACAAGAATGCGTAGTTCTGCCTTATTACTTTATTATTTGTAGCTTTGTAAGCATACGTTAATAAAAAACCGTTATATAAATACGCATAAGTTTAGATTGTCAGTGTTTTCCTAAATTTTCTTTTTATTTACTTGTTTAGATATTTTTATATATATTTTTAGCACTTGACATGCTTAGCACTATTCACTAAACACAAAGTGAAAAATGTGAAATCGAAAATCCTCCTTCTCGTGACTGTTATTTTCGATTTCATATTTTTCAATTTGTGTTTAGTTTTATTTACTTTTTGCGTTTCTTCTTGTGTGACAATATGAGTGTTTTTTCCGTGTGGTAACGGACTAAGAATACACGTGTCACCACCCCATTTATTCCCTCAGGTGCCGTACAATGCGAATAATGCAAATAAGGCTCGGCAGTATTCTTAGTTTTGTTGAGTCCATTAATTTTCCAGAATTAGTCGAGTCAAAGAAAAAATGTATTATCTTCTAGGGGTACACTTACACACCACTGAAGTAATGTAGCACACTTCCAGTGGCCCGCCAATACAGGCGGAGGGACGGCACACGGCGGGTTTATTTACTGGGTGAGGGCCCCACACTACTCTGTTCGGTGCTCCGAATCCGAACGACGGGTTGTGCGGTTTATGTCTTTCCCGTCTTAACAAAAAAAAAAAGAGGGGTACACTTACACAAATTAATTTTAGTATAAGATACGCTTATTACGACTGGCCGTGTGGGGCCGGCTTTAGAATTGTCCCACCCCTCTCTACCCACGGGAGTCGTAAGAGCCGACTGAGGGAACATCGGTGGAGTGGGCAGCAGCACTCCCTCGAGTATTAACAACATCCACTGCGATCGCTAACCCGCTTGCCAAGCGTGGCGATTACGGCATTATCCCCCATGACGGGACTGCTCGTTGAGGCGTTCTCTTGGGAAGGCCTATGTCCAGCAGTGGACGTTGAAAGGCTGATGGATGGATGGATAAGATATGCGTCTTTAACTATATTTGGAATACTAATATTATTTTGCTCATAAATTCTCGGTTGTTCAGCCATTCAAGGCAACAAATAACGTAACCCTATTTTACAGCGTCCTTGCTTTCAATTAATTAATGTAATCAAAGTAACTTTAGTAAAAATCATTGCGGGCCCCGCAGAATCCGTTCTTTTCCGTATTCATCAAAGAAAATTGCAATCTTTATTTTCTGCAGCTAATTTAAAACTAATTAATGTTACTATCGATCATCTGTCAAACATATTATCACATATCATTATTTTTGATGACTCAAATGAAAGTCTATTAGGTGATGACGGTGAAGAGTATGTGCTGAAATGTAAAACACAATGATCTAACCACCACGGTCTTACACAACTGATAATTATACTTTGCGGTTGGCAAACGTAAATTACAAAATTGATGGGTATAACACATATGGTAGTCAGAGAGTTTGTGATTTGCTATCTGTTAAAACTTTTACAAATTTCCGAGATGTTTAAATTTATGCATGATAAATAAAATGGAAGGATTTATTTGTAATGTCTAAATAATAGCTTTTTACTCTATACATTTGTCTGTTTTTTCCGATTAATCCCCGAAACGGCTGAACCGATTTGGACGAGACTTTCTAATACATATTATAATAAGTAATATAGGCTACTTTTATTTGAATAAAATAAATATCCACGTGGGCGAAGTGAAGCAGCTAATTTAAAATATATTTCCTTTTTTATTAAAATTAAGTTTTGTCATACAGTGAGAATGTCAGCCCGTAGGTAGGTTTACATAATTTGCATTAACATTTTAAGTTCTTGCACTACAATCTTAATACATTCCTTGAATTATTACATAGGGGAAATGCTAGTACGCTATCACAAATTCTAACGTTCATGAAATTCTCATTAAGCTGGGACTGAAAAAAGCAGATGTTTGTACATTCTGTCTAAGGATGGTTTTCGTTAACTCCACAGTCATCGCAGTTAAGACTCAGGTGCCTTATTCATCAGATGCGCAAATTAAACAAAAATTAAATCCTTATTTTAGAAGATAAACTTTACGAGCTTATAATTAGTTAGAGGTAGTCGTAGTTTTCGAACACGATGCGAAACGAATCAAGGTTTATACCAGGAAGAAGCATGTACCTATTAATAATTTTTAGTAAGTATTAAGGGCAACCTTCCAATGATATTATTGAGAAAATGAAACAAGTTTAGTATTTCTGAAAGAACAATTATATCTGTAACATCAACATAAACTAGAACATATTTCATCCCAAGGTAGATAGGGTGCCGTGTGGGGCCGGCACCAAGAATAGCTCCACCCCGTCTCTTCCTATGGGAGTCGTAAAAGCCGACTAAGGGATTACCGGGGGACCGGGCAGCAGCGTTCCCCTGTGTACTAAAAACATCCACTGCGATCGCCAACCCACCTGCCAAGCGTGGCGATTATGGTAAAACCCCCCCATTTTGGGGAGGCCTATGTCCAGCAGAGGACGATAAAGGCTGATGGATGGATGGAGATAGGGTAAAAACTATTTATTAGATTACATTACTCATAGACACTCATCGCAAACGGTGTTGACGAACTTGGGTGTTATAAATTGGTAATAATTTTCCTTCATCATCACATAAAATACTTTTGCTTTAAAAACCTTGGCCTCGAAGATGATAAAATTTAGGACCATAGTAACATTCAAAAATATAAACGGTACATGTCCTATTAAACGGTGCTATTTATATCTGTCAATATGGTCTATCAACACCGGCATTAGTTGACCCAAAAGTTGTATCATCAACGCCTCCCACTTACGTAAACTTAATTGAAATTTATGCGAAGACAAGCGAGGTTGTTCAACCCAGTGACACCAAAAAGATGCTCACCCATCATCTGCCTACATTTTACTCGTATTACTAATGCATTTACAATTCGTAGTTCTTATAAACTTATATAATGAACATCTTTGATGTACTGTAAACGATCTTCAAATAACAAATAAGTTATATGTCTACCAATAATATGTTTAGCCAAACTGTTTTTCAAATCGTGTGGCTTCATTTCCGTTATTGCATAGAATACTACTTAGCATCTAGTATCTATACACGTCAATATCATAGCGATTAGAACGAGGGCAGAAGAATAAATATTAAAACTATTTTCATACTGTGTAATTTAATAAACAAGAACTGAAGTTTCTTAATGACTTCACAGATTAGTGCATAAATATTAATTAAGGATATTACGAAGTTTGTGGTTTAGAGGTGTTACAAAAATAAAAGAACGTTATAATGAAAGTGAGAATATGTCACAATGTCACGTTACATTAGCACCGCAAACGAGCGTCGCGGCCGGTTCCCTCAACAATCCTTGAAGGTTACGGAATCGGAGTCTTAAACCAGCTTTTTAAGGATTACTTTTATCTGTCACGAAATGAAGACATAAAGGAAGTCGCTTTGGAAGTGTTGAAACGAAATCCTCTATCTAACTATGAGGCAAAAAACCGCAATGAAATCTCTTTGTACGTATGGGAAATATCTTATAATGTAAAACAAAGTAGCTGTCTGCATCTGTATCCGCTTATTTCTACTAAATCACGCAATTTTGATACGGTTTCATTGTTATAGAGATAGATTTTTAGGTAGGTTGGTATATAGGTACAAATCTTTATTAAACATCACTCTGCCATTAATTTTGATATGTGGTGTAGTTGCCATAAAACGGCCTTCCACCGGTCACTTTTATATCTCACAAGTTCTTTGCTTTTTATGTTATCCTTATTAACATTCCAGGTAAAACAAAAGTAAAACGCGTTAGCGCTCATCCGTTAAAGGGACGAATTATCCAAAAAGGTTGATAGAACATGTCACACAATTGTG
This sequence comes from Leucoma salicis, assembly GCA_948253155.1. Classification (NCBI taxonomy): domain Eukaryota; kingdom Metazoa; phylum Arthropoda; class Insecta; order Lepidoptera; family Erebidae; genus Leucoma; species Leucoma salicis. The sequence goes on from OX411825.1 coordinate 7,181,665, forward strand.
TACCTACACGTGTAAAATCTGTGAGGTTATTTTATCATAGCACTTTCAGTTAAATAATTGCAAAAACAAAATTTTGATCACACTTACTGGTCCCATATACCTACTATATAGCGGTATCTCTTTATCTTAAAGATTTACGCACCTCCAGTGACCCGAGTGGGCGTAGCTGAGAAACTAAATCATGAGGCCACTTTAAAATCAAATTAGAGACATTTGTCGGTTTCAACATCTACCTTTCAACCATCTCAAATTGAGCCCTAGGGCTTGACGCTCAGTTGAAGATTAAAGGTCTAGGAATATTCACGATTAAAATTAAGATTAATTTGCCACAATTCCAGTAGGTTCACGATTTACGGAGATGAGGCAAGGTAACAAGCAAAAGCCTATAATAATATCTATAACCGCTGTAGCTGCATGTTGATTATTCAATGAACTGTGATTGAATGCAAAAGAGATACTTGAGCGCTAGTGTTTAGTTACGGAAGTCTAATGCTTGCGATGGTGATTTCTAGTTTGAGTTCCCGTGAAAGCTTTTGCTTTTGTTAACATGAAGATGATCAATAATATTCTTGTAGATACCATAACTGACGATGAAACACTGTACAGTGTGAATGATGTCAGAATTCGGAAGATAACAAAAAGAGCGTGTTAAAATTGATATAAACAGGAACTTAAAAACTATGACCTTGTTTTGCTATTCATAAGTGCGCTCAGAGTTCTCTTGTACTCTGCCTTGTGAGATCATAAATGCAATTATTTAATACACACGCAATCGGTTTGTGCAAACATTTACATTTTGTATGTTGCTTACTTGTCATTAAATCATGAACAAACTGAGCAATATATTGTCTGCTAATTTATTTTGAAAGGTTAAGGTTATAAAACAAATTGGTAATAAACATACATTGTAATTATATATAATTGGTAATAGAGACATAGCCTTACCTTAAAGTTTGGCATTAAGATAATCTAGCATAAACAATTTCGAAACAGTGTAATAGAATGATATTCTTGTACCAGATAGTATTATAAGGAAGTGTTTTATTACTATTAACAGTGCAAAGAATGAGATCATCTAACGTGAGTGAGTCATTTATTCTATTAATTTACTACCAACAACTTCTGGTTTTTGGAGTGCCATTGACCTATATAAGTTAATTCCTAGGCATGTCTCATGCTAAAATAATTAAAGAATGCTAGTGTGTCCTTAAGAATATTTTTTATTGTAATCTAGCAATATTCTATATCTAGCAATATTATTACTATTTAAGTTTGAAAACATGTTTTTTATTTAGTTACTTCTTATACCTATAATATTGTTAAATTCCTTAATTTCACTGCAAAAATTTTTCATCGACCGTAGCAATGAAGATGTGATCAATTCGTAATTAAGTTTTTCTAATAGACTTTTAATTAAAATCAAACAAGCATTTATAACAAACTCGTTCTTAATTTCTAATGAAAGGAAACACAACTAGTAAAAGATATTTTACACGAAATATGTACGGACACTGAGCAAATCGTTAAATCAATAAACACAAATCACTTTATTTAGTTGTAATAAGAATTATTTCAAAAGCATTACTATGTATCGATGACCGAGCAGACAAATTAACCCACATCTCACACGAATTCTGCTGACGGCATTCGGTTGACGATGGTTGGTGATTGTTGTAAAATGAAAAAAACTTGGAGACATAACGGGACAAACACATGCTCCAGATAATGAAACAAAGCTTCCGCACATGATATTGTTTGCCAACCAGGTTAGCTAATTAGGCTTACATATATTTATTATATACTCGTATGGTTAATTTGTAAGTATCGTATCAAAGAGACAATCAAGTTTTTATCAACCCATTAGATCTAGATGAAAATCTTGGTTCTAATTACGAGTAGCATGAATACGGTGTAACGTGTTGTCTAGAAATTGTTTCGAACGTTGCAGCTTCTCTTAATCTTTGTCTTATAGCTTATCTCTTACATACTTCATCCATATCGGGGCCTGGAGCCTCCTAAGCAATGGGAGAAAATTTTGTTTACTGTACAAGATTAAGCTTCCAAGTTAGTGTAGCGATATGCGGGGGGTTGTTTCGAGATTGAAGTGTCTCTATATAACATCGATGTTTTGAGTTTATGTTTAGTGATATAAGATAATCTATTCCAAATCCATCACTACTTAGAAAAAAACAATGCGTGCGAATCCATGTTGTCATTTGCCAGTGTTGATAACTCTAATTTGTGACGCTCACACAATGGGAGTTGTGACCAATCTCAGCACTGACAATTTTGTAGGCCACGTCGTTACAGCAATCAAAAACAATTGCGTGACTGAAACTGTGTATGATTTGATGTGAGATCACGTTGATATTAAATTACTAGCATTAGTTATTGCTAATAACTGTTATAAATATGTCAGACTTTCAAAGGAAGTAATGTATGTAACAAAATATAACGACGAATATGCGTACAGGAATGTATTGCTGGAGGACATTAGATTTGAATGTTTGTTTTAAAGTTCATTGTAAACTTAATCAAAATTGATTAGAAGCAATTTAGTTTTATTAGTTAAAGCTGCTATCCGCGACTTCATTCGTGTAGATTATTTTTGTGGAAACCTAATTGCTTTTTAAAAATAAAAGCTGCCAGATTACTCCTTATAACATCAGCTATAAGTATGCCCCGTCCGAATTAGTATATCTGTTTAGAAGATTAGCTGAAACAAACAGACAGACAGACAAAATTTAAAAAAATGGTTTTTTGTTACATATAAGGTTTCATATGTAATAGGTATACCTTTTTATGAATTTAGTAAAAGCTGTTACAAACAGAATAGTTATCCATACTAATATTATAAAGACGAAATATTTGTATGTTTGTAACGAATAAACTCAAAAACTACTGAATTGATATCAAAATTCTTTAACCATTAGAATGCTACTTTATCCCTAAGTAACATAGGCTATATTTATTACTAATATTATAAAGAGGAAAGATTTGTGTTTTTGTATGTATACAAATGACATACGCTAATTTATTACTATAAATAGTAATGTGGAAAAAAACTACTTATGTCCTGCATAAAGATACATTTATGTATATCCCAAAATGTTTTGAAAAATAAATGTCCACCCATGCGAAGCCGGGACGGGCCGCTAGGAGATACTATTCTGTGCATACACCTGCCCCCTTAGAATGAAAAACGAAACGTTAGACGAACTTTCGTTTCACTTCATTGTGATTATTTGTGATTGGTCGCCTGAATCACGCGTTGAAATCTCGACTAATCAGAAATCACGCGTCGGACTGTTGATCAATTACAATGACTCGAAACGAAAGTTCGTCTAACGTTTCGTTTTTGATTCTAAGGGGGCTGGTTTATTTTTTGCAAAATATCTAAACAGTCCATAAGGTAATGCTTAATAGAATAGTCTATATTTATAATAATAACAACCACAGAAGAGAAAGCGAAACCAAGGACTCAATCGCTCAGTTGATTATCCTTTCGAAAAGCCGGCGATAAGCTAGTTTGATAGTGGCAAGCTGTACTAGAGATAAAATATTGATCGGCGATTCAATAAAGCTTCGTTATGAAGTGATACCTACCACGAAGTTCGATGTAGAACGAGGCGAATTAAGGGCAAGAATGATTGTGAAACTAGTTTAGAGTCCGTCTGCTAAGTGCATTCGTTTCTTTTGTTTTTCTAGTTAAAGAGGTAATTGTGAGTACCAAAGACGGATATAATTGACACTTTCCATCCATGATATTATAGACGAAAACGGATATTCAAAATTTTCGATTAAAATCGCAGTGCCACCTAATGAGTCCGATTGTAACCTGCATCTCCAGGAATACAGTCCCAGATGCTTTTCTGATACAGCCATCATGGCAATTGCTCGGGACTGCTAATTTCGATAACACATTAATTGAGTGATGCACAAAATAATTATACAAACGTACAAAATAATTATATATGATAAGTCATAGTAAGTCTACTATATTTAAATATAAATATTTTAAATTGGGGCCGAGTTGTTGCATGAAAGACTAGTCAAGCGCATTAATCTGAAAACTGATATAACAAGTATTTAAATGTAAAGCGCCAAAAAAAAAAATTACCAACATAATAAAAAAAATATATAGTTCACACGTCTTTGTATCAAAGTTTTGTGTTTAATGCAAAGACAACTTGATAAAACTAATCCTTATTAATATATTATCATGACATTTACATGAAGCTTGTTACTGTAATCAAAATAGGTATGATTTAAAGATAATGTATCGGATCATGTTGCATATTTGTAGTCTCACTGTTACCCATCGCTTATGACGAGTTTTTATTCATAACAACTTTATCTAAATCCATCAGATTACTAAATAAGTAATTGTGTCTACATAGTAAAATCTCTTTAAATCCAGAGGTATTTAGGCTGTAGTCTATCACGCAGATGAAATAATAATAAATACAAACTTAGCTCTAAATAAAATCCGAAACACATGCTGACTTCCTCACAACGTTTCCTTTAGCGTATAAGTAAGTATATATTTATATAATTATCTTTATAACACTGAATTGCGATAGAATTAATAATTAACGTAATTGTTAATATTGTTCCTGAATCTAAACGTGAATACTGCTATAGAAATCTCCACATTACTTAATTACTTGACTCATTAACTTCAAATAAACTTCAATATATTTAGAAGTTATGTATTCCAAAGCAATAGCCATGTCGTAGTCTTCACAGCTCGATTAAAGATTTATTTACCATCTTTATACATCTCGATTGTTATTCTTCATTAACGATTGTCTTGCATCATACTACTTCGATTTTACTGCACCATCACAGTCAGATTAAGAATCGATTTCGTTGCACCATCGTGTATTAGATCTGAATCGATTGCTTTACAAAAGATTATATTTTATGTTATAGGTACATCCGTGACTGGCATACGTTATTTTGACCATGAGAGCATTCAACACTTTCTCATTGTATAGTATTTCTAGAGTATTGAACATTTATGAAAATATATTAAGGGATATCACGTTCTAATTTAGAGGTACTTACTATCTATGGGTAAAATCCATCACTTCCATCATAATGTTAGGGCAGTGACACAAAATTCATTTAGCCCCGAAGAGGACTAATTCAACGAGCTATAATTACTATTGGTAATTAAAACCCGTAAATTAAACTAGTACATATTTTCTGGATTTGACCTAACATTTTAATTCCTGTAAGCAGTAGATGAAACTTCACGTAGTTTAAGAATGGACAATTTCAAATTATTATTGGATTACCAATTTTTTTTTTCTTTTAACTATGCCAGACGAAGATAAGGTTTTAGGCTAATTATGTATTTATACGATTAAAGAAGTCCTATGCCAACACACGTCATGAGCTCGTCGCGATTTTAATTCCTGTTAAAAATGATTCATCGATCTGAAAGTTTTCAATGGAAAAGGCTTTATTGGTGTCGGTGAGTTTGACTTCTTTTTTGATCTATTAAGATAATACTAAAAGGGAAGCTCACCCCAGAATTAGCAACTAAGTTCTGTTTCAGCCAAAAAATGCTAATGAAATTTTCGGTTCTCAATTACAACCAGTATCTGAAAAGTTAGTGAACGCAATGTCGTCAGTCCTGCGGAAGAGTTCCTTCCGATAGTTTCGTATTTCCGTCTCCTCGTAATATAAGAGACGATTGAATAAGCTAATTGACAGCATCTGTGTTTACACTACTGTGGTAGTAATTTTATTAAGATAGATACTTAGGACTCGTAATCTCTCTAGCTCTATTTAATTGCTGAGCGTCGTTTGTCACTTATATGTTGTAGATCTCGTTAGTAGTTAAAAAAAAACAAAAACTGCTATCTAATAATGACAATATACATTCAGCTAGAGACAAAAACCGCAAATGAATATTTTCATTGATCCCAAAGATTAAAGAGAAACTTGTTGAAAATTTTAATATGCAGCCACCTCCATCATAATAATACGAGTAATAGAAGGAAATGATATAATAACACGCCGAGATTTAATTAACTAACAAGATTGCATTATATTACGTTGAAGTACATTCTAATGTCTTTGCTTTGCATAATATAATAAACACTACTAGGAACTTATAGTATAACAACAACTCCCATGGGAAAAAAGAAGGCATCGTTATAAGTATATTGCCTACTTGATTTTAAAGCGGTTAAAGTACTGTTTCTACCTTTGAACCTACATAATATTCGTTCCTTATAATTTTTAATCAGTTCAACAAAACAAAAACAAAAATATGATAGTAAAATAATTGTATTCTATATCTTTATAATGCATTATTCGTATTTAGATACTTTTATATATATTTTTAGCATTTGACATGCTTAGCAACATACATTAAACACAAAGTGAATTTTTTGCTGCTGCAGCTACTACTGCTTGCAGCAGTCAGGAGCAAGGGTCGCGATGGCTGAATTGGTAAAGCATCTGGACGGTATCCAGGAGACGCAGGTTCGAATCCTGCTCGTGACTGTTATTTTCGATTTCACATTTTTCACTTTGTGTTTAATGTATGATTCGAGCTTATTACACAAACTATTGAGCGACTGCCCAGAAAAGGAGTGTAGTGTTTTTAGGGTTCCTGTATGTATGTGATTATGTATTTGATTTCATTTATCCCACCATAACTTTTAAATGCAGAAACAGATTTTAGAATGGGCTATAGTTTTAATGCCATTGTGGTGCAGCGGTAGTGTGAGCGACTCATGAGGTCTCGGGTTCGATACCCGAGTCGGGCAATGTAACTGAACTTTTTCATAAAAAGAAAAATTCTCCGTAGCAGCCCGGAGTTTGGAAATGTGCCCGCTAGACGGCAATAGGCTCGTCCCTTATAACGTGGAACTTAAACATAGCTGTAAATGTTAATATGGCCGCTTTTTTCTACAATTATTACAATACGGGTATCAAATTAAAGGCCACGATGAGCACATTTTAAAACTATATCATTTATATAACTACATAATTTTACACAGGTAGGGTGTAAACGGAAAACAAATATTTCATCTTTAGCTGCAATACATTTTATCAGACTTCAATAACACTGCGAATGTCTAAATGAGCGAATGCTCACTAAAGTGTATAAAATAAAAATAAATTAAGACACACGACTGTCCTGCAAGTAGTCCTCGTTGCAAGTAGAAAAACATGTAAGTTCGACTTTTTACACTCAGGACAGTCGTAGTCGGATAGTATTGCAGTCGGAGACCTCTAATATTAAAATGTGTTCTACAGAAAGGTCCCTTTAATTTTTACAGGGCAGTCGTATGTTTTATTTTTTTACACTTTTTAGTTTTTTACGTACATATATACCTACTGTCATGTATATACTTTGACGGACAAAGGGTCATTCAATAACTATTAATTGAAAGGAATTAAGAAAAGAAAATTGCAGATATAACAAAGGCACAAATCAAAACAATTGAACGCCCAATCATGAAGCATGAACGTCCGAAATAAATTATAATTACTAAATGGAATGTTAGGTGAGAAGGTCAAAGAAATTTTAGAACGACGCTAAGGGCTATATATTCTAAGTTATAATAGTAATAACCTGTCAGTATCGTAATGAAAATAAGAAAGTAATATGGAAAGTGTCTCCACTGAATAAAAATTTGATTTGTGAACGCTTAATATATAATTTCTTCATAATGAAAATTAATTGCGGCAAGATGCAACCAGTGTAATGCTATTAAATTATTTGATTTATACAGCTTCTATGAAGAAACGAGAGTATATACCTACTATACAATACTATTAACACGTTAATACTAAAATATTGCAAGATTTTTTTTTAAATTAAATAATTTTGAAAATAAATGTGCCACCGATAGGATCATTTTGAAAATAAAGAAATAAGATGTTATATTTCGTAAATTGAAATGAATCACAAGCTGGTTATACGAGTTGACAATACAAATTTACATAAAATGTAATCTTGGTTTTTGTTTTACTATGTTTCATTATCTATATAATACTAGTAATGATTGCAAATACAATGAAAAAGAACGTGTTTTTTCCTTTGACATACATAAATACTAATTATTACACAATATTGACTATTCTGATAGCACCTCCTATGTCGTGTGTTGTAGGCTCTAATATTTTTTTTTTGTAAAATAACATTGCGTTGTTCATGATAAGTGCTTACGTAGATAAATTTAATATATAAAATTAGATCTAAACACAAAATTTTAACCAAATCGTTACAGCCGTTACAGGGACACGCAAAATAAATTTAGTTATGTCAAAAATTGCTCGTTTAAATATGATTAGATTGTGTTGAATGCTTAATTACTTGGCAATATTTCGTACTTTATTACCACACACACAGATTCTTATTTTATTAAATTGCCGATATTTCTGTCAGTAATTTGAGATCATAAATGAAATAATGTTTCACTACTGTCAGCAATTACCATTTACGTCACCGTTTACCGTTTTAGGGCACAACACTTATGTAGTTTCTTAACATTTTCTACATATATTTGACCACGACGTTGCTAAAGTAAAAAATAATTTTCTAACACGTGGAATTTTACTTTACGGAAAACGATACTGCATCTGCAGGTGTTTGCTTAATATACAGATCACAATAGCCCAATACAGGTTGGCAGACGTCACCAACCTTTAGAAAAATTTCTTTCTTATGTGGATCAGCAGTGTTAATTTGTGATGATGAAATATACCTGCCTACTCATGATACAGAATTATGTTAAAATGATACCGTTGTAGTCTAAAGATATCAACCCATATCAGCCTATTTTCTAATTCAATTATCCTAAGTGGCGTAGGCAAATTTCAAGTAATTCTGCACATTTACTTGATTGACAGTCCGCCTCCGAGCATCTATTTATACGTTTAACGGCTTGTCCGTGTACGAATGAAGGAGAAAGCGCGATTTACGAGAATCCCAGAACTTTAGTACACCATCATGTGGTAATTGAAAAGTAAATCAACAGAACAAATGACGCTAAACGTCGGTGTAAAATAGACAGAACAAAGCTGAGTTATAGATTCGAATCCCACATAAGTGTTTTTTTTTATTTACTACGTAGATGGCAAATAAGATTAGGGTTATCTATTTTTATTGCTTGTGGTGGCTTACGAGCTACGGACCACCTGAGGGTAACTAGTAGCCGCCGCTTATAGACTCAGCAATACTGGAATACTGCCAAACCGCTGCTCACCATTTCATTTCGTGAACTTCAAATGAATGAATGGACGGATATCTTCCGCTACAACCACAACACATCAAGGTGTTTCACTGTGGGTCATACGAAGGGGGTCAAATAAAATGTGAGTACTCCCACTTGGTATCCAAATTTTCATAATGGTAGAGCTTTCATAGTACTTTTTTTCATAGTACCAGCGCAGTTCTTGTGACCTGTTTTATGCTGAGTTGGGGTCGCTTTGTAACGCATGTATTTTTGTTCTTCTTCTTCTATGGCTTATATAAATTTACAATTCTGTTCATTACAATAAATATTATTTTTCTTTCTTTCTTTCTTTCTTATCCCAGTATGAATAGGCCGGCTCAATCAGGGAAGTACCACCCTCTCACGAAAGATCAGCATGAAACAACGGTAGGTACCCTTGCCGTTGTTTCGTATGGTGAGTGAGAGCGCCGGAAGCCCAAACCCCCTGCCTATACTTCCTATCCTCTTATTAGTATTCTACCTGTCCTCTCCTTGATATCCTTTCTGTCCCTTTCCTTGGAGATTTATAAAGTGATATGCAAAATAACATGTGTTGAATAAAGAACACAATGGCTTATTTGTAACAGCTTCAACGACAAATAAACAAGGACTGGCAAATATTACATCGCGACAGACCTAGACGGCTTAACGCAATATTGTTACATGATTTATAGCTGAAAAAGACAATGCTCTATCGATAAATCGCTTAAATTTTATTACCGCATCGATAAATCCTTTGCAGCTCCAAGGATTTATCGATTAAGGTTACTTTCTCACTTGGTAGACCAGCTATCAATATTATGATATAAAACTATTTTTCGGAATATATCACGTTTACTTGATTTTATATAACAGCTACTACTAGGCTTACAACATTGTGTGATGGATTCCACCGTACCGTACCCCCATGAAACTGACTGATGACCATGAAAACTGTAAAGTAGATATATATATATTTGAAACTTCGGGATAGTAGAATATCAAGTAAACGCGATAAATTCCATCAAAATAGTTTTATGTCAGGATATAATATTCAGGTATTATACCAGAAAGTATTAAACTATTACATTATTAACAACAGAAAATTTTGATCATGATCGTAATATATTTAATTACCTACTCAGCGTAACACCCTTGACTATGTTGAAATAGTTATAGCGCATTACACAATACAACTACAATAATTTTTAGGGCCTAGACTATGAAAAACTTCATTTCTTTAGAACATTAACGTCGTTTAGTGTTTTTGTACTAAATCCTGTACAAGATTTGGATGTAAGACAGCACGCTTTTATCTTTGACTAACAATCCCATTCTCGCTGCAATACGATTTATTCCTCACGCAGCACGGAAACAATTACTTAAAGGACAGCACTCCCCGTAGAGAAATTGTCATGAGCATTGGAAGAAATTGGCAAATTGTACATCCAGTTCAATACTTTAATGGTTACACTTTACTTCCGTCACGGACGGGAAGAAACTGGCAGGGAAATCGATGTAGATGTAATTATGTAAATTTAATTTCTAGCTTAGAAACAGAACATTATCCTAAAGGTTTTCTTACAGGTATACAAATACACTTACGGGATGAGCTTTGCTCAACTTAATTATGATTATCCTATAACATAACTTCACGAACTAAGCACAAATCCTCACGGATCGTGAGCACAATCCTCGTTGCAAAGATTTACAAGTAACGCGAAAAGACGCGTGCGCAGCCCCAGTCGGTAGGTAGATAGGTAGGTATAACTCGGTAATAATCGGCGGGCGTCGGGCTGTCTCGTCGGTCACGAGTTCGTTAGACCACTGAGGAAGCGGAATCTAGGGGTAACCTTGAATTGTCTTTAACAATGTTAACAAAAACAGTGTTTTTACTGACATTGAAGTAGGAGTTAAATAGATGTGTGAGAATAATTTCAGCTTAATAACCTGGTGAAACACGACACACTAAAACATTCCGCATTAGACTGTTATCTAACTTAAATCTAGACAATCATCCGGTAGACTATCATGTATCCTATAATTACTACAATTAATTCAATATTATGGGAATCATACATATTGTTATAAAATTTAGAAGAATTATTTCTTTTTCGTAGACATTCCTACTAATATTTTATCTCACAAGAACAGTTTAGAAAGTGTACACAACATGGATGCCTTTCAATGCAAAAATAAATATAGGCTTGTGTGTTGCCATACCACTTACTACCAAAGACAATAAGTAAGTAAGCAAGGCGTAAAATGTTATCAACGACTGGCTTCTTTAAGTAGGAAACTTGTGACAAATATGTAAAAAAAAATGTTGAAGACAAGGCGTTATATTTCAAGTGTTATTAAGTAACTTAATACACATTGTCAGCAATTAAATGAGATTGCAAATATGTCCACGTACATAAACGCCTGCAGCCTAACAAATTATCTTTGTAACATTGATTTTTCTTACAAGGTTTCATATTATATTGAATTACACATACAGTGATATTCAAAGCGTGAGAATATAAATTTGTGTACACAAAGAAGCCTTTGTATTAGAAGAAGATATACAAGTACTAAGATTATGCATTGTCTAAAAATCAAAGCGTGAATATTTTTTTTTGTAACGAGCTTAGGTAGTAGTTGCATTTTTTAAACTACCTTTTTGTATTGTCAACTTTTCTATATGTCAACATTAAAAAGTTAAAAGTTATCGTATTCCGACTAAAATAGTCTACACTGATGACGGAGGGATTCATATACGAGTATCGACCTCCCATCCGAGTGTTGTGGGTTCGATTCCCACAAAGGATAACTCTTATGTGATCCACAAGTGGTTTTTCTGAGTCTACGCGTACTTAGTGTCCGTGAAATTACATATTTGAAAGTATTTTGAAATAAAACTTCGTTTACGGAATCTATCGCGTTTACTTAATTTTACTACTATCCCGACGTTTCGAATACTTTACAGCATTCATGATCACGGGTGGACTTAGATGATAGACGTCCAAAGCTGATATGTTATTTCAACGGTCTCGTCTACCCACAGTATATGATTTTACAAAATTTTTGGTTTATTTATTTTAACCCACCTAATATTCGTTTAGAAACACAATTAAAATATTTACTTCAAATTTTCAAAGCACCGTCGCTATACAAAGTCTGCAATTTGTGAGCACACACAGGACCACACCCGCCATTACATTAGGTTTGACAAACCTCAAATCCTCGCAAAAGAACATCGATATCGTCCTAGAATGATACGTGAGGCTATTGAAATTAAGAAACATCCCAATTTCAATAGAGAAGACGGCTGGGTCTTACCATCAAGCTGGAATCCTGTGATAGGCCTCACCAAACAGAACACAAGAAGGCACACCACAATATTGCAAGACACAGTTAGCGCTTATTGTGTAGACAAAACCCACAGTAGTGATTAGTTTTAGTTATTGCCTTTAAAAAATTTTAAACTTAATTAGCTTTCAGCCGTACAAAATTTAATAATCCATAACAGTTGTTGCCTACTGAGTTTTCTGGCCGGATCTTTCTCAGTCAGGCCGCGTTCCGATCCGGTGGTAGCTTTTTAGACTTAGCTTTTGGCAAAATCAATATATTTAATAATATAAACTAATAACCAAGATTGTCTTCTTACTGGTAGTAATTGGTAGTTTATGGTAGAATTTTTGAGCACTAAATAAAAACAAAAAATTTTAGTTTAAAGAGGAGTATTATACTCATTTTAATATACTAACTTAGTCTCATACATTGTAAGCATAAAAAATTTGAAGTAAATATTTTAATTGTGTTTCTAAACGAATATTAGGTGGGTTAAAATAAATAAACCAAAAATTTTGTAAAATCATATACTGTGGGTAGACGAGACCGTTGAAATAACATATCAGCTTTGGACGTCTATCATCTAAGTCCACCCGTGATCATGAATGCTGTAAAGTATTCGAAACGTCGGGATAGTAGTAAAATTAAGTAAACGCGATAGATTCCGTAAACGAAGTTTTATTTCAAAATGTGTAACATTCGCGTAAATATCAGAAAGTATTTGAAAGTACTCCCGAATCAATGATTAAGTATACCTTACTGCAAGTTGTTGTCTTTAAAAAGGGGCAAAATAACTAACAATGTTATATTTATCGTGTACCTACCTTATGGCGTCGTTTTAATATATAAAATATACATAATTTTGTACAGATTTATGAGCATCAGATAAGCCCAAGTTGTAAGGTTTTTTAATGTGAAACTCAAACAAGTGCTTTTTGTAACATCCGCCCACCTGGGATCTAGGAATGCTTCTAAAATATTGCCCACGTCAAATTTCTTTCTTAGTTTGCTCCAAGAATGTGAGAACTTTTCATGTAATTTTAATTATTTTCATTAGTTTTTTGTTGCATCATCCTTTTGATAAATTGGTCCGAAAATGTGTCTGCTATAGCAATTATAACTAAGGAAAAATATACAATGAGAGAGAGAGACATCTACTTCCGTTAATTTTTTCTCAGAGATTTTGCTACGGCATCAGCAGTTAGTTCGAATTTGGATCTTTTTATCTGAAAGCTATTCATTGTTTGATAAAACACCTGATCGTAGGTGGTAGCCTATAATACATTAACCTATGAAAATACATTCATTTTTATATGCAACTGGTAATACTCTGACGATTTTCTGCAGCTCCAGACTTCATATTATTACTGAGAATTTCCCGACAGAAATATAAAATAAAACTTTTTGTACGAACTTGGGTTGTAAGTTGTAACCTGGGACCTCGCGATTAGAAGTTGCAAATTTCATGCGACCAATGAGGATAATAAGAAAATGTTTAAAACTAAACAACTTTAAAATCAAGAGGAGTGCTAGATACGCGCTCTTCTCTTATATATAACAAGGAGATAACAAAGGCTTTTTTATACTAACTTCAAACGCTAAAATGTACAAGTAAAGTAAGCATAATAGCGGTATAATAGCTGTAGTGTACGCGGCTGCGGATTATGAGATCACGCGTTCCAATCCTGGGTCGAGCTCGAGCCAGCATAAAGTTCCATCCAGCCATTCATCAGCCTTTTAACGTCCACTGCTGGACATAGGCCTCCCCAAGAATGGGGGACAGTGCCGTAATCGCCACGCTTGGCAGGCGGGTTGACGATCGCAGTGGATGTTGTTAATACTCGAAGGAGTGCTGCTGCCCACTCCCCCGGTATTCCCTCAGTCGGCTCTTACGACTCCCATGGGTGGAGAAGGGTGGCACTATTCTAAAACTGGCCCCACACAGCAAAGAATAAAGTTATTGGGTTTTAAATACGTTGGTCCTGCACCTGATCTCTTTAGGGTCGTGTCGAAATGCTGTGTATCAGTCAAAGAGATTGAGGGAACAGAAACTGCTCTCGCATACGTGCACTATAATATCTCCTGCGTACTTGCGACAGACATTCCGTGGACTCTGTGGTAGGCAGAGAGAACAGAGTGCCAAAAGGCTCTATCCCTCAACAATAACACAAAAAACATTGCAATATGACTTTTTCTATACTGTACTTTTTAACTTTTTAACTTTGTACTTGTCTCAATAGTCAAGATGTGGCATAAATATGTTGTGCTATCTCTGGTCATCAATCTACTAAAGTATAATATTTAAAAAAAAAACTCTATCCGTAGTAACATAAAAAGATCGTATTTCCGTTACATCTGATGCTGTGCTCACCCTAGATGTACCAGTACAGGGCAAGTTGTGTAAACAATTATCGAGAGAGGGTGGCCGTACGGCACCACACTCGGGTTAACGTTCATAATTACGTTTTTTATACTTTATGTTGAGTGTTATTGAACAATCCTAGCTTGAAGGGTGTGGGATGGTTGGTATACCTACATATTGATTAGATAAGGAGTTTTCGTTAAAAGGGCGCTGAAACGCAACGAGTCAAAATTATTGCATAAATAAATCGACCTACAGACATTAACATCGTAAAAATATAAGAACATAATTAAACTGGCTATCTCATCGTAAATCAGTAAAAGTTTATTTATCTTAAAAGGATTCTTATTACCGGATATTGATGTAACTCTGAGAAATCGGCCAACTCAAAAATATTATACTATAGTTACAAAACTAAATAAAAATACAACACGACACAATTTAGTTAGTATAAAGTCTGTGTTTATTTCAGTTCTATACTGACTGTATTGATACCGAGAATACTTAGCCGCGCAATTTGGCACTTTTAGTTGTATAGTAGTTATTTGCCGAATCAATAATGGTGGACAACACAGAATTCAAAATTAATCGGAGTTCTCAAGAAATTTCTTATTTTAATAGAAAAGCAGTCTGAAACACCTACAAAAATGTATTCCTAAGTTTTGCATCAAATTGTGATGCATGTTAAGCTAAAACACCAAATCGTGTTATCAAGCACAAACTGGGACGTTTACAAGATTAGATAAACAATCTGTGATAAAGTGATTGATCGCAAGAGTATTGATTGAGGCTTGATCAGAATATGGAAAAACATTGGACTTAGAGGATTTAATAACACTTACGGCGGTAAATAAATTACTTGTTTGACCTTCAATAACCCTTGCCTCATTAGAGTAATATCCAGAAGCACAGCAAATTCCGAAATTGGACTTAACTACTTTAACGAGGATTCTTTATCCTTAAGCAAAAAAATAATTATGTAGTGTAAGTCAATAGCTTAGCTCTATTTGAAATATAGCAGATTAAACAGGCCGTAATATACCTATGTATATATACAATACTTAAATCTTTTATATAACATATTACAAAAAAAAAACAAAGATGTGGTCTATAATAAAAAAATATTTGGTAATGTAGTTATATCATTCAACTCCAAATTAAAACTGTATTTTATAACAGGATTTACGAATAACGCACCTACTAGAACGAGTTTTAAACTATTCTAATGCATTCAAAAAATGTATAAAATGTCCATTTCCACGTGCCAGCATCGCCGTATAGTGAAATGAAACCTTTAACGTTCCTTTAACGTTTAAACAAAAAGAGATAATATTGTACCATCGTAGATATTCAACGAACGAATATATCAGTTGACGTCATTATACGCGTTCGTAATGGTGCAACAGATGTACGAGAAAAAATAAGGGGTCGAAATGACCCATCATAGAACGGAAGCACTACTGAACTCTAAAATTATTTTAATTAATGTTGTTGAATTGCCGATAGGTTTAACTAGCAGATATAGACGGTAGATTGCGTTTTATAGTGTATAATTTTATTTTTAATATTAATATGGGTGTACAGACTGGTTTTTGATGCAAAGGAAGATCATTATTGAAATAGCCGTTTAACGGTTACCTACTAATTGGAAAAATATGCAATTTTTCGCCAACTTCTAGAATAGGTACAAGCTATTGACCAAAAATGCAAGAATTTGAAGGTTAAAACAATAAACAACAAACGGATATCTACAATAACGTGGCGGCGAAAGCGGAACTTGAATCGATTGTCAATTAACGGCTAGAGTTAAATCGATTCGAAGTACTTGACCGTGTCGATTATAAATTAGGACAATCGGTGCGTGTCGTAAAATTATATTATTATAGGTTAAGTTAAAAAACAAGCTAGGCACATTCTAACTGAGTGAAATCAATACGGTGTTTTTTTGCGAATAATTATTAGAGTAGAAAGTTTCCTTAATTACATAGCTGTATCATTAACTTTACTTACTTTCAATAATTAATTACTGATTTTAGCACAAATTACAATCATATTTCAATTATAAATTTTCGCACGAATCAATTAAGTGTTTTAAAGTTTATATGACGTGTTGCTTTTATGATTAGTGTTCCATCAAGAAGTAAACGGGTTTCATATGTAAATAATTTACCTATATTCTAATATTTTGATACTTTCGATGCTTTCTTACTGTAAAGAAATCCGTGCTGAAATATTCAAGACGATCGAGTAAAATGGCGAAGTTCAACAATATTACTACAAGGAATCGTATAAATAATTGAGAGTATTTAACATTACACTTACATATATCTGTTGACCATATTTGTGAAAGAATCATAGAGATTCGCTGAAGTTACTTTTAACTGTCCAGGAGGGTTAGGCAGAATCTCATATCTCACATGTCGATCGTATCGTGATAACTGTGATCTCTCAACCAATCACAGTGATCACGATACGATCGATATGTGAGATATGAGATTCTGCCTAACCCCCCTGAGATGGTGTTGTAATGTCATCGCATGAGCTATGTTGAGTACTATAAAACTATGTATATAATATATTACCTGAATTATTAGTATAACTGAATTATTTGTTAACAGCCCTGCCTATTTCCTCTGTGCATCCGCCAAAACAATAGTAGATATTCACCCCCTACCTTGAAACAGATTTTTTGTTTGTTTTCTATACTAGGTACATGAGTGGCGAACAAGAATACGGCCCACCGGATGGTAAGCGGTTACCGTAGGCTATAAACACTAGCAACACCAGAGGCGTCACTCGCGCGTCGCCATCTCTAAGGAAAGGGATATGAGGTGGATAAGGAAAATAATAAGGTGAGGATAGGTAGGATACTAAGCAGAAGATAGGAAGGATAATAAGGAGAGGATAGTGAGGGGATTTGGACCTCTGGCGCTCTCGCTCACGTTGTTGCACGCTGATCTTATGTGAGAGGGTGGTACTTCCCCGGTCGAGCCAGCCATCGTACTGGGGTAAGCCAGGCTCTACCATTAGAGGTAGGTACTAAATTTCCAAACCTCCAGACTTTTTTTTTTTAGAAAATATAAATTCTTCCGCATGAGATCCATGACCTTTGGCGGTAATTTGGACTGAGAAAAAAATATGTGTCCTTGGTTTCCTTGGACAACACTAATTTAATACAAATTTACATGTTATTATTACGTGGTATATTTTATCGTATAAGTAACAATACTAGACTTAATAGTATGAGTAAAGTAAGTATGCTAAACGGTTCGGTATCAAGTTAGGCATTCGCGCACAGCTGAACAAATGTACCAAGGTTGAACGATTCGTGACACTGCTGCAGCAAACAATTCATTTGGTATCAGTTGCGAAAATCGTTTTATTTATTTTGTCCCTTAGGCACAGAAACTGTTTATGGCCGTCAGTTGGTTGTATAATTTCAGTTGTAACTTTGTAACTGACACATAGCCTTTTATGGTGTCCAAATTTAAGAGCTATACTTTCCTATAAAACTTGTTTTGTAGGAAAGGATAGAAATGAGACCTTTGTCCAGTAATATATAGTTTAAATACTGTTACAGTTATAAAGGAGAATGCTCAAGAAATTTTGGGCTTTAGTTTTATATTGTATCATGTTGTACATTAATGAAACTTACCTTAATTTAGTGTACATACTTAAAAATAAAACAAAATCCCTACTTCACCGGATTTTCGAGAAAAAGGTGAATGAAGTTCATCAAATTAGGTTATATTTTGCGTTTTTAAGTACCTACAATCATACAAATACTTCGTGTTTTCATTAAGTCTTTACTTCTAGGTATTTGATGTGACAAATAGTAAATCACTTTAAAGAAAAACAATATAATTACAATGTTTTTGAATGTATTAAATGATAATTATTGATAGTTTTAGATGTGCCCGGTAGATGAAAATAAGCTCGCCCACTATTATATACAGTACTCCAATGATCAAAGTAGGTAAATCTTCTTAATTAGCAGATTTTTATTCGTCGTAATTTTGACTTGATTTTTGAGAAACTATTGTAGATATTATAAACTTTAATTTTTGAGACCAATATGAGTCTCATACAAAACGCATCCATGTATAGGCATTTCCTTTATAGTCAAATATATTATACGTTTAGACTATCTTAAGATTTTCAAAATATATGACTTATTGACTATCAATGCATACTTTGAGATTACATCCATACAATTTTCAATCTGTATCTGGGTATTGTTATGTGGTCATTAAGTGAATGCGTGTTTCCAATGACGTATACATATATAACTCATACTTTATCTTTAAGTAAAAGAAAAGTGATAGCGAACATACTAACAATATCAGCTTGTTTTTAATATAGGGTAATCCGTCACTGCATGAATGAGACGCGACAAACGAGGGTAATCTCACATTACGTGCATGTAATTATATTATTAATCCCTTTGTGTAACAGTTTCGTAACGGATGAGTCGTGGGCGTCTTTTGTGATGTCTCGTACTAACGTTCACTTTCTTAGGAATTAAATAACCATAGAGCCACTTGATCCAAAAGAGGCATGTTATTTTTTACGGTAGACTCCGGGCTACGTTGTTAGAAGGGCATTGTATTATGCTGGCGGAAAACATTTTAATTTAAGATAATATAAGCCATCGGCTTATGGTAGTGGTACCTCGACTCATGAATTTAGCAATCAGTGTCACAATTACAACGCTACCTACCACGAAGATTACCACTGCGCTCAAAGCAAGAGTCCAGATCGGCTAACAGATCGATACACATCAACATTTTTTACGTCTTATTAACAAGACTGAACCAAAATACGTGGTGATATTATATATTTTTACACGCTTTATCTTAGCTCCACCTTATGTTTGTACAGCCTGGCCGTGTGGGGCCGGCTTTAGAATTGTCCCACCCCTCTCTACCCACGGGAGTTGTAAGAGCCGACTGAGGGAATACCGGGGGAGTGGGCAGCAGCACTCCCTCGAGTATTAACAACATCCACTGCGATCGCCAACCCGCCTGCCAAGCGTGGCGATTACGGCATTACCTATCCCCCATGACGGGACCGCTCGTTGTGGCGTTCTCTTGGGGAGGCCTGTGTCCAGCAGTGGACGTTGAAAGGCTGATGGAAGGATGCATTATGTTTGTATGTTTGTTTGTAACAGACTTCTTTGAACTCAATTTTGACCCACTTTGAACGGACAGATTCAATTTAACTTTATACACTTATCAAGAACCGGTGACAATACAATAACTTGATAAATTTGTCTCATTATCCTGATCTGGATCGCCAGGATTAAATAATTTTCTCACATACCTCTGTGTGAACGCAAGAGAAATAAAGCAATCACGTGGTCTACGCATACGTACCAGACGGTACTTACTTTCCTTCTCGAGCACGCGGATTTTATTTTTATATAAGAGATCGCACTACAAAGTGAAAAATAAATATAGTTTAAAAGAACTAAAAAACACGCTTTTAAAGCACATCGAACTAAAAAAAGGAAAAATAAAATAGGGGTGCTCGATATATAATATACGAAAAAGATGGCACAAAGCGCTGTATCACGCAAATCTGAAATAAGGAACTCCATTCAGAGATACGGCGAATACCACAATCTTGCCGTTTCTCTTTCAATGTAATGAAGTATATAAATTGGAATGTACCTATACAGACTGAAGTTTTAATTTTGATTGAAAAGCTTGGCGTTTATGGCCGCTTAAAAATAAAATTATGGAAATAAATTTGAGGAGCCATAATAAAGCTATTAATAACAGTACCGATCGACATGTTTAAATAGGGGAGATGTATAGTGTAATTAATCATCACCCTCACATACAGCATTATGTAAGTATTAATGATTTGCACCTCTTTACAATATTTTAGGTAATCTGCTAGTTCATTTTATAAAAAAAATATGATAATAGCTATTCATTCATCAATTATGGCAATTTGTATTAAATTATTTCTTCCATGTGGATATACTATCATGTATACTGTCACAATTCTTGATCTCATTCACTATAGAGAAGAATTTCATTATAATATACTTCATTATATACGGGGACATCCATATTTACTATTCTTTAGTGCAATTAGTGCAAAATGCTTCTGTTACCTATTCAATTCAACATAGTACATACATACAATATTATATCTCGTGACGATGGTATGGTAAAGTACCTGTAACAAAAAAGTAAAAATTTAGCATATTAATAGCACAACGACAAAAACTGCTCGAGGCCTGAACGAACTAAATCCATCCTATCTTTAAAGCCACCCCAGATTGCAGCGAATGGGCAGAGTAACAGCGATAAATATTTTGTTAGGATAAACGGAACGTTCATCATTACAATGTAATTGAAAATTGACATTTTTAGTCTGCAAGGTACGGTATGATTAGATTGCTACATCCAGACAACTGGTATAAGTATATCAGTAAGTTCAAGAGCATGAGTAGCTATAAAAACAATAGAGTTACGTTTCAACAACGATGTTTGGGAATTGATCATAAAAGATTCCTTATCCGTTTTGTTACCTCGCAAATTACAAAAGCCAGACTCACTCTAACACACAAAAAAAATTATGAAATTAAGTCCACCGGTTTAGGAGTTCCGTAATATACACACGTACTTAATAATTATAGATATATAAAGATACTCATAATTAATACAGTAATATTATAACAGAAAATAATTAAATATGGATTGTGGGCCAACGTTGTAAAAAGTTCACATGGAGTTACAAATTGTTACTATTATTGTTCAAGGAAGTTCAATAAAAAAATACTGCTTCTACTCCTAAGAAGGCTACAAAAAGGTTGCCTAATCTTTAGCGATATAGATCAGGTTATTATAATATATGATTGATGTTGTAAAAAAGTGCATATTACAAGGCTATTGTAGGCTGATGAGTCGAAGTCTTAGCGTATATTCTATTATAAAGCTGTAACAGCAGCTCTGTTACCTGTACATTTAAGATTTTTGAGAAAAAAAATACTGTAATAGGCTATATAGAAGCGCCTAAACACCAAAACTTTTTTTTGGAATTTTTTCTGTTTGTCTATTTAGTTTCTAGTCTGTTTGTTCGTTCAAGCATCACGCAAAAACTACTAAACGGATTTTGATGCAACTTTTTTCATTTGATAGCTCTTGATTAGACTTACAAATTTATCCCGATACTATATCGGAATCCTGAGATATAACCTAAGAACTAGCTAGAATGCGATAGGGAATAGGCCTTTATCGCGGGGGACTTTACAAACAAACAATTTCACAAACACAAAGTACAACCAGATTCAAAACAACCGATACGTAGCACAAAGAATCGTCCTGGGAGTGAATCGAACTGACAACACAAGCATCCGTCATTAGTATAGCCAAATTTTGCAATCCATCCAGGGGTTCCATAACTGTCTGAATCAAAATATTTAGATGGAATCTGAAGCGGGGCCGTATGGGAACTCAGACAGAGGAGCAGTTTGTCATCATGAAATAACAGTTTTTATTATTCTTCTAATCTCGTTATCGTAGAAAGAATTCATACTTAATGAAAAACGAACAAAATTGGAGATCGCACTTTATTATTCAGCACCTGAGCACATTGGATGCTTCCAAAGACTTCTATTATCAAATAATTCTATACGAAAATCAATTGCTGTTGAGTAATCTCCCTAAAACTTAAAAATAGTTTGACCGATTTGAATGTTTTTTGTTTTGTTCGCACTAATACAGGGGTGGTTTAAGAAAAACAATAGGGGAAACCCGTATAATCAGTAAAAATTGAAAATACAAAATTATATATGGATGTCCTTTGTCTAACAGACGACAAAATGACAGCTACTGTAGTTTTTTTGTAATTCATTTGAATTACAAGCAAGTGTAATTTAATATACCTAAATAATCTAAATTCAAAACTTAGACGATACAAATTGATTAGGATTGATAATCGCTGATAAAATAAATTGTAGGTAATACGAAGTTCACCGGGTCATCTAGTTTATATAAAAAACGAAACAAATATTTTAGGAATAGCTCAAAATAAATTTTGCAAATGAATGTTATTGATGTAAAATGACCAAAATTGAATTACATTATTTGAATGTGCAAGATTGATTACAGACAAAAACAAAAAAATATGCGTGTTCTTGTTGCCAGACAAATTTATTGTTATGTACCAAAATAATCTGTTTTTTTTGCAATACCGGTCATTGACGTAGCCTTGAGGGTATTGTCAGTGGAAAAAAACTGTGTAGACACGATACAATGATTACGTTATTTTGCCTAAGATATTTTAAAGTGATCCCTTATTATATTGCACGCCTCATAAGCGAAGCGTTGAGGTGTGTTCTACTCCCGGTTGATACGCAACAGCTGATTTTTCAAACTTAAAATGTCTCTGTTTATCATATATTGCACTTGTAAAATAATATCTACACACACATATAAAGAACAAACACTTTTTTTAACACTCATGATATTTTTGATGCCATTTTTGTTATTTAAACTAGTTAAAAAACTGTTTGAAAAAAATCTGGCTTGGACGTCCGTGAGTTGTAGGTAATGTATGTTAACACGATAACGACCAAAATACTTAATTAATCGAGCCTTTTTTTTTCGTTTACGATTTATTATGACTAGGAATAGAGCCCTATTACTTTTCACGTTCTGATTCGATGTGGTTGAATTGTTATTAAATAAACAAAAAAATACTGAATATTTACGGCATTTACGCTCGACGCGACACTAAAACCAGCGCCTTTCATGAGAACTACCTACCTTTTTACGTACGCATAGCCACCGGTGGTTTTACTATCGTCAACGGAACAGAACGCCGTTCGCCCGGCCGGTACATTGTTTTTTGTTAAAAGAAAGTTTTTACCTTTGCTTGACGAACTGATGATATTTGTCAAGTATAATAACTATTTATCTATAACAATAATTAAAAACACTATACACACACAAATAATAACACACCAACGTTATAAAACACGAAAAAAACAAATTTTACATTCCACAATTCTTTTTGCGTGGCCTTGGCGTCACGGTGTTCACTTAGAACAAAGTATAAAATTATAAGGCAACCAAGTTAGGAAGATAAATGGTTTAGAGATTTCTTGTTGAACTCATTGATTTTTAAATAAGTCGTATATTTAGATATTTTTATATATATATTTTTAGCATTTGACATGCTTAGCAATATACATTAAACACAAAGTGAAAAATGTGAAATCGAAAATAACAGTCAGGAGCAGGATTTGAACCTGCATCTCCTGGATACCGTCCAGATGCTTTACCAATTCAGCCATCCTGACAATTGCTCCTGACTGCTATCTAAATATTTATAGGGTTTGCGTCATTATTAGGTAAAATCTTAATTGTAAAATTAAGTTTACCTGGTCGGTATAATGTATGAAAATACTTCCGACAGATGGTCACGTCACCCAAAGACGTTAAGTATGAATGTGTTATCGAAATTAGCAGTAGTATAGAAATACATACTTCTTAAAATTAGCGCTAGATGGCGTATAAGACCACCAAGATGAAACCCACATTAGTACTTTTTTTTTATTTTTTTTATTGTATGTAGTGGCAGACAAGCCACGGTCCATCTGATGGTAAATGGTAACCGTCGCCCATGGACTCGACTATACCGAGAGTATTGTCAAGCCGCTGCTCACCAACTCAATTCACAGATATGAAATAAAATATAAACGGCTATCTTCTGCTACAGCCAAAACGCAACGATGTGCTTCATGGCCGGTCACACGGGCGATGATGGTACCAACCCGCTCGGGCCCGATACCAAGTGAGTACTCCCACTTGGTACCCAGCCCTACCACCAGTCACGCAACGGATGATAATTGCTTACTTCCCTTAGTCGCCTCATACGACACCCGTGGGAAAGAATGGGGTGGTGACACTTGTATTCTTGGTCCCTCACCACACGGACAAACTTTTGTAAATTAGCGCTACCTATGTGATTTATTGAAAACTACTTAGTAAAACCAATACATTATTAGTTACCTACTTATCAAATAATCAATTTTATTGTGAAAAATTAAGATTATGAGGCGTGCAGTTTTGGATTTTCCAAAGTATTGTTAAATTACTTGATGTTTGGAAGCCAAAATTTGGCCGAAAGAGTTATAGAATAATATAGAAATAGTTATAGCATACTCTTTGTGTCAAATCTGTTTTATACACTTTACACACCACGGATTTGACACTTTACATAACCAACGCCTGAAAAAATAACTAAAAGGGGTTAAAGCTATTACATGTTTGGTAAACAATTTTCGAACGATCGATAGACTGCCTCTGTGGTACAGCGGTAGTGTAAGCGTCTGCTGATTATGGGGTCTCGGTTTCAATCCCCGCGTCAGGCAGTTTTATTGAGCTTTTTCATAAAAATAAAAATTCTTAGTAGCAGCGCAGTATTTGGAAATGTGCCCGGTAGACGGCAATAGGCTCGCCCCCTATTACGTGGAACTTAAACATAGCTGGCGTATCGTAGGTGTGTAATACACCTCTGCCTACCCTTTCGAAATCAAAAATTTCCAAAAATGCATGGAACCCACATAATTACAAAGATTTTAAAATTATGTCGTATTTTGTTACACTCCAACGCTGAGTGCACATCAGCTGCGGTAGTCAATATTATGTTACCAGGTAAATATATACCACAATATATACATTTTATACCACAAGAAAACCAGTTCAAATTTTAGTACAGTACTTTCACGAATATTCCCATAAAATGCACTCGATACAAATATATATAAGTATGTATTTACATTGATATTTTTAAACTGCCAATTATTTTGTGCTTTTAGTAAGGTAAAAATATGTAAAACGCATTAAAACAAAACGAATTAATTTTTAGTAAAAACTGTACGTTTATGTCACCATGTCAATGTTCGTATATACGAATATGAAATAATTGCTTCTGCTATGACACTTTCTGATATTTTATGTATTCATAATACACGCTAGCATAAAAGGCGCATCGTAGAACTTGCGAAATGACTTTTGAAGAAACTGGTTTTCAATGCCCAGTTCGCAAACAAAAATTAACATCACACGGATTTACTTATTGACTTTCTCCACCAAACGCATTTCCAATCGATTGGACAGGAATCGATATGTAACAACATGTAGCTTATCAATTTCTTTATCTGTAATGACAAATTTACTGTCATTTTACAAAAACAGTTATATATTTTAATAGCAAATGGTTTGAGATAATATGGCAAGATGCAACCGAAAGTAAATTATTGATTACATTTGCGAAATGGTAGGTATGTACTATTTTTACCCGCCTTAACAAAAAAAAAAGGTATGTACTAATTGGTAGTTTTTCCGAACCTTATCATAGTTACCCGTGTGAACAACATTATTAATTACATTACTTAATTATGTCAACACACTAAGTATGCGGTAGAACAAAACCTACATTTATAATAAATTACTTTATTTAATTGCCGTTAATAATATATTTAATAGTAATATCAAAACATTTGTCTTGTGATAAGGAGGACTATTACGAACACGTCTTCTAAGTCAAAGGTTCAATTAAAACTAATTATATGGACTGCAGAGCTTGTGTGCGGGTGGATGATGGAATGTCGCCCTGGTTTAGTGTAAATATCGGCATTAAACAGGGCTGCGTTCTATCAGCTAGACTGTTTATCCTTTTTTTATTTTAGGTGGGCAAAAATGTCTTACCGCACACCCCGCTGCCCGGCGAGACAACGGGGTAGTGTGGGGCTCTCACCCACTAAAAACCCACCGTGCGCCTCCACCCGCCCTTGCTACGGCGGATCACGAGTACCGCGTCGTTTCGACCGCGATCCGCAGGCAGCAGCCCCTTCGGGCACCCTCTCTTGAGCGACACCTCGCACACTGGGGCGTCGCACCTTCGCGGTAGGCTTCCGCGGACGGCTGGGTACTCCCCGACCCCACCGTCCGCATCAGGCGCAGGTAAGCGCGGGCACGCCGCCCCGCGCGCCGGCGGCGAATCAGGTCCGCGAAGGAGGATTCCTCCCGGGCCCTCTCCGCCAACTCCTTCCGCGAGATGACAGCCTCGCAGAAGGCGGCGACCGCGGTCCAGGCCCTGTCACTGCCAACCATCGCTCGCGCAACGGCCGGCAGCGACAGGTCCACGCCTATGACTGCAACGAGTTCCCGGCGCTGCACATCCTAGGCCGGGCACGACTCGAGCGTGTGCTGCGCCAAGTCCTCATCACAGCCGCAGTGGTGACAGCCTGGGGCCGTCTCCCTCCTAGCGATCATGTGCAGGTATTTGCCGAAGCAACCATGCCCCGACAAAACCTGCACCGACCGGAAGGTGAGGACCCCGTGCTGCCGCCCTGCCCATTCTCCCAAGATCGGCTGGAGCGCCCCCACGGTCCAGAGACCAGCCCGGGGCGTCTCCAGCCGAGACTTCCACTTTAGGACGGTGGCGCGGCGGGTATCTTCCCGCCACGATGACATTGCGCTCGGCGAAGGGCGGCTGCCCCCCGCCCGCGCCGTCGACGCCCGCCGATAGACGTCGGCGAGCACCTCCGCCTCCAGATCCCACGGGGGGGTTCCGGCCAACGCACAGGCTGCATCGGTCGAGACCGTGCGGTACCCGTGTATTGTCTCCTGACCGCTACGACCCTATTGCGAGCGGCCAGGGACTCCGCCCACACGGGCGCGCCGTACAGTGCCATCGACCGTACTACCCCCGCGTAGCGTCGTCGACACGCAAGACTCGGTCCGCCCAAATTCGGCATCAGTCACCCGAGGGCGGACGCCATGCCGACGAGTAGACTGTTTATCCTATATCTGGATAAATGCCTCTAAAGGTTGAATGAAATTAATGAATAAATGAATAGAGATCAGAAGGACGACTTAGTGGTTAACTCCTTGCCTACATGCAGACGATGCGGTCCTATTGGCACAGTCGGTGACTGACCTGCAAACCCTAGTCGACGCAATGACAGAAAATTGTAATAAAAAGGGACAACTTGTGAATATGAACATAACCAAAATAATGGTCTTTGAAAGAGGAAAAGCCAGAACAAATGTTAAAAGCAATGGTGTGCTTGAACAAGTGGGTGAATATGTCTGTCTTGGATGTGGAATCAGTGGGGACGAAAGGTACTCCACCTATATAGAGAGAAGAGTAAATGCGGGAAATAGAGTGAACAGAGCCTTGGGACAACTTCTCGGCAGCCACCACCTCAGCCAGAAGGCACGTGTCACAATATACAACGCAGTGCTTGTCCCAACATTATTATATGAAAGCGAGAGTTGGGTATGTATAAATGAGCATGAGAGTAAAATGAATGCGGTCGCAATGCGATCTCTACAGATAATCTGTGGAGTGAGGCTAACTGCATGCGTAACGACGACTTAAGACAGCGAGTAGATCTGAAAATGAGTATTGGTGTAAAGATGCGAAAGGGAATGCTTCGATGATTTGGACATGTGGAAAGAATGCCGGACGAGCGACTGGTTAAGAAGATATACAATGCGAACGTGGAAGGATGTAGGTACACAGGGGACACCGAAACTCACCTACCTAGACCAAATCGTTTATGTATTGAAGGAAGGTGGAGTCAGGAGTCTCCGAAACCGGCGAGCCAGTATGAAGAGAATTATGAATGTTGAGGAAGCGAGAGACGTATGCAAGAATAGAGCCATTTGGCACTCTGTTCTCTCTGCCTACCCTGCAATCCCTTGATGGCGTGAGTAAAATTAGACAATTGGCTGTCAGTATTATACGATCCACACCCGCGAATTATATATTGTGTAACAGAATAAGGTAATGACAGTTACGATTGCCGAACATAATAACGTGTAAAGCGTTGCGTAATGCCTCTTGAAGTACTATTGTACAGCTAATTGTCAGTACTGTGTTTTACGATAAAGTGCTGATAACGGAAAAGTAAATTGAAAAAGTTCTTCGCGTTAAATTTGTTGGAGGCCTATTTTACGGTTACAATAAAGAATATAAATTAACATAATGACTTTTGCTAACCAAATCATTGAAGGTTTACATTTTTACCAAAAAAAAAAACTAAAAAAAAAATGCAATTGTAGAGAGAGCAATAAACTGTCGGGACTAAAAATACTTGCAAGTACTATATGTTTATATTTTCCTATATTATATACCTTTTTTTTAGCAGTTCCAGTGGTCCACCAGTACAGGCGGCAGACAGCTGACAGCGGGTTTATTTAGTGGCTGAAGGCCCCACACTACCCTGTTAGTTGCCCCGAACGATTGGGTGCGCCTTAACAAAAAAAAAACCGGTATACTCTATTCAGGAAATCGTGAGACAACATACATATAAACGAACCTTAAAATGTCTGCCTTTATATGTCACAAAATAAGTATAGAGTTTATTATTATTCATGCGTTTTGTAAGATACAATCACCTCATTTTTGCCCTGTGCGAAGAGAAGGACATTAAACACAAAGTGAAAAATGTGAAATCGAAAATAACAGTCACGAGCAGGATTTGAACCAGCATCTCCTGGATACCGTCCAGATGCTTTGCCATTCGATTTCACATTTTTCACTTTGTGTTTAATGTATGTTGCTAAGCATGTGAAATGCTAAAAATATATAAAAAAATATCTAAAGAGAAGGACAATTTAAAAGACATTCACGTCGGTGTTAGTCTTTGGCACGAAGTAATTTTTACTATCAGCCTGAGCATTAAGGTGTGGTGTGGTTTATTTAGTATTAAGCAGTCGCATTTCTACTCTTGCTCATTGTTTGAACAAGGAAACGTAAGTTTTACAGTCTTTTGCTTCTCGGCATGCAGCAGCACGGTTATGTACATGGTGTTGTTCCATTAGCACGGATTACTATTTACTATCAGCCAGTCTCGTAAAAATAGATCTCTTGTTAAAATCGAAATTAAATACGATAACATTAACAGCAGCGAAATTCTATACACTGTAACCACAACTGTATAAACAAAATCAATGTTAATTAAAGAGCTATTGCATTACTTGTGTTCAAATGACTATTCAAATATATCGTTCACAATTGTCTATTTACATTCGAAGTGTTGAGATCACGTCAAGCTTGCCACATTTCGCGAAATTCAGCGAGGCGTGAAGCCGTCTAGCATGTCAGTTTCATGCCGGCCGATTGCTACTTCCAGTTTAGATTTAATTTTATGTTATAGACTAGTGCTTGAAGTTTAGGTGTGAAGTGTTTTCATTTTGATTTTCTGATACCTATAGCAAATTCATAGTTCTAATACTTTTTCTACGACTGATAAATGAAGTTACTATCAGATACTTCTAATGATTATATGACAAATGGGAAATTATTGTTTAAAAAAGCCTATAGCCACTTACAAATATATAATCATTGTGTCATATATAATTCTATGCACCAACCAAGATGGATCAGTTGATATTGAGAAATAGAGGTGCGTATCTGAGGAGGCTCATATAGGACTTCGAGGAAATGTTAAGGTTGAAACTTTGGCAAAATATGCGGCTACTAATGGACGAGGCATTTCAAATAAAGTAATAATATAAAAAAATATTTAAGTAATACATTATTTTTGCAAACATTTTTGGTGTTAACATAATGTGCCCTAAATCTTTAATAAGGTGTTTTTTTGCGAAGGTATTAAACCTTTGGTAACTCTAAAGCTAGTCACCGTTCTCTTCCAGGTAATAAGATATATTTAACTACTACAATGGTCTACATCTACAACTTGAGTCTCATAAGTTACCGTTATAGAATCCGAATAGGATATCAGTACAAGTAAGGCAACGGAAAGTGCGAGCCGTTCTCAGCTTTATCTGGTATAAGCGCAGACATGAAGAAATATAATATTATTTACAAGTTAATACTCCACATCGTATCGCTTAATCCGTGGTAATAAATTCTGAAAAAAGTCCTCATTACTACTAATATAGTAAAACAACATTACATAAATACATATTCAATCAGCGAGTTCGCTGTAAAATGAATGAGTAACAAAACAAACTGGCTTATAGGGATATGGCCAAAGGGAGCAAGCGGAGGCGCGTTAGTGATAACTGATAACCATAGCATTATTAGCAAGCGTAAATACAGTAAACGTTGGTTTCCTCTGTGTTATAATAATTGATTGCCTTTTACGAAGCAAAGTTGTAATTTAATGGCCCTTTCCTAAGTAGACGCGGATATCCTGCTCCTATGTAATAGAGGCGAAAGATGGAATTTAGGTTCTTCAATTAGAATATTTAACATTTAAATTTGGAAGATAATGTCGAACTATCTACGATATAACGTACAATCACCATAAAATTTAGATAAATATAGAATGAAGACTATAAAAGGACATAGGGCATGTTTCATGCCTCCGTTGCTTAAATGTCGGGTTGAGAGCCCTCTGCGCTCACCAATTGTCCGGGTAAGGTTGTCATAGCCGTCTGAGGCTAACAACCAAAGTCACACAAAAAAAAAAAAATTTCATGCCTCAAAAATGGAGGATTCAATGCGGACAAAGTGGCGGGCAGAATCTAGTATCTAAGATCACTGACACACGAAAGCATACACAGTGAATTAATAATTAGATAATTGTCATTTAATATATATGTACACTCTTAAATACTATTACAAAGCTTATAAAAAAAAAGGAACAAAATAAATAAAGAAAAGAAAGAAGTTACACAGTTGATTTACTTCTATAAATCATGAACATTAGTACAGGTCTTTAAAATGTTGAAGAATTAACTTGCCCCATACATAATAATTAACTTGCAAAATAAAACCTTTATTATGTAAGTCATAGATCATCACTTCATAATAAATATAGCATTGCCACTATCATACCTGAAACAAAATACGATTTCGATTTGATTTTGTTCTGTTGTATCTAATCATTGTTAATAAAAAATATATATTTAATTTACACTTATTAGAAAAAAGGCAGGAACATCGATGACTGATAATTATATGTATGTGTTCTAAGCTCATATATTTACTTGAAGCTTCCTACAACACACTCACGACTGTCTGAAACGCATGACATATCTATTTATCAATAATTACTCATTCTAAATCGTTCACTTTCTCCATCCAAATTAGCCAGTCTGCCAAGCATGCTAAGTACTCATACCGAGTATAGCAATTTCATATGTGTGGTATGTAATTTGTGTATAAATTGGTTAGATTGTGCAACCGCGGACAAGAGGCCGATCAAATGGCTGATTCAGTCGTTATTTTGATTGATGGGTTCCAATGAAAGTGTTGTACGCGTTCGATGTTGTCAATTCGAAGCGTGAAATACGATTTGAAACTACCTGTTCGCTTTACTTAAATAGATTGGCGTATTGACTGCTCGAATAGGGCTTTAAATTAAAAACGTCGATTGTATTACTAGCGGTAAGAAGTCCAATAAATTGATGCTACATATGATTTATTAACCATTTAATGAATATACATACCTTATATATATATACTTATATAGGAGTTGGTTACACTATAAATAACTCAGGACCTTTCCGTTGGATTTGTCTCCACCCGGTATAACAGAATAAAAAACAAGGAATAGTTCACAAAAAATAAGGTTAAAGGTCGCCAAGTCAGCTTAGTATGCTATAAAGATGAATTATGATTTAATTATGGCCAGGGAATTCTACGATATGTTAGACGATATCAGCTGATTTATCAGCCATTGGACGTCTAATATCTCAGTCCATCCGTGATCATGAATGCTGTAAAGTATTCGAAACGTCGAGATAGCAGAAAATCAAGTAGACGCGATAGATTCCTTAAACGTAGTTTTATTTCATAACTAGCCTTTGCTCGCGGCTTCGCTGCAACCAATAATCTAGAGCTATCAAATAAAAAGTTGCATCAAAATCTACCATTTTGCGTGACGCGCAAACAAAAAACAGACAAAATGCTAAAAAAATCGTTTTGTGTTTAGACACACCTAAATAACCTGATACAGTCATTTTTTCTCAAATATCTTGAATGTACAGACACAGCTCTGTTACAGATTTATAATAGTATAGATGAAGATAGAAGATATAGATATAAGACGTATGTATGTTTATCCGTGAGTCACGCCTTAACAAATATAAACTTGGATGATGGGTAGATAGATGAGACAGTGTATTAACATATAGAACTCAAAAAAAAAAATAGTTTAATTATTTGTTTTTATTAATTTTTGGCTTATATACCAACCAACTGAACAGATTTAAACAAAATTTGGTATACAGACAAATTATAACCTGGATAAATACGTAGAATATATTTTACACCAATAAGGAGTTCCTGTGGGATACGGCTTAATGGATTAGAATATTGAAGTCCACGAAGACGTACAAAAGTTCATAATAAATATGATGTCATATCGTTAAAAATCACATTTGGCTCATTGTCCTAACACCACAAATTAATTTTCATTCGAATTCAAATGGTATTTCTCTCTCCATCATTATACTGCGTCACGATGTATTAATTGTAGAATAACATTATCTAAGCCTCATCATTTGTAATTCAAACAACTCGTATATATTCAACTATAAGTCACGATACAGACATTACTGTAAGTACTTAAAAGGAATTATGTTAAAAACATACGCAAATCCTTCACGAGAACAAATCTATTATAACAGACGAACCATCGTTCCTTAAATCGAACAAATAGTCTTTTAGAATCTGTTAACCAAAAATCATCATTATTACATTGGGATAAGGTCCAATGAAGTATAATAAAAATCCGTTGGAGTTCTAGTTTTTTGCGGTTTTATAAAGGAATATAAACTTTATGTCATGGGAATAAAGACATTTCCAGAATATAATTTCAATGGTAGCGAGTTAACGCAGCAAGCAGGTGATATCACACCTTGCGCAGTTTGAGAAGCTGCAGATGTTGCTTCAAGCACAGTTAAAAAATAAACACCGGTTTTTTTATTACATCCATCCATGTTTCCTCCTTTAACGTCAATAGTCAATAGTTTATAAATGTCTTTGTCAAATTTTATCAGGCACTCCATAATGCTTCCATTTAAAAATTAACTCGCCAGGTCTTCGCCTTACACACTCCACTGCTAAACGAAAGTAAGATTAAGAACTTAGTTAATTGTCTATTAGATTCACGGTTGATTTCAGAATATAAATTAAAATACATCACTCTACACACACTCTAATGATTTATATGCAAAAACTGCTGTCTCACACGAACTATTATTTTTTCTCTCATATATTTTTCTGGTTTCAGAACTATACAGCTAAATTTCATTATGATCGGTTAAGTATTTTTAGCATGAAAGCGCAACAAACATAATAAACGCACTTTCTCATCTATACTATTATAAAGCTGGTACAGTGCTGTGTCTGTACATTTAAGATATTTAAGAAAAAATACTGTATTAGGCTATATAGGCGTGTTTAAACACAAAACTATTTTTGTAGAATTTTCGTTTGTTTGTTTGTTCGCGCATCACGAAAAACGGTACGGATTTTGATGCAACTTTTTATTTGATAGCTCTTGATTAGACTTAAAAACTGGTATACAGTATGTCTCGCTACTGCATCGGGACCAGAGATATAAACTAAAAACTAGCTATAGCCAAAAGCTAGTACCTACCTACGTCCTGTTAATTCTCGGGTTATAACCCATGCATGCAGGTTTATTCTCTATCTTCATTTGATTTGGTAAACCAGATGAAAATAAGTTGGTATGAATTTTATTCTAATCAAGTAAACGAGACAAAAAATCTTAATATAGTGGCTATGTAACAATAATCAGGTTTATTATAATAAGACTGTCGATAATAACCTCACCTGGTTGCAATTTGCCGTGTGGGGCCGGCACCAAGAATAACTCCACCCCGTCTCTTCCGATGGGAGTCGTAAAAGCCGACTAAGGGATTACCGAAGACTGGGCAGCAGCGTTCCCCTGAGTACTAAAAACATCCACTGCGATTGCCAACCCGCCTGCCAAGCGTGGCGATTATGGTAAAACCCCCATTTTTGGGAGGCCTATATCCAGCAATGGACGATGAAGGGCTGATGGATGGATGGTTGCAATTATGGAGGTGTTAATGACATAAGAGTTACGGAAATATTACAGTTATCAAGTATTGTTATTATTGGCTTGGAGATGTCTTTTGTTGCGGTTATAATAGGAGATAGCCAACCAAATAATTACTCATCAGCGAAATGGTGCTCAGTGACTTGTTAGTACTTTTAATATTGATGAGTCTATTTAGCAATGAGGTTTGGTCACCTTCTCACCAGGTGAAAAATGACATGGTATACGTATTGGAGGTCTTATACTGCCCTGCCACTTGCTGGTGAGCAGAAATATTTTATGAATTACCTATTAAAGTAGCTAGGGACCCGATGAACTAACGGTCTTCGCAATAAAGTAGTCCAATTTGGCAGATGTCTCACTAAATGCCTCTGTATGTGTGTAACCTTTTAATTCCTACAACATTCTTTACACAGTATTCGATTTCGAAATTTGTATTAGATAGTAGTATCTGACACGGCATCACGGCCCACGATTTTTCAAACAGCTTTGCTTTCTTATGAAAAATCAATTTCCCTTTCACAAGAATCTTATGCATCATTAGCATTCACACACTTTCGTTTTCACCTGATCTATTCAAATGCGACAGTATTGATCATAGTATGTTATGTGTAAATGGAAATATTATAGGATGAACGTCAAAATACTGTCGTAAAACGATCTTTACGACTGCTGTCTGTATGTGAGTTTCGAAAGCCGAAACAGCGACGGTGAATTTCAAAATAACAAACAATAGACTCTTGATTTCTAAAGTTCAAGTTTGACAGTTACTTGGTGACTTAGAGAAGGTCACGAATTTGCTCTTAGAACAAGGATTTACCACATCGCTCGTTAGTGCAGACTCAAACGTCAAAAATAGAAATTGGCGCAAGATAATCAGCGCAACTTATTTTTCTTAAAAATTTGTATTCGGAGACTTAGTTGTTATTCTGTATACGTCTACATGCTTAATTTCGAACTCATAAGTCATTTAACAAGAATTCATTATTATGTAGTTCATTATATTAAGTCAAGATTACGATTTTTCAAATTTCAAAAGTAATTTTACAAAAAATCATTATTATTCAAGATTATGATTTTTATTTAATTGAATTGAAACATTGGCTATGTTGATTTTACTCCCAGAAATCTCTAGTAGCAAGCAGGGAGTCTGGACATGTGCCAGCAGGTCCGGCCTCTATTGCCTTGAGGCTAAGTCACACAGGCAAAATATGCTTACGCTTACGGAAACAAAACGCATATTAAGGTCACAGCTTTGTTTAACAACTCTTTAAAGACATTTAGACTCATAATTAAAGAGTGCTTGCTCATTTTCATGACCAAAGCTATTTGAAAGTTAATAATTATTCTGAACAATTGCAGTTCAAAGCGATCGTGTGAACGTATCTTCTCACAGTGGACATAAAATCCCAGGTGACATCTCCCAGTGAAAGTTGTGAAAATGCATTTTGATTATCTTATTGTTCTTTATATTTACTTTAAAGGAATACTGTCGCTTTCTAATATTTTGTAGTTGAAAAGAGTATTCATGCGGATTGACAGATCGTTAACGAATTTCATATTTAAATTTTATGGGCTTGTGTAAACTGAGACAAATTAAGATAAATGGTTTTGTATGTTTCGATGATATTGGATGATAGTGCTATTTTCAAAAAACGCACAACGTAAATCCAGAGTCGACATTGATATTCCTTTTCTTTGCTTTCGGGCAGCTGTCATCTGACTTTCACAACCCAAACAGATTCCTGTTTCATATAACCGCAAAAAAAAACAACTTTTTATCAGAAATGAGATTATTAGTGGAACATTTTTTTATACACTGTTCATCCATGAGGTGTATGGTAAATAAATAAACATATTTCCGTTAAAAATTTCCCGAGTACACACTATCTATATTTTCAAATAATTTCAAAAAATTTAGTTACGAGCCTTACATAGAAAGGGGACGAAATAATATAATTTACAAATAAATACATACTTATCATCAAACGATCTCCCTTGTGGGGTAGGCAGAGAGAACAAAATGCCAAAAGGCTCTATTCTTGGGATGAGGAGATACATCTCTCACTTCCTCAACATTCATAATTCTCTTCACACACCCGCCGGGTTTGGAGACTCCTGACTCACCTTTAATAGTGTTGGTCTCCTAAATCCTTCCACTTTCGCATTGTATATCTTCTTAGCCGATCGCTCGTCCGGCATTCTTTCCACATGCCTGAACCATTGGAGCATTCCCTTTCGCATCTTTACACCAATACTCTCTTTCATACTTCTCACACTCTCTTACGTCTTTACGTCTTAAATTCAAAGTTCCAAAACCCAGAATGTACTTGAAGAGGTCAAACATAAACCTTTTTATGGCATCTCTATTATTGCTACTAAATCTAAACCTATAAGCAACATCTATTTTAGATTCTTAAATAGTATAAACAAGCTATAGCAACAACCTACAGAAATATTTAAAGTGTGTGCAGGCATCGAAGTTCACAAAAACATTAGTCCATTCCATTACCAGTGCGTGACCATTTAACAAAGACCTCTTTGTTCAAAACAACAAAAATGACCCTGGTTTTTTGTTTAACCGAGCAGTTTTCTTTTTTCGTTGCTTGATTCGTTTAGGTCACTGTAATATGGCCGACAACACAATGCTAGTCGTTAAAGCTTGTCATTCATAATTTGTATAGTTATTATACTCTAAAATTATTATCAAGGATCTTGAAACTAATTGGCTTAAATATATTAAGTGATTATTATTTTATATCTACAAACAGGCTATGCCGCCATAAAAATATTACATAGTATTTTTTATAGGACAAGAGAGATAGTACAGAGAGCCTGAATATTTTACAAGCCTGTTGGGAAGAGATTAAAGCCTACAGACACTAGTTACATAAGGTGCATTACTAAGGCGCCATCATTACGTAAATTGTAATGAAAAGAATGAAATTATAGTACTCGATGGTGAAGAGAAAACTTTCAATAAAAATAAGGATGTGCAGGCAAAAGCTTTTATTACAATATTGGTTACGTCTCTGGTCCCCGATGTAGTAACGAGATAAATCGTATACCAGTTTTTAAGTCTAATCACGAGCTAAAATTTAAAAAAATGCATCAAAGTCTGTTTAGTAGTTTTTGCGTGATCCGCGAATAAACAAACAGACAATAAATCTTAAAAAAATGTTTTGTGTTCAGACACGCCTATATAGCCTAATACAGTATTTTTTTCTAAAATATCTTAACAGCTCTGTTACAGCTTTATAATAGTTAGGATACATACTAATACGAGAACAATTGACAGAACAGCTAGTTAGAAAAGAAGTGTGAAATAACAAGATAACAGAAAAACAAATGTGGATATCGTTTTGGAAACATATAAAATTTACATAAATATATAGCTACATAGACTCACGCCTGTTTCCCAGAGGAGTGGGTAGAGACAACGGATTGCCACTTGACATATAACATCCTTCCGCTGTCCACATTTATAGCCATGTAATAGTAACATTACAGGAGAAACTATAAGTCCATTATGATTATTGATTCTTTTTTTTTTATTGCATGTAGTGGCAGTCGAGCCACGGTCCATCTGATGGTAAATGGTAATCGTCGCCCATGGACTCGACTATACCGAGAGTATTGTCAAGTCGCTGCTCACCAATTCATTTCACAGATATGAAATGAAATATAAACGGCTATCTCCTGCTACAGCCAAAACGCAACGATGTGCTTCATGGTCGGTCACACGGGAGATGGTGGTACCAACCCGCTCTGGCCTGATACCAAGTGAGTACTCCCACTTCGTACCCAGCCCTACCACCAGTCATGCAATGGATGATAATTGCTTACTTATTTTTATAACTTGACCAACTTGTTATCAGAACATCCTTGCAAATGGAATGGTGTATAGTAGGTATAATTATAAGTAACTAAATTCTACAATTCATAAATCTATATAAAATTTACCTACTATTGTAAAGCTGTAACTGTCTGTGTATTATAAAGCTGTAGCTGACTGTACATATATTTTAGAAAACAGTATTAGACCTGTCCGTGTGGTGACGGACTAAGAATACAAGTGTCGCCACCCCATCCTTTCCCGCGGGTGTCGTACAAGGCGACTAAAGAAATAAGCATTTATCACCCATTGCATTACTGGTGGTAGGGCTGGGTACCAAGTGAGAGTACTCACTTGTTTTCGGACCCGAACGGGTCGATAAAAGCGTCTCCTGTGTGACCGGTCATGAAGCACGTCAGTGTGCTTTGGCTGTAGCAGAAGATAGCCGTTTATTCTTTCATTTCACATCTGAGAAATGAAATGGTGCACAGCGGCTTAACAATACTCTCGGTATAGTTGAGTCCATGAGCGACGGTTGCCAATTACCATCAAGTGGGCCGTCGCTAGTCTGCCATCGTTAACAAAATAATACTATGTATACGTCACTAAAGATCAAACATTGTTTTTTTTCAGAATATGTAGGTACTGTACACGCATTACGCAATAACTACTAAATGGATTTTGATAAAACTTATTTTTATATTTTACATCGTCACTATATCGGGAACCCTTAATTTTGTTTAAAAAGGGAAGTTACGTGGTTTTATTACGTCCGTCTGCGCGTAAATTATTCGCAATTATACAATTACACAGACATATAAACCAATTATCAATTCTTAACTAATAAAACCTC
Source organism: Leucoma salicis (assembly GCA_948253155.1). Lineage (NCBI taxonomy): Eukaryota > Metazoa > Arthropoda > Insecta > Lepidoptera > Erebidae > Leucoma > Leucoma salicis. Next base: position 7,221,331 of record OX411825.1, read on the forward strand.
ACATAGCTCATTAAACGTGGCTACGAATTGTATTAAGATTTATTAAGGAAACCTTGGAAACTGATCTATATGGTTTGCAGTTACCTGACAAGATTTTATTGACACTAAAAATGTTTAACAGCTTCAGATTTTATGCCCATGCTAACGAAAGCGAAAACATGATCAAGGATGTGGAATTAATTAATAGAAATGGATTTGGAAATAGCACGTGTCTTGATATCTTGAGTTAGAGGTCTTTTATACGCATATGTCTGTGTTTAAAGTTCTCACTCGGGATATCCTTAATTCATTAAAATAACGACAGTAAATATCAGTTTTCGATTCTATGCCTGCATGACATATTTTTTTTTTAATAAACCAATATAATTTATTTTCTGAATCCATGCTTCGTATTATTGTATATTTATTAAACCATGTTCAAAGTAGTAAATACTGAAGTGAATACTTGTATAAACGTAACTTTAATTAGAGTTAATAAGACATTTATTTATCATGTCATGTAGTTCCCACAGGATGCGGATAATGACGACTCCAGGATGTTTAAACATTCTCGCACTTACAAAGTTGCTTTTAAACCCTATAAATATACCTAAGCCTCACACAATCGACCACACAATATGTATATTACTGTTCCGTTTTTCTGTGATGAAGAATTTGCATCCGCGATAGTAATAATTTATCGATAACTTTCATCTTGATAGCGGTTATTATAAATAATGTAAACAAGTTGCAGAGACATTTATAGACCGAGCCCCTATTGCGTTATTAATAAGACAAACATAACATTTTGGATATAGTAATTAATGCATTTAATACTGATTGGGTGAGCAAACATTAAATTTAATGCTTTAAAAGAATTGGTTAATGTACAGATTCGGCCTTGTTGGAATCTTGTTATGCGACTTTGTAACTGTTACTATTTTTTTGAATATATTTCACTAACCTAGCTATCGCATAAGTAAACTTTGTATAATAATTGTGCTAAGTTTTGTTAAAATAATATTATTATTATATTCCATCCATCCATCAGCCTTTCAATGTCCACTGCTGGACATAGGCCTCCCCTAGAATGGGGGATAATGCCGTAATCGCTACGCTTGGCAGGCGGGTTGGCGATCGCAGTATTCGCAGTGGATGTTGTAATACTCGAGGGAGTGCTGCTGCCCACTCCCCCGGTATCAGTCGCCCTCAGTCGGCTCTTACGACTCCCGTGGGTAGAGAGGGGTGGGAATATTCTAAAGCCGGCCCCACGCGGCATTATATTAGCATATTTTAAAGAACAAATTATTTGTAAAAGTGGAAAAATAGAGCTTCACTGCGAGCAGGATTCGAACCTGCGTGTCCTGCGTCACATCCATCGGATGTATTTGCGTACATTTTATTCCAATTAAAATTACATATGATAGGTGGCGTGGGTTTTAAAGGCATATTTAAGTAAGAATTGTATTAGTATATTTTTAGGTTCAAGGTCACTTCAGACGAACATATTATCTACTACTAAAATATCCTTTACTACTTGCTAAGAGTTTTAACATATTGAGAATAATGAAAGCGTAAAAAGTTTTTAAATATTAACTACATATATTTAACTTTTAACGGTTCAACTACGTTGCAGCAGCTGTGGTCACGGGCTTACTGGAGAGGCTAACTACTTCACTTTTATGATACAGTTTGTAGGGTATATTGATCAGCACATCACTCACTATATTGCGAGACCAATCGTGAAAGTATCCTGCTACTAATATTTTAATTACATAGGTGGATTATAACTAATCTAGTGGCAGAATGGACTAGGCCAGGAGCTACCAACAATATTTTAGGCATTCGGCTAAAATAAAATTGATTCCATCCATCCATCAGCCTTTCATCGTCCACATCGTACACACATCGGCCTCCCCGAAATGGGGGTTTTACCATAGTCGCCACGCTTGGCAGGCGGGTTGGCGATCGCAGTGGATGTTTTTAGTATACAGGGGAACGCTGCTGCCCGGTCCCCCGGTAACCCTTAGTCGGCTTTTACGACTCCCATAGGAAGAGACGGGGTGGAGCTATTCTTGGTGCTGGCCCCACACGGCATAAAATTGATTCCATCCATCCATCAGCCTTTTAAAGTCCACTGCTGGACATAGGCCTCCCCAAGAATGGGGGATAGTGCTGTAATCGCCACGCTTGGCAGACGGGTTGGCGATCGTAGTGGGTGTTCTTAATACTCGAAAGAGTGCTGCTACCCACTCCCTCGGTATTCCCTCAATCGGCTCTTACGACTCCCATAGGTGGAGAGGGGTGGGACAATTCTAAAGCCGGCCCCATACGGCATAAAATTGATTATAAACTTGTAATAATTACAAATTTTCTGAGCCTATCTATTGCTTAACCAAATAGTAAACGAATCTTAAAAAAACACATAAATTACTATAAGTAATGACAAGAAATAGTGATTGATCTACTATTAGCTATCAATCAACAGCAACAAATATACAGAGAAAGTGAAATTAATTTGAAGCCGACGTCAAATCTTTCAAAATAATGAGGTAGCTTATGATATTTTAATACGCCAGTTACAACTGAAGCGAGAACTGTCTAAAATAGTTTCTAAACGAAAGGTCAAAGGACTGTGTAATGTTTACTAATAAGTTATTAAATTTTTTGTCCAATGTACGTAATGATTTTTAAGAGTTTTACTTTCTGTGATCTGTGGTCTTTGACATCGTAATGTGTGTGTTAAGTATTTTTTTTTGCTTTCACACGACAAATGCTTTCACGCACAGCATAAAAACTAAATATTTAATTTGCTGCTATTTATCCGTTTAAATAGGTAACAGATTTTAGTCACCATTTTTACTAAAATATCTAAAATTATCAGAATACACTATCTATAAGCGATTATTCAATATTTTAGTAAAAAAATCGCAATGTAACGTTCATGGGAGACATCTTGCTATAATCGATGCTTGTCGCCCTAAATAACCAAAAGTCCCTAGAGAACCACAGCTAGTGCTCGGAGCTAGATTAGGCATTAAGCAATACTTTGCAAAATATAGCCTACTAGATTCTTCCTGCGACTTTATCCGCAGTTTGTTTTTAAATATAAACGGCACAATAATGACGTCTATGCATAAATTGCTATCCTTTTTCCCGGGATAAAAAATATCTTGTCTTATAAGAGGTGATCCATTTCAAGGTTCCCGACTTTTATAAAGAAAAAATAAAAAAAATCAAATTTAATGGAGAATGATTATTATAATTTGAAAGAACATTCTTTGGCATTTATTTTTTGAAGATTATGTCTGTCAAATGTTGGCCGTTGCTATGTCACAGATGGTCCATCCATTGAGTCCAATTTTCGATGACTCGTTCGGTCATTCGGATATGTTTCTATACTATAAGTACTAAATTTCATGACAATCGTGTTTAGTAGTTATGGCGTGCTATTTTTACGTAGAGATAATGTGCCGTAGAGACATTTATTTATAATCAGAAGTCCACTGAGACGAAGTCGTCGGCAGAATCTAGTTTATAATATAAGTAAGGACGATCCGCAAAGCGTGAAAAAGCTTCGAACCTACATGTGTCCATTGTGTGTATATACCTCACAATTGTTGTTCCTGGAATAGTGAATGGCATAAAAAATATTGAAAAAATTAAACACTATGCAGATGGCGCGAGTTCAGACCTTGCTGGTGGCTATAGATATTTTATTTCGAGTTCCTTCTAATAGCAATTTTAACTTAATGTATCAAAAAAAAAGGAGCACAGTAATGTTATTATAAACCCCTCAGGTTTGGAAAACTTACCTTTGCTAATTTATAGTCTATTTATTCAAGAAGGCTAAAAGTTATTTAAACCTCTGAGGGTGGGTGCAATCAGCAGATTAATTCGTGCAAGCCGAGATTGGCTGAAAAGTGTCTCCCTATAACTAATAAATAAATTGTTTTTGCCACCGATTATGTTACAACATCTTATTATTCAAAATATCACTATCGGGTAAGAAAAGGACTACTGATATTTCCAAGTGGTGAAATTAGTACGCACGTGAACAACCTCTAGAAGTGACAGTGGACTTGACGCAACATTACAAAACACATTTTCCTCTTCATGTAAAACAATTTCTTAGACTATGATCGATTATTACATGTGAGTGCGATTACATGCTGTTGTACTTGTCTGACTGTCATTGCATAAGTTAGATAAGGTAAAGATCATCGATCATCATCATAAATACGTTTATTGATGAGGTCAGTCGCTGTCATTGAACACAGTGCATTTATATACATATCGTTGAAGATTCTTAGGAAAATCGAAACCTACTTAGTGCGAGGAAGATTACAGGCATTTCTTCATCATCAACGCTTCAATGGTGCATGAGATTGCTTTACAAAAAATATTTATTTACCCTATGAAATTAAGCTGCTTCTGGGAATCTATCACGTATTCTTGATATCCGTGACAATGAATATAAGTATTCGAAAGGTCGGGATAGTAGGAAATCAAGTAAACGCGATAGATTCCTTAAACGTAGGTATTTTTATTTTGCAATGTAATATTCGCGTAAATATCAGAAAATTCGCTCTTCTTTGCGTCTTCAATGACTCAGAGAATATAAACGATTTAGTAAAACAAAACAAACTACTGACCACAAAAACGAATGTAATTCGCAGTCGTGAAACTTACATTAAGAGCAGCAAAATTCACCTAAATGACACTACTTTTATGCTTAAAGATATAAAACATAGGTTATACAAATTTACCCACCAAAATCTGAGCTTAATAGGACCATCAAAATCAAATAAAACTACGCACTTGGTGCAGCACTAAGGGGCAAATTGCGCTTTCACCAACGCATAGTCGGAACGACGTGTTATGCTTTCCAATCTGCTGCACTTAAGAAGGTTCAGATAAAAGTTATGGATAAATTTCCAAGGTACTAGAAGTGATTCTGGAGGAATTAATTTGATGACTATATCGTAAAAAATGGAAATCCGTGTAAACTTATTTTTCCCTTATCCCGTGAAATGACAACTAATTTGTAACCAAATAAAAAACTTATAGAGGTATACTAAAGAGGTCATATAGGTACCTAATAAGACTTCTGTGGAAATATTCTACAGCGGTTCATCCACTTAAACTCGGCACACTTATTCACTTGTCTAAAGTGATCGTAAATAAATTAAGCCCTTCATCTTCAGAAAGTACCAACATGATCATAACATAAATTCAAAAAAAGAATCTGGACCGCTTCCAACGACCTTGGGCTCCTTGAGAACGCTCGAGTTTTAAATTATAGAATGGCCTACTTTAACCATAGGAAAATTACTGATTGTGTCTACGGCAGACGCCATCTTGCAGCTATCTATTATTGAAATCTTATGTCATATTGTACGTGGTTTTGGTACCATATAATTTTGTAAAACGTGTACAACCATTTTATTTTAGGAAAATAATTGCATCTATTACATAATTTTCACTTTAAAATAACGTAATGTTATAATGTAAAGATTTTAAGTTGGTGGATGAAATAAATTGTACAAAAATATATGTTGTTGTAAAATAGATTACAAAGAAAGTTTCGAAATTATAATTCGATAAGTTTATGTTGTCTGTCAATTGTTGCATGCTAGTCTATTTCAGCATTGACCTATATAAGTAATACATAGTTATGATGTCATAGTGCGTGTTTCTGAAAAAATACTTCACAGCTGTCATGTTCGCGACGCTAATATTTGCTATTGATATAATTCTACATATAATTATACATATATAATATTGACGTCCATTGCAGGACATGGCTTCCCCGAGAGAACGCCACAATAAGCAGTCCTGTGCTGACTGTATCCAACGGGTCCCTGTAGCTTTGACCAGATCATCAGTTCATCTGTAGGGAGGCCGTCTGCTTCCGGCTGGAATTCGTCCAGCCTGCGCACGAGTCGATTTGTCATGACTCATGAAAAATAATTGTAGGCATGATTCAAGATCAAGTTGGGCGCTATAATTTTTCAAGAGGCTCTGTCACATTGTTAAAAAATAGCACCACTATGCTCCTGAGAATCCTGAGATTCCGAAAGTCATCCTCAAGAATAACGAATTTGAATAGCTATTGAAGTTCTTTGAGGATCGGCTTTCCACCTGCTCTCAAAGGCTCTATAGCAATGCCGTCGTCTCCCGGTGCATTCCATGCCTTTCTGATCTCGTACAGACTATGACTTGGGGATATCTTCGGCCATCGTTGGATATATCACAACAATAATTGCAGAATCAACATCCCACGTGTTGGTAATCTCGTGACATCAAATTTTCGCTTTGTGGCTCGGCCGCAGACAAAAGCTGGTTTATAGGTTATATCTCAGGTTTCCGATAATAGTTAGGATTATTAACACATAATTAGGATAGTCCATCCATCCATCCATCAGCCTTTCGAAGTCCACTACTGGACATAGGCCTCCCCAAGAGAACGCCACAACATGTGTTACGCTCATATGGGGGATAGTGCCGTAATCGCCACGCTTGGCAGGCGGGTTGGCGATCGCAGTAGATGTTGTCAATACTCGAAGGAGTGCTGCTGCCCACTCCCCCGGTAATCCCTCAGTCAGCTCTTACGACTCCCATGGGTAGAGAGGGGTGGGACAATTCTTGAAGTTCCGGTTCCTTACATTAATCAACATCAATACTATATAACGATATTATAGAGGAATTAAATTAGATCAATCGGTAGTCAAGTGGTTTTCAAACAAATTTCATGAACCCCACCTTATAAATTTTGATTAATGGAATATCGTACTTGGAAAGTTCAAACATGCAACAAATTGGATAGCCGATCGTAAATTGAATCAATTAAACCATAACACAAACATGTTTGCTATCGTCGCAAGAAGTTTTAAAACAAATGTTCAAAATTCGCATAAACTAGGTCGCGAATTCGTGTGAGAGCTATTCATATAAAAATAAATTACTATGATATGACCACCCAGACTTTAATAGCGGATTTGAATAAGCAATTCGCTATTAATATTTATTACACTATCTTTTAAATTTAGCTTCTTAAACATATCATTCTTACTATCTGTCTTAATCGTAGGCTTAATTGTAAATTATCGCCAATGTCTTAACATAGACAGCTAGAGGTTTTTAAGAGATAGTAGCACCTTGCTTATCTCAGCATGAATGGGCGAGGGCTCGATCGGGATAGTACCACCTTCTTACAAAAGATCAGCATGAAACAACGGTTGGTACTCCTACCGGAGGCCAAAAATATCCTGTCCTTATTATCCTTCTTATCCTCTCCTTTTTATCCTTCCTATCCAGCTTCTATTTCTTTGCTTGGAGATGGTGACGCGCGGGTGATGCCTCTTAGTGTTGCTAGCATATATAGCCTACACCACTACGGTAACCGCTTATCCTCTTATTCGCCACCCACGTAGTATATTTAAAAAATATTATGCTTCCAATCAACATACTTCCACGAGATGACATCAAAAATTATAAGTAACCATTTTGCTTTTTATGTGCATCACTTTGCTGGCGATAAGTGTTGCCTACATCAAAGATGATTTCTATCTATCTAGTAAATCATTAAAAATAATATAATAATAAAATCACTAGCAATATCAGATGTTATTAACGACTTAATTAAACCGTGGCAATAAACACGGAGACTTTAGTAACTATAAGCTTAGTAAAACATTAATGGGGGAAAATAACATAACATGAATATTATCAGCAGTACATTATTATTATTGCGTACATAAATGTACTGAAACTGTAAATTATAACGTTCAAAATTTAATTAATAGACAATAAAGTGCTGGACTGATGGAATGGAATGATATAGGCAAGCGGAAAGACTTTTAAGAAGATAGTATGAAGAACTCCTTACAATTTAGGGGTCTGTTCACTAGAATAGTAGCAGGCGCGAGATGAACATACTGTATTGTGGGCTTCCCTAACAAATAGGAAGATACTTTGGAACAGAATGGAAACATACCACTTTATCATAGTATGATGCTCTCGATGGGATGGGAAGCAAAAACCTTAAATTTTAATAACTAGCCGAATGAGACTTATGTCCATCCACAACCCACATCAAATTCGACACTATAGTTTTGCATTTCCGCTAGGCTTGCATCATATGACGGCGTAGTCGGTAGCGTAACCAACTTCCGTGCACGAGGTCGTGGGTTCGATTTCCACTCAGGCCAATTATTTGTGTGATGAACACAGATATTTGTACTGCGTCTGGGTGTTTTCTATCTATTATATGTATGTATTTACAAAAAAAAAACAAAAGTAATATATGTATTATATCCGTAATCTGGTACCCATAGAACAAGCATTAAGCTTAATTTGGGACCAGAGGTCGTTGTGTGAAAAATGTCCGTGAATATTTATTATTTATTTATTATTATTATATGGTACATTACATACTTACGAAATCTGATGGAAAATAATTTCTGTGAAACATTTTTCAAAAGCACGTTGATACAATCTGTTTTTGTACTGATTAGTAAAATCATCATCCAAATTCTAAAGAAGATATAGAAGGTAGTAATCAAGATTTATTACTACCAACAAATGCTGGATCAGTTGTTCGAAAATTTGTACGACGCCTACAATCCGACCACCAGGCTTACGTTTGTACGTCATAATGGACAATTAATCATTAGAAATCAGGAGAAGTTCCCACCGGCGCCTCAGTTCGACTACTTGGGAGAGATTGATAGGCTTGGATAATACTATTTATCACAACGCAACTATAAGATTGAGGTGCTACTGATTGCAGCTAGCGATTTCTCTTTTAAATTTATTCATATTAGTTTTGAGTCTATTAGACATTAGATTACTTCAGTAAAAGGAAGTTATTATTTATATGACGTCTAGTTATTAATCAATATGTACTAGGTTTTAGTAGCGTAAAAAAGGTATTAACAATGTTCTATAAACCTTATGATGGAGATGTTTACATATCATTATAACGAATACAGATAACCATACATATATTCTTGCCCCAGAATTCTGATATATTTCTTATTTCTGTGGATATAGCAATTCGTCTCCTTCAGTAAGAATATAATATTAAAATAACAATAGTATAATAAAGAGCATTAACAGATTTTCGATGTTCTTCAAAAATGACACTTGTTGACAATTTCCACCTCAATACCAAAACTTTACTGGTCATTATTAGGGTTTATTATATTATTAGGGATAGGAATCGATAAATTCACGTATTTGTGTTAACGAATCTTCGAAAATTGGCTTTCCGTTACCCGCTTCTTTAAAGACCTCGGCTCAACAAAACTTTTTAATACATTAAACAGGCGTCTGCTGTGTGGGCCGTAGCCCTAAAGTAGATCAAGTACGACTAATTTTGTGTACGTCAATATCACAAAAGGCTGTGAAACTATTCTTGTTAAGAGCTATTTGTGATTTACTGTCCATTGTTCTTTAGACAATTGTAAAGGTTTTAAAATCTTCACATTTATTTTATACGAGATAATGTATCTACCTCGGTGCTCTAGCTTTAGTGCACGCAACGCAAAGCACTACACGGGTTTGAATCCCGGGTAGAGCCGACAAAAAGTATCGAGTTTGATGATCAGATTCTTATATACATATACTATATATGTGTATAGATCATTGGTATGAAATATGTAGTGTCATGAGCGTTGTTGAAAGGTAAAATATAGGTAATTATTAGTAGTTTCAAATATGTGATTCCATAAAATAAATAATAATAATACGGTGAAAATTACACGTAGTATAAAAAAGAAATTGATTAAAAACGGATTGCGTACATGAATCACACCACATCTATTCTCAACGTACGTATATCAACGATTACACTCAGATTGCAAGTCAATCAAATGATTGCCATCTCGATTCGATATTGTGTAACGTCAGTTATGTATTGTGATTAACAATGTGTGGTTATAGAATTAATTAAAAATAATACAAATTAAATGCTACCGTATATCCGTTTATTAAGTAACATTCACGTTGAAAGGTCAAACGATAAGTTCGAAAGTGGATATACAAAAATACAAAAAAAGGAAAGTATTATTTTTTAAAACGTTCATCAAATGTAAACCATGAATAGTTGATGAGTTACATTTTAATTGCCAAGCGTGCGTGTTCAATATATGGATTATCTCAAGGGATTGTAAAAATGTGTCATTTAGTTAGTTCATACAGAGGTTTTTACAGTAAACCGATCTTGACAGCTACTGCCTCGAGTGTGTGTTATGGACACCCATACGATCATGACTCACAGAAAAATAAAGAGAAACATTGTCTAGGAATCACACACCAGCATATTCTCTCAGACGATTCTTTTTTATCTGTACATAATGTTATTGTAAGTAGTTTGTAGAATACTATGTCAACCATCATCCATCCATCAGCCTTTCGACGTCCACTGTTGGACATAGGTCTTCCTAAGGTAACGCCAAATCGAGTAGTCCTAAAATACCGTGTGAATATTACAAATATATATTATAGCCACCTAAAACATCGGGTTCCGTTTAGCAAGACCGTAACTTCAAAATAACAGCGACTTAAACATTCTAAACTGTTTCACATCAAATTTATTTATCTAAAGGATTATCTTATCTAAAAGATAGATGTGCCACTACAATCTTAAGATGAATAAAAGTGGATAATACAATAGTAGCGTTCGCGTAACCTAATAAGAACCGATGACCCATAGATAACACACATTTCTTCCGCTCTCAATGGAGTATCAGCGTATAATATACCAGTAATTATGTTACAATTACAATCTAATGTAACAATTATGTATAGTAGAACAGCACTTACTGTTAGTTATTTTGTATTATGTAGTTCCTAATTGTTTTATATCGATCAAGATATAGAGGGTAATAAAATGGTTAATGTGAGGTCATTTGAATTGTATGTGCGGTGAACTTAATTGAATTTTATTTGAGGCGCTACTTTAAGATCGAATTATTAACTGCCTATAGTTAGGGAAGACAGGTTAGGAAAAGGGATTAGAGGGGTCCAGTAGAGAGATCCCAATAAATATCTGTATCTTCCTTTCTACAGCAAAAATACACCGCCCACTAACAGCCAAGGGTTCTTTGCAAATGAACATGTAATTTTAATACTATTAAACTACCATAAATATTTCTTTTAAGTAAAACTAGCCTGAGTTACCTACTTCCTTTAATAACATCCGCTATATTATATATTGAGAATTACGTCCAAATCAATCGTAGCCGTTTTGGAGATTAGTATAGTAAATTTTCGCTTATGTTCTTAAGAAAAGACTAAATTACCTTAAAGTTATATATTTGAGATTCTCACAACGAGCCCTTTTATTTGATATGTCACACAATATAGTTTACGTAACTTATTGTTTTTATTTTCTAATTTGTCTCCCAAAATTAGTCCCCATATTTAAATTAATTTATTTACATTACACGTTTTTATTTGGTTCACCGAACTTACAAATGTGTACCAAATTTCAACTCAATCGGTCCAATAGTTTCGGAGCAAATTGACTATGACAGACGGACAGATAGACAAATGAGTGTTTTGAAATAAAACTTCGTTTACGGAATATATCGCGTTTACTTGATTTTACTACTATCTCGATGTTTCGAATACTTTACAGCATTCATGATCACGGGTGGACTTAGATGATAGACGTCCAAGGCTGATATGTTATTTCAACGGTCTCATCTACCCACAGTATATGATTTTACAAAATTTTTGGTTTATTTATTTTAACCCACCTAATATTCGTTTAGAAACACAATTAAAATATTTACTTCAAATTTGTTATGCTTACAATGTATGAGACTTTAAGTTAGTATATTAAAATGAGTATAATACTCCTCTTTAAACTAACTTTTTTTGTTTTTATTTAGTGCTCAAAAATTCTACCATAAACTACCAATTACTACCAGTAAGAAGACAATCTTGGTTATTAGTTTATATTAGTAAATATCAGAAAGTATTAGACAAATGAGTGATTCAATTAGGGTTCCGTTTTATACTTTTAGGATACGGAACTCTAAAAGGTACTATGCCTTTTTCTAAAGCATCTTTTGTTTAGGTTGGAAGGGGTATGTTTTTTCAACAATTTATCCGTTAAGGAATTTATATCTAGTGAATAGGCATGAGCATGTAATATGCATATCAAAACATTAATTACAATTTTCACACATCACCCTAAAACACATAAAGGAGGAACAAGTTGTTCGTCTACCCAAATCGGTGTTACTTTCTCTCGTACTTTTGAATTACAGCTATTATTTCGATAAATTAATCATAAATTATAAGAATAAGAACGATAAATACATATTAAGGTAGAATAACTATATTAAAAGGCCAATCGTTATGATAATAAGGTTGAATTTCGAGATAATCGTCTTCAGGACAAGTATTAAATTTTACCTGTAATTTTTACTAGATTAATTTATTTGTAAATTAAATGAATATTTTATGGGTTAGCTACATAACGAGAATAGCAGAAAATTTTATATAATACGCAACGTAACGGCATTCATAGTAAAAAGCAGTTTATATATTTTGAGGACTACTAAACAAAGAGGTATATATTCAATATAAAAAAACGAATCTAGAATTAAAAAAAAAAAACATCTCCATTAAAAAAAAAACGTTTTTCTTTATTTTTCTCATTAGACATACTTATAAGGTCATGTGAACATTATGCTTTTTAGGAAAACAAATGGTTGCAACTACCAATATATATACAACACAGACATAGTCGTGTAATCCGTAAGCTCATAGACAGATCGTTGTACGCCGATCTGATAAACTTCACTTCGAAATATACCCGTCAGCCGGTGTTAGTAGAGACGATTTATTTCTAGTGTGGGTGTCACACCGTATCGTACCGCCCCCACGAAGATTTATTTACTACGCGTGTTAATTGACTCACATCTCGTAAAGATTATGTTAAGGTTCATATTGTTGGTAATAAGATCGTCGATAATGGTAGTATATTTATCTTTCAAATGGGTTGCATAAAGATTAGTAACGTACAGTTATTTATATGAGTAAGGTGGACTGTAGAAATGCGGTAGGTACTTTTAGGTCTAGGTGGTATTCCTTGATATTAGTGGAATGTTTTTTCTTTTTACAACCCATTACTGTGTCACAGGTGTGTCTACTCTAGAACGAGATAGATACAAGTTCTAGCCCGCCACAAGCCGTCAAAATAATGCAGGCATGCAGTTGTCCATACATTTTTTTTCGCGATAGACTTTTTATAATTTGTGATTTAATCAGATTTCGAAATGACAGAATTCAAAGTTGTCAGCTCAACTGTGGTTAAAACTCTTTTCTAGTCCCAGTCAATTTATTAATACAAATATATTAATAGCAATTACGACAATTGCATGCAAAATTTTCAAATGGGAACAAATTACAGTAGATAAGAAATTAGATATAAATAAATTACACTTCAGTGTGACAGTCGGCCCACTTAAACACGGCCCGCTACCAGTTAGAACGATTCATTATTATTGTAATTGGTGACGAGAGACCATGATAAAATACCCAAACTATATTTAACATCTCATCTAGAAATGGAATCAGTAGAAACTATAACTAAGAACTTTACATATAAGACACGTTTTCAAGTGAAAGGAATAGGTGAAAATGCATTACCAAATTATTAATTATTTTGAGTATAGGTTGAGACGAATTTAGTAAAAATATTGTGTGTTTGATATTCTTATTTATATTTTGAAGAGGAGTTTATATCTAAATGACTAACCTGATAAGTCAAAGTTGCATTCACTTGAGACTGTTATCGTCTAAAGAAGTTATAGTAAACATATTTACCTGTAAATAAAAAAAAACATTATGAATACATAAGTCGGAGCAACAAATCTCGAATTATAGAAAAAAACCATTAAAATTACAATTTCAATATTAACAAATTAAATATAAAGAACAAATTATTTGTGAAAGAGGAAAAAGAGAGCTTTACTGCGAGCGGGATAGGAACCTGCGTCCCTTCCGTGGAAGAGCTCTAGACCGCTAAGGCATCGCAGTCACTGATGGTGGCTCCCAATATCCTCTTTACAATTGCTTTTAGATGATTTCCGCTCGCAGTAAAGCTTCTCTTTTTCTACTTTCACAAATAATTTGTTATTTAAAGTTAGCTGTTAAGTATAAATTAAAAGTAAAAAATTCCATCCATCCATCCACCAGCCTTTCGACGTCCACTGCTGGACATAGGCCTACCCAAATTGGGGGTATAGTGCCGTAATCGCCACGCTTGGCAGGCGGGTTTGCGATCGCAGTGGATGTTGTTAATACTCGAGGGAGTGCTGCTGCCCAATCTCCCCGGTATTTCCTTAGTCAGCTCTTACGACTCCCATGGGTGGAGAGGGGTGGGACAATTCTAAAGCCGGCCCCACACGGCCAAAGTAAAAAATTGCAGAGGCGAAAGTGGTTGATGGTTCTTAAATTTTGAAACCGACAACTTACATGCGTATTGCAGACTGCAGGTTAATACCCAAAGGTTGCAATAAAGCATTGTTCAGCTTTGTTATACTTAATACTTATTTAATATAATAAGTCGCTATTCAATTTCACGAAACATTGCATGACCTATTTTACAGCAATAATATTATTACAGCAACATATAAAAGGTATGTTGAATTTTCACGTATTAAAGCTTTGCGTAAGAACAATTGCTGCTTCATAGAATACTGTCAGTGCTTTATCGTGCTATTTTGTAGTTATTACGACAACAATTATGGCCAATGCAAGTAACCGATTTTTGTATTGAAACCGATGATCACTAATTAATTGCTTGTCACTATACAATATGGGTATCAGCAGAATGAGCATTAAGTTGTTACCATCAAGTATGTTACTTTGCAAACATTAACACACGATAGATTGATTGCTTGCTTAGCAAGTGAGTATTCCCACTTGGTACCCAGCCCTACCAACAGTAATGCAATGGGTGATAATTGCTTACTTCCCTTAGTCGCCTCGTACGACACCCGTGGTAAAGAATGGGGTGATGACACTTGTACTCTTAGTCCGTCACCACACTAACTTTTTACTATTTTTTAAGTACATATCATACTTAATTAGATGAAATAATAAGATTCAGAGGTACGCTTAGGATGAGAACTCAAGCCATATAGGCTTTAGGTATACATAATTATGTAAATGTATTGTGTATTATTGTAATTAGATGCTCGCCTATTTAAGTAATTAGCTAAGTTAAGAAATAAAAATGAACAAATAAATTTGCTTCTTATCCAGACTAATATTACGTAATATGAGAATGTAACTGTTTGTGTGTTTGTTTAGTTCTTTTATCAATAATGCTTTTTGTCCGGCACTTATTTAGATAAATTTTCCAAATATGTATTCAAAACTATAAAATCAAAAGCTCCGTTACTGATATCCCTAAATAATAATAGCGAAATGAACCAGATGTGGAACCTCCCACGAGTCATTGTGCCCTGTCGACGCTCTTCAAGATCATTACGATACCACGGCAGGATTCAATTTAATTTAAATGAGTAACGGTCACTTTTTTATATTATATACGTTATTTCAAATGTGATCTCATAACTTAAGGAAATTTTACTATTTTTAGCTACACGTTATAATGATTGAACGAAGTACAAGAGGTAACAGATTCCAAACATAATATGTACTATCAAACTCTTATGAATAAATTATGTAGTCAAATTTTAAAGCTCCTTCCTTACTCTTCTTTACTTTTGTCAATAATAAATTTAAAAAATCAAAGGACATTAAATCTCTACGTAGTAAACTGTCATTAATAAAATCTGGTGCTTGAGTATAAGTACATACCTACACATTGCATCTCCAACTAGAAAATTTACTTATCGTGTACTAGGTACAATTTTTTTTTATACTACATAGGTGGCAAACATGCATGCTACTCACCTGACGGTAAGCGATTACCGTAGCCAATAGACATTTGCACCAGACACCAGACAGACACCACAAACCAGAACCATCACTAGCGTCAACTCCAAAGAAAGGGATTGAAGGTGGAGAGGACGGATAATAAGGAGAGGATAAGGAAATGGGTTGGGCCTCCGGCGCTCTCACTCACCATACGAAACACAACAGTAGCAGTATCAAATGTCGACACATGTCATGGCTGTAGTAGTTGGTTCTTATGACTACGGTTGGCTAAAGCTTCCCAAAGTTCTATTCCTGGGAAGGCCTAAATAGTTACTGTTTACTAAGGACAGCATATTCGTGTGACACTTAACGCAACGTCATTTAACTTGATATGATGGAGAAAGCAGGTCGTGTATCACTATATCACGGTTGATTGCTGATATGGGGTAGATAGTAAAATCAACCAGATTATGATAGGATTTAGATACAAAATATTGGTGGTGACAATCCATAACAAAACTGTGTATTGTATATTACTGTTAAGAATATAATTATAATTATAAGTGTATAATAATTACATTTCAATTTTGTTATGATATCAAACTTTGCTGAAAACTTAGCGAAAGTTGATTCATCGAATGGATGTTAGGTCACATAGCATAACTCTCATCTCAACCCACTTTAAAGACGCCTTCAGGCAAAATTATAATAGCTTAGTCACACTTTAATTACGATAATGTTGCCTAGACTTTTTTCGTTTAAAAACTTATGACATATTAATTTAAGCAAAAGCTGCACTTCTCAATAAAAAAAACGAGTGTGCTTTACACCACACGACTGAAGTAAAACCTAACAATAAATATGTATATATATTATTAATAATGTTAATTTAATAATAAGAAAGAGAGACAGAAAATGTGTGCTCGCACCTCTCTCTTGCCCTACTATAATATAGGAAACGTGACTCTCTCTCTTTATATCTTCACTATCACACTTTTCGTAACGCTCACGTCACGCATTCACCAGCTTACTCCCAAAGTCAAACGTTACGCACGTGTGCGACCTCGGGTGCTTAATTTTACGAATTTTTTGACCTATTTTTAATCAATAAATGTGTGAAAGTTTTAATTATTCATTTACTTCTTTTTCTAATCCTTATTCACATTATTATCCCATCGAATGGAATAAAAATACCCAAATTGAAGAAGTACAATATTTGAATGATATTTGAATGATTACAATATTTAATATTTAAATGAAGTACAATTTTTAAATAGTTTAATCGATTCACCTTTTGATACAGGTAAGTTGGCTAATAAATGATCATGGAATACTTGAATATTTCATTCAAGTACTAAATACCCACTGATGTCGCTGATATTGCGACAGTGGCGCGGATTTCGCTCGCGAAAAAAGTATAAGAAAAAAGTTGTTCATAATTAAAAGATCTACACTTTAATAATCGGTAAAATTTAATAAAATTTAACGGTTGGGGAGAAAATGGAGAAAAATAAAAAAAAGGGAGGAAAAAAAGTAAAAATTTTGCCTTTCGGAAGCAATAAATTGAAAAATATTGATGAAAAAAAAGTTTCAGATAAAAAATTTAGTAAATTTAATTTAGAAGAGAAAAGTCTCTACAATTTTTTGCCTAACACTAACCGTTCTCGAGATATCGAATTAAACGCGTTTTCATCGAAATGATCTTGAGCTGACCTCGCCAGAATCTCTCAAATTGGAATATAAGCTCAAAATACACCCTCCTATCGATCCTTCATAATCCCCAAACTACATAATTTTACGTTTATTTTTTCCCATTAATATCCGTAATTGCACTGGACTAGTACCAGATTACGGATATAATACATATTAAAAAAAATATTTTGTAAATACATACATATAATATATAGAAAACATCCAGACTCAGTACAAATATCTGTGTTCATTACACAAATAATTGTCCTGAGTGGGAATCGAACCCACGACCTCGCGCAAAGAAGTCGGTTACACTACCGACTACGCCACGAGATCTTTCGTACTTTTGTTAAGTTTCTTATTTCTTTTTTCTCGTCACCTATATCTACGACCTATACGTATTATTTGCCCTTACCACAAAAGCGAACGAGTGCCTCCTAATCCTAAAAGACCCCTAGGATAAAGCCCAGTGTGATTGACTAGCACTTCTTTTAGATGGTACCTTCACATCAATAAATAAGTAGTCTAGTGGTAGATCCTTGCTTATCCCAGCATGAATGGGCCGGCTCGATCGAGGAAGTACCATCCTCTCACAAAACAGCAACGTGTAACAACGAAAGTTACTCCTGCCTGAGTGAGAGAAAAACCCCCTCCCTATCCTCTCCTTAATATATTACTTATCCTCTACTTATTATCCATCCTACCCACCTCCTATCCCTATCCTTGGAGATGGCGACACACGAGTGATATTTTTGATGTTGCTAGCGTCTATAGGCTACGGTAACCGCTTACTATCAGGTGGGCCGTATGCTTGTTTGCCGCTCATGTAGCACGAAAAAAAACACTATAATAACATATAAATATATTCGATTTTGTCATTAAAAATTACCACCTGCATGTCATGTGTCACGTAAGCATCAGAAACAACGACGGTTTATGTAAATAATTTGTAAAGTTGTTTTGTTAGCGAAATTTACGACATAATGTTATACAATAATTGAATAATAGCATCACGCCTGTATTCCCCGAAAGGGTAGGCAGAGGTGTATTACACACCCACGACTCGCCAGCTATGTTTGAGTCCCACGTAATAGGGGGCGAGCCTATTGACGTCTACCGGGCACATTTCCAAACTCCAGGCTGCTACTGAGAATTTTTCTTTTTAGGAAAAAGCTCAATAACATTGCCCGACCCGGGGATCGTTAATTGTATAATCTTGGATATTACGCGATCCTTATAAGCAGTTAAATTCGAAGAATATTGGAATATAATTTCACTGGAATTATTGGCCAACTTGCGTGTAATATTAGGGACTTGAAGATTGCAGGTAAGGATAGAGGTTAAAGTCATAATTACATTATCAACTACCATTTGCATTAATTTTGGAAACAGAATGATGTGAGTTTTTTTTATAAATTACACATAAATATTTAAGCGTAAACAACTTAAATCGTAGTAAGATTGTAGTGAAAAGAAAAAAGGGATACAGCTTAGCTTTTTTTATTATTATTTTCAGTGTGTTCAGAACGCGTTGGTATTTAGTTTATGTATCAAACACCTGAATGGCAGCTACGTGTATGCCACCTATCATGATTCGAAAAATAAGCATTACAACGGCGTTTTATGACAACTCGCAATTCTTTTTGGCTTCGATTCCCGCGTCAAGTTTTTCGGTTAAAAAAAAAATTCCGGTTTTGTTTTTTTTTAAGGCGGGAAGACATGTTCCTAACCGCACACCCCGTCGTTAGGGGTAACGAACAGGGTAGTGGGGGGCCTTCACCCACTAAAAAAACCCGCCGTGTGCCATCTCTCCGCCTTTATTGGCGGGCCACTGGAACTATGTTACATTGCTTCGGTGGACGGTGGTTCACCCTCGTGCCTCGAATAGAACGTACAGCTTGCTGGTTTTTTTTATTGCATGTAGTCCAGCAGACGAGCCACGGTCCATCTGATGGTAAATGGCAACCGTCGCCCATGGACTCGACTATACCGAGAGTATTGTCAAGCCGCTGCTCACCAATTCATTTCACAGATATGAAATGAAATATAAACGGCTATCTCCTGCTACAGCCAAAACGCAACGATGTGCTTCATGGCCGGTCACACGGGAGATGGTGGTACTAGCCCGCTCGGGCCCGATACCAAGTGAGTATTCAAACTTGGTATCCAGCCCTACCAGTCATGCAATGGATGAGAATTGCTTACTTCCCTTAGTCGCCTCATACGACACCCGTGGGAAAGAATAGGGTGGTGATACTTGTACTCTTAGTCCATTACCACACGGACAACGGTCCTGCAGCCTGATCTCTCTCCGGTTACCCTTCCATTAGACTAAGAGAGTAAGAGGAAAAAAGAGTGCACTTGAGTTTGCGCATACACTAGTGCGCTATAAAAGCGTTTGTTGACACTGACCGTCGTGAACTAAATGACGGTCTGAAGATCATTATTATTATCGCATACACGCAGGAAAGAACGCAAAGTACATTCCTACGAAGATTATAACCATATAACTAAGACAAACCGATGACATAGATTAAATTAGGTACTTGAATGGATCTTGTTACTTCTTAAGCTTTTACAAGTGATACGAAACCTGTTGAATGCTAAAGCACGGAAGCCGTTTATTCAACAAGGAGTAAGCACTCAAAATAGACATTGCACAATAATAGCGCCATCCCGTGCCTATGTGAAGGAAACAGGTCAAGTTATTATTAACAACAGAACAATTAAGCGGTGTGCCGCATTAAGGTACGTGCACACCAACGCAGTGCTGTATTACTAAGCTAAGGATGCATCCTTAACCCACCTATATAGAACTGCTTGTTTTTGTTTTAGATTAGTAAGGTAACTGTTGCACCAGAGCTAATAAGCATAAGCATATATGCATAAGTATTAAAATCAAGCAACTGGAATAGTAGGTTTTAAACTTAGCAACGTATCATATTCGTATATAAATATGTAAGTACATGCAGCATTTTAAACTGATCGTAGGTCAGGGGAGCTAGCAAAGACAGTGGTATCGAGTTCAATTCCCAGTCCAAGGAAATATCAGGCGGAAGCCTGCATGCTTGGAGATTATCTCGACGAATTGTAAACTCTTCCTATTTAGATGTCACGGCATATTATTTAGTCCCTTAGGCGATTATCACGCGGCCTTGTACTGGTGTAGCTATTATTGTACGTTTTATTTAAAAATTAAATTAGTGATTCATATTACTCTAAAAGTCTGCAAAATTCGATTTCGTATAAATTGTGACGGACTAAAACCAAAAGTGTCCCCACCTCATTCTTTCTAGGGGGCGTCGTACGACGATTATCGCCCATTGCATTGCTGTCGGTAGGGCTACCACGTGGGCGTACTCCCTTGTTATCGGACCCAAACGGGTTGGTACCACCGTCTCCCGCGTGACTGACAACGTAGCACTTCGATGTGTCTTGGTAACAGCCGGAGATATACGTTTATTCTTTCAATTCATAACCTCGAAATTAAATGATGAGCAGCGGCTTGAGAGACTAAGATGGTAGAGTCCATGAGCGACGCTTACTACATAATACAATAAGAAATAATATACAAAAATCACCTTGTCTGCGTATTACAATGATTTGTGTCGTCTTGAAATATTGTTTACGTTACAATCGGTAAAAAAATTGTACGGGTGTATCCTCATTGTGGTGTCACCTCATAGCTTCTTTTGGCAGCCCTAAACACATAGCTGTTAATATAATAATACTAACTGCGAGATTCACCGTACGAGCTATTTCAGCAAAGATCACTAGGCTAAGCATTCGCTTGAAATACATGTCACACATATTCAGCAACTCATTCTATAATAGTAATACGTTTATTTATATCATCAACACGTTGCTGACTCACTGTACCAGAATGATCTCCGTATATCGGGCTGGTATATTGCAAAAAGTAAATTGATATTGCGTTAGCAAGCTGAAGTAGAATAATGGGTAGGCCACATCGCTCAAATGACCGACAAGCGGTGGGGAAGAAACGCGCTCAAGTGGCGACCACATATTGGACAGCGCAGGGTAGAACTGTCTTTATCAAGTAATATAGGTGAGTACAGGATCTCGCCTTGTGGCGTTCTTTTAGTGAGATAGATAGATAGAAGAATGAAATAATTTATTTTTAGGCTACTAGATTGGCAAATAAGCATACAGCACACCCACGGTAAGGGGATAACGTAGAGTAGACTATAGATAGACCGTCTTTAGTGTACGGTATCCTCCGCAACATGCAACAAAGGCAAACATAATTTGCTTGTTACCAACTGCAGGGAAAGAGATTTTATTATAAGTACCAACTCAACTGAACTCGTAATTGAGTATTTTTTTTTTTTGTTAAGGCGTGAAAATCTATACCTAACCGCACACACCGTAATTCGCGGCAACAAACAGGGTAGTGTGGGGGCCCTCACCCAAAAAAAAACACAAAATAAACGCACCGTGTGCCGTCTCTCCGCCTGTATTGGCGGGCTACTCGAACTATGTAATGTTACATTACTCCAGTGGTTCGTAATTGAGACCTACAACTTGTGAAGAATTTTCATAATATAAGTAATAGGTATGTAATAATATTATAAACCAGTTTTTTGATATTATCTCAGGTTCCCGGTAACGGAGCAAGATAAAATATAAACCAGAGATTTAAGTCTAATGAAGAGCTTTTAAACAAAAAAAAAAAAATCGCCGTCCGGTTACTACTTTTTGCGTGACTAAACGACAACCGAGTTTAACCAAGATTTGATTTTCAGATAAATTAGGACCCGCATAAGATTAATTTTATCCCGATAAGGACAGTTACTATGGGGTACAGCTAAATGATGAATCACATATTACTGACCCAAGTTCACGCAGGCAAAGTAGCTATATTCCTGATCCTAATGTTTATAGTTATTCCCTCCAAGTCCTTCGGCAAACAATGCCATATGCCCACAATATGGCTCACATAGTAAGCGATGCATGTGGGTGATTTGTCGTTATAAAATAAAGCAATAAACTTTCTTGAGAACCACAATTTATTGATGTTTAATTCTCATTTCTCGAACATATTAAGAAGGTTGGGAACTTAATATCGTAATTAATTAAATGCATATTAAGTAGAATAGGTTTCAGAGGTTAGGATATACAATTAATTTAGTACGTCTGATATTTATTACCTACTAAGTTACAGAAAAATATAAAATAGCAAGCAGTGCCCCGCAATTTCACTCGCCTTTTAATTAATCTAATATCACAATTTTCATTAGGTATTTTTTTTTTAATTAAGCACCATCTATATGTCATATTACATTGCAGCCCATTTATAATTTCTTGACATCAATAAACGCTTATTTATTAAATTTATTATTATTTTTTATTTAATTTAAGCTCCTTTTCTAAGGGTTTTAGTGAGATAGTATTCCTAAAAAATTTTTTAGTTTTAGCCAATATAAAACAAAATAAAATCTAATCCGCTTATTAGTTACAGAGATTAGCGCACGTTTAAATAAACAAATACTTCAACTTCATTATATTAGTATAGATTGTATATACCATGAGCACGACTAATAAAACTTGTCTAAATAAATAAGTAATGCACTGAAAAAAAATAAAAACACATTAATAATGATAACTATCAAACTATATCAAACAAAAATACCGTTTTGCGTGCGGTTTAAACAATGGCTGCACTTAAACTGGTTCTATAGCGGATTTGTGATATCTAGGCTCTACTCCAGATCCAACTGTACCAATTAAGCGATATATACAGAATGATTTTACTTGATTTATATTACATAATATGAATAGAATGGAATACGAAACAAAAATAAGCCACTGATTAGAAATTATTTTCTAGTTAAAGAAATTATTTAAGTCACACTTGCTTGTCAGATGTTTGCCAAGTGTTCTACGAAGCTTATAAGCCACACATTTCCTTAAAACGTTGCTTACCTATCCAGTGTTCTTCAACGCGGCCTAAGAGCATTTTGGTCACGATGCTGTCCGTAAGCACTAGCTTAGCTTCAATGATCATAAGTTTTTCCATCATAATTTCATTTAGACTTAAATATTTTCAGGTTTTTATTCATCAAAACCTTAGATTTTTAATTAGTTTATGTAACAGCTTTGCGTTATTTCTGTAGATTTAAATAAAAAAACACTTACAACACTAAACCTATATATATAAAGGACAAACAATACTCAAATGATTGCACACACGCTTCAAGAATCGATCTGACTATGTAAGGAATATAATATCCTACTCCATAAGTCCATGGAGTAATATCAACCTCGTGTGTTTATAATCAATTTAAAAGAAAGTTCGTTCCTCGTCACATCACAGGGCTTGTGGCTAAATTTATATTTCCGCATAATGAAATTTGAGTGATGTGTGTTGACTATTCCCCAAAGGAAACACTAATGGAAGGACAGTTTCCTTTCTGAGAACTACTGCGTTACGATCTACTTTGCGGGTATTTTGAGATTACTAACGCTGTTTGGAAGCATCGTGTGCGCTTACCGTAACGGTATTGTAATTATGGCCGTGATGTTCTACAGACACCAATGTCTTACAAAATTAGTAAAGCTAATATCCAACTACGAGATGAGTCAAGAAAACCACTGATGCTAAAACCAGTATGATTGGTCTTCTACAGTGAAAATATATTATAAAATGCTTTTCATGAAAATCCAGGAAGTAATAACACATTCCATGGTAATAACTCAATTTTTACTACATCCCGGGATAGATACGTAATAAAAAATTAAATAATCAGTTTATATGTATCTGATATAGCACGGTTAAGCCGCAATAAGATGTTCCGTAAGTGACGATCTAACGATAGATCACTATGATTGTTGAGTACCTGCTTAATACGGTGTATCTTTGAGGAAAGCGAATGAAGCTCAATATTATTAAATTGCACTTGTAGTCGTATTTTTCTATTCGAGAATTTATTTGGTTACTATTTGAAACTCATATTTCACGCTTCACAATTTTCTGCCCATCCATCAGCCTTTCGACGTCCACTGCTGGACATAGGCCTCCCCAAGAGAACTGTGTGCTCATTGTGGGGGATAATGCCGTAACTGCCACGCTTGGCAGGCAGGTTGGCGATCGCAGTGGATGTTGTTAATACTCAAGGGAGTGCTGCTGCCCACTCCCTCGGTATTCCCTCAGTCGGCTCTTACGACTCCCGTGGAGGGGTGGGACAATTCTAAAGCCGGACCCACACGGCGGATTTTCTGCCCATTGGACATTTATTAAGCCTTACTTAGGCATGGGTTTCCGTATTTATATACTAACAAACAGGCATTACTTGCATTGTTCATACGTGACAGCCATCAGCTCGGCGTCCAATTTTTGTAATCTATACCTTTTATCGAACGTAGGAAAGTCGGTGAACTTATCTAGACGTTATCAGCTATTTCTATTCATATAAAACCCACAAGTATTTGGTCGATACGTGATTTTAGATTACCACTGAATTTTAATATAGGAAGAGCAGCATCAATTTAGTCGGAGACGTATTTTAAAAGAATGATTTTAATTTGGATAATCATTGGACCAGTTTGCTTACTTCATTAATTTAATTAATACATGATTGGACTACTTACTTTAAATTTTTTGACTAAATCGATTCTGCATAAAACATGACATATTATATATCTATAATAGATGTATGTGAACATCTATTTATCAATCTACGCAGATTTACTTCGGATGTATGTTATCAGGAGATGAACAGTAATTTATTTCTAGTGTACTTATAAACTAACCAAACATATAAATCTAGTTACTTTTGGCAATTAGTAAACTACAAAGCTTCAATTTTCTCTGTTGTTTTAATGAGTCATTTTCAAATTTTTATTTAAAAAAAATAATGGCTTAGCTTCAATTAGGCTAAAGCAAACTGGATATACAAAGAATGTGATAAAAAGTATACTTAAAGATTGATTATTTGTGTTTTTATTAGATTAGAGACAAGGTGATCTTCATGAAATTTGGCTTACATATATTTCAGAATACGAAGAAGGCCATACAACAAGTATATCCGGAAAAATAGAGAATTCCTATGGAATGCATATTTCAGTATGGGTACATATATGTATATACCAGATGGTGACGTATTCAAATTAAGTTAATTAAAAAAATTTATAAGTACGTACGTTAATAACGCTATGTTCATAAGTTATGTGAACTAAAAAACCTTATGTAAGTCAACCATTATACATAACTTTATGCGTCAAAAGCTGGAACACTTCAAACGATTAAATCATTAACTAGTTCATTGACAGTAGTTTCTCGACTCAGTTTAAGTCACAAGGTTAAAAAGGTCAGGGCGAATGAACCGTGTTTTTTGTTGCTTTCTCTGTGGTGGCACGCGAGTTGATTTACTACAGTGCCATGGTTTATGCGACTTGACCGCAACGAAGCTGGTAGTTCATTTGACGCATAATATTTGCAAGGACCTCGCAGAAAAAAATAAGCATTTTAAGAAAATTAATATTAGTTAACACAGTGGAATTTAATTCTACTTTTAGATCTTTAGTCGATCAAATTTGTGATATTATTTATTCAAAAATAACGTTTTCATTTAATAACTTCATAAATTTAGCCATGATTTTCATCAGCCCATTATTACTATCGTATATATTTTCCAATAGTTTATTACTATCGTATATAATTTCCAATAGTTTCACTCAGACTAACAAAGTTTCATTAATGTTTTTTTAAAATTCCAATTACGTAATAGTCTCGTTTTCAGCCCGCACTTACTCGCTAATTGCACCGGTTCTAAGGGTCATAGACGTTAAATAGCCTTTTGTCTTCTTATACAAATAGACAAGAAAACGCCAACAGTGTTATTCAAATCCGACAAATACTTCCAGCAATTAAGAAACATTCATCAGCTTATTACACTACTCGGAGCAAAAGGGACAGCATTCAGATTTTTAGTCTTAGAGTTTAGTTAAAGAAATAAATAAACGCTCTTACTGTTAACTCACATCATTCAGAAGCGCGTAACTTGCAGTATTAAGTGCACTACATTAGTACCCACTAGACGTAATAAAATAATTACCTTTTTTGTTAAGGCGGTAAAAAATGTTCCTAACCGCACACCCTATCGTTCGGGGCAACAACCAGGGTAGTGTGGGGCCTGCACCCACTAAAGAAACCCGCCGTGTGCCATCTCTCCGCCTTTATTGGCGGGCCACTGGAACTATGTTACATTCCTTCGGTGGTAATAAAATAATTACCTACCGCTTTTTACCCTTATCCCGCAGTCTAATAGTGTAACCAATAATTACTTTGCAATTAGTCGTCTCCATCCATCCATCCATCCAGCCTTTCAACGTCCACTGCTGGACATAGGCCTCCCCAAGAGAACGCCACAACGAGCGGTCCCGTCATGGGGGATATTGCCGTAATCGCCACGCTTGGCAGGCGGGTTAGCGATCGCAGTGGATGTTGTTAATACTCGAGGGAGTGCTGCTGCCCACTCTACCGGTATTCTCTCAGTCGGCTCTTACGACTCCCGTGAGTAGAGAGGGGTAGGACAATTCTAAAGCCAGCCCCACACGGCCATTAGTCGTCTATTAAAATGTATATAAAAACATAAGTGTAGATTTAACCTTTAAGCTGAAGAAAAGAATATTACCGTAATTAGAAGCTGCACCAGTAGTATTTATTGCTGGGATCTTTATTGGATTTGGATCCGTATTAAAATCTGATTGGTGCAGGTTGAAATTCTCAAACAAAAATATTAAGACTAAACGAAAGTTTCGATGGTATATAAACTACTTTCGGGGCTCCAAGGACAGTTTTGAGTTTTCGTAGTCTACAAGTCTACTAAAGAATCAGTAAAATTATGGTCTAACAATAAAGAAATATAATAATAATAAGGACATAAAATTACCCTATAGATATAATATATACGGACGAAACTTCAATACATTGGAAGTCTGCTATATACATAATATAACCAAGCAAGCAATTTTGATTGTACGGTATAATTGAGTTTTTTGTGGGCCGAGATAGTGTCTATACCTAATTAGAAATCGATTTTAATGAAAATATAATTGCAATGCTACCGCATGTGCTAATTTTAGGTAACCCTCATAATTTATCAATTCAATTCAATTCTTCATTCTGGCGGTCCCGATGATTTCGTAAATGTCAGGTTTTTTTTTTTTAATTTTTAATGAATTGATAAATATATTTTTTTTTTGTTTAAACTTTGGCTTTGTGAAAGATCATGAATAAATCGAAAATGCAGACGTAGAAAAGAAGATCATAATTTAATGTTACTGTTGATAATAAAATCGCTGAGTGTATGTATAAACGGAGAGTCAACATAACGTAAAAGAGATTTGAAGTCAGAAGGAAGAGGAATAGATGAAGGAAGAAGATCATAAAGAGAATGAGAATTATTGGGGCAGTTAAAAAAAATATGGTCGGGTGTTTCATAATTTATCACAAATATTATTTTGTAAAAATCACTGTATCTTTAGTAGAACTTTTGGCACAATGGCGATTTAATTAAATTGCAGTAGTGTGGAGTTAGGTAGAAAGTTGACAATGAACCCTAGCATTAGCTAGTAGTACGTAGCTGAAGTAAACAGTATTATTTACGAAGAATAAATATTTAACAGTGCTTTATACACACACGTTTCAGCAGATATAAAAATACTACCGCAACTGGCTTAATTTAAGTAAGTAAATCGTGGGGAGCATGCTCGTAATATTAACATTATAAAGTAAAATAAGTTGGCATTAGAAATAGTGAAGTAAAAAACGAATAATACTATCGCATTCGAAATTAAGTTCCGTTGTAACACAGACTAATTAATTTATAGATACCATCTTTAGATAACGGTTTATAGTTCGTCTTGTTAATAGGGCGGAAATTAGTAGCTATGACACATATCCATTTATGTTTTAAAATGGAACATAGAATAAGTGCCAACCTGCGCCTTAACCTTTACAACTCAACATTACAATGGGTATACATAAGTACATACAAAACGTTATTCATGCTTCAATTATATATCGCTACATTGTAATCGATGCGATTATTTTATCTATCCTCGATGTATAACATAATATTGCAAATAAAAACATTAATTCAATATTTCATCAAGAGTAGACCAATCCCGCATACATTTGGTCCTTCATCAGAGTTTGACTTTTATGTGGGTAGATAGTAAGAATCCGAAAATCTAGACGACAATAGATATGATAAATAATTATTTGCCAATGGTTATTGCAGTTCGAAGAAGTCAATGTAAATTGAAGAATTAGATGATACGTGAAATTTATATGGGACTTCATTTAAAATATTGTTTCTTCTTTCTAACAAAATAATAATATTTTTGAGCTATATTTTTTTAGCATTTGACATGCTCCGCCACTTTTTAAAGTACAAATTATTTGTGAAACGTAAGTAAGTACAAATTATTTGTGTTCGTAAAGACAAATGTGATAAGGGGATTGGGATGATCGAAAGATCTGTACGACAGCTCAGTGGCTTAGAGCACTTCCCCGGATTGGAAAAGACGCGGGTTCGTTTCCCGCTCGTACAAAAAATCTCTTTCTCCTTATTCACAAATAATTTGTACTTTAAAAAATAAGAATAATTAGTACATACGGCTAATAATGTTTGAGAGATAAAACACATAAAGCTCGTTACTCAGTCGTTAAAATATAGTTTAACACCATGTTAACTATTAGCGGCTTAGGTAGACGTGTGACAGAGTTTACGTGCTCAAGTACCCAACATTACGTGTAAACTACATCAAACCTGAATTTATATTAGAGCGGTAAATGTAATTATTTTATATTCATATATACGAGTATGTATACCAACGTTTATTTAGATCATGCCTCTACACAAATATTTATGATAGAGTTAGATTATTTTCACAACCCTTATAAATCGGATTTAAAATAATGATTTATGGATTAACTTTGTCTCTTTTTATTATTATTTTTTCAAAATAAAATTACCCTAAGTTACTCCTTTTAATATCAGCTCTAACAACATCTTCCAGTGAAAATCCTGTCAAAAATTTATATATTAGATTAAGGTCTTATGCTAGTTGTATAACTAATTACATGAGAGTACAGTAGCGAAATTATGTGTGTAAATGCTTACAAATTACCACTGCTCGGTGAAGGAAACCTCATGAGAAAACTTGCATGTCTGAGAATTTTCTCGACGGCTTGTGAAGTCTGCCAAGTCGCACTTGGTAGTGTGTTGGACTACGGCCTAAATCTCTCCCACTCTGTGAGAAGAACCGTGCCCAAAGTGGGACATATGCATTAAAAAAATTTAGACATATACGAAATTTGCAGTGCAGTCACATAGGTACAAGGATTAATTCTCTTCAAAGCGTAAGTAAAACTTTTCTTGGATAAATATAGAAACATACACTGTAAATAAGTGCTAGAGAGGGTCGCGTGACAGTCGTACGAGGGTAGACCACGCCCTTGTCGCCACGAGTCGACATACATATAATGGGATATGGTAATACAAGTGTTGATGAGGGAAATAATACTAAGTATTTCCAATACACTCTGGATTTAATGGCCAAGAACTTAAACAACACAACCTGCATCATCTCTTCTTAGCACACTAAAATTATATAATTCTAGTTGGCTCTGCAAACCGCGTACCACCTCAGGATCAATAATATTTTCCCTAAAAAATGTATGAGAAAATTAAGTTATTTCATAGATTTTCCGCGTGAAATTTCCATTGTCGAAATAGTTATTCTGCTATATATCTATATAAAAAAGGTAATAATAATATAATAGGTTCAGAGGGAGACCGAGACTCTCCTACCTAGACCAAATCGGTCATGTATTGAAGGAATGTGGAGTCAGGAGTCTCTGAAACCGGCGAGCGTGTCTGAAGAGAATTATGAATGTTGA
The DNA here is from genome assembly GCA_948253155.1 of Leucoma salicis. Lineage (NCBI taxonomy): Eukaryota > Metazoa > Arthropoda > Insecta > Lepidoptera > Erebidae > Leucoma > Leucoma salicis. Next base: position 7,251,845 of record OX411825.1, read on the forward strand.
GGAAGCGAGCGATGTATGCAAGAATAGAGCCTTTTAGCACTCTATTCTCTGCCTACCCTGCAAGGGAAATGGCGTGATGATAAGTAAGTATATAAACAAAGGAGTACACATTGAAATAGTTACGCTAGACTCCCTATTCCGAGCGCATATTCAATGAAATGCTGGCAGTGTTGCAATCAGCATAAATTAAATACATCACAATTGGCAAAAGATAGTTTTAATTAAATTCACACCTGCAAACCTAGCTCTGGCGGTTTAAGTTGAAAGTTAACAAACAAGTTAAAGAAAACATGTAGATTATTACGACCTTTCAAAGTTGTACTTTTTCTGCTAGACCAATGGAGGCAGCGAAAAATCAATAATAATAATCTTAGAACGTTGTGTTTTGAATACAAAAACAAATGGTCATTTTAATTAGGATATTATAATGACATAGTATATAATGTTCATTACTAAACATTATTTTTAATATGTACTATTCTATATGTATTATTTATACAATAACATTTACTATACCTATATATGTGGTAGACTATTGATAATGTTACCCCTCCAACTCACTTAAAAGATTTCGTAAGAACCAACTAAGGAACAGTTTCCTTACCCCCCCGACAATAGAACCGGAAACACTCGAAACAAAGGGGTATGCCAAGAACGCTAACCCCCCTGACGGTATGATATGACAGGTTAATTCCATCCCATCAAAAAGAGGCTAATGCTCAAAAGTGAGTAGCATTAGGGCTATGAAGACCGAAAAGGCAAGTCCTTCTAGAAGCAATAATGTAGAAAAATAATTATTCATTTACATGAGTAGGTAACGCCTAAAAATGTTCTAATATCCAGACCTCAGTCTTGATTAAGACAGTCTTATAACACCAGGTCATACTGATAGCCTGGCACTACTGTTTAATTCTGCCTTGTATTTGTCATGTTCGGTACTTGTTAAATTATGTACAGCTCCATTGCTTCTTAAATGTATAAAGTAAAAGCAGTTTTGTATAGTTGTAGGCACACCCTTTTCCTGGAAAATCTGAAACAGCTGCGACTTTTACTTAACCGACACTAGTACACAAAACTAAGTGTGAGATAATGATAGTGTGGATAATTGTAATTTATAAAATGTTATCTATCTACCAAGATTGACTAGGATTTAAAAGAATTTGGGATGAAAACGACTAAGGTCTAAACGAAGTCAAGGGCAATAGTGAGTTTATCTTTTTAAAGAACCACTGAAGTAATGTAACAGTTTCAGTTGCCCGCCAGTACAGGCGGAGAGACGGCACACGGCAGGTTTATTTAGTGGGTGAGGGCCCCACACTACCCTGTTCGTTGCCCCGAACGACGGGGTGCGCGGTTATCTGAATTATTTCCCGTCTCAACAAAAAAAAAAAGTTTATGTGGATATATGTGACGCGAGCTTCAACAAACATGCAACAACTCACTAAATAGCCTCAGAACAAAAAAAAATACTACATCTGAAGGCAGAGTAACCAACACTACGACAGCAATGGGTTCATGCCGTCCTAGAATGTGCAATACGTCATCGAAAAATTATTGTAACTAGACAAATTATGAGTCATAAGGACAACTGTGACATTGAAACTGCATAATTATGTTCCTCAGGAAACGGAATATAGTCGACATCGTATTTTTTGTAGGATACAACGACAACACGAATACTAAATGCATCCGGCAAGTATCTGATCACACTTTATTAGGTGGTAAATGAACGCACGTTAGTAAAAACGTTTTCAACTAAAATTTTTGATATATTTTTCTTATTACTTCGACGAGTTACATTGAAAAATATTCTTTTCAACAGGAGTGTTACTGCGAGAGGTAAAGTTCTGTTTTTCCACATTCAAAAATAATGTGTTCTTTAAAAAGTAGCTGAGCATGTCAAGTGCTAAAATACAGATCAAAAGGAGTGTTAAAGGTTCATGTAATTTATGCTATAAAACTTGTTGTGACATACTAGGTACATTAGACGCTCAATATACTTAAGTATAGGTATTTTAGACGCTCAATATACTTAAAGTGAATCTCGTTAATTTCCTCAATTATTATAGGATTCTTGAGCGCGGTAATAAGACGTTATAACGAGAACGATAGATTTTTTTTTTTTTATTGCCGTTGGTGGCAGACGATCAAACGGCCTATCTGATGGTAAGTAGTAACCGCCGCCCATGGACTATGGCAACACCAGGGGCACAGCCAAGTCACCGCCTACCGTGAGTAAAGTACTCTTCACAAACCTCGTTTAAAGAGGGACAAGTCGTAACGCTGGGGAAACACGGCAGCAGGAAGTTCATTCCAGATCTTACACGTACGTGGTAGAAAAGAACGCTGAAAACGAACCGTCTTGGACGAGATCGTTTCCAGGTGATATGGATGAACCCTAGTACGGCGTCTCGTGGTCCGGTGAACGGCGATGTTGGTACCACCTCAAACAGTTCCTCAGATCACAACCCGTTGAAGTCGATAGAGCGCACAGAGAGCCCCAAAGTCTCTCCGCCGCCCCAACGACTCCAGCTCATCCGTGAGATTGGGATCATCGACAATACGAACAGCGCGTCTTTGCAGGGAGTCAAGTGGGTCGAGCTGGTATTTTGGTGCGTCTGTCCAGAGATGTGAACAGTACTCCACGTGAGGGCGGACTTGCGCTTTATACAGCACAAGTCGCTGCCTCGGTGTGAAGTACCGCTTGGCTCTGTTCAGGACGCCCAGTTTCTTGCTCGGCAATTTGGATTTGTCATCCAAATGACTCTCGAACTGGACTTTATACTAGATATGTGTCGATGCCAAGGATCCCAATACTCTCGGAGATCGGGAGAGTTACCCCTTGGAACTGGGGCGTCACGACAAATGCGTCCTTCTTTGCAATGAACACGCAAACCTGTGTCTTCGTAGGGTTGAATTGAACCAAGTTCTTTTCTCCCCATTCCGAGGCCCGCCCTAGAGAGCGCTCGACTTCAGACACAAGTTGGATCCGCCTCTCCTCCAGCTTGTTCCGAGGGACTTTCTGATGGCCGGTATATCGCGCATCACCCGTACTGTCATCCGCATAGCAATGCATACTCTCTATTGAGAGCAAGTCATTAATATGCAGGATGAACAGCGTTGGGGAGAGCACCGAGCCTTGAGGAACGCCAGCATTAATCTCCATGGTGTCAGAGCAGCATCCGTCTACAACGACTTTGATGCTGCGACCATGGAGGAAGCCGGCGATCCATTTGCAGAGCCCCTCGGGGATTCCATATGATGGTAGCTTCGATAGAAGGGCCCTATGCCCATGAATCATATAAAGAAGACATTTTACGCGCATTATCACAGTAAATTCCTATATAGCCCGCTACTTGCTTCATAACTTTTAAAATGGATGTAGATAAATAAATAGCTTCAGAGTTTGCGTATTGGTATAAGAACTTTGCGCGTCAAAATGTGGAGATTCCATCACCTTATAGGTATGGTAAAAAATATGTAATGTCTTGCGTTTATAAAGTTATGTGCGGCGGACGTTGTCTTTTACAATTAATAAGTATTTAATTCATGGTTTCCGCTACATACGTCAAATTCTGGTAACAAAAATACGTAAATGTATACTTGGATACAGTTCCCCTGCCGTGTATTGACTCTGTGGGTTAGTATATGCTATAACACCCACATTGCCATCGGAGATAATAAAATAACATACACCGAACCCTACCGTTGTATTAAAGGAAATACTTTCATTTATATACCAATTCATTCCTATGTTTATCTAATAGATATGCGTGTACGCAACACATGGTAGAATGTTAAGATATTACAAATAATGGAACATAATTTTGCGCTGCCTTAGAACACAACTGTTTGATTTTATCGAGTCTCGCTCGCCCTAGTGTTTGATTTCACCGCTGGCAACAAAATAGGGCTGCCATATTAACACCGAATGATATCGGTAGATCGATACCTACTCAACAAAATTCTTAATCTCCTGAATACGATAAGATAAGATCATCTAGGTAATTCCTTCCCCTCAATGACGTTCATTAGATTCCTTATAAGCCCTCTAAGTTTCTGGATAATTTATACTATACTTGAACAACCCAGATTTGATACAAAAATATGAAGAAGGTAGTTGCAGTGCAACTGTTGTGTCTATTTATTGAAGTGAAAACTTCTATTGGAAGGTTTGGATAGGCAGTAAATTCATGTAAGTTGTCGTCGACATGGTCACGTGATGTGTTAACGATAACACTATATCTGGTCCTATTAGTATAACTTATTTTGCGCTGGGCCAGCTGTGAATGAAGAAATTAATAATTTTAAATAATAATTTTAGTTATTTTTTAATGAATGAATGAATGAATAATTAATTATAAATGGCCGTGTGGGACCGGCTTTAGAATTGTCCCACCCCTCTCTACCCACGGGAGTCGTAAGAGCCGACTAAGGGAATGCCGGGGGAGTGGGCAGCAGCACTCCTTCGAGTATTAACAACATCCACTGCGATCGCCAACCCGCCTGTCAAGCGTGGCGATTACGGCATTATCCCCCATGACGGGACCGCTCGTTGTTGCGTTCTCTTGGGGAGGCCTATGTCCAGCAGTGGACGTTGAAAGGCTGATGGATGGATGGATGGAATGAATAATTTTGATTTATAAGTCTTAATTTAAGATCAAACAATTAATTTGGATATCCAAAATTAACAACTGTTTATTTATAGTTTTAAGTTTTCACTTTTGTCGGCAGTCCTCATGACTGTTTTGAATATTTTTTATTGACTTGCTTCTTCATTATTTCACTATTCATAATCGTAAATCGGGCGAAAAATTCTATTTAATAAATGGTAACCCTGGAGCATAAGGTAAACTTGCGTCAAAAGAACAAAATAAATAATACTCGCGCCCCCCTTCGACGATAAATACGAAAGTAATTTAAAGAACAATTATCACGCCTTGATTTGAGGGGGTAGCGTACGTCCTTTATATAGGACAAGGCACAGCGGTCATTGAACTCTGTTTGACTAATGGAACTACTAATTATGATCTATTTTCCGATGTCGTAAATACTTGGCGAGTTTTATTGCAGGTGAATGAATTGTACCTTTGTTTGTGGTATTTTACTTGCATTACAATATATTCTTTTTCCTGCTATTGTTTATTGGAATATTGTGTTATTCTGAAGTTCCTGAATGTAGCTTTAGGTACTTATTGTAGCCTCAAGGAGACGGAAAGAGAAATGCTTTACCAACAGTGTTGAAATCGTTGCTTATATCAAATAACTGTTTTCTAATTCTCACATATTAAAAAAAAATATCGACTAGTGACCCGCTCTACCTACGCGCTTGTGCAATTTGTGTTAGTAAAATAATAGTAGTAGGTGTGTACAGTCGGCCAAAATAACAAAGCCAAAAAGCAATTTGTTACATCAAACGACGCGAATAAAACAATAAATATATCTAAATCTACAATTAAAATAACAAATTTAATGTTAAAATTACAAGCCATTAGTATCGACTGACATAAAATAGAATAAATGGCGCATTCATCTCTACAACGACGGAAGCCGACGGCTACAGGTAAGATAATCTGATTACGGCGCTGCTTTCAATTGTATGTAGAAATTATAGACTCCTACTTCTTGTAAACAGAATTCATAGAAGGTGTAGTAGTTTTATACGTATAATAATAATGGTTATCTGATTACTTGATTTTAAATAATATTTATATAATAATCGTGGCCTCCACGATTTAAGGACATGGGCATCATAATTATATATGTGACGTTATTATATAAGTATAAAGAAATAGCGAGTTTCTTTATTGAAAGAAAGAAAATACTTTTATTTACACAGTCTCGACACACAATTAGCATTTCAGTTGATTACATTTATTTTTAACTAGACTATTGCTGTCCACTCCAAACATAACGGAGACGGGATCGGTGTTATTTAAGGGAATATTCAGGTATTATGTTTGTGAATTGTTACTATTATCAGTGTAGGTGATATGACAAAATATGCAGTATATATACGTAACACACTATCATTAATCGTCATACATAGCAAAATGTAACGAAAACCCCTCGAGCGCGTACTGCGCGTAACGATCTACCAGCGGCTCGTAACACAGTGCAACACCAGTTAGCTTCACATGCGAACCATTGAAAGAATTACATCTACTGTTAACGATACATATCCATGTGAATAAATCATTTAAAAGGCTCGTAAGAGTCCACTAATTACAATTAAGCTGAGAAAGATCTCAAAACAATGACCTACGCCAGTCCGTTTGGGCATTTTATTATTTTATTCCCCACCATTTCTGGATGAATTTTGCGCTAAACGTTGCGACATGATGGGGATCCACGCGCAAAAATGATCGCAGATGGCCACTGCGTTTGCCTGACAATGAATCAATCAATTTATCTCTTTCCTTGGAGCGACGACGAGCGAGTGATGCCTCTGGTGTTGCTAGCGTCTATAGAATACGATAACCGCTTACTATCAGGTTCACCAGTAAGCTTGTTTGGCGCCCGCAAAAAAGTAACATACAAATAGATACATAGTGATATAACACAAAGTGTTACACACAAAACATCGCTAAATCCATTTCGTGTTAACGCCTACTAATAATCATTAATTACCTTGTACATGCGAACTACACATAATTAGTTCAAGTGCATTATGTCTTGAAATTTACACTTGTGTAAATTACAATTCGTTCACATACCTAACGTAATGTTGCACTTGAGACTCGCCTAAATACTAGGTTATAAATTTTAAGTCAAACGCGTGCGCTTTGTCTATAGCTATACTAATACTATAAAGACTAATATTTGTTAGCAATGATTTAACCCTGAAACTACTGGGCCGATTTTACCTTCTCACCATTATAAAGTTACATTATCCCAAAGTATTATAGGCTATATATACCATTACACTACGACCTCCGGGAGTGGAACAAAAACGTAGATAAAATGATGCGTTACAGCAAGACGTTAAATAGTAGCTTTTTTATTGCTGGCGATGGCAGACGAGGAAGGAAAATACCACAGCAAGGAGGTTATTCCAGAATCTACACGTATTTGTTAGAAACGAGCGCTGAAAAGCGTCTGTTACAATGTGGTATGGAATTGTAAGGATAAAACTTTCTGCGATGTTTCATGGTACGGTAGTGAAAAGGCGACATTTTCCGCCACTTTAAACTCTTCATTATAGAGTCGATATAGTACACAGAGTAATCGAAAGTCTCTTTGCCGATGCAACGACCCCAGACCGTTTGTGAGATTAGGATCATCGACTAATCATTATTGTATAAAGTTATCATTAACCAATTGACATGCTCAGTGATTTTTTTTTGCAAAAATCCCTAATTTGTTCCAATTTTCACTAAATTTACTCTCATTAAATAGTTTTATAAGACGCTTATAAGTGTTGATTCGCTAATCTTGCATTGATCCATCATAGCTGGACACAGGCCTCCCCAAGAGAGCGTTGCCGGCTCGTCGACGTTAATTATTTAAAAAATACCGTAGTCTATGTTTTGGTCGTTCTTAAGTTACTAAGCATAGATAGTGTCACTACCACACTATATATAACAGATGTCAACACACTAAGTACATAAATTAACTGACGCCTTTATATCTATAATTAAAGTACTATAAAGCTGTAACAGCTATGTCTGTACATTTAACATATTTGTTAAAAAATTAATGTATTAGCTACTACTATTTAGACGTCTCTGAAAGCAAAACATTTTTTATTTTATTTTTGGCTGTTTCTCTGTTTATTTGTTCAAGCTCCATGCAAAAACTAATGAACGGATTTAGATGAAACTTTTTTGGTTTAGTAGCTCTTGATTAGAATTAAAAACTGGTATACATTTTAACCCTGTACTACAGCGGGAACCTGAGATATAACCTAAAAACCAGCTTTTTCTGCGGTTAAAGGCTAGTCTTTTATAAAATCTTCAGAATAAGTACAGCTTGCACTGAACCAAGTATTATACTTGATAAAATAATGTCCCGACACTAGTGCACACAGGACCATAGACCACATGGTCATACAAATCACTATTCGTCTCCCGCCAGTTGTGATTATAGGTCATCGACCGCGCGTACAAAATGGCCGACGGTAAATCGCGGTTTTTCAAAATGGAATACATCATACGTCATTATTGCGGTACATTCTTGGTAAGATGGATCTTAGCAATTCATTCTTAGTATTTATAAATGTGCATAGAATTGCATTAATTAGAAATATCATTGTTAAAGTAAGAGTAGCATTTTTGAATGTACAAAGAAATTAATATCTTAGTTCACTATCGGATAAGCTGACGATGATCTGGAGGTTCCTTACGTAAAGTATATCAAATAATAACAAGATATAATATTTCAACAACCAAAATATATTGATAACATTATAAATACTTAGGTCAAAGTAGAAATAAACGAATCAGAACGAGGATCTTGCGTGGATACACGCAATAGCCTTTTCATGGATTTAATCAATATAATAATATCTTAGGAGAAATGCTGTTTAATTAGCATTAATTTAAGCATTGTTGGCATGTATTTTGGATTGGATTTGAAAATTAACAAAATATATGAGCTTAGCAGATGTTTGTGTATTTTAAGACAAATAAATATAGTATGCAAACATTAGACATCTCTACAACGTGAGTACATAATATGTACTTTCATAAACCTGTTGTATGCACTGTTTATGAAGAAGGAATAAGCAATCAACATTATATAATATGTATCTAATTTCTTTAAGTAATATGAGTTATAATATAACCAAACCAAAACAAATCAGGTATGCATATAAACTATGATATCCCTGATTCATAAAAACTCACTGATTTAAAACATTGTTTAAACTGACGGATGGTTTGTCTCTTTCTGTCAAATTTTCAATGTACTTTGCAGAAAAGAGATAAAACAGTATTTTGGTTAATAGGTACCGTGCTATAGAGCAGTGTTAGTTTTTATGAATAAGAGGGTATATCTATATATATTATATGTCTGTACTCGTACAAGTCGACGGGAATTAGAGTACATATCTGAAATATTTCTAGGAATTAAAGTGGTTGTGGGTCTATAGCGCGGTACAGAATATGGCCAGAATATTATTTTCAATTGTACTGGTATGCTAGAAAAATAAATCCTCATTTCGTCGGGGGCAAAAGCTATTATTAAATATAACGATCACTAAATTATTTTAATAAAACTAGGAGCTAAAATAATTATGAATTACTAAAAACCCTTTTCAATGAGTACAAGCATCGAACTTTGTTACGTTACGCACGAATGTTTAAGAGCAGTCGTTTTTACTTGATAAATCGAAGTCTTGACAATGAGACAAATCGTAAAAATGAACGATTCCGTGACGTTTTATTTCATGTAATAAATTATTCATTTGTTTGTTGTGTGTTATCTAAACATAGTGTATAAGAAGTAAAAATAAACATACTCGTAATGTGTATTTTGTAAACACATTTTATAAGAAGTAAGTTCTAAATGAACATGCATTATAAGATATAACTTATGGGGTAATACTTGGAAGACGCATTTATTCTGTACGTACGCTATGAAATCGAACTACTTTTACGGTATTTAAAGCGTTACTGATTGATGATTTTCTACTATCCCGATGTTTTGAATACTCCGCATCCGTTGCTATGAATGTAAAGTATTCGAAACATTGACACAGTAGTAAAACAAGTAAACGCGCAAGATTCGGTAAAGTAGCTTTATTTCATTACTAGCCTCTGCCCGCGGCTCCGCCGCAGCCAAAACCTTTAGGTTATATATAAGGTTCCCGATACTATATCGCGGGATAAAAAAATATACCAATTTTGAAAGCTAATCAAGAGCTATCAAATAAGAAAAGCATTCAGTAGTTGTTGCGTGATGCGCGAATAAAGAAACAGACAAACAAAACTAAAAAAAGACTGTCTTCTCAGTTTGTCAAATTATTAACAAGTTTATGCCGATAGATGCAGTGAATTAAATATTTTTAATTTCATTATTACTGGGGCATGATATTAGTTCAGTCGAATTATGAACGACGTGGCACAGAATTGTCTTTTAAATCATTTGAGGAAGACATCAAAATGAAAATGATAACATATTTGATTTAGTAGGTTATTTATACGAGTTATTGAAGTTAATTCAGCATTACATCACAAATAGTAATGTAATAATATTATGAGAAATTATGATTTTTATTAATTTACAAGAGGAAATTAACCATTAATTTCCGTATTTAATAATCATATTAGATTAAAAGAATATCCATGTTCTGCTCATTAAGAAATTATGTTTAACCCAATATTCAATAGTTGTTATAAATTGATGGCTAATTTAAAATGTACTAAAACGAAAACATTCGTGTTACCATTAGGCGTTATATAATTTCATGAGAAAAAACTTTGTGATTAAAAGTACATAGTTCTAACTTCTTCTTTAAAAGTTGTAAAGCAACTGATGTATTTCTCGGACTACCCAAGCGTAAACATGCGACGGAAGTGTCTGGACACGTGTTTGGTTGAGACCCACCCCCTTCCTTTGGTACTTGTTAACAATCTCTAAATAAACACAGTACCCATACATCACGTTACGAAGTCAGTGTCGTTGTCCTATATTCGTAACACATTTTACAATGCAACTATTTCTACGACGGAACACGACACTCACAAAATTAATAATATCTAATACACATTGTTCTAAACTTGTTTCAATGCAACATGTTACGGTTGATTTAATTTTATTTGAAGACAAGTTGTTAAAACACAATGTAGGTAAATACAGGTTGAATTTATACGACAATACGTTTTACGCTTGAATTACCTAAGAATAATTCCAATTTTATTCTGTTTGTGAATTCATATCGCGTATAGAACTTGCCGATTTTTGAGACACAATAAAATCTTTACGCGATGAATGAAAGTACCTATTATAGAGGCTTATAAAATGTATCTACAACCTGATCGATCGACGCATCAGCGGGGAATATAAATTAACAGAGGAAAATATAATTAACTAACTTAACAAGGATCTAGCAGTAAGTCGCCGTTAGCTAGACTGCGATAGCTTAGTGGTCCAGGGCACTTGACTGACTTGGATGGGACGCAGGTTCGAATCCTGCTCGCAGTAAAGCTCTCTCTTTCCACTTTCACAAATAATTTGTTCTTTTAACTACAAAGGTGGTTTTTCTTTTTAGGAAAAAGCTCAATAACATTGACCCGGGGATCGAACCCGAGACCTCATGATTAGCAGTCGCATACACTACTGCTACACCACCGAGGCAGTTAGTTTATTAATACTCACTGTTCTTTTGAAAACTGTGAGTGAATAGGAAGGATTGCGTATTTAGGCATATGCAAGAATAAATCTGTTGTGCCCATTACTTGGGATGATGCTAAAAGAAGTCATCATATCGGTCAAAGTAAAAAGAACATCTGTATTGTCAATTGAAAGGAAAAGGAATTGAGTATTTTGGCGTTAAACGTTTAAAGCGTAACCATAAACTAATGATACAGTAAAAGACTACACTTTGGGAGCAGCTTCCTTAGTGATTTCAATTAATCTAACAATGTGTGCAATAAAAACATGTTAAAGTGCCGCCGTAACAACTCCTCATTTCAAATACTTCCATACCACTTTTTAATTATATGACAAGGCATTCCATCGACAAACAATCGTCAGGAGATCTCGTTTCACGAGCTTCTCGTTCCCACGCCTCTTGGCTACAAGACACCCTTAGGGTTACCATCGTAGACAAAACTATTCACTAAATAAATCTAATGTGTATTTTTTTAAAAGCATATTTTTAATTTAAATATTGACAAAAAAATATATTTGTAATTGTTAAGTATATCACAATTTTTGATAACTTATATACCACAGTTATTTTATAACTATAACTACAAAGAAATATCCAACTGATATAAATGAAATTATAGAGATCTGCTGTAGGGCGTGCATCACGGAAAAACTACTGAAAATATTTAATTTTTATTTAAAAAAAAAATCTATTGAGATATTTTTGTTAAAGTTTCAAGAAACAACGATTTTTACAAGCACTGCATGTTCGTTTATGTGTGTTTTCTTAATTTCGTTTGCTAATAGTATAATAATCATTTCAAAGTCATGTGTATCCGGTAGTCAAAAAATATAATAAGTAATGTAAACTTTGAGTTAAACTTTATTTTCATTCAATATTTATTTTTATTAAATGTACACCGACGCCTTGTGTTGATTTTTTCGAAGAAGTTGTTACCATAACGCACGCCCAGTGGAAAGTGTGAACTTTTTTAAACTAAAAACTCAACTTTTAACGTAACAAATCTACAAAATAAAAAAGGCACTCCAAATTAATACTCATTTTAGTTTAATTTAATCGGCAATTATGAAATACAAATTTTATAATTTAATTGTAGTTTCCTTGTGTTATTACTATCTACTCCTTGTGGTGTATATTTTTGTTAGAATTGTTCTAGTAAAATAAAGACAACACGTTTATCTTTGTGATTTTTATTTTATTACGTGAGACGCTCAGCTACTTTACTAAAACAAACTATTTGTAAAAAAGGAAAAAGAGAAATAAGGTCCTGACACTAAGCTAAAACTTAGTGGTCTAGAGCACTTCCCCAGATTAGCAGGGACGCAGGTTCGAATCCTGCTCGCAGTAAATCTCTCTTTTTCCACTTTCACAAATAATTTGTTTTAGGAGAGACATTTAGTTATCTATAGATTTCTACTAATTTAAGTCGTACAAAAGCTATATTATATATTAATGGCACTCACACTCGTATTCAAACAATTCTAACGGTTGAAAACCCTATTCGTAGTACACACATAACTGTTATAAATATTGGCTTAGAGCTCCCGCAGGACGAGGTGGTATATAAGGATAACTTATAAATGGAACTGTTAATAGAGATACAACCTTGTTTGAATTGATTTCTATTTTAAATACCTTCTTGCTACGCATATCAGGCAGACTAGCAGTACTGTAATAGCAACTATAAACTACAATTTATTGTGTATAACATTGATCCGTGTTGATAACGCACTAAGAATACAAGTAGTTCACAGACAGTGCCCTATCGGAATTAAAATATTTATTTCATTCAATTTGGATGTGAGGGCAACTAATATAACTGTTTTAGTTAACTCCCACTTGGTTTCCAAAACAAATACCAGTAATGCAATCAATGATAATTGCTTACTTCCTTGGGAAAGAATAAGGTGGTGACACTTGTATTCTTAGTACGTCACCACTCGCATCGATATTGGTGGATATAAAAGTAATTAACTATTAGAAAATACTAGAAAGACTTAGGGAGCCTACTAAACGCGTGTCGAAAGGCTTGATGCTTGAAATATATCAACATTTCTTGCAGACAAATCAATCTAACAAAACCACTCCTAAACATTGCTTTTAAGACAAAAATATTTCATTTAAATCGACCACACGCATAATTTGTATTATTGTAACGAAACTTTACACCTGTCAATTACAGATAAATGGAATGGAACACGCACCAGACATTTTGCGTCATTCTCAACACCAGTGATCCCTACACGCCGTTTCAAATAGAAAACTAACAAAAATCAGAATTAGCAACATAAATTAAAATCAAAACATCATCAATCAAATATGCTTAATTACAAATATCAGTTCGGAGAATGTGAAATACAGCATTGTAATTTTTTAAAGTTTTGGTTAGTCTTATTTGGAACAGAAGTAACTGCAGGAGTCACCACTCCTGCAGTTACAACAAGCTAGAATAATTCTAGTTCCGAAAGTCAAACATAATATTTCTGCATTAGAAACGAGAGTATACAAAATAGTTTGAATTCACTTATTTAGATATAATACACATGGTATATGCTTCTGAAAAACTTACTTAGATATACCTGTTATCACGATATTCCGTGTGGTGACGGACTAAGAATACAAGTATCACCACCCCATTATTTCCCACAGGTGTCGTATGAGGCGACTAAGGGAAGTAAGCAATTATCATCCATTACATGACTGGTGGTAGGGCTGGGTACTAAGTGGTGGTACCAGTGGGTGGGAGTACTCACTTATCGGGCCCGAGCGGGTTGGTACCACCATCTCCCGTGTGACCGGCCATGAAGCACATCGTTGCGTTTTGGCTGTAGCAGGAGATAGCCGTTTATATTTCATTTAAATTGGTGAGCAGCGGCTTGACAATACTCTCGGTATAGTCGAGTCCATGGGCGACGGTTACCATTTACCATCAGATGGACCGTGGCTCGCCAGCAACAACATGCAATAAAAAAAAAATTTGGATACAACAGGACATAGGATCACGCCTGTATTCCCCGAAGGGGTAGGCAGGGGTGTATTACACACCCACGGTTCGCCAGCTATGTTTAAGTCCCACGTAATAAATTTTGGATGCCACATGATATCAGTGAAAGATTTAGTGATAATTAGCTCATGACAATATTCCACACATGAGACAGTTAACAATAATTATTTTAAATCTATCGACAATTTAGATATTAAACTCTGTTAGATTGCCTCTATAATATTATTAAATTCTGTGCTTATTTATAAGGCAACCGTATACATAGTAGATAATTACGATTAAAATTACCTGCCAAGTTATTACAGTTGTGAATTAATAAATATATTATTTACTTACAAACTTGTTCAAGACGTGGTTAATCTTACCTGAAACAATTAAAATAGATAATTAGCTTATTATATAAATTCACTGTAAGTTTAATATTATCTTATATCTTAATATACACATTAGCATAGGTTACCTATAGCCTACAAGGCTACATATTGTTTTAAGGATATGCGTAGCTAATATTTTATATTGGAATCATAACTATATCGCCATGATACTAATGACTGTTGTGACTGAAATAATGACAAATATACTATCTAAGCAAATTTTAATTGATACCTATTATCCATATCGTACTTACGAGAGTCTTTGTAGTAACTAAGGCGATTACCACACTGCCACGCACCACGCAGCGTAGCGCGAGAATGCGTGTTCTAACGTTGATTATGTTTTTTTTTTTATTGCATGTAGTGGCAGACGAGCCACGGTCCATCTGATGGTAAATGGTAACCGTCGCTCATGGACCCGACTATACCGAGAGTATTGTCAAGCCGCTGCTCACCAATTCATTTCACAGATGAAATGAAATATAAACGGCTATCTCCTGCTACAGCCAAAATCCAACGATGTGCTTCATGGCCGGTCACACAGGAGATGGTGGTACCAACCCGCTCGGGCCGGATACCAAGTGAGTACTCCCACTTGGTACCCAGCCATACCACCAATCGTGCAATGGATGATAATTGCTTACTTCCCTTAGTCGCCTCATACGACACCCGTGGGAAAGAATGGGGTGGTGACACTTGTATTCTTAATCCGTCACCACACGGGAAAATCTCCTTTTGTATAGAAAACACGCACAGTTCAACACACAGAAAATGCATCCACACGCGTTCATGCAGATCACTTGTAGGCATACAAGCGGAAAAACAATGCAACCCCGCGCGTGGGTGTGGGGCGAGACGCATGGTATGTCACACCGAGTCCCGCCCGCCGCAGTGCCGTGCTCTGCACTGCACTATCACCACAGCCTCTACTAGCATTGAATGACATGAGTCAGAGCCGCCGTGAATCCACAAAACGCAACAACGCGCGTGAGTGTGTAAAAAACCCGCACGATTATGCAAATCTGCACTCCCGCAAGTACGCGTGTAGATGCGTCGACATGCAACATGCAGCGTGGTGCGTGGCAGTGTGTTAATTGCCTAAGGTTGACAGAACATTATCATATTTAAAAAATATATTTCTGGTATAAATACGCAAAGTCTACAAATAGCCCACCCGTGACCATGAATGCTGTAATGTATACGAAACGTCGGGACTATCCTGACGTTTCGAATTCCAAGAAATTAACTAAATGTGTTAAATTCCGTAAATGTAGTTTTATTTTATAATATAAAATCTGCTCCTAAGAGTTGTGGTGTGATCTAGTAGCACAATCTAATGATATTCCTAAAACAATAGGCTATAAAAACAGTTTTTCAAATATGACTTGTAATTGCGGGGACTAGCGTGTCGAAAAAAACCGACGATGGCATGAGTATTATATTATAACATTGGAATAAACTTAAATAAATATTATTATGGACAATATTTGATAATATGAGGGACTAAGTCTATCGAAAAACCACATTTGTCATCAGATGTCGACTGAAGAAGTGACCAAGACCTTAATCTTCAATTATAACTTCCCTGTCAAATCCTCTAGAATATAGAATCGAGCTCATTCGAGACGAAAGAGGGCTGAGAAGCCCAAGATGGGCCTCGTGGCGTAGTCGGTAGTGTAACCGACTTCCGTGCACGAGGTCGTGGGTTCGATTCCTACTCAGAACAATAATTTGTGTGATGAACACAGATATTTGTACTGCGTTTGCGTGTTTTCTATCTATTATATATGTATGTATTTACAAAAAAAAGTAGGATATGTATTATATCCGTAATCTGGTACCCATAGCACAAGCGTTAAGCTTAGTTTGAGACCAGAGGACGTTGTGTAAAAAATGTCCGTGAATATTTATTTATTTATCATTGAACTGAGGCGTCTCAATTAATTACTTAGTTTATGGCCCAAATGACATACATAAATTCATCATTCATCCATTTCCTTTTAACAAAAAAAAAAACGAGTAAAACAATAAAGCTATGATTAGTCACCGTAACCTTTGGTCAAGTAATTATCTCAACGTCTAAGGTCGGATTACAAAAGAACTATTTGACTGACGGTTAAATTAAAGAATACAAGCATTGTGTTACAATCATGTGTGGTAAATCACAAGCGGCAGCGACGAAATATAGCATATGGGCATGATAAAAGGATACTAGAAAGATTTCTTGTATTCTTCTGGACTGGTTTGAAGTTGAAAATTATATAATTTTAATGCATTAACCTGCTATGCTCAACTGTTATAATTATTATATTATTAAACTTATTGTCTTCCATTTCATGACTACTCAAAATATGTACTGCCCCAATAGAAATTGAGTCATAGTCACGAGGAAAATAAATATGAAACAGAAGTTGAGAAGTCACGAATGTTTTAAATAGAATATTCTAGATTCTAAATTAAAATATAATTATATTTTATTAAAACAAACCTTTAACATATATTTTTCAAATAATGAATTATTTATGGTTGAAAACATGTACGTACATAGGTACAACGATAGCTTGATCCCCCGCTTGGCTTAAGCGTTTATTATAAATCAACACAAAGTATGAAAATGTGATATCGAAATAACAGTAACGAGCAGGATCCTGTCATCCAAAAAAATATATAGAAATATCAAAACGTTCATTATAATTTTTAGTTTTTATATTGACTAAAAACTCACCAAATAAAGTGGTAATTGACTATGTAATCTTGGGTAGTTTATACACTATTACAGTAGATAAAATAATACTACTTAAACACAAAGTGAAAAATGTGAAATCGAAAACAACAGTCACGAGCAGGCCGATCTGTTGTTTTCGATTTCACATTTTTCACTTTGTGTTTAATGTATAGTGCTAAGCATGTAAAATGTTAAAAATATATATTAAAATATCTAAATAATACTACCTATTCAACAAAATTGTCAAACATTAACAAGGCCATGATTTTGCAACTTGAACGTCTCATACTTGACAAAGTGACACTGGCCGTTCGCGTTGAAGCATAGCGAATGTCATCTAACCATAACAACTTACCTACAACACTTGAGAAATATTTCAAAGACCCGCTTTATCTGTACCCTTCTTATACTGCTACTACCTTGATAATAATAAAACATATTGGTTATGATTTGAATGACGCCAGTGATCAATTATAAAAGAGATACAAATAAGGTATTGCATTAACAAAATCCAGTTGTATGAACAAGAAGGTTTATATTGAAAAAGATTCATATGTATAATCAATGGCATATGAGAGAAATCTGTAAAACTTGCTAGTATGACATAAAGGCTAATTTCCTTGTCGATGTCATTAGTACTACTAGCTATTATGTGTGGACTTTAGTCCGTGTGGTGACGGACTAAGAATACAAGTGTCACCACCCCATTCTTTCCTGAGGGTGTAGTACAAGGCGACTAAGGGAAGTAAGCAATTATCACCCATTGCATTACTGGTGGTAGGGATAGGTACCAAGTGGGAGTACTCACTTGCTATCGGGTCTGAACGGGTCGGTACCACCGTCTCGTGTGACCGGTCATGAAGCACGTCAGTGTGTTTTGGCAGTAGCAGAAGATAGCCGTTTATTCTTTCATTTTTCATATCTGAGAAGTGAAATGGTGCGCAGCCGCTGATATAGTTGAGTTCATGAGCGAAGGTTACCACTTACCATCAGGTGGTCGTGGCTCGTCTGCCATCACATGCAATAAAAAAAAATTTGGGACAATAGAAGTAGATAGGTTGATTTTTTTAGTCTAAAAGATCTCATCCCCTATTACTCTGTTCATTAGTTATCGATCTAGAGTTATATTATATGAATATTGAAATACAAGATTCAGCGTACTATGAGCAAAACGCTTAGATACATTTAAATGTATACATATTATCTGTAACAGTTCTGAGAATTTATATGACACAATAGATAACGTACTATATTCTGTGAATTCTCACAACGATTAATAAGTACAATGATTAATACAATACAAATCTATGAAGTGTTAGTAGACATTGCACACAGACACTTTTTGTAAAACCATTATTCACCGGATTCTGTTAGCAACTTGTTGTCTTCGGGATTTTAGTTTGGAGCTGGTAGAAAAGAGAAATGCAATGGGGCCGTATAGCTATAAAGACAGGTAAAAAGACATACGAGTTACATAATAGTGCGTTAGGTATCGGATGATAGTCCATTTGTAATAGACGTGTTTAATATAAATATAGACAGAGCGGAAAACCGTAAAAGAGCGAAACTATACTAACCCCGTAAATAAGATAGCACACATTAGGACATCAAACGATCCGAATGGAAATCTAATCGCATGTGCAGCAAGCCATCACTTGAAAGTTAGATTGCGTCGCTTTCCATCGCCATGGCGATTAATTAGCCCGTTAGTATTTGTACACACGTAACTAGACAAATGAGGTACTCGACCCTAAGGTTAAGGTTAAGTGTTTTCTCGTACTGCTCTTTGTCCTTTGGCGAATATAATGTCAAGCGTCGCCGGGATAGGACATTGCTGAAAATTTGCGTTGTGATGTCATCACATGACATCACAGCATAAGCTGAGCAGTGTGCCTTTTTCTGCCGCACTTGAGACGCACACAATGAATGTGATTATTTATTATTGTTACTAGTTATTTTTCTTTTTTGTAAGTTTTTATTATTTTTACTTTATTGTATTTGTAATACTGCGTCTTTTATGCGGCGCGAAATAAAGCTTTCTTTCTTTCTTTCTTTAAACTTAAGCGAAAATATCCACGATAGTTAAAATTATCAAGGTATTTAAAAATAAAATAAAATGTACATCAACTAACTAAACAAAATATATTTTAATAACATCTCATTGAAAGTTGCACGAACGTGAGGATCACCCTCCTACGCAACCATTATAATAACTACCTATTGAAGCCTTCTAATTAAGTATCTCTAATTCAATAGCCATATATGAACAATACATTAATGAGATCGATTGCAATGTTATCAGATAGCGTTTTAATTAGACTTACAGAATTATCCATTAACTTGTCAAGTGATTAAATTAAAATAAGATTAAAAACTATTATTTTTATACATATAATGTATACATACACAAATTAATACTTTATTGTTGATCTGGCAGGATGAACTTAGTTTATTTTGTACTTAATATTCCTTATGAGAATTACGATGCTTTTGTGTTATAAAGTAAATCAAAGATTGTAGTTTAAAATATTTTTACACAAAGAAAATCGCTCCTATTTTAAGTGCAAAGAATCTTATCCTATTTTAAGTGCAAAGAGTTTATCAACTAAAAGCGACAATGATTATTTTAATTGAGTTTTAAAAACGTACGTTAAAATCCTTCCTTCTTCCAGTAACCTATAAGTATATTTATATAAAACTTGAATTATTAACTGAAATATTAAATGCCATCAAAAACAAAATTTGTAAAAAAAAGCAAGTCTCGCAACTCAGTTCTTCTGCCGTATAAAGTCGATGAAGTTGTTGTTGAGATCCATGTAATATCAAGTCTGTTAATTTTTTCAGTCCCTACTTAAGGGACCTTTTATCTCAAGTTATTACGTAATTACGAGGGGTGATCCAAAAGTAATGATAATTGGTTACTTCAGGTCCACATAAAAATCCAAAAAAAAATTTTTTCGCTAGCCTATACACTCACTACGTCAGCCTAAAAAATCAGATAAATAGGTCAGGATTTCCGGCAGATACATTCATTTGAATACGAACTGTCGAAGAGATAACATCAACATGGAGAAAAACGAAATTAGAGCTGTGATCAAGTACCTCTGTTTGAAAAAAATGTCTACAAAAGACATACACTGTGACTTGGTGGAAACATTGGGGGACTGCTCCTCCATATTCTACAGTTGCACGCTGGGCCAAGGAGTTTAAGCTGGGCAGAACATCCACTGAAGATGAACATCGCGAAGGACGCCCATCCACGTCCCTCACAGAAGACAACGTGAAAAAAGTCGAAGATTTTGTGTTGGCAGATCGAAGAGTGACCATCAGGCATGTAGCTGAGGTCACAGGGATCTCATATGGAAGCGTTCCAAGAATCATTTCGAACGAGTTGCATATGAAAAAGGTCTCTACGCATTGGGTTCCCAGAATGTTAACCGACGAGCAAAAGAAAAAACGAGTTGACATTTCGAGGGTCAATCTCGAAAAGTTCCAAGCAGATAAAGAAAATTTTTTGTTGCGTTTTGTGACTATGGACGAGACCTGGATCCACCATTTTGATCCTGAAACAAAAAAAGAATCGATGACTTGGAAGCGAGCCTCCTCACCGACGCCAAAGAAATTCAAAGTCTCAAGTTCGGCGGGAAAGGTTATGGCGTCTGTTTTTTGGGACGCTAAAGGAATAATTTTGGTGGAATATTTGGAAAAGGGAGCCACTATTACGGGCTCTTACTACGCAGACCAAATAAGAAGATTACGGGAGGCCATTAAGGAAAAAAGACGCGGCAAACTGCGAGCTGGAGTGCTGTTTCACCAAGACAACGCACCGGCTCACAAAGCCGCAGTTGCGATGGCTGCCATTCAAGAAACGGGATTCGAACTGGTCGAACACCCTCCCTATTCGCCAGATCTGGCTCCTAGTGACTTTTACCTCTTTCCTCGGCTCAAGGAACACCTCCGAGGCAAGAAATTTGAAGACAATAGCGAAGTTATGGCCGCTGTTGAGGCGTTTTGGGAGGGTCAAGAAAAGGAATTTTTTTCAAAGGGAATCCTGGGTTTAGAAAAAAGATGGACTAAATGTATTGATTTGTTAGGAGACTATGTACAAAAATAAATTATTATTTTAACTTTAATTACCGTGTTTTATTTTCATTATCATTACTTTTGGATCACCTCTCGTAGCTAACCTAACAACATTTTATAGTGACCATACCAATATTAAAAATTTGCTCGACTTGGCGGTGGCACTACCATGCCCCCAGAAGTAGTAAACGAAAAAAAAATCACTACAACTTAAAACGAAGACCATATTCGAAAAATAATATACACATTCTAATTTTATCTCAAATACTGTACAACCGATATGGTGTTGTGTTATTATTGTAATCAAA
This sequence comes from Leucoma salicis, assembly GCA_948253155.1. Taxonomy (NCBI): domain Eukaryota; kingdom Metazoa; phylum Arthropoda; class Insecta; order Lepidoptera; family Erebidae; genus Leucoma; species Leucoma salicis. Next base: position 7,273,674 of record OX411825.1, read on the forward strand.
TCCCACGTGTTCTGTTAAAAATCATTAACCCATATTAACAGAAAATTAAACAAAGTGTTATCAAATAACGTTCAATATATTTCTCATAGAGGATTTCGAAAATAATTTATTCACAACTCAGATTATAAAATATAATCTGAGATTCACAACATGAAACGACTAAAAAGATTAACCAATTAAGACATGTGAATTCAAAAGTTGCATGAGTCTGTTAAACGATAGAAGTGTAACGCCCACTATATATATATATATATATATAGTGGGCGTTACCTAGTTATAGACTAGGTATACTTAGTGATTAGTGATATTACATTAGAATTATTTATATCATTAAAAATAACAAAAGATATGTTTAGAGAGAATGGTTCAGAGAAAAAACTTCATAAAAAGAATAGAATTATTAATTCGCATTCTGCATCATAAATAAATAAATATTCATGGACATTTTAACACAATGCTTAGTTTGGGACCAGAGCCCAAACTAAGCTTAATGCTTGTACTATGGGTACCAGATTACGGATATAATACATATATTACTTTTTTTTGTAAATACATACATATAATAGGTAGAAAACACCCAGACACAGTACAAATATCTGTGTTCATCACACAAATAGTTGTCCTGAATGGGAATCAAACCCACGACCTCGTGCACGGAAGTTGATTACAGTACCGACTACGCCACGAGGCCCCCGTCCATCATATTTCGTAATTTTATAGGTCATAATAATTGTTCAACCACAAAGCACATTTAAACCTACACTTGATCTCTGTAAAATATAACATCTACGCAACACGCCGTATTTGGCCTGAAACACCATAAATCAAGACAATTATGAAATTAACATCAGTGTTGGTAATAAGCAAAAGAAGATTGTGGTGAATCGTTACAATGGAAGGGCAATTTAGATTGCTTGATTAAGGGAATCTACAACTTTGTATACTGTGGTCATTAAATATGATACTTAGTCATATATTCGTTATTTACTATTTGTGAATTTAGAATCGCAGTCCCTTTTCGCAGTACTTTTATAAGGTATAATCTCATGTACGTACATAGTATTACGGCGATTACGAAAACATACTTAAGGAACATATATATTTCATTGAATAATTAAAACAAAGATAAATGTTGGCAAATACCCGTTAATAAAATTCCATTCATTCATCCATTTTCATAATTTAATTCAGAATTTTCTATCATTTAATTCAGATACAAATATACCAAAAATACAGAATAGCAAACATAATTACAGGGGACAAAGTGATAGATGACGTTGAGAACCCTTAAATAGGCTAATGAGTATTGAATATTGAAACGGTCACAACTCAATATATTTATACCAACTAAGAATAGCAAAGTCATGTAAACGAAAAAGATCTCGAGATGAACTAGAAAATGTATTACTAATTAAGATCTTCTCGCAATAAATTGTTTGATGCATAAGATGCATCAAACAATTGTAATGAAATACTACCATGTAACAATATCACCTGTAACTGGTATATGATAAAAGCTAAAATCATAATGAAACAATTATAGTGATTAATGATATCAAACTTCTTGTAGGGGAAATAAAATAACTAAATAATGACTCAGATAATCTAGACATTTCAGACAGCACAGGCAAAGCCTAACGCTTTGAAGTCAGTTATACAGACATATCAGAAAATTAAATCACAATTACTGTCAGTTTCAACGAATCTAGCAAGAAAATACAAGTTATAGAGCGGGAGGGCATGCAAACGATGAAAATTGATAAGGGTAATAAGTGCGTGGAACGTAACAATCTACACGATACAGTTCATATATCTGTAACTAGTCATTTGTTATGGAATTTCCAAGTATTTTCGCTGAAATCGCTAACAAAATAATGATTGCGCAAACTGTCTTAACACTTTGCTGTGGATAGCCACAAAACGCTGGCCACAGGGATAGCCCTGTGGCTAGCTTTTATTAAATCTAAACATTATGGAGCGCTTACGGCGACACAGAGTGATCGACGCCGATACATACAATCTGATTGCTGTAACGGCGTAACTGGGAATGATGAAGAACACTAGTATTAAACTTGCGGTAAGAGTTTTGGCTCATGTCGTGTGGCGCCGGCACCAAGAATAGCTCCACCCCGTCTCTTCCTATGGGAATCGTAAAAGCCGACTAAGGGATGATCGAGGGACCGGGCAGCAGTGTTCCCCTGTGTACAAAAAACTTCCACTGCGATCGCCAACCCGCGTGCCAAGCGTGGCTATTATGGTAAAACCCCCATTTTGGGAAGGCCTATGTCCAGCAGTGGACCATGAAAGGCTGATGGATGGAAGAGTTTTGGCTGGAATATATAAAACCTGTATTTCCTCTACATTACTTTTCAAAACATGTGTTATTTATTGCAAGCATTAATGTGTTAATTTTGCTGTGATGTAATGCAACGTAACGTATTTGTTGCCTCCAAAACTTCCAGTAAAGTCACCAACACTTTACTGAGGCATGACTTTGACTTAACTATGACTAATTTTATATGACATTGACTTTGACTGTGACTTATTTGATGTATTAAACTTATCTGAGAACAAAAAATATACCCTAAATAGATCATTGGCAAATGATCAGAGTAGTAATTATTAAGAAAAAACTTGCAGTAAATAATGTTGTCATAGATCATAAATATGCTCCACATACGGTATTTCTAAGACTTAAATAGAAACAACGATTGTGTTTTAATAGTGAATCAATCCCATATCTACCAATAATTAAATGTAACAGAAGAAGAAATAAACGGTCTCCGAGTAATTAATTTCTGTTAATATTATTGGGAAGATTAGTCTAATTATAAATTAAAATGTACATTCACGTCACTTTTATTGCTAAAATAAAATTCTATATAATCAGGATACGAATAGGAGTTAATATTAGAGGAAGCTATTAAGTTGTCGTTTCTGGAGCTATTAGCTACGACGCCGATAGAGAGATTTACGAGGATGTTAGCGGACGACGATGGCATATAAATAGATTGACGGAATATGGGAAATTCCGTGAATTTTAAGATTCAAACGACTTATAGGCATAAACCAACTCTGTAACGGGAGGAAAACTGAACGCCTACTCGAACCGTATGCAGTGACACCACACTAGTTTAATGGCAAACCATAGAATAAATCACCGTTTACCAGAATTGTTACTAATATTATAAATGCAAAAGTGAGTTTGTTTGTTTGTTACACTTTTACGTATATTATATAGTCCAGTAAGTACTCTAAGTAATTCCGTAAAGTGATCTACTTATTTACATTCGGAGGTCTACTTACTAGGCAAAATCTTGTTGTTTATATATTTTATTTATTAATTTGCGAATGAACTTGGGCCGTGTGGGGCCGGCTTTAGAATTGTCCCACCCCTCTCTACCCACGAGAGTCGTAAGAAACGACTGAGGGAATACCGGAGGAGTGGGCAGCAGCACTCCCTCGAGTATTAACGGCATCCACTGCGATCGCCAACCCGCCTGCCAAGCGTGGCGATTATGGCATTATCCCCCATGACGGGACCGCTCGCTGTGGCGTTCTCTTGGGGAGGCCTTTGTCCAACAGTGGACGTTGAAAGGTTGATGGATGGATGGATGAATGAACTTATAACTATGTATGATGGTAATTTTCAAATAAAAATAGCTCTTTTCACGCTTATGGAAATTTAAGCTTTATTCAAAGGTTACGTTGGATTTTTTTAAACCAATAAAATAATAAGAAATAGCTAATAGTGTCTGAAAAAATAATTTCAATAACATACTGATACAATTAATTGCCAAATAAAACAAAATAATGACCATATGAATCGTTAAATGAAGCACAGACGGATGCAATTGAAAAAACAATCATTGAATTACACATCATTGAGCGGCGCATAAAAAATTGCTTCAAATGGAGGGAAAGGTAGTGTCGCTTCATTGATAAATTACGATAATTTGAGAACAAAACACACCTATGCTCTTCCAGAACATTTTAAATAACACTTATTTAATATATGAAACAAGTAGTATGTATTTTATCTTCCATTTAAGCATGTTCACAGATTTTTGGGTATTTTCGTTCACGACCAATCCAGTTTCAGACTCCCAGTCTTTAAGGCAAGACTGAATAGGTTTTTAATAAGCAACTCATAGTGTACTTTTTATTCCGTGTGGTGACGGATTAAGAATACGATATGTCACCACCCCTTACTTGCCCGCGGGTGTCGTAAAAACCGGCTAAGGAAGCAGCAGGGGAATGGGCAGAAGCATAATCCTGGGAAACGTTTAACACCATTCTGCGATCGCCAACCCAGCCAAGCGTGGCGATTGTGGCAGTTTCCCCCCTTCGTGGGGAGGCCCATGTCCAGCAGTGGACATTTATGGGCTGATGGATAGTGTACTCCAAGGTTGTATTGCCACTTAACATCAAGTGGAATATCTGTCATTTTTTAACTTTCGCCAACAAAAATTCAAATGTTCAATCTCTATTAAAGCATGTGTGTTATGTTTATATCAGTTTATTTTTATTAAATGATGATACCGGTTTGTCATTAATGATATTTTAGAGCACAAAACTACGCTTACTGCAGGCTTGCAATTACTTCTAGCACTTTACAATGCGCACTTAAATTTGAGAAGCCATTATGTACTCATCATTGCTTTAAGAAATTCCTCATAGTGACTGTTGCACGTAGGTACTAAATCCTACATTTGATGTTCATGCCCTTTTTCTCACACATTTTCATCATGCCACATTTTCTCCTATATTTGTTGTGATAGTCAAACAAACAGCCTATGTTTAGCTAAATTAAGTGGCAGAGCTTATTACGCTCCTTATCATATGCAAACATGTTGCGTTCCCGATATGCGACCGACGAATAAACAAATGAAGACTAAATATTTATACAAGACTATTTTAGAGTTTGTATATATATATAGGCATGGCTGAGTCAATGGTTTAACGGTAAATATGGTAATAGTTCATCTTAATAATATCAGATAAGAGCGCTAAAGTTGTCATGGCTGTGTCTAATTAGTAATATTGTTTAACAAGCTGAACCTGACGTATCGCGCACTTGGGGATCTGTTTATACTTGTTAAACAGCTCACTTTCTCTAAAATTGGATTATCAAATGAGACAAGAAATTAGCGTGTTTAAAACAAAAAAAATACAGTTTAATTATATTAGTTTATTAACTATTATTTATTAACTGCCTCGGTGGTGCAGCGGTAGTGTGTGCGACTGCTGATGATGAGGTCTCGGGTGAGATCCCCGGGTTGGGCAGTTTTATTGAGCTTTTTCGTAAAAAGATAAATTCTCAATTTTCGGAGTTTGGAAACGTGCCCGGTAGACGTCAATAGGCTCGCCCCCAATTACGTGGGACATAAACATAGCTGACGAACCGTGGGTGTGGGCACTTCTGCCTATTCCTTCAGGGAACACAGGCGTGATACTATGTTTTTTTTTATGTTTTAATATAGCATGAGATTAATTCTTTAAAATAAACAGATAAATGTTAAAACTTATAACAATAACCAGCCAAAAACCAGAAACTAATAAATAACTAACAGTAACGCTGAACGCAAAGATAATTACAGCGCATTTCTTGGATTAATTCATTTCTGTGCGCAATGTGACTATCATAGCGGTGTAAAAACCACCAAGCATAATGCTTAGCGTATTATTATACATTTTCATGATCTCATCCGTTTCAACGCTCGTACACCGTTACGAGCAGCGCTATATTACAGCCAGTCTATTTATTAAGACTAAATAAGATCTGACTAAGTTTGTGAATCAGAATTATATTCATTGCAAGAACAACACGATACGGGATGTGCATGTGGAAGAGGAAATATTAAGTTGTGGTATCACAATGTCTTGAGTTTCTATAACAGTTATATTGTATACAACATGTATACAATTTCAGATAGGTATTTATAGCAATTCTTACAAACTAAAAGTCAAGTCGTGTACAAGTTATACTTATTGCATTATTTATCCAAAAGAATAATATAGGTATAATAATTAATAAATAAATAATAACTGCCTCTGTGGTGCGGCGGTAGTGTGTGCGAATTCTGATCACGAGGTCTCGGGTTCGATCAGTGTTGAGCTTTTTCGTAAAAGAAAAATTATCAGTAGCAGCCCCAAGTTTGAAAATGTGCCCGGTAGATGGCAATAGGCTCGCCCCCTATTACGTGGGATTTACTTATACATAGCCGGCGAATCATGGGTGTGTAAAACACCTCTGCCTACCCCTTGGGGGAATTTATCCATCCATCAGCCTTTCATCGTCCACTGCTGGACATAGGCCTCCCCAAAATGGTAGTTTTACCATAATCGCCACGCTTGGCAGGCGGGTTGGCGATCGCAGTGGATGTTTTTAGTACACAGGGGAACGCTGCTGCCCGGTCCCCCGGTAATCCCTTAGTCGGGTTTTACGACTCCCATAGGAAGAGACGGGGTGGAGCTATTGTTGGTGCCGGCCCCACAGGGCCCTTGGGGGAATACAGGCGCGAAACTATGTATTTTTTTTTCCAGAAGAAAAACAAACAATATTAAAATATTCAATATTCATTTTCTAGATTTCTCTCGCAATATATTTGAACAAATAACAGTATTCATACAGCCTTCTATTTTACCTTGGCTAAGATTGCGTGACTTTAATCTCGGTTAACTCTTATTAAGGCTTTTGGAACAACGAGACTACTCAAGTACTTGTTTAAGTGCAGGGGCACGACTGATTGTGGAATTCAATGAAGAATTTAATTATATTGATGCTTGATACTTTAGAAAAAGGGCTTTGTTTTATCAGAATTAATTAAAAGGGATGGCCAGAACATGTATGCCGGATACCGAATGGAAGTGGATAATGCTAAATCAAAAAGATTTACACAATACTTCATAAAAATAACATTAATAGAAATTAATCAATGTTGCCGTGTGGGGCCGGCTTTAGAATTGATTCAACCCCTCTCCACCCATGGGAGTTGTAAGAGCGGACAGAGGCAATATCGGGGGAGTGGGCAGCAGCACTCCTTCGAGTATTAACAACATCCACTGCGATCGCCAACCCGCCTGAAAAGCGTGGCGATTACGGCACTATCCCCCATTCTTGGGGAGGCCTATGTCCAGCAGTGGACTTTAAAAGGCTGATGGATGGATGGTATCAATGTTCATTTCTAGTAAGAATTTATTACACAAAATATAAATAAGCTCTTAGAATAACAAGTAATTAGGTATACAATGATGGCCTAGATGAAAGAACAAGGACTGCTTAGTACACAAAAGATTCCTAGCCCGATATACAACCGCGCAACGTTTATAAAAATCTAACTTTTTCATAAAATCATAATTTTAGATACTTTTATATATATTTTTAGCTTTTGACATACTTAGTCATATAAATCAACAAAAAGTGTGAAAATGTGAAATCGAAAATAACAAACACGAGCAGGATTCGAACCTGCATCTCCTGGATACCATCCAGATGCTTTGCGTCGCCCAAGACGTTAAGTATGAATGTATTATCGAGATAAGCGGTCGTGAGCAATTGCCATGATGACTGAATCCGGTACATCCGTGCATTTATCCGTGTGGTGACACACGGATAAATGCACAGCCAAAAACGTATTACAAAATTAATCTTGATAATTTGCGTCAGACTTTGATTGCTTATAGCTTGAACATACTACTAATACTAATTTATATTAAATCGAAAAAATGTTACTATGAATTCCAACAATTGATTCGAATATGTACGTTGATTTGAGGATTTTGCTATGAGAGCTTAATTTCATCGCCTCAATTTTTCATCATCTTTTGTATCTTCTCAATAGAGAGTAGCATGGGATGAAGTTACCATATATATATAACAATTGAGAGTAACGGGTTAAAAAACAGAATCGCTCAATGATTAAGTCCCATTTAGAGTAACTATTCGACAGGCCATCAATGTGACGCCAGATGTAACATTCATAAAAGGCTCTGAGTGGTACATTGTGCACAAAAACTGACCTAGTCCGGATAGCAACTGACTGCAACAGCATAACGGTAAATTAAGATTACATTTAGACTGATACTTTCGGCTGGTATTATTGAAAAGTTTCTATTCTTGAAGGTGACTTGATAAGTTTTACGGAATCGTGAAAAACTATGGAAGCACTAGGTAATGCTTTTTTTGAGGGTTGCAATTTTTGAACAAATCTAATACACAATTAAACAAAAACGGCTGAACAAATGTTGACATACAAATTGTTTTTTTTTTACCTGGATTAACATATGGATAACTTTTATTCTGGATAATGTTAGGTAGAATGACTTATTAATATTATCTATATTGTTATTTTTTTATATATATTTATACCATTTTACATGCTTAGCTATATAAATTACCACAAAGTGCGAAAATGTGAAATCGAAAATAACAGCCACGAGCAGATTTTGTGAAAATGTGAATTTGTTATTTTCAATTTCATATTTTTGCACTGTGTCTTAAAATTATAATGACTCAATTATGAGGTTCAGCAGATAAAGCAGCTAATAGTTAAAATAAATAAAATGTTTTCAACAAATACCATAATAGTCAAAAAATAGTTTAAACTGAAAAAACTATATACATCATGTAACTTCAACATAACAACATGAAACCAAAAGAACTTTTGCTCGTTTATCATGTAGCTATCATATATACTATATTGTATATTATATAGCTATAAACACATCGATTGTCATAAATCTCGACAAGGCATCTGCTAATAAGTCTTAAAGTGTCTCTAAGTAATGCCTAAGGTTAGGAAGGAAACAGCTATTATTTTGTTCTTGATATAAGTAATACCTATCAACGAGTAATACCTATCAACGATCTAAAAGGAAGTGTAAAAGTAATCTTAACATAACACTAAATGCATATCAATATATTAAAATGGCAATAACTAATACTAAAAAATGAAACGGATACATAACAAACAAATGAGTAGACAGGTACATTTAATTTGAAAGTATCTCGTTACACATATCAATATAACTTACTTATAATCGATCACGCTATCACTATATTAAGTAGTCAATTTAAAGTTAAAAGTAAAAATAAACAAAATGGCTGTTAAATACAAAGCAAAACTAATAGCGACGAAACGCGCGCCGCGAATCAGGGCGTGAAGAGAGCGTTGCGATAGCCGGATCTGAGCCGAAACGTGCGCATACGCATACCGTGTTCCCCACACGTATCTAACTTATGAATGTTCACACCTGCCGGTGCTTTCCGGAAAATATTACAAAATAATTGTCGAGGGTATTCACAAAAACGCAAACGTTTGGCGCAACAAAAGTGAGGAAAATCAGCCCCAAATGAAAGACTCATAAGGATTTTGAAGCGAGATTAAATTTAATCAAAATTAAGCAATTAGTATTAAGTATAACTATAACCAATTAAATGATTTAACAATTGTAGCATTTGTCTATATAGGTACGAGTACATGCACATTCAGTGATTGGCAAGTAACAATAAATTGTGGTAGATACCTATGTTACTATTTTATGATTTATTAATCTGCTAAACCGGCCATCGCATAAAATTCGCCACTCATCAACTGCTTAACATAAATAATTAATAAATAACAGGGAAACTCAACATCTTCCATGCATTAAACACAAAGTGGAAAATGTGAAATCGAAAATAACAGTCACGAGCAGGATTTGAACCTGCATCTCCTGGATACCGTCCAGATGCTTTGCCAATTCAGCCATCGTGACAATTGCTCCTGACTGCTAATTTCGATATCACATTTATATTTAACGTCTTTGGGTGACGCCTGCGCCATCTGTCGGCAGTATTTTCATACATTGTACCGACCAGTTAAACTTAATTTTACAATTAAGATTTTTACCTAATAACTTTTTTTCGACTTTGTGTTTAATGTATAGTGCTAAGCATGTCAAATGCTAAAAATATATATAAAAATATCTAAATATCTTTCATGCAGTAATTCGACGTTGTTCAATGTGTTAAGTTAACGATTCAATCCTGGACGCTAAGCAAAATGACAATGAACTCACTAGTTAGATCTCACTGAAAATTTAATATATTTTATCACTATAACGGCAATTGCTAACGAATTATAAATAAGTACAGTATACATAATAATACAATTATTACATAAATGTATTAATGCGCTGCATGGATGTATTAAGGTTTTCATAGTTGCATAAAATTAAAGAGAACTGTTACGTGGCCAAGTTCAACTATGTTGATCTCAACATTACTAATATAATGCTCATTAGAGCTAAAATAATTTAGCGTGACTTAATTTATGAATAGCCCATAATAAACGTCTAGAAGATATTTAAACCGACCATAAATTACTAAAGGTTGTCTACTTAACCATAGATTAAACAGATGAACAGAGGTTTTCAATCCAAATGATGATGTATGTAATATACATTACATAGATACATAAAATGGGTAGCTAGGGATCATACCACTGAAGTAATGTAACACAGTTCCAGTGGTCCGTCAATACAGGCGGAGAGACGGCACACGGCTGGTTTATTTAGTGGGTGGCCCCACACTACCCTGTTCGTTGGCCCGAACGACGGGGTGTGCGGTTAAATACATTTATTCCCGACTTAATAAAAATAAGGATTAAAATCATAATTGACTGTTTGTTACGCATTCACGTCGTAATACCTGGACCACTTATTATGAAGTTATACTCGTACATACATTTAGTCTGGAGCCCAGAAAAGGCCATAGACTAGTATTTATCCCAGAAAAATGAAAAGTTCATGTGGGACAATTATTTTTACATAGAGGTAATCAGTGTGCCGTAGAGACCTTTAGATATTCAGAAATCCACGCGGACGAGATCGCGGGCAGAATTTCGTAACTTATAAAAGATTCAAAATAATTGATTATGATTACCTAAATTAAATCTTGCTTTAAAATCCTTATAGGTATTTCTTTGTTCTTGCATTTTTCCATTACTGAGGCTGGATTCCCAAACTTTTGTTGCGCCAAGACATTTTTTTTTTGGCGAATCGTTTCTGGTTTGCTTGACTGTTGTGTCTTTTTATATTTGACCACTAACTCCAAACGGGACGTCCTCTACCTCCTTTGTATAGGTACATATAACTATTGCGCTAGAGCCATCTTATACATATTAAAGAAAATGGCTGCACAGATCGCCATCTCGAGTGGTTTAGATACAGGCCTCCCGCCCGAGTGTTGTTGGTTCGATTCCCACACAGGACATCTCTTTGTGTGATGCAAAAATGGTTGATCTGAGTCTGGGTGTAGTTTGTGTCTCTGAAATTGTTCAGCGATACAAGAATTATTTATTAGTGCAGGGACTTAAATTCCTTAAAAAAAAACAAATGGGTTGCTTTACATATATCTACTTATTCGTATCTTTATGAAGTATTAAGTTCCTAATAATATAATTAAAACGGTCTTATTTAAATAATTAGGAAATTCAACTAATGTGCGTCTAGAATTTGCTTAATATTATTAATTAAAGTTAGAAACATGCCAGTGGCAGAAGGTTTTTTTTTAAATATTTAAGAGAAGACATTGACCCTTTTTGAAATAATCACTAGAGTTACGTAAATAAAATAATTACCTTTTCTTATCCGTAAGCCATGATAAATATTCAAATAAAAACACATTAAAACAAACACAACAAAAATAGATAGTTCTTCTTTAACACAGAGATCGTACTTAAGATTTAATAGCTTCTGCTTAAAGTTTTAAATGTAAACGTTTATATTAGCAACAAAATAGATATTTTTGTGAACAATAATATGTACTTATATTTTTTTGCTTTTTTTTTTTAAAATGTCATCTGTACAAATTGTGGAGAATTATTATAATACATAGGTCCATGTATGGTGGGGAACTTTACAGACTTACTGCCTTACTAATAAACGTTGTATAACCTTTGAATAGTTACATAGTATTTTGTCTTTGTCAATAATATGACAGTTTGATGTTGAAAGAACGGAACAAAACACTGAATAACTATTCGGAGCTTATACAATGTTTATTAGTAAGGGGGTTACAGTTTAACTTACACCAAGTATATCCAGACTAAGAACAATAATTTGTAGATCATATAGTACCTACCGTTATGTATGACGATGATATGAGATAATACAATATTATCTATTCATTCAAAATATTAAATTGAAAAAAAAATTCAATCTTTGTTATAACTACTAGAGGAGCGTAGGCTAGTTGTGTAGGTACTTTCAGCTTGAACTATCGGCAAGGTTAAGCAACTTTCACTCGGCTGGTAGTCAGATGGGTGACCGTCGATTTTGGTCACCTATTTCTGGATACCTGGTCCATCCGTGCTTCGCAAGGCACATTAAAGCAGTCCAGTCCCGGCTGTCAAATAACATTCTGGTGCCATTTACAGGTTGCCAGTCTTAAATAAGAAAAAAAATCTGACTCCGATATGTTCTAAGGTCGCCCCAGTTGTCCCCTTAGTTGGGTCGTAGAGGTCAGATAGGCAGTCGCTCCGTGTAAATACTGGTGAATTAGCTAAAACAGAAGATTGACAGACACCCAACGATTCCCAACAAAAAAGAATTTGGCATACCTAAGTCTAAGGAGACGAACGACGTCATTAATTAAAACTACAACTCCTTGACCACACATTTTTCTTTTTATAATAAAATTTTTGGCTGTGTAATTTTTGCTGGCCCTAATTATCGAATCTGTATAATGTAGTACACGCGTTTCGTGGTACTTTCTTTGACACGCCTTGTGAAATGATTGCCCTAAAATGGATTGCCCATCTGTTAGCGATAGCTGATAATATATGGTGATTGACAGTTGATGTTAATCTTCACTGATAAACTTTCGAATATATATAAGCGTGAAATTAAAATTTCAAAATATTGTTTAATTAAATAATAATTCTTTGGTTTTCTTAGCACAGTAAAATACGAGTAATTAGATAGATTTATCTGGCTCACAACACGGCAATTAACAGAAATAAAATATGTGTATCTGGAATTAATGTGTAATCTTACCCATATAATGTATGACATAATAAAATACAATATTTTAGGTGTGGTTTAACACCTTTTTCTTCAAGCCAGAAGTTTCATATAAACACACATATTTCGCCTATGTAATTTAGTGAGCCTATTACTGCACGATCATTTTAAATTTCGAGAATCTATATCATTGTAAATACATATAATTATAATGGATGTAAGTATAGCTCTAATAATGAATCAAAATTAATGTTTGATACGCCATTATAAAGATAACTTTCCCTCGAAGTTAAACAAATAAGCAAAGATCTTAAGATTAATAAATTATGTCTTTGAAAATATTGTTAATTCTAACGGGTTTGTCAAGATTTAAGAAAACTGATAACATACCATTGCTAAGTTACAGGCCCGTGATAAATTTATTGTTGCTAAGTGCTTACATTACTTTACTATCGTCAATTTGCCTGCACTAAGAATAATTTTCATAATAAAATCTAATAAAAATGGTATTCTCATAAAACTCACGGTATATTTGAAAAAAAAAAGCGCCTTATATTTACCAACCGTAAATATAAGGCGCTAAGGTACTAGGTATTCCATTTTTTTATAATTCAAATCCTGTATAATAGTAAACTAAAAATCTTCTAATATTCGGAAAACTATGGTAAGCAAGTTTTCGCTGTGGGTGCATGGCACGCATTCTCGAATCGTAGAAATACAATTTACAATCATATTTTTAGGTGCCTATAAATTAAGATATTTAATAATAGATACAAACATAGATTTAGATTTTTATATACCATTAGGTAGTTTATTCTATTCAATACTACTAGAGTACTAGTAAGTACCTACTTGTTGTACATAAAAATAATGAAAAACTTACCTATTAGTTTGTATCATCCCATTACACGCGAAAAGCTGCTTTCAAATTCGTGGTCCCAATGGTGCAGGTTGGATTCCAATGACAAAATCATATAAACAAAATTATAGACTGAAATATTTACTTATTATACTTTGTTAAATAAGAGCACTTGTTGGAGGTCACTTGATATTCGATTGTTCGTCTAATGTGATTTTATGTCCTTTTGGTATAAAATAACCGGTTATCATCATGCCACAAAGCAGTCAATAATATGTTAGCTTGAAAATCATATCGAAAGTTATAACCGATACATTCCAAAACAGTAAAATATTTTTATCGAAACTACATCAACTCAAATCGTCTAATAAAAAAAATGAACTATACGGGCGCCTCCCTTTAGTTTACTTAATATTAATCTTTGCCGGCATAGATATTTTGAAGTCATTATAACAATTATGAAACTTAGTTGTAAGGGAATTATGTAGAGTATTATAAATAGTAAAACGCAAAGGAACCAACAACTATGGTTACCTTGAACAAAACTAATAATGAAGATTTATTTGGTAGACAAAGCTAGATAAGGTATAAGAGTAATATGAAAGCAAGGGAAAAACTGAAATCGAGATTATAAACGAAAAACTACAAACTAGTCATAAAAACACAAAGACGACTGGACGACCTACATGTTTTCTCAGTCATAAAAAAGGCAATTATGTCTAGAAATGGTTGTAAAATGTATTTATTCTAGTAAAAGTGGTAATATGCCTAAAGACTCCGGTCTCACAGTCGTTGAAAGTCTACACTAGCTTAACAAAACAGAAAACGAGATAAGAAACTGAGGCTTCAAACTCTTCAAAGATGAGTCATTAACCACTTGTCAGTTTGGCGAGGAGTTACTCAATTTTATTAATAATTAGCGAACTATAGAATATTTTACTCAGTTATGATTATTATGATAAACTTTTAGATGCGGTCCATAGCAATTTTTTTTAATAACCAATGTAATTATCATATCGATTTTTTCCAGCCACAATGAATATTCATGTTTGCTTTGGATACTTACTATTTTTGAATAACGCAATCGCTTTGATATTTCGTGAGTCAAAGGAAGTGTCGGATTAGAACCGATAGCAATTGTGTTGTGATCATCCATCCATCAACCTTTTAACGTCCACTGCTGGACATAGGCTTCCCCAAGAATGGGGGACAGTGCCGTAATCGCCACGCTTGGCAGGCGGGTTGGTGATCGCAGTGGATGTTGTTAATACTCGAAGGAATGCTGCTGCCCAATCCCCCGGTATTCCCTCAGTCGGCTCTTACGACTCCCACGGGTGGAGAGGGGTGGGACAATTCTAAAGCCGGCCCCACACGGCGGGTTGTGATCACAAATAGACAAAAACTCGTAAAATGAATTGGGCAATTTCAAACTAGATTGTGAGTTAGATAAGAAAATTCACTGACAAGATGTAAAAAAATATGGCGAATGAAGTCACGTATACAGACGTAGCCGAGCGTGGAAATAGCGAGAAAATAAGAAATTTAAAGTGTTTGCTAGTGATACAGCAGAACTTCTTAGATAGAAGTGATAGAAGGTGTGGAAAAAAGATAATAAAGAAATTTATCTTACAGTTGGCAATGTTTCGTAATAAATTAAAGGCGCTAGTTTCGTTACCCATAGATTAACTGTTTTTTTTAGAAATGAGCATTAAAATTTTTTGACTAAGCGGTTGTTATAAAAAATAGTGATTATAATTTTTTTTGTGATGAAAAGTTTATGCAAATAGAGGGAGCAAAATTAGCAGATTAAAATAAAGAAAATACTGAAATATCAATTCATGACCAATTAGAAATGATACCTACTTATTAAGCAAATCTTCATACAAAGTACGCTCAGGTCAGGATTCAATAACCTCGAAACAGAAAGTCTGTAGGTACGTAGATCTTGTTTAACGGTCAAGGTGAATCAGCCTAACGTGCCAATAAATTACCGTAAAATGCCAGCCATTAATTTATATGATATCAAAATTACGGAAACTGATATATTATGATAAACAAAAACACCCTGATTAAAACATCGATAGTATGCAATTGTAATGATATCACCAGCAAAGTAAAATTATTGATTTTAGCGAGTAAATATTTCAATTGTTGGCTTTTAACTTAATACCTACAGAATCTACAAATACAAATGCTTCAAAATTGGTTTCAAAGAAAGACGCCCGCATGTAAGTCAGGATAACCGCAGGCCACAGCCAAACCGTACTCGCAAACTGGTTTTGGTGCTCTATTATTATTAAAGGCTCGTGCCAATATACAGGCAGAAACGTGCTCCAACACAACACAATCAACCAAGAAATAAATGAAACTCCCAATTCATAGTGCAATTATAGCAAATTATTATACCAAAAGGACAAAACACTCGGTAATTTCAGAAAATCCACAGGCTGTTATTTTTCATTTCATTTTAGTTCTTCAAATACATATTTTCATGCTTTCACTAACACATCCATTAATATTAAGGCACTTGTCTAAACGTTAGATCATAAAACAGTTAAAATTGTATGAAAATAAAATCTCCGAGTTGAGCGCAACGAACTGCCTGCATTAGTCGGCCGTGCGTAGAGCCGGCGACTCGCAAACTGCTTCGTTCCATTTCAAACTAAACATCAACCGCCACGCGGAGTGCGCCCTACCTGTCTATCTCCCTCACCAACGGAGAATCTATAATGCAAGAGCGAGAAAAACTCAAGTCGAATGTCGTTAGTCTTATCGCAGGATAAATTTTACAACGACGTGAATAGTTTCCAAGCATTAAAGCCAGAGAGGAATGACGATTACTTTTTTGTGTATTTGGCAGGACTTTTTTCTCGTCGATTGTTGAATCGGTTTGAACTTCTATTTTTGTTATTGAAGCTCGTTTAAGCGGAACGCGAGGCACGAGATACAGACTGTTCTAAACGGAAGCCAAACGAAATATTCTCAGAAACGTCATTCAAATTAACACGTGCACAAATATGTATGATATTGATAACTTCATACTAATCAAGGCTAAGGCTGGTTTTATGAGCCTTTTCAGTAACCTTAAATAAAGTTATGTAAATAATTATTAAAGAAATGCCTATCCAAATTTGATTAACCTAGTATCCCATCCACTCACCATAAGTGGTTGCATTAAGTGTATTCTACGCGTCGACCTCAATTCGCATCTGTTATCATAAAAGATCTCATATATTTATCGATCATACAACACACTACAGATACAGACAGTAAATGTATCGGCATTTAAAATAATGGCAAATGAAAATAACAATGCTAATCAACGCGATCCTAATAGATAAGAAAATATAAATTAAAATTAACTAGAAAATAGCGATGAAAAAACTGATAGCAATACTTAATGCCAGCTTCCAAAATATAAAAGTGACAAATATGAACGATTGCCTGAAAAATTTTGTGGTGTAATATCAGAAAGCCGTGTGGGGCCGGCTTTAGTATTGTCCCACCCCTCTCTACCCACGGGAGTCGTAAGAGCCGACTGAGGGAATACCGAGGGAGTGGGAAGCAGCACTCCCTCGAGTATTAACAACATCCACTGCGATCGGCAACCCGCCTGCCAAGTGTGGCAATTACGGCATTATCCCCCATTTCTTAGGGAGGCCTATGTCCAGCAGTGTACGTTAAAAGGCTGATGGATGGATGGATATCAGAAGCAATACTATAAATCTGTAGATTTATTAGTGCTGATAATTCTAGTGATGACAAGTATATGTAGTGTAAATGCCTTATAGCCTAACTCTATTATAATAATCGACTGGATAGAAACCAAATATTTTATGAAAAACAGAGGCTTGGCTTTTTAGGGGAACGTTATTTTTTGGGATCAAATTAAGATGTAACTAATGCGTTAGCAACTATATTACCTCCTTGAACATGGTACAAAGTTTTGCATATAAGAAGGTACAACAGATCACACAGAGAAGTGCCTTAAAACTACACAAACTAAAACTGTACTAGACGTAGCGTGAGAAAGTACCATAAATGCTTATACACAATACACAGTCTACGATATAAGGCCACATAATGCGAAGATTCCGGGAACATGACACTCAATAAGTATAATCAAAATAATTAAACCAATTGAAAGTGATTAGCTATTGTCAGTAACAAATAAATATAATAGCATGGCAAACGATTTGAATGAAACCTAATTGAAGCAACTATTCTGAGATAAGAAAACAGATGTTATCTTTGAAAATTGCAAATTTCTAATTTGCAATTATTAAGTGTGTTTTATATAATATAATCGTTGCATAATGAGTAGTAAAATGCAATACAAATAATTTTTAAAGAAATAAATAACGAAACCACACATTTGAATGAAAGCTGCCTTGACTGCTGTATTGACCTTTTATCTGGCGATATAGATGTTGCTTTTAATTTTAAAATGCCTTCGAATGTCTGTAGTAGTCTATATCAAGTAGGTTGGATTTGAATTCACAATTCGAAGATATCGAAGTAAATAACGCAGTGTGAAATCTAAACTAACAGTCACGAGAAGGTTTTGAACTTGCATCTCCTGGATACCGTCCAAATCATTTGCCAATTCAGCAATCGTGATAATCGCTCAGGACTGTTAATTTCGATAACACATACATACTTAACGTCTTGGGTAACGCATCTGGACGGTATATATATACAGGAGATGCGGGTTCAAATCCTGATCGTGACTGTTATTTTCAATTTTACATTTTCACACTTTGGGTTAATTCATACTTACTTACTTATCATCACGCCATTTCCCTTGCGGGGTAGGCAGAGAGAACAGAGTGCCAAGAGGTTCTATTCTTGCATAGATCTCTCGCTTCCTCAACTAACTCTCTTCATACATGCTCGCTGGTTTCAGAGACTCCTGACTCCACCTTCCTTCAATACATGACCGATTTGGTCTAGGTAGGTGAGTTTCGGTCTCCCCCTGTACCTACATCCTTCCACTTTTGCATTGTATATCTTCTTAACCAGTCGCTCGTCCGGCATTATTTCCACATGTCCGAACCATCGGAGCATTCCCTTTCGCATCTTTAAACCAATACTCTCTTTCATACCTACTCGCTCTCTTACGTCATCGTTACGAATGCGGTCAGTCAGCCTCACTCCACAGATTCTCCGCAGAGATCGCATTTCGACCGCATTAATTTTACTCTCATGCTCCTTTTCGTATACCCAACTCTCGCTTCCATACAATAACGTTGGGACAAGCACTGCGTTGTGTATTGCGACACGTGCCTTCTGGCTGAGGTGATGACTGCCGAGAAGTTGTCCCAATGCTCCGTTCACTCTATTTCCCGCATTCACTCTTTTCTCTACATCAGTGGTGTACCTTCCATCCCGACTGTATCCACATCCAAGATATACAAATTCATCCACTTGTTCTAGCACACCATTTCCTATTGCTACTCTAACATCTGTTCTGGCTTCTTCTCTTTCAAAAACCATTACTTTGGTTTTGCTCACATTCACACTCACATGTAGGCCCCTTTTCTTACAATTTTCTGCCATTACGTCGACTAGGGTTTGTAGGTCAGCCCCGGACTGCACTAATAAAACCGCATCGTCTGCATATAGCAGAGACCTAACCACTGAGTCGCCCATCTGAACTCCCACATTCATTTCATTCAACCTTTGTAGACATTTATCCAGATATATGATAAACAGTCTGGCTGATAGAACGCAGCCCTGTTTAACGCCGATATTGACATCAAACCAGGGTGACATTCCATCATCCAGCCGCACACAAGCTCTGCAGTCCATGTAGTTGGACTGCACCGCTTGTAGCAGTCTACCGTTAGTACCATATTCCGGCAAAATGTCCCGAAGTTCCTTTCGCAGAAAACCCTCTGGCCTACAGCCAGATGCTTCTCCACAATGTTGCACAGAGAAAACACTTGATCCATGCATCCCCTTCCACACCTGAAACCTCCTTGTGCCTCACACAAAAATTCATCAGACACCATCCTCAATCTCCTTTCAATAATCTTACCATACGCGTGTTAATTCTTATGGCTAGGCATGTCAAATGCTAAAAATATATATAAAAATGTCTAAATATATCGAAGTCATATTCTACGATCTCCATTTAAAAAAAGATTAAGCTACGCACCAGTAGATGAATATCACATTATTAACGAGTAAATAACAGAGAAACATAGTCACAAAAAACAATACTTTCTAGTAAAGAGAGCAAACACGTTGAATAGCAAAGATTGATGCTTCAACACAAATCTGGATCGAACAATGGGTCGATCCAATCGCCGAAAGAGCTACCCAACTTTCTCTCGGCCCTTCTGACTGAAGTGCTACAAAAGATTTTTTATGAGATGTCCTAAATTTATTTTAAATAAATATTGTGAGTTCAAGAAGAAACTTACAAAATGTAATCTTAGCAATTATATACGGATAAAATTGAAATTCTAGTTTTAAAGAACTAAAACTTGATATACATAATCTTTTTTTTTGAGTTGATTAGAAAACATCGTATTCCTCTACTTAAAAAACTTTAATAAGGATGTTATAGCTAAGTAAGTAGTATTATCTATATATCCCCCCCCAAAAAAATGAGCACCCAACCTAAAAGGGCCTCCAGTCACGGCAGCTCCGCTATTCCGTGGCCTAACGGTAGCGGGCCCGGTAACGGCGGAGCAGAGGGTGCGAAGAATCTCCGGTCGCGGCAAGGCTACATAAACCAACGACTTCTGGCCCTGGTAACGCACAACGTTCGAACATTTCGGACCGACGGGAGAATCACCGAGCTGGAAGAGGAATTGAGCAAGATCCACTGGGACATTATAGGGTTGTCAGAAGTCCGAAGAGAGGGTGAGGGCACGACAATCCTCCAGTCCGGGAACTTGCTCTTCCACCGGGAGGGCGACCACCAGTCCCAAGGGGGTGTCGGGTTTATCGTTCGCAGGTCTCTCGTAGGCATCGTGGAGAGGATTGAAAGTGTGTCGAGTAGGGTAGCGTAACTTATACTCAGAATAACCAACCGGTATTCGTTGAAGGTCATACAGGTTTACGCAGCGACCTCGACACACTCCGATGACGAGGTGGAGGCCCTATATGAGGATATCTCGAAGGCCATCCACTTGTCTAAAACCTATTTCACGGTGGTTATGGGAGACTTTAACGCGAAACTGGGCAAAAGGACAGACGATGAGCTGAAAGTGGGGCACTATAGATTTGGGCAGAGGAACCACAGGGGTCAGATGCTGCCTGATTTTCCGGAGAAGGAAAGCCTCTACATGATGAATACCTTTGTCAGGAAGCAGCCCCAGCGAAAATGGACCTGGATTAGCCCTGATGGTTCAGTTAAAAATGAGATTAACTTCATCCTGTCGGACAAACGACACATATTCAATTATGTCTCAGTGATCAGCAGGATTAAAACTGGGAGTGATCACCGACTAGTCAGGGGTATCTTGAATATTAGAACAAAAGTCGAGAGGTCGCGCTTGATGAAGTCTACGCTCCGACCAACACCTGCCCAATACCAGAACCCCGAGAGCTTTCAGCTCGAACTACAAAATCGCTTCCAATGTCTAGATGAGTGTGAATCAGCGAGAGATATGAACAGCAGGTTCGTACAAACTGTCCACGCGGTCGGGTCGACTTACTTCAAGTCCCGACGCGTCAGTAGGACCCGTAAACTCTCGGACCATACTCTCAAACTCATGGAGAGGAGAAACGAAATGATAGTCCAGTCCTAAGCCGGTTAAACAGACAGATCTCCAAGGCTGTGCGGCACGATATTCGCCAATTTAATACTACCCGTATTAAAGAGGCGATAGAGCGGAACCAAGGCTCGAAAGTGTTCGCAAGAGATCTGTCTGTTGGCCAAAGTCAGTTGACTAAACTAGACAAAAAATCATTTTGTGTTTAGACACGCCTATATAGCCAAAAAAGTATTTTTTTCTCAAATATCTTAAATGTACAGACACAGCTCTGTTACAACTTTATAATAGTACAGATTATGCTGTTTTAGCGAGTGTGAAAGTAGATACCTACTATCTACTAATGGCTTAAGTGTTTAGCCACCATTGACGAGAAAAAATGCAGTCAGGACGAGGCTAATATTTGTAAACATGTAAGTCTTTAAAAATACACCATTCAAATTCACAACTGTGTGGATGCTGACTCAAGATGAGTAGCATAAATTATACGAGTACTAGTATTGTGGGAGTCTTGTCGGGAGGCCGTGTGGGGCCGGCTTTAGAATTGTACCACCCCTCTCCACCCACGGGAGTCGTAAGTGCCGACAGAGGGAATACTGAGAGGAGTAGGCCACAGCACTCCTTCGACTATTAACAACATCCACTGCGATCGCCAACCCGCCTGCCAAGCGTGGCGATTACGGCACTATACCCCCAATTTGGGGAGGCCTATGTCCAGCGGTGGACGTCGAAAGGCTGATGGATGATGGATGGAAAACGTAGTTCTACTTAACTATTGTCTATTAATACTTTTGGTAGTTAGGTACCCGAATACCTAACATCATGATTAGAAACTATTTTTACAAAATTTAACACCGTATATCTAAGTTTTCGTGTATACTGTCTTCTTACAATGTTTTTGTTGACGAAGCCAAGATCAAATACACGTACATTTATATTTTTTAATGTCGAGACTTTAGGATCGACTGGAATACCACTGACATCCTCAGTCGTATCACTTTATTACTGTCATATTAATGTAATTAAGCTCAAAACAATCATAGGCCAGATTCCAACTGTATGTAAGCGTTATAATTCAGCTTGTCTACAACTGCAACACTGTTGCAAGACAATGCCCACGCATATCCCACGCTCGTCTAATGATGCTCATACTGAAGGTTTATTATGAGTGGTATGATAGTTCAACTGCTTAGTTAGATGCCGGAGTGGTTTGGTAACCGACCTCCCATGCCATGTGTTGTGGGTTGAGTTCTCACACAGAACAATTATTTGTAAATGGTAAAAATAGGTGTAAATGTTCTGCGTACTAATGCACTTTGTATCCGTTAAATTGTATATTATTTGTAAAGACTCCCACATCCATCCATCCATCAGCCTTTTAACGTCCACTACTGGACATAGGCCTCCCAAAGAATGGGGGATAGTGCCGTAATCGCCACGCTTGGCAGGCGGGTTGGCGATCGCAGTGGATGTTGTTAATACTCGAAGGAGTGCTGCTGCCCACTCCCTCGGTATTCGCTCAGTCGGCACTTACGACTCCCGTGGGTGGAGAGGGGTGGTACAATTCTAAAGCCGGCCCCACACGGCCTCCCGACAAGACTCCCACAATACTAGTACTCGTATAATTTATGCTACTCATCTTGAGTCAGCATCCACACAGTTGTGAATTTGAATGGTGTATTTTTAAAGACTTACATGTTTACAAATATTAGCCTCGTGCTGACTGCATTTTTTCTCGTCAATGGTGGCTAAACACTTAAGCCATTAGTAGATAGTAGGTATCTACTTTCACACTCGCTAAAACAGCATAATCTGTACTATTATAAAGTTGTAACAGAGCTGTGTCATTTAAGATATTTGAGAAAAAAATACTTTTTTGGCTATATAGGCGTGTCTAAACACAAAATGATTTTTTGTCTATTTGTCTGTTTACCTGTTTGTTTGTTCGCGCATCACGCAAAAAGTACTGAACGGACTTTGACGCAACTTATTTTGTTTGATAGCTCTTGATTAGACTTAACAACTGATATACATTTTATCTTGCTACTATATCAATAACCTGAGATATATCCTAAAAACTAGCTTTTGGCTGCGGCGAAGCCGCGCGCAAAGGCTAGTACTTAATATTTTGACTGTATTTACTATTTAGCACTTGACATGCTCAACTACTTTAAATTAACAAACTATATGTGAAAGTGGAAAAAGAGAGCTCTCTTGCTCCTCTTTACAAATAATAATATTTAATTAATAATACTTCAAGACCTGGCAGGTACCTAAGTAGAAAAGTCCTCATACTAGTATGTTCTCATCGATTTTGTATAGAGAGACTACCTAACATCAGCCGTACGTTTCTTAAAAGTGTCAATGTTTATGAAGAAAGTTTATAAATGTACCATCAACTTGATTCAAATACTGAATTATTAATACAAAAGTAAAGGCTGCCGACGCTACACTATTTTGTTATTTTTGAATCGAATGAACTAATGGTGATTATCGCCACGTGTGCAAAGCTGTAGATATGCAATAATAATAATTAACTACTTCGGTGGTCTACAGTTAGTGTATGCGACTGCATATTTAGCATTGCCTTGCGCTCAATATCTCAAATGTCAATTACTAAACAATTTCAGTGTCGTTAAAGCAGTACCCCAAGTTTATTTTAGAGCACGAATATAACATTGTAAACAAAGTTTATGTCACACTAATATGATTTTGATAAGCAGTGATAGCTTAGCAGTAAGGACTGCGAAGAGAGCTGTATGGCGTACGGCACACACCTCTCTAAACTTTTCAAGTTTTTTGATATTATGTATTAATTTACTTACAATTTATCACTGCTCGTTGAAGGAAACATCGTGAGGCAACCTGCATACCTGAGATTTTCTCGACAGCTTGTGAATTCTGCCAACCTGCACTGGGCTAGCGTGGTTAAATATATGACCTTATCACTCTCACCATGAGACTCCTCTCATGGTGAGAGTGATAATATGTCTCCACATAGACCCATTATTTGTCACGGGTCTCTAAAAAAGGGTGAACGAACAAAAAAATTACGATTTTATCGAAATATACTTGTTGAATGATCTTGGCTTTCTTCTTTTATCACATTAGTGTACCTACAGCTAACCCTAAACGTAGTATTAAAACGTCTTTGATATACTGACCACAACGTATTTACTCGAGGGTTCAAGTTTATTTAAACTTTGACAGATAGGTAAAATGTACCGTGTAAATATGATGACGTAAGGTGAATATGGAAGTTAGAAATTTTTGTTTACGCAAACAACAGTTATGTTTTTTTATTGTTAATGGTGTAAGTATAAAGTTTACTTGCCTTTCACAAATTTGTTCTTTGATACTATAATTTATAACCATGTCCAAGGAATACATATATCGTCCAAAATTACCCGTAAAGAAAAGGTGTCGAACCGTCAGAGCTTGCAACAATATTAGCTAACTAAATATTCTGCCACGCTCAAGTAATCGCAAATATAGTTAAAAAGATATTAAATATAAATTCGACTTCTTTCTGTATATTCAGTAGGTCTGAGAATAGGGTGTAAACTATTTTTCATACCCCTAAGTCGCCCTAAGGTGGACTCCAAAATTTTTATTATATGGAATTTAATTTTTATTTTATTTTTTTAATAATTCGGCTTAAAAAAAAAACATACAACCCTACATTTTTACCCTACTAATGCCCACACCTATTTTTTAATAGCGATATTAGTACTTTAGTAATATTCATTAAAAAATATTCACAAAAAAAAATGGCGGTACGAAGTTCGCTAGATGAGCTAATATAATAACAATGGCTGGTTGTACATAATGATGGTCCATGAACGGCCACGGCGGTTACGTACAGCGGCGTCTCCCAAATTAGGTAAATTCTAAACGTGGGTGTTTCATGACCAAATAAAATGGAGTTAGAGTAATAAAAGTTGCAAGTTCAACGCCGCAGTTAAATTAAAAATAATAAATGATTAGAGAAAGAACACGTGTAACAATAAGATATAATAGTACATTGTTACTCTAGGGGTGAAAGTAATCCTACCACCGCAGGAATGTAACATAGTTCCAGTGGCCCGCCAATAAAGGCGGAGAGACGGCACACGGCGGGTTTCTTTAGTGGGTGAGGGCCCCACACTACCCTGTTCCCCTGTTCGTTGCCCCGAACGACGGGGTGTGCGGTTAGGTAATTTTTTTCCCGCCAAAAAAAAAGTAACAAAAAAAAGGGGTGAATGTAACCCTATATATATATATATATATATATATATATATATATATATATATATATATATATATATATATATATATATATATATATATATATATATATATATATATATATATAAATAAGTCTTTACCCCGAGGTAAACACTGTGCTTCTCATTACGAATACAAGGAAAAAAAAAAAACATGCAAAAATTAGTGAATTTTAATTTACATCAACTGCTGAGCCAATTATTTTTTGTGGCCGGCCAGCGTAACTTTCATTATTTTTCATTTTCAACATTAAAAAAATGGTAAAATATTTTACCCAAATCTATATTATTTTAAAGAAATATTTGAAAGTAAGTAAATTATAATAGGTGGTCGTTAAAAAAAATCTTTATTTAATACTTAACTTTGTTATTTCAATTAAACATCGCGCTGTGATCGAGTGGCTGTAGTAAGTTAGAATAAGGTTCAATAGAAATGTGAAAATAGAACTAGTTTTTTTTTTAAATAATTTGACAGCTGTCCGTTGAAAACGATTCTCCCTAGGGCTGAAAAGTATCACTTTCAACCCCAACCCGCTCCTCAGGCAACTTCAAACCTACTTTCCGAGTACGAGTAATGAAAAAATAATTAAAGGTCGGTACCGTTCGTGGTGATCGAACAGTTTCGAGGCGACAAAGACAGTCAAGATTTGACAAATTATGTAGTGGATGTTTAACGCACATATCTACCACTGTCCACTAGCCTTTGCCTGCGGCTTCGCTACAGCCAAAAGTAGTTTTTCGGTTATATCTCAGGGTCCTAATATATTAGCGGGATAAAATGTATACCAGTTTTTAAGTCCACAAGGCCTTTTAAGTAAAAAAAAGTTGCATCAAAATCCGTTCAGTAGTTTTTGCGTGATGCGCGAACGAACAAACAGACAAAAATTTAAAAAAAAAATTTTGTTTTAGTCACGCCTATATAGCCTATTACAGTCATTTTTTCTCAAATATCTTGAATGTACAGATACAGCTCTGTTACAACTTTATAATAGTATAGATTAGATTCCCTTTTCTAACCACCATCTGAAATACTATATACGAATAATATTAAATATTATATGTAATTATTCCTTAGATCAGATTCAGAGCAAGACTATGCGACAAGTCTTTTGAAAAAAAGCCCGCGAGCCAAATATACAGTTTTGAAAATATTAAGCTTTGATGAATGCGCAATCGCCCGGTGTCGCGAGGTGCTACGGTACAATGCACCGCCGATCACTCGTGACCAATCTAGTTTAAGTAGAAAGATCACAGCGATCAACGAAAAGGAAATAGAAAACTAGGCGAAAAAGTACTGCGCGACTATCACAAACCACTATATACAGTTAAGACTTTACGTAATAGGTATTATCATTAATATTGGGAATTTATCAATCTTTACCAACGTGTTATCGCCATTATTTTCATTCTCCTAAAATCGCATGATCGCATAACACATTTGTATGTATACAGTATAAATCAGTACCGCAAGTAACAAAAAATGATATTATAAATTATGTTATATAAGATACTAGCCTTTGCCCGCGGCTCCGACACAGCCAAAAGCTGTTTTTTAGGTAATATTTCAGGTTCCCGATATAGTAGCGGGATAAAATATATACCAGTTGTTAAGCCTAATCAAGAGCTATCAAACAAAAAAAGTTGCATCAAAATCCGTTCAGTAGTCTTTGCGTGATGCACGAACAGACAAACAGATAAACAGACAAAAAAAAATCGTTTTGTGTTCAGACACGCCTATATAGCCTAATTCGGTAATTTTTTCTCAATTATCTTAAATGTATAGACATGGCTCTGTTACAGCTTTATAATAGTATAGACGATAATGTCACTATCCGCTTCTCCTTATTATTTAAACCATGTTATTAATCTGAGGGTGCACACAGCCGTTGATAAAGCTGGCGCATAAATGCAAGTTTGGGTCCCGGATAGTATCTACACTATTTACCAGTCTAGTATTTTTTTGTATAATAACTGGGGTTAGGAAACAAGCGTATGGGCCCGCCTGATTGCAAGTGGTCACCGTAGCATACAGATGCTAGCAGCACCAGGGGCTGGGGGGGAAAAGTTAGGTATAGATGAAGAATTATAAATAAGGAATAAGTAAATGGAGATGCAGGATGTTAGACGAGATAACAAGATGTATTGGGCCGACGGTGCCCATACTCATCGAACCAAACAAAAAGTAAGATTACATAGAATTTTTTCACGCCGATTTTCTGTGATACGATCGCACTTCCCCGATCTGGTTAGCCCATTCTTGCTAGGATTTTCAAGGCTCTACCCCCATTAAAAATTCAGCCGTTTACTTATTTGACTTGCTTTGTATATTTGTCTATTTAGATACCAGGAACATTATTAAGTTATGTTGCCGTTTCGGAAAGTGACGTTTAGTAATTGTGTTTGTTGTATAAATTAAGCAAAGACTTAAAGTATTGCAAAAAAAATTGACTGCAGCAATTTTCCATAAACAAAATATTTTTATGGACCTCATTATTAAATAACTATAGTTACACCGCAGCTGTAGATGTATATAAAACAAAGCCTACATGTAGTACCGAGATAATCGTGCTATACAAATTAAGAGTGGTATCTATGTGTTACGATCGTAACGCTATCTGCGTGTACTATCAATAAACATTGATTACAGTAGAACATTGTAAGGTTGTCATTGGACAACAGTACCTTTGTAGGTTTCACTTTGCAGTTGAGTTTAGTTAGTGTCACAAGGGAATAAATACTTCTTTGTAATTTTATAAATACAACTAGTTGACCCGTGCCCACTTCGTTGGACGGTAAACATTAAAAAAACCGTCTAACAGAAATATCACTCAATAGATTACGGCACGGTCGCGGTTCCATACCTATGTCGTGTTCGCTCTTTAAACATTTGTCCAAATTATATGCAGTAAAAGGGAAAAGTCTTTTGTTTTAAACACTTGAGAGGATAAATTTACTTATTTTGATAAGAATTCATAATTCTTGATAATATGACCAATAAACATGACCTACTGATTTAAATTATTTTTTTAATAGGTATAAATAGCTACTTTTTGTGAGTTAAATATAAAAGTGAGACGTATGCTGTCACCGACTTTTTTGTAGGCATTATCAAGCTTTACAACTTTTCTCTAGAACTCAATCACATATCACTCATCGTTAAGGCAGCGTTCGTAAGAAACGTTTTCGTTCGACCGTTTTTTCTCCGACTTACTTTGCAAATCCGACTACCACGAAAAAGTATTATAATTTTTCGGGTATTATATAGCCTATGACACTCACAAATAACGTGGACTTCTATTGGTACAAAAAAAATCAAAATCGTTTCAGTAGATCTAGAGATTACCCCCTACAACCTCACAAACTTTACCTCTTTATAATATTAGTATAGATTAGTAAAAAAGCTACACTCCGCGGTTTCAACATTTATATTTATTTTTATGATTAAATAAAAATATAAGCATTCACTATTCAGTCTTACTGCTAGTTTGCTCGGTTATTGATCAGCTCCTATAATGCGTGGCATGATATTATACAGCTAGCTGAATCCTGCGACTTCGTCTGCATATATTAACATCATGAGGCAGAGGTAGAAAACGACTTCCTCTTCCCCCTACTTCTACGTGGCAAAAAAACATATCCCTGAACACACAGTGCTTATAAAAATCGTAGTTTCTTAAAACTTTAATAATTTTATGTTAAATGAAGATTTCGATTCTATCTGTGGTTTTCCGTGATGATTATGAAATGCAAAACATTATAAATCCGCTCCGTATTTAAAAAAAAAGGATCAATCGAGCAAACCTTTCTTATTTCTTACCTATACTAATATCATATTCATAAGGTTATTTAATTTTCAAATATAAATAGATAATTTGCAGTACATACCTACGTCCTTAATCCATCACCACATCGAAACAAAATATCTCGTAAGTGTTACATAATTAGTCCAAAGACTACACGACTTTACTACGGATGTAAAAAGGTTTTCAATAAACCTTTCTATGAGTAAAATATCCGAGATATCCGTAATAAATGTCTACATCCACTTCGGATGCTGTTTTAATCCTCAGCTCCGGCGTAACAGCCCAATATCCGGTGTATAAACAAAGAAAGGTATTTTATTTTGTAACAACTTGTACTGTTTATAAACACACTTTCTTGTAAATATTTACAGCCAATGAAAAAATATCCTACTGGTGTGTAAAATGATGTTTTGATGTTTTCATACAAAACCATGCAAAACATTGCGCTTACAGTTCTATGTTGTTATTATAACATGTAATATGGCACTTGACAGGCTACATGCTAGAACAGAAATGTAAATAAGTTAAATAAAAAATGATAACGAGCTAAACTGTTTGGATCGATGTTATTATTTTGTATTCCTCATTAGGAGATCTACTCGTATGTTTTAAGCGACGATATCTAAATTTTTGTTAACATTTAATACTGAAATGTGTTTATAAAAGGTTGATTTGACGATAGATGTGCATCTATTTCACTACTAAATATAGTAATAAAAATCACTCTGTATACACGCTTCTATCAAAAAATATTTTAAGTACTTACCCTTACTCCTACATGAATAGATCAGTTGCACAACATACCTGAAACAATAAGAGTAATTGTGTTATTTTGAGATACGATCTTTTACCTTCGTGGTCCTATTAGGGCTGTCACGTTTAAAGAATAAAATATAATATTGCAAATCATTGCGTGAAAATGTATATTAAGTTCCCGTGGTTTTATTCAAAAGGTTGGTTTCTTCATTGTGAGCAAATGATATAAATAAGTTAAAAACACAATGTAATTAAAAAATAACTGATATTTTAATAGAAACTAAACCGCTTAAAATTATTGTTATTTGCTACAACATTTTGAATGAATTTGTAAAAATTACCTAAATTTAATGTATATTAGATTTTGCTCGCAGATCCACCGCAGGTAAAAGCTAGCTTTTAGGTTATATCTCAGGTTTCCGACATAGAAGCGAGATAAATTGTAGGTATACCAGTTTTTAAGTCTAATCATAAACAATCAATAAAAAAAAGTTTCAACAAAATTCGGGTATGCGAACAAACAAAAACTTTAAAAAAAACGTTGTTAGTTCAGAGACGCCTATTACAGCAATTTTCTTTTAAATATCTTAAATGTGGAGACACAGCTCTGTTACAGTTTTATAATGGTACAAGCGTATTACCCGCAGCTTCGCTCGCGTCATAGTGATAGATGAAAAATCCATTTAGGATAGGACTTGCGTAAAATTAAAAGTGCGCCTTTCCACAAGCGCATATTCAACAATAGTTTAGTAGGCCCATGATCTTAAAGCGCAATACAATCAAATTATCATTCGGATAAAAAGCTTGCCATATGCAAAGTCTCATATGGTTTAAATTGCTTTAATTATAATAAAAAAAATAGCTAAATATTAATACTTTCTGATATTTACGCGAATGTTATCAGCCTTGGACGTCTACCATCCAAGTCCACCCTTGATCATGAATGCTGTCAAGTATTCGAAGCGTCGGGATAGTAGTAAATCAAGTAAACGCGATAGATTCCGTAAGCGTAGTTTTATTTCAAAATAGCTAAATATTTTTAAATAATTGCAGAAGACAACCCTAGCTTTTATAAGGTTGGGCAACACGTGGGCGAACAAAACGAACGGACATTGATAATGAATATTCAATTAGATAGAAATGCACTTTCAAGGCCTATAATCATTATCAGCGTTGAAAAGTTTGATGGGAAATAAATTCATGTTCTGTGGGCAGATCTGACTTAAGAATGGTGACCGTTACTTTCTTTAAGTTATCGTTTAGTATCAATTTTGCGGTTACTTATTTTTAACGGAGTAAGAAGCGTCCTAACTAGCGCTAACCACCGTGGTAAGTCTATATTGTTGGACTAAGATAATAAAGCGTCATCAACCCATTCTAATCGGCATAAAATTACAGTACCACTGCCATATTTTGTATTGGATTTATATTTTTTTTGGGATTTACTTTTCGCTCTGAGAGGGGACCCGTTCCAAGTTCCATATATATTCTTTGTTAAATATTTTTATGGCAGAACAAATTACGAACTTCACAATATAAGCATTTAATGCATCGGGATGAAACATGCATTAAATTTCAATGAATGCATAACAAACTATTACGTAATAATACAATACGCCGATATTCACTGACCAACTCTCGAGTCGAGGCGACAATGTTATTAATCATTTAACATTCATAGGGTTACCAAAATTTAATTTCATACAGTTTTCTATTAAAGTCTTATGCTTTAGCCTCTTCAAAACAAGCGTACAGTTCTACTACCTTCTCGGACCCACCAATATTCCGTCAACGTAACTTTATGTTTACCTATAGGAGCAAGATTGCAGTAGCATATTTTTACGGAGACTGCTGCTAGCCTTGTTCATTAATAGTTTTTATTCTAGTTTTTTTTAATCCTTGTAACAAAAAATAGTTCAAATACTGACTAGTACCTCCTTATTTTGAAGTATTTAACGTCATTTTATACACGTGCATCAACGAAAATGTTATTTAATAAATTTTAATTTAAAACATTTCAATTAAACACATTCTATATAGCCGTCCCCATAGGTGCGTTAATCATACACAATGCCGACTAAAAGTCACAAGAGATAACCAGCAATCACATCACGATCTGAGGTCAAAATGAATTATGCTTACACACGTTATTTATCGAGGTACCGCGTTCGATTCCGTGTTCGAGTTTCTCATGTCATATTGTCCAATGGACGGATCTCGCCCCGCCTGTGGGTGCGACGTTTATAGGTAGAATATTATGCATCAATTTCTTTGCTAGGGTGCCGATTATGTTACAAGCAATGTATGAACAGTTTTTTCAGGGAAGGCGTTCACAGTAATTTGTCAAAGACTTTAATATTACACTACAGGTTTATATATTTACTCATTTCAAACTTTCATGGTCACTTATAATTCTAAACGTTTTTTCGGGATTTATACCATGTGAATTTTTACTTACGAGTTTCCGATATTTCGGCACTGTTGCAAGCGCCATGATCACGGAACAACTCCGTCCTCTTGTTCCGTGATCATGGCGCTTGCAACAGTGCCGAAATATCGGAAACTCGTAAGTAAAAATTCACATGGTATAAATCCCGAAAAAACGTTTAGAATTATATTTACTCATTATAAAAAAAAGGACTATACAGCTAAAGCTATACGGCTTATTACAATTATGAGCAGAAATCTTCAGCTGTCGCGTTAATAATAACATGTAGTATGGACCTGAACCCAGTACCAATAATATGGTAAAGACAGAAGAAGAATAGTCCGTGTGGTGACGGACTAGGAATACAGGTGTCACCACCCCATTCTCTCCCACGGGTGTCTTATGAGGCGACTAAGGGAAGTAAGCAATTATCATCCATTGCATGACTGGTGGTAGGACTGGGTACTAAGTGGGAGTACTCACTTACGTACAGCCCGAACGGGTTGGTACCACCATATCCCGTGTGACCAGCCATGAAGCACAACATTGCGTTTTTCCTGTAGCAGGAGATAGACGTTTATTCTTTCATTTCATATCTATGAAATGGCGAGCAGCGGCTTGACAATACTCTCGGTATAGTTGAGTCCATGAGCGACGGTTACCATTTACTATCAGATGGGCCGTGGCTCGTTTGCCACTAGATGCAATAAAAAAAAGATAAAAAGAGCCGCTACTCTGTCTGGGCGAAATATTGGTGTGTAACTATATCACCTGTTTCACACGTTCTGGGATAAAAGCGTGAATCTATAAAAAAAAGGTATTGCAAAAGCTTGAGAAGGCGCATCTTTATCCTTACTAATATTATAAATGCGAAAGTGAGTTTGTTTGTTACGCTTCTACGTCGTAACTACTGAACCATATACATATTAAATTTTGCATACATGTAGTCCGGAGCTGAGGATATATAAAGCTGGATATAGGCTATTTTTCCTCCTGCAAAAATTAATAGTTCCCGCGGGATAACTATTTTTACATATATATAGATAATTAATGTGCGCTAAAATGATGTATTTACATTCTGAAGTCCACACGATCGGAGTCACGGTAAGAATCTAATTAGGAATAAATGTTAAGGTTACTTATTTTTAATGTTAACAATGACGTCATAATTTGCAAATCATAGCTGCATTTGTAAATTATCGTAAC
Organism: Leucoma salicis; assembly: GCA_948253155.1. Taxonomy (NCBI): domain Eukaryota; kingdom Metazoa; phylum Arthropoda; class Insecta; order Lepidoptera; family Erebidae; genus Leucoma; species Leucoma salicis. The sequence goes on from OX411825.1 coordinate 7,307,726, forward strand.
ATACTTAGCAAATCTACGTGAATAACAACTATTCACTTTAAATTTTATATTCACGAATAGCCTTACGTAAGCCCAGACACAATTTGAAGAGACGATATTATGAGCGAACATTTATGTCTATTATTTGTGAAGTAAAATTAGTTACTTTTAGTAGTTACTAGACTAGATTTATCTGTTACACATATGTAGATGTCGTTATTAGATTTAAACGTAACGCCATAGATAATTTTATAATTAATAATTATTTCAAATTCTATGAAGCAAAACATTCCTAATCGTAGAATCCCAAGAATAAACCAGATATTTTAACAAATCCAAGTATTGGAGCCCTACGCAATGTCCAGTAGTTCCTTGAAAACTTAACGTAAAATATTATGAAGAAACATAAATGATTGAGAAACGCAATGGCGTACATGTAAAATTTGTCAACCACTTTTCTAGCTTACAACACACTGTTCCAGGTGTGTTATATACGAGTAATATTATGACCAGTCAAAAACGTAAATATGAAAGGGAAATTAAAATTAGCTAATACAACGCACTAATTTAGTAAAAAAAAAACTATGGCCAGTGGCCAACTCACTAATAGGCTGATAAGGATTAATTCTATTGCCAAAACATACCTTTCCAACGTTACAAATAAAAATGTTTCAACAGATTTCTAACTAGACTCAAATCTCGTCTCATTTAGTTCAATTGCTCAAAACGGTCACGATCTAGACCAAAACTGTCCATAATTAGGCCACAGATGCTAATAACAATCATATCATGGTTATAACAATCTCGTCAGCCGCTGTTACCCAATACGCATTAAGATACCGTATTTTGTGAGGCTCTGTCTACGTGAGGGTTCTCAGGTCACATTAAGAGTCTAAGACTTTAAAACCACGGACTAAACCGAAAAATAAACACCTAGTCTTGTTGCCTAAATATCAAGGCAACGAGTAAAACACTTATGATATTGTCGTACTCTCACTTCTTACTTAAACTTTACATTCTTTTATTGCTTTCACATCAGATATTTTGCAACGACACGTTGTAGGCAAACAAACCGCGAGGCATCTGTAAAATCCTGACCGGTGAACGAACCTGACGGTTGTTGAATCCGAGGGTTGCCGTTATCTTCACATTTACTCATAAATATTAAACCATAACATATTTGATTTGCTCGGCGAATGATGAGATTGCATTACTGGCAGTAGGCAAACCAATCAGTTGTAGACGCCACAAATTTGCTCAAGAGTACTACGAAACTGCACAGATGGTGGAGTGGTTTAAATACCGGTCTTCCGCTCGAGTGTTGTGGGTTCGATTCCCATACAGGCCAATTCTTTGTGTAATCCACAAATGGTTGTTCTGAATCTGGGCATATTTTGGGTGCGTGAAATTTTGTGTTTGTAAAATCCCCTGCGATACAAGTACTATTCCTTTGCACACACACACACACATACACACAAACAAAAACACTGAAGCCCATTACCATTTCATTACGAGAGTAGGAAATGAATGACGGCTATCTCCTGCTACAATTAAAATACACTGAGGTGCTTCAAGTTGATAATAAGCGAGTAGGTGCTTTGGTACCGACTAAAAGATCATTGTAAAATATAGGTAGGTAAGTACTCCTATTTTTTTTAGGTGGGAAAAATGTACTTAAGTCGTGTCGTTCGAAACACAGTAGTATGGAGCCACCCACTACATAAAACCGACCTGTGATGCCTCTCCGTCTGTCTATAAGCGGCAGCAGAAATGGTAAGCTACAGCAGCACTATTCATAGTACTGTTCAGTCCGTCAGCAGGAATTCATCAATTACCATCAGAACGGCGGTAGCTCATCGGCCACCATAAGCGATAAGATTAGATCTGGTATAATAAGTAGGTATAAAACACAACAATTTTAAAAGTACAAACGTAAGGAAAGATTAGGTTCTTACTATTGAATTTGGTCCAACTATATAGTAAAATGACACGTTCCCAATGTGTTGCTTATTTTAGATTTTTATGGTACTAACATGAAAATTGCTATTCCTAATTAGAGGTGGTTGTTGAATCAATAAACTGTTTTTTTCAACGGCTTTTCATTCGTCAACGAATTAACTGTTAATCATCAATGAAAAAACAGGTTGAATATATTAGCTGTTAATTTACGTTTACGGATCAACGGAATAAATTGACGTTGAAAACTCAAAACCTGTTATTAATTTAACAGCTTTTTTTAACCTGTTGACCATTTTGTCAATGATTGAAATTGAAAACGTTGACATAAAATTGACACTGAACATTCAAAACCTGTTATTTATTTAACAGTTTTTTTTAACCTGTTGACCATTGATGATTAACAGTTAAATTACATTAACGAAAAACCCGTCAACGACCCATGCCTATTCCTAATTATATTGAAGCTATACTTATAATGCGACTTCCAGCAAGGTTGCGTTAAACATTTAACGCTACCATGGAGGGGGTATGATCAGACACCTAAACTCTTAACATCGACTTATAAGAAATTCAAAATTTTTCTAACGCCATCTAGTGACATTAGATATAATTACTTTAAAAACATAACTGTGACAAGTTTTGCAGTTACGAATTTAATATGTAATTACTTTATTTATTAATGATGCTAAAGAAGTATTACTACTTACGCGCGTACAATAAGTACACGTATTTTTTTCATATTCACTCCTCCTTAATATGAGAGATTTTTATTTAGGCGCAGTCGTAAAAAAAGTGTGCATCAAAAAGGACCTACAATAAATGGGAATGTATCAGCATATGCACACAACTTATAGTTACGCAACATGTGAATATTTTTTGCACTACACCGAGTTTAGAGTTGCATAATGTTAAGTTCAATTCGGTAGATTCGCGACTCTAATATGACATTTATCAGTTGCATTATAATAGGCGTAACACATCCCTGTGAGCAACATTGTAAAGTTGCCATCAGTGACATCTCGATGTGGAAGGTACATAAATCATAAGAGGGCAACCACTTTCACGGGTCGACACGTATTGTTAGTCGCACCTCTCACTTACTCAGAGATCTTTATCTAATCACAACAGATGTGCATCTTGATTTTAGACATTTTTAACTAGGTCCTAGTAAATTTATATTAAAGTTTTTTTTTACTACTACGAGAGTGGCTCATCCCACCCGATGATGAGCGATTACCAGAAACATGACTCGCGCGTTGTCAAGGAAAGGTACCTCCTTATTAAAAAAAGCAAAGGAAGGTTTTTTTAAGGACAGGTTTCCCCTGGCTAAAGGCAGTCTGAAGGAATACCGCGTGGTTTTAGGAGGTAGATTTCCAGTGGGATTCTAAATAGTTTAATGCGTATGTTTATGTATCTAAGTGTATGTCTGTGGCATCATATAGAACTTTCAAACGGCTGAACCGATTGTGATTGCTTTTTTTGTATGTAAGGAAACTTGATTGAGGTGTTTTATAGCTATGATTTCAAAAAAATGTTCATACATTTGAAGACTAACAGACTAACACCAGCAGTATGGACTGGTTTCAATAAAAACAATATAGATTAATGATGACCAGGGTATAATGATGGAGTAATCAGGGAGGCCATATGGGAAAACCCCCTTAGTTTTCAAAATTTGTAATTAATACTTATTTTGTATCAATCATATTTATAGATGAAATTGGAACCAACCATTTTTTTATAATGCTTGACCAAAGCAATATATATGTATGATCTAAGCAGTAAAACTATTTTCTAGAAACATTAAAAAATAACTAAATTTAAGATTCACACGAAAATGGTTTAAATAATAGTTTAGGGTCCATAACATTAAAATGTCATAAGCATTAACATTGTAACGTTTATAATGGTATATGTTTGGTCATGGAACATGAGTTTGCACTACGTACCTACAATACATTTATTCTGGTAAAAAAAATATAGTAACATTGAAATTTTATGTGTAAAAATGTTATAATGTCGGTAGAAACATAACTTGTACCTGCATATTTCGTCATGTTAAATATTATGGTTAGGGAGCAGGGTGCCATTTTGGTATATGATTTGTTCATCTTTCATATTAATAGGAATGAAAGTGTATGTCAATACAAACCAATTTGGTCCTGTAAATGAAGGTCGTATGTTCCTGCGTTTTCGAGTTACAGTGCTTCAAAAATGTAAAAAAAAAATACATAATAAATCATTTTTTCGTCGTTCTCGTTGCGTCTGTTCGATTCATTAGGACTCCCAGAATAGGAAAAAAATTGGGCAGACGCTAGACGTCACTGATTTTTTTATGTACGATTCTTTAAAAACTTTTTCAGGAAGGAAGGTAAAGCCGGTATTACAATTTATTATTGTTATTACTAAAAATTCGCGTAGTACCTAGTGTGTTGTTTTATAATAAAATTAAAAAAAAAACAATCAAAAAACATTTAAACTATTGGGGAAATTTCTGTTATGGGTTCTACTTACTGTGAAAAAAAAAATCATTAATTTAAAAAAGGATTAAATTTATGTATTTCCTCAATTCAATGACAACCCCTAATAAAAAATAAAAAAAACATTTCTAAAAGTTTGAAATAATATTTGGAGCCAAACGAAACCCACGCTTCATTGGACATCAAAATCCGAGGGGGTCAGGCCAATTACCGCGTGATTTGACGTTGGAATGCCCCATAGGTAAACCACAACTACTTGGGGAATTATACCGGTGTCTCTCTCTTCTCTCTAAGAAAGAAAGAAAGAAAGACAAACTTTCGAAAAAAATAGTATAAAAATGGTCTGAAAAAATCGAATAATTCAGGTCTGCCAAGTGAACATTTCATAAACACATTTTTAAATCATAAAAAAATATTTAAAAATTAATTAAGTACTTAAATAGTCAGAGGTTCCTCGTTTTGAAGATGTGTCGGACTATCAGTCCAAGAGGCAGAGACGAACAAATGATTTAACATATCGTTTTTTTTTTACATTTTTAAAGTGCTGTCAATTGATAACAGGCCTATTATGGTGGCAAACTTGATCTAGGGGTAGTGGGTGGTTTTTTTATGGTACAATCATCGATATTAATCATGTCTGCCACACGAACAGATCATATAGAAATTTTGACAGTCAGCTCCCTAACCATTACTAATATTGCTTTAAACGCGCGGTATTGCCTATTCTAACAATTCTCGAGAATATCACAAACATATTGTATTTTCAAAAATACATCAAACTCCCCCAGATACCACTGTGTTTGCAGTCCTTGGTTTTAACGCTAGAAATTATATATGTATGACTGCTTAGATAGTACCGATTAGAATAATATTCAGGCACTAACCACCAAATGGGAAACATAACCCGAATGACGAAAACCGAAGCCGTCTTAGAAGTGAACAAAAAATATATGTCACATAATATTTCAACTGTAATTACAATACACAAATACAATAATGATGAAGAAGTTTATTGTTATAGTTTAATTCTTGCTAAATAATGGATGTGTGGAATATATAAGAAAGGTTCTCGAGTGGCGACCACGTATCGGACGGCGCAGCTTAGGACGGCCCCTACCAGATGGACCGACGATCTCATAGATAATATACTAATATAAAATAGACGATCTGGTCAAAGCTGCGGGGAGCCGTTGGATGCGGTCGGCACATGACCGCTCGTTGTGGTGTTCTCTTGGGGAGGCCTATGTCCAGCAGTGGACGTTGAAAGGCTGATGGATGGATGAATGGATGTGTGGAATGTGATTATACCTCAGTGCAAGAATGTTGTTTTTTAAAAAAAGAAAAACAGGAAGATATGAAAGTAGGAAGGAACTGGCGACCTTACAACAACACCGAAGTTAGATATTTTATTCAGGACTGACAACCTGTAACGACTGCCAATATGTTATTTGACAGCTGGGACCCACTGCGTAACGTACCTTCCGAAGCACGGAGGAGGTTAGGTGTCTACAAATAGGTGTCAGTTTTGGTCACCCATCTGATTACCAGCCGAGTGAAATTTGCTTAGTCTTGCTGATCATTCCAACTTCAAGTGCAGAAATAGACTATGACCTCCTCTATTAGTAATACAATGTGTGATAATTGCTTACTTCTCTTATTCCCCTCGTACGGTATACTTGGGAAGGAACAGGGTAGTAACGCTTGTATTCTTCACTGACCACTAACCACTAAATTACATTAAAATGATAGTTTTATGAAAGTATCGTAGTAGGCTTAACACTCGTACCCAATAGTGTAATAAGTAAAGAAAAATGTATATTATAATAATTGTAGATATACTCTATTAAAATACCGAAGAACACAATTTAAAAAAAAAATCACGGCTTAAGTACCGCAATATAATAAGGATCATCCGATGTTAATAAAGATATCACGTTTAATAACGTAACGTTAAAAAGAAAAAAACTTTACAATGTGCTGTTGATCTTATCTTATATATGTTTATATTTTAAACTAGCTATACGCTGTGGTATCATGTATGTATGTTTTTTTAAATTCATCTAATACTTCCAGGGGCTATCACGCCAAAGCCTCAGACAATAATTTGTTCAGTAATCTACGAGTAAGACTAGCAAACAAAAAAGATTTAATAATTTGCCTGCAAACTTGTCATAGAAGTGAAACTTCTTAAATATACATACGTCGCAAATATATAGCTTTCTCTTTTCTTCTCTCTAAATTATATCTAAGAAAGATATATCTCTCTAATGTAACGTTTAGTGCCTAAACGTGTCGCGTCGTCAATTATTATCAAAGTGCCGCAATACACTATCAAATAGCTATATTACACTCGTATTGGAGCATGCGGTTGTAACGGTAGTTTGGAATAACAAGAATTTTAAGTAAAGCTAAAAAAAATTCAAAACTTGTTTAAGTGGAGAGGATTGTTTAAGTGGAGAGGAGTTTGTTAATGCTTATGCATTAACAAACTCCTCTCCACTTAAACAATAGTATAAAACTATATATTTTTATAATGTATAGAGGTACACTCGTATTTTTGAAATCCGCCTGGTACTTCTAGAGATTAACAAACAAAACAAATCTTTAGCTTTATTATATTAGTAATAGTATAGAACGTGAAACAAATAATAATTACGTAATTACTGTATATGAACAATAAAATGTCAAGTGTGTGATACTTGTGAGTGAAGTTTTGTGGTTAATAGCTTGTCATGACTACTTGAATGTAAACATGTTTTGCATTTCATGTTGTGTCATGGCGTTGTCTATTTTTACTGACTTTCTTTTTACGGAAAGCAAATTAACTAACGTATCACTCGATGGTAAGTGGTAACCGCCGTTTGTGGGTTTAACAGCATCGGCAAACAAGTCACTGTGTACCATGATCCTTCATTACGACCAAGAGTATCAATGGAATTAATAGATATTTTTTAAAACCCCAACGAAAAATACTAAAACATAAGAAAGTTAAGGCAAAGAATACTACATTTTTGAATAATCAACATGTTTCAACAATAGGTTAGGTGTAGAAAAGCAAATGTCGCAAGCAATACACAGTTCGTGCTAAGGACGTCGTCACGACACACGTACAGTCAGACAATACTAACACATTATTTATTATAGCTTTCTGTTAAATGGGTATAAGAATCAAAATATTAGAAACAAGCTATTTTTCGTTCCAGATATTAGGACAGTAATGTGACAAATACAAGCTTAAGAAATACGAAGTGAAGCCTGAAGGAAACCAATAAGAGAAAAAGTCGTATTTCAATGAACCATTATGTTTTAGAATTATTTAAATTCCTTGGGGTCATGTAACTCTTACATTAATATCACGATACAAAATTAGATTGTATCAGGAAGACAACAATTAATATAATTTACTGAAAATAAGGTCTTATCTCACGCAGGGACGACAATTAGATTACAACTACGAAATATTATTAACTGATTTGCTGTGAAACCAATTTAATCTGCAGAATATTCCGATTCACTTTTATCTAGATTAAACGCATTTCACTGCATCGGGACGTATCTAGGATGTAATTATAAATAAATTTCCTGCCTGCACCTTGCTTGGTCATTGAATGAATATTATTATAATACAAATTACCTAAACTAGGTTGCAAAAGCTCTCTTCACAGCTTACGCAATGCATATCTATACACAACACGTATCTATACTATAATAAAGCTGTAACAGAGCAGTCTGTTTTGCAAAAACTACTAAACCGTTTTTTTGCAACTTTTGATTAGACTTAAAACTGATATATATTTTATCTCGCTACTATATAGGGAACCTGAGATATAACCTAGAAACTAGCTTTTGGCTGCGGCGGAGCCACGGGCAAAGGCTAGTAGTACATACAATAATTAAGCTAATGTGAAATTGATTTAAAAATTAAAATCCACATGCCCGGTCAAAGTATAAGCATAAAATGTCTTGAAGCACAAAACGAGACATCTCGTAAAGTGTAGACAAACCGCCAAGTAACTGTTATCGCTTTATGAAACCTCTTGTACAATTAAGATAACACTAATGTACTCAACGAGAACTTGTAAATTAAAAACAATGATCAAGAAGTCACGACGAGTACTTCTATATGAAATTTACTCACGTTCTGGGTGCACTTTGACGACACAAAAGTATATTTTTTTTTTTTTTTTTTAGGTGGGCAAAAATGTCCTACCGCACACCCCGCTGCCCGGGGAGACAACGGGGTGAATGGGGCTCTCACCCACTAAAAACCCACCGTGCGCCTCCACCCGCCCTTGCTACGGCGGATCACGGGTACCGCGTCGTTACGACCGCGATCCGCAGGCGGCAGCCCCTACGGGCACCCTCTCTTGAGCGACGCCTCGCGCACTTGGGCGTCGCACCTTCGCGGTAGGCTTCCGCGGACGGCAGGGTACTCCCCGACCCCACCGTCCGCAGCCTCGGCTAGGGCGGCATCAGGCGCAAGTAAGCGCGCGCACGCCGCCCCTCGCGCCGGCGGCGAATCGGGTCCGCGAAGGAGGATTCCTCACGGGCCCTCTCCGCCACCTCCTTCCGCGAGATGACAGCCTCGCAGAAGGCGGCGACCGCGGTCCAGGCCCTGTCACTGCCAACCATCGCTCGCGCAACGGCCGGCAGCGACAGGTCCACGCCTATGACTGCAACGAGTTCCCGGCGCTGCACATCCCAGGCCGGGCACGACTCGAGCGTGTGCTGCGCCGAGTCCTCGTCGCAGTCGCAGTGGTGACAGCCTGGGGTCGTCTCCCTCCTTGCGATCGTGTGCAGGTATTTGCCGAAGCAACCATGCCCCGACAAAACCTGCACCAACCGGAAGGTGAGGACCCCGTGCTGCCGCCCTGCCCATTCTTCCAAGATCGGCCGGAGCGCCCCCACGGTCCAGAGACCGGCCCGGCCCGGCTAATCTCACCAAAATACTTGTTATATCCGGCGGTTTTGAAACATGGTTATAAAATGGACCCCAAAGATAAGCGAAATCGAGCTCGATCGCTAATCCGAGGTCCAGGCCACACACACTTCTCAGAATTTTTGTTTTTTGTGTGTGTATTTATTTACAAATAATAATTGCTCGGAAAATATTGTGAACTTTACATGCTTGAGAGGTATTTCAAGTAAAGTCATAGTGAACACGACCTAATCCCTCTCACACTGAGAGGAACTCTGCGCCCGCCAGTGGGACCCTAACGAGTTGCAAAAATATCGCAGCTCTTGTTTGCTCACTCGCATTTACTCTCTTACTGCTCAGCTGCTGAAGGCCACAGCATGATATTAGGTAGACCATCAGCCTTAATACAAGACCTATAACAAATGTTTCAAATCTGCCTGTTATGGGAACGTATAAAAATTACTTATGCTTTATTTTATCACCTTTATATGTAGAGAAATGCAAGAAAGTCTAAAGAAGATTTTATTACTATATATAAGTAATTGGTACCGGCGTTTATCAAATTTAAGATAATGCCTATTAAGTATGCAACAGGTGAAAGTGTGCATAAAATTTAATTGTATCTTAATTAGCAAATTAGCTCGAGTGATTTGGAATGACGTGCAGAAACCCGATTAACGTAATGCAATGCAATCTCATTATGTTAGAAAAGTAAAAATAGGGACTGACAAAGGCTAATTCAAATTGGAGATCAACGAGGTTTCTAAATTGAAGTTGTAAATATTTGCATCCTAATATGGAGCCACGTGATAAGGTTCAACAACACAGTATTTCTTTTATATAAATATTTCATATTATTATTTTAAGGGTTTATAGTAATATTTGTGACTGACACATATGTATTTAAAAGCAGTTAAATAATTAAATAAAACTAAAGATTTAATTTTACACACAGAGCTGTACAGAGAAAATATCAGCATATAAATTATTATTTTCTATTTGCTTTAATAAAGTTAGATAGTTTAACTAATTACGCATGCAAATGTTTCAGCTACACTTAAATTGACGTCTCTTTAAATTTTTAAACATATTACTTCTCATAAACATACAGACAACGTACCTGCATCATTGCAGTCGACGCCAAATATGTCAAAGTCAGAACATATTCTTATTTACAACATAATCACTTCAGCATACAACAACAAAGAAGACATTACTATTTGTCGAAAACAATGTGTAAGAAACATAGGTGTCTATGAACTAGAGATATAAAATAAAAAGCAAACTTATTAGTTCCGCTAGCAAATTAAAAAGAAAGATGTCGAAAAATATGATGATTATGATAAAAGGCTTCGCTATACACGTAGAAGTTATTATAATAGGTTACGTCAGCGCAAAACAAAACAGGCTAAATAATTTTGTTTTCTTAAAATCGTAACTTCATCACAAAATCGAAAATACATTGCACTTAGACGTGTTGCTAACAACGATATACGAATATCTCTCAGATTACAAAGTGACAACGAATAAATACAATAGGTTCCTACCAAGTAATGTGCTTCCCTATCTCGTATCATTAGATGAAATTTAGTAAAGCACTTCTTTGTGGTATGAGAAAAAGCCATTGAACTTAATTACAGTTTTAAAACGCGAGTGTAACGTATATTTGCTTTTTATATTTCTACATATAAGCATGGAAATAATTTCTAGCAACGTGCAACTAAAATTACAGGAAGAATTACTTTTCGCGCAGATAAATGTTGTGTTTATAATAATACAACACTTTCGTGACTACATTATCGAATCTTGACATCTGCTGCCAGCCCTATAATTAAATAGATGACTGGTTCAATAATCAAACAGACAACGGAACTTCATATAAGCGAGAAAGCCAAGATGGCGGGGTCACAGGTCAATGTGCAGAAAGTAAAGCGACAATAAAATTATAGGACAACTTACGAGCAGAGGAACTAGTAGTGACTACGAAACATATTTCGCAAACTTTTTAGATACTTACTTGATTTTTAAAGAATGAATGCCGTTTATTTAAAATTTATTTTTATACCACATCTGCAAACAGGGAAATCAATGTGCCACTCAGAATGCGTAAATATGAAATCAGTGTGAAAAACAATTCATAGGTAATAGTTTTTACAAGCTGTATAACTTGCAATGTTCGTATGTAAGTTGCCTGTTTCAAAATTTACATACTATTTTTCAACCATTTTCTGTAGACTTACAGTCTCAATGGCAACACACGAAAGCAGGGAATAAAAAAATCAACAGGGCGAAATTCAAATGGTCTTCATACAAATTAGATATAAAATTTTCAATCAAGCTAACATTGGTCATGCATGTTCAGTCCCAATGTAAATATATGACCATGGGTTTTGTAATAAAAGCTTGTCTTTAAATATTTTTTACTTTTAATTTATTTAGTAATTATATAGATACGAGTATTTATGTATCTACTATGTTCACATGTAGGAAACAGGAAATATAATCGAAGCCAGCCGAACACCTATATACAGCGCCGTCATACCTGTGTTATAAGCATCGCAACGCCCAGGAGAACACTTAGGTGCCACATAGTGGAATAAATTGGTTGTAGTTTGCTATTATTTTAGACTGCATCCCGTCGGCGTAGTCTGCAAAGTATATTTACATCACTACACGGCACACTAATTATCTCTATGTAAAAATAGCTGCACTACGGAGATCAATTATTTCTCTGGGATGGAAAGTAAGCTTGTGTCCTTTACTGGGCTCCAAATTATATGTATGCAATTTTTTAATATGATTGGTTCAAAATTTACAGCGTGAAAGCGTAACACTAACGACTGAATTTCGCGTTAATAAATATTGGTAAGGATTCCACAAAATTATGACCATGGTAATATGCCATCTTTTCATGTAGCATCCACTCGATTATGTTTCAAGGGATTCCTTTGAGGAAGCTGAATAAATAAAGAGGAAGGTGACAAACTCAAAACAAAGCCAAAGCCAGTGTAAAGGCTTTAAGTCAATCCCTAATGATATCCCACCCTAAATCAAATCCAATTCTTTATCTCACTCACTCACGAATCAAAAACCGCCGTGCGCCATCTACAATAATAAGTGTTCTGAGTTTCCCACGGCGGTCCCACATATCAATTCGGAGAGTACAACTGACTGAAAAATTCGAGTCAGTGGTATTGTGAGTTTGCCGTGTGGGGCCGGCACCAAGAATAGCTCCACCCCGTCTCTTCCTATGGGAGTCGTAAAAGGCGACTAAGGGATTACCGGGGGACCGGGCAGCAGCGTTCCCCTGTGTACTAAAAACATCCACTGCGATCGCCAACCCGCCTGCCTTATAGTAAAACTCCCATTTTGGGGAGGCCTATGTCCAGCAGTGGACGTAAAAAGGCTGATGGATGGATGGATAAATGGTATTGTGAGTACCTTTAATTCATCCTGTCTTTATCCATACTAAAGCCAAAACAGACAGGCATAGTACCTAAACCAATTTTCCATCCATAAATATTTAACAGTGGGAAAAGTATATAAATAAATTAAAAGAAAACAAGAACAGGGGAGGACTTTACAGCGAAAGCGATGTTTAATACTTGCAATTTCATATTGTAAACAAAAACTTTAGACAACAAAGTAAAATCGCCCATTACCTCCATACGTCCATTGCCCAATTTACAGTAATCAAAGCAATTTTGCGTCACATCCACGTTATTGCAATTACAACGGTAAATATGATTGGTCGGCATCGAACCGTGTCTATGTGACATATGCGTGTGAGTTTATTGTGAACATACTTTATATAACGGCAAAATTGTTTTATGAATAGTGAAATCTCTTAATAGGCCAGTGGTTATCGATGTCAAAGATACTCGTAGTCCAAATTAGTGGGATGTTGTGTACTGTGACAAAATTGGAATAATACTCTAGTCTTTGCCCGTGGCTCCACCGCTAACAAAAGCTAGTTTATAGGTTATATCTCAGGTTTCCTATATAGTAGCGGAATAAAACATATAGCAGTTTTTAATTCTAATTAAATTTCGTGAAAATCTGTTCAGATGTTTTTGCGTGATGTGCAAACAAACAACTAGACAAAGATACAAACAGATAAACAGAGAAATACTCAAAAAAAATATGTTTCTATTCAGAAACACCCACACAGTCCACAAACACAACTCAAAGTTCAGCTTTATGTAGATACAGATACAGAATCCTCCCAAATATCGGAACATATAGAGCATTATATCAGCAAAATATATTTAATTAAATAACTTACGTTGTATAAGTTTAGTAAGTTACATATAAATAATAATTAGTTTTCTGTTTACAGTATTACTTAGTACGCACCGAAATAAAAAAACTAGACGTCACGGGACGTCTAGCAGACGCGACTAAACATCGAAATTACTTTGTAGAAACAAAATGATCATAACTTGACAAGGTACTCCTCAAGACGAATCAAAAGAGTATAAACTCGATAGGGTTGCGTAGTTTCATTACAGAGTTACTGTGGCCACCTTCCAGCTCCATCGTCAGACCCTGGATACCATCTAGAGACAAAGCACTCAATACAAATCATACGAGCCCAAATTGGATGGAGATATGTCGTTTTATAACGGAGTTCCTATGGCCACCTTCTAGCTCCATCATCAGACCCTCGATACCATCTAAAGACAAAGTACTCGTCAAGATGAATCAAATGATTCCAAACTCGATGGGGTTGCGTCGTTTCATTACAGAGTTACTATGGCTACTTTCAGCTTCATGATCAGCCCCTGGATACCATCTAGACACAAAGTACTTGGCAAGACGAATCATACGAGCCCAAACTCGATGGGGTTGCGCCGTTTCATTATAGAGTTCCAATGTCCACTTTCCAGCTCCATAATCAGATCAGCTCCATGTCATCATAATATTGCATTGTCACGTGACGTACACATGCTTGGAAAATTTCAACTCAATCGGAAAACGGGAAGTTTGTCAAATTTAATATGCAAGTATTGAACGGGACATGTACAATAAAAGCGTCGCCATGCTAACAGCCGATTTTACCCTCCCTCCGCATTAGATGTTTCACATCAATAATAATAAATTAATATTCACAGACATTTTGCACACAACGTCCTCTGGTCCCAAACTAAGCTTAATGCTTGTGCTATGGGTACCAGATTACGGATATAATACATAATACTACTTTTTTTTTGTAAATACATACTTATAATAGATAGAAAACACCCAGACGCAGTACAAATATCTGTGTTCATCACACAAATAATTGTCCTGAGTGGAAATCGAACCCACGACCTCGTGCACGGAAGTCAGTTACACTACCGACTACGCCACGTCCTCTTGTACAACCGGCAAGTTTATTTGTGTGTCGTTTAAGAAAAGGGAGGGGTAATATGAGTGCAGATTTCTGCAATGACAAGCTAGGCCCGTGAGAACTGAGCGACCATACCAACAAGCACAAATTAAAAATGCTGCATGGACGATTTATTTAATTGACGGAAATTCGTGTCAACTCATAAGTAGCATTTATATCGTAATAAAGAATTAATGCAGGCGGGACAGGAAACGCATACGATTGTTTGCACCGGATATTTGTTAAAAAAAGGGTCTCAACCTTGGCCGCGATTGTCAAAGTATCGACAAAGCTAAGGTCAGGTTTAACGACAAGCTTGGACAATTTATTATAGATCAGTATCGTGTTCGATACAACGGAATCTCTGCAATGTAGGATATTCAAACTACGTGTAAACAATAAACAATACACACAATGCCAAGAAAAGTTTATATGCATAATTACGTAATAAAATGATGATTTATTTTACCAGGGTTATCAATATCAATTCTAAATCAATCTGCATCGTCTAAGGTTTGAATTTAGATAGGTAGATTATTCAGGTGAATTAGAAAGAATGACAATAGGTGTTATTTTGCCATCTGTTGTCAGTCCCATAATCCAAAAAGGCGATGATTTATTACATTTTTTTAGTACATGTAGTGGCAGACGAGCCACGGCCCATCTGCTGGTAAATGGTAACCGTCGCTCATGGACTCAACTATACCGAGAGTGTTGTCAAGACGCTGCTTACCAATTCATTTCACCGATATGAAATGAAAGAATAAACGACTATCTCCTGCTACAGCCAAAACGCAACGATGTGCTTTATGGCCGGTCACACGGGAGATGGTGGTACTCTCACTTAGCACTCAGCCCTACTGGTGGAGTCATGCAATTACCTCCCTTAGTCGCCTCATACGACACCCATGGGAAAGAATGGGGTGGTGACACTTGTATTCTTAGTCCGTCACCACACGGACAAACATCACATATTACATAGCATCAAACACAAAAAAAAAATTTGGAACTGCATCTTACAAAATGTACGAGTAAAACAATTTAAAAAATAAAGAAAAGATAATTCTCTCACTCGAAATCAAGTCATTGGTCACATAATAACAAACAATTTATATTTCACATACACACCAAGACTGTTGATCGTTGCAATAGTATAGCAATTTTAAAACTACCATAATTCTGCATGAAAATGAAAATAAATCTGAGCTTATGACTCGGAACGGGAACGAAACTAAAGCGAGTAATTGTTCACCCGTAATTGAAGGTTTCGTGCTGAGGCCTATGTAGCTGAGGCTAAGAAGCGACAATAAACACGGCGATGGAACAACTGCGCAAATTACGAAAAACAATTACAAAGTTAATACATTTTAGTGTGTGAATACATACCCTGTTTCTAATAGATATATGTTAAGTAATTATATTTTACGAAATTAAGCAAAATTTACTAGAATTAAAAAAGTTATTTTAGCAGGTCAGAGTCACACTATCCTGCTCGCTGTCCAGATCGACAGGGTGTGTGGTTGAAAATATTTTTCCCACTTCACTAAGAAAGGGTAGGACTGGCGATGGACTGGTGATCATAAAAAGACAGCTGGAGAAGACTGAATGTAAAATTCTATATCTAGGACTGTATCCATCAGACTACTGCTGCAACAGGCTAATTTATTTATTGAAAATAAAAATAATCCACAATTAATAAATACACAAATGCGTGACACACTAACAAATGTTAAGTTGTCGTCTTATTTGCCGAGATCTTGTTATAAATTAAAACTATCAATAAGTTTGAAAATTATACGAGTACTATATAGAAAACTCATCCTTACTCCAAAAAATGCAGGACTGATATTAGAAAACATTAAACGCTATCGATAACTTATGATTTCCTGAACAAGGAATAACACAATCATACATCAATTAAACCCTAGTCAGTTATTACAAGAACTTTCCTAGCCGTTGTGTAACTTTGAATTATGGACTCGCTAATAGTGATCAAGATAACATGAGAACTAGCCTAGGAGTGCTGAATAGTGGCGGTAAATTTATAGGAGCTAGCTGATAATGTTACAAAGAAAATCTTAGTGAAAGAATTACTCATGAGACAAAAAAGTAGTAGCTTAGGTGGACTAGCAGTGATAATATAGTGGCAAAACCAAGTACTGCAAAGACAGTTGTATCGAGTTCGATGCCCAGTCCAAGGTCCCTCGCAGGGCACACGTCTCTGGTGTGTTTACAAATTATTTGTTTACAATTTATCACTGCTCGGCAAAAGACAACATCGTGAGGGAACCTGCATGCCTGAAAAATTTTCTTGACGGCTTGTGAAGTCTGCCAACTTAGCCAGCGTGGTGGATTACAGCCTAAATCACTCTCACTCTAGGAGGAGACCCGTAACCAATATTGGGATATTATGCAATATTATGCAGACAGCGGGTAGCAACCCATTGGGTATGTAGGTGTATTTTCACTACGCAAGGTACCTGCAATAAAGTGTACCTACCTAGTAATTTCAGATAAATGTTTCATCATCCATCCTTCCATCAGCCTTTTAACGTCCACTGCTGGACATAGGCCTCCCCAAGTATGGGGGACAGTGCCGTAATCGCCACGCTTGGCAGGCGGGTTGGCGATCGCAGTGGATGTTGTTAATACTTGAAGGAGTGCTGCTGCCCACTCCCCCGATATTCCCTCAGTCGGCTCTTACGACTCCCATGGGTGGAGAGGGGTGGGACAATTCTAAAGCCAGCCCCACACGGCAAGTGTGTGGCAAAAATATAAATCTCGCAAAATCTTTTAAACAAATTCATTTGCAGAGTACCTGTTTTACACAAACAAAAGTGTGAACTGATAAAGAATAAACTGTCGAAGAACTCAATATATGAATGGTCGATGAAATAATTGACAATAGCTACTGATTAGCTCACGCTGATGTAATAGGAAATGAAATTATAATCTATCCGTTAAACGTTTCATACTATCTATTCGATTACAATACTGTATCTTAAACAACTCAGCCTGGCATAAATTTAATTTGAATTTTATCAAGAAACCTTTTCAATTTTAAATGGTAAACGTCGTTTTCAATTTTAAATCCTGCTCCTGACTGTTATTTTCGATTTCACATTTTTCACTTTGTGTTTAATGTATAGTGCTAAGCATGTCAAATGCTAAAAATATATATAAAAATATCTAAATATGGTAAACGTAAATTCGTTAGATATTGCACTTATTTTATGAGGAAATAATAGTACCACAATGTATAAAAAATTACTTATAAATATTTTGATCCGTATTTTAGCATTTGACATGGTCAGCTACTATAAAGTACCAATTATTTGTGAAAATGGAGAAAGAGATTTACTGCGAGCAGTAAAGCTCTCTTTTCCACTTTCACAAATAATGTGTTTTTTAAATTATTTATAAACTATACTTCACAAATAAAATTTAAAAATATGATCATAACTCCATTAGACAACTTTTTGGCTGATATATTGCACGCCTCATGAGCGAAGCGTTGAGGTGTGTTCTACTCCCGGTTTACACGGCACAACTGATTTTTCAAACTTAAAATGTCTCTGTTTATCATATATTGCACTTGTAAAATAATATCTACACACACATATAAAGAACAAACACTATTTTTAACACTCATAATATTTTTGATGCCATTTTTGCTATTTAAACTAGTTAAAAAACTGTTTGAAAAAAATCTGGCTTGGACGTCCGTGAGTTGTAGGTAATTTATGTTAACACGATAACGACCAAATTACTTAATTAATCGAGTCTTTTTTTTTTTCGTTTACGAATTATTATGACTAGGAATAGAGCCCTATTAGTTTTCACGTTCTTACATATACAATATATTTGAGTTCTGATTCGATGTGGTTTAATTGTTATTAAATAAACAAAAAAATACTGAATATTTACGGCATTTACGCTCGACGCGGCACTAAAACCAGCGCCTTTCATGAGAACTACCTTTTTACGTACGCATAGCCACCGGTGGTTTTACTACCGTCAACAGAACGACGTTCGCCCGGCCGGTACATTGTTTTTTGTTAAAAGAAAGTTCTTACCTTTGCTTGACGAACTGATGATATTTGTCAAGTATAATAACTATTTTTCATTACTCATACTCGGAAAGTAGGTTTGAAGTTGCCTGAGGAAAGGAGAAGAAGAGAAAGAGGTTGAAAGTAATACTTTTCATCCCTAGGGGGAATCGTTTTCAACAGACAGCTGTCAAATTATTAAAAAAAAACTAGTTCTATTTTCACATTTTTATTGAACCTTATTCTAACTTACTACAGCCAATCAATCACAGCGTGATGTTTAATTGAAATAACAAAGTTAAGTATTAAATAAAGATTTTTTTAACGACTACCTATTATAATTAACTTACTTTCAAATATTTCTTTAAAATAATATAGATTTGGGTAAGATATTTTACCATTTTTTCAATGTTGAAAATGAAAAAATAATGGCAGTTATGCTGGCCGGCCACAAAAAAAAACTTTAAATAAATAATTATCTCAGCAGTTGATGTAAATTAAAATTCACTCATTTCTGCATGTTTTTATTTTTACTTTCCTATTCGTAATGAAAAGCACAGTGTTTACCTCGGGTTAAAGACTTATTTAGGTCCCTCGAACTATAATAGGCGAGGCCAAAGGGAAGGGGGGGGAGGTCCAAACCCCGTCTCTGGACTAAATAAGTTACTTTCACCCCTAGAGTAATAATGTACTATTATCCATAACAATAATTAAAAACACTAAACACACGTAAATAATTACACACCAACGTTATAAAACACGAAAAAAAACATAATTTACATGCCACATTTTTTTTTGCGTGGCCTTGGCGTCACGGTGTTTTCACTTAGAACAACAAAGTATAAAATTATAAGGCAACCAAGTTAGGAAGATAAATGGTTTAGAGATTTCTTGTTGAACTCATTGATTTTTAAATAAGTCGTATAATATTGCCCAAAGTTGCAATTTTCTATTGATAGATGTCGCTGTTTTAAAGTAAAAGAGATATTGACAAATGCAGTCCTAGATGTCGCTAGTGGAAATTTTAGATGTCGATATCATTGTATTCAGTTGCTGTTGTATATATAGAGCCACAATATTGCTTTTTTGTAAGGAAACTAGCGATGTCTTTTTGTTTTCCTAAATTGTTTTTGTTTACAGTTTAATAAATTATTCAATTTTACATGTTTATATATATTATATGCACTTATGCAGGTATATATGTAAACTCATGGATTGTTGTTCTTACTAATTGCCAGATGGCGGCTTGCAAAATGACAGAGGTAGACCAATATAGAAGTACTTCTTAAAATTAGCGCTAGATGGCGTATAAGACATGAAACCCACATTGGTACTTTTTGAAATTAGCGCTATCTATGTGATTTATTGAAAACTACTTAGTAAGACCAATACATTATTAGTTACTTATCAAATAATCAATTTTATTGTTAAAAATGAAGATTATGAGGCGTGCAATTTTGGATTTTCCAAAGTATTTTGGCTCTTAGTTCATGTGCTGCATTCTAAAGAATGAAAATAGCAAATATAATACAAGATAAATAAGATAATATTTAAGTATCTGATATTAATTTATGCAATTACAGCTTGTATACTACACCCAAAGTGTAGATGTCATATACTATTTCAACAAATGTAATAATTATTTGTACTAAATTGTTGTTGTAATAGTGCTTCGTAAAACCTGCTGAATAATTCACGACACGCAAAATTGATATGCAATACGATAGCAATTGTATCGATTTCGCTTTCAGTAAAATACGAGCTGTATTCAGTGGAAAATACTACAAGTGAGTGTAAATGCAACGAGTGAAACATTGAAAATAATGATCGCGATCCCTGATTCGATTCTGTGACTTTCTAGTATAAAAAACCACAAAAGAGTAGACAAAGACAATAAATAATAAGCAACGTATAATAGCATGACGTCAATATAGTGAAAGCTATTTAATTAAAGGAACTAAACTGCTAAACAAGACGCCGTAAATTATAACGATAACACCAAGTACGTTTATTTATAATATAGATGCTGTAGGCTATATTAGCAAATTTATAATTGCTATTATGATACAAATTTTAACAAAGAAATTATAATAAATTTCTTTGTTAAAACGGAAATAAATAAAGTATAATACATTTGATTGACAAAAAGCAAGGTTAACAACAAAATATTAAGAACGAATGTTATCGAAATTCATAGTCCTGAGAAATTTTCACGACGGCTTAATTGGTAAAGCGTCTGAACAGATTATCCAGGAGACGCAGGTTCAAATCCTGCTCGAAACTATTATTTTCGATTTGACATTTTCGCCTTTGTTTTAACCAAAACATCTATTTAAATAATGTGGCAAATGCGTACTAACTTAAGAATCCAAGAAATTTCACAGTTTTGAGATAAGATTTTACAAAATAAGAAGCAATGATGCCTCGGTTAATCTACCAGTATTCAAACACGACGTGATTATAGAATTTATGTAGAGATAGAATTAATTAAGCAATTGGAGATGTTTACGACTACGTTAGATTTGTTAATTTGCATTTACAGTTTTAATTACAGAATCAACGTTTAGTGACACTGGATACACTTGTTACATCATTATTTAGTTAAAGTGGAAAGATCCACTACAGTATTTAGTAGTACATTGTATAGTAGTGAAATCAAGAGAAATTACAATTAGTAAACATTTATTATATGGGCATAGCAGCGATAGCCTAACGGTAAAACCAAGGACTCCAAAGCCAATATGTGTATTCAAAATTATTACCAAAAATCGATCTAACAAAATCCTTTTAGTTCGGTTTCGGGTTCATACTTGTAGAAGGTTAAGTGCCCTCTGCGGTTTTTAAACACGTATTTATTTTTAATTTTTGATTGGTTATAAAATATACTTGAAGATCCAATAGAAAAACGCATTTACAGTCTTGCCCTTCTTTGCTCGCTCCCACATAAATATTCTGACTTCTAAATGTAGTAGCGTGGTAAAAATTTACCATAGTATTTCTTGAATGATTTCAAATAAGTTTTATTTTAGTGCGACAGGTATCTTTAGAAGTTAGCATGCCTTCAATAAAAATCAAATACTTCATCGTCCTCATGATCTCTCAACCTTAATAGCCGTATTTCAATCTTTTTTTTGTTAGGATCGGCTTTCGATCTGTTCTTTGCTGATCCAGCAGTATTTACACGGAGCGACTGCCTACTTGACCTTCACGACTCAACTAAGGTGACAACTGGCGACCTTAGAACAAAACCAGAGTGAGATTTTTTTAAATCTGTAAGTCGTTACGTTCGTGCCAGGATGCTATTTGACATCCGGGACACACTGCTTAACTTTATCTGAAGCAGGAGGACAGGTTATTGGTTACCCATCTGACTGCAAAAAGAAACTTACATTGCAAATGTTCTTGCAGACAGACTTAAAATTTTTATCATTAACTACAAATAGACGATTCTAGAAACACCGGTAGGAACCATATTACATTATGTTTCATCATAAAGCTAAATTATAGGAACTTTTAGCCAGGGGCTTTAGGCTTTATTGTGGGGGTTTTACGCCACAATGTATTTACTACATTGCGTACAGACACTACTGGTTACTTTCTTGGGCTTTCTAAATCCAAGCGAAGATTAGCACGCAAGTAAGATACTGCCGCACCACGCGGGAGTTTTACTGCTCTATCCC
This sequence comes from Leucoma salicis, assembly GCA_948253155.1. NCBI lineage: Eukaryota > Metazoa > Arthropoda > Insecta > Lepidoptera > Erebidae > Leucoma > Leucoma salicis. Next base: position 7,330,162 of record OX411825.1, read on the forward strand.
AGATATTATCAATAAAAACGTGATGAGTTTTAAGTTTTCACACTAGATTCTTGTTGCTTTTTTGTGATATTTTTCGTATGTGATTTTGATTATCTGGTTTTAGATGTTTTCTAAATGAATGTGAACGACGCTCGTTTAGAACATAGTCATAAATTGCAATGACATTAAGAACTTTGTTAGAAAAAAAACTTTAAGCTACGTTTTCATTCCATGCACTATATCTACAAATACTATAAAATAGAATGACTATCCAGACGTCCCATGGGAGTCGTAAGAGCCGATTGAGGGAATATCGGGGGAGTGGGCAGCGGCACTCCTTCGAGTATTAACAACATCTACTGCGATCGCCAACCCAACTGCCAAGCGTGGCGATTACTGCACTATCCCCCATTCTTGGGGAGGCCTATGTCCAGCAGTGGACTTTAAAAGGCTGATGGATGGTTGGATGGATAGACTATCCGCATCTGTCTCTTTCTCCGCTTATTTCTTCTAAACAACTCAACCACAGAACTCAGATCGATAAGTTTAAGACTGTCGTTTAGGTATATTTTCAAGGAAGGGTACATTTTTATATTTTTTATGAAATAGAGAAACTCAATGTTTCACAATGAAAAATTAATATTCTGGATAACGTTATAAGAGATACCTATATTAGAATAATATACTAGATAGTTCTTCAAGAATCTCGAGGAACGAAGTTAAGGTGGACTGCTCAGTATAGGGCACCTTAAAGAGTAAGCCGCTAGCGGACCACTGAAGTAATGTCAAACAGCTGCAGTACAGGCGGAGAGACGGCACACGGCGGGTGTATCTAGTGGGAGAGGGCTCCACACTTTCAATTATAGGTACGTTTTTCCTTCAGTAGAGAGTTTGATGATTTTCTTTTAATACACATGTGTTGACGTGACAAAAATATATTTGCCCTAATGGGCCGTCGAGCGAAAAAACACAACATTTGGTAGAGACAAGGTTAATTAATAACTATCACTGACAACACATCAAAAAATTCCAACACGTCTTTTAGTCTTAGACTCGCTTAAAATCAAATATCAGGGAGCTGATTACAACTTAGCTACAGAATAACATAAGATTCATGTCTTTGATGCTGAGTTTTCCAATCAAGATTACTCCGGTTTGATATCGATCTTAATTTAAAGACGTTTAACATAAAAGTTGTCGCATAGATTAAATGTCAAGAAAATATTTATACATTTACCTGAACTGACATACTAAATATTCAAGCCACGAAAATATTTATATCTTATCTAATTTAATCTTATTGCGTTATCCATGATAAGAGTATTAATAGAGCAATGCTCTATATAGTGTTGAATTATGCTATGTTTGGTTATATATTGACAATAAACGATAACTTCCAAATAATCATAGGTTTAATATATCCCTCGTATTTAAATCTTTATTTTTTCGCACGTGTAACCTATACTCATTTATAAGCAAACATAGATTTTTGATGTATTTTTGAAGTTATACTTCTTTTGGCGCGTTAGGAAAAAATGATGAGAGTAAATTTTTACGATGCGCGCGCACACCGTCACGAAAAACCCTGAAGTTTGACACCCTTTTTTTTTGTTAAGGTGGGAGAAAATGTTCCTAATTGCACACCCCGTCGTTCGGGGCCACGAACAGGGTAGTGTGGGGCCCTCACCCACTAAAGAAACCCGCCATGTGCCGTCTCTCCGCCTTTATTGGCGGGCCACTGGAACTATGTAACATTCCTTCGGTGGCTGAAGTTAGACACCCTGAAGTTAGCTATAGTCAACATTTTAGTTTTTCGTGATATTTAAATAAAGAATAATAAGAAATATAACTTCTAATACGTGTACATAAGTACACACAATTGTTTTTTTATTCATTTGACTTACTTCGCCTTTTTGCCAGAACACACAAAGTGCTTAAATCTGAAATTGAAAATGAAATTCACGAGCGGAAATACTCAATCAATGTGTCTTCTGGATAACCATCACCAAAACATTGGAAGTTGTTTTCGAAATCGATAAATTGATAGCCCCGAGCAGATGTCAAGATAGCTTAGTTGGCAAGTCCAGGAAAGCAGCAGCTGGTTCAAATCCTCCTCGAGACTATCATTTTCGATGTCACATTTTCAGACTGTGTACTGGGAAACAAAGGTTTTTATTAAGTGTTCACTGCACTAGTTGATAATCCTTGTGTCCCGGGTGACTTTACAAATAATCAATTAATCGACACAAACAATTGTACCATGCGGTAGTCGAATAAACAACACTCAACCACAGGACTTCTTAACCACCTGTTCAGTCAACAGTAGCCTCCGTGCTCTTTACCAAATGAAATGTCAACCCACAAAGGCTTTAAAATATACATAGTAAATTTTATCATGCATGGCATTATATTATTACTTTTCACTACCTACTTGCAATAGAACCTTTCGGCGACAAGCAGTAAATGCGATGGTATCGCGCATTGACGCCGCGAGAGAAATATTGCGCCTGCGCAGACTCACATCTGGGTGTTCTGTGTATTACAGAATCTAAATCTAAAATGTTCTAAAATAACTTTTATTTTCCATTGCTAGTATGCAAGAATAATGTAGTATATTATAGAGCGATGAAAACGCAGTGTATGTTGTAATAGAATTATTGAACATTTTGTGTATACTTTACAGATAAATTCAGTCTTGTAAGAACGTGCCACATTGCTAATCACAAGTTGTGAAATTATTCCTTTGTTGGGTGTAGACATAACAAATTTCACCAACAAACGATATTTTAGTTTCCCATGACATTGATTGGTTCAAACTATTTCTGTTTCTTTGTATGTTCTCGTCGTAAGGAATGCATTACTAAAGCTGTAGCAAAATGTAACTTTACGCAAATTTGATGAGAAGATTGTAAGTACCTATAGGTATTAAAGATTTAAAGAAACTTTTAACTTGGCTCTTTTGGCCTAAACTTTTTTATATTAAATTTTGCATAATCTAGCTGGTACATTTAAGCTAGCTTATAGGTGTACAGATTGAAACCTCTTTTATTCTATTTTCAAAATTTAATAATGTAAATGGAAAAATCAGAAGAAAAATCAAAATACGGTGGCAATATTGTTAGTAATTCGCTATGACCTTAGATAAATAATATGTCGAGGTGGACATTCGGCGTTGTGAACGCGTTAAACAAAATTGGGGTGAACTTTTCACCCCAATTAGTGTCAATCTAGACGTCACTTGACACGGTTGTATCCAGGAGCAATAGTGTGTCATTTAAAATGTTAACGTGTGTAATTAAAGTGTGCCGAAACTACAAAAATCTAAATATGAGCACTAAAGATATTTCTTATCATAGGTTAGTAAAATTATTTCATACCATAACTGGCTACATAAGTCATTTAAATATTCCGAAAATAAATTAATTATAGTTCGTAAGTTTTTGTGTGATACCAGTTTATGAACTTAAATTTTCCCCGTAATCTTGGAATGTTGATGATATTTTAACGATAGAAACATTACCTAACATAATTATTATCGTTTTGGATCCATAAAGCTGCACAGTTGTCATTTTCGGAATTAATTACAATATTACTATTTGTAATGTTATTATCTATTTTAATGATGAAAATTGTTTACATTTTTAAATTTATCATTATCGTTGGTTAAAATAGTATTCTCATTAAATAATCAATATCGAATAAAGCTTCGATATTATTCCACATTTATGTGCTTTTAAATAAACAATATAAAAATGAGCGCGTGAGTGTTGTGGTGCAAGGTGATCACTGCCATGAAAGAAAGAAAGAGGGTGAAAACTCGTTTAAACATCGCAGATGGTGGAATGGTTTAGATATCGGTATCTCCCCCTATCCCGCCCGAGGAACATGTTGTGGGTTCCCACACAAGATAATATCTTTGCATGATCCACAAATGGTTATACTGAGTCTGGGTGTAAAATTTTTTCTGTATACACCCGTGATACAAGGATTTTTCCTTAGTGCAGGGTGTTGTCTATAAATTAATAAAAATTTACGCGATATTTGTATTCTCACCATGCACAGACGAAACTTCGGTTATTAGGCCATACACCTGCAGTTTATTCAGTACATAACAAGCATTTCCGAATACAGTTTTCAGTCTAATTAAAAGCTACTAAAAAAAAAGTTGCACTAAAATCCATTTTGCGTAATGTGCGAATAAACAAACAGAAATTTAAAAAAGTTTTTTGTTTAGTAATATTTTTCTCAAATATCTTGAATGTATACACAGCTCTCTTTCAGCTTTATCATAGTTAGGATTATGAATATATATTTTTATTTATATGATTTTATGATATAAATGATGATGATTTTCATATAAGTAATATAATTATAAAATCCCATGAGGCTCCTGTAGGTGTAACCCTATAGGAACTCCTTAACGAGATGATTTATATGATGATATATACTCACAATTTGTTATTATACAGAATCTCGTTCAAATATATATATTTAAATTATGAGAGTAAATAGAAAGAAATAATTGACTATATACCTACAAAACATTTTTTATTATAATCTAAGATAATATAATTTTCCCATAATTTAATGGAATTACCATTGAAACTGGTATCATTACGCACGCACACAAACACAAATTGCACCAGCGTAATGACCGCTGTCACACACACTTGCACAATAATTCCCGCCTGTTTTATTGTTATTAATTAATGAAAAGCGATTAGATTGTTATTCTTTTTTAATTTATCGTGCCGTTTGAGCTTTAAGAGTCATGTAACGTCATTTGTCAACGAGTCGAGATGAAATGTTACGAGCCGTGGGCATGTTAGAAAATGGTGCTATTCAACGCGTCGTTGCTGAGGGAAGTAGGTTGGATGAAGTTGGCCTTCATGCTCGAAGACTGCTACATGTTCCAGCATTGCGACATGGCAATCGCGGTCGGCGGCTTTCGTGGGCTCGAGCATTTACCATGGAGTGACGAAAAATGGTCTTTGGTGCTGTTCACCGATGAGTCCCGGTTTGTTTTTTATCCGGATTCACGAAGAACACGCGTTTGGAAAACTCAAGTGAGAACTCTCACAGTCGTCTACGGCACCCTCAGGAGGTCCACTCACACCAAGGCGGAACAATCATGGCGTGGGCAGAAATTCGTCTTCGCCTATTTTAACTGTGTTACAAACGATAATTTTAGTCACGTTAGTAAGTTATGTTTTTGAATGATAATTATTTACTTTTTTGTCCTTTATAGCCCATATACGTCACATAACATAGCATCCTCCCCGTAGTGGCTAGATCTAAAACGTTATGATCGTTCAATTGGCTAAAGCTGTGAGTCGAGATTTTCTTATAATGCTATGTCATGGGCTGCTTAATATAACAGCTTAGATTAATGGGGAGGTGATTTTATATTATAAGTCCTTTTAACGGGAGTTCTGAAAATGTTAAAATATCAGTAGACGGTTTTTTTATAATAAGTATCGACCTATAAAGTCTTCAGACATTTCAAAATAAAATAATAACAATCTAGTTATACCAATTAATGTATCATACGATTTAAATTTTCATTTAATCGCAACGAAACGCAAACACGCGATCATCATTAAAACAATTAATTATAACGCTAATAGTAGTCTAATAATATTTTGGTCGCATATAAATCAAACGCAGCCGCCTATCATCATTATACAAATCTCGGCGAAACGCCCGCGGGAGCGAAAGTCCTCGCTACCGAGCGCGAATCTTATTTGATGTTAAATGCGATAACCACACTTGACCTGCCGGCATAAAGATTCCAAACAGTTTCCTATATTGCCACATATTGACGGTTACAGCGTGCATATATTACTAATAGATGTGGCTAATTCACAACAGAATAATGAAAATGTTTTTTTTTTACCTCTGATCTGCTGGTGTGTGTGGGCCTAACTAAAATTGTTACTTCTTTATTTGGTAATGTTTTCTTTACTTGGTATTGGTTAAGCATCCTAAAACGAGCATAAAAATTCTCATGATTTGCATGCTTCATGAAAACTAAATGGAAAAGTCACGCTTTGAAAGTATACAATTTACTAATGGGCAAAACCTACCTACCTCTAATCTAAATACGTAATCATCTGCCATTAAAAAAATAATTATACAAATTCACTATCCTACAGGAACCCACCATTTTTTCCGAGATACCAGTAGCCTCCTCGTATGACCTACTTTGTACTTCGGACTGTTAATATGTATGCCTAAATGTCATGATGATCAGTTAAGTAATTAGGTCATGATGAGGCAACAAACATGCAAACATACACCAAACTCAATTTCTCATTAATAATATTATATTAGTAAGAATTAGCAAATATTTTCGTTTGGTCCAAAATAATAATAGTAATTGATAAGTCAAACACGCCAAGTTTCACAAAATAGCAGAACGTACAGTAGCTAAACAAAGCCTCTCGAACTCGAAGTTAAACATATGGTTATTAAACCATCAGTCATTAGTACTTTATACCCTCTGTTCGAACTAGGCCACAGTATGATTGATCATTCACCAACAAAGCACGCCTGGAAACCATTTCTACGGTTTTGTGTGAACACACATTCCTTTTGTCAAATATATCACACGTGTAGGGTTGTCTCACAAGCTAAATGCTAATACAATAAACTAATTAACAAAAAGGATCTTATCACTATAATTTATACTATCGTCTAAAATTTAAAGAATTTTAAACTTTCTGTTTGTATTTAGATATTTTTTTTATATATATTTTTAGCATTTGACATGCTTAGCAACATACATTAAACACAAAGTGAAAAATGTGAAATCGAAAATAACAGTCACGAGCAGGATTCGAACCTGCATCTCCTGGATACCGTCCAGATGCTTTGCCAATTCAGCCATCGTGACCCTTGCTCCTGACTGCTAATCTCGATAACACATTCATACTTAACGACATATGGTGCAGGCGTCACCCAAAGACACTCACTTTGTGTTTGTGTTTAAAGTGTCACCTCATTAAATTAATGATAGTATTATGATTTATTGGAATAAATCAATAAATGTTATAATTCAGTCGAAACAAAACACTAATGAATATTTTAACAAACAGCCAGCGTTTGAAGACCCTATATTCAGAAATAGATAAAGGAAAATAATTTACGCATTTTACCATTCGCAATTTACATTGTAAGAAATTGCTTCCTTTTAAGGCCTGCAGATACAAGTTACGTTTATTTGTTTACAATATACTGGCATCGTTCAGAGGCACACTGCTATCATTTAGTCGCAATGGCCGACGGGAAGTTAAAAGAAAACATTAAAATATGTAATTAAAGGGTTAATTAATTTGCACGATGAAAAAATTGTTCATATGTCATAAAATGCCTTTTTAAAAATGATCAGTTAACGTGTCCTTAACTAAATACTTAGCACTTAGTAATTTAGGTCAGTTCTGTTATTTAAGTCACCTATAACGTTTTAGAAAGTTACGTAGAATTATTTATGTACTCCATAGAAATCAAAATTCATCAACAGAAAGCGATATACCATGCCTTTTCTCAAACATCTCAAAACCCAATCATTATTTCATTAGCATTGAAATGTTGACGTTCATTTTACTGTACTTGTATGTAATTATATATCCGGTTCAACATTTATTAACCCAGTTTCGCTCTTCAATTATAGAGCTGAGCTTAATCTTCATAAAGCACTGGATAATTGCATCTTAGTCATCATTGCCCTTCTGAGCCCTGAGGGCCTACCAAGGAGTAAGCTTCTCCATGTATTTAAGTACCGCTATTTTGCTTATATGACTACATGAACACGCATGAAGTGTTAGCTGACCCATAAACAGTTTTTTTTTTGTTTTATCTCATCCATTTCCTAATAGTATAAAACAAAATCACTGCCCTAGGTTTCTCCGCATGCGTTTTCAACAACGTAACTGATATTGATACGGATTTCAAATTTACCGAATGTTATTTGGGATGTTTTTCTGCCTCTGTACTTTTAATTAAACAGAAATTCGGCATTCTGTTACTCCAATGATATTAATAACATTGAAGCCCTGAAATGGTACAAAAATAACACCCATCATCAGTTCTTACTTTCTTTGTTAGAGTTTATGAAGAACAACAATATTGAAAGGCTGCTTTTTGTATAAAAACTAAATAAACACGAGTATAATAGACCCACATACTAACGAAAATATAGGGAAGATGAAATGTAAAACTGTGAAACATGCCGTGAGAGGAAGTCGTCAAAATTAAACGTTACGTATTTTATTTTAGTCTGTTTGATGAATGAGAATTTTCATTCTCAAAAATTTGGGAGCAAAAGTTAAAATATTATGTTAGGAAAGCTTTATAGCGACGATGCACGTGTCCTATCAGTGGCACGTAAATAAATAAAGCGCGGCATTCATTGAAATATTGAGCTTGTTATTTATTATTAATTTATTTACCCCGTTAATATTTATGAAGAGACCAGTTTAGCTCCTGAGTTTGTCAGCAAGAAATTTCGATAAAAATAGCGTAAACGTGTTGTTATACCTATATACATTGCTTAAAAAAAAAGTTACTGATATGTTTGTCTGAAACTAGCCATATTCCTAATAAAAGCCTATATCACCGACACTATGATGTGTCTCATTTTCACTGCACATCGTGTGTATCACCGACACTATGATGTGTCTCATTTTCACTGCACATCGTGTGGAGTTTTAATTAACTTTTAGAGGACCAAGAAAAAAATTAAGTCAAACATCAAAATGAACAACGCATAATGTTTGTATACACCCAATATCGTGTGGTATTATAAATATAACTATCGCAGTTCATTGAACGTTAATACACACCTTATTGACTTGGCTATAGGAAAATTCCTGGGTTACTGACTAGATATAACTTAAGAGCTTCCTAGATCTCGTACGACAGACAGGGGATAATTAGGCCCTAAATAATAGATAGCGCTATCACAAATTGACTTGCAGGGGTTAATTCTGACGTCGTGCGACCTTAGAAAGTTGCTGCGACTGACTGCGCATTACTCAATCAAGAACAGTTTGAGTGCTAGGATATTAAGTTAAAGAGGAGTTGTTTACTATAGATACAATCACGTCATAAACGTAGAGAATACCTTAGTGTCGAATAAAAAAGATCTCTACAATAACTTCATTTGATTGGATAGCAATATGATGAATGAAAAGTAATATTTGACAAATAAAACATTGAAATGGGTCACAAAATGTACTTTAGTGTTATATAATATGTATATTTTAATAAGCACTACTGGTATATAAGTTTACTATGCGTACCTATCTCGGAAACGGCTCTAACGATTTGGTTCAAATTTTGCATTTAGATTTAAGTTTTTAAAAATATCTACACTACTACATAAATATACTACAACATGTAAGTGTATCTTTAAAAAACACAATTTTTACGCAAAAAAAAAAAATAACACAAACAATTTTATAACGCCCTCTCGTAGCATACTGGTACCTCATCACTCTACAAGAAGGCGTTACAAAATTCTTTTAAATTTTTTGCTTTGTATGTTTGTATAGATTAGTGTTTTCATTGAAAACATTTTTTTGTGCCGTCAGGTATTAATAAGAATGCATTTAATACAACTTCTTGCCAGCCTGCTTCCAAACATGGCGCCAATGTCTTTGTTATTTACGACATATTATTAACTGAATACATATAGGTATATTGCATTGATAGTACTCGTATATTGCGTTGATATCTATTCGAATTTTAGTACTTGTTTAAGTTTTAAAGTAGACAATCTTGACCAACCTAATGAGTGGAAAATTAAAATCGATACTATTAAAAGAAAAAGTAAACATTTTATGATTCACTATGCAACAACATACAGCCTTCGCCTTAACGGTTATATGAGCCAGCGTTAATGTGCATCAGATAAAGACAATTTGTACTGTTATACTTAGATAGACAGCCTGATAACCTTTGATCATAGCGCTCTGATTACTCTTACTTTTACTATGCTTTCGTTTCAATCATTGTTAGTACATAAACTGACAAAGATCTGACTTTATTAATAGTTGAGGGACTGTAAAAGTGTGTTAGTGACACGGAGACGGAATTTAGGTCGTCTGCGTGATGACGGACTGAGAATACAAGTGTCACCACCCTATCCTTTCCCGTGGGTGTCGTACAAGGCGAATAAGGGAAGTTGGCAATTATCACTCATTGCATTACTGGTGGTAGGGCTAGATACCAAGTGAGAGTACTCACTTGCTATCGGGTCCGAACAGGTCGGTTCCACCGTCTCCTATGTTACCGGTCATGAAGCACGTCAGTGTGTTTTGGGTGTAGCAGAAGATAGCCGTTTATTCTATGATTTTTCATATCTGAGAAGTGAAATAGTGCACACAATACTCTTGGTATAGTTGAGTTCATGAGCGATGGTTACCACTTACCATCAGGTGGGCCGTGACTCGTCTGTCATCATAATCTATCCATCCATCCATCAGCCTTTTAACGTCCACTGCTGGACATAGGCCTCCCCGAGAATGGGGGATAGTGCCGTAATCCCCACGCATGGCAGGCGGGTTGGCGATCGCAGTGGATGTTGTTAATACTCGAAGGAGTGCTGCTGCCCACTCCCTCGGTATTCTCTCAGTGGGCTCTTACGACTCCCATGGGTGGAGAGGGGTGGGGCAATTCTAAAGCCGGCCCCACACGGTACTGTCATCATAAGCAATAAAAAAAGATTTCGATCTATATTTTAAACATTTTGATCTATATTTTAGCACTTGACATGCTCAGCTACTCTTAAAGTACAAATCATAATTTGTGAATAAGGAAAAAGAGTATTACAATGCCCTCTATTGGAACGCATTTACATGCATCCAATATAGTAAGTTTAATTTTGGAATTAAAATTCATACTATTTGATGGCGTGATTTTTTTAAACATTTTGATCTATATTTTAGCACATGACATGCTCGCCACTCTTAAAGTACAAATCATAATTTGTGAATAAGGAAAAACAGTATTACAATGGCCTCTATCGGAACGCATTTATATGCATCCAATATAGTAAGTTTAATTTTGGAATTAAAATTCATACTATTTGATGGCGTGATTTTTTTAAACATTTTGATCTATATTTTAGCACATGACATGCTCGCCACTCTTAAAGTACAAATCATAATTTGTGAATAAGGAAAAACAGTATTACAATGGCCTCTATCGGAACGCATTTATATGCATCCAATATAGTAAGTTTAATTTTGCAATTAAAATTCATACTATTTGATGGCGTGATTTTTTTAAACATTTTGATCTATATTTTAGCACATGACATGCTCGCCACTCTTAAAGTACAAATCATAATTTGTGAATAAGGAAAAACAGTATTACAATGGCCTCTATCGGAACGCATTTATATGCATCCAATATAGTAAGTTTAATTTTGCAATTAAAATTCATACTATTTGATGGCGTGATTTTTTTAAACATTTTGATCTATATTTTAGCACATGACATGCTCGCCACTCTTAAAGTACAAATCATAATTTGTGAATAAGGAAAAACAGTATTACAATGGCCTCTATCGGAACGCATTTATATGCATCCAATATAGTAAGTTTAATTTTGCAATTAAAATTCATACTATTTGATGGCGTGATTTTTTTAAACATTTTGATCTATATTTTAGCACTTGACATGCTCGCCACTCTTAAAGTACAAATCATAATTTGTTAATAAGGAAAAAGAGTATTACAACGCCCTCTATCGGAACGCATTTACATGCATCCAATATAGTAAGTTTAATTTTGCAATTAAAATTCATACTAGGTATTTGATGGCGTGATTTTTTTTAAACATTTTTATCTATATTTTAGCACTTGACATGCTCCGTGCATCCAATGCATGCATGTAAATGCGTTCCGATAGAGGGCGTTGGTCGTTAAGACAAATGTGATAAGGAGATTGGGTATGTCTAAAAGATAGTACTGTAGCTCAGTGGATTAGAGCACTTCCCCGGATAGGAAGGGACGCAGGTTCGATTCCCGCCTGTGCTAAAATACTCTTTCCTTATTCACAAATTATAATTTGTACTTTAAGAGTAGCTGAACATGTCAAGTGCTAAAGTATATATCAAAATGTTTAAAAAAATCACGCCATCAAATAGTATGCATTTTAATTGCAAAATTAAACTTACTATATTGGATTAATGCATTTAAATGCGTTCCGATAGAGGGCGTTGGTCGTTAAGACAAATGTGATAAGGAGATTGGGTATGTCTAAAAGATAGTACTGTAGCTCAGTGGATTAGAGCACTTCCCCGGATAGGAAGGGACGCAGGTTCGATTCCCGCCTGTACTAAAATACTCTTTCCTTATTCACAAATTATAATTTGTACTTTAAGAGTAGCTGAACATGTCAAGTGCTAAAGTATATATCAAAATGTTTAAAAAAATCACGCCATCAAATAGTATGCATTTTAATTGCAAAATTAAACTTACTATATTGGATTAATGCATGTAAATGCGTTCTGATAGAGGGCGTTGGTCGTAAAGACAAATGTGATAAGGAGATTGGGTATGTCTAAAAGATAGTACTGTAGCTCAGTGGATTAGAGCACTTCCCCGGATAGGAAGGGACGCAGGTTCGATCCCGGCTGTACTAAAATACTCTTTTTCCTTATTCACAAATTATGATTTGTACTTTTAAAAAAATATTATTAGGAATCAGTGACCCACCCTCGCTGTACAGATGCTATTGAACAATACAAAACTTTATGATTTTTAGCAATGTAGAACTAAAATTCTATATTTATTATTATAAAGTACCTATATCTCAAGGTATAAAGCCAGTGTATGCCGCAAATTGAATTGATTAAAAATTTTTTTCTTTATTACTTCTCTACTTACTTAAATAAAATTATATTATACACGACTACTGAAGTAACGTCACAAAGGTCCAGTGGGGCATCACGTTTTATTTAGTGAGCGAAAGCCCCACACAGCTCTGTTCGTTGCCTCAAACGACGGGGTGTACATTTTTTTTACCTTTAACAAACTACAACATTGCTGTCAACTTATTCAATCTTATTAGAAGTTTTATACACGCTACTTTCAATGTGTAATGCATTGTCTACTTTTGCTGTCAGCGTGCATTTTATTCCGTTTACTGTTATCATACAGTAATATAATGACTGACATTATCAATTGTGTTAAGTGTATAACAGATTGTTTATTTTTGTCTGTCAGTCTTTTTATTTCTATATATTGTTAATATACTGAGAATATAAATGTAATCATTTGAATGGTCGTGCCCCTATTACAGAGAGACTGAAGTATTTTTAACAATAACAAATTATTTGAGAAATTATAAAGACAGAGCTTTACTGCGAGCAGGATTTGAACCTGCTGACCATCCAATCCTGTGGGCCGCTAAGCTATCGCAGTCACCCAACGGTCACTCCGAATCTCCACTTCACATTAGATTTGTTGGGCCGTAAAGACATAAAAAAAATCGTTCTTTTAAAGTACCTGAGCATGTCAAGGGTACGTGGTAGACGTCGGTTATGAACTCAGCAGTTGCACTGTCGAGTCAGCCAACAGTGAATATCCATCACTGGCAACACTGTGCTCAGGAGAGGAATGCGGACACAGTCCTCTATTTTGCCTGACAGACTAAAAGACAGAAGTATCGCGACTGAAAGCTACTGTAACTATTATTACCCGACAAACAGAACATTTTTTTCCAAGTTTGGGTTCCTTTGCAGTAATATTATCTTAATATTTTCCTTAGTCGTTATTTACGATACCAGCAGAAAAATGTGGGGTAATGTCATTTTGATTACTAAAAGTGAAACACAATGACCGCGGTGTTACTTTTATCACAAAAAATAAATTGGTGGTAATTTCCCCAATCGGTTAATCGCCACATCTAAACAAATAAATAAAATTGAAGTGTCTGTTTGTAATGTTTAAATAACAGCTTTTATTTAAATATACATGAAAGTACGTTACCTATAACAAAATATAAATTTTCAAGTATTTTCATTACTCATACTCGGAAAGTAGGTTTGAAGTTGCCTAAGGAGCGGGTTGAAAGTAATACTTTTCAGCCCTAGGGAGAATCGCTTTCAACTGACAGCTGTCAAATTATTAAAAGATTAGTTCTATTTTCACATTTCTATTGAACCTTATTCTAACTTACTACAGCTACTCAATCACAACGCGATGTTTAATTGAAATAACAAAGTTAAGTATTAAATAAAGATTTTTTTAACGACCACCTATTATAATTTACTTACTTTCAAATATTTCTTTAAAATAATATAGATTTGGGTAAAATATTTTACCTTACTTTCAAAATATTTCTTTAAAATAATATAGATTTGGGTAAAATATTTTACCATCTTTTCAATGTTGAAAATGAAAAATAATGGCTGTTATGCTGGCCGGCCACAAAAAAAACAAACTTTAAATAAATAATTATCTCTAAAGTTGATGTAAATTAAAATTCACTCATTTTTGCATGTTTTTATTTTTACTTTCCTTGTATTCGTAATGAAAAGCACAGTGTTTACCTCGGGTTAAAGACTTATTTAGTGCCGAGACGAGGTTTGGCGCCCGAAGGCAGCGAGGGCGCCGATGGTTCGAGGGTCACTTTCACCCCTAGGATAACAATGTACTATTGTTTGTCCGTCTGTTTGTTCAGGCTAATCACAGAAGCAGCTTGATCGATTTGGATAAGACTTCTTTTACTGGAAGATAGCTGAATACGGAGTACCTTAGCTACTTTTATATTGGAAGAATAATTAGTTTCACGCAATAAAAATATCTAAATTCCACGCGGACATTCGCGCTTTATAATAAAAACGACACGAAGCTGTCTTAATAAATACAAAGTTATTTTTAGTTATTAAATAACATGTTGACGGTTGTAGAGTCTCACTTATTTCAGGTTGAGTAATACCCGGTTCCTATATTCAACGAATAGTCATTGTATAAGAGCTACCCATCTCCGTCAGTTGCAAACTGTCAGTCAATTCACTTACGACTCGTATTTTATAGGGACAGATTATACTTACGCCTGGTAGAATATTCTACCAATCGTAAGTAAAACGATCCATTTTATTATTATAGGAACCGGGCATAAGCTGGCTCGATCGCATATGTAACACCCTCTCACAGAATATTGATGTATAGTAACGGTAGGTATTCTAACTATTGTTTTTAGTTCGGTGAGTGAGAGCACAGGAGGGCCATACCTTATGGGCTACAACAATCGCTTACCATCAGGCAGATGTCTGCTTGTTTGGCATTTTCGTATACAAAAACAGTAATCGAGCATCATTATCTTCACCAATACATTACCGTCCTGCTGCAGAAAAGCATACATAAGTTAGGAATAACAAAAGTCATCCTAACGAATGCATCCCATAACTCAATAGGTCACAAGGTCCAAGTCACGATTGAACCTAATTAGGGCCATCTCTCCATCGCTGGCTGATTTATAGCCGCCATTAGACTTTGTTCCCTTGTCACGACAATACCAAGCAATGTATGAGATACGAAGAGAATACAACGAGTCAATGGGATTCAGTAATTTATATGACCTTTTGTATAAGATTGAGGTTTTTAACCTAGATAAGAAAGTTCAAGAACACAGCAAGTGCATTAGAAAATAATACAATAGTTGCAAAGTTAGTTTACAACCTTTACTGTGGCTTAGCTCTATGATAACTTGATTTTATTTCGGCTAAGCTGACGCAAATAAAGAAATCCATCATCAATTGCACACATTGCTTCTCTGAGCATGAATTTATCGGCTCGACCTCATGCCTCGTGAAATGCACCCTTTTTTGTCAACTCCACACCCAATACTAAAACTCTACTTAATTTTAAGCCTCGATCTATCATCAATTTCACACATTCGTTCCCTGTCCATGAATTTACCCGCCCGTCGTACGCCCTCCCCCACCACTACCACATAGCATGAATTTACAGGCTCAATTTGTTTTTGTCACGATTGCTGAATTGGCAAAGCATCTGGACGGTATCCAGGAGATGCAGGTTCAAATCCTGCTCGTGACTGTTATTTTCGATTTCATATTTTTCACTTTGTGTTTAATGCATAGTGCTAAGCATGTCAAATGCTAAATATATATATATATATATATAAATAACTAAATACCAAGGAATAGATTTTGTGACAAAAAAAAAATATTTCAAAGTTAAAATAACTAATGGATTTTTCTGCAACTGACTGTTCATCCTATAAATTTTAGTGTTTGTTTCTTAATCGCAACGCATTTTCGTTTCATCGAGTATCAAATCACAACGATTCTAAAGAAGTATTCACTTCAAAATGAAACAAGTTATTTTAATTAAGTGTCACACAGTGTACTAATCTAACAAGTGTTGTGAATTCAAATTCCAGCCAATACAGATATGCATTTGATATGGAAATAGTATAAATAGTCAATTTGTTGATGAAGTCCGCAGAATATCCAGTGCGGGGTATAGTTTATTAAGAAAAATTGTTTCAACTATAATTACTACGCAGTAAACTAGATCTGTTACCCAATATTAAAAGATCTCTTCCAAAATGATACGAAATTAGTTGATAAGATAATATTAGCATAGATAACTGACTTGATCTATTTTTTTTTTATTGTACCACTTAGTACCCAGCCCTACCACCAGTCATGCAAGGGATGATAATTGCTTACTTCCCTTAGTCGCCTCATACGACACCCGTGAGAAAGAATGGGGTGGTGACACTTGTATTCTTAGTTCATCACCACACGGACAATCTAGTCACTATAATAACTGAATTCCTAAAAGAAACTGCGATCACTGGAACTGGACGATTTTGTTTACAGCTTAGTCTCACTTAGCTGTCAAACGCGTTCAGCGTTGTAAAACGCGGAAAGTTGTCGGCATATTATCACCGCTGAAAGAATTCTAAGACATTCAAAATATCTCCAAAGTCAGAATTCTAAGACATTCAAAATATCTCCAAAGTCACCCGCGTACAACGCTAAGCGATGTGGAACGGCGTTGAACGCGACGGATAGCAGGTATTTTTTTTTATTGCTAATGGCAGCAGACGAGCCACAGCCCTCCTCATGGTAAATGGCAACCATAGCTCAACTCAACTCTAACTATACCGACTTAACTATCTACTGTCAAGCCACTGTTCACCATTTGATTTCCCAGCTATGAAATTAAAGAACGGCTATCTCCTGCTACAGCCAAAACACACTGACGTGCTTCATGATCGGTCACACGGAAGACGGTGATACCGACCCGCTCGGACCCGACAGCGAGTGAATACTCTCACTTGGTAGGTACCCGGCCCTATACCACCCGTAATGCAATGGGTGATAATTGCTTACTTCCAATAGTCGCCTTGTACGACACCCGCGGGAAAGAATGGGGTGGTGACACTTGTATTCTTAATCCGTCACCATACGGATAAAATGGTACGGTGCATGATATAAACACATTGTCTTCATTTTATTGAGTAGTTTGCCGTTTACGCAGAATAAAAAGAAAGCTAAACAGAGACTAAATTGTGGTGTACAGTCAGTCCCATTATGGTCTTACCTTATGCTCTCGAAGTTTCCTCAGCAGGTCGTGGTAGGGCGCCCCGCGAGCGGCCGCGTGCGTGGGTGGCGGCAGGCGCCCCTCCATGCAGTGCAGCCAGCGACGCAGGCAGCGCATCTCGTGGTTTGTGTCTGAACACGTCAATGTATGGGTTAACTGTGGGTCTAGCCAAGTTGCATTCTATAATCGCTATCGCTAATAGAAAACTATTAAAATGTATGGAAATTTGACATCTCTAACGTTAAGTCACGTGACTTAGCGTTATAGATATTGTTAAAGACTTAGATAAATATAGGTTCTTTAACTAAGGCTAAAGATGTCAAATTCCCATACATTTAAATAGTTTTCTATTAGCGTTAGCGATCATAGAATGCAACTTGGCTAGGCCCCCAGCTTATTCTACAATCATTGATTAAAATCGAAACAAAAATAGAAAAATTGAAATCCTACTAACAGTATAAATGTGAGTTTGTAAAGATGTATGGATGTTTAAATGCTTGTGCGTCAATCACAGCTAAACGACTAAAAGGATTTGGATAACATTTTAAAATGGAAATAGAGTAAACAGTGCATTAAGACAACTATCGGCAGTCATCACCTCAGCCAGAAGGCACGTGTCGCAATATACAACGCAGTGCTTGTCCCAACGTTATTATATGGAAGCGAGAGTTGGGTATGCAAAAAGGAGCATGGGAGTAAAATTAATGCGGTCGAAATGCGATCTCTGCGGAGAATCTGTGGAGTGACGCTAACTGACCGCATTCGTAACGACCACGTAAGAGAGCGAGTATGTATGAAAGAGAGTATTGGTGTAAAGATGCGAAAGGGAATGCTCCGATGGTTCGGACATGTGGAAAGAATGCCGGACGAGCGACTGGTTAAGAGGATATACAATGCGAAAGTTGTTTTTTTTATAAAATATATTTTATTACATATATTCTCTAAACTAAAATTAAATGAGTAATACTTTCTAACATTTACGCGAATTTCACACATTTTGAAATAAAACTACGTTTACGGAATCTATCGCGTTTACTTGATTTTTATGCTATCCCGACGTTTCGAATACTTTACAGCATTCATGATCACGGGTGGACTTAGATGGTAGATATCCAAAGCTGATATGTTGTTTCAACGGTTTCATCTACCCACAGTAATATGATTTTACAAATTTTTGGTTTGGAGAACTCGGATCAAAGAACACATAGCTGATGTGAAGCACCGTCGCTATACAAAGTCTGCAATTTATGTGCACACACAGGACCACACCCGCCATTACATCAGGTTTGACAAACCTCAAATCCTCGCAAAAGAACATCGATATCGTCCTAGAATGATACGTGAGGCTATTGAAATTAAGAAACATCCCAATTTCAATAGAGAAGACGGCTGGGTCTTACCATCAAGCTGGAATCCTGTGATAGGCCTCACCAAACATAATACAAGAGGGCACACCACAAGATTGCAAGACACAGTTAGCGCTTATTGTGTAGATAAAACCCACAGTAGTGATTAGTTAGTATTTTCCGCATAAATTTAATATATCCATAACAAGTTCTTGCCTACTGAGTTTTCTAGGCGAATCTTTTTCAGTCAGGCCGCGTTCCGATCCGGTGGTATCATTTTTTAGTTTTAGCGTCTATTAAAATCAGTATATTTAATAATAGAAACTAATAATCAATATTGTCTTCTTAATGGTAGTTTTTTGATAACTTAAAAATTTTAATTGGTAGTTTGTGGTAGAATTTTTAAGCACTAAATATAAATAAAATTTTAAAACTTAAAGGAGTATTCTACTAATTTTATTATACTAGCTTAAAATCTCATACATTGTAAGCATAAAACTTAAGAGTAGATATTTTTAATTGTGTTTTTAAACGAATATTATGTGGGTTGAAATAAATAAACCAAAAATTTGTGAAATCATATTACTGTGGGTAGATGAAACCGTTGAAACAACATATCTGCTTTGCACATCTACCATCTAAGTCCACCCGTGATCATGAATGCTGTAAAGTATTCGAAACGTCGGGATAGCATAAAAATCAAGTAAGCGCGATAGATTCCGTAAACGTAGTTTTATTTTTAAATGAGTAACTTGTAAAACATTGTATTAAAATAAAAAAATACATAATATTTCCATTTTTGGACAAATGCCTCATCCATCTCAGCCCACTTCTCTGTAGCAGTCTTGTGTGCACCCATTGATCATGAGCACTTAAGTTTGACTTTTCTGGCAAGAAATTCTCAAACAGCAGCTAGAAATTAGCAAATTGGCGGTGTTTTACCCCCATTCCACGGAAAACACGTAACGCCGTTGGTCCGGTATTATCAGACAGAATGCCGTCTCATCCGTCTATGAGAGTAAGTGAACAGAAAGTATTTGTTTACGCACATACGATTGCGTAGTTGGCTGGTGTCTGGTGACACTGGCCGCAGTGACCATGACCGGTTTGGAGATTACTATTATGAATGTACTCCTTTTATGGACCCGGAGCCAGTGACAGATTTTCATGACCCAGTCCCTCCCAATTGAAAATTCGTAAAATACATTAGGGATTTATATTATGAATACTCGCGACCATAAATCTTCGTTTCCATAGATTGTTGTTACGGATCGTAACTGAAAACCCTTCCATCCGTTAGTTGGAAACTGTCAGTTAATTTACTTACGACTCGTATTTTATAGGAACAGATTATACTTACGCGTGGTAGAATATTCTACCGATCGTAAGTAAA
This sequence comes from Leucoma salicis, assembly GCA_948253155.1. Taxonomy (NCBI): domain Eukaryota; kingdom Metazoa; phylum Arthropoda; class Insecta; order Lepidoptera; family Erebidae; genus Leucoma; species Leucoma salicis. The sequence goes on from OX411825.1 coordinate 7,350,471, forward strand.
ACGACCCGTTTTATTATTATAGGAACCGGGCATTAACAAATTTCACTTTTTCTTCTTGTCGCATTATCCTTCCTACCTATTTTCTTTTTCTACCAAAAATCTTCTACATGCGCTATACACAACCAAGGGCCTTTGTACGCAGTCATGAGTAAAACTTACCCCCTCCTCTCTGGAAGTGCTCTAGGTCGCTAAGTCATCTAGACCGATGGCCATTCCCAATCTCCACATCCCATTTCTCATTACGGGTCATCAGTTCCACATTTTCTGCTTCATCACTACGGCTTTCTTTTATTATATGACAGTATGCTCCGCGAAATGAACATAGCTTAAAAATTCACCCTTTATTTATATACCGTGGGGCCGGCTTTAGAATTGACCCACCCCTCCACCCATGGGAGTCGTAAGAGCCGACTGAGGGAATATCGAGGGAGTGGGCAGCAGCACTCCTTCGAGTATTAACAACATCCACTGCGATCGCCAACCCGCCTGCCAAGCGTGGCGATTACGGCACTATCCCCCATTCTTGGGGAGGCCTATGTCCAGCAGTGGACGTTAAAAGGCTGATGGATGGATGGATGGATGGATTTATATACATTATTACCAAAACCAGAATATGGAAGTCCTGTTATATATATATTTCAGAAGGAAGTTAGAATGGAGAGATTGGAATCACCTGTCATACACCTTCTTTTCAGTTGCGGGTCAACTGGTCCACACGGATTGATTACCAATCTGAATTCAATGACGCAACTGGCCAACTAGTGGAACAAGTGGCTATCTCAGAATAATATCAGTGTCAGATTTTTAATCACGGTTCTCACGACCTCTAACGCCAGTAAGGGAACACCCTGGAACAACTAACAAGCGATAGCGGGGACCCACGCTACCTTATTGCACGTCTTACTTATTCGGCGCCATCTATTATGTTAATAGCTAAGTAATAATGCCACCAATAACCGTAAACAGATATATGTCTAGCTAATACTTACTCGCGTTAATAGATGGCAATAGCGCTATTTAAACATTAAGCTAATAAAATTTATCAGTGTTTACTGACCAACTGCATCAGAACTGTCTCCTTCACGATACTGCTGCTCGGGACTAAGTAGCAGGCGGAGACTCTCCCATTTGACATTTAAATGTTCTATTCGCCACGTCACCTGTAACATTTTGGTATTAGTTCATTCTTTATATAGTCTCTATACTCGAAGGGCTAAGAGCTATGATGCAGAGCTACACGTGCACACATCTGCATCCTCCATCTTGTTTGTTGGTATACTATTTTACATGACATTATACCATAACATGACCGTAGATATAGTATATACTGTATTAATATACTACATCTATGACACCTGCTATCCCATTTTATGTGGGATCAATTGGACCGTGTTGTGCAGAAATGAGCTAACCCATAAAAGTTATACTGATTTAAAACACTTCTGCTTTATTTTTCAGTGTTATTCGTAGTCTTGGGTTGGTATAACCTATCATGAAAAAAAAATTTGTTGGCAGAATAAAACGAGTCTTCGTGACATAAAAATACAGATTATTTTGACTTGACGTTAAAACATAATTTTTATCCAGTTTGTGGGTTGGATCATTTCTAGACAACGCGGTCCAATTATAGAGCGACTTTTCAAAATGACTGATTTTCTCTAGAATGTTTCAGTGGATTAAATGTAATAGATGATGTTATAAGGAGTAACTTGGGCTGAAATAAATATTACGGTTCAACATAAAATGCGCACGAGGTCGTGGGTTGCAGCTAGTTGAAAATAATTGAGAATGTGATACTGAATTGCACTAAAGAAAGAATTGCACTAAAAACACGCCTCAATTATATTCATCGACTTATGTTTATCGTCGTTAAATATTTCGAAAAAAATTACAGAATCCGATTTTAACATGGCACAATAATGCAGATGACCATTCATAGTACACCCAGACACAGAATAACCATTTGTTGATCACATCAAGAATCGTCCTGTGTGGGAATCGACACGGGAGGTCAGTATCTAAAGCCTAATAGACAATAGACCAATGATGGGTTTCAATTTCATTACAGAATAATTATTTGTAAAAATTTAGTTCTGAATAGATGGAAGACGTTTATTATGTCACCGTAACTTCCACATGATACCAAGATCATTCGCTATCGTGTTGAGAATATTAAGAAATGTTCTTATATACTTACTTCAGCACTGGCTTCAGGTATACGTTCGAGTATAGCGTTGGCCTGCTCAATGAACTTGGCGCGACGCGGTTCTACCGACACCAATTCGCTCATGCGAGTCTGCACAAATTAGATCAAGGGTTACTTACATTTGTGATTACAGCATAGAACAAGATATAAGAACTCAAATTCAAAAAATCTTTATTTTATAGGCCTACTATATATCACATAAAATAGTCAAGAATACACTAATAATTAACACGAGCGCCTGAGGCGACTACATCCGCAATAACAAAGTGGCGATTGCAATCGCCACAAGCGGCCGGATTTCGTAATAAAGCCATTCATGAGAAGAACCCGGCAAGAAACTCATAAGCCACTTTTTAAATTGCCAATTTATTACAGTTTAATATAATTCTTATAACTAAAATGACACTTTATCACCTGAAACAATTTTGAAAATTAATGAATGATGAGCTGCTCCAGCTCAAGCCTATTTTGTTTTATCCTCAAAGTAATCCGAAACAGTGTAATAATTTTTATTACAAAGTCTAATTTGTACGGATTTCTTAGACTAATACTAACTAATACTAATCTAATTGTTAAGGCTAACTTCTAGTTAGCCTTAACAATTAGATTAGAGTTTACACAGGTATTTCTTTTTAATCTTGTGAGTACTTTACTTGTAGCATATGTGGGCAAAAATACCAAAACACAAAATTCTTTATTTTTTACCTTTAACTAAAAAATTAAAGGATTCTTCGTCCCCTAGCGTTTGTTTTACATTATGGGGAGCCTTTGTGCAATATCTGTTCTATTATAAATCTAAATATAACAGAGCTATGTCTTAAAAACTTTATTGTAGCTCTTGATTAGACTTAAATACTGGTATACATTTTATCCCGCTACTATATCGCGAACCTAAAATATAATCTAAAAACTAGCTATTGCATACGGCGGAGCTGTGGGCATAGGCCATAGGCTAGTTAGTATCTACTAAAATTGCAATAGGTTCAATACAAATAGCACAGAATAAATACTAGTCCTACGGACAGAAACATCACTTCCATTAAAACTTGCCTAAAGTCTCTCTATAATAGCCTACAAAATCTTAATAATAATACCAATTGGTCGTAGCGAGAAGAAATGTACCTTATGTACACAGAAATACAGTTGAGATTGTTTTGCCCGCCGCGTGATCCTCGGGCAACCGCGTCATTCAACGAATGTATAGGTGCAACACCTATGATGATTTTACTCACTTACTTATCATCACGCTATCTCCCTTGCGGGGTAGGCAGAGAGAACAGAGTGACAAAAGGCTCTATTCTTGCATACATCTCTCGCTTCCTCAACGTTCATAATTCTCTTCATACACTCTCCAGTTTCCGCTCGCCGGTTTCGGAGTCCCCTGACTCCACCGACAGCAACAAAGCTGTCGATTATAAAACTTAAAAATTTATTTTTCTAGTAGATTCTATTTGATTACTTTTTATATCATTTTAAATGTTATTTTTAAGTCAGATAATTTTTTTATAAATTGTTTTTTTTTTGGTGATCATAATACGTTTAGAGTTATAGCTCTGAATTTTCGGTTATTAAATTTTACTGTCGAAATGCCCTAAATCTCGTAAATAATTTTATTTTAATCAATACTACAAGCGCGAGCGCTTAGGCTCGCGTGCGACACTCTTCGCTCGGTTGTACCGTGGTCGGTACGCGAAGCGATAGGCATTTAACTCGGGGCCTTGAGCGAGTGATGTACGCCTGACAATAGTTTGGTCATGATAATGTAACAGAGAGAGATATATATTTTTATTACTTAAGTATGAGCTAGGATACTGCGGGATGGACATGTATTTCTGTTTAAGATCCATTATGAAGAAAAAGAGACTTCTGATCAAATATTTTAGTGGTAACACTCTTAACAACACACTAAATAAATAAATAAATATCCACGGACAGTTCACACAACGTCCTCTGGTCCCAAACTAAGCTTAACGCTTGTGCTACGGGTACCAGATTACGTATATAATACATATATTACTTTTTTTTTGTAAATATATACGTATAATAGATAGAAAACACCCAGACACAGTACAAATATCTGTGTTCATCACACAAATAATTGTCCTGAGTGGGAATCGAACCCCGGACCTCGGTTACGCTACCGACTACGCCACGAGGCCGTCTAAGAAAGTGCATAATATGCACTGCTTGTCGAGTGGGATACTGTAAACTTTCACAGTATATATATTGATTTCGGTCCCAAAAGTTTTCCGAACCGTATGAGCATAGCGTCGCGGAATATAGTATAAATTCCTTCACTCCCTGCCTAACAGTAGGACAATTACTGGTTATAAAAGTATGGGATACTAACCATTCTCAATTGCCTGTTGGACAAATTTTCTGGACTAGAATAGATTTCCTCCTGCACGTGTGTTAGCCACTGACTCAACTCGTTGAACTCTGATATCAACTGACTCAAAGACCATTGTCTATTGAAAGCTGATGTCGGATTTAGAAGCTGGTGACCGTGCGGTGAGTAGTTATGTGATAGGAGTTCACTGTTCGCTTCCTGAAATGAATACATCTTAAATTAATATATTTATCCTAAGTATAGTACGATAATGAACTAGCAGCTATGTATCCAAAATTGTTTCCTGAGCTGCAAAATTGTCCATGTGGGGACAGACTATAATACAAGTGTCACCATCCCATTCTTTCCCACGGATGTCGTAGATAGCTGTTATTTCTTTCATTTATATCTGTGAAATGAAATGTTGAGCAGCGGCTTGACAATAATCCCGTATACCGGGTTGAGTCCATGAACGACGGTTACCATTTACCATCAGGTGGGCCGTGGCTCGACTGCCACCAAACGCAATAAAAAATCTAAGGTTTTTGTCAATAAGTAGCGACTGGCAATGCCCACCCTATTGCCAATTCCTTGAGTTGAGATAAAACTTAACATCATGCCGTGATTTATCTCCACGGGTATACGCAAAAAAGAATCTTAAGCTCAATGAAAACGTGTGCTTAGAGCCTTGCTTGATGGCGAGTTAGTTCAGCTCAAACTGAACCTCTAACTCAGCTATCCTCTCCTCTTTATGTTATGGATACATGTTGGTGAGTGTATGAACTAATGAATTTAATCTTTCATCTCAGTTGCATCATCGAAAAATCAGGCGTACGTTATATTTTCATTTAGAGTAGGGAGGAGTGGGTAAGAGTGGACCACTTTTATTTCTAAGTCAAAGTATATAAGTAAATGATCAATCTCTTATTATTATCTAATCTTCAAAGAAAGCGGCATATATTTATAAGTTTTAAATAAATTTAAAAGTAATAGCCATTTTTATAAATAAGAAAAGTTTCGCTGGATCAATGCATGGGTGACAGTCTGGGGCACAGTAGATTTATTATAAAAACCCGTAAAATACTACAATTTACACGTTTGCATGCAAGTACGTTTTTTATTTATTCACACTTAAAAAGAATTTTTTCTTAGACCTAATTACTCCATCCATCAGCCTTTTAAAGTCCACTGCTGGACATAGGCCTCCCCAAAAATGGGGGATAGTGCCATAATCGCCACGCTTGGCAGGCGGGTTGGCGATCACAGTGGATGTTGTTAATACTCGAAAGAGTGCTGCTGCCCACTCCCCCGATAATCCCTCAGTCGGCTTTTACGACTCCCATGGGTGGAGAGGGGTGGGACAATTCTAATGCCGGCCCCACATGGCCTACTTACTAATCTGTAAATTTTATTTTGACGTCGGCACACAATTTTCTCAAACTTTTAATTGACTGGTAATATCTAATGAGCTATCGCATTGACCTTGGGCCATACTCAATCTCAACATCACATTTGCCTTTACGACCCACGCCACCTATCGGATTCATTTACAATCATTATCCAATATAGTAAGTTTATTTTGCAATTAAAATTCATACTACTTGATGGCGCTATTTTTGAAACAAAAGTGATGTGGAGATTGGGTATGGCCGAAGGTCAGTGCGATAGCTCAGCGGCTTAGAGCACTTCCCCGGATTGGAAGACTGGATTCACTAAACTTCTCTTTTTCCACATTCACAAATAATTTGTAGTAGCTGAGCATGTCAAGTGCTAAAATACAGATCAAAAGGTAATAACTATTCAATGTAACATTTAAAAAAAACAACGCTTGATTAAATTTCCTCCGGAACAAGCTTCCGCCAGGTTTTCGGTCTTGCATTAGCCGAAAACCCTTGTGAAAAGGAATTTCGACACTCATTATATTATCAGTCCATCATCCATCCAGCCACGCGGTCTTTTGGCAGTGGTTATACCTCTTGATATTGTCCGCAGCTTTATGTGCTTTGTCTCCAAAATATCACATAATATAATGCTATCAATTATAGATGTGAATCGTTCTGTTATCCGCAATGGCTTAGTATAAATTCGATGGTACGGCAAACGGTCCAGGTAATCTGAAGCAACTAGCGCCACTACGTTAGGGTTGCGTCGTTTCATTACAGAGTTACTGTGGCAACCTTCCATCTCCATCGTCAGACTCTGGATACCATCTAGAGAAAAAGTACTGGTCAATACAAATCATACGAGCCCAAACTCGATGGAGTTCCTATGGCCACCTTCTAGCTCCATCATCAGACCCTGAATACCATCTATAGACAAAGTACTCGTCAAGACGAATCAAATGATTCCAAACTCGATGGGGTTGCGTCGTTTCATTACAGTGTTACTGTGGTCACCTTCCAGCTCCATCATCAGACCCTGGATATCATCTAGACACTAGTCAAGATATTTCAAACGAGCCTTAACTCGATGGAGTTGCGCCATTTAATTACAGAGTTTCGCATGGCCACCTTCCAGTTCCATCGTCAGACCCTGGATACCATCTAAAGACAAAATACTCATCAAGACGAATCAAACGTGTCCAAACTCGACGGGGTTGCGTCGTTTCATTATAGAGTTACTGTGGCCACTTTCCAGCTTCATCATCAGTCCCTGGATACAATCTAGACACAAAGTACTCGGCAAGACGAATCAAATATTCCAAACTCGATGGGGTTGCATCATTTCATTACAGAGTTACTGTGGTCACCTTCCAGCTCCATCATAAGACCCTGGATATCATCTAGGACTGAAGTTCTAGTCAAGATATTTCAAACAAGCCCTAACTCGATGGAGTTGCGCCATTTAATTACAGAGTTTTGCATGGCCATCTTCCAGTTCCATCATCAGACCCTGGATACCATCTAAAGACATACTCATCAAGACGAATCATACAAGCCCAAACTCGATGGGGTTGCGCCGTTTCATTATAGAGTTCCTATGTCCACCTTCCAGCTCCATCATCAGATCAGCTCTATGTCATCATAATATTGCATTGTCACGCGATATACACATGCGTGTAAAAATTCAGCTCAATCGGAAACCGGGAAGTGTATCAAATCTAACTTGCAAAATTTGAACGGGACAAGTAAAATAAAAGCGTCGCCACGCCAACAGCCGATTTTACCCTCCCTCCACCTTTACATTAGATGTTTCTCAACAATCAAGTAGATATATATACAGTATACAACTCCGCCAAATAGCATTCTGGACCTATAATCGCAGGGCTTCTCAAATTCCACGTGAAGTGTTCTGTTGTCCTCTTCTGTTTTCATATAGTTTCCAAATAAACAAAATCAAACGGGGAGGCAGTTCTCAACATAATCAAGAGCCTTCATACAATCGACAAAACGATTGATCGCGATCTAGCAAGAGTCTAGCTTATCTTATATTTGGGCTATTTGATATTAATTTTTAGTTACTTATCTATTTTTGAGTTTGTACGATATTTGTTTTTCTTGGTGGTCCAAGTAAGTAACAACGAATTAATTTTAGCTTCACGGGTATTAGCCGTTCACTTTAAGCCACAATGAAAAGCTTCACTGAGACCCATGTGTTATAGAAAGAACATATCATCAAAAAAAACAACATATTTTACAAAGCATTTAAGATATAACAAATAGAAACAAAATTACACATATTTGCATTTCTCAATCAGTTTCAGATAAAACATAATTCAAAACCACTTGAAATAATAATTTTGTTATCTACTACCGACCGAAGTGTTGTAGCGCGTTTATGACTCTGATACCCCATCGACGACTAGTATAGGGGAAAGGGGTATGGAGAAGCAGTAACCGTAAATTTGTTTGTGTACGTAATTGTAAATAATCCCCGTGATCCACTTATCCACTCTCCCATACATTCAATTTATTCAAATTGCACAACAAGAAACATCAACAATCATTGGCAAAAAATTGGGTTTCTACAAATTTTATCTAGCTATATTTATGTAAACGTGAATACTCTTCATACGGTTTACAATTTACAGCTGAGTAATATTTTTGTTTTGCTCTCAAGCTAACTGAAGCGTCATTATATTTTGGATTAAAATCATCTCATACCTTGCAAGAATCAATAATCTGGTTATCCATGATATAATCGTAATGATGCTGAAGTAGCGGCCACAGGTCGTCGCCGGCGCTGCCGCCGCTGGCCGCTGAGCCCCAGCTTCGACGCCAAGCTTCGCGACATGGCTCCTTCCTGAAACAGCAAACAGTGGCATAGTACAAAACGCTTAAAAATGTCATTAGCAGCCTTTGCTTACGAAAAGCCAAGCAATAAAAAAACAAAGGATTCTTAAATGTAAACGGCAGTTCTATAATACTTATAACATTCGTAGTATGTATATCTTGGAATTTTTATTTAACACAATTTGACGGCAGTAAGTTGTGCGGTAACCTAACAGTTGTTTATCACATTCCTATGACTTAGCTACGGTATGTTTAAAGAATTATTTTTTAAAACTTTATACATGCAAGTAATAGGGGTTAAAGTATGAAATTGCCGTTTTATTGTAATGGGGCGAATTGACATGAGCCCCGCCTCGGGGGACTGTTCGGCGCTTGCCTGGTGTCCGGACGGTTCCCTGACTGCTGGAAGGAGGGGAAGCTCGTGCTCCTGCCGAAGCCGGGACGGCCTCCGAATACAGTCTCGGCCTTCAGGCCCATCGTGTTACTGGACGAGGTGGGCAAACTCCTCGAGCGGGTAGTCGCTGCCCGCATCGTCCGGCACCTAGGAGCGGTCGGCCCCGACCTGTCCGACGCCCAGTTTGGATTTCAGGCGGGTCGGTCTACAGTCGACGCTATTCTGCGCCTGAAGGCCGCGGCTGCGGAGGCCGTCGCCTTGAGGGATGTGCTGTTGGTGGTGTCGCTTGACATCGCCAACGCCTTCAATAGTCTGCCATTTGGCTGCATCAAGGAGGCACTCCGGTACCATGGAGTGCCCCTCTACCTAAGGCGGCTGGTGGCAGACTACCTCGACGGCCGCAGCGTCCTCTTCGTGGACCGGGAAGGGGACGTTGTAAGGAGGGCTATGTCGTGCGGCGTCCCGCAGGGTTCGGTTCTTGGGCCGCTCCTGTGGGACATCGGCTACGACTGGGTCCTCCGTGGCCGGCTCCCCCCCGGGCTGGGCGTAATTTGCTACGCAGACGACACGCTCGTCACAGCCCGGGGCTGGACCCTCGAGGAGGCGGCAACGCTGGCCACCTCAGGTACCGCGGAGGTGGTCAGGCGGATCGAGGCGCTGGGGCTTAGGGTGGCCCTTGAAAAGTCGGAGGCCCTACTCTTCCATGGGCGCCGACGGGGCCCGCCCTCCAGCGCCTCGATAACGGTCAATGGGGTGGGCTTGCCAATCCAGGCCCACATCAAATATCTGGGCCTGGTATTGGATGGACGGTGGCACTTTGACGAGCACTTCCGCCGTCTTGCGCCAAGGCTCGTCAACACGGCGTCCGCCCTCGGGCGACTGATGCCGAATTTGGGCGGACCGAGTCTTGCGTGTCGACGACTCTACGCGGGGGTAGTACGGTCGATGGCGCTGTACGGCGCGCCCGTGTGGGCGGAGTCCCTGGCCGCTCGCAATAGGGCCCTTCTGTGGCGTCCACAGAGGGTCGTAGCGGTCAGGGCAATACGCGGGTACCGCACGGTCTCGACCGATGCAGCCTGCGCGTTGGCCGGAACCCCCCCGTGGGATCTGGAGGCGGAGGTGCTCACCGACGTCTATCGGCGGGCGTCAACGGCGCGGGCGGGGGGCAGCCGCCCCTCGCCGAGCGTAATGTCATCGTGGCGGGAAGATGCCTGCCGCGCCACCGTCCTAAAGTGGAAGTCTCGGCTGGAGACGCCCCGAGCCGGTCTCTGGACCGTGGGGGCGCTCCGGCCGATCTTGGAAGAATGGGCAGGGCGGCAGCACGGGATCCTCACCTTCCGGTTGGTGCAGGTTTTGTCGGGGCATGGTTGCTTCGGCAAATACCTGCACACGATCGCAAGGAGGGAGACGACCACAGGCTGTCACCACTGCGACTGCGACGAGGACTCGGCGCAGCACACGCTCGAGTCGTGCCCGGCATGGGATGTGCAGCGCCGGGAACTCGTTGCAGTTATAGGCGTGGACCTGTCGCTGCCGGCCGTTGCGCGAGCGATGGTTGGCAGTGACAGGGCCTGGACCGCGGTCGCCGCCTTCTGCGAGGCTGTCATCTCGCGGAAGGAGGTGGCGGAGAGGGCCCGTGAGGAATCCTCCTTCGCGGACCCGATTCGCCGCCGGCGCGAGGGGCGGCGTGCGCGCGCTTACTTGCGCCTGATGCCGCCCTAGCCAAGGCTGCGGACGGTGGGGTCGGGGAGTACCCTGCCGTCCGCGGAAGCCTACCGCGAAGGTGCGACGCCCAAGTGCGCGAGGCGTCGCTCAAGAGAGGGTGCCCGTAGGGGCTGCCGCCTGCGGATCGCGGTCGTAACGACGCGGTACCCGTGATCCGCCGTAGCAAGGGCGGGTGGAGGCGCACGGTGGGTTTTTAGTGGGTGAGAGCCCCATTCACCCCGTTGTCTCCCCGGGCAGCGGGGTGTGCGGTAGGACATTTTTGCCCACCTAAAATAAAAAAATAAAAAAAATAAAAAAAAAAGGGGCGAATTGACATAGAACCTTCATGATTTGGGATTTTTGAGTGAAACTTTTTTCAAATAATACTTCTATGAGGTTCTTCTTTTAAAAACTGTGCAACATTCGATTATCGACTTTCAGTTGTTTTTTTATTCAGCTTAGACAAGAAAGATGGATACTTCGAAAATAATTTTCAGAAGAGCGTATTAAACATTTACACTGCCACAACAAGAGCCATTAAACAAGAAGATTAAACATTTATTTTGATTCATTATGAAGGAAGATATTTCAAATCCAAAAGAAACTAATAATCTGTGATAAATAAATAAAATGTGTCTATTTGTAATGTTTAGATTGTTATCTGATACACTCATTTATATCTAAACATTAAAAAAATACGTTTATGCTTTCATATGCATTTATTAAAAGCTCATGCTATTATAACATTTGTTTGTCTGTCTGTTTGTTCCAGCTAATCTCTGGATCGACTGGACCCAGTTAGACAGGAAATTCACTGTCAGATAGCTGATGTTATAAGTAGAAACTTAGGCTACTTTAATACTATAGTCGCAAGGAGGGAAGCGACTCCGGGCTGTCACCATTGCGGCTGTGACGAGGACACGGCGCAGCACACGATCGATTCATGCCCGGCTTGGGGCGGGCAGCGCCGTGAACTCGTCGCGGCAATAGGAAAGGACCTCTCGCTGCCGAGCGTCGTTAGAGCGATGCTTGGCAGCGACAGGAATTGGGCCGCGGTCGCTGCCTTCTGCGAGGAGGTCATCTCGCGGAAGGAAGCGGCGGGGAGGGCCAGGGAGGCTGATCCTTCCGCAGACCCGAACCACCGCTAGCGACTGGGGCGGCGCAGGCGTGAGTATTTGCGCCTAATGCCGCCCTAGCTGAGGCCGCGGGTGGATAGACCAGGGAACGTCCGCCACCCGCAAGGCCTCCCGCGAAGGTGCGACGCTCCGTGTGCGGGTGCGTCGCTCAGTAGAGGGTACCCGAAAGGGTAAGCCGCCGGCGGACCACCGAAGGAATGTAACATAGTTCCAGTGGCCCGCCAATATAGGCGGAGAGACGGCATACGGCGGGTTTCTTTAGTGGGTGAGGGCCCCACACTACCCTGTTCGTTGCCCCGAACGACGGGGTGTGCGGTTAGGTACATTTTTTCCCACCTAAACAAAAAAAAAGGCTACTTTAATACTGGAATAATAATTAGGTTTCTGCACATAAACAGAAAATAACTATATTCCATGCGGACGCTAAAAATGATGCCACGAGAAGTCGCAGGTTGCAGCTAGTAAATAATAATAGAGCAATAATTACGAAGTTAAAAATTAAACTCACCTATGCATAATACAAAAATCTGCAATACACTTAATAAGCGGCTTTACAGTTCAATATGGAAGTCAAATATCAGAGGCTTAAGTCTCCTTCTCAGAAATACATTGGAATATTCAACACTAATGTCTAACCGTGATTGCAATTATGACATACGTATTGTCCGCAAATACAAATTCGCCATTATCATACCTAATGTTTCCTTAATATGACGCCATTGTTTTGACTCACGTTTAAAAGAGTACTGACATATATTCCTGCCATGTTCCTACCATCTGGGAACGACAATAATAATCATACTCGAAACTAACTTGTAGGATATTATTTAATGGACCACTGAGGTAATGTCACACAGTTCCAGTGGTCCTTGAATACAGGCGCAGAGACGGTACACGGCGGATGTGCGGTTAGGTAAATTTTAACAATAAAAGGACATTATTTAATCTGATATGGTGCTGTACAGCAGCGACATAAAAAAACATGAAATTAAAAAATCTGAAACGAATTATGACTAAACTACTTATTTATGTATATTAGATCAAAGGCAATGAGACATCATGATCTATTTAGTAGATAATTTTTTTTGCTATTCTTAACCTCTGTGTGGAGAAAACGAACACTATACCAAATCATTATCTATCTATCTATAATATTATAAAGCTGTAACAAAGCTATGTCTGTACATTTAAGATATTTGAGAAAAAATGACTGTAATAGGCTATATAGGCGTGTCTAAACACAAAACGTTTTTTTTTCGATTTTTTATCTGTTTGTTTGTTCGCGCATCACACAAAAACTACTGAACGGATTTTGATGCAACTTTTTGTTGGATAACTCTCGAGTAGCCTTAACAACTGGTATACATTTTACCACGCTACTGTATCGGGAACCTGAGATATTACCCAAAAACTAGCTTTTGGTTGCGGCGGAGCCGCAGGCAAAGGCTAGTACTATTATAAAGCTGTAACAGAGCTGTCTGTACATTTAAGATATTTGAGAAAAAATACTGTATTAGGCTATATAGAAGTGTCTGAAAATAAAACATTTTTTTTAGATTTTTTGTCTGACTGTTTATCTGTTTGTTTGTTCGCGCATCACGCAAAAACTACTGAACGGATTTTGATGCAACTTTTTTGTTGGATAACTCTCGAGTAGCCTTAACAACTGGTATACATTTTACCACGCTACTGTATCGGGAACCTGAGATATTACCCAAAAACTAGCTTTTGGTTGCGGCGGAGCCGCAGGCAAAGGCTAGTACTATTATAAAGCTGTAACAGAGCTGTCTGTACATTTAAGATATTTGAGAAAAAATACTGTATTAGGCTATATAGAAGTGTCTGAAAATAAAACATTTTTTTTAGATTTTTTGTCTGACTGTTTATCTGTTTGTTTGTTCGCGCATCACGCAAAAACTACTGAACGGATTTTGATGCAACTTTTTTTGTTTGATAGCTCTTGAGTAGACTTAACTACTGGTGTACGTTTTATCCCGCTACTATATCGGGAACCTGAGATATAACCAAAAAACTAACTCTTTTGGCTGCGGCTGAGCCGCGGGCAAAGGCTTGTTAATTTTTATAAGTATTGTTGAGGAATAATTTATATAATTTGTGTGGTTGTAGTCTAGTTATACCTAACAACAACACCCAGGGCAGTCTTTATTCTGTGTATAAATTCACCAGCTGTCCCACTAAGTTGGTCAAGGCTATCATCTTAAACCGAACAAATTCATGACAGCCGACTTCAACAAAGTTTGGAATAAGACTCCTAGTCTTGATGATGATGATGATCTTACCTCTTCTTAGTGAGACTATGATATGGTCGCTCAAGCTGTTCAGAGTGGCCTCCAGGTGGTCCAGGCGCACTTCGTAGTGAAGACAATGAGAAGCTGCTCTTCATGGAAGAGTGTTCATAGCCTGTAAATATAAACACAATTTGTTAATAACGCCACTTTATTCTTGTGCATAGTAATAATGATGTTATTTTAGGAGTAATGCATGTTTTACTGTCTTAGGATACTTGTGTTACATAAGTTATCACTGTAGGAACGAGTATGTTTGTAAACTTAATAAAGAACGCTCAATTACCAGTAAGTTATCTTCGTTAGGGTTACAAAAGATATTTGTTCTGCATGTGCTTGCAGGCCACCTGATGGTAAACCAGTAACCAACAGTTATCGCTAGCTATAACAAGGGCACCATTGACGCCTTGCACATCTCAGGAAAATATATAGCAGAATTTCACATCTATATACACCCAGGCAATACGAGAAGGTAAGTGAAGTAAGGACGGTAGAGAAGAACTATAGAAGTATATGTCGTTGTTTCACGTTAATATTCTGTAAGCGGGTGGTATTTCCCCGGTCGAGCTGGCACATGCATACCGGGATTGTAATAAGGTCCTGTTCTTCCTCCTCGTGGCTATCCACTACTGCAAGTTAGTGGTGAGTCAAACGAAATAGGTTATTAATGCGTTTTCCCCACTCTCTTGGAGTAAGACTTACCACCAGTACTCTTGAATCCAATTCAAATAACCGTAATTATTGTTTACAGAAAACAGGACAACAATTTTTAAAATATCATTTGTTTGTAGAGGAAATAATGATGAAGCCTGAACTGCCGCTCATGTGCTTTTGTATCGAGCCACTTCATTAGGTAAAATTTTTGCTAGCACTAAACTAGACTTATATAAGATTTTAAACTATCGCGTTTCATTACTATATACATATTTTAAATGCTATAACGGGACTTAACTTTTTACTGGTAAAATATCTTTGAATGCCCGACGTTTCGACTGGGTTTCACCAGCCGTGGTCACAATAACACTAATAAACTAGTTTTGTTTAGTTACACTCCTTGGATCTTATGTTATCTTACGTAAGGATAAAAATACTTTTATTAAAAACAGTTTAATACTCACTTGCAGACATCTTTTTCGTTTTCTCGGGGATCTTCTAAAATAATTAATTTAATGCTAAATCAATATTAGCGTCCCAGAGTCGTTTGTACTGTCTCTTGAATTCCTTAATCTTTGTACTTCAATATCCGATCCTCAATCGTATTGTATTAAGTATTAATAAAGTCTAAATTGCTTGGTTTAAATAGTGCTATGGCGACTAGATTCGTTATCTAAAGTTAATGTACAATAAATATCGCGTAGAATCACGTAATCTTGAAAGATTCATGAATATAACGGGTGCATATTATTTTGGTTACTCTTTCGGTGGTCATTTTGGTTGGCGGTTCTGTTTCTCGTTCCAGCGTTTATCTTTGTGGGCCAGTCCTGCAATTAAAAGAGAATAACAATCAAAAATTGGACACGAGTACATTGAACTCGGGTTATTATGAGTTAAAGTGATCAAAGGTTAAAGTAAATAAAACGTAGATTTAACTAAAAACCCTTTAATTTCAGTGTTATCATTTATTTTACTATCGGAATAATCGGGATTTGGACCGCACCTGATTATCTATACGTGTTGTTAGCGTATATTATGGGACAGCTTTAAACGTATAAACATAGGAGTTTACTCAAGGAAATACAACAAAGATGACTATGTGAGTCTTACTGATAAATTATATAGAATTTATAACTAAGAATGGGGTCCGTGGGAACCAAGAGGAGCCCCAATACCTCCGGCTTTCACCGGATATGATAGCAAAGTGCATTACACATTATACATAAGTTAGATTATTTTGTACGTGTGCTTCATATAGTTTACAAAGAGCAATACGCTTATAGCTATGACATGCGCTGTACTGGGTCAACTAAATAGGAATTAGCCATGCAGCCAATGCCTTGTTTTGGAGTCCAAGTGCTTAGTTATAAAGAACCAACCTATTCGCTTATTCCTTTTTGTTTTTGCATTTTTTTATTCGAATATTTTATATCGAATTTCATATTTATTACTTCTGATTAATGTACATTTTTATAGATGCTTGAGACGATAAAAATTACGATGTCTTTATATTATTACAAAATAAAATTTTTGACAAAATTGTCTGGTTTGGCATTAAGTACTTCACTTGAAATACAAAAAAAAGACAACACAAAAAACAGACTATTCAGGTATTGAAATCAGGATAAAGTGATGTGCTGTGCATACCTTGCATAACGGATCTCTTTAGAATGATTCATTAACATTACTCAAACAATTGTAAGTGTTCTTGACATTGTTTTTATGAACTCTTTTAATAGTAAATTAAAATTGTAATATAAGAGAATTATATAATAAGGAAGGCTTACAGTCAATCTGGGTAATTTTGATTCTTTAGGGTAACATTGACAGTGTGACTATGAGAATGTTTTAATGCTTTTTCCCTATGAAATCAATATTTTTTGTTAATGCTTGCTTAAGATTATATTTTTTAAACAAGGAGTGTATACGGTCCTTAAAATAAAAGCGAAGTTGTCAAACAGAGTTAATGTCAAAGTCAAAACTCTGCGAAATTAGCGCGTAAATTTGAGTGTGTGAAACATTGAATAACTTTTTTAATATTACACACACTCAGTAATTAATATTAGGCACTCCATACACTTACTTTATAGATGACAATTTACTCTATATGTAGTAGGGCGAATAGATACTTCAAACCAGTGTTTACATATTTTTTGTTTGTTTTAATTATTTTAGTTTGTCTTCATTTTAATATGACTAACGGTTTGTTCATTTTTAGAATTTAAGCGAGATTTTGATGCGAATTAAAAAAATATATACTTGTAACTGCTAAATTTTGATTGATGGACCTTTTTTACAAATATATATGATACTACTACAACGACTGCTAATCATGAGGTCTCGGGTTCGATTCCCGGGTCGGGCAATGTTATTGAGCTTTTTCCTAAAAAGAAAAATTTTCAGTAGCAGCCCGGAGTTTGGAAATGTGCCCGGTAGACGTCAATAGGCTCGCCCCCTATTACGTGGGACTTAAACATAGCTGGCGAGTCGAGGGTGTGTAATACACCTCTGCCTACCCCTTCGGGGAATACAGGCGTGATGCTATGTTTACTACAAATTTATGTTTGTATCGCCACAGCCACATCCCTAATTTGGGAATAATATAAACCAATGCTACCCAAAGTAATTTAATAATCAAATATTATCTCATTTACGTGACGGATTTAATGTGTCAAAGTTACACTTTTGTGGGTGGTAACTTTGACATACTACAAAAATAGATTTTTCTCTATAATTAATGGATATTATAGTCTTTCACTGTTGTCTATGGATAAAACACATTCTGAGAACACTAACAAAGTATAATATTGTCATTTAAATATTAAAACATTTAAAATATTGTGAAAAATATCGCTGTAATCTGTCAAAGTTACCCAGAATGACTGTCACTTTTGGCTTTTATTTAACAAAATTATTTTCATCTAAGTAGTAAATAAGTACTTTGTATAATAACATACTTTTATAACTACTATTTTATGATTGGTTAACTTATTCCTAATAATGAAACACTTGACTACACAAAAAAAGAGAAAGCATAATATAAATCTATTATTTTCTATTACAAACAAAATACACGAATTTCTAAATACCTAGTTTAAAACAAGGTAACGCTTTTTCTAAGCCACGAAATTGTTTTAGTTACTCTAATTTAAATATTTTCACAAGTAGAGCAATTCAATATTTTATAATAAATTCACCGAAAAAGTTGATATTCATAAATGTATAAACCTTAAGAGATAAATCAAAATATTTTACTAGATTTTTTTCATTAGTTAATTGCACCGTACAGTCAATCTAAGCTACAAGTTATATACAAAACATACATTATGGTACATAATAATGAAAACATAATACTTGTAACGATGCACAGATATTAAACGTAGGTGATGATGATTGGCCGACTCAGCGTCACCAACCCGTGCGTGATAGCTCAATTAATTTCATTGTTCCGAAAGAGCGCAAAGTGCACATAAAGTTTTTTAAAAAGTTTACAACCCCATTCCTCATATAGGCCGGGTGAATACTTTCACCGAAAGAGATCAATTGTTTTCACCGACCGTCACTAAGGGCAAAATAACATTGAAAATAGAAAGCAACAATTTTCTTGCATTTCACACCAATTTGTAGATTTAAAGAGCAAATTGTTGTCGGCTTCACCTGCCTTTTACGTGATTAAAGGCTAATAAATAACACTGGTCAATGCGACACTTATTGTTACCCGTTCCTAGATCAGCGACGCGACGCGACGTATTGCGGCTGAAATACTTGAACCGCTTTGCGTCGCATTCATATTAGGCGACAACGTAGGCCATAAGTACATAAAACCTCTATTTGATATTTTCGTGTCGCGACGCATCGTATTAACGCGTTTGTCGTTCACCTAGGACAACAGGTTAGTATATAATAAAAGCAATGGTAAATTACCAGAAGAATAGGAATCACAGACTAATCGAAGAGTTGGAAATCCTAAGTGTTACTATTCCAGCAAGGTTGTGGCACTCACTGGGGATGGCTGAAGCATCAGAGGTATAAGTAAGTTTTAAACAAAATCCGACTAAGTCCGTAATTAATATTCTTTTATGAAATAAAACTACCTTTACAAAATCTGTCGCGTTTAATCGACATTCGTCCTCAACATTTCGAATACTCACAGCTTCTTTGTATTCCGTGATCATTAAATTATTAATATGTGTTATCTAATACGTAATATATAGTTTTACTAATTGCCTCTGTGGTGCAGCGGTAGTTTAAGCGACTGCTGATCATGAGATCTCGGGTTCAATCCCCAAGTCAGGCCGTGTTATTGAGCTTTTTCGTAAAAAGAAAAATTCTAAGTAGCAGCCCGGAGTTTGGAAATGTGCCCGATAGATGGTAATAGGCTCGCCCCCTATTACGTGAGACTTAAACATAACTGGCGAACCATGGGTGTGTAATACACCTTTGCCAACCCCTTCGGGGAATATAGGCGTCATGCTATGTTTATGATTTACCAAATCGAATAATGCCGTTTTATACATATTAAATCTAAATTTAATGTAAGAGATCCGGAAGGTTGCTACGCAGACAAAAACTGAAGAAGATAATAAGTAAGGAACATGATTTAGAATCAATCTTAGTCTGTATGTCCGTTACAAAAACAACCGTCCGTTACAAGTAAATATTGTGAATATTTTCTTTACACTGCTTATTTCTTTAACACACACCTCATGCATTTTGAAATTGTAAGTAAACACCATCTACTTTCTATAACCCATAAACCCTAGGTCCGTGCTTCATATTGACCTACACAATATAATAGACTACTGGCCTAGCGGTAACTGTATAACTAAAATTTATGTTGCAAAGATAATAGTACTGATATATAATATCATGTACCTGGAATGTACATTTAATAGCGAGATAGGTTAGACGTTATATTCGCCTAAAAACAATTGAAAGAATAAAATCATCGTGAGTTCTCTTCTCTAATTTCCGTTATCCGTAGCATTCTTATGGCACGGTGTTTGTCCGCGATGAACTCCTAAAAGAATGAACCTATTTTAATGAAATTTTGCACATGTGTGCAGTCTAGTCCAAATTGAGAGATAGGTTTCTGCAGTCTGGTCCAAATTGAGAGATTGGTTTCTGCAGTCTGGTCCAAATTGAGAGATTGGTTCCCCGATTATCGGTGGCAAACAACATACGGATCACCTGATAGCTACGGCAACCTACAGGCGCAAACAACTCCAGAAGCATCATTCGCAAGTCGGAAACTCCAAGGAAAGGTATAAGAGGTGGGGACAAGGATAATGAGCGGGTTTAGACCTCCAGCACTCTTCACTCACCATACGAAACACAAAAGTAGGTACCTGGCCTTATTTCACGCTGATTTTATTTGAGACGGTGGTACCTACTTCCCCAATCAAGACGGATTAATGATGGGATAAGCAAGGCTCTCTATCTTTAGTGAGTTTGTTGCTAATACTCCTTGATGCTGTAGCTTGTTAAATATTATGAAATTTGGCAGACATATAGTCGGGAACACAGAGAAGGAAATAAGCTAATTCTAATAATTTATGATGAGTGTATGAACTTTTGACTGCCTATGTAGTGCAGCGGTAGTGTAAGCGACTACTGATCATGAGGTCTCGGGTTCGACAGTGCTATTGAGATTATTAGTAAAAAAAAAAAGAAAAATAAATTCAGTAGCAGTCCGCGGAGTTTGGAAATGTGCCCGGTAGACATCAATAGGCTCGCCCCCTATTACGTGGGACTTAAACATAGCTGGCGAATCGTGAGTATGTAATACACCTCTGTCTACCCCTTCGGGTATATTTATATTCTATTTAGGTCACAACAATAAAATGAGAAAAATAACATTATGACTTTCAGCATCCTCAAAACGAGCTACGTTTATTTACACATGTTACAAAAGTAGCGATTGTTCAGTAATAAAATGCGTTCGAACGAAATATCAGCATGTACCCAGACCTAGATAATGTCGAGTTGGTGTTTGCAATGTTGGGTTCCGTGTATATAATTAAGTTTCAACTGACTAGAGATGTCTGCTTGTGGTTCCAGACCACAGACGCTCGTTTGAAATATTAAGAGAGAGCCAATTCTATTAGCTCACATAATATTATCGAGGAATCTATATACAAGACAATCTATACTTTAATAAAAAGACAAATTTCTTGTAACAGAAACGTCTGAAGATTTATATTACAATTCCAATAAAAAAACTCGTTTAATAACTAAAAGCATAATTTTGTCAGTTCTTGATACTGTATCTAAAATTTAAACCTAATAGTACAGAAATTATATCTGATCCACATTTATTTGTAACCATTACGAGCTACTTAACACTTAATCAAAACAATATCTGCCTCTGCTTACCCAGTAGCCATAAAGCGCGTGAATCATTCACACTTTCGTGTAACTAACGAAAAGCACGCGATTTTCTAATGACTTTAAAATTAACAGCGGTAAAAGTTCAGATGCGTTATATTTGACAGATTAAATATGAATGATTTATTTCATCCAAGACTAAATATTACGAAAGTAGGTATGTAATGTCAGTTATCATTAACGACCGTGCGAATTTTCCATACACAAATACATATTTGGCCACTTTCACTCTCAATTTTATGGGTTGAAATTGGGTGATAAGCAAATTGATTTTGTTTTGATAACTTTAGTTCAAAATTCATTAGCGAAGGCATTAAGTTTTCATTACACGGCGTCGATATTACTAGATGCTATCTCAAACCAACGGACAAGAAAACTAGATCTTAATTAAAATTTCACTTAATAAAAAGCAATATTTTTTTTTATAGATAACCAATCTTTACATTTATTAACTTGAAGGTAATAGTATCTATCAACTCATTACAATCCTAATTTAAGAGTAATATTTTAATTTAAAATGTGAGCGTCCTATTACAGAGGACTCCCAGATTTTATTACTATTCATAAAGACCAATTAGAAAATACAGAAATACGTGCGTAAGATTTACGTTTATGCAACATTCCTTTTTCGTAAACCATTAGTCTGCCACTGTTGGGCATGAATATCTCTTCCGAATTTCAGGGATTCAAGCCACAGTGTCCACAGTCCACCACTTAGGCCCAATGCGGGTTAGTATTCTTCGCAAACCCGCGACGTGTTTTCTTTTACGAGTACAGTCATTCAACAAGTAACTATCTCTAAGAACTGAGCGATAAGGCAACTACAACTGTGGTCAAAATTATACACCGATCAATCACACAGCTACTAGAGCCCATTATGAGAGTAATTAACATAAAATCCATTATCAAACGCCTCAAGCGTTTGGAGAGTTCAAGAGCCATGAATTTAAATCATTTATGAGCGTAGCTATACTGTAGTCAGTTTTATGCATATTTATTTTTATGAATGAAAATGCTCTAATCTACATTGAGTTCATATATTTAAATCGATGGTAATATAAGGAGCCGTAGTTTTCATGTTTTCACAAAAAACATAAGATAATGATGTACATAAAAAATAATAACTGCCTACTTATTAGTCTTAATTCAGCACTCCTCTTATTTGTTTTGCCTCAAAAAGCAATTTCAAAACGGCTGTTTACCAATTATTAAAAAATTACATAACATTGTTCAGCTTTTTGTTTATCCGTGTAGTGACGGACTAAGAATACAAGTATCACCACCCCATTCTTTCCCACGGGTGTCGCATAAGGCGACTAAGGAAAGTAAGTAATCATCATCCATTGCATTGCTCGTGGTAGGGCTGGGTACCAAGTGAGAGTACTCAATTGCTATCAGGTCCGAGTGGTTTGGTACCGCCGCGCCGTCTCCCGTGTGAGCGGCCATGACCGGTGTGTTTTGGTTGTAGCAGGAGATAGCCGTTTATTATTTCATTTCATATCTGTGAAATGAAATAATGAGCAGCGGCTTGATAATAATTTCGATATAGTTGAGTACATGAGCGACGGTTGCCATTTACTATAAGGTGGCACCTTACGCAATAAAAAAAATTATGTGCACAAACTTACACTAAGTTGAAAAGTATAGCACAGTTAAAAGATTAACAAATGCAGTATAACTTAGACTGGACTCATATATTGTCATGACAAAAACTCTTTCATATGTTACCTATAAAAAATATAGGTACCTACTCGTACTTCTTAAAGTAGTTATGCCTTAAAAAAAACACAAACATGGTACAATATTCCCGCAAGCCATATGTTAAAGCCTTGAGTGCTATTTGTCATTTCATAACTATAGTTACATCGAAACCAGAGGCATCACGCGCGCGTCGTCAACTGCAAGGGTTATAGCAAGAAAGATAGACACCATACGAAACAACGATAGGAGTAGCTACTGTTGTTTCACGCTCGCACGATCTTTTGTAAGAAGGTAGTACTTCTCCGATCGAGCTGGTCCACTCATGCTGGGACAAACAAGGCTCTATCTACCACTGGAATGGTTCTAGTTCATCAACAGTATCTTTATTTGTCTTAATTATGATTAGACGCAGTCGTTGCTGGATCCTCTAACACTATAATAAAAATTCTTTATAAAATTATAGCCTATTGTTTGTAGCTATGGCCATGAGAAAGGGCGCTAAGGCTACGAGAGAGACCTATTAACACCATTTGTTTTTAATTTTTCCTAACACAAACAAGTTTTTGTAAACAAGTTTTTAATGAGTATTTTATTCATTCAGCTTGTTTAAAAGTCTAGCTCATAAAATATTATTTTATTTTAAGGCACTATAGAAATTGTGCTATACTTAACTATAATTAAAAAAATAGACAAATAGCAGTGGGAGATTTTAACATACGCTCTGTGGGAATACCAGTACAGTACCTGTATGTTTAACAGGTATTATAACAGTTAATATGTTGAAGATATTTCTAATGACAATAATTGTATTACACATTAGTCTTTTACGATACTTAAGTAAATTATACTTTTATAAAGAAGTATCTGTTTAACTTATATTTTTAACTAATAAATTAAAGTAGGTATAAGAATTTTACGTCTAGCAATAAATAAATTAAAATTTGTTCTGAAAATATTTTGGACTTACAAGAGTTACAATAATAAACGATGACAACATCGTGGATACTGGATAGACATGAGACTAATCGGTCATCCATCAATACAATAACCAGTTAATTTAACCTCCGTCGTAGGTATATTAGTATCAAATATGAACTGTTCTATTTATGATAGTTTGCTACAAAGTATTTAACATAACCTCGTTTTATTTTTTTAATAGAACTGCAAAATTTGTACCTAACCCTCTCTTTCAAGGCAACGAACACGGTAGTGTAAGACCGTCAATCACTACTAATAAATCCGCCGTGTACCATATCTACGCCGTACGCTCTCTAGTCTAAGCGTAGGCGAGCCACCATAGTTCATTATACTATCCAAGTGCGGAAGAATTTTTTTTAAAGGCGCTGCTCTACAGAATTTAGTATAGAGATACTAATAGCCTGGATAAACCCCATAAGAAGATCCTTTGCCACACACGCCTGTTACTATGGACCACATTTTTAAATCCACGCAGACGAAGTCGTGAATAGAAACTAATATTCTACAGATCTTTATTTTTGTTTCCCCATAACAACCAAACAACTGAAACCTGTTTTATCTTCAAATTGGTTACAGGTAAGGTAGCACCTAATTGCTTCTACTTTTTTTATGGCACATCAAAGATTAATCTCACCGTAAAGAATCGAAATAATAAAATCTCAATATTACCGGAACCAGGATAAAAATAAACCGTTCTTAGATTCAGTACTCACTCTCTAAATTAAGTAAAAGGAGTAGTAGTAAGCAAGTAGTGTGAGACAACGGACACTCCGAGAAACCAAGTTATCTTACCTTTTAACATTTTTTGAGACATTTTTTTGTTAAGGCGGGAATAAGATTACGTAATGGCACATACCGCGTCGTTAGGAGCTACGAACAGGGTAGTGTGGGGCCACACCCACTAAATAAGCCCACCTTTTAAAATATAAACCAAACTTTATGTCCACCTCGTCAGTCAGTAGGCGGTGAGAACACCCACGACTGAACGATGACTGCCCCCGCCAGTAGGTATCCAGCACGCCTACAGCGAACGTGGGTGTTCAGCGCGCTACGTGACCCCTACTGACCCCCGGGAGGATCTGGGAGGCCTCAATCTGGATGTACCGATGATCGGACAAGGTTTCAATTTCCTCTAGGACATACCATTTCCTTACTTGTGCTGCGATGGGCGGGCTAGCGATTGAAAGGTCCACTATCTAACTAACGATGCGGGTTTAAGGGGACCCACACGCCGTTGATTTGGTGTTGAAGTTCCCCAGGACTAGGGCGTGGCTAGGCTACCATTAACTGTAGTGCGGCCTCGAACCTGTTGAAGGAAATCAGTCTCCGGTTGGGGGTGTAAGGACCTATTTATGTAAGCATTATTATATTACCTAGTTTTAAGTACCTATTATTTGTAACTCAGAATTAAATGTGATTTAATACGATACTGGCGTATACTCATTCGTCTCCATATAATCTAAAGCCTATATACGGGGAAAAGTACACACTGTACAGCGTAACGTGAAATTTTGATACAAAGTAAAGTTCGTAAATACAGTAGAACCTCGATAACTCAAAAACCTCTATATCTTCAAAAAATAATATGTTCCCTTCCCATCAGAGCCCAAAACCTCAATAACTTAAAATTCGCAACCTCTATAACTTCAATAAATAATCTCTGTATTGGCCCTCAGTAACTTAAAGAAATGTTTCCACAACCTCTATAACATAAAATTGTTTGTCAATGAGAGTCATTTTGAAAGGCAATTTTGCAAAACAAAAGGTTTTGGTATTTATTGCTTGTACGTGTTCACTAGTTAAATTGTTAACATAAACAATACATACGTCACCTATTGTTTGCTTCTTTGAAATTCTTTAAAGCTGTATTTGCGGCGGTTAGGCTTAAGACAACGGCTTACTTGGATCATAAGTTTTTGATCACTGTCCTGGAAACATCGCTTTACCTACTGTGTGATAAAAACGGCTTCAAATGAGTTCAAAAAGAAAATTAACAACACTCACATACGCTGATAAATTAAAAGCTCTAGAAGCAGTGCAAATGGATTGAAAAGGAAAGAAGTTGCAGCAGCAGTAAAAATGTATTGAAAAGGAAAGAAGTTGCAGCAGCAGTAAAAATGTATTGAAAAGGAAAGTTTAAGTTGCGGCTCAGTTTGGGATACATGAGAGTACATTATCAACCATCATTAAAAAAAAAGCTGAAATTTTGAAGAAACGAGAATCAGGAGAAAATCTTCAATGTAAAAGACGAAAAATTGCCAGATTCCCTAATTTAGAACAGTGTTTGTTTACGCAAATAGTGTCGAAACAAAAACATCAGTGTAAGCGGACTCATACTGAAAGAAAAAGCTGAAGAGTTCTCTAATTCGCCGAAAATCCATAATTTTAAAGGGTACATATACACATACCTACCTCTATATACTAACCTATCCCTAATATAGACGCTTGATAACTTAAAACCTCTTTAACTTAAAATATTTTGTGTTTCCCTTAGAGTTTAACTTATCGAGGTTCTACTGTATATGAACGAACTTTAGCCAAAGTAGACTAAAGTTCATTCAAATTAGATACCAGTATGATAAATTAATTATATTTTCCTTATGGAAATTTAATGTGTGCTCAATAGAACTCTATTATTAAATATTTAGGTATAAAGATATGGCTGGTTAGTTGAGTAGTTACAATATAAAACTTTGCTAAAGCTTTTACAGTAAAAACAGTAATATATTTTTTTTGTAAATATACCAAAAATTTGAGAGAAACCAGTCTTGCTTTGAACCCTTTAAAATAAGAGGTGCGTGAGTGATCGGTCAGTCGCGGTCCCACCCGGAGCGAGGCACAATGGTGTAATTATCTATCATATCAAAGGATACCACGCACACTTGTAGGGATGTAATTGTGAGGTTCTGTCTGTGATACTGTTTATACAGGTGGTGACTTAAGTTGACGTATACCAGTATAATGGTTGCTTCAGTTGATATATAACTGCCTCGCTACGCTTGCCCGCGTAAATCGAGACACCTAGGCTAGGTAGTTACTTAATTGAACTAACGGACCATAATATAAGGTAGGTCACCTAGAAGATGATCGTTATTTTGATTACTTTATCGTGGAAGTGGTTGAAGCAGCAAGTGATCTTCTTTATATCGTGGAAGGTGGAATAATATTCCACGAGGTATTTTTCTTAGAAAGGCTGATCGCTGATTATTGTTCGAAAATTTATAAATTATCAAAGAATGAAATTGATTCTACCGAGCAACTGCTACGATAGCTCACTTCGAAAAGATTCTGGAACATTAATCCACATTTTGTATTCTCGTATGTACGAGTAGTAGTTAATCAAAAATAGTTTTAGAAAGTTTAAAAAGTTGTAATATATGGGACTTTTATAATACTTGGCATTGGTGTCCTCCACTGCCATGCATATCTATATAAATAGTAGAATTCAATCACTTTATTTATTATTATAATAGTTAGGATAATACATCAGATAAAGCAGAAAGGAATGATAAGATAGTTTGGGCACGTAGAGAGAAAAAAGATATTTATGGCGAGCATGAATGGTTCTCTCTGCCTACCCCGCAAGAGGGATGGCGTGATGATAAGTAGTGAATGGTGTAGTTGAGAGAGGTAGACGACGTCGAACCTTCTCTGACCAAATCAGAGGTTCTCGAGAAAGGGCAGGTCAGGAGTATCCTTAACCGACGTGCATGTATGAGCAATTTAATGGGAGTGAATGAGGCAAAAGAGGTAAGCAAGGATCGCGGCAAGTGGAAGTCCTTTGTCTCTGCCTACCTCTATTGTAATAAGGCGTGGGTCTCTGTATGTATGTTGTACATCAGATATTCTCCAACACCTCGGTCATAAGACAAATACTAAATCTAATATCTAAAACACAGATACTAAATTATGTTAGAACATCCTGTAAATACCTTTAGACTAAATTATATCAACGTAACACTTGTTAGGCAAGACGAATCCTTTCCGAACACGCCCAAAGATCAACGAACAAAAATGGAATTTATCTTAGAAGGAATGCCGTGCCCTGTTTCTAATCCAAACTTACGTACCGAGACGAAACCAAGAAATTCAAGTGTAGCTTTAGTTATGCTACTCAGATTTAAGATTTTACAAGCACCTGTGATGACTTATAGATATTACAGCTTATAACCTACTATTCGATCTATACATATATAAAAATGAATCTCTATTTCCCTTGGTCATCGCATGACGCGTGAACGGATGAACAATTTCGCTAATTCTTTTTTTGTTATGTTAATTATTGGCAGGAAAAGGTTCTTATGAAAGAAAAATAATAAAAAATTGCAGAAAAATGAAAAATTTCCAAAAAACAACAATCTTATCTTCGCGCGTTTGTCAGTTTGCAAGTAATTGAATATTCATAGCTAAGACAGGACAACGTCCGTCGGGTCAGCTAGTATCAAATAAAGCTTTCTCGCGTAACTTTATCGCAGATATGTCAAACATTCTGGATAAACTATCGTTGTGAAATTTGTGCGTAGCAAGCGAAACATCGAGATAATAATCGGTCTCCACACGGATAAAATCCGCGTTAAAATATGTTACTCTATCGCTGCTATTAAAGTAACAGCGTTTAATTATTAGATTCGACGCAGATTCGCTATCGTAACGAAATATTACTCAACTTTCAAGATTTAATTAAACCCTTTAAAGGATATATCCATATTTTATAACTATAACACAGATTATAACTTTGTGGTGCGTTACTTAAAAGCGGATTTAACTTGCTTTTTAACTGAACTAATGTAACACAGTTCCAATGGTCCGCCAATACAGGCGGAGAGACGGCACACGGCGCGTTTATTTAGTGGGTGAGGGCCCCACACTATCCTTACACAACGAGGTGTGCGTTTAGGTATTTTTTTTCCCGTCTTAACAAAAAAAGGTATAATAATCTGAGCGAAACATAAATGGGGCTGACTTAAGCACCTCACGTAATTAATAGCCCCCCACTTAATACATTATTCATTATCCATCCATCTATTTATCAGTTTTTTGACGTCCACTGTTGGACACAGGCCTCCCAAACAGTGCCACAACGATCGATCCTATGCACACGCCTAACGGCTCCACGCTATTTTGACCAAATCATCGGTCCTTGACTAGGGTAAATCAATTCGAGATCTAAGTTTTCCGTCCGTACGAAGTACTGATCAAGAACAGCTGCGGCAATCGCACGATCCATTTAACTAATAAGAACATTACCAATCAATCTAGTTACGAGAACAGTACATGCAAGTTAAAAATCATTAACTCTGTTGACTTTCACAAGCAGTTAATATTGTGATCATTTATAGTACTGTCACTCTCGAAAGTAGTAGTTATTACGGTACAGTCACTCACAGTAGTATTATGTTAATTACACGGTACAAACATTGGTTCGTTTAAGAATTTTTATAGTAATGGTTTTAGTTTTACATAAAATATACTGCATTCAATAACCGGTAAACGTGAGATGATTATCATTAGAGTCATTGGGAAAAATTATATTCTGTACAAATAGTTGAATTAGGTATATTAAAACTATCGCGGTCGAAACGACGCGGTACCCGTGATCCGCCGTAGCAAGGGTGGGTAGAGGCGCACGGTGGGTTTCTAGTGGGTGAGAGCCCCACACTACCCCGTTGTCTCCCCGGGCAGCGAGGTGTGCGGTAGGACATTTTTGCCCACCTAACATAAAAAAAAATAAAAAGGTATATTAAAACTAGATTCTGTGCAACTCCCTCCGCGTGGACTTCAATAAGTATATCAATATATCACTTTTTTTTTATTCTTCATTAGAGCCATACATCATTTAGGTTAAGGCTCTAAAAAAAAAACAACAACACAACACATAGCATCACGCCTGTATTCCCCGAAGGGGCAGGCAGAGGTGTATTTACACACCCACGATTCAACAGCTATGTTTAAGTCCCACGTAGACAACAGCTATGTTTAAGTCCCACGTAGTCAATATAGGCTCGCCCCCTATGGGCGAGCCTATATTGACGTCTACCTGTCACATTTCCAAACTCCGGGCTGCTACTGAGAATTTTTCTTTTTAGTAAAAAGCTCAATAACATTGCCCGTCCCGGGGATCGAACCCGAGACCTCATGATTAGCAGTCGCATACACTACCGCTACACCACCGAGGCAGTTAAAAAAAAGTGATATATTAATAATATTATGGCATACTAATTATCTCTATGCTAAAATAGTTATCCCACAGGAACTATTAACTTTACTCCTCTGTGCCACGCTACCGTGAGCGACTGCTGATCAAGAGGTCTCGGGTTCGATCCCCAGGTCAGGCAGTGTTATTGAAGTTTTTCGTAAAAAGAAAAATTCTTAGTAGCAGCCCGGAGTTTGGAAATGTGCCGAGTAGACGGCAATAGGCTCGCCCCCTATAACGTGGGACTTGAACATAGCTGGCGAACCGTGGGTGTACACACACATTTCTGCCTACCTCTTCGGAGAATACAGGCGTGATGCTATGTTTGTTTGTAACTATCCATTCTTCTGGTACTTATATGAAGTAGCCGTGTGGTGACGGACTAAGAATACAAATGTCACCACACCATTCTTTGCCGCGGGTGTCGTACAAGGCGACTAAGAGAAGTAAGTAATCATCATCCATTACTTTGCTGGTGGTAGGGCTGTGTATTAAGTGGGAGTACTCACTTGGTAGCGGGCCCGAGCGGGTTGGTACCACCATCTCCCGTGTGACCGGCCATGAAACACATTGTTGCGTTTTGGCTGTAGCAGGATATAGCCGTTTATTCTTTCATTTCATATCGGTGAAATGAAATGGTGAGCAGCGGCTTGACAATACGCTCGGTATAGTTGAATCCATGAGCGACGGTTATTATTTACCATCAGATGGGCCGTGGCTCGTCTGTTACTATATGAAAAGCCTGTGTCTTTTCTCCGCTCCAGACTATATATATGTGTGCAAAACTTCATGATGATTGGTTCAGTAATTACAGCGTGAAAGCGTAACCAACAAACAAAAAGCTCACTTTCGCATTTATAGTAGATATTAGTAAGAATAACAGAATATAATCATTCAATCAACCAGCTTATTGCATTCCAAAATGGTCTAGTTCTACGCTGCGTTGGCCGATTCGCGAATAATAGGTAGATCAAGAATACTTAATTATTTTATGTTGTCACCGTTCCACTGCTGCATATATTCTGCACATAGAATACACATCACGATCCACTTGCGTCACGAGCAACTTTGATCGTAAAACTGATATACATACTTGTAAGCATATTTAAATATCCTGTCGTGATCGCAGCTCAGTTTCATTTAGCCTTATGTCAATATTAGTATCCCTAAAAATGTTAATAAAAGTCAAATTTAAATCTACACTGCTTCTGTTGCTAGCCACTAAAGCAAATATTATCTTCCTAAGCCCACTTCATATTGTGAAATAAAATAATGTGAAATTGAGTTTATTTGTTACTCCTTGACGCCGTAACTGCTCAACCGATCCGTTTCTTTTAGTGTGCTTTTATGATCGTTAGCCTTGGATGGCTGTGACACTTACCTGCACAAGTGGTGAACGCAGAGGGCTCTCAACCCAACATTTACGCAACGCTACCTAAGGGGTAAACAAACCACCTGAATGAACCTCGACTCGGCAAGGTGGGATTTCCCATGTTTATGAATTGACCGCGGCACGGCTTTCACCTTTGGCGGCGAGGACGAAACCGTGGATAATCATTTGTTGTAACTGCGCGAGCTGTGTCTCCTCTGATCTGAGCATGAGTAATGTCGTCGTCGACTTCGTCAAGGCTGTTTCGGGGTCTGCGTATGCGAGAGATATCTGTACTTAACGCGCACGGTAGTGTATGCGACTGCTAATCTTGAGGTCTCGGGTTCTATCTCCGGGTCGGGCAATGTTATTGAGCTTTCCCTAAAAAGAAAAATTCTCAGTAGTCCGGAGTTGGGAAATGTGCCCGGTAGACGTCAATAGGCTCGCCCCCTATTACGTGGGACTTAAACATAGCTGGCGTATCGTGGGTGTGTAATACACTTCTGCCTACCCCTTCGGGGAATACAGGCGTGATGCTATGCTATGATGAGCCACATGTTATGATTACACACTTAAATTTTAGTTATATTAACTACAAAAAAAATAACAAAGAAAAGAAATGGCAGAGTCAAAGTAGATACGGAAGCATCGTTTCATTTATTGCTTGACGGTAGACAATTCTAAATCAATGTGGAGGATCAACATTGCGTATGAACCACGGTGCATCTGTAGCTCTGCGCCTGAATCTATTCTGTAGTGTTTGTAACCTATTATGTTTACTGTGTGTCTGGGCGTGTGAAAATACTACTTGAAAATACATATATAATTGATCTCTATTTTCCATTTGCTAAACCACTCGCTGAGGCCCGCTTGCGCTTTAGAGTTTCCTAGACACAGTGAGCTAGTTAAGCTCTTTAATGTATATGCACGTCATAAACCGATACGTCCGGAAGAGGTTTATTATTATTATGCCGGCTATTTTTTACATAAAGATTATTTATGTGTCCAATGGTAACGTATTTATGTTACACTAGCCAGCCCGCGGCTTCGCCGCAGCACAAAGCTAGGTTTTAGGTTATGTCTCAGGTTCCTGATACATTAGCGGGATAAAATGTACACCAGTTTTTAGTCTAGTCAAGAGCTATCAAAATAAAAATATTGCATTAAAATCTGATCAGTACTTTGTGCGTGATGCGCGAACTAACAAACAGACAAACAGATAAAAAATCTAAAAAAATTCTTTGGGGAAAACGCCTATATAACCTATTTCAGATTTTTTTTCTCAAATATCTTAAATGTAAAGACAGCTTTATTATCTAAATAAAATTCTCGTGTCACAATGTTTGTCGCCATTCTCCTACGAAACGGCTTGACCGATTCTTATGAAATGTCTGTGATGAAATGTGTTCTTATGGAATGTTCTTATGTGTGTGTGTGTATATTCAGTAGGTCTGAGAATAGGATGTCAACTATTTTTCATTACTCATACTCTGAAAGTAGGCCTGAAGTTGCCTGAGGAGTGGGTTGAAAGTAATACTTTTCAGCCCTAGGGAGAATTACTTTCAACTGACAGCTGAGTAATTATAAAAGTCAATTACAGCTCGATGTAAAATTGAAATAACATAAAGTTAAGTATTTATTAAAGAATTTGTTTTTATATGACTTTATTTTAATATAGTTGCAACTAAATATCTTTAAAATAACGAAGATTTATATTTTTTCTATGATTAAAATGAAAAATAATGACTGAATAGCTGACAGGCCACAGAAAAATAACAAAATCGGCGGAAAAACGGCGATTCCAAATTAATTTTTTTAAAGTATCTCATTTTTTTTTAGCTAATTCATGATTTTTATTTTTAGTTTCCTCGTATTCGTAATGATAAGCACAGTGTTTACCTCGGGATAAAGACTTATCTAGTCCCTCGAACTATTGGAGCCCTCGCTACGCTCGGGCGCCAAACCCCGTCTCGGCACTAAATAAGTTGCTTTCATCCCTAGGTTAACAATGTGCTATTTCATACCCCTAAGTGATAAGGGTGGTCCACCCCAAAAATTATTTCTTTTTATGATGCGGCATTAGCAAATACAACCCTAAATTTTCACCCTTCTACTGCCAATCCTTATTTTTTAATAGCGATATTAGTACTTTAATAATTTTCATTGCAAAATATTCACGAAAAAAAAATATGGCGGTACGAAGTTCGCCGGGTGAGCAGTAATAGTTAGGATTTAGGTGATAGATTTTAGTTATAAATCTAATTTTTAATACGAACAACACGTATTGTAACATAATGTACGGCATGTGGGCAGTCACAAGAGGGGGCGAGAGAAAGTAGAAAATTTGTATTATGCTAATTAACTATTGACTTAATGAATTTTCATCTGTGTGTTATTAACAGTGAATAAAGTCTCACTTTCTTTACATAACATCATTATCATATCAGCAAAGAAATGACAAGTTTCAACTGTTTTCCATCATTTGACGAGGAACTGTTAGCTTTAGCGCCATTTACATCATGCGCATGTTAGCATGGCATACGTTAAAATGTTATAAATACGTTTAGAATATAAAAATGTTAAGTATAATTTTAACAAATATGCTACGATTTAAAACTTCTCTGTATACCCGATGAGGTTACCTTCCCGATTAAACGAGATATTTGATGAGATGCTCTTTCAGGCCGGTGGGATTTAGGCAGGTCGTGGGAGATCAGGATCGAATGATTGTACATTTTATTCAGCTTTAGTCCATTTATAACTTTACTAATTTAAGTATAGGTGTCGTGAATCCGTTTCATTCTTAAAGAAACTTGTGCCCATCATAAAGCAGTATTGGGTTGTAAAAAGGTATCCTTTTTACTCTAAGCTACTCATAGATTTTGCTTTATAATAGAAAGCTTGTTTTATATATCGTCCGATCGCCCACTGTACAAACATTTAATTACATACACGCTTCAATTTAACTTCTAATGATCCAATTTTATGGTCAATCCTATTTCTATGGGGCACTAAATCGAAAGCAGTTAAGCGTCCAATTAGTTGTAAGTTATGTTATTTGTTGGTAGGATTCCCGCCTTGATAGATTTGTTGTTATAAATACTTGCGTATTTAAAATTATTTTTATGGAGTAGGTACTTTTTTCTTCATCATAATGTTGAACTTCTTCATTTTTGTCAATTCCTTATCATTTTCTTTCATTTTTTAATCTAAGATATACGAGATATTTTAAAATAAGGTTAATATAAAAAATCTATAAGACATTGTTTTGTGTTCAGACACGCCTATATAGCCTAATAGAGTTTGTAGCGGTAGTGTATGCGACTGCTAATCATGAGGTCTCGGGTTCGACCCCGGGTCGGGCAACGTTAATGTGCATTTTCCTAAAAAAAAAAATTCTCTGAAGCAGTCTGGAGTTTGGAAATGTGCCTGGTAGACGTCAATAGGCTCGCCCCCTATTACGTGAGAGTTAAACATAGTTGGCGACGATTCGCCTCTGCCTACCCCTTCAGGGAATACAGGCGTGATGCTATGTTTTTTTTTAGTTTTTTTTTTCAAATATCTTAAATGTACAGCAAAGTTCTGTTACAGCTTTATAATAGTTAGGACACCAGTTAAAATGTAGAGCCCTCCTGTATGGATGTTGTGGTAAGCTAAAATAACAACGTGATAAAGTTCATCACACTCATTTTTGTAAAATAATGAAGATAAACTACAATAAAAAGTCATTATTCGATTCTGCTCTGGACTTAAAATAACAACATGATTTCCACGACGTAGTTACAAAATGTTCTGTGGGTAGCAAGTAGAAAATATCCATAGAAAGTTTGAAGATACCAATCGATGTTGAAATCGCTTTTGTTTTTTGTTATCAAATCCAAGCTGATATAATTATGTAGATAGTTTTATTGCTTATGGTGACAGACGATCGTCGAAATAACCTATGTACCTATTTAATCGTAAATGTGAATCGCACATCGGTACATATATCAATAATAGCGGTAAGTTTACATGATGACAATAAAATTATCTGGCGCCAAAATCTCGCCGTCAATAACTAGCATGCAGTGCTAGTTTTCAGCGCCAGTCCTTCGTGCTGTTGTTCCTCGGAGACGTGCCAGCGATTGGTATGGCATGTTTACACTACACCAAAAATTAGCGCGGGGGATGCGAGAGACACCGGTGGAGGTCTCTGGCGCCAACAAATAGGCGCGTGATCTACTGCGTGTTAACAATACTGTCGCATCGTAAAAAAAAATCATGGAAGTGTTTACACGGCGTAGTACTATACCAATAGAAGCTGTACCGTAGTGGTACAGCTAAACGACTTCTTAGAAAATTAACACTACTCTATATTACCATGTATTTCCCGACCGTAATCCCGTATCTTCTCATAGAGATTGAAACGCAACGAAACGCTTCTTGTTTGGTTAAAATGGGTCCACCCATTGTGTCCACTTTTGGTATCTATAAAACTATTTTGATAATAAGTGAAAATACAATCAGTGTCAAAGCATACCTGTTCTGCAGTTTTATTTATAGCTTACTTTTATTTCCGAAGTATTACTAATTATAACATTTAATGGTCTCTTTCAGCATTTGCGGCAAATAGAGTGATGACTTTGTATTCATAAGATGGTTTTCCGTGAAGCGAGATATCACTGACCAACGCAAATAATTCCACCTTACCACCACAGAAACTTATTATACGAGTATATATTTTTTTGTAAATATACATAAATACTACACCTTCCTAACTATCATAAAGCTGTAACAGAGCTGTCTGTACATTTAAGATATTTGAGAAAAATGACTGTAACGTGTCTAAACATAAAACTTTTTTTTTATTTTAGATTTTTGGTCTGATTGTTCGTTCGCGCATCACGCAAAAACTACTGGACGGATGTTGATGAACGTTTTCCATTTGACAGCTCTTGATTAGTCTTAAAAACTGGTATACATTTTATGCCGCTACTATATCGGGAACCTGAGATATAACCTAAAATAGTACTAAGCTTTTGGCTGCGGTGGATTAAATAATTTTACGGAATTTATCGCGTTGACCTGATTTATTTCGACCTTTCGAATATTTTACAGTATTCGTGATCATGGACTAAAAGTTCATGATGCTGTAGAGTAGAAAATCAAGTAAACAATATAGGTTCCGCAAAATTAGTTTTCATTTATAAAGGTAAGCACCTGGTACGTAATCAGCTAAGTCTTAAAATAGTTTGAGTATATTTGACGTACTTTGATTTAGGACAAGATATAAAGCAAAACACGACATTGGTTATCTCCAAATTATGCTGCTGTTTAGTTGATAATAAATAAATGTGATTGATTATCATTACCATTTAAATTGTGCGCAACATCTGACCGACATTCACAGACATGCTCAAAGATTTACGATGAGATATCATAATGACAGTTACATATTCAATTAACCTTAGCGCTAATTTAGAAGTTCGATATTTTGTTTTATAAGAATTAAGCTGCCTATTTGTAATTGTTGACGGTTTGATATTAAAATGAAACAAATGGCTTCGTTTGCTGTAAGGAAATGTAAAACTATGAAAAGATCTTCTTCAACCAAAAAATATATTATTCCAGATACCACATTTAGTCAATGTGACATAGATACTCGGTATGTTTTCCAGATTTTGGTAGGTTGAAAAAGGGATTTGCATCAGATTTTTTTACATGCTCCGTCGGTTTTTACCACACTAGGGGTCTGTTTCACAATTTAAAAGTAAAGTCATCAGTATTAGTTACTCGTCAAGTAATCTACTCAACAATTAAATGCTTCCATTAATACGTGTTGCATTTCACAACTATCCATCTTATATTTTTACTTGATAAGTAACTACTCAATAGTTAAACAGCAGACATCTGGCAACGTCTTTAACTTCAAATTCTTTTAAAATAGCCTTTCAAGCTTATATGGAAAAGCATCTCTCGTGAATCATACTTTAATATTATAAATGTGAATGTAAGTTTGTTTGTTACGCTTTTACGTGAAAACTACTTAACCGATCATCATGAAACTTTGTACACATATTCTCGGAGGTATTAGAAGTAACATAGGATACTTTTTATTAAAAAAAATACGAAAAATAAAAAAAATTGTTTGTCACAAAATCTCAAAATCTAGCAACTTCAACGCCATCTAGAAGTTCCAACCCCGAGTACTGTAATACCGTTGCACTGTATTACCGACAATTTCAAGGGTTGCTTTATTTATTTTTATGAAATTACTCACGGACGAAGTCGCGGGTAACAGTTATGTGTGTATAAAGAGAATTATGAATGTTGACGAAGCGAGACATGTATGAAAGGATAGAGCCTCGTGGCACTCTGTTTTCTCTGCCTACCCCGCAAGGGAGATGGCGCGATGATAAGTAATAGTAGCTGTAGTGGGACGTGAGGCCGTTTTCTTTTTAAAAAAAATAATGTAAGTCATTTATTTACGCGAGCGAAGCCGCGGGAAACAGCTAGTTTGCTATAGGTGTAACTAAACACAATCAAATGTCAAATTATAAGTGAGGTTGACTAGAATATATGGCGCTACGAGCTTGATAGAACTTTCAAAGAGTTTAATCGTCAAGTAATCGTGCTAATTGCCACTTCATGCGACCTATAAGTTACTAGACAATTTATATGATGGTTAGTCCTACTTGGTGATTGTGAAACGTATGAGAGGTGTTTACTTGTTAATCAGAAAACATTACTCAGAGAGTGTGAAACAGAACCTTATTTATATTAGTCCAAGATCCGATTGCATGATGTTTAACGCCCACGTGTTTTTAAATTAAAATGCTTAGTTTTATATGTAGATAATTATTAATAGAGGAATATGTTTCTGCCGGGTTGCCAGACTAAATATGACCACAGCTTCTTTAACTCTTTTTCTTTTTGTTTTGTCTAAGTAACAGCTTTTTAGTGAATGCATATGAAGTTATACGTTACCTAAAACAAAATGCCAATTTTTATGTCTGTCTACCTGCCTGTTAGTACCACTTAATCTCCAAAAAGGCTAGACCAATTTGGACGGGACTTTCACAGCAGACAGCTGATGTTCTATTATAAGTAGTAACTTACACTACTTTTAATTTGGAACCGCCTAATCTCCAAAAATACTAGACTGATTTAGACAGGACTTTCATAGCAGATAGCTGATGTTATAAGGAATAAGTACGCTTATTAATAAATGTTTAATTTGGGAAACTATAAATCTTCCGCATCAAAAAATTACTGAATTCCACGTAGACGAAGTCGCGGGTTGAAGCTAGTTACCAATTAAGAAAGATTGTCTAAGAAAAGCACGAAGACGATAAAGTACAAAGGTAAAAGAAAACATTTTGACTGATATATGGTATATCTATCGAATTAGAACTCCTGACTAAAGTAATACTAACTAATGGACCTGTGCTCTATCCAAATGTTTGATAAGGGGTACCAGTTTATGGGCTGAGGGACAGTCGAATTACATTAGTAGGGTCATGAAAGAAACCTGATAAAGTTAATTTTGGACTCAATTATACCAAAATGTGCTAATCCACAAACATAAAAATCCTTAAACACAAAGTGAAAAATGTGAAATCGAAAATAACAGTCACGAGGAGGATTTGAACCTGCATCTCCTGGATACCGTCCAGATGCTTTGCCAATTCAGCATCTGGACGGTATCCAGGAGATGCAGGTTCAAATCCTGCTCGTGACTGTTATTTTCGATTTCACATTTTTCACTTTGTGTTTAATGTATAGTGCTAAGCATGAAAAATGCTAAAAATATATATAAAAATATCTAAATACATAAAAATCCTATTTTTAAACCAACCCAGACGTATAGACTATGTATAGGAAAACCAAACTAACGTTATTTTCTCGAAATCAATTTTATTAAGTAGCTACATTTTGACATAACTATGATCAATGATATACCAAAACTAATTTGTCACTGTCGTATTCTCTCCCAGCATACGCTCGTAAACAACGGAGGGTCATGTATGGAGCGTTTCTAGTGAGCCATGCTTATCCCAGCACGAATGGGCCGGCTCGATCGGGGAAGTACGACCCTCTTACAAAAGATCAGCATGTAACAACGGTAGTTACGCCTACCGTTGTGTTTCGTATGGTGAGTGAAAGTGCCGGAGGGCCAAACCCCTTCCCTACCCTCTCCTTATTATCCTTCCTATCCTCCCCTTAGTATCCTACCCATCCTCTCATTATCCTTGCTATCCATCTCCTATCCCTTTCCATGGAGATGGCGACGCGCGAGTGATGCCTCTGGTGTTGCTAGCGTCTATAGTCTACGGTAACCGCTTACCATAAGGTGGGCCGTATGCTTGTTCGCCACCCACGTAGTATAAAAAAAAATCAGCAACTAGGGTAAGCATTCAAATCAGAACTTATACTACTTACTTGAGAAAACTTGGATAATGGATCCACAAACCCACTGTACTATAAATTATGACGTTTAACACCTATATTTGTTACGATAAAATGTTTACATCTATAGCCTTGAAAAAAACCGTTACTTGTGTAGAGAGATGTTTTTACAGAGTACGAGTATACTTCAAAGGTTCAAAACCAATTCACTTAACACTTTTCTTTTCTTCAGCGTACAATACAAATGCAGAAAGCGAAAGTGCTAGAACAATATTTATCTATTAAACGTTGCATTGAAGGGTCACGTATACACATAGACAAATTTAACACATACCTGCCACACGATTTTAAACCATAAAGTCGTGGCGTTAGCTTTTATAATAATATGAAATTATGTTAGTCTTGGGTCAAGGTGCGTGTTTTAGATGTTGTTTTACATTGACGGTTATGTACAAGTATGCTTCACTGTATATGTAGGTATAAAAAGCAGATTTATATCCGGTTTGTAGAATAACGGCGCTTTACCTATATGTATTTATATTAGGTTTTGAAAAGGTATGCATGTTCTTCTACGCATACTTTAACTAGATTTTTTTCCGCGACTGCGCTACTGCCTGCACTTTAGAATTGAGTCAATATGATATTTTGAGCACACGAAACTGATTATATACTTATCTTTATAACGAAACTTCACAAATAGTTAGCAAAGGCTTACATTATTTTCTAATTTACGAATTACCTACAGTCTAGTCCTACCTCACTTGACCTGGGGGGTTAGGCAGAATCTCATATCTCCCATGTCAATCGTATCGTGATCACTGTGATTAATGGTTTCAAAGCAAAAATACCTATCCTTCCGGAGGCTTTCGCTTTTCCGGGACTCAGTTTTTGGATTCTGGGAATATTATTTTTGCTAAATTTCATATGTATAATATAAGGAAGGTTTAGGCTGATAAGATAATACTAAATTGAATTGTCTCGTACTGTCTGTTATCTTAGGCGCTCCAATCATAGCAATTATTTCACTGATAATGATAATGGTTATTATAATCTTGTGAAAGCCAAAATAGTTTTAGCATTTTAATAAAATTCGGGACATATCAAGCGAAACGGGTTTTCCAGACTCGTAACTCTGTACTAATCTTAATACGGTTAGTAGCTAACTACTAAAAAATATAAATATGATGCCAATACGGAGCAGCGTCTACAGATGTCCTGCGATGCGCTCGTATGAAAGATATATTCGTTGGTGTTCCATTCAACACTCACTAATCAAGCGTCATAAACCCACGCACATTGAAACTGCAGTCCACTGATGACGTTGGCTGACTACTACTAAATTACCATTCTCGTCCTGTACAAGTTTCTGGTTATCCTCGTGATCTTGGTATAGGTACGTATCGGCTGTTATTCTTTGCCATGGAAATTAAAATAATAAATACGATACTCACGTAAATACGATTTCACATTGTCACACTTTATGGTAAATAATGCCTCTGTAGTGCAGCGGTAGTGTGAGCAACTGCTGATCATGAGATCTCGGGTTCGATCCCCGGATCGGGCAGTGTTATCGAACTTTTTCGTAATAAGAAAAATTCCCAGTAGCAGCCCGGAGTTTGGAAATGTGGCCGGTAGACGGCAATAGGCTCGCCTGGTATTACGTGGGACTACTTAAAAATAGCACTTATGTAATATTATATAAACGTGGGTGTGTAATACACCTACCCCTTCGAGGAATACAAGCGTGATGATATGTGTTAAATACGATACTATTGAAAAAGTAATTGTATTTTGTTTACCTAAAATAATTGCTCAAAATACTAACAAGCAAATAGCAACGCCTTAGATATCAACATTCACACGATACTACCAATGCCTTTTTCACTTATACCAGGCCTTTCACATTTACAACCCCTCGTTAAATGGGGAGAAGCTTACGGTGAACCCTCA
Organism: Leucoma salicis; assembly: GCA_948253155.1. NCBI lineage: Eukaryota > Metazoa > Arthropoda > Insecta > Lepidoptera > Erebidae > Leucoma > Leucoma salicis. Next base: position 7,392,398 of record OX411825.1, read on the forward strand.
GCAGGACAAAATGAAATATGAGCACGCTTTTATTTCACTTATTTTCATAATAGCAGGAAAACATGCAAACTAACTAAATTTATATTAATATCCGTACCATGTTCCTTAGGGTTTATATGTCGAAGATTATAAAGCAACGAACTGCACTAGCAGGGTCCTCACCAACTAATTAAATCCGCCGTATTGGCGGACCAATGAAACTGTATGACCTTATTTCAGTGGTCTAGTTGAAAACCTATCAGTATGAGAAGCGTTCAAATGTATCCCTTCCTCAAGCCCCTTCCACAATGGTTGGAGTACCATATTGTTTCGTATTTTACTCTCGCAAAGTTACTTTCTGCTTAACTTTCTTAATAGCCAACGTTGTATTGCCAAATCCACAAGCAGCTATTACGATCTAGCGTTATATGTCACCATTATTACACTAAAAGCTTCAAAATTGTTAGCTGGTTATATCAAAATCCTTCAGTACGTTCATTTAAATGATTTAAGTGATTCTACAATAAGCGCATGCTAATTGATTGCACGTACGACCACCCTAATCCTGGAAAAGATAATTAGCAGTCAACAGATAACAGCTATGCCCTGATTACTACTAGTGAATAAATTTAAAAGTAAATAACCAAGCTCAGACATTTTGATCATGCAGTCAAAACGTGAAAAGAATAGAAACAAGACCTAAAACTATCTATTCAAGTTAGAATTGTTGCATGCATTCGACAGTTTGATTAAATTGTAGGTAGAATAATATCGTCTAGGAATTTAGTTGGAATGGTAATACGATACGGCGACGCTTGCAATTTATTGTTTAATAGTGTTAGTCTTATTAACATTTAAATTGCTGATTGCTACAGTGATAATTATATCGGTCTTTTAACTTTAGAAGTATATAGTCCTAAGTAACTGATTATAGAATAATCCAACTGATGGGTTGACGATATCTATTATATATAATTCTCGTGTCACGTTGTTGTTCACGATGACCTCCGAAACTATCTAACCGATTTTCATTCATTTCAGTGCCTAAGATAGGATAGATTTTATGACGTATTTTTTATTAATTAACTGCAAAATATTCACGAAGAAAATATGGCGGTACAAAGTTCGCCGGTTCAGCTGATATAATATGATGAATTAAGCAATAAGCGAAAAGGCTATATAGATATTACAGACATTTTTTTCCACCACATTTGACCTCTGACAACCCGCATTAGTAACCCAATGGGTTTTGTCAGCATTATTTAATTTTACCCTCAATAGCCTAATCACAACCATAAAAATGTTGTACAATTCTGCCGCCCTATAACAAAGATCTCTTACTTCTCTTCTTTATTTCACAATAACTAATTGCAAAAAATTAGAATCTTACTGTTTATTTCACACGGAGACATAGAACACATGATTCTTCAAGAAAATTATTTTTGCTTTTTTTCTTAACTACTCTGGATAAAACTTCCTTAACGATATGAAGGAATTAGTTAAAACACACACATAATATATTATCTAGAAAGGATGTAGCAGTCAAACACCGCTCTTATCCAAAGCAACGGCATAAAAAGATTAATTTGAATTAATGTCGGCAACTAAAGTAATTAAAAAATACGTTCCCGGTAAGGGTGTATTATACTAAAAGATAACCTTGTGATGTACTGTACATCTAAAATAATAATTACCTACTATAAATCATTGTAATTTTCACTCTAGTTCGTTTCATAATTTAATTCAGTTGTTTTTTTTTATTAATAGGATATAATATGTTGTGCAAATGTGAGATATATAGATTATAGAGTGTACTTATAGTACCTATGTATAATGTTTTATCACAGCTCGATGGTATATGCTTACGGACGTAAAACAAAACCCTCGTATTAAATGCATTTGGTTTTAAATTAAAGTTTATCTACGGACTTTTTTTTTTAAACTAAGCTTAACGCTTGTGCTATGGGTACCAGATTACGGATATAATACATATATTACTTTTTTAGGACTTGCAAAACAGGGGCTAATATTGAATACAGTCGTAAGTAAGATAGGTAGTTATCTTAATGTTCTTTTTTCTAGAATTCCACTTGTGTATAAAACAAAATTAGCATGAGTATCGGGTCTTCAATTAACAATTATTGTTTTAACTGCCACTGACGAAGGTGTAAAAATGTAATAACTAAGTCTGTAGGAAACATAAACACTATGTCGAAACATCACGTTATGGCTGCCAATTTAAATAAATTCGCGATATGAATGACCGATTATAAACGGTTACGTTATATCAATCGGTGTAGCGTTTGAACACCGCGTATTCATGAAATATTTGGATATAACTTATTAAGTTCTGTCTAATTTTATCTTATTATAACAAGGAGTATCGATATATAATCAATTTATACTGCGAAATTTCTGGTTATGGTTGGCGTATGATTACTAAGATTTACGCTACGGAATAAAACGTTTTGTCGTACTATTTATTTACGCAAATCGCGAGACATTCACTACTGACACATGATCTAGCTTTTACTTAGTATTATAAGATAGTTTAATGAACAATCCAGTTATTTTGCTAAATATTATTACATAATTTTTATGAATATAATTTTTCTTCACGTGTACATGTAACCAAATCGTTCCTAATCGGTTTGGTTCGATTTATAGTTCTTGTGTGTGCATGAGTGCATGGGGGGTTGCGCGGATTCGTTCCAAGAACACCGCCCCCGGCCCGGACGGGATACCCACCCGGGCTCTGGCCCTGGCTCTGGACCACCTGGAACCCCGCCTCAGGGGACTGTTCGATGCGTGCCTGGCGTCCGGACGGTTTCCTGACTGCTGGAAGGAGGGGAGTCTGGTACTCATGCCAAAGCCGGGGCGAACGCTGGATTCGATCGGGGCCTTCAGGCCCATCGTGCTGCTGGATGAGGCGGGTAAGATGCTGGAGAGAATCCTCGCTGCCTGCATTGTCCAGCACCTGCGCGACGCCGGGCCCGAATTGTCGAACGCCCAGTTCGGTTTTCGAGCTGGTCGTTCGACAGTCGGCGCGATCATGCGTCTAAGGGATGCGGCCGCGGCGGTCGTCACTGGCGGGAAAATGCTGTTGGCGGTGTCACTTGACATCGCCAACGCATTTAACAGTCTGCCATTCAGCTGCATCAGGGAGACGCTCCGGTATCACGGGGTGCCTGTATACCTGAGGTGGCTGGTGGCAGACTATCTAGAGGGCCGCAGCGTCGTCTATGAGAGTCGCATAGGGGACGTTGTGAGGGACCTCGGAGGTGGTCAGGAGGATCGAGGCGCTGGGGCTTAGGGTAGCCCTGGACAAGTCGAAGGCCCTACTTTTCCATGGGCCCATAAACAAAAAAAAGGGGTCACAAATCAGGTACCTATTTATACTTAGGATACCTACTTTAATCATATTTGTAGGAGTGTTCGTTATATTAAATAACTAATAAAATCACTTGCTAATTATAAATAATCTATAGCCCCGTTATTTATTACACCAGGCAAGCGTTATTTTTGTTTAGCGATTATTTTTATTACATGAGCGCTACCACAACCGCTATGCCACGACGTCGACGACACACTACACTAACAAAACATCACAGTCACATGCACACTTGAACAGTAAGTCACTTCAGTCAATAATAATAATAAAAAAATATTTAAGAATAAATAAATAACACAAAGGTAAAATACAATCCTACTTTTTATGATTTTTATAACTCTCTTAATTAGAGAGTCTATTTAAGAATGTACACAAATTGGGAATTATTTAGTTTTTTTAATTGTGGTTTATAAAGCGTGCAATATCAAACATAGAAAGATTGAACCAGCTAAGCTGTAAATTATGGTATGGCAGTTTGTACCCTGCAAATTCCAGATGATGTAGCAACATTATTTCAAGGCTGCACGTGTTATTTTAATATCTTTGAAGTGACAGAATAAGAACACCGTAATTCGATTCAATCATCTTAGGTCACACTCTCCATTAAATATACTTTCAACCACATAAAAACTAAATCAAAACCCATTCGGCCATTTGCAAGATAAGATGCCACAGACAAACACAGATAAGATCGCTCCGCAAAAAAGGGACAGTTGAACTCAATTGCGCAATTTAATAAATACTCACACCATTGTAACTATTATATCTGGCTAAATGTAATAGCCCATGTCGATAGAATACGCTTCGAAATCGCAGATTCCCATAGTGTTCCACAACTAAGATTATTCACAGTCTTTATCGTTTTATTTCCGCCATAATGAATGTAATATAAAAGTTATCTTGGATCATTGACCTACCAACAAATGGTTCTCGTGGCCGCGCTCTAAAGTGTCCGAACAAAAAGAGAAACAAAATGCCAAAAGAGAAACAATCGCGCGTCAGTCTCGTTTGGTCGACCGACCTAACCATACGTTCAATATGCCGTACTGAATTGTGAAAACGTGTAAAAACTACTCAAATAAAGTAAAAAAAGAATATTTTCAGTAAGTATACCAGTGTTTTATCATTTGAAAGTATAATTTTGCTTGAAAACAAAGAATTTGTTTAAAATGTTGAATAGTTGTAAAAACAAATCATCAACACATAATATTCAATAAAAGCTGCATAAGATGATCATAATGCGGCCTATTGGTAGAAGCTAAATCCACTAATAAATTATTGCAAAAAAAAAAAACTCAATTATAATGGTACAAAGTTTCAAATTAGAATGTTGAAGTTAGTAGGTAGGTAGGTGGTAGTTAGGGAGTATACATACAGTATTAATATAGACTGTCTATGGACTGTAGTTTATTGACCAGAGACACTTTTTTCGAGAATATTGTACTAGACCCGACGTCCATTTTTATTAGGTCGTCTTGGATGAACATAAATACCTACATTTAACTAGTTTTAAATTTCTATATTTGTTTTATGAACTGTCCATAGTATCGAAATCAATCCTAGGAAAATGTAAATTCCAACTTAATGTACTTATTCACTTCAATCATATAATCATAATTCAATTAGGTACCTAATTAAAAAACATAACTACTGACACGATATAATAAAATAAAAAAATAGACAAAACTCCGTGGCTGAAGTGCTTTAACAGCACTTCTAACGCCAGTAGTTCCTCCCACCGACCAACATAAATTCTAATTAATATGAGTTACATAGTCGTATCTACATTCCATTCCAAATGAGGTTTAGCGAAATGTATACGAACATTTCTGAATTTTCTTTTCTTTATAAATTTAATTAGGTAATAATTTGATATTATGTCAAAGAGAAAGCGCGGGCACTGCATTATGTCGACACATAAATAGATATTTATGGCCAATATAATAGTAATTTACGTAGAACTGATGTGCAGTCTGTTTATAACACTTTTGAGTGGGACAATGTATTCATACCTAGCCATAATATTCTCAACACAAATTTGGCGTTTTATTACTCCCAAACTCCCAAGTAACAATGGTTAGTCGTCATACCTATAAAATTCATCCGTATTTGGTATTCAAGCCGAGTATCTAGTTGTTTATTTATCTTATTAACTGTATCCTACGGGTTCGATTATGTATGATTGTTAAAATATTTCATTACTTATCAATGTTTTACTACCCTTTTCCTCAATCCTTGTTTTTGTCCCACTATTGGCCATGGTTTCCTCTTATGGTGAGAGCGATTAGGCCACAGCCCACCACGCTGGCCCAGTGCGGGTTGACAGACTTCACAAACCGTTGAGAAAATTTCTCAGGCATGTAGGTCATCATCGTGAGATGATGATTCTTCTTGGACTTAAACGAGCAGTGTTAAATTGTAAACAAATGCATACTTTTAAAAAATCTGAGTGTGTACACTGTGTACCATAACCTGGACCTTCGAATAAGGACCAAACTCGATATTAATGTCTTTGGAGTTCTTGGTTTTACCGCGAAGCTATCACTGCAAACTTACTACCCTTACTAATATTATAAATGTGAAAGGGAGTTTGTGAAGCTTGTATAAAATTTAAGCATTCAGGGTTTAGCCCTTTTCTGTCCGCCCTCAATAATTTTGGCTCTGTGAGGTCATAGCACGATGCTAGACAAAACGTTCCCGGGTGAATATTATACTATGAAACAAATAATTTTTGAAATCTACTTAGTATGTACTTCCAGAGAATAGCTCGTTCAAATAAAGTTATAAAGTATTGTCTGAATTAATTATCTATTGAATCTGATTTGTTGGGCAAGGAAAAGTGGCACTAAGTACATAATAATAACAAACTGATTAGATTCTGAATTAGATTTACTGTGCAAAGAATTGACGACAATATCCAGTTTTCTAAGAACGGTAGAGGGCAAAATTTCACCGATGATGCATAACCTTCGCTAACTCTTACCAATAAATATTCATTTACCGAGAAAACCACGTCGCCGCGTCGTCGAAATGTATTGAGGTGCCCACGATTCGTCAAAGTACTAAAGTAGACACGAACAATACGGCATCAGGTTCATAAATTATGCCAATTCTTTTGTTTAAAAAGAAAGTTATTGAATTTTGATCAGTTGTCGAGTGATTCTAGATTACATCTTATTTTGATTAGCTTTTATAGAAGATCCCAAAATCAGAAGAATAAGGTCGAAATTATAGTAATTATTCATTTAAAATTAAATTAAAAAGCCTTTTTATTTTCATGCAAAATTACAAACTAGTGAACTTAAACCTACTGCTTATAATTACTTATGCTATATCATTCTGCACGAACCCTCCGCGGGTGAAGGCTTCCTCCAAAGACGCCCATTTAGCTCTGTCTTGAGCTGTTTGTATCCAGTCTGTACCTGCCGTTTTGTTGATATCACCAGCCCATCTCGTGAGTGGTCTTCTTCTATAGCGTTTCCCTCCTGGGCCTCTCCATAGTGTCACTTTTCTGGTCCATCGCTCGTCTTTTAGTCTCGCCACATAATAATAAGAAGAAGGAATAATAAGAAAATAAGGTCGAAATTATAGTAATTATTAATTTATGGCTGCAATTAATGTGCAGTGTAAGGTAGGTAGGTAAGGTACTTTACCAGATGGAAGTTATTATATTTTATTGCATTACGATATTGAAAATATTAAATATGGTCAATGAATCACTAATATAAGTCGTTAGCCTCATTTTTAGATTGATGCAATTCCACTATGAAAGCAGCATAAATTAATTTGAAAAACTGTATCTTTGTGCGTTTGTAATGATACTCAATAAAATAGATTCGTGCCATAAATTAGAGCGATCAAGTCTGATCATTAAGGGAAATTGTGTGTTATGAATGAATATTATTTAATGTTTATTATTTTTATGAGAGTGCGTTTATGTTATACGTTGGCAATGCCAACGCTATCTCAATTAGAGCTATTAAAGATAGAGGGTTGATATAAATCAAGAAACTTTTTAGAGCACTCAGAGGCATGTTTCAAATTCCAGCCCAAGACGCTTATTGAGCGAACAATGGTATCGATGGCTACTTTTGTGTACATAAGTAAAGAAATCATGTGATATAGGGGCACACTATAGAACGCTCATCAAGTAGTGATAATCTCAAATTTATAAAAGTCACCATAATTTCACATTCGCAGCGATATTCTATGCTAGGATGGTACTTAACATTCGAGCCGGCCCATTTGTGCTGGGCGTAGACCCTTGCTCTACACCGTAAAATGTTTATGTGATTTATTGTGTTAGCAGTTACGAACATTCAATATAATCTTCTCAACGTTTTTTTTGTATGTAATATGACAGACAGCACTTTTCTTAATGGTTTAAACAAGACAAACAAAGGCGCAAAAATTTTTTATATCAACTTAACACATCATAGAGCGGCGAACTTGAAAGAGTCCTGCGTGGTCTTCGTAGCACATAAACATATTTACATGTACACTTAAAAGAATTTTATTTGCCTTATTTTAATTTTACGAACGCATATAATATACAAGACCCAGACCCCACTGTTAACTGAGGATTCTCAAAAGATAGATTTTAATAGGCATTTGTAGAACTCAACCACGGTTATTATATGAGAAGTTACATTTCTCACAGTCGATTGTGACAAATTCATTCTAGTTAAATAGAATAGAGCGTTGTGAAATGTACAAATAACAGTTTTATTACAGTTACGGACTATCAAATAAATAAGAACGAGAAGGTAACGAGTGCGTGAGACTACTGTCATAATTAAACATTATCTCATATTTACAACAATAAAATAATTTGAATGTCAGTGTCGTATACAAAATTTTTGCATGTTTCATCTTTAAGTCACACGTACCGGTGCTAAACACCTTTGTCAGTAATTTATTTCATGAATCATTAAGTGGCTATTTAAGTGCATACATAAACCTGTATGATATGATATGCTATTAATGAGAAAAAAAAACTATTAGTTTCGCAATCATCAAATTTTAATGAAACTACTTTTCCTTTTATAAAAATAATAAAAAGAAAACTGAAAATCTTATTTAATCTAGTGGTCTGCTCTTATTAGTTTACTTTTAAGTGCGAAAGATATAAAATGTTGTTCTTGTTACTTTAAGGACTACCTCTGCGGTGCAGCGGCGGTGTGAGCGACTGCTGATCATGAGATCTCGGGTTCGATCCTCGGGTCGGGCAGTGTTATTGAGCTTTATCGTAAAAAGAAAAATTGTGTAATAGCCCGCAGTTTGGAAATGTGCCCAGTAGACGCCTATATGCTCTCCCCTTATTACGTGGAACTTAAAACAGCTGGCGAGCCGTGGGTGTGTAATACACCTCTGCCTACCCCTTCGGGGAATATACGCGTGATGCAATGTTCTATGTTCTTATTTTAAGGATTCGATGGAACTGGATGGCAAACTATAAAGAACTGTTAAAATATCTCAACAATGTTTTTGCACCTGAAGGTTTGGCAAATTTTGTGATTTTAAAAAGTGATGTTTTGACAAAACAAATGTAAAGTGGAGATTGGGAGATGCCAGTAGGTATCTGAGATAGTTTATCGGGCCACAACACTCCCTCGCTTGCTCGCAGTAAATATCTTTTTCTCCACTTTCACAAATATTTTGTTCCAATAAAACCGAACAACATAAATATTCCAATTTCTAGGTTAATTTGCTTTATTAACTTGGTCGAAAATAAAGTTTTCTTAATTAGTGGCAAAAATAAACTTATAAAAGGGGAATACCGATTTTTCTATGAGAGTGGGGCTATTGTTGCGTCTTAACCAAATTAACTGTAGAACATTGTAAATGTACTCAGGGTCTTTAAATAAAAATATCATTAAGATATCTAATGGGAGTTTAGAGAAATCTGACTTTTAATTTTTCAGTATGTTTTTAGTATATAGGATATATATTATGCGTTGAAATCCATATCTTTTATTCTATTATAGTATAAAATGTAGTATCAATAGTATTTTAGAGTACCTATGTAAGAAATATAGATAGGATAGTAAACACTGAACAATAATAAAAAAAACATTGCTTTTCCACAAATGAAGCAACATATAAACGTACATAACACGCATTGATAACACGTTATCGGCAATACAAATGTCAAATCATGATAAATTGTCAATCAAATTCAAATCAATAAGGGTTGCTAGTAAAATAACAATATAATATCCTAAAATATTTTTAGAAATAGATAATAAATGTTATTATATTTTTAATTAAAACAAAACTTCATAATTATGATTTCATAAAATAATCTTCGACTAATACTAAGTATCATAATAGGAGCTCATGTGGGTTTTCTTTTATTAAATATTCTTAGATACTATCTTGCTTTAAAAATGGGTATAGTAATAAACTGGCGACATTGACTATCCAAGCCTTCCAATAAATATGGCAGTTCCGCTTATTTCGAATTTAATAATATGTATATCTTTTTTTTTTATAACTTCGAAACCCGACTTCGCTTATGCCTAAAATAAATACACATATAACATCATTATTCAAAAGACGATTTTTTATGTTTAGATAGTTAAGACCCACGACGGGCACAATATAGCCGGGTTTTCGGCATTGTCTTTTAATAAGGAAAGTTAGTCACATCGATTTAATAGGTTTCCGAATCAGAAATTTGCATTAAAAATATGCTGTAATTTTTTAAGCAAACCAATTATAAGAAAAATATGATGGTAAATCAATGTTGGGTACTTGAAAAAATCAATTACGGTGATGTACGCATGTGTTTATTTCAGAGACACGGACTCCATGTTGTGTATACTTTTCTCAGTGCTGTGGTAGCATAGTGGTAAAACTAAGGATTTCAAAGGCAGTGGTATCGTGTTCGATCCCCAGTTCGAGGACCTCGCACGGCACAAACCTGACGTCTTGTGATGTTTTGAAATTGTGTGTGTATTGTATTTGTTTACAAATTATCCTTGCTCGGTAAAGGAAAATATAGAGAAAAAACTGTCAGATTTTCCTAACAAATTTTCACCACAGCTTGTAAAGTGTGCATTGTGCCAGCGTGGTGGAGTATGGCCCAATTCCTTTCTAGATGGACAGTAATAAGTTGGAAATAAAAACCTTTGTTTCGTGTCTACATTCATATCTCATGTAAATCCTAGAAAATATCTCCATCAAGTTAGGCGCTGTGACCGCCACTAAACAATGGCAACACAAAAACAAAACATGACCGACATCAAAGATGTTATTCAAGATATGAAACAAAAGACACTTGATACATGCGCACTCAGTAAACTGAGACAGAACTGTCAAATAGTTTCTAGAGCGAATAGCGACACGTATGCTCTGGAGAACTTTTTAATTTAAAAGATGCATCGTCGAGCTCTGTTTGTTTAAATGCATATATTATGTAGGTAGTTATCGTATAACGTCATAAATAATATTTCATAAAGGTAGAAAACATCAGGGCAGCGATAACTTAATGGGAAGACAACTAGGCTGCCACGCTAATGGTCTCAGGCTCAAACCCATGGCGTGGGCGCTCAATGTGTTTTTTCATTATTAAGTTACGTAGCTAGAAAGGCCTACTTGACATGTGTATTTGTTGAACAATTTTTTCTAAATGCAAACAATATTCGTAACTCTGCATGGGTATTTGACTAACAGACGACGAAAAAACATCTACTGTCTTTTTGAATGAAATTTGTGAATGTGGAAAAATAGAAGTTTATTGAGAGCGGGATTCGAGCACTTCCCCTGATTGAAAGGGACGCAAGTTCGAATCCCGCTCACACTAAACTGCTCTTTTTCCACATTCACAAAATATTTGTTCTTACAAGAAAGATTCATTTTATAACCTATCAAAATCCAAATCCTAGACAATGCAGATCGATTAAGATTGAACATCGCTGATAAAATAAATTGTAGGTGATACGAAGTTCACCGGATTAGCTAGAAAATAATAAATAACAATTTCAATCGTAGCAGACTAACATAAAGGACTTGCACAAAACAGTCGACGCTACAATACAAATGCTACACTGTCCGTGCAATCTACCTAATTGTCACGAAGTGGTATCGTTCGAATCGATGCAACGCCGGCGCTCCTCTATTACAAATTGACCAACAAATCTAGGTTTCCGGGATGCGTCACTTCACTGCTAAGCTTAGCAATGAGTGGGAAAGTTATTTTCGTAAACAACGATCTCTAATTAATTGTATAAAATTAAATCTATGGCTATACTTTTATAAAACTGTAACAGAGTTGTTATACATTACAGATATTTGATAATAATGATTATTAATTTATATTGATATTTTTATAATATTTTTAAGCTTTTGACATGCTTAGCCACATGAATTTTAGCACTACGAAAATGAGAAAGCGAAAATAACAGTCACGAGCAGGATTTGATCCTGTATCTCCTCGAAAAATGTCATCTAACCTTTCTATCTTGGTACTGTGTTTTAGGAACCAGAGATACATACACTCAAGAAAGTATTGGGAACGGATGATTTGTTTATGGTTCCAAATTCAAATTTTAGTTTTTTTTTGTTGTTGTTAGATTGGCACAACTGTTATCCATTTTGGCGCGGAGTTTGAGTTGCATCTGTTATTTATAATAAATACAGTGCTGTTTTTAGTTATGTCATATCTAGTGTGTATTGCGAATTTCATAATGAACAAAAACATCGAACAAAGAGTTTGTCTGAAATTTTGCATCGCCGATGTAATTTCGTGTTCGGAGTCACTAAAAAGGTTACAGAAGGCTTACGGTGAATCGACTTTATCAAAAATATGTGCTTATGAGTGGTACAAAGCGTTTAAAAGCGGTCGAGATGTGATGGAAGTTTTGCCTCGCTCTGGTAGGCCATCAACGTCTGCAACTGAAGTTAACATTGCAAAAGTGAAGGAAATAGTGACTGAAAATCCTCATTAAACTTTGATAGAGATAGCCACCGAACTTTCTGTGTCTCACGAGTCGATCCGTACCATTTTAAATAATCACTTGGGTATGAAACGTGTTTCCGCTCGACTAGTCCCAAAAGATCTGAATTTTCTCCAAAAACTCAATCGCATGAGAGTCGCTGAGGACATGCTAGAACGAGTCAATTCCGACCCAACATTCATGAAACGCATTGTTACTGGTGACGAGACGTGGGTTTACGAGTTTGACATGCAAACTAGTCAACAAGCTTCGCAGTGGCGACTTCCAACTGAACCGAAACCGAAAAAACCACGCCAAAGTCGATCAAAAGTCAGTCATTTTGACTGTTTTCTTTGACTATCGCGGTGTTGTGCACTCGGAATTCTTGCCAGAAGGTCAAACGGTGAATAAAGAATATTATTTGAGCGTTATGCGGAGTTTAAGAGAGCAAATTCGACGAAAAAGGCCAGATTTGTGGAAAGAAAATTCTTGGATTTTGCACCACGATAATGCGCCTTTGCACAAGGCCATCGTTGTGAACGAATTTTTGTTCAAACACTCAACAAATACCATCGAGCAACCACCATATTCACCAGCTATGGCTCCAGCCGACTTCTTTCTTTTTCCTAAACTCAAATTACCACTTCGTGGCACCCGTTTTCAATCGGTAGAAGACATAAAGGAGAATTCGCTGCGAGAACTGAACTCAATTCCGGAAACAGCGTTTAAAAAATGTTTTGATGATTGGATTATTCGTTGGCGTAAGTATATCGTTTCTGAAGGAGCATACTTTGAAGGGAATAAAATAAATTTGGATGAATAACAAAAAAATTGTGTATTATTGATCTTTTCCCGGTACTTTCTTGACAGGATAGTATATCCAATATACTTGGATAATAATTAACAACAATATAATTGTTGATATAACATGATGAGGTTTGGAATTAGTGCAATACATAAATATCGCCTATCTTTTTGGGCAGATATGCATATTCTTTATTAAATATTGTTACGAGCCCAGCATGAGGCCGGCTGAACCGAGGAAGTACCACCCTCTCACTGAAGATGAGCGTGATGCAATGATTGTGTTTCCTATGGTGAGTGAGAGCGCCGAGGCCTTAAACCACTCTTTCCTTTTTATCCATACTCTCTATCTCCTATGCTTTTCCAAGGAGTTGGCGACGCACGAGTAATGACTCTGTTGTCGCTAGCGTCTATAGGCTACGGTAACCGCTTACCATCAGGTGGGCTGGAGCTTGTTTTACAGCCGCCGGCAACAACTTGTGGTAGAAATGAAGCTATAAAACACTCGGCGCGGCCGTGCTCAATTGCCACTGAAGTACCTAATGTCACGCAGTTCTAGTGGCCCGCCAGTATACGCGGAGAGACGGGACACAGCGAGTTTATTTAGTGGGTGAGGACCTTGCACTACCTTGTTCATTGCCCACGGAGTGTGCGGTTGGGTACATTTTTTCCCACCAAAAAAAGACCATGTTCAGTTATGTGTTATATTAATAAACCGGTTATGCTCTTGATGTTACTGTTCGATATAATGTATTGATATAATACAAACCATATTTAGATTTTGCAATGATACAATCGAGCGCCACACCGTTGGTTGCCAATGTTAATGTATGCAGAGAATGTATGGCATATACATATATGAACGTATAGATATACGGTTTACATACTTATTAAACGAACCCGTTAGGAACTTCGGAGCACACAGAATGTTGATGATTTATAGTAATTCAAAAAACTGTAATGCGTTTAAGCATGTGCCGTTTCTATTTCCCACGGATCTTAGATTCAAATTTTAATTATTTCTGTCTTGAAATAAAATACTGGGAATTAGTTCCAACAAAAAAAAATGTTATAGACTTTTATTGATCCAATTCATAAAATGGCCGCCTTTTGCGTGTTTTTTAAGACAATAATCTCAATTATTCTCAGTAAAAATTATAAGTTCACACACAAGAGAAAATAAAAACAAATTGTAGGTGTAAATTAAGGAAACTATTGTGGGTAATGACAAAGCTGTGATTAAGTGTCTACATCCAACTTGATCTAATTTTGTATTGTTATGCAGTTTAGTTTTCACACGCGATTCCGTGAAACTCGATGCGAAAATTAGTTTTATATGAGTCATAACATGAATACTGAGAAAGTAATGCACTTTAACAATAATAATGTGATGTCTCTATTATAAATAATTGTTGATGAACTTTCTTTCTATTACTAAAGAAATAATATATAAGAATTTAAGTTTATTAGCATATAATATTATATCAATGCGTGTAAAAAAAATTAAAAAGATAGCCTTGCTATATAGATTAGCCATTGAAAAACGATTTTAATAATACCAATATCACTTTATATAACTAAATTGTTTTATCATTTTTTACACGTCAGATCTTAACTTTCACTGTTATATAACAATCTTATGTATTAATTAATTTTACTTAAAAATAAGCAATAAATTGATCCTCGTGGTTCAATAGAATCTAGCTCGCGATATCTCGGTTAAGTAGGCATATCGGTTACCTAACTCCGTGGTTGCATCTGGATTACCTCACTCAGATGCGAAGGTCGTCGTGTGCCATGTTGGTGTTTCAATGCAATTCTATAATAAGCGTGTATTTGTATAATAAAATCATAACTTGATTATTGCACAATTATTTTATTTTTACAACCAGCTGTTTGGCATGATGACTAACAATTGGAAGCAATAAACGACCTCGAAACGGAACAAGGTTTGCAATAAATTTATAAAAATGATAATATGTATTTATTATTCAAAAGTTCAAATGTACTATTTGCACAGCTGTCACTATTCCGTTTACTTACACTTAATGTAACACTTATTGTAGCTGCGTATATCTGATTATCTGGAAAAGCCAATTACCTGAAACAAATAAAACAAACAATTTGTATTATCATCATAATGTCTTCATACTAAATGCATATGAAAGTATTCACTTTTGTTTGTCTGTCTGTCTGTTCCGCCAAATCTTGCTAGGAGTGTTCGTTATATTAAATAACTAATAAAATCACTTGCTATTTATAAATAGTCTATAGCCCCGTTATTTATTTCACCAGGCAAGCGTTATTTTCGATTATTTTTATTATATAAGCGCTACCACAACCGCTATGCCACGACGTCGACGACACACTTTTTTTTTTTTTTTTATTTTTTTTTTATTTTAGGTGGGCAAAAATGTCCTACCGCACACCCCGCTGCCCGGGGAGACGACGGGGTGAATGGGGCTCTCACCCACTAAAAACCCACCGTGCGCCTACACCCGCCCTTGCTACGGCGGATCACGGGTACCGCGTCGTTACGACCGCGATCCGCAGGCGGCAGCCCCTACGGGCACCCTCTCTTGAGCGACGCCTCGCGCACTTGGGCGTCGCACCTTCGCGGTAGGCTTCCGCGGACGGCAGGGTACTCCCCGACCCCACCGTCCGCAGCCTCGGTTAGGGCGGCATAAGGCGCAAGTAAGCGCGCGCACGCCGCCCCTCGCGCCGGCGGCGAATCGGGTCCGCGAAGGAGGATTCCTCACGGGCCCTCTCCGCCACCTCCTTCCGCGAGATGACAGCCTCGCAGAAGGCGGCGACCGCGGTCCAGGCCCTGTCACTGCCAACCATCGCTCGCGCAACGGCCGGCAGCGACAGGTCCACGCCTATGACTGCAACGAGTTCCCGGCGCTGCACATCCCAGGCCGGGCACGACTCGAACGTGTGCTGCGCCGAGTCCTCGTCGCAGTCGCAGTGGTGACAGCCTGGGGTCGTCTCCCTCCTTGCGATCGTGTGCAGGTATTTGCCGAAGCAACCATGCCCCGACAAAACCTGCACCAACCGGAAGGTGAGGATCCCGTGCTGCCGCCCTGCCCATTCTTCCAAGATCGGCCGGAGCGCCCCCACGGTCCAGAGACCGGCTCGGGGCGTCTCCAGCCGAGACTTCCACTTTAGGACGGTGGCGCGGCGGGCATCTTCCCGCCACGATGACATTACGCTCGGCGAGGGGCGGCTGCCCCCCGCCCGCGCCGTCGACGCCCGCCGATAGACGTCGGCGAGCACCTCCGCCTCCAGATCCCACGGGGGGGTTCCGGCCAACGCGCAGGCTGCATCGGTCGAGACCGTGCGGTACCCGCGTATTGCCCTGACCGCTACGACCCTCTGTGGACGCCACAGAAGGGCCCTATTACGAGCGGCCAGGGACTCCGCCCACACGGGCGCGCCGTACAGCGCCATCGACCGTACTACCCCCGCGTAGAGTCGTCGACACGCAAGACTCGGTCCGCCCAAATTCGGCATAAGTCGCCCGAGGGCGGACGCCGTGTTGACGAGCCTTGGCGCAAGACGGCGGAAGTGCTCGTCAAAGTGCCACCGTCCATCCAATACCAGGCCCAGATATTTGATGTGGGCCTGGATTGGCAAGCCCACCCCATTGACCGTTATCGAGGCGCTGGAGGGCGGGCCCCGTCGGCGCCCATGGAACAGTAGGGCCTCCGACTTTTCAAGGGCCACCCTAAGCCCCAGCGCCTCAATCCGCCTGACCACCTCCGCGGTACCTGAGGTGGCCAGCGTTGCCGCCTCCTCGAGGGTCCAGCCCCGGGCTGTGACGAGCGTGTCGTCTGCGTAGCAAATTACGCCCAGCCCGGGGGGGAGCCGGCCACGGAGGACCCAGTCGTAGCCGATGTCCCACAGGAGCGGCCCAAGAACCGAACCCTGCGGGACGCCGCACGACATAGCCCTCTTTACAACGTCCCCTTCCCGGTCCACGAAGAGGACGCTGCGGCCGTCGAGGTAGTCTGCCACCAGCCGCCTTAGGTAGAGGGGCACTCCATGGTACCGGAGTGCCTCCTTGATGCAGCCGAATGGCAGACTATTGAAGGCGTTGGCGATGTCAAGCGACACCGCCAACAGCACATCCCTCGAGGTGACGGCCTCCGCAGCCGCGGCCTTCAGGCGCAGAATGGCGTCGACCGTAGACCGACCCGCCCGAAATCCAAACTGGGCGTCGGACAGGTCGGGGCCGACCGCTCCTAGGTGCCGGACGATGCGGGCAGCGACTACCCGCTCGAGGAGTTTGCCCACCTCGTCCAGCAACACGATGGGCCTGAAGGCCGAGACTGTGTTCGGAGGCCGTCCCGGCTTCGGCAGGAGCACGAGCTTCCCCTCCTTCCAGCAGTCAGGGAACCGTCCGGACACCAGGCAAGCGCCGAACAGTCCCCCGAGGCGGGGCTCGAGATGGTCGAGGACCAGGGCCAGCACTCGGGCGGGAACCCCGTCCGGCCCGGGGGCGGCGCCTCTCCGCATACGCGCTACCGCCGCCCCCATTTCCGTCGTCGTCACGGGCGGTACCTCCACGTCGTCGGCCTCCCGGTCATCATCTGGCGGAGCCATGACCGGGGGCGTGTGCACCGCCCGTGAAGGAAAAAGTCCCTCGACCACCTCAGAGAGGAAGCCCGGCTGGAGGGTCTCCGTAAGGGGGGGGCCCTGGGCGCGGAGCTTGTTAAGCGCCGCGCGGTACGGGCGTCCCCAGGGGTCACGCTCGTGACCCTCCAGCATCTCCTGCCTTTTCGCATCTTTGGCGCGACAGATGGCCAGCTTTAACGCGGCGCGCGCACTGCTGTACGCCGCATACAGCTGGCCCTCCCGCTCTTCGTCGCGGATTCGGCGACGGCGGCTGCGGGTGTAGGACCTCCGGGCACGAATACAGGCCGCACGGAGGTCCGCCAGCTCCGGGGACCACCAGTAGACCCCCTTCCGTCGAGGCGGGCGCCGCACACGGGGCATGGCCGCATCGCAGATCTGCGTAAGCATGCCGCGAATGCGGCCAGCCTCGGCGTCCACGTCTTCCGTCAGGGGGGGAGGCAGCCAGGATTGAAAAATGGCCGCCTCCACTAGCAGGTCCCGGTCGAGCCTACCCACAGCCCATCGCGGAAAAGCGGGAGTTCTGTCCGCCGCGTGACCCCTGCTGGCGCCCTGAAGGTTCCGGGAGACCTCTATCTGAATATATCTGTGGTCAGATAGGGTCTCGACCTCCTCCAGGACTCGCCAGCTCCTTACGCGTGCGGCGACACCAGGGCTAGCGAACGAAAGGTCCACTATCGACCCGCCCCAGGGCCGCACGCACGTTTGGGCGGACCCTCGGTTGAGTAACACGAGGTCCGCCGCTGCCGCCCACTCTTGGACCGCCGCACCTCGGGGGTCCGTCCTGGGGGACCCCCACGCCGTTGATTTGGCGTTGAAGTCCCCCAGCACGAGCACAGGGCTCGGTGCTATACGCCGTATCGAGGTCTCCAGGTTGTGCAGGAAGACCTCGAAAGCCGCCAGACTACGACTAGGGGAGAAGTACACGCCATACAGCGTGACCCCTCCCCATTCGGCCGCCACATATCCCGTGCCCTGGTCTTTGAGTGACAAGGGCGGGGAATGCGGCGCCGCCGAGCCGACGACCGCCACGGAGCCATCCCCGCTACCCGCCCAATTGGGGCGATCCGGGACTATGTAGGGCTCCGCGGCTACGGCAACACCGATCGACCGCTCCGCCATGGATTGCAGGAAGAGGTCCTGCGCCCTGGCGGAATGGCCGAGATTCCCCTGGAGGACGATAGCGTCGTGATCCGTTATTGGACCACGATATCCTCCTCCATGCGCTGCGGCGGTCCAGCCGCGCCGGGTTGGGCAGCCGGGGCCGATTGGCTGCCCACCCCCCTCTTAGGGCCTGACTTGGCCGGAGGCCTGCACCCCACCCGCCCCATACAGTGGTTGGCGGGACGATTGCCCGCCGCGCACGCGGGGCAGTGTGGGGTGGCAGAACAGGCAGCCGCCTGGTGCCCTGCCTGACCGCAGCGGAAACAAAGCCCGCTGCAGTCAAAGCAGTTTGTGCACAGCGGCCGGGTGTGACCGACCGCCATGCACTTGTAACACCTGGCAGGCCGGGGCTCCAGCGCGATTACCCGCGCGGCGCTCCAGCCCACCAGAAGTCTACCGGCAGCGACCAAATCCTTGGCCGCCGCGACAGGGCACGAGACCCAGACGGCACCCACACCACCTGGACCTGGGCGAATGGTGCCCACCCGGACGGCGCTGCTGGGAGACCCGGTTTTCGAGACGATTGCCTCCCGGATCTCTTCCGCCGTCACGGAATCGTCCAGCCCGGAAATGCGCAGTTCGGCGCACTTCACGGGTCTGGCGACCCGGACACCACTCTCCTCTGGGAACAGGCCCAGCAGCCTCGCGGCCATTGCGTCGGCCGTCTTGGCGCCCTCTGGCCCCAGGTACTCGAAAATCCGAGCACCTGTCCGGGCTTGGCGGGAGCGAGCGGAAACGTCCCCGAGATCGGAGACGTTTATCTCCCGCCGGGCACGCTTCAAGACGGCCTCGTAGGTCAGGCCCTTTTCTTTTCCCTCAGGCAGCACGGTGATCACCACCGCAGCTGCCTTCGGGACCTTCAGTTTCCGCGGCTTCCTCTTCCGCGGCTTCGGGGCTTCTCCTCTCGGATTAGTTGGCGCCGCTTCGCGCCCCGAGGCAGCGCCGCGATCCCTGGCCCGGGATCGCCGGGGCCCAACCACCTGCCAGTCCCCGTCTGAGGACGTAGCAGTGGTGGGGGTGGGGGCAGGAGCCCGGAGCGCGACAGCCGTATCCCGCGAGGGTGCGACCGTTCGTCGCGGCGCAGCAGAACGCGTGGGCATAGCGGCGCTTGGCAGAGGCGGGAACTCCTCTCGGGGCTGACCCCTCGGGGCTTGTCCCGCCTTTTCCTTTTTTTTGGGCTTTTTTTGGCCCTTTCCCTGCACAGGGGCCGGCGAAGGTTTTGCCGCTGGCGGTTTGGCCGCCGGTGGTTTAGCCGCCGTCGCGGCAAAAGACACATGTCCTCCCTGGCACGGCAGAGGTGTCGATGCCGAGGACGCTGCAGCCCTTCTTTTATCAGCCGCAAGCGGCGGCCGAAGTCGGGGCTCCGGCGGCAATCTTGCGGCTAGGGCCTCGAATCTCGGGCCAAAGACCGACTCCATGCGGTCGATAACCGCGCGGAGCATTTCGTCCTCCAGCGCAGTTACAGGGTCCGACTGAGCAGCCGACGGAGCCGAGGCGGTCGCCGAGGCAGGGCGGGGTCGCGGCGGCGGCGGCGAGGCGGTCGCGGGGAGACCAGGCTCGACCCGCATTACAGTGTCCGAGGCACTCGGGATGGCCTCAGGGAGCCCAAGTTCGGCTCTCATATTGGCCATCCCTCGGTGCAGCTCCTCGACCGTTGTCTCCAGGCGCTCGTTACGCGCCCCAAGGTCGGCTACCTCCGCCACAAGCCGCTCCACCACGTTAGACAGTTCCGTGGCGGCGATTTTAAGACCTCGGACGAAACTGCTTTTGAGGTTTCTCGAGCCCATGGCCACCGTCGAAATTATGGCCACGCTGTCCGCGGCTCTTTCAGCGAATTTGGCCGCAGTAGGCGGCCCATTCTCGTCTATGGGAAGACGGAGCTTCTCAGAGAGGAGCGCCAAGCGCTCCTCTGCGTGCTGCACCGTCTCCGCTTTTCGTAGGCTTCGCGCCTCGGCCTCTTTTGCTGAGGCGGTACGCGGTATCGGCGTCCCTGGTCGGCTGATGCCTCGACCCCTAGCCGCTGCGGGTATTTTTGGGGGAGGCATCTCTGCCGAGCTCAAATCAGATTCTGAGGCAGCGCCCCCCTGAGACAGGGTGCGCTTGCGCCAGAAACGCGACTCCAACACCACCTCTGCCGGCCGCGCTTGCTGACTCTCGGCAGCCTCAGTCGGGCCACCCTCCTCAGCAGACATCTCAGCAGCTGATGTGCAGGCCGAGCTGCCCGTCATCGAGCCGTCCCTTGAAGACTGGGGGGACGCTCCCTTGGACGTCTTTTTGCCCTTGCGGGACTTTCTGCCGCCGCGCGTTTTACGCGCAGCTGCACTAGTAGGGGCCGCATTTACAGCCGGACCCCTTACGGCTGAGGCGTCAGGTGCATTACCCGACTCCGTCGAACTTGTTTTTAAATTTTTCGAATAATCCATATGATTCCCACGTCGACGACACACTACACTAACAAAACATCACAGTCACATGCACACTTGAACAGTAAGTCACTTCAGTCAGTCATACCGCGAAAGAAAGGGACAGAACGGAATGACCCTGACCCGTTCATATCATTGTCACATGCGAAATTATGCTCTAACTTTACCATTTATGAAATATATTTCTGTCAATTATAAAAAATAACGTGCAAAATAATCTAAGTATCTAAAACATCGTTTCGTTATTTGATTTTATTTCGTATGATTATCCTGAGTTTTTGAGCGATTGCCGCGCGTTATTTGTTTAGATGTACTTATAGTTTTTGATTTTAAATTATTCGTGGTGTTGGTTTGTTGTGTCTGTTTGTTTAGTGTATTATAAAATTGTAAATAAAATTTTGTTGTAGTATAGTGTAAATAATTTTCGGTTAGATAATATCTTTAAAAGTCTACTTAAATTTAAACAAAAATGTCATTGGGTCAGTAGTTATGGACATTTTAGTGTATAAAGTGTATTAGTAAGGATTGACCCAATTCTGAAGTCCAGGCAGACGAAGCCGTGGGCAGAATCTAAATACATATATCTAAGATCACAATTTCAATTCACTTAGTAGGCAGTAATCTATTGTTAAGATTGTTAACTGCTCAACGCGCGTACATAGCTATATGCACATAATAATATATATGTAACCTCAAATAGCGCACGATGTGCTATACGACGATAATCAAAAGATATCGTTTAATATATTAAAGCGTAAAAAATAATAGGCGTTTTAAAAATAGCACATCGTTATTTAACGTTCTTAATAAATAGCCGTTGCGAACACTCCTAAATCTTGCACGTACTTTCTTTGGCAGACAGCTGATGTTATTAGGAGTTATTTAGACTACTTAAGACTTACTTCTTGTGGAGAAATAATCCGGGTTCCATGCAGAAAAAACTAAATTCTTCGCGGACGAAGTAGCGGGTAGCAGCTAGTTATATACAGGGTCTGTCGTAAATAATGGATAACCCATTAATCGGAGATAGCCCTGATTTTAGGCTACAAGAAAATCGACTTTTTATTTTAGAATTGCCATTGGTGTCGTGTTTGTTCATTTTTATGTTGTATCCCTTGAGGGGTTTTTGTTGTCGTGTTTGTCCATTTGTATATTACTATGTTGTATCCTTTTGAATTTGGAATACCTAGTGTTTTGATTGAAAATTGTAAAATAATTTTCTAGTACTTTCTAGTCGCATGCAATTTCTAACTATGAAAATAAAACAGTCCTGTGGCGCAGATAAACGTTAAATTGATAACAATTTAGCTATAAAATAGCGAACTATTATTGAATAAATCATATTAAGAGCCTAAATCATCGTGATTTGACACATTACTTGAAACCAAAATGTTGACCTTGCTAAGTTATTTCGCTTGTGTAACTAATATTTCTTATAAAGTACGCATGTATAATACCTTTTTAGAATCTACATAAACTAAGCATGTTTTTAAAATAATGGCCAGCTATAATATAGTACTTTTTTTTTCACAGTTAATGTTAAAATTTTTATACTACAGAAAAAAATACTTAAAAAGTGCTTAAAATGTAAAATTTTACAGTATTTTACATTAATAATGTCCAATATAATAATCTAATATAATAAAATAAGTATCCAGGAGTCAGATACAAAAAAAAGTACATTAAAATAAGTCATTTTGTTGAAATGGTGACCGAAGGAATGAGCAATGAAGGAAAATTAAAAAAAAATACAAAATTGTCTACCGTTTTCACACCAATGGCAATCCTAAAATAAAAAGTCGATTTATACTTATAGCCTGATATCAGGGTTATCGCCGTGGTTATCCATTATTTACGACAGACCCTGTACCTATATATAATTATTCTGCACGTTTGCATGTAACCAAACTACGAAACGGCTGGACCGATATTGATACATATTATATTGTGTGTGTTTGAGAGGGGCTCCCTAAACGCTTTAAATTCACAATTTAAACTGGTAACGGTCAGATTGCACGCTGATCTATGAGAAGGTGGTAAGTCCCCGATCGAGCGGGCCCATGCTTGCTGGGATAAGCGAGGCTCTAGCATTAAAAAGCACTAAAAATAATAGTAAATATAAGGAAATTATTTATTACCCATTTTGAAATTCGAATTCATACCAACTATAGCTATATCTATCCTATTCTAAAACTAAAACATTAAAAATAATTGAAAAATAATTAAAATATTATTTTTGTTTATCGGCGCAGCAACACAATCGACTTTGTAGAACCTTTTTTGTGGACAGCTCATTATTAGACTTAAGAACTGGTATACATTTTATCTAGCTGCTATATCGGAAACCTGAGATATAAGGGTATAACAAAAAAAAAAATACCTTTTTTTAAAAACTAGTTAGATAACAAAATTATCGCATTAAATTTCACGCAAAAATAAATAACTCCCATTGCAAAACTACTATAAAACTTTACATAATAAATATGACGATTGTCTATAACTTCCTTCGGGCAATATGGCGCGCTTCCGGTACTTTCTAACAAACGTACACACATAATAGTACTCATTTATCATTATCTTTTATCTCACAACATCGTAACAATATAATATGTAATTATAACCGACATTGTTAGATTAAATATCAAATAAGCGATATGTCAATGGACTAATATACAAATATAGGTACTGCCACGGTGGTGTAGCGGTAGTGTATGCGACTGCTAATCATGAGGTCTCGGGTACGATCCCCGGGTCGGGCAACGTTATTGAGCTTTTTCCTAAAAAGAAAAATTCTCAGTAGCAGCCCGGAATTTGGAAATGTGCCCGGTAGACGTCAATAGGCTCGCCCCCTATTACGTGGGACTTAAACATAGCTGGCGAGTCGTGGGTATGTAATACACCTCTGCCTACCCCTTCGGGGAATACAGGCGTGATGCTTTGTGTGTTAGGTACATAATTTTAAAGTTTGGTTAGTAAAATAAGAATACTAATATAAAAGGTTTCTGCCAATTTATTTAGCCACTAGGTACTGTCCAACTGAAAAGCATGGGTCTCCTCTCAGTGAGGGATTAAGGCTGTATTTCACCAGGTTGAAACTAAACTCTCGAGAATATCTTAGAGGCATGCCGGTTTACTCGGGATATTTTATTTCCCAAGCAGTGATTTTGTTAACAAAAACCATTATATATACATACCATTGTTTAAAAAAAAAAAGAATTATGTTAGGTGTGCCATGCGTGCGGAATTCGCACTAGGGATCTTACACTCCTTGCAGTCCTTGGTTTAACAACTAGACTATCACTACGTATTCTACAGAAAAGCGTAAATTAGTTTTTTGTCGTAAAATAAAACTAACTTATTAAGTGCCAAATTATTAAGCATAATATATAAATATTTGATGCACCTTTGAACTACATAATATAACGCTATCCAATCCACCATTAAAAGTTACAGGACACAATCATGTTCAAAAGTGAATTGACTTTTGCCATCATTGCGCTAACTAAATGTTTGCATTAAACCAGTTTTGAATTTGTCACAACCTGTCTTAGTCATATTTTGACGGAAAAGATACGTATGTGTAACATGACACATCATAATTGCTGCCTTTCGTTTATTTTACTTCCGATCAAGCATACTCGTACCCTGGTGAAAGGTCGGCGTTTTATTTTTTTGTGTAAAATAGCTAGTTAGTACATTGAGATCGAAACTAATCTACAATAATAAGGCCATATTTCCACCAAAGCCATCTCGTGGAGGAAAGCCGGTGATATCAACTATAAACATGATTCCTGTAGCTACAAGTATGAAAAGACTCAAAGTGCTCGTATGTATATTACGCTTTGACGCCATAACTACTCAACTAATTACTATGAAATTTGGCATACAGATAGTTCAGACCCCAGAAAAGGACTAGTACTAGGATAGGATTTTTTTTGCATAGAGATCATCAAAGAAATAAATCTTAGTTACTTTCACGGTAGGCGGCGGCTTGGCTGTACCCCTGGTGTTGCCATAGTCCATGAGCGGCGGTTACCAGACTATGGCTTTGGATATTTAAGTAAATACCATCAGGTGGGTCGTTTGCTCGTCTGCCACCGTTGGCGATAAAAAAAACTCAATAACTGGATGTGTCACTTATTTTCATGTTTTTGTAATAAAATTATACGTCATTTTATGTGTCCTAAACACGCCTCAAGCGTTGGAATATCGAAATATACAGTATTTTTTTACTAAACTATTATTTCTACAGAAAGTTCAATGTCAATATTTGATATGGCAAGACTCGGCTTGAGATTATAAGCGGGAGTGCATTCCTCATACATACAACGTACACGTTGCTGATGAATTCTATTCATATATTCTATTAAAACATAAGCGTACATAGAATGGTTTTAATGGAAGGTTTTTACAACAGCGAACTGACTCATCCTTCCATGATAAGAATAAATTAAGGTCTTAAAATAGTCGTATTGCAGTGGATAAGCAAGACTCCTTGTCTGCGTTAATTATATATTATGATTGTATGTAGAATATGCGTTTTTACTTTTAATTAACAAAGTATTTTATAACTAAACCTTACGATACCTTAATTTTGATGTTGTAAAGGAAATATGTAGATCTTTTTAAAATACAAATTTATATTGTAACTGCCATTGCCTGCTGCTCCACCGCAGAGAACTATTATTTAGGTTTTATCTTAGGTTTCCGATAGAGTTGCGGGATAAAGAGTATACCAGTTTTTAAGTCTTAATCAAGAGCTATCAAACAAAAAAGTTTTATCAAAATCCATTCGGAAGTTTTTCGTGGTGTGATAAACGAACAGATAAACAACGAAAATTCTAAAAAATGTTTTTTTTAAGTTCAGATATGCCTAATTGGCCTCATATAGTATTTTTCTCAAATATCTTAAATGCACTGACAGCTCTGTTACATCTTTATAATAGCAGAGCTACAGATAATATGTAGTCTAGTAGAATTGTCTGATTGTAGGAAAAACTGAAGGAAATTGTTTGTGTCGACATTATAAAAATAAAAACGCACGCTACTCCAAATATTTGTTATAATATGTTATGTCTAGCAAAGGCCTTTAAACATAAGTACAGTACTTAGGTACATAACTTATGATAAAAAAAATGCAATTTACCTTTACAAAATTCGTAGTAATTATATATTTTGTATAAGAACGTCTGATATTTATAGAAATATTATATCCTTACCTAATATTATAAATGCGAAATTGCGTTTGTTTGTTTATTTGTTTGTTACGCTTTCACGCGTTAACTACTCGACCTATCATCAAGTAAATTACATTTATAATATGTTCAGAAACCAGAAAAGGAGGCATTATCCCAAAAAATGGATGGTTTCTGTGGAATACCAATTTTTGCATAAAGATCATTAATGTGCCGATGTATTTATATTCTGAATACGATGTGGACGGAGCCGCGAGCAGAATCTAGTAAAAAAAATACTTTTACTGAATACTTGAAAGTTTCTCTTCATGACGTTTTGAATACTAACATCATTCATGGTCACGAAATTACGGTAGCCTAGGTAACCTAGTAGAAAATAAGTATACATATATTTTGGTTCACAAGTCTTCTCAATAAAAGTATTATACGCTGTATAAAACACTTGTTTAGAACAAACCTGCGCGTAAAGTGCAATCAATGTTCGCGCATGTGTGTCGAATGCGTCGACGTCAGAACAGATGTTGCTACGTTCAACTGTATTTTTACTTTCTGAACTGCAAAATAGCCGTAGTAGTACTACGTTATGTTTCAGGGTCATAACACATTAATTCTGTTTTATATTAATGAGTAATGTTTTTATTATATTGTTTGCACGAGTATCAAAACTACACATTAGTTTAAGACATTTTAATGGCATCTGTTTTGCAATTATGATTTACGAATTATGATTGTTTGTAGCCAATGATCAAAAATATTCAGTTGTGTGTCCACGAATACCAGACCTACAATAAGTAAGGTAGGTGCTGTTATAAGTTGTAGATGTCTGTGGCAAAACGTAAATATGTATGTTTCTTTGTATTGCTAAACAACCTAGGTATAATTAAGAACAAGGAATACTATTTTAAAAGAAAATCCTAAACATAAAAGTACTTACTTCCAGTAAAAGTAATCCATCCATACATCCATCAGCCTTTTAACGTCCACTGCTGGACATAAGCCTCCCGAAGAGAACGCCACAACGAGCGGTCCCGTCGTGGGGGATAATGCCGTAATCGCCACGCTTGGCAGGCGGGTTGGCGATCGCAGTGGATGTTGTTAATACTCGAGGGAGTGCTTCTGCCCACTCCCCCGATATTCACTCAGTCGGCTTACGACTCCCTTGGGTAGAGGGGGGAGTGGGACAATTCTAAAGCCGGCCCCACACGGCCAATGTTCATATATATGTACTCTTTATTTGTAATACAACTTTAAAGTCAAGGAGCTATGAACATGTCGAACGGCACGCTGCATCGTGTCTCTAAGGCTCTTAGAGTGGCGAATCTGTTATATTTCCGTACAAGGTCACGCGTCCGCAATCACATTAATTACAGCGCAAAACCGGCGGACTCTTGTGTTTAAATTATGTAGGTTTTAATATTAAATGTATGATAGTAGCGACGGGAACTCTTGATTATTCGTCTTGTCGTGATAGATTGTTCATTATTCGTCTAGTAATGAAAAATTGTTAGAATTTTTAAGCATTTTGATCTATATTTTAGCACTTGACATGCTCCGCTACTTTTAAAGTACAAATCATAATTTGTGAATAAGGAAAGAGAGTATTTTAGTACAGGCGGGAATCGAACCTGCGTCCCTTCCTATCCGGGGAAGTGCTCTAATCCACTGAGCTACAGTACTATCTTTTAGACATACCCAAACTCCTTATCACATTTGTCTTAACGACCAACGCCCTCTATCGGAACGCATTTACATGCATCCAATGCTTTGCCATGTATGCATTGTTAGAATAATAATATCGCTTTTGGTAATCTACGTTATGATACTATATTACGTGCCTAGCTGATGCGACAGACGTCCTGTACCTATGGTATATTCAATTACTTGCGGACTGTCAAACAGCGAAGATAAAATTAGTCGTTAAGTTTTCTGAAATTTTCCAATTTTCTGTGAAATTGTCTACATTATTCTTTCCGTAAGAACTTTCTACAGAGTATTAGAAAACTTAAAAAAAAAGATGATAATTATATAGATAAATTATCTAAATATATGGTTTATAATATTTCAAACCATTTTATTTATAATATTTCAAACCGTATTATAAACTAGACATTATTGAGTGTGTCATAATCAAATCGCTTCAGGAGCAAGTATGCCATGCATTATTTACCACCTATGTATGACATTAAGTTGCAATTTTAATCAAATTTCAATGTCAATACATCGAATCTTGCATACGAATAAGTCCCCGAAACTCTTCACCACTGCATTGAAAGATGTCTTCAAACTGCATTGGAAGATGTCTTCAAGCTCTTGGACTGGACCGGATTCGGCATCATCGTCAATGGCGAATACATCACTCACCTTCGATATGCCGACGACATCGTAGTCATGGCAGAATCGCTGGAGGACCTTGGCACCATGCTCAATGATCTCAGCAGGGTTTCCCGACTAGTGGGTCTCAAAATGAACATGGACAAGACGAGTCATGTCTAATGTCCATGTCATTTCGGCACCAGTCCTAGTCGGGAGTGCGGTTCTCGAAGTTGTCGGCCACTATCTACCTGGGACAAACAGTCCAGTTAGGTAGGTACAACTTCGAGAAAGAGGGACGAATCCAACTCGGCTGGGCAGCATTCGGGAAGCTAATGAAGATCTGCTCGTCCAATATTCCGCAGTGTATGAAAACGATCGGTCTACAACCAGTGTGTGTTACCAGTGATGACATATGGAGCAGAGACGTGGTCTCGAATGTTGGCCTCGTATCAAGGCTCAAAGTCGTATCAAAGCTCAGCGGGCCATGGAGCGGGTTATCCTTGGTATCTCCCTGTGTGATCCGTGTCTATTGAATCCGTGATACGGAGATCCGTAGGAGAACGGAAGTGACCGACGCCCGCCGGGTTGGCATGCTGAAGTGGCAATGGGCAGGCCACATCGCTCAACGAACCGACAACCGTTGGGGAAGAAAGGTTCTCGATTGGTGGCGACCACGTATCGCACGGCGCAGCGTAGGACGGCCCCCCACCAGATGGACCAACGATCTGGTCAATGTCGCAGGGAGCCGTTGGATGCAGTCGACGCAGGACCGCTCGTTGTGGCGTTCTCTTGGGGAGACCTATGTCCAGCAGTGGACGTTGAAAGGCTGATAGATGGATGGATACGAATAAGTGCCGATAGCCAAATCAATAACCACAACACTAACCTGTTGGAATCTCCCGTCAATAACGATTTACATAATTATATTGGACAACTTACGAGTGAAAACAACACCTATACATGAAGCTGATGTGTGATTCAAGACTTCATTGATCTTGTGGTGTGAAATTGCAATGAAATTGTCAATCACTGGCATTTTTGAAGCACTTATGGATTTGACGTCACACTGAGAGATCTAGTTATAACTACTAACGAGTTTCGATAGAACACTAGTACAACAGTTTTACATTGATTTACAACCTTACACTCAAGTTAACGAATATCGAGTATTATCACGCAACGGCCTGTTTCGATGAACAATGTAATATGAAAAACGACATATGAGATTGTTGCATGTTGTGTGAAATAGATTAGCAGTACAATTGCTTAGGTTTAAAAACTTTAGAATAAAGTATCAAGATGCGCTTGTTATGAATCTTTGTGCGGGTGCAATTTTTCGAATAAAACATCATCATATTCCGCGTGACTGGCCAAGAAAAATCCAGGTGTGTTTTGATTGTAACGGGAGAGCCATTTATTATTTAATTTCATATCTGGTTAAACGAAATAGTAAGTAGCGGCTTGACAGTACTTCGAATATAGTTGAGTTCATAAGCGACGGTAACCACTTACCATGGGCCGTGGCTTGTCTGTCACCATAAGCAACAAAAATATATGCTTTTAGTTTTCTAATCGTATTATAAAAAGAACTTGAAAGAAAAATACGAATGCTTAAATCAATTATTAAATATCTTCTCTCTCTGGACTGAGAATGAGACTAATAGTAAAGAGGCTGAGTGCCATTTAAAACTTATTTTTAATACAATAATATAAAAAGGGACTGTGTATCTCACACTAAGCCTTAGCACGCACCGTGAATTTTATTCGCGCGATTTTTTTGTAGTGGTTTTTAATTCGCGTTCTGGAACATAATTTAAGCGATTTTTTTCCGCAAGTGCGTGCAGCTTCATACAATTTCCTATGTCAAATATAAAATTCGCAATAATAATAATAAAATTCGCAGTGCGTTTTAAGCCTAAGAACGGACAAACAAAGTCATGCCTACTAAACCAATACAATTTTACGACTAGTCGATATTAGCTGTATGATGGTATAGCACATATTCATTAACTCAATTCAAACATCCTGCCATAAATATCCTCTCATCAAGAGTAAAAGTTCGCTCCGACATGAATAGAAACTTATGACAAGTGATTTATTATCTACAATCGATGTTTGATTAATCGCTTTCTCATGAACTCATTCGATATATAAAATTAGATGCGTAACGTTCGCAAGGGGTCAAACAGGTGATTGGCACATCCTTTTTCTAATATTTGTTTTGCTTATAATTGATTGAAATGATCTAT
This sequence comes from Leucoma salicis, assembly GCA_948253155.1. Lineage (NCBI taxonomy): Eukaryota > Metazoa > Arthropoda > Insecta > Lepidoptera > Erebidae > Leucoma > Leucoma salicis. The sequence continues at coordinate 7,423,490 of OX411825.1, forward strand.
ACGGTCTCTTACATCAAAGTAGTATTTGCTTTCATGTTGATAAATAAAATCATGAAAGCATCTGCTGGTTTTATATATTTTTGCAACTCAAAATCTTCTTGCGCTGCAGTGCTTCTTTGTCTTGTTACGGTACTGTCTAACTGGTAATACTGTTTGTAAAAGTCTGTGAAATATATTATCTTTTTAAACAAGTTTAAATTACAAACGTTATCGCTAATCGAAATGTGCGTTTTTTCGTACGCTAAAACTAAATTATTTAATGTGAAACGGAAGCATGGAGAAGTGTTACGAATGCAACACATTTCAAAAGCATATCACGATCTTATTTTGCTACTAAATAATAAAAAACACAATTTATTTCCTAGTTTTTGTAGCGGGTGTGTCTTATCTAGACATGACCAGTTACTGATCATATATTATTTCTATAGCCTGTTTTCCTGTCGGTCCGCGAGATTTACCCCTCATTTTAAAGCTTATCATGTCAGAATTATATGCGTTTATGCATGACAAAAATAGACCCGGAGGTCTAAAAATACACCTACCGTTTCTCTTATATTTGAGATTTAAAATCATCTAAGATGTCCTTTCATGAATGCGGAATTTCGCACTGGTCTACTATTACTTCTTAGAATGAGATCGATATAGCGCCCTGACCTGCAATTCAGAAGTGAATTACTGGTGAAAATCATAAGCTATGACTGTTCGAGCGTTCTCTATCTGCTCACTTATTTGCTGATTCCTCTAATCTCAAGGCACCTAGCATGATGATTACATAGCCTCAGCCTTGTATAAATACGTGTAATAAATATCAGTCGGATGACAGCAGACCGAACATTGATAAAACTTTCCTTTTTCATAGATCTTGATTAGGTACACCTCGAAACTGATTTACCTACATATTATCCCGCTTATATATCGGAAACTTGAGATATAGCATCAAAACTAGCTTTTGGCTGGAGCGGAGCCGCAGGCAAATGCTGGTCCCAATATAACCTTAATAATACATTATTATATAGAACCTTTTACAGAATTTAATAGAATGAACATAGTTTGGTTCAACATCAAGATAATAATCATTAAAATATTTCAATGTATGATTTTCTCATCAGTGTCATGATGAGTGAATAATCAATCCGCTTGGCGTAGTATTACTTCCTCTATTAAAGCATTTAATTATTGCAGCACCCGTGGGCTGTCGGTACCCAAATAAAGCTTCGAAATTAGTTAATGGCTTTAGGTGATGACGGAATGCATAATACTTTTGTTGGTGGAACAAGCAGGTATGGGGAAAATGATCACTGTTGTTGCACTAGGAAAATAAAACAAGATCATATTTGAATATATAACCAGACTTCCACGGAAAAAAGGTTACGAGTAGCAATATCCACCAGAAGCGTAATTACCTATATTCTTTGTGTGAATTTTAAGATTGTATATGTATACATACGAGATACCCATTCTTCCTCGGAAAACAGACTAGTAATACTTCTTGTTTGTGTTAAGGCGGGAAAAAATGTTTTTAACCGCACACCCCGTCGTTCGGGATAACGAACAGGGAAGTGCCCACTAAATAAACCCGCCGTGTGCCGTCTCTCCGCCTGTATTGGCAGACCACTGGAATCGGTTTTTATATTCTATACTATTATAAAGCTGTAACAGAGCTACGTCAGTACATTTAAGATATTTGGGAATAAAATGTATTATACTATTTAGGAGTCTCCGAACACAAAACATTTTTTTAGCATTTTTGTCTTTTTGTTTGTTTGTTTGGGATTGACGCAAAAATACTGAACAGGGTAACACCTTAGACCACGAAATAAAATGGTGACCTGCTCACCATTTCTGTCTGACAATATTCTTAGTATTCATGAGTTTATCGGCGGCGGTTACCATTTACCATCTGGTGGACTGTAGCTTGTCTGCCACCATAGGCAATAAAATCAAGAGGATGTTGTAGGCAAGTAAGGGTTTTATTTAAATTTTAAATGACTTAAAAAATATATGACTACTGTTTGTTTGTAAAGCCCCTCGCGAAAAGCGGCAGTAATTTCTAAAATGCTACAAAAACGATATACTTGTACTAACAAATAAAATTCTACCGTATAAGCACAGTACAACAGTTATTATCAACAAATAATATTAAAGCAATAACCCAGTAGTGCCACTTTAGAAACCTCATAACCGTTAAACAAAACCGTAGTGTCCGATAAACTACGATTTTATCTACCTATGTCTATTATTAGTCAAATAAACTAAATCTCAACGACGACAGATTCAATTGGCAAAACCACGCAATAATGCCCGGGGTGCACTAAGCGAAAGTACAATTATCACTTGCGCTAATACAACTTATGTAGGAATTGACTATGTGTCCTCCGGCCTTATTGCCATTTGCAAGTACCTAATCAAATGAATTTTCACTTGACACGTTTTCCGTGGATCGTTAACTATATGATTACTAAGGACTAGATTAATTTAAATGTTACGTTAACAGTAAGATATAGAGTGAATGTATTTGTGTTTATGATGTAACCTTTGCCCGCGACTCCGCCGCAGGCAAAAGCTATAATTTAGATAAAATGAATTTGGATAAAATGTATAATAGTTTTTAAGTCTAATAAAGGGCTATCAAATGAATAAAGTTGCATCAAAATCCATTCAGTAGTCGTTGTGTGATGCACGAACGAACAAACAGACAAAATAAAATGTTTTGTGTTCAATTGTCACGATGGCTGAATTGGCACAGCATCTGGACGGTATCCAGGAGAAGCAGGTTCAAATCCTGCTCGTGACTGTTATTTTAGATTTCACATTTTCACACTTTGTGTTGATTTATAAAGCTAAGCATGTCAAATGCTAAAAATATATATAAAAATATCTAAATGTTATAAATGTACAGATAGCTCTGTTAGAGCTTTATAATAGTGTAGATAAATAGATTAAATACAAATGTAAGTACCTACATGTCTGCGATTAGTTAATTAGTTTTAGCTGCTAATCTGTAGTACTCGTATTGCCCATCTAGACTATGTCAGGAACTACTAGCTTTTGGCCTTCCACCTATGACTTAATAAATATTATTCTGCGTAGACTTCAAAATTCAAACTCGTTATTAAGTGCCAGGCGTATAACATAGGAACTTCTTATCAAATAATGTTTAAAGTTTTCATAATTATCTGTAAATCAAATCCGTTTAGTCTGTCTATAAACCAAAAGTAGCTAATAAAGGGTACTATTTACATTACCGGGATCAAAATCGGGAGTGTCATCTATCTACCTAACAAATTTCATGCAAATATCGGTGGCAGACCACCTTCCGCGATAGGGGATCATCGACAATTTGATTAACACCTCTTTGCTGTGACTCAAGTGGATCAATCTAGTACGTGGGCGCACCTGCCCAGATTGTGAGCATTGCTCGACGTGGGGGCAACCTGTGCTTTCTATAGCACAAATCGTTTCTTCGGTGTGAAGAATCGCCAAATATTATGTTTTTATGGAGGAGAACCATTCAACAGCCAGCAGGTTGTGTCGAGTTATAAGTAGAAAGACTTATTTTCAGACTGATAAACTATTTTAAAACTTTAAACGACACAGCGCAATCTCACGAAGCGGACATATCTCAAGAACACAGTCTCAAACTTCAACCTGTCGTACAAATATTATTGCCGTAGCTGACCCTGCTATCGTAAGTACTATCAACCAGGTAAAGTTCACTAAGTTCCCGTCCGCGCCGCTATTTGCGAAATACAGATATAGGCGTGGCGATAATAACCACAGCGATACTTAATTATGAAATACATCTATATACTTTATAAAGCTGTAACAGAGCTGTGTCTGTACATTTAAGATATTTGAGAAAAAATGACTGTAATAGGCTATATAGGCGTGTCTGAGCACAAAACTATTTTTTTTTAGATTTTTTGTCTGTTTGTTCGTTCGCGCATCACGCAAAAACTACTGGACGGATTTTGATGCAACTTTTTTTTTTGGTAGCTCTTGATTAGACTTAAAACTGGTATATATTTTATCCCACTACTAAATCGGGAACCTGAGATATAACCTAAAAACTAGCTTTTGGCTGCGGCAAAGCCTCGGGCAAAGGTTAGTCATACATATAAATATATACTTATATTGAAAATCATATTACTATAGTATATATGTGTAAGGTTGTGGCACTAACTCTATTAAGGATATCTATATCCAGCAGTAGACGATGGAAGACTGATAGATCGATTGATGGTGTAAAATAAATATGTAGTTGCATATTATCTTACAATTTAGTGGTGCACAGCGGCATATCAAAGGGTATTTTCAAAGTACACAAGCTTCCGATTGAATATTATATAACCTCAGTATCTGTAACAAAAATAGCGGCATGCCAATAGCATACCAATCTACACATGACGTAATATTGAATGAAAAACTGAAAATATGCTAAAAGAAACGAGATTTCATAAGGATATTACTATTATGTAACTAAGGAACGAATTATTTTCTCACAGTTTATTTAACAAGGTTTTGTGTAAGTTAAATTTAATACAATTCAATATACTATTGGTACGACAGCCTACACAATTCAGAAGCAACACACGTGCAACAACGATGCCACAGATCAATGAATACCGTAGCGGATACCAGAGGCACCATTCCCGCGTCGCTAACTGCAAGGAAAGGGATAGGAGTTGGAGACGGAGGATAACAAGGAGACGGATTAGGCCTCCGGCGCTCTCACTCACTATACGAAATACAGCTGTAATAGTATCTATCGTTGTTTCACGCCTATCTCCTGATGCCGCCCTAGCCGAGGCTGCAGACGGTGGGGTCGGGGAGTACCCTGCCGTCCGCGGAAGCCTACCGCGAAGGTGCGACGCCCAAGTGCGCGAGGCGTCGCTCAAGAGAGGGTGCCCGAAGGGGCTGCCGCCTGCGGATCGCGGTCGTAACGACCCGTGATCCGCCGTAGCAAGGGCGGGTGGAGGAGGCGCACGGTGGGTTTTTAGTGGGTGAGAGCCCCACACTACCCCGTTGTCTCCTCGGGCAGCGGGGTGTGCGGTAGGACATTTTTGCCCACCTAAAATAAAAATAAAAAAGGGTGGTACTTCCTCGGTCGAGTCGGCCCATTCCGCTAGGACAAGCAAGCCATAGATGATATAAAATATAATATAAGTATCTACCTGTATTATAGTTGCATTTGGCTTGTCAACTATCTGCTGAATTAGTTTAAAATGCGACACGCTTATTTAAATCTTTCTTTTACAGATTGTTCTCTACAAGTACTCGTAGAAGGATAGGGTTAAGAGGCAAATCGATATTAGTTGGATAGCTATAGGTAAATCGGATAGCATAGCGCAAGGTTTTGAATGAATGATGAATCGGATAGCATAGCGCAAGGTTTTGAATGAATGATGATTTATGTCATGTTTAGCAAATATAAATTTAAATAGGTAGGTATAGGTATGACTATTTTAGGAACAGCAAACATAAAGTTTTAATATAATTTAACTTTCTAGCAACTTCTATGTTAATCTGAGCTTTAAGTAATCCCAAAATCGCAAGCAATATCAGAATAATAATTATATTCTGTATTTTATACAATCGATTGCATTTGTATAAGTAGTTAAATTATGCATTAACTTGAAACCCATTCCTATAATAAGAATCGAACTTATTTGACTTTCTGACACATTTGGAATTTTTATTTTTATTTCCATATTTCGGTTTTCTACAAACCTAGTGGTTATCTGAAACTATCTTACAAATTTATCCGATGTTCGATGTTCAAAGAGGCTGCAAACATAATCGCCAAGCATAATATACAACAGTATTGCCAAATAGAAAATAATTATACCCTTACGTTATCATAATACCGAGAGGTGGTAAATTCGAAGCAAAATTGAGAAGCATACTCAATATTGTGCTTAGAAAGCCATTAAGTAGATAATAAAATTCACATACATATAAGATATTTCAAAAAAAATTACTGTATTAGGCTATATAGGCGAGTCTAAGCACAAAACATTTTTTTTTTTAGATTTTTGTCTGTGTTTCTTCGCGCTGAAAAGTGCTGAACGGATTTTGATGCAACTTTTTTATTTGATAGCTCTTGATTAGACTTAAACACTGGTATACATTTTATCCCGCTACTATATCGGGAACCTGAGACAGCCTAAAAACTAGTGCTAGTAATGCGGCGGAGCCGCGGGCAAAGGCTAGTGTGTAAATAAGACGGTTATGTACTTATGTGTCAAATGATAAGTCATCATAGAATGGTTAAGTATCCTCAGATTAATACCGCGCGCGGAACTATTATTTCTGTTGGTCAACATATGTATGTAAGTAGCGTGGGTTAAATCTGAGGCCGTAAATTGAATGTTTGCCCCACTATCGTTTCGGCGGAAGTTCTCTTCTCAAATGACACATAATTTACCGATCAATGAATGCGACTTCCTCATTATCTTACCTGATGTTAAGCAATGATACAATCACATATTTTTTTTATACAACGTACGTTATAATACAGGCCATTACGATTTGATTACCCGTCTTTAAGATATCGAATTGTAACACCGGTTTATGTAAACTAAAGCATCTGTAATACTTTCACTGATGCAAAATTTTACAGCTCTCTACAAGATATTAAGTTTTATTTAACCCTAAAACCCGACTACGCATTCACATATACGAGTATATGTATATACACGAAATATGCTAATTAAGGCCTTTCATTTGATACTCAATACACAGTGCACCATTCAAAAAATCATTTTTTAATCATATATTTGTTCTATAGAAGCCGCTATTATTTAGTGTGACATCATATAACATAACTAGCCGACTATCAAAACGGTTTATTTATGTAGTTGTGATGATAAGCAGCTAAAAAGTTATTACGGCAAAGAAATACAAATTATAGATCAAAATTACAACCCTATTTTGGCTTCGCCGTAGTCGGGTAAAAGCAAGCTAACAATATGATACATAATATTATTATATACTAGCCTTTGCCAGCGGCTTCGCCGCAGCCAAAAGCTAGATTTTCAGTTATATCTCAGGTTCCCGATTTAACAGCGGGATAAAATGTATACCAGTTTTTAAGTCTAATCAAGGCCTTTCAAATAAAAAAAGTTGCATCAAAATCCGTCCAGTAGTTTTCTTTTTAAATAACTTCTAAAAGATCATAATTTTCTAGTTTTTCGGTTATACTCGTATCTCAGGTTTCCGATTTATATCTTATTATTAGCGGGATAAAATGCATACCAGTTTTTAAGTCTAGTCAAGTTTTTGCGTGATGCGCGAACAAACAAACAAACTAACAGGTAAACAGACAAACAGACAAAAATTCTAAAAAAAATCGTTTAGTGTTTAGACACGCCTATATAGTCTATTAGTCATTTTTTTCTCAAATATCTTAAATGTACAGACACAGCACTGTTACTTAGTTACTTAGTACTTCGTTTTATAATAATATAGATGTACAAGTACTTTCAAACTGCAATAAATTATTTCTGATTAAAAATATAGAGTAGAGCCATTATCAATTATTAATTTTGTTATTTTAATGTTTGTTGTTCTTTAGAAAAATAAAAGGAAGTGATAATTACTGTAAGGGATGTGCGTTCATCACTCGGATTTTTTGAGTCGGAAATCTTGTCCAAACAAACCTGCTTTAACGGTCACTAATTATCTCATTTAAATCCATCAGCACCAAATTGCGTCGTGGTCAGAACTTTGTTTCCTAATGTGTTTCATTTTTATGTAGTTAAGTAATTTGGGATGCGCAGGCTAATTTCGCACATATATTACGTTTTCCAACTAAATAGTTGGAAAACATTTTTAAGTAAAGTTAAAACACATGAAATTACCAGAAAAGCACTTTACATTCTAGTTGTTATTGAGCTCAAAATCCATGAAATACACTACACTGTACTAAGGTAAAAACTTAATCAGTACATACGTATAAGATCATTCTAAGCTGCATTCACGGTTAAGACGCGAGGCTAAATATAAACGCAATGCTCCTTTAAAAGCTTCAGCTGTGTGCACTTATCTAAAATGGAATGCTGTCTACTTGAACAAATAAACACGTAATATCGATTAAAAACAATTCAAATTGGTCAAATACTTCGTTTATACATCTCTCTGGGGACTAGACTTCGTCGTAACAAAGGCGACACTGTAGAGACATTAAAATAAGTAAAAAATGTAGACATATTTCTGTAAGTTTTATCAAAAACAATTTAAGGTCACTAGCTGGCGCCAAGAGGCGTAAATTGAAACTGCTTTCAATTAGATTAAATATTAGTAAAGTACGTCAATGAATTCGACTATAGATCATTAGATTGAGCATTAAAATACGGGTTAGCAAAACAAACCATGTCACTACTAAGTAATCAAGCTTTTATAATTAATATTATATCCGTAAACAGATGTCTAACATTATTACTTCTGATCTGTGGTTTTGGCTGATTACCAGTATTAATGCGGAACGACAGCTTATCTGACCTCCACGATTCAACTGGCGACGTTAGAACAAAATTAGAAACAGATTTTTTATCAGGATGTTGACAGCCTGTAACAACTGCCAGGATCTTATTAGAAGTACAGCAAAATTTTGATATTTAAGTTATACCGTTACGAGCAGCCTTCCAAAATTGAATATTTGTAAATAAATAAAAAAACTCCGTGGACACAGACTAATAGAAGTGGACGTACGACTATAAGCTGATATTTGATATATCCCAGCATTCATAGGAATTATTTATATTTTGAGAGGATACTGAACTTGACAGCGACCATATAAATATTGTGGCTGTTATTTTTAACTTCTAAAATGTTTGCATTTGTTTGTTTGATTATTACGCTTACACGCTATAACTTTTTAACCACTCATCGTTCATCAAGAAATTTTGGTATAGTTTAGAATCGAGAAAAGGACATAAGCTACTTTATTTCTTATTTTTGTTATGATGGCAGGCGAGCCACGGCCCACCTGATGGTAAGCGGTAACCGCTGCGCACCATTTCATTTCTCAGGTAATGATGAGAAATGAAAGAAAAAACGGCTATCTTCTGCTACAGCCAAAACACACTGACATGCTTCATGACCGGTCGCACCAGAGACGGTGGTACTGACCCGTTTAGGCCCGATAGCAAGTGAGTACGCTCACTTGGAACCCAACCCTACCACCAGTAATGCGATAGGTGACAATTGCTTGCTTCCCTTAGTCGGCTTATACGATACCCGCGGGAAAGGATGGGGTGGTGACACTTGTATTCTTAGTCCGTCACCGTTATTGCAGAAAAACTAATAGTTTCTGTGCTGTAGCAATTTTTACATAGAGATCATTAGTGTGCCGTAGGTATTTATATTCTTAAGTCCACGCGGACGAGGCACGGGTAGAATCTTGTATGTAATAAATTACGAAAAAATATTTGTTGCTTAACTTGAGATCAGTAGTTTTTGTGGAACACGTACTTGGTTAGGTACCAAGTAATTAATACAAAAATAGTCACATTATTGCGTAACTACTATTTCTTAACTAAGTCGTAGACTATAGCGATCGAGTATTTATAGTTATCATAATTCTAGATCCTGGCTTTTAATTTTAATTATACTAGACGGGTGGCGAACAAGTATAAGGCCCACCTGATGGTAAGTGGTTACCTTAGCCTATATACAGGAACACCAGAGGCATCACTCGCGCGCCGCCAACTCCAAGTAAAGGGATAGGAGGTGGAAGAAGAATAATAAGTAGTCACACTCACCATAAAAAACACAACAGAAGCAGTACCTACGTTTGTTTTACTGTGATAATCTTCTGTGAGAGGGTGGTCCTTCCTCGATCAAGCGAGCCCATTCATGCTGGGAAGAGCCAGGTTCTATCAGTAATTTAGTAAACAACATAAACAAGTCATAGCATAGAAACCTATATTATAAAGTTATATTTTACGCGAAATAGACGCAAGATAGAAAATTAGTACCGTATTTGGCATTAGTATTATAATACTGTAAGCCGCAAACACTACACATATATGATACTTAAACATACTGAAGTAATATCTTCCAATTTCCATGGTCCGCTAATACAATGGGACAATGTCCCACCCCTCCACCTAAAGCCGGACCCACACGGCAAGCCAACCGTCACCAACGTCTTGTCGTTTAAGAAAATAAATCTTATAATTTGTTACAAAATCAACGATAACGCACAAAAGAAAAAAATAATACCAAACCTGTCAACCCTATTAATGGATAACAAAAACCCACCGTGACTAACGGAATCTACTTCAAAACCATTAAACGAATCGACTTCACAGTTGTCGTGAGAACGTTTAAAGTAATACGACAAATGTTGCGACACGGTTAACATAGCCCCGATAACAGAATATAGGTTACAATTACTTGTATAGCAGACCATAGGCTTTATACGTATACAGAGATAATACAATAAACTCAAAACGATCAATGGGTCAATTAACTACCTTCTAATGACTAGAAACAGATGTTTTTTATTTATTAAATTATATACTAGCGACTAGCAACCCATCCTAGCTTTGGACGGGTGTAATTTACTAATTAAATTAATAAATCTGTATGACGCCTTGTTTAAAAAACGTTCAATTTCTGTACTTATTTTTTTAAATAGGATGTATTATACATTCAAACTACTTAAAAATACTTATCGTGGTCTCTAGACAGAGGTTGCTCCATGCAGTCGCTACGAGGAGGAACCCCGCTTATATTTTGTTCGTCCAAGATACTCCAAACTCAGCAGTCTTTATCGATTGGTGGAGCCGAATAACTTTGTTAACTTAAGAATTATGCGAACTGAGGCGCGAGCACAATAAAATCGTGCTATGCAAAAATACATCTAACAAACATCATCAACGTCTTTGTTAGATGTGCTAGGATTATTCTTTGAGCATTTACTAAAAATTGTTTAACCAATTAAGCATTTTGTCAAATTAAAATTACTGTATGCTTGTGTGATGGGGTGATAACAGACTAACAATAAGAAAAAAACTTTGTCATTAAATAATTTCCCGCTTGGCAGGACTGATTTTACATGATTCAAAAGCCCGGTGAGACAGGTCCATTCTACTACTGAAGTAATGTCATACAGTTCCAATGGTCTATCAGTACAGGCGGAGAGACGGCACATGGCGGGTTTATTAAGTGGTCGAGGGCCCCACATTACCCTGTTCATTGCTCCGAACGACAGGGTGTGTGGTTAGGTTATTTTTTACCCGCGCTAACAAAAAAAAACAGTTATAAATTAATTGAAATATTATCAGTAGTTATAAATTTTTAGGTAAACGTCGTATAGTTATGGAAGAATATCGGACGATAAACACAGTACATTGTTAAACATTGAATTTGGATGTGGCAAAATAACAACATGAACTACAACACCGACTGAGCAATTATCAAATACTATAATAATTCAAGTTTGAATCGATGTTGAACAATCATTAAGACTTGGAAAAGCAAGCAGCCTATGTGGCACACACAAAGAAATCTACACATCGAACAATAGCGTACACTACGTGTGCCATTTACGCCAATCTTCATAATTCTCAATTGTTGGTTCTGTTTAGATTGCCTTAATTCTTATCTTTATTGCTAGAAAGTTGAATCGAGGTCGATCGACGTACCATTAAAACAGATAATCAATATTGGAGGATACTTTTCTGATCATGAATTTAAAATGGCTTTGTTCACATTTAAAATGATTTATTGACTGACTGATTTATTTTAGAAAGTGCAGGAAGAAAAAAATGCCACCCAAGTATTATTTTTTTACTCTACGTGTTAATATTATTGCGTAGATACGTGTGAAAAAGGTTACCTTAGAAATTTTCAAAGCTTTCAGTAGTATATCAAAGACGTCAATAATCCATGTACAAAAGTGTTTCCATAGTTTCGTTCGTGTCAGAAGAAGCTGTAACCTACAAGAAACCGATTGAACCTGAGTGCATTATATACAAATGGTGTTTGACCTCAAATGTACAGCAGCTTAAAAAATAATCATTTGTGCAATAACAAGTATTTGACCAGTTGATCACGGTATACCTAATTTTTGAAATTGTATGTGATGTGATGGTATGTGATGTTGCAAGGTAAGTGATGTGATGAGCCAAATGATTCTATACTTCATATCCGCATCTGACATTTGCCTGATAGATCAAGCTATTAGGTTGTTTGACTCATCAATCTTCTGGTTTGCGACAGAATGATCATAACGTGTGGCACGAAAGGCCACGAGTAACAAAGATTTAATTCACCTAGCCGTTCTCACGGAGGCTATATGTCTAACTAGCATAAACAATTAATACGACGCATTTATAGTTCAATCTGCATATTAAGTGGGTAGTAGCGGAGATTTAATCAAACGTGTACGCGATAGGATCTTGCTTCTTCCAGCACGAATATGAATCGAACCACCCTGCAATAGAAGATCGGCGAGTAGCAACGATAGATTACAGAAACTTTTACTATTCTTATGGAGTCATAAACAGTATCTATACCTACATCTATTATATTATAAAACTGTAACATAGCTATGTCTGTACATTTAAGATATTTAAGAAAAATGACTGTAATAGGCTAAACACAAAGTGAAAAATGTGAAATCGAAAATAACAGTCACGAGCAGGATTTCACATTTTTCACTTTGTGTTTAATGTATGTTGCTAAGCATGTCAAATGCTAAAAATATATATAAAAATATCTAAATATGTAATAGGCTATATAGGCGTGTTTAAACACAATACAATTGTTTTTAGATTTTTTGTCTGTTTGTCTGTTTATGTTTGTTAGTTCGCGTATCACGCAAAAATTACTGAACGGATTTTGATGCAACTGTTTTATTTGATAGCTCTCGATTAGACTTAACAACTGGTATACATTTTATCCGGCTACTTTACCGGGAACCTGAGATATAACCCAAAAACTAGCTTTTGGCTGTGGCGGAGCCGCGGGCAAAGGCTAGTAATATTATATAATTATAAATTACAAAATTTATAAACCCCCTATGCAATTACATCATTTTGGAAAAGAGCTGATACTCTTACACTGCTGGACCGATATTATGAAAAAAACCGCAACGAAATCGGTCCATCCGTTGGAGAGCTACGATGCCACAGACAGACGCACACACAAACCCACACACATACACACACACACACACACACATATACACACACACACACACACACACACACACACACACACACACAGTCAGACAGACATCAACGTCAAAGAGGGGTGTCCTCTTTTTGCGTCGGGGGTTAAAAACAAAAGTGCCTCCACCTGTCTGAACACAGTAAACTCAAAAACTGCAGAACGGCTTTTCATTCAGTTTTCACAATTGGATGGAAAGACTAATGACTTTTTCATTTAGTTAGGTGTTCAAAACAAATGTAACAATTTCAATGGCGGTAATTGTTGAAGAAGTTAGAAAAAATCATGCCATCTAGGAACTTTACTCACGTGCGCACTTAAGAATCTATAGCAAATATATGTAGTCAAACAAGGACACATTAATTTTAACGAAGACATTAATTAGGTTAACTTAAGTATAATAATCATTATGAAATAAAAAACTACTTTTACGGAATCTGTTGTGTTTACTTGATTTTCTACTATCCCGACGTTTTATATACGTACGTACGTATTTGGTCCGTATGGTGACAGACTAAGAATACAAATGTCACTAACCCATCCTTTCCCGCGGGTGTCGTACAAGGCGACTAAGGGAAGTCAGCAGTTATTTATCACTCATTGCATTACAGGTGGTAGGGCTGGGTACCAAGTGAGAGTACTCACTTGCTATCGGGTCCCAACGGGTCGGTACCACCGAAAAAAAAATTAATACCATAAAATATTTACTTTTCTAAACTAACGATAGTATGATAAATTAACTATAGTACCAATAATATTTTATATTGAAATATTAAAATGTTAGTAATAAACATATTTCAACTACTAAATAGCACAATAAATAAAATCGGTACCTAGTTAATAGTGCTAAGTGATATATATATAGTGGTATGTTATGTAAGTTGAGATATTAATTGCAAAACTGAAACTAAGACTGTGGGGGTAGAGATGTAGTGGTAGACCCTTGCATGTCGCAGCATAAATGCGCTGGGCCGTCTCGATCGGTTAAGTACCACCCCCTCACAAAAGATTAGCGTGAAATAACAACAGACGGTACATCTACTGTTGTGTTTCATATGGTGAGTGAGATCGCCTGAGAATGAGAAAATGAATGGTGGTGCAGCTGTAGTGTAAGCGAATGCTGATCATGAAGTCTCGGGTTCGATTCCCGGGTCGGGCAGTGTTATTGAGCTTTTTCGTAAAAAGAAAAATTCTCAGTAGCAGCCCGGAGTTTGGAAATGTGCCCGGTAGACGGCAATAGGCTCGCCCTCTATTACGTGGGACTTAGCTGGCGAATCGTGGGTGTGTACACCTCTGCCTACCCCTTCGGGGAATACAGGCGTGAGCTATGTTTTTTTAGTGAGATTGCCGGAGATCCTAACCCCCTCCATATTCTCTACTTATTGGCCTTCCTGTCTACCTTTCTGGAGATGGCAACGCACAAATGATGCCTCTGGTGTTAATGACGTTTATTCTACGTTCGCGGTAACAGCTTACCATCAGCATGCTTGTTTGCCACCTGCGTGAAAAAAAAACATTCTATTCGCAAGCGCTAAACAAAAACGAAAGTTTGATACACTAGCCAGTCCCTTAATATAAGTCATTACGCCTATTCAATCTGAATAGTTGAAAGTTCAGAATATTCGCCGATACCATCGCTACATAGCCACATTTACGCTTTATCAGATCCGTTCACAATAACTAATTTATCTGTAAGCTTATAGCCGTTAGGTCGAAAATCGACCGAAGCTTATACTGTTAAATTATTTCGTTAGTGTAACAAAGGCGTTGGCCTCCAAATCCAGTATGGCGAACTCACGCTGTGAACCATATCTTCGCGAAAATTATTCACAGGCGGACTTACTTTCGCTCTCAGAAGAATGAAGATGGCCACCAGATTGGATTGCATAGTACTGAGAAATATAATTACTGTCTTTTTTTAATTACAAGCATATTCAACGTGTACAAAGTGAAACGGGGTAGAATTATCGAGGACTACATAACAGTTTCAGTTTTAGTATATGACATTGTAGTTCTGGTGGTTACTGATCACGAGTGGAAATGTTGTGGGTTCAATAGTGGGACAGACAAATAGTTAAAAAAAAAGATCACTTGCACCATTAATTCAAGTGATTTCGATAACGTACGAAAATAGTACAAGATATTTGGAATAAGACAGTGGCACCGTGCAAAGCAAGGGCGGGTCACTAGCTACCGATTTCGGGCGGTTCGGTCTACGGTCGATGCCATTCTGCGCCTGAAGGCTGCGGCTGCGGAGGCCGTCACCTCGAGGGAAGTGCTGTTGATGGTGTCGCTCGACATCGCCAACGCCTTCAATAGTCTGCCATTCGGCTGCATCAAGGAGGCACTCCGGTACCATGGAATGCCCCTCTACCTAAGGCGGCTGGTGGCAGACTACCTCGACGGCCGCAGCGTCCTCTTCGTGGACCGGGAAGGGAACGTTGTAAGGAGGGCTATGTCGGGCGGCGTCCCACAGGGTTCGGTTCTTGGGCCGCTCCTGTGGGACATCGGCTACGACTGGGTCCTCCGTGGCCGGCTCCCCCCCTGGCTGGGCGTAATTTGCTACGCAGACGATAGGCTCGTCACAGCCCGGGGTTGGACTCTCGAGGAGGCGGCAACGCTGGCCACCTCAGGTACCGCGGAGGTGGTCAGGCGGATCGAGGCGGATCCATGGCCGCCGACGGGGCCCGCCCGCCAGCGCCTTGATAACGGTCAACGGTGAGGGCTTCCCAATCCAGGCCCACATCAAATATCTGGGCCTGGTATTGGATGGACGGTGGCACTTTGACGAGCACTTCCGCCGTCTTGCGCCAAAGCTCGTCGGCACGGCGTCCGCCTTCGGGCGACTGATGCTGAATTTGGGCGGACCGAGTCTTGCGTGTCGACGACTCTACTTGGGGGTAGTACGGTCGATGGCACTGTACGGCGCGCCCGTGTGGGCGGAGTCCCTGGCAGCTCGCAATAGGGCCCTTCTGTGGCGTCCACAGAGAGTCGTAGCGGTCAGGGCAATACGCGGGTATCGCACGGTCTCGACCGATGCAGCCTGCGCGTTGGCCGGTACCCCCCCCCCCCCGTGGGATCTGGAGGCGGAGGTGCTCGCCGACGTCTAACGGCGGGCGTCGACGGCGCGGGCTGGAGCGCAGCCGCCCCTCGCCGAGCACAATGTCATCGTGGCGGGAAGATGCCCGCCGCGCCACCATCCTTAAGTGGAAGTCTCGGCTGGAGACGCCCCGGGCTGGACCAGCCGATCTTGGAAGAATGGGCAGGGCGGCACGGGGTCCTCACCTTCCGGTTGGTGCAGGTTTTGTCGGGGCATGGTTGCTTCGGCAAATACCTGCACATGATCGCTAGGAGAGAGACGACCCCAGGCTGTCACCACTGCGGCTGCGACGAGGACTCGGCGCAGCACACGCTCGAGTCGTGCCCGGCCTGGGATGTGCAGCGCCGGGAACTCGCTGCAGTCATAGGCGTCGCTGCCGGCCCTTGCGCGAGCGATGGTTGGCAGTGACAGAGCCTGAACCGTGGTCGCCGTCATCTCACGGAAGGAGGTGGCGGAGAGGGCCCGGGAGGAATCCTCCTTTGCGGACCCGATTCGCCGCCGGCGCGCGGGGTGGCGTGCGCGCGCTTACCTGCGCCTGATGCCGCCCTAGCCGATGCTGCGGACGGTGGGGTCGGGGAGTACCCTGCCGTCCGCGGAGTCCTACCGCGAAGGTGCGACGCCCAAGTGCGCGAGGCGTCGCTCAAGAGAGGGTGCCCGCCTGCGGATCGCGGTCGAAACGACGCGGTACCCGTGATCCGCCGTAGCAAGGGCGGGTGGAGGCGCACGGTGAGTTTTTAGTTGGTAAGAGCCCCACACTACCCCGTTGTCTCCCGGGGCAGCGGGGTGTGCGGTAGGACATTTTGCCCACCTAAAATAAAATAAAAAAAGGGCGGGTCGCTGGTTTATTATTACATAGCACAACACAAAATACTGTCTTACTTTCGCGACTTCAAAGATCAAGGCTGATTTAAACGCGTCTAGCAGTTACTGACTCTTATCGTTGATAAATTCATGATTGATTTTTTTATATTTACAATTAACTACTAGTTCCGCCAGCGAAGGCCCTGATTCCTCTTTTGAAAATCGTAATAACTTTAATTTTCACGCAATAATTTTCTTAACACATTTTTCGATAATGTCTAGTTTTATTTCTTAGATATTTTTTTATAAAGTATGCATACAATAGATGCTACCCAGTGCGACCCAGTACCCCTTTTAAAGGTATATGTTCAATCAGTATCATAGCTGCTAAAGTCTATAAGAAACGGGATCCTTACTACGCATTTATAATGCAACTAGCCTTTGCCCGCAGCTCCGCCGCTGCCTAAAGCTTGTTTTTATGTCAGGTTCCCGATATAGTAGCGGGATAAAATGTATACCAGTTTTTAAGTCTAATCAAGATCAAAAAAAAAGTTACATCAAAATCCGTTCAGTAGTTTTAGCGTAATGCGCGAACGAACAAACAGACAATCAGATAAACAGACAGCCAAAAAAATTTAAAAAAATCGCTTTGTGTTTAGACACGTAGCCTAATACAGTGTTTTTTTCTCAAATATCTTAAATATACAGATGTAGCTTGTTACAGCTTTATAGTATAGATTAAATTAAATATCTGCGTGCGTCAGTGAGTGAGACAGTTAATGTAATTACAGCAAGTTATCACATAAACATATATCTATACGTTTTAAATAAGAATAATCTTACACAGCTTAACACTAAATAGTACCAGGCAATGTCGTTATTTGCTTATTTTAACATTGTGTTCCCTCACATCATAAACAACTTCCGCCACATAATCAATAACTTACTGCCACAGATTCTGATGCTTTCGCTAAGCTTCTTCGCTAAATTTGGTTTAAGTATAGTTGATAGACAGACCATGACGTAGTAATAAATAGACAAATTTACTTTCGTAAAGAATTAATTATCACCCAAGGCATCAATGAACCAACGCGAACATAATAAAAGAAAGACATAATATTCTTTCGACAGAAAAAAATAATATCGAGTCATATTGTTGTTCATCGAATTGATCTTAATTTTAACAGTTGACATGCTCAGCTACTTTAAAGAACAAATTATTTGTGAAAGTGGAAAAAGAGGGCTTTACTGCGAGCGGGCTTCGAACCTGCGTCTCCTCCAATCAGAGGAAGTGGAAATTGGGAGTCACCGTCGATGACTGTGATGGCTAAGCGGTCCAGATCACTTCCCCGGATTAGATGGGATAAGTTATTATTACGTAGTTATTTCCAATTTCACATATAATTTGTTCATTAAGGGTTTTGTATTCAAAATACTGAAATACTATCATTTGAGTTTTACTAAATTAAATTATATACCAACAATGAATTGTAAATATATTTAGTTAAGCTTTTTATGTCACGCAGTTATTTTATTTGATTTTGACGGCGCTACTTTCGTTCGAACTGTCGTTATAAAATGTATATTCTAGTATTAATAGTAATATGTAAGGATGTTGTAGAAAGTTTGTTATACTTAAGCACGAGTTAGTAACAAAACTATTTACAACTTGAAATTGAATTAAACGTAACAAAGATTTGATGTTAGTATGAACAAGCTGCCGTTGCTTCAAGATCTGATTGTCAACTTGTTAACCAGAGATAACTTAATAATTTAATTTCTTGGTATAAATATTTTTTTTTCACAGCCTTGTCCTGCAGGCCTGGCCTACTGTTCTTACTTTACAAGCCGCCGAGAAAATCTCTTGGGCTTGTAGGTTCATAAAGCAGTGATAATTTTTCAATAAATACACAATAAAAGGAAATAAGGAAATAACCATCCCTTGCTTTGAAATGTAAGTTCATCTAGTTAGTCTCAAGTAAGGAATAGATCCAATAAGAATATTGCAATCTGGATTAAAGTAATGCAATAAATCAGATATATATGACAACTATTTTTGGACCATATGTAAGATTCAATGCAAGCCGCCAAAGGGCAATAAAAGATTTTATTGTTTATTACTATTTAACGTTTTAACCTGGTTAAAGAATACGACATTTTTCCTTTTCCATGGGTCAATCACAAAAAAAAAACATTGTTTTGAATGTGGCGAACGTCAAAAGTCAAAATTAAATGAACCCAATTCTACTAATAATAATAAATGCGAAACATTTGTGAACATGTTTAGATATTTGGATGTTTGTCCGTTAATCTCGCCTAAATGACTGAAAGGATTTAGATAGTCTGTCTGTCTGTCTGTCTGTCTGTCTGTATATGCACGCATGGGTCAAAAACTACTGAAGGGATTTTAACCAAACTTAGTACGATTGTAGTCCATACTTCTGGGCAGGTTATAGGCTATATAACATAACGCTAAGACACATAGGAGCTGAGCAGTAACGATAAATTTGAAGCAAGTCGGATGAAAATGCGCTTTCGAGCTTTTATCCTCACATACGTTGATCATACACCAATATATATCTGGATTAATTATGGCTTGGACACAACAGAATATTTTAACACAGTAACGATTTCCTGTGGGATACGCCTAAACGAGTTAATGAGTTTGTGTTTTGAAGACTATGGCAATAAAATCCGGCGTTTGAATTTGCTACTTGACGCCTCTGCACCGTAAGTGCAGTCGTAATAAAATTATTCTAAGTCGTAAATCCTCTTTGTGTAAGGTTTCCATAAACATAGAAAATTGTATATAATAATAAGTTAAATTTTATGACTTTTTGTCGATCTACATCGGAAACGATATTTCCATACGGATGTGTTAGAGTAAATATCACGTTTTACTGGTGACGTATTATAAATGATTAATGAGCACTAATGAACGCGTAGTGCGGCGCCGACACAGCCAAACCGGTGGCACAGACTCACGCGATGTTTTATACAAGTTAATTCTACTTTTATGTGAAACTTTTAATTTGAAATGTAACTACGTGGGAATGAATAATGTGTATGAAAATTATGACATACTTATGGATTTATTAAATGATGTTCACAGTTATGTCGTGTTGTCAAATAATTTTAGTACTTGTATTTAGTTATTATTATTTGTAATATCACACAGAGTTAGCAACAAAAGTATACTTAAATTAATACATTTCTACTTATAACAAACTTACATAACCAGTTCAGTTTCGTGATTGATCAGCAGATTTAGCATCGATTTAACTTACCTGAAATGGAAAATATTCATGTCATTAGTAGATATCAATGTCATTAAATTGAATGAAATAATGGCGCAACGTAATAGCTAGATCGAATAATCCTTGCATCGCGGGGACTTACAAACATACAATTTCACGGACACAAAATACACCCAGACTTAGAACAACCATTTGTGTATCATACAAACAGTTGTCATGAGTGGAAATCGAATCCACAACACTCGGGCGGAAGGCTGATATAACAAGTCACTCCGCCATCTGTGCAGTCGATTTATTATTCAATGTTAATAATTACTCTTAAATTTTCATGGATGAAATTTTATGAAATCATCCATGGATGGATGGATGATTTTGGAGCCAGTGGTAAACTTGAAACAGTCGGTATGCTAGCATATCCAGCATATGCGATAGGCTAATTTTACGTCGTTTTGATATGGCATAATATTTAGTCATAAGTAATACGTCCAGTAAATGCTTCATGCGCTATACAGACATAAACCATAAAATTATATTTTTAGTATTAATGCAAAATAAATTTTGCGGAACTAATTGTCAAGATATATATTATGTAGACGTATTATGTAATTATTATTTTTTTGTTCATTACATCTTTAACCGGTATTCTTTTAGCTCTACTGACTTAATTATTTATATTATTTTACTGTTTTTATTTTTGAATTGTATTTGAATTTAATAAAGTTATGCTAATACCAAATGTTTCCTTTATAAATATACGAACATACCGTCGACCTTAGCCCAAAAATAAGCGAGAACTTAGCAAATATTACATAACAAGCAGTACCATGCGGTTTTATCCGTGTTAACGTCACTGTTCCGCCCCCATAAGCGTGATGTTATATGGCCTATATTACATCTGAATAATTTACATAAATATTAGTAACAATTGTTTACGTTGTTTCCCGATCTAAAAAACGAATTCGTTTAAATCAATGAAATACAAAATACAATACATTTACCGACTAACGCCTAAGTAGTTGACCTACTTTCTTTGAAGCAAACCATCTCTGTTTAGGTTTTCGAAATTTATTACTCTACAAACAGACTTCTATATTCGGGTATATTGACGTAAACAGTTATTCTGACTTCCAATTGTGATTACCAATTGATCAACGAATACCAGCCAGTGGTAACTGTGTGGTGGTAACTTTGATCTTGGTATGTTTAACGTAATTATGGTTGTTATGTAAATGTGTGAAGACAAAATATTTCAGTTTACGTAATTATTATAAAAGACGGAGAGGGGAGGGGGATTAGAACACTAAGTTTAATATTACAACTTTACTACATGGGTGACGGCACACGGTGAATTTTTAGTGGATGAGAGCCTATACACTACATCGTTTGTCTCCCCGTGCGTGCGGTAGAACATTTTTGTCCACCTAAAAAAATTTCTGATGAAGTATAAAAAACAGGTGACTTTGGAAGATAAAGTTAATGACATAAGAAAATGCCTTATTAAATCATCTGGTAGTTTTTCCAAAAATTACAACTATACGTAGGTCAGTACCTCACAATTACGCAACAACATCCAACTAGAGATGTTTATATTAACGGAACATACGAAAATGTATGCGTACGCGCTTCTCTACTTAAGTACCGTTTGGCGCAGTGACATCACAGCATTCACGTGTCAGAGCACTTGGTTATGAGTATAACTGATTCGTATATGAAGAGAAAATCCATTTCCGTGAGGTGGCAGATTGAGATATACCTAAGTATTAAATGTCACATTTTATTCTTCTGGGAAAATATGGGAAATAAGCACATAATATTGAGAAAAATAAAATTTTAGTACGGAGAGAAACGACAAAATGAAACGTAAGTAGGCGGCAGTCATACCTGTTAAGATGCACCTCAATATGTTACAGTTTCAGAAAGATATTCGAGTGTGTTACTGCCACAACCTTCTCTGAGTAGGTACTTATGTCCCCCTGTGTTAGATATAAATCAATATTTAGCAGTCTCCACCAAATTGCTTAATACAATGGCAATTGTATTCTTTCATGTTAGGCAACAATCGATGACAATAGCGTTCTCAACTAAAACATTTTATCACTACCACTCCCGCGCATCACTGGAGACAAGATGGCGACCACAGCTGTTCGTAATTTGAATGGAGAGCAAGCGGACCACGTTTTTCTTGACCTCGACACTTCAACAGTAAAAAGTATTCATTCATACCTGAACTATGGTTGGTCTATCAATTGATTTATGGATGAGCGGTATGCCTAAATGTACACGTAATTTACACAAAATGTATCTATTTCATAAATAAATATGCTTTCTGGTTCACCTAATACTTTATGTATTACATAAACTTATCTTCTAATTCATGTTGCTTTTTATATCGCGGATATCACGATATCGATTTTTACTGAACTATACGAATATTAAAAAATACAGTAGGTGTTACTGTGGTGAGTAGTGAGCGTAATAATTTGTTCAAGGAATTTCTCTTAGAATTTCGGAAAACATGACCAATAAAATATCAACTACCACATAAATCAGTTTGAAATTTCTAGAACCGACTCAACGATTTATTCTGCGTCAAACCATGTTTCAAATATTTATTCCAACATCGATATAAAGCACGAACTCACCACATATAACGAACCACAAGGAAGTGTAATTTTATATGCTTATATTCATAGCCGTTTGTGGATTTAACTAGCACATAAAAAAGCCAACACCTCTTTATAATAGATAAACTTCCGGAATAAAAATATTATGACAAAAACTAATACTCGCCATCGTTAATATTATGAAATATTATTTACAGGGTTATATTAGATTTCGTCAGGGTGCAATGGTCGTTAGATTTTTTTCTGTAATAATAATTATCATTATGCTGATCCAGGTAATAAACTATCTGGTTGCCAAAGTCGTAGTTTGTATGCATATGCAAAAAAATCATGGCGATCCCTTGCTCTGAAAAAATTAAGACAATCTTACGGGTACCGTACATTTTTCAGAGAGAAAAAGTACCCATGTGCTACCCAGACTATAATCTACCTCTGTGCAAAATTACATCTACATCCATTCAGCCGTTCTGACGTGATTTGGCAACAAACATTGATACAAACTTTCACATTTATAATATTAGTAAGATATTTAGTAGGTTACTTGTAACAATTCTAATAATTGAAAATGCATCACGACGCAGATCATTGACATCATTGTAGCATAGCTTAGGCAACGTCCTTCAGATCCCATTGTCAACCTTTTCTTTTTTTGTTTAGGCGGGAAAAAATGTTCCTAACCGCACACCCCGTCGCTCGGGGCAACGAATAGGGTAGTGTGGGGCCCTCACCCACTAAAGAAACCCGCCGTGTGCCATCTCTCCGCCTTTTTTGGCGGGCCACCGGAACCATATTACATTCCTTCAGTGGTATCCCATTGTCAACCTTCAAGACCTACAAGTTAATAACATAACATAAGAATGACGGCATATTTATTTTAAATAATATTATTAGTTAAAGGATTATGTTATGATGTAACTTTTGTTGCATCATTAATATTATGTAAATTTCAAGACTTGGATATTTTTTGATATATTGCAAAAGATAAAGCGTGTTTGTCTTATGGATCCTATGTTTAACCCTGAGCGCCATAACTGTGACAGTTACTGCGAGGTCCACAATATGCGCTCTACAGGCAGACTGTGCTATGTACCGTAAGCAATAAATTAAGAAAAATTCCTATGGCCATATCAGTACACTTAACACAAATTAGAGTCAATTAACAAGAAACCTAATCAAAATGTAACTCACGTCAATATGTTTTCTCCTATCAATCATAGCGTGACATAATTACGAACAGTTCTCCCTAATACCCCGTTATATTTCCCAGGCTTTCCTTTCATAACTAGTTTCAATGATTGATCTTTACAGATATCGAGAGAAAAATTGACCTGTCTGTTTATGGTAAGCGAAACTAGATCACAAGCCATATACTGTGTTTCTGATAAGAACTTTCTTATTATCTACCGTATAAGAATTTTGTTATAATATTTCAGTGCAGCAAAATATGTCTTTTCCTAAATTAACTTTATTACATTTTGATATATATTTTAGCACTTGACATGCTCAGCTACTCTTAAAGTACAAATTATAATTTGTAAATAAGGAAAATGAGTATTTTAGTACAGGCGGGAATCGAACCTGTGTCCCTTCCTATCCGGGGAAGTGCTCTAATCCACTGAGCTACAGTACTATCTTTTAGACATACCCAATCTCCTTATCACATTTGTCTTAACGACCAACGCCCTCTATTTGAACGCATTCCAATATGCGTTACGATGTAATTATACAAATGTGATAAGGAGATTGGGTATGTCTAAAAGATAGTACTGTAGCTCAGTGGATTAGAGCACTTCCCCGGATAGGAAGGGACGCAGGTTCGATTCCCGCCTGTACTAAAATACTCTTTTTCCTTATTCACAAATTATAATTTGTACTTTACGAGTAGCTGAACATGTCAAGTGCTAAAATATATATCAAAATGTTCAAAAAAATCACGCCATCAAATAGTATGAATTTTAATTGCAAAATTAAACCTACTATATTAAATTAATGCATGTAAATGCGTTCCGATAGAGGGCGTTGGTCGTTAAGACAAATGTGATAAGGAGTTTGGGTATGTCTAAAAGATAGTACTGTAGCTCAGTGGATTAGAGCACTTCCCCAGATAGGAAGGGGAGCAGGTTCGATTCCCGCCTGTACTAAAATACTCTTTTTCCTTATTCACAAATTATAATTTGTACTTGAGTAGCTGAGCATGTCAAGTGCTAAAATATATATCAAAATGTTTAAAAAAAATCACGCCATCAAATAGTATGAATTTTAATTGCAAAATTAAACTTACTATATTGGATTAATGCATGTAAATGCGTTCCGATAGAGAGCGTTGGTCGTTAAGACAAATGTGATAAGGAGATTGGGTATGTCTAAAAGATAGTACTATAGCTCAGTGGATTAGAGCACTTCCCCGGATAGGAAGGGACGCAGGTTCGATTCCCGCCTGTACTAAAATACTCTTTTCCCTTATTCACAAATTATAATTTGTACTTTAACTTTATTAATTTGTAAAATCCTAAGAATAATGAATAAAGAATATTTATTCCATTTGCCACTAAGCAACGAAAAATACCTTAGCATGACAATGTAAAAACTGACTGCACAGGTTAGACATTTGTATAAAACCTGACCAACAGATCAGTGGGTCCAGCCAAGTTGCATTCTATGATCGCTAACGCTAATAGAAAACTATTAAAACGTATGGAACATGACATCTCTAACGTTAAGTCGTTGATTTGACATCTCTAACGTGAAGTTATGTGACTTAGCGTTATAGATATTGTTAAAGACTTGGATAAATATATGTTCTTTACCTAAGGTTAAAGATGTCACATTCCCATATATTTTAATAGTTTTCTATTAGCGATAGCGATCATAGAATGCAACTTGGCTAGGCGCACAGATCACTCTGCTATGTTTTCGTAGGAACCTTACGACTAGAAATTAATTCAGCCTAAATGTTCGGTATTTTTAAAGCTATTTTTTTATTACCTTATTACACTTGTGGCACTAGTTTACAAATTACTAACACAAGATCCTGGTTTCATACCCTAGTTTTACTAACATCCAGTCTGAATAAAAAAAATATTAATACTAGTAGGTAGTAGGTCTGGATTTGATCGTGAATGACTATATTAGTCATCAAATTATTAAAAAAATGAATACTTTCAGCTTGCTTCATCTAAGTTTCAATTAAGAGGACAGCCTCTAATATACTTCCAAATAAGCTACGCGTAATGAATACCCATAACCCATTTGTTGTAGAACGCAGCGTACAATTATACTCTTCTCAGCGCTAATGAAAGAAACACCTATTGCATAAATGGCCAGCACATCTGTTATACGCTGTTAATGGTGAACACACTCACAAAACGAACATAATTAGAGATTTCACGCGATCTTACACAAAAAAGGGTTGAGAAATGTCTATACATATGTGATTATATGACAACCAATACCCGAATTTGAACTGTCATTCTAGTTAGTATATAATAACCATTAGTTTTATGCAGTGACAGCCTAGTGGACTGTAGAGATGATACCACTGGGTATCAATTTCGATCTGAGATACAGACCTCTCCCGGCACAACCTCTAGTTTTCGGAATTTATCGATTTAGATGTGAGTTTGTTTATAAATTTATAACTGTTGAATGAAGTAAATGAACGTCACAAAATCTGCATGCCTGAAACATTTTTCGTAGCATTATCTAAACCAACACTGAGCTGAGGTTGACTACAGCCTAAATCCCTTTCACTCTGAGAGGAGACCCATGTTCAACAGTGAGACAGTAAAAAATAGTTTTTACTCTTAAAATTCTTAGCATATATTTAGAATTTTTTATATATATTTTTAGCATTTGACATGTTTAGCTATATGATACATTAAAGTCATTAAACACAAAGTGGAAAATGTAAAATCTAAAAACAGTCACGAGCAGGATTTGAACGCCTGGTGATATTATATAAAAAAATCTAAATATTAGGGCTGCGTCATTATTAGGTAAAAATCTTAATTGTAAAATTAAGTTTACCTGGTCGGTATAATGTATGTAAATACTTCCGACAGATGACGCAGGCGTCACCCAGGACGTTAAGTATGAATGTGTTATCGAAATTAGCAGTAGAGAGCAGTTGTCACGATGGCTGAATTGGCAAAGCATCTGGACGGTATCCAGGAAGTGCAGGTTCAAATCCTGCTCGTGACTTAATTTAGATTTTACATTTTCTACTTTGTGTTTAATTCTTAGCATATTTTCCCAAATAAAAAAAAAACAAACATAGCACCACGCCTGTATTCCCCGAAGGGGTAGGTAGAGGTGTAATTACACACCCACGACTCGCCAGCTATGTTTAAATCCCACGTAATAGGGGGCGAGCCTATTGACGTCTACCGGGCACATTTCCAAACTCCGGGCTGCTACTGAGAATTTTTCATTTTTTTTACGAAAAATCTCAATAACACTGCCCGACCCGGGGATCGAACCCGAGACCTCATGATCAGCAGTCGCTTACACTACCGCTGCACCACAGAGGAAGTTACTTCCCAAATACTACTAAAACGAATACCTACCTACTAGTTTTATAATGCTGTCTAGGTTGCCTGCAAACACGTTTGACGGGGTTTACTACTTATGAGCCATACAAACGTATTATACTATATGAGGATGTTAGCACATTCAAGACATTCCTAACTAGTTAACAACGAATGTCACGTCACATAGGAAAGCAATCCTTTAAAAATCCCATGGAAGTTATATAAAACTGAAGATACTATCATAGTGATCTTCGGACCGTAATTTCGATCAAAGCAGTCCGTGTCCAAGAGCTATTACAGTGCCGGAGTGTGTGCGTAAGCACAAGTGCACTCTCTTAGTCCGAAGAAGCTTTACCTGCTTCCCGCCAACTTTCTAGCTCTAGGCTGCTATTGAGAGACCACTGAAGGAATTTAATATGGTTCCGGTGGCCTGCCAAAAAAGGCGGAGAGACGGCACACGGCGGATTTCTTTAGTGGGTGAGGGCCCCACACTACCCTGTTTGTTGCCCCGAGCGACGGTGTGTGCGGTTAGGTACATTTTTTCCCGCCTAAACAAAAACAAAAAAAAAGGCTGCTATTGAGAATTTCTTATTGGAAACCCAATAGCTTTTTGTTGGCCTGACCCGGGAACCGAATCCAAGACCTTATGTCACATACATTATCCTTAATTACAAAGACTATATATTTCGCCCTAACTCGTCTCCAAACCAGAACCATAAGTCACAGTCAAGGAACATCCCTACGACTAACAGGTACAAAGTGCACCGCTGATGGTGACCATCACAGTGGACATGTTTATGATTCTGAATGGTTGCTATTGGTAATAGCGTTTATTGTGAACGAGTAACACTTGACAGCCGCTCACATAGAATAGTTAAATGCCAAGACAGCGTGTGAAATTTTCTCATTAATGTGTAATTTCTATACTGAATATGACAATATTTTGTATTCGTTGGAGATCTAAAGGTTCCTAAACGTTTTATAACAAATCATAATAGAAACAGAAAACTTAAACAAACATCTTTACTTCTTGTCAGGATTACCACTACAGCAGGTATTGGCTCATTTTTCATTAGAACAAATTTGTAATTGTGAATTTTTCACTAATATAGTTACCAATGCAGACAAGAGCCATAAAAATAATTTTATTTAGTTTAAACCGTAGTAGCCAGCGGACAAAAATCGCAAAAGCAACGTTTGGAGAGTTATCATTGTAATATCATCAACGACGCATAGAAAATGAATTAGGAAAAGATTTAACGTAGTATGAAATATTTTTGTATGATTTCAATTAGAATTGTGTTTCTACACAAGTATACCTAAAACAACAAACATAGCATCACGCCTGTATTCCCCGAAGGAGTAGGCAAAGGTGTATTACACTCATTTGATTCGTCTTGAAGAGTACTTTGTCTTTAGATGGTATCCAGGGTCTGATGATAGAGCTAGAAGGTAACCCACGATTCGCCAGCTATGTTTTAGTCCCACGTAATAGGGGGCGAACATTGCCCGACCAGGGAATCGAACCCGAGACCTCATGATGAACAGTCGCATACACTACCGCTACACCACCAAGGCAAGTATACCTACCTACCTAAATGTTGCCTCGTTATAATAATACTGAGAAATGTAACTCTTTTTTTATGTTAAGGCGGGAAAAAATGTTCCTAACCGAACACCCCGTCGTTCGGGACAACGAACAGGGTAATGTGGGGCCCTCACCCACTACAGAAACCCGCCGTGTGGCGGGCCACCGGAACTATATTACATTCCTTCAGTGGTGCGCCGGCGGCTTACTCTTTCGGGTGTACCCTCAACTGAGTGACGTATCCGCACACGGAGCGTCGCACCTTCGGGTGGTTTGCGGGTGGCGGACGTTCCGAGAAATGTAACCCTCACCGGTGTTTAATTATGATTATTCTGATAACACAGTAATTAAAATTGACCAATGTCAAAGAATTAATAACTTTAGATTAAAATAACTATTATTAATGAATTAATAACAAGCCAATAAATAATAAAGAGGAAGCATAAATTATAGAAATATATAGCTAACTAGTTATTATATATATATTCTTGTTGCATAATAGTAGTTTTATGATTAAATTATAGCAAGGTCAAGGGCACAGGCATACTTTTTAAAAGAAGCTAAATAAAAAAACACTGTAGTGCGAAGACGTACCTACTTCATATAAACTAGCACAGCTCTTTTGCACTGCTTTAACTAAAAAACTATTGTCCCTTTTCAAGAAAGTACAATGCAAAACAGAAAGGGACAAATGATCTGTCAGCTTAAACAGTGTTATAAATCAGTGTTTTATTACTAGAAACATACTTACTTATCATCACGCCATTTCCCTTGCGGGGTAGGCAAGCGAACAGAGTGCCAAAAGATTCTATTCTTGCGATTTTTTGCTTTAGAGATGTTATCACTCGTTTCCTCAACATTCATAATTCTCTTTATACAAGATCACCAGTTTCGGTCTTACTAGAAACAATTTTCTATGAAAGAGGAAAAAGAGAGGTTTCTACGATTATTCTAGCTTGCATCTTCTTCTATCCGGGAGGATGATTTAGAGTTAGACTATTAAGCTATCGAAGTAGTCTGCTAAAACTCTTAATTTCCACCTGCACATTGAAGTCTTATAAGACCCGCGCTATCTAACGATGTATTTGCATACATTTTTGTTCCGATATAGTAAGCTTACGAGGAGGGATCAAAAAGTAGTGAGAACGACATACTCCTTGGTAAGAAAAAAAATAAATACTGGCAGGCATAGCTCAGGTATTTATTTTGGTCACATATTTGTAATATTAAAAAGAAAAAATATTCGATTCTCTTTGTTTTTTTCTGAATGTAGTCATTTGTTTGCTTCGTGTCGGAACGTGTTCTCGAAAATGGAGAAAAACTAAGTGCGAGCCGTTATTAAATACCTCTGTTTAAAAAAGTTAACGATGCAAGAGATTCATTGCGATTTGGAGGCAACATTAGGAGAGTCTCCATCCATCCATCCATCAGCCTTTCAACGTCCACTTCGAGCGATGTGGCCTGCCCATTGCCACTTCAGCATGGCAACCCGGCGGGCTATGTCGGTCACTCTCGTTCTCCTACGGATCTCCGTATTACGGATTCGATCACGTAGGGAAACACCAAGCATAGCCCGCTCCATGGCCCGCTGAGCGACTTTGTGCCTTGATATGAGGCCAACATTCAGAGACCACGTCTCTGAATATAGAATTTCAAACTTTCATGGTCACTTATAATTCTAAACGTTTTTTCGGGATTTATACCATGTAAATTTTTACTTACGAGTTTCCGATATTTCGGCACTGTTGCAAGCGCCATGATCACGGAGCAACTGAAGTCCTTGCGGGTGGGAATAGTTTTTATTATTCTGCGGTTAGAAATATCGGTCTACCCGCTTTCTCACTCGTTTATGACACGCAACACTATCTATGGAACCACTACCACTGGTCTCACTCACGTATCGAGCTCGATCACGACACACAACACTTACGGTGTCGACCCTGGTTTTTGAGGTGTTTTTCTTCTTCTTTGTACATAGACGAATCACGGGACGCCAGGTGCTAGATAATTGAAAACCATCTTCACGGTTGAAATTTTTGTATTTCGTGATTTCAATGGCTTCTCTCACCAATCTGGGTATATCACATATATACCCAGATTGGTGAGAGAGAGAGGTATGGCTCAGATACTTTCGACAGAACGCCACTATATACCCAATTCAATTATCTAGCACCTGGCGTCCCGTGATTCGTCTATGTACAAAGAAGAAGAAAAACACCTCAAAAACCAGGGTCGACACCGTAAGTGTTGTGTGTCGTGATCGAGCTCGATACGTGAGTGAGACCAGTGGTAGTGGTTCCATAGATAGTGTTGCGTGTCATAAACGAGTGAGAAAGCGGGTAGACCGATATTTCTAACCGCAGAATAATAAAAACTATTCCCACCCGCAAGGACTTCAGTTGTTCCGTGATCATGGCGCTTGCAACAGTGCCGAAATATCGGAAACTCGTAAGTAAAAATTTACATGGTATAAATCCCGAAAAAACGTTTAGAACCACGTCTCTGTTCCGTATGTCATCACTGGTATAACACACACTGGTCGTAGACCTTCGTTTTCAGACACTGCGGAATATTGGACGAGAAGATCTTCCTTAGCTTCCCGAACGTAGGAGAGTCTGCTCCGCCGTATTCCACTGTTGCAAGGTGGGCTTCTCAATTTCGAGTAGGGAGAACGAGCACGGAAGACGAACATCGTTGCGGCCGTCCATCGACGCCAGTCACCCAAGAAAATGTTGCGAAAGTCAAGAAAATTGTATTGAGCGGTCGAAGAGTTACCATCCGATACTTAATTCAAGAAACGGGCATTTCATATGGAAGTATTCAATCCATATTGAAACAATCTTTGAATATGAGAAAAGTCTCCGCAAGATGGGTGCCGAGAATGTTAACCGACAGTCAGAAACAAAATCGACTTGACATTTTGAAGATACTGTTGGACAAGTTTCAAGAAGATTCTGAAAACTTTTTGTCTCGTTTCGTAACAATGGACGAAACATGGGTCCATCATTTTGATACCGAGACAAAACAGCAATCTTCGCAATGGAAACGGCTATTATGGCCGACCCCGAAGAAGTTTCGTGCCGTGGCATCGGCTGGCAAGGTTATGGCCTCAATATTTTGGGACTCAGAAGGGATATTGTTGATTGATTACCTGGAGCGTGGAACCACTATTACAGGCCAATATTATGCAGCTTTAGTTCCCAAGTTGAGGAATGTCATCAAAGAGAAACTTCGAAGTGGCGTGCTGTTTCATCACGACAACGCACTCGCGCACAGGTCAGCAGTTGCGATGGCTGCCATTCAGCAAGCTGGCTTCGAATTGGTTGACCACCCCCCTTATTTACCAGATCTGGCGCCTAGCGATTTTTATCTGTTCCCCAAATTGAAAGAATACTTAAGGGGAAACAGGTACGAAGACGATAACGAGGTAATGGACACCGTGGAGAGCTTTTTGCAGGACCAAGACAAAACTTTTTTTTTTTTAAATTGGATTGGATTGAAGACTTAGAAAAGCGGTGGACTCGGTGTGTACAGAGACTCGGAGACTATGTAGAAAAATAAATTATTAAGTATTCACCAGTCATTATATTCTATATCATTCTCACTACTTTTTGATCCCTCCTCGTAATAATTAATAACCATACAAACCAACTCACAATGCAATACAATCCAACCCACAATGTTAAGTTTCGAGAAAATTTAGTTTTTAGTTTTATTTTATGTA
This sequence comes from Leucoma salicis, assembly GCA_948253155.1. NCBI lineage: Eukaryota > Metazoa > Arthropoda > Insecta > Lepidoptera > Erebidae > Leucoma > Leucoma salicis. The sequence goes on from OX411825.1 coordinate 7,456,295, forward strand.
TTACTATCTCACATTTTGCATAATCGAGTATAAAATGTATAATTGATTATGCAAAATGTGAGATACTTAGTAATACATAGTAGAACTAAAAACTCAATTCAACTACAATACTATGTCCAAATGCTATATCATTTGCCCTCACGGTATAATTACAATGGAAATTATAACAGTGTTTTATATTTTTATGAATAAAAGAATACTTAGTGTTTGTGGACGAGGAATAACCCAGTGACCTGCCTTTTTACAGCCTACAGTTTAATTTAAGATGAGTCACAATAATAATAATAAATATTCACTAAGCTTAACGCTTGTGCTATGGGTACCAAATTACGGATATAATACATATATTACATTTTTTTTGTAAATACATATAATAGATAGAAAACACCTAGACGCAGTACAAATATCTGTGTTCATCAAATAAATAATTATCCTGAGTGGGAATCGAACCCACGACCTCGTGCACAGAAGTCGGTTACACTAGCGACTACGCGACGAGGCCCTTCATAGAAAATTTTAACAAATAAAACTGTAAATATGGCCTAAATTTGATTATTATGAGGTCATCTATCAAGTTTAGATAGTTACACAAAAAAAACAGTAGCGGAATTAGGGAAAGAATAACTGTTAGTTATAAATGCGCAAACCTTATCTTAGAATAGTTTATCAGAGACATCATAGTCATATATCATACTCAACTCCTTTAAACGGTTTCGCCACGCGTTGAAAAAAGAAAAACAAGCTCCATCATCTAATTTATTGAATTAACTGTAGTTTTACATATTTTCATCGTAAAAATAAGTTTTAAGTTGAACGAAAGATTTTTTTTTATTAGAGCTTAACACAGGATATCCTTTTATATTTATAAGGGGATCAAGATTAAGAAAAAACTATAAAATAAATAACTGTCACCTACTTTAAGTCTCTGGCACTTACGGCTCTTTAATAATCCCAATCGTTAAAGAACCGTTATCATTTTATTAGGATACTAGTACCTACTGCCTGCTTTACTGTGGACAGAACAATAAAAATCTCTAACTTAACATCGACCTATCGATTCTCACAATAACATATTTTATTCTCTAATTGACACGAATATCATTATAAAAATAAATAAATAAAACTTAAGATTCAGCAATGCCTGAAGCAAAGCAAAACCACTGCCTTACCACTTTTAGTAGATGATTATCACAATACTAAGGTGATTATGCTATTTCTGTGTGGTTAAATATTTCAATCTGTCTCTGCAAAATGCTGGATACTAATATGTAGCCTGTTCTTCACTATAAAGGATTGTTTCGAATTTAAAATGAATCTTCGGCAATTAACACATTAAAATTACTAAAATATAAGTAAAGATACTATCTGGAAAATATTTTTAGCCTCGTAAAAGTTATCAACAATATTACACAGATATTTCCAAATAACTAAGATAAGCGAAATATTATCGCAGGTAATTATTACGTTACGAATAGGTATCTTCAATTACAACTGATATTGAAGAACGAATTTGAGGTAAGAATAATTAAAAATCTTCATTATATTAATTAGATTTTAAGATACCACATTACGTGTACAGCATCCACGGTTAGTTTCATTAGAAACTGGTTTTGTTTTTCACACCCGATTACTGTCACCCTATCAAGCACGGGTTTTCTCTTAGTAGGTCGTGGTATATGATGACAACGATGGTGGTTTACCATGACCATGCTTACCCAATGATACGCAAGTAACGAAAATTCAAATGCATATATATTTTTCTCGATCCCTTTCTATCCCACTGTCGGGCATCGGTCTCCTCTTAGAATGCATAGGTATTTGTGCTATTATTATATATTATTATATTACACTGTCTATTTTGTGATAAAAAAAAAGGATCCTGCCATTACCAATATGTACAGTATACATTTAATGTCAGACACCGTAATGCCTATATAATAGCCCACTAAAACAAGACCGACCCACAACTTAATGAATATTTCCATAAAATGTAAAGGCACTGCAAGTAATTTGAAGACTTCCTTAGTGATAGTTCTGCTAGAAAAGCTAGTTATACATCACAGTAATTAAATCATCATTAAACAAGTTGTTAGAATCTCTAGATAGTGAAACGAGTGCTCGCAAGGCGCCTAATTGCAGAGAAAGAAGCGACTGTTACAGGTCTGGGGTACTCAACCTGTCTGCGAGTAATGATATCGGAATTGATAAACAAAATAATGTAACTTGAAAACACAAGTAGGTACGTGTTAACATTTTGATAAAATAATTTTTAATATACTAATTTAAATGCCTACCGCGTTTCCTTAAAATTGGTGAAGATGTTATAAATTATTTTAGCGAGATTTATATAATCAAAGCCAAGTTTCCCAAAGACGTTTTCACCTGATCGTACAAATTTTATAACAGCGACATAAGAATATTAAATAATAATAAAAATATTTATTTCCAAATAATCAATTCAATCCATAAACATCGAAAAACAACATCCCAAATGTCGAAAGGTGCGCGACCTCTGCCTGAAATACCACTGAGCTACGTGGTATGTCATAACGCCCACTTAAATATGCCATTAAAATAAGTAAGACTTCAGGCACAATATACTCTTAGATAATAAGATTAATATAAATCATAAATAAAATTTTCATAAGTGGTTTAGAAAATCTCGAGTCACTATTTTTCCTCATCTCACAGACGTAATCAAATGTGTATTGTAATCAAATACAAAAAAATATGTTAAGTCAAATGTACCTACATGCCTTGCTAAGTATCCACTACAGACTGATGGGGGGAGTAACCTCGATATCCATCCATCAGCCTTTCATCGTCCACTGCTGGACATAGGTCTCCCCAAGAGAACGCCACAACGAGCGGTCCCGTCATGGGGGATAATGCCGTAATCGCCACGCTTGGCAGGCGGGTTGGCGATCGCAGTGGATGTTGTTAATACTCGAGGGAGTGCTGCTGCCCATTCCCTCAGTCGGCTCTTACGAACTCCCGTGGGTAGAAGGGGGTGGGACAATTCGAAAGCTGGCCCCACACAGCCGCCTCCTCGATATCATTACACACAATTGTTACGATGTAACCGAGCAAATTACTATATAAATTATAAAGGCGCATATTCAATTGATACCGGATACCATATCCGCAAATTTAAAATACGCGCGGTTGCCTAGACCCCCTACCCAGTTAGATTATCGCCAATGGGTCGCATGAATCCACTCCCACAAAGGCCAGAATCAAATATTATTACCATATATGGCCAGCATGCGATCCCGGATGCGAGCAGAGTACGCCAGGGTTCGAGAACGTTCCATGGCTACTCCAATCGCAAGCGTATGGATAGGAAAAGTTCTAGAACAAATAACTATCCACCAATGAGTAAGTCGAGGCAACAGCGCTAAAAAGAGATGGCAAGTATAATCTTAGAAGGGGGTATTATTAGAGTAAAAATATAAATATGGAACAGGAGGTAGATTTTTTTTCTCGGACTCTGAATTATCGTGTGTGTCAAGGCAGATAACACTGCTTAAATTATTATAGTAATTATACACATAGAATATTATTTTTGCCTAGGGCATTTAAAAGTAAAAGTGTGTGACTTAGAAAACCCCAAAGGTACGTTTTATAATCATTTCTATTTTAGGACTCATTTTCCTTCGTTTACTTTATTGGTATAACCATATTTGAAAAGTAGATTTTACGTGTAAGTAACTGTTCTATAAAGTTAGTTCTAACATAGTCTAAGGATTAGACGTATTGTATAATACATACCTACCAATTATTTGTTTCAAAGGTACATAATTATCAAAAAACATCATACTGTTCGTACAGAGATTAGTACCTATTTATTTAGTACTACACAATATTTCGTACACACCATATATTTTTTAATTTTTAACGCCACCAGGTCATAAAGTTAAAAAAATAAGTAGAATTCCTAAAAGTTTTGACACAATACTTTCCCTCCAGAGCTGAGCGGAAGGGAGCGCCGGTCTTAAATATACCGCCCCCCATAATTAGTCACTAACACCCGAATAAAAGGTAACGTACATTTCTTTTACAATTCGAAATTAACCTTTAAGAATAGCCCATATCTGCTGCACAATTTCGTGTGTGTTAAGATTCTTATGGAGGAATATTTGAACCTTTGGCACATATCTTTTTTATTGTTACTACTCGTCATTTTATTACGTTAGATAATTTTATTTTACATAATCTAAATTTTTTACACTAATTTAGTTGACCGGAACTCCTCCAATAGAATTCTTATTATAATATCTATACCTTTAAATTCTTTGCCAAATACCTAGTAATACTCATAACATACTTGACATTCCATAGAATTTTTATTCCAAATTTGTCAATACTAATTATTTAAGATTGTAACATACAACTGCATTTAGAATTTTATTCGCCTCTACCTGTAAAATATAATAGTTCGCATACAGTATATAATTTAAGAATATTGCTTCTTGCTACTGGCTACTTAACATCACGCTGTGTCCCTTATGGGGCAGACAGGCACTTTTAAAACAGTTATTACATAAATGTTATACATCATCACGCCGTCTCCTTTATGGGGCAGACAGGCATTTGAAAACTATTTTCTGTTAGATGTTATGTATCTTCACGCCGTCGCCCTTATGGGGCAGACAGGCATTTTAAAACAATTTTTTGTTAAATGTTATACATCATCACACCGTCTCCTTTATGGGGCAGACAGGCATTTTAAAAGTATTTTTTGTTAAATGTTATATATCTTCACGCCGTCGCCCTTATGGGGCAGACAGGCATTTTAAAAACAGTTTTATCATTAGATGTTACTTATCATCTAGACTATTATGCAACTGGTTTTTTTGTTTAATTGTAGTCAAAAATTATTCTGTTTGTATGTTGCTATATCATCTCACCGCCACCCTTAGGGGGCGGTCATTTGTTGGGTAACTATTTTTTTTTTAGTATCATTGTTTATACCTGCAGAATGTAGAGGAGTTCTGATTTTTTTTTTTTTATTAAACTTCCTCCATGTTTATATTTTGGATGGTTCCCCCCCATTCTGTGAGGATTGTTTTAATTAATAATTTAATATGGACACTGTAATGGTCGGCCGACACCCTCGGACCTGAACCTAGTTCGGGTACGGGGGCTCGGCGGGAAGAACCAGAACAGTGTCCCCAGGAGTTGAGACGTTCCGCCCTGTTTTCTAGCTCCTGAGGTTTCAAGTCCCGATTTCAAGTCCCGAATTCAAGTTTCAAGTACCTACTATTCCTGGCTGCGCTCGAGATCCGGGCTACGGCCTACCGGGTTACGGCTGCCCTACGGGTTCCGGTTCCAGCGCCGGTTGCGCCGGCTTCACCCGCCCTCCGGCATACATCTGCGCGCGCCGAAGGACGTGGGCCTGCCCTTCGGTCCAGTTACAGCCTCCCCCCTCAGTTGAGTACCCGTAGGTGACGGTCTTGGGGACAATCCCCTGAGTTGCGAACCAACCCCCTGATTTCTCATTGCTCGCTTCTGTTTTTTAATTAAATTCGGAATCTTTTTATTTTTAAATAATTCATTAATTTTGTAATTTTTAATTTTTTTTATTTCATTGTTAGGGATTTCCCCGTAACACAATATTGCCCTCATTACCAGTGTTAGGATTAGTAAATTGTATTTATAGTCAATCAAATTTCATTTCATAAATCTCGATATTTAAATTCGAATATAAAATTCAAGCTGCCAGCCGATATAATTTTATGCCAGGGGGTGGGGTATCCACGGAAGAGGCAACTGAACTTATCCAAACCGTAGTCTATAAAATTACATTCGACACAAATATCCATTCCCACCTTCATACATAAAAAGGAGCGCGCCGTCATTTCGTCAATTCTAGTAGAGATCTAGTTAAAGAGGCAATAAATCGTCCAATAATAATAATTTGACACCTCTGTACAAAATTATAACATTCACTGAGTAGCACAAACTGTTTTCAGAAATATCGTGGCTAGATAAGCCTCTGAGTAATGGAATCTGCGACAAGGCCGCGATACTAACGGATCCAACCGAGTGTGACTTAACTGATTACTCCCATTAGTAATAAGAAAAACAAACTGCAATCACTAGCAATCATAACAAATTACTTTTCTACGCTTACAAATTGTTTAATAGTTTTATCGCTTTACTTTCTCACATTCCATAGACACACTGATAAATACGTAACATTTCATTCTATGATATTATTATTACTACACTCTTTATGCGGTATAGACAATAAACTACATTATGTTTCTTGTATATTATCCATATACATTTAATAATGCAAAATGCTATTAATCATGTCATTTACGGAGATAATTTATTTTGACATCTTATAGCCCCTAAAAATACGAATAGGAGAAGGATCCAAAACAATTTAATTGTTAAATAATGATCTTGCTTTAACACTACATGTAAATGATTAATACAACTAATTTATTTTAATTGTTTCCAATGCCATAATCATTACAGTTTATGCTTAGCGGTCAAGCGGACAACTCTATACTTAGATATGTATCTACATCCCCAAATAATGAAATTGACGCAATAAAATTATCACTTCAGTTTTAGGGGTGGTATTAACATCACACTTAGTATTTGTGGTTTGACTATGCGTACCGTATATGTGATTTACTGTCTGTAAAGTTCGTCTGCACTGGTTTTTTTACACTATGAGCATGGCAAACAAGTGTACGGCCTACCTGATTGTAAGCGGTTACTTTAGCCTAAAGACTAGACGCATGACTCTTGCGTCGCTAACTCAAAAGAAAGGGATAGAAGGTGGAGAAGAAGGATAATAAATAGAGAATGAGGAGTGAGGTTAAGGCCTCCGACGCTCTCACTCAACATGCGAAACAACGTTTAACGTATCGTTGTTTCACTAGGATATTCTGTGAGACGGTAGTACTTTCTAGGTAGAGCCAGATTCATGCTGAGAAGCAAGGCTCTACCCCTTTGAATTTAAGTATAACTCCAAGTTAGGTTCTAATCGATTTACATGCAATTAAAATACAGTTTTCAAAAAAAAACGCCTTGTTTTTTGCCACTGACTCATGCCAGCTAAATATGCATAAGGTAATGAATGCGATAATTAGTATTCTATCCACGTATTTTGTACCTACAGGTTGGACCTAATGATAGGATATCCTGTGCATAAGCATAACAATTCCGACAGTACTAAATCATAGTACCTATTCCTAAAAGTTTACTGAATCATACTAATAAGATTGCAAGGTGACAAACTAACTTCACTGTTATCATCATGTTCTGTTTCGCGCGACTATTAGGAGTGTACAAAAGAAGTGAAATTATCCTCTTTTTATATACAATATCATTGGAAATTAGGAAAGCATTACTACTGCAAGACAAATAAAACCATATGCCTAGTTGCCTAGATGTTGGCCGGCGTACGTAGAAGGGCAATTTCCACTCAATAGTGGCATGAACTGATGATCAACAGTAGGACAAATAATGAGGTTTAAAACCGAATGTAGGTATATAGCTTAAGATTAGATACACACAAAATTGCAATCGGTATAGTAACTCTAAACTCGTTTAGTTCCCGCTGAAGTAGGAAAATATAATTTCTATATGAATATTTTTAAATTAACAACTCAAATAATTTATATGATATAGACGGCACTTAATACAATATACAACATAACATAATGAATGTTCCTATAATCATCAAAGTTATATTACTGTTTTTTATATATAAAATGTAAAACAACACTTAGAATATTAATTTCTTTGAAATTATTTAAAAAAGACTGTAACCTATTAAGTATGGTACCTAAAAATACTACAAAAGTAAATGTAAACTGTTTTAACGGGTTTTTTTATTTATTTGATAACGAAATATGATATGATGCAATTGATGTAGTCAGCACAGGACTTACGCACCGGAAAAGGGCCCGACAGTTGAACTTTCCGCCAATTGCGTGCATGTGTGCGTGACACGATGTACGTACGCGATTTGTAAGTATTCGCACCATTGAGTGCGTACAGGCGTGCTCGTGCGTGACTCTCTGATGTATATGTCTGATTGAACGCAGTCTGCACATCGATTATGTTCACATTAAACCTTTAAATTATCTGATATATCGTAAAACTCATATATCGATAGAATTTTCAAATACAGGCAATTAAGGACCAGGTAATTCAAAAATATAAAAATTTGCTGTTATATTGGGTTTAAATAAATAAAAACCAAAACACTCCACAACTTAATATGTACGTAAATATAAAAAAACTATGTAGTTAAACTATAGGCTGAGGAAATAAAAAAACACGCGTTGTATTGTAATGCATAATAAAGTACTTAGTACACACAGTGTAAATTTACGCAGTTATTATCGTTTATACGAGTAGCTGAGTAGGTACCAAAATAATTTTGTAATATTCATAAGAGGAGCCGTCAAGCTCAATAAAACATCAAAATAAAAACCTGAATAAAAACACCCATATAGTATCTGTGCGTAAATTAAGCCTTATTTAAATACTGGTCAGTGTAGCGCAATAACATCAATGTCAACATTACAAAATTAAATATTTTACTAAGACATCACTAATAAATACCGTGGATTATGAATCTAATTATCAAGATAATAAAGCCACTAATATTGACATTATTATTTGAGAAACCTGATGATTACGAGTTTTAAATCGTTGCTTTGCGTGTACGGAGATCAGATTAAGATTATTTATAAACATAATTCAATTACCTATATTAGGTACACTTAAGCGAATTATCGACATATGAAGCAGTTTTTAACTATTTTTGAGTTTATACTACGAGCCCCGATGCAAAATAGTTCGTCTAGTATGGAAAGTAGTGCAAAGCGTAAAATATAAGAAAGTAAATATTGGTAAAATAATTAAGAACGTTTAATAAAAAGTAAACCACAATTTGAGGAACATTTTAAAGTTTATTTTAACATAACTGAAATTCTTTCATGACTTTACATAACATCAAAAATTTAAAAAAATATTCTTAAAAACATAACGCAAAAGTATTCGTCTACCCTTGTCACTCACGCAAAATAGTTCGTCTACCACTTAGTTGTGTCGCCTTTGCTCTCAATGACAGCTTTAATGCGAAGAAGCATGGTTGCAACCAACGCTGCACACTACTCAGGCGTAATTGACTCCCAGACAGCCAAGAGTTGCCTTTAAATCGCTCTTCGATCTTGATGGATTTTTACGGAGAACTTTTTTTCATTTTCCATCATAGGGTTTCGATCGGCGACAAGCCCGGGCTGTTAGATGGCCATTCGATTGTAGGGATACTTTTCGCCAGAAGCTTCTGATTTCTACTGCACTTGTGATGCGTGGTCGACCAGTTTTTTCAAACAAGAAGTCGTTCTATTCTTTTTATAGTGCTGAATGATAGATTGAACTGTAGACCTGGGAAATATCAAGTCTTTAGATATTTGGTAACTTGATTTGCCAGCATCGACCCCACAAACTATTCGCTTTCGAAGCTCTTCAACACGGGTTTGCCACGACCCATTGTTATTTGAAAACTGTTGAAAACTAATGAAAAAAACTGAAATTTTCAGAATTTATACTGTCTCACTTGACAAATGATACAGAATTACTTTTACAAATTTAAATTATGCAACATAATTGTACAAAGAAGGAATAATCTTATTTAACTCACCGATAGACGAACTCCTTTGCATCGATTAACAATTAGACGAACTATTTTGCTTATAACTTCTTCGAATTTAAAACAGGATATGTATAAATTTAAAAAGCTAAAATAATTTATTGGTTCATAATTAAAAAATGGCATAAGTAACGCGACATGTGATAGTAGAACAGCCTAATATTTTATATATATATACAAAGATAATGAAGTTAGAAAAAATCTCACAGAGAAAATTTCACACTAGACGAACTATTTTGCATCGGGGCTCGTATATATATTTAGAAAATACCAACTATACATTACTAAGTCCTGTTCAATGTTAGAAACTTTTTTTTTAATTAAGTATGTAGGTAGATACAAATATAAATTATACCGATACAAAAACTATAATGAACATGATTAATCGTGACAAAGTTTGATACAAAAAGCAATTCTAATTTACCTTAAGCATCGGTATTACAAGTCTCGTATGACTTACATGTAATGTAATGCAAATAAAAAGTAATTTAATTAACTTTAATATAAAAAAAAAACTTTTATGTTTGGATGTTTGTTGCTCATACACGCAGAAATGGTAGAACGGATCTAAATGAAATTCAGCACATAGACAGTTTATTACCTTTTATCGTATTCTCGGAAAATGTTAAATTCCTGGCGGATGCATTGCCTGTGATGCCAACAAAAAATACTCATTTTAAGGTATTCCTTAAAGTGGAGAGCTGACAAATTTGCCACTCGGAAAATGTTGTTAGAAGACCAAGAGAATAAAACCATACGTGCATCGTCTGACCAACGCGATGTAATAAGTCAATAACCTTCCCTTAATGTATACTTTGAAACGAAACCGATGTACGTAGCATCACTGGCGCCGCGAGCAGCTCCGCTATTGCAAAGCTTAATATGACTCGACGTTAAAATATGTAGAGGACTGACATATTACTCTGCAAAAAAAATCAGAAATAACTCTAATAAAGGCTAATATGATTTAGGCATTGAAGGCACCATTAACTAGCATAGCTCATTATTGTTTTTAGTTTTACCATCAGGTAAATCTAATGTAAGACGCAGAACTTTGTACGTAGATGACGTGATGATAAATAAGTAAGTAAGTAACTTTAGAATGTAACGTAAGAGCCCAGAGATGTCTTTTTTTTCACGGTTTTTTAATTCCATCCATCAGCAGTGGACATAAGCCTCCCCAAGAATGGGGGATAGTGCCGTAATCGCCACGTTTGGCAGGCGGGTTGGCGATCGCAGTGGATGTTGTTAATACGCGAAGGAGTGCTGCTGCCCACTGCTTCTTTAATTATTTATACATATACTCGTATAAATTACAATACGTTTACAAAGAATCTTATACTTAATGGACACTAACATGAATTATAATTTATTGTACAGGCTAGATCGCCTTTATATGGCCTCGTGGCGTAGTCGGTAGTGTAACCGACTTCCGTGCACGAGGTCGTGGGTTCAATTCTCACTCAGGACAATTATTTGTGTGATGAACACAGATATTTGTACTGCGTCTGGGTGTTTTCTATCTATTATATGTATGTATTTACAAAAAAAAAGTAATCTATGTATCATATCCGGAATCTGGTACCCATAGCACAAGCGTTAAGCTCAGTTTGAGACCAGAGGACGTTGTGTGAAATGTCCGTGAATATTTATTATTATTTATAATATATATAGCTTACTATGTTTTAAGGTGCCGTGGGGCCAGCTTTAGAATTGTCCCACCCCTTTCTACCCACGGGAGCCGTAAGAACCGACTGGGGGAATACCGGGAGAGTGGGCAGCAGCACTCTCTCGAGTATTAACAACATCCACTGCGATCGCCAACCCGCCTGCCAAGCGTGGCGATTACGGCACTATCCCCCATTTCTTGGGGAGGCCTATGTCCAGCAGTGGACGTTGATAGGCTGATGGATGGATTTTTTAAGGTTTTTCTTTCACATTATACTACACTTCTATATTATAAAATAGAATAATGTGCAAGTATGGAATAGAACCCACACAAAAGAGATGCATTACATTGTTGTTTTGCAACTGCCTAAACAGCAGATCAACAGTTAATTTTTAAAGTAAAGCACATGACGGGAGAGTGATTATGCGGGATAAATTAATTATGTCCAGTCAGACCTTTCATCATATCATATGAGACTCAAATGCCATTCTATTTTTTCCTAATGAAATTTTTATCTCGGAAGTTAATAGATTTTTAAAAAGAAATAATGCTACAAGATTCCGCACGTGCTGTTTTAAATTAAACTGCGATACTTTATTGCAAACATCCTGGAAGTCTGGCATAGACAAGTATTATAATGAAATATCCTGTACAAGATTACAAGCATAATATCCCTCGTTTAAAACGGCTTAGAAAACATCGAGAGTAAACCTACACTCCCAATAGGCCATATATTCAATAGGCCGACCTTAAGGGGCCCCAGGTGTTTTAAAATAACTTACAGAGAAATATTAAAGAAAATCAAGTGTTCATGAATAATTTTAATGTCACTCAGTTTTCTGCATTTCGTTCAATATGAATGCTTAATCTCACAGTTGGTTGCGGGTATTAAAGACAAAATTTCAAAGTAATGGCTTAAAAGTTTTATACAATGCGTCTACCTACTCTACAAAATGTAGTACAAACATTAAGAAAAGTACCTACAATAAAAGCAGCATTAAGGTAATTTAAATTACCTCGAATGCCGTAATATGTACCATAAAAAGAACTCGATTAGTGTTTCGTAACATTTACTATAATACTATTTTTTGGTTCAGGGTTTATTGTGTGTTGTTAGAGTTTGGTGGCTTTGTAGTTGGGTATTTTGCATTGAAATGTAATAAGGATTTAATGGAACTATTTACTTTGCGTGGAGTAACTTTTGTATTAACTTAATAAACATTTCAGAAAATATAGAAAAACACCCGGCTGTAATTGACAACATTAGCGAAATTTAATAAAAATATAACTAATATTTTGATAAATATAAACAAGTAGGTACTTGATCTACAAAGCTATAGCTGAAATAACTGCAACCGCTGCGATTGCTGCGAAGGTTCCGAAGGCTGTTATTTATTTAAGCAAAGGGACATAAACTAGTAACGAACATATAGATAAGTTTGATTTATTATTCTCTACGACAGAACTGAGTTTCCGTTTCACACTCCAAGATAAATGACTGTCTTATATTGAAATATTTCTGTCTACTATTGATATTGGAGGAATATGAATTAGAACGATAAAATATGAAAATTATATGTAAAAAAATGTATTTTGATCTGTATTTTAGCACTTGACATGCTCAGCTGAGCAACTTTATGTGAGCGGGATTCGAGCCTGCAACCCTTCCGATCTGGGGAAGTGCTCTAGACCACTAAGCCATCGCAGTAGCCGACGGCAATCAAGTTCACAAGTTAGTATAGATAATTGCACTTCATTATTGATTATTAACACAAACCTAGGCTTCAATTATATCTCTTTACATAGTATTCTATTAAAAGATAATTTTTACCTACTGCTATATGTATTAGCAAATATGTTTAGTCTGAGAATTGTGTTAAAGATGTTATTGCTACAATTCTAAGCAACAACGTAGGACTGTAACAAATCCTTTACACGTTCATGAAGGGAAAATTTACGAATACACACTATTTTCATATTTCACAAGTAAAAACAAAGAGAAATACACTAATGAACTTAGACGGACGCATGGCGGAGCTATAAGCAAAAACACATTTTTTTTGTTTTGTTTGCGAAACATGTATAATATATTCGGCACCATTTAGCACGTTAATAGTCTCAGTACAAATTTATCCATCCTTCTATGTATTATGAACTACATATATATGTATGCCATTTAATATAGAAAATAAAACCATTTATGGCCCAAAAACCCCTCGCGTCGAGTTTTGGGAGTACCTCTGATTCTCAGAAAGGACAAAAAATTGTGTGATTTTCTTGTTCCATCGGCTCAGTAGCATAAATATTAGATTTTTTAACAGTAACTGTATATGATGATAACTGTGGAGTACCTATATATTAACAAACGGCGTACAGTTTTGGCTGCCATGATAATATTATCATAATGTGAAATATCAAAATCATTTCCTCACGAGTGTTTTCGTTAAACTAGTGGATACGACAGGCGATGTCCTGCTCAAAACCTGCTCTGCCACCGTTGGCAATAAAAAAAGATTAGCTTGGCTACTCAATCAGAAATATATAGGTACCTATGGATTTTCTAGTCGGAGTGAAATTGTGTTTTGCGAAATCAATAAAGAATAAAAAACCCCTACAAAAACTTAAATCAAAAATACTTGAATGGCAACATTTAAACACGAAATGGAAATATCGGCAGGTTGCCAGTATTGGCTGTCCTTGACCGTAAACCTAAAACTATACGCATTCATTAATGAAAGGGTGTAACAACACGTGCATGATGGAAGAAATTCTAATCTTATAATGCAATGAATAAAAATAATCAAATGCCGCCCTTAGCCCCTACAAAATTAATAATTCAAATGCATAAGCATTAACATCACGACTCATAATATTTGTAATGTTCGTGACGGCGGGGTCACGGGTGTGAGCACCGATGTTTGTAAGCCGTGTACACAAATCTAATCTGTGCCTAGGTCAAACTCTCTAGGCTTCATTGCTTTATTTGCAACTTCACTTTACACTCTGATTGTTAAAGATAAAGATTGCAAATTGTAGCCAAATACATGATTGACACTTAATATTCGAAATGCGGTAGTCTTATCAAGATCGATCGTTACACTCGATTTAACTGTTTAAATTAATCTTTACACAAAGGCGTTTAAGAAAAAGTAAACAAGAGATGGCGACTGTGGTATATAATATTATATTGTGTGTAATATTTTCAATAATATGGTGTTGGTAGCGATTGTACCAAAGTGTGTTGAATTGTACAGACACCGTGATATCAAACTTTCTAGGAATTTAACGGTATAGTGTTAATACGTGCGAGACTAGTTATTTAAATACTATTTTAAACTATTAATAGCAACAGGCTTAATTACTTGAGTTAACATACATAGGTAGGTACAGCGACTAGCTGTAATATTTCTTTTGGGCACTATATTATTAGTATAACATTAAAAGTGAACGGAATTCTCAAGTTCCAGTTTATTACGCTTACAATGGCAAGCCCACTTGTTCGCACTGATTCGCAATTAATAAATAGCTTGACCTACTAATGGAGATTCAAGTTGTCGAATCATTCCTCTCGTATTAATTAATATCCGTACTGTGAGCTTTGTGGTGTTTCGGTGTGATGAATATACATGCCAGTTCGTTATTAAACTTATTAATGTCGCTTTCTTCTTTACGGTTTCAATGTCACAGTCGAAATTTTAAAGTTTCCGTTTGAAATCAACGGATAAGTTGCAACCGTCCCCGCCTTGCCAAGCCTTTTACGGAAGTCTGTACAACTTGTCATTGAATTAATATATTCCGTATAGCACCATCCATCGAGGCTCGGAATCACTAGTATGAATTTTAAATAGACAACATTTAGTGGAAAAAATAATGCGACCAAATTACATATAACTGAATGATTTCTGTCAACGATAAATCCTAGTGCTCTAACAAGTGAACACATTGACTTACCATAAATCAAGTTCTGGACATGGGAAAGCACTTCGTATCAATACTCCGGTAGTCACATGAGCTTGATAACAAAAACCACTTTTTGTATCGCGTTCAGTGAAACGTAGCGCAAGTCTTGAACAAAACAGCAATATTAACACTTTTCACATAATACATGCTCCATTCCACAGCACTGATAATGCACAAATCTGCCGACTCCTACACTAAAGGCTTACACTAAAAGCTGCACACGTTTCTTCACAGTTATCTGTTAGGACGGTAGCGTAACAGAGTGAAGCAATCGCACTGCCAATTCGCAATGCGAAATTTAGGCGGTCACAAAATTGTTCGCTTAAAAGCGACAGTTAAACCAACCATACCAGACTATAGCGTTCCAAATTCGTATCGGAAAGTCGGTATGGTTTGTAACAACGAAACTTAAATCAGACGAGTGAGCTGCGCGGGCAGCGCGAGCAAACTGAGGCGCTGTGGTGCGCAACCACCCGACGCGTTTAACCGAGTCGAATGGACTTCAAACTTTTAGCCGACCGAATCCAAATGCCGTTTCACAGAGCACTACAGCCTTTCCTCACTTAATTTTTAAGTCGGAAGGCTTACAAAGTTGCAAATAAACTTGCAGGTTACATACATGAACTTACCCGGACAAGGCTCTCAAGATATGACATTTGTGAGCGTACGCAACATTTACGCACAGACATTTAATTGAGCGTCCTGATACGTCGTGAACCCCCACGCAAATGGTAATGAAATCGTATAGTTATAGGTTTGATAGAGACAGAGATTTAAGCACTGATAAGTCCTCACACAACCAATATGTTTAACATTGCACAGATTTAGCACGCCGTGTATATAAACACAATCAATCAAAATTAATTTAAAGTTATCTATAAACGCTATCAGAAAAAATACAAAGATAATGTTACAGATTGACTCTAACTCATATCTGGAGCCTAACTAAATCATGACTTATTCATACATTCGACAACAAGAACAATTTAAGCGAAGGAAGTCTTTAAATATGTAAATAATATAAAATCTCACAAATTGTAAGTGTACAAAATGCAACCGACAACCAAAACCACGTATCCTGCAACGGATCCAAATTAAAATTCTGAGTAAATTTCATATAGTATCTAAGATTTACCAAAAAGATCATAAAACATGAAGACTCATAACTTTGAAATAGAAGCAATTGAAAGTGGTACACACTGATGGTTACATCAGTAAAACTTCTCTAAATTCTGTATAACACTGCTAAACAATGGGTAAAATAAATTGCTCTCTGTTGGCTTAAAATATATCTATAATGATGTGTATTGTAATAACCAGCACACTAATTAGTTTAAAAAAGGAATATCAGATCTTAAATCTAGACAGACGTTATGAATATTTAGAACGTGGCAATCAGTAATCAAACTGCAATTTCAAAGTTAACGGACACATCTTAATTTTGATTGCTTTAAAACAACTGTGACCTAACTGTGAAAAATTAAAGCATTCTATGTAAATTAAAAAATAATAACTAACACAAATTCTTAATGAACGCAAATACAACGTTTGATGACATATGCCTTGCCTCTCTAATCGATTAAAAAAAATTGTGTCTCTTGAACGAAGAATTTTTTAAAAGGAACATGTTAAAGAAAACGCATGCCGACTGTTTCCTTTACCTTGTTTTAGCCGGGTTTAGGCCATTTTACTTTATAAAGTTTCACTCCGAGATTGTAAATACTTCCGCGATTGTGCTCCTCTGGTGCCAAAGTCCAATAAGTTTACGAGGTTAGTTTGTACCCGCGAGTTCATTAACAGGAACAATCATACCATAACCAACATAGTTACGCATATTATAATAACAGATAAAGTTATGGATAACACTGAAAAAATATTATACTATAAAATAGGTTATCGGTTATATTTGTGCCAGGTAGAAACGACTCCTTCAGCTATTTAGAACGATGCTCAACTAATATGAATTTATTATTGACATTATATACAAAAATTATGTTTGGTTGGTGTTCGAAAACTATGTTTAAGTAGAATAATTCAATTTATTTTCGAGCTAAGTAGCTATAATGTTTTTGAGTACAGTAAAACCAATAACATACTCTTTTTAATATAAATAAATAAAATCTAACAGGAAATGCAAAACAAACATAATAAAAACACAAGTACATTATTCCATCAAGTCTACTAAAATTAATCACAATGAATTACAATAAGGTCCTTTATAACCCCTTTGCACTCTCTTTCATCCTACTAGTTCTCTACTCCTTTGTAAACCCTTCATGCCTTCATCCTCTTCAACTTTTAGAATACATGTTATTATTTCCCTTAACCTTTCCTTGGGTAGTTTAATTAAAGAAACAAAATTACTTAAAACTACAGAACCATCTCTAGTCTCTGTTTAATACTATCATTATGTAATCAGAGGTGTATTTGTATACACGTGATTGACGTGAGAATATCTCTAATTACAAACATGGGCCATGTTAACCGGTTAATGTTTGTCGATAAACATCTAAACGCAAGCCGTTACTGTATCTATTCATAAACTCTATATGGTTTATTAAATGTATACAATATACTTCTCTAATAGTATCTATCCATGTGTCTATTAGCCTTTAGTGCAATATATTTATACAAATACTTGATATTGTTCCCTGCTCCTAATAATATTTCATTTAAATCCCTATTTAAATTAATTCCATTAAATATGTTATCTCGCCACAGGTTATATTAATAAAACGTTTCTTCTTTTTATAATTCGCACTTCGCTCGGACGTTCAAAATTGCTGGGCGTGCATCGATGACAGCCCATCACTAGATACCATCTAAATTATATATAATATAGGTAACTCAACTGAAAATTGTAGATATGTAATCATTCTTCTGTTCTGTGTTCTAATTGAAGTCAATTATAAGATGGTTCAGAAACTTTACAATCTCAAACGAAGACTTGTGTAAACATATTAACTAATACTGTCTATTCATATAGCGCCAATAGCAGTTTTTCTTAAAGGTTGACAAACAAGCATATGGTTCATCTCATCAGCAATTACCGTAGTCTATCGCCGCTATTAAAAACAACCTAGGTTTCATGGATCCCGCTTCCACGAAAACTAGGTTGTAGTTAATCTATAGTTGTAATCAATTGATATGGGGTTCCATACAATAAAAGGGATTTGGCGAGTGGTCAGTTCTCTGAAAAGTTCAGGACCCTAGTAGAGATACTAGCAACACATATAGGACCGTTTTCAATAAACTAACTTAGATAGCTACCTTCGATTTCTCTCAGCTCTTTTGCAATCATATTGACATGATGTCATATGATTTTTTTTATTGCTTATGATGGCAGACGAGCCGCGGCCCACCTGATGATAAGAAGTGGTAACCGTCGTTCATGGACACAATTATACCGAGAGTATTGTCAAGCCACTGCGCACCATTTCATTTCTCAGATGTGAAATGAAAGAATAAACGGTTATCTTCTGCTACAGCCAAAACATACTGACGTGCTTCATGACCGGTCACACAGAAAACGGTGGTACCAACCCGTTCAGGCCCGATAGCATGTAAGTACTCTCACTTGGTACCTAGCTCTACCACCAGTAATGCAATGGATGATAATTGCTTACTTCCCTTAGTCGCCTTGTACGACACCCGTGGGAAAGAATGAGGTGGTGACACGTGTATTCTTAATCCGTCACCACACGGAATACTTTTGTAATAAATGAGTGCCATAGTACCATAGATTACATACATAGTAGTAGTAGAGTACATATCGAAAAGACAAAAGGTTAGAATTACCTATATTTAGTAACTAAAGTGACGGATAGATATAGATTATTGAAAACGGCCGATAGAAACAACAACGGCAAGACTAGGTATCACACGTTGGTAACTACGAGTAGTTAGTTGTGAAGACGATTAGCGTTCTCACTGACAGATACGCAATTATAAGAATATTTGCCGTTACTTTACCCCACTATATTCTGTGGCAGGATGATCTGGTTCAGCCCAAGCTAAAATTAGCAAAGCGGTAAAGCTGCTTTTATCACTCCCTAATAGGAAATACAAGTTTGTTAACCCGCAGTAGATCGCTGTGACAGTAGTCTAATTTATCTCAATATGATTCTTGAAGGAGTTTGCTACGTGTCCAAGAAAACGAAGTTAATACTAAAAAATAATCAATCAAATCATCGCATAACCGCCTCACGTACCATTTGATGTATCAATATGTCATAAGTGCCTGATACCAATTTGGTCGATTAGCGATTCACAATTGAAAGTTAATCCCTCCATCCACCCATCAGCCATTCAACGTCCCCTGTTGGACATAGGCCTCCCCAAGAGAACGCCACAACGAGCGGTCCCGTCATGGGGGATAATGCCGTAATCTCCACGCTTGGGAGGCGGGTTGGCAATCGCAGTGGATGTTGTTAATGCTCGAGGGACTGCTGCTGCCCACTCCCGCGGTATTCCCTCAGTCGGCTCCTACGACTCCCGTGGGTAGAGAGGGGTGGGACAATTCTAAAGCCGGCCCCACACGGCGAAAGTTAATATTCCATACCAATATCGCACATTCTGAATTATTTTTAAAACAAAACAGAGTTCATATGGTGAAATAAGAGTGATAATAATCTCTTAATTAACAGCAAGTTAACTCTACAGTTTGTGTGTGAGCGTTGTTCAAAGAACGCCGTCATAGATGCGTCGGCGCACTGAGAGGTCAAGGCTGTGCCATGGGTGGCCAGTAATTTATTCCACTACACTATTATTACAGCTAACCTATAAATAAGTCGTTGTATTTTCCGTTTCAAACATAGCTTGTATCCCCGAAGGAGTAGGCAGGGATGTATTACACACCGACGTTTCGCCAGCTATGTTTAAGTTCCACGTAATAGGGGGGCGAGCCTATAAATAATAAATAAATATTCACAGACATTTCACACAACGTCCTCTGGTCCCAAACTAAGCTTTACGCTTGTGCCAGGGGTTCCCAAAGTGTGCACCGCGGCGCCCTGGTGCGCCGTAGAAAGCGAAGAAGGGCGCCGTGAAGCGATTCTGTTTACCATTTTCCAAAACCTCAACTTTAGTCTCTTTTGAATGTTTTCTGTGTTCGTTTTATATTTTTATAAATCTAGATTGTGGATATTTTAATTTTGTGCATATCTAACTAACTAGTATCATTGTACCTATCTATTTCGACCAGCAAAGTAGTTTAGGGCGCCGAGACAAAATAGTAAACATATATGTGCGCCGCGGACTGAAAAAGATTGGGAACCCCTGGCTTGTGCTATGGGTACCAGATTACGGATATAATACATATATTACTTTTTTTGTAAATACATACATATAATAGATAGAAAACACTCAGACGAAGTACAATATCTGTGTTGATGAACAAATAGTTGTCCTGAGTGGGAATCGAACCCACGACCTCGTGCACGGAAGTCGGTTACACTACCGACTATGCCACGAGGCCCGTCATAAGATAGAGGCCCTATTGTCGTCTACCGGGCACATTTTCAAACTCCGGGCTGCTACTGAGACTTTTTTTTACGAAAAAGCTCAATAACTTTGCCCGACCCGGGGATGAACCCGAAACCTCATGATCAGCAGGTGCACACACTACCGCTGCATCACCGAGACCGTTACAAAATAGTAGGTACAAAGTATAATAAGGCAAAACCCCAGCTAATGTAGGTAAACTATACGGCATATATCTACATATATTATATAGTCGCTTATATTTCTGTACTTATCACAATTATCACAATGTGGTGGTATATTTTTTCAGTTGGCATCGACTACCCCGCAAGGGAAATGGCGTGATGATAAGTTAGTTAGATAGTTGGCATCGACTAGATTTGATTTAGGTGACTCCACTCACTTGCCATCAGTGAGGTCGCTATCTCGGCTGCTATTATAGCAATTAAAAGCACATTCACGTGCTACTAAATGAGAGACATTTGCATATTCAAATAAACAAATTGCTTTATTGCTTTTGTTATCATTATTGACTTAAAAACTAGTTCTGCGGATATTGAGGTAATTTTTGTCAAATGCTCTTAACGAATCGGTCAACGACTTAAGGAAGTAAAAAGCTTTTTTTATGTTTTATGTGCATATTAAGTATATGGTTATTAATAGAAACACGGTAATAATTTGCTAAATCTAGAAAGGTACTGAATTAATACATATTATATTATTATACATAGCCACACGCCTGTTTCGCAGTAGGGGAGAGACAACGGATTGTCACTTGTCATAGAACGGCCTCCCTGCCTTTTTCATTCCCGTGGTGACGCATTAGTATATAACTAGGGCATTACCCGCGGCTTCGCTTGTGTCATAGTGATGCCCTATTAGAATTTGTTTTTTTAGAAGATCGAAGATGGAAGACGACACAAAGTACCTACATCTTATAAATTTAATTTGCCTGTGCTTTTTAATCCTTACTAGTAAGTAGTATAAAAGGCAAGTTAAATGACAGAATTCAAATAGTAACTCTATATTGCTGTCGGCTACTTGATGTTTCTGCATAGATTCTATTCTATATTCTGAAATATTTTTATAACTTTCTGTAATAATAACAGACGAGCCACGGTTCATCTGATGGTAAACCACGCTGCTCCGGAACTCAACAATACTAAGGATAAGCCACTGCTTACCATTTCATGATGGGAAATTAATAAATGGACGGTCCGCTCCCGCCCTCACAAAAATACAGCAACAGGTACTACCCTCTCGCAAACGGTCCAAAGACAGGCCCGAGGAATATCCAGCGGCGCCCCCCCAACGGGTTATGGCAACAAGGCGGGCGTTGCGCGTCGCCCTGCCACCAGGCCACCTCGTTGGCGGCTGCATTAGGGAATGATGTCTGTTAGGAAAATTAACTAACATTGCTGTTTTAAAAAGTAATGCTTGAATAGAATAGAAATTGCAATTTGGGTTTTTTTCTTTTATGTAATTGTAACTGTGTTAATAAAATTGTCACAATAGTAATCGGGAACGGTTCAGCGGTGCTAGAGATCACGATGCGATGCTGGTGTATCACTTAAGGTTAAACGAGCTTGCACGCGATCCGTTTGAACTTGTATGAGTATTGAGCATTATCGAGTGAGACCTCTAAGTTATTGTTTGGCGTGACTTAACATGTTTTACTTATGAGGCGAGTAATAACTAAATATTAACCATTATGTGCCGGTTCTTTATTGCTAATGGTGAGGAATGAGGTTCGTCCTTTGGTGCACACCAAACTCGGTGCTTGATAACAGCCGCAGACATTGTTAGATAGCGTCTAAAATTGTCACCACCACGTAATTTTATTAAGAGTATTTACTATCCAGGTCTCCAGCGCTCTCACTCACCTTACAAAGCACAACGGTAGAAGTACCTATCCCCGATTAGGTTCATTTATGCTGGATTAAGCAAGGCTCTACTAGGCGTGTCCCTGAAATCAGTATAAATGGAGTAGTGACATCTTTATTCTACTCCATCACCACAGTCATTTCGTGAAAATTTAAAATTGGGTAGATAGGACCCAATCCCAGTAGAAATACAGAAAATTGTGATTCGAGACCACTAGTCAGCAACCAGTGGTCGCGATTACAAACGCCACAAGCGACAATATAACTCGCATTTAAGGCTCACAATTGCACAGACGTGCGCCGGCACTCACTTGAACGGGACCCTACAACCTATATCTAGAATGAAACAATTTTATTATTGATCTACTCAAAACCCTGTTTAGGTTTTAGTAAGTTAGGTCTAAAAGGATATCAACCCCCCTGCTCTCTTAGCTCTCTGTAAACACCAATCAGATACTATGCACAAGATGAAAGTGCACATTCAAAGATTTGTATCAAGTCGATGGTAGTTCAGTCCACCGTGACCTCTATTACCTTTCGACATTTACCAGATACAGTTCGAATTACGAAACACAAGAGAAGCTAAAATTACATTTAGCGTAAGAGGTCACACAAAGCGTTATTAATTTTCAAAGCTGAAATTTTGGATGGATCGGTAAATAATATTGCCCAATCTCAATCAAGTTATTATATAAAGTATTTTATATTACCACGAAAACATTACCTTACAATAAGCTTAACTTACATGAATACAACCAAGAACAGTTTCATTTTTTATTTTTGTCAGCTATTTTCAAAGTAGCTATTTTCAAAGTATGGCGTTAATAGGTTCAAAAATATGGTGATTAATACATTGACGCCTATGAAACCTGATTGTTTGTTTTGCAATTTTAAAGATTTGCGTAATATTCAATATATCTAACGTTCTCAAAATAAAATCTGAGCAAATTGCTGTCAGAAAGTCTTGATTAAAATGATTGTCTTTTTATAATTGAGCTATGAACCTATTTTATAATAATTGACCATTGTTTGAATCTCCATCCGTGACGGTAGAATGGATATATCATTTACTAATAATCAAACTGATTAAATAGTCGTAAGACAAATGTGATTAAGAATTTGGGATGATCGAAAGATCAGTAGGATAGCTTGGTGGTTTAGAGCACTTCTCCGGATTGGAAAAGATGCGTGGTTCGATTCCCGCGCCTACTAAAAATCTCTTATTCTTTATTCACAAATAATTTGTGCTTTAAAAAGTAGCTGAGCATGTCAATTGCTAAAAGAAATAGATCTAAAACTGATTAAATAGCTTTCTTTTACTACATACAGTGAGACAAAGTGAGTTACTTTATGTAAATTTTTAATACCAGCAAAGCGACTAGCAACGTAGTTTTTTTTTTTTTTTCATTATTTGCTTGCAGCTCATTGTTAGTCGTCTGGATACGATCCTCTTCCGTAATTAAAGGGAAACTGATATTTTATGCCACGCTAACCTGCTTTGTTTAGGGTTGGAATTAGGGTGGATTCTCACATTAATGATTTCTGCTTAATTTTTAATTTTGTGGAATCGTATGGGGTACATGACAGTATGTATTCTTAATCCGTCACAATATAGACTTGTCTGTAAAAGAAAGTGATGTTTAATGAATGGTGATAAAAATTATGCAGTACAGTAATACTTAATTTAAATAGAAATGGCTGCTTGTGGTCTCAGCAACACCAACATAAAAATGCGATGATGATGGTTTCATTGCCAACAGTCTAGTAATAAAGTAATGATTTAGTTGAGAATATATATTTTTACTGATTTAGGTGCGGAACTCTATTTAACTAACGGTCCGTTACGTTTCCTTTACAAATAGCTGTCTGCTAATGAATTTAATCTTTTACCAATTTTGATATCTTAAAAATTCGCACGATTGGCCCAGTTCACTCGTGGAAGGTTTAAATTTCACCAAAATTGGTAACATCTTGATTCAATTCAAATTCTCTACAATTATTTGTATTAGTTCAGAATTTATTGAATTCATCGCATTTGCACAATGGATATCTTGATTGTAATCTTATTTTTATCAGCATTCTCAACTGCTTAGTTATATCTGTAATACTTAAAGTATATTCATTTAAAAAAAATATCGATTACCAACACATACATTCACATCCAACCGAAGCTAAGGCACAAAGAAACCGGCAGATACAAAAGGACCGTCGCACATCATGAGCATGGGTTTACACGAGGGCATGAGGATGACTGTGAGTATTTGTGGCTAGTAGTGAATCAGAAATAATTGGAGATAATAAAGTTAAAAAAATCGTATTCGCAAGTAATTTTTTAATAAGCGCGTCTAAGAAAAAATAGAAGATTTAATAATAACAACAATGCAATTTTGTTATAGTCACGTAATAATTTATTCGCCCATCAAGTGGTAGCTCTTGACGAGCCCGAGCTGGTCGGTACCACCGTCTGCCGTGTAACTCCACGTATCGCTCGCTCTCGCCCGTATAACAAGCACCGCGGTATGTTTTGGTTGCAGAGGAAAACAGCCATCCATAATATCCATATGTATATATGCAATCAAAATTTGTTCCAGAACTTATACCAGATCGACGCATTATGTCCTTCGGAGGGCGATGGAATAAGAGTACTTTCTTGTCAAAACTGAAAAGTCGTTTTCATCGTTACAATAAGTTTGTTTGCTCTGCTTTCACGCCGTAACTACTAAGCCTATCATCATGAAATTTATGGTACGTATAGTCCAGAAACCAGATAAGGATATAGGCTTTAGGAAAAAAGGATGGTTATTATAAATCATAAGTGTGCCCTAGAATGATGTTTTCATATTATAAAGTCTACACGGACGAAGTCTAAAGTCAGAAGAATCTAGTTTTCTATAGAAAACGAACTTAAGTAATTGCAGTATAAACTTATTATACAATTTTTAATTTTGTCTCAAATTGATTACACAAAATATTATCACCAGCAAAGGAATTCTAAAACCTCATAAGGAATTTACGCGTCATCTGCAAACTAAATGACTATAGCAGATGGTAGTTGAAAGGTGGTCATGCTACAGATACAGGTGCATCTATTTTAGACTTACAAATGTCATCAGGCATAAGATGCTTCATTTATATTACCATACTCTATATATCTATATACTCTTTATTGTACATAATGAACACAAATTAATAAACACAGTTTTTGAACATATATGTTTTTGTGATTCCGCAAGAGCTGTTTTAGTTTTGATTGGATGAAAGTTGCATAACTTCCTCAAGGGCCCCATGGAAAGAAACAATTTGCGACTGACTTCTTTCAACTGGGAGCGCCAGGACAAATCGCTATCTATGTAAATACCCAGGTTTTTTACTGTGCTACTGAATGGTATAACAACACCGTCATAGCTAACTTAAGGTAAACCAGCTAATTCTAGCAATAGTCCTGGAGCTGCCGGCAATCATAACCTGCGTTTTCAGTGGATTCACCTGCAAACCATGGTCTTTGCTCCATCTACTAATTTGTTCAAGATCTTTATTTATAATTGCAATGGCTTCTGATAGGCGCTCCAGTTTGGCTTTGTATAGATTTGTAAATCATCTGCATATAGGTGATAGGACGATAGAAGTTGTTTAGAGACAGAATTTATATAAATTGCGAAGAGTAATGGAGACAGAACGCCACCCTGTGGTACTCCGGCAGCCATATTGCACAAATCAGAATACACATCGTCTACTTTAATACGCTGCTGGCGACCGAACAGGTAACTACGAAACCAGTCAATCACAGTAGGAGATATGTTAAGGGACTCCATCACTCCAAGCAGGATGTCAAAATCAACAGTTATAAACGCATTACTGAAATCTAGCAACGCTAAGATAGTCAGCTCACCGTTATCCATGGCGTGTCTGATATCGTCCGCAATATGAACTAGGGCTGTAGTAGTACTATGGCCAGGACGGAAACCGGATTGATTTATATATAGACTTTTAAAGGCAAGTTATATAAAACAAAAATTTTGACAAGTTAAAAAGGATTAATGTATATTTCTAGAAAAAGATGTTGCCATTTGGTGGCATCTTATACCAAAATATGTATGGCAGGAATATTTGGCGTGTTCAAATATATAATAGACTAGTCCTTCTGCCCGTGACTTCGTCCGCATAGAATAGTTATTTTGGGCTAACGCTAACTTCAGTACTTGATCATTATTTTGCTGCGATGTTATTTTAAAACCGCGATATCTCCTAAGATATTGAAATCGAATGATAAAAAGGGCAATTTTGTTTTAAATTAAACACTTGTGATGAATAACGTATTTATTTGGATAAGGATTAATATCATGTTTATAAAACTCCTTCGCAAATAATGCATTATTTTCAAACAAATTTGGTTAGCATAATAAAGGTTATAGTGAGACAACCTTAAAAGATAGACATATCCTGTCGCGGACATTTTTTAGAACTTTTAAAAGGGAACAATTCTGTTAGACATGAATTTTGCAAAACTTTAAAGCAAGCTTTCAAAGGGAACAAAAACCCCCCGATTTTGAAACATTCTTCAATGGTGCTCCACTCCTATTGGTCTTAGCGTGATGATATATTATTTAGCCTATAGCCTTTCTCGGTAAATGGGCTATCTAAGAATAAAATAATTTTTCAAATCGGACCAGTAGTTCCTGAGATTAGCGCGTTCAAGCACACAAACTCTTCAGCTTTATATATTAGTATATAGATATATAAGAAGTATAGATATAGAAGAAGATAATGGTGATTGATTGAGCAATATTTCCATCCATCTATCAGCCCTTTTGACGTATTCCTTAGTGCACGGTGTTATCTTTTTAAATACCTCAAACAAACAATCTAATAACGATTCACTCACAAGATGCAGTCTACCAACACCTTCGATCAAGAATGGTATTGATGATCGAAGGCCAACACACATCGATTTTTCCTAGTGCGATTCATTCGTGCGTTGAAAATGACACTGTATAATGTCACAATTCCATTCTAATCCAAAATCTTGAAAGACGCCTCTATCAACAGTCGCCACTAAGGAAGCTTGACGTAGACCCCCAAAATTGGGTCGCACTTGTATATCAGCTATAAAGAAAATAATATATTTTTTACAAATATTACGCTGTGTTTAAAACATAATGTGTGTACTTGTCTACTTAGATATATCTATATATTAATGGTTTCAATTACAACATCCGCATAGTTACTAAACAGATAGATATGATTAGTAAGATAATAGTTAAACACTAATACAATTCTACAAAAATCTCATTACTTATTTTTCATTGAATTTGTAAATAGAACAAAACTTTTTGTGTAGGAATATGCTCATGACTGCTTCCTGTTCTTAAAAATAAAAATATTTTTGGAATATTCATGGAGTTACTCTATCGTAACATAAATTATACGTTTAAATTTATAAGATGTATATTGTTACGTTAATTGTATTAAGAATAATAAATACATAGAACAGAGTACCTAGGCTTTTTATACTTACCACGTAAAGAACGACAACGTGTAAAGTAAAACCTTAAAAATTCTTGTTTAAAAAAATATTAATCAATAATAATGTTTTATTCGCGAGGGAATAGTTTATGGATACCACGTCGCGAGGCGAAGAGGTTATGGCAGACTCCCGATTTAATTACCAGTATACAGTGTGTATAAGTAATTACGCTCTCCACATGACATCCTCCACCACTGGCAGATCCTGGCTACAATTATTGGTGCTTCGTCTTATTAAGAGGACCTAGCCCTCTTCATCAAGAGGCACTCGCAGAACACCTGCGCTGCAGTTAGAGGTACTCAGGTCAGTGCTCAAGGGGGCCGGAGATTGTTAAATCTCCTGTGGGACGTGAGATCGGCGCGAGATATATCACTGCGTCTTAATCACTCCCACTCCACTGACCATAGCTTGAACCACGGCCGGAGGCATGAGATTGTCCACCCAGAATACAGCGGTCAAATAATTCAAGCAAAGTTAAGCAAATCCACCAGCGTCTGCAGCCAACCGTGTCCTCGAGGCAGTTCCCTCAGTGATGGCACCGACCTGACTCTTCTCGGCCTATGCGATACGGGCACTTCCCAAAGCATCTATGCCTCGAGAGCACCTACGTCAACTCGTCAAAAAGACACCATGTCGTCCCTCTAGCCACCAGTACATGAAGTCATTGTCGCTATTGTGGCATGCGTTAACCATCTAGAGAGCGTACGGTATCTCTTGGTGACCCTAACGGCCACTCTTTGCAGTTTCCACAGCATTGCGGGCCGTTAGGGTGTCTTCCCAAACTGGTGCCTTGTATAGAACCATGTATGAGTGGATTTCCTCGTAGAACCTCCTGCAGTAGGCTTCGGATCCACCCAAATTACAGCTAGCCTTCAAGTATTATGTCAAGACCATGACGATGAAGGATTTTTTACTAGAAATTATCTGAGTTATTCTTGAGTGACACTTGGCCACTATAGTTATTCATATATTATGCTGTTTTTTGTAGAGCTTTAAATATTAGTATTCAAGTACAATATACACGCACTAAGTTCCTAACTTCCTAGCTAATACACCAAAAAAACAACAGCCATCTCTTTTTGACTTGAAAAGCTAAGGATGATGTCATTAGGAAATCGGAAGTGCTTCATAATTTAATTATAAGTTAGTAGCTCATTACGTACACGGATTCGCGATTTTGACAGCCTATCTTTTCGTAACGGTATAACCGAAAGATCAGTATTTTTTTACAATCGTTTTATATTTGATTATATTATCGTTTTATATTATATTAAACTACCAGAGTTCTAGGTAGAAAAATTCTAATGTCAATATGGAACTGAAATGTAAAAATTATGCAATTTGCTTAGCTTCGCGTTTTACTGGCACTTGGCATGGCACATTGCCGTGCGCTCGTATACTCTTAGGAAACAGACAAGCAATGAATTATGACTATTTATTCAATGCATATTTGTATAGTAATCTCTTGTCCCTTTAGCTATCAAACAAGCGCAACTCAGTTAACATTTCTATCTCACATGTGTTGCACAATCGTAAAGGTGTGACGCAAACCAAGACGAATTTCATATATGGCGACATTACGGGAGTTATAGCGTCACCATTCACTTGTCAAGCTCTATAGAACTACAATCTATATTTTATTAGCATAATCCAGGGTTTGCACTTCTGATATCAGTTGCTAAAAGAAGTTGTAAATTTCGGACAATCGGAAAATAACAAGATTTTTTAAAAGCCCTCATTAATATTAAATCAATAAGTATGATAGGTATATTCAGATAATATTTGTTTGTCCATCCATCAGCTTTTCCTCATCCACTGCTGGACATAGGCGTCCGCAAGAGAGACACACGAATTGTCCTGTCCCGCCTGCATCCATCGGCTGCAAACAACTCTTAAACTGGTAAGGTTAACTATATGATATACTATATGTTACTGGTTAGCTATATGATCCGTAAGGGGGAACTTAGTTTAACATTGTCAATACAACAATGCTATTGTTTTTACATGTATAAACTTAAAATTGAATAGCTTTACATACGTCAGGTAAAAGGCTGATAAAAAAGCTGTATTTTGCGTGCTTAATTCCTGTACCATCGCCACACCGAGACACTTCTAAAATCCGTTAATATAATAAAATAGATTCTGAATCATGTACCGATTACTACACCCAATGGTGTCCCCATAGGTACTTCACTAAGACAACTCCAGTTATGGTAATTCGATCAATGTATCGCAATGACTTGAACGGTGGGACAAAATGTCAAGCTTACATTACATATAGATGGCATAAATAAAAAGCCAAGTATGTATTGATAAGTCATGGTGTTGTGACATATCAAGTGAAACCCATGGCATATTGCTGTTGAAAGTCACACATTTGTTCACACAAATGTATTACGTAGTACAAATTTAGGACAGAAATGCAGGAATTATATTTTAGTGATGGAGAAGTCATCAATAAATTTTAGGAATACAATAGCCATGGTCTTTCTAAGGTTTTAAAGAATGATAAATATCTCAAATTTTCACGCCGCTGTCTAGTGACAAATGATAGCGAAGAGAAACATAATTTTTTTAGTTACCTATTTAATGTTTTACATTTTCATGAAAGGAAACGCCTCTTACATTTTTTTCTATTGCACTTCTAGAAACATGGTTCACCTAATAAATCTACATAGCGAAAGTATTTGTTGCTGATTCGTATTACATTCTCTTCGAAAGGCAAATCCATGTGTCAATTACATCAACCGCTTTTGAATAGTTTATAAAACCTTAACAATCTTTTGTAAACTAATGGAGAGATATATTTCAGTCTGGAGATCTATTGTTGATTCTTAGTATCAATATTTTTTTATACTACGCAGATGGCGAACGAGCATACATCTGATATTACCTGATGTAGTCTATAGACGCTAGCAACACCAAAAACATCACACGTCACTAACTCCAAGAAAGTGTAGGTATGGAAGGAAGAGAGGAAGAATAATAAGGGAATTTGGACCAGCACTCTCATTCACTATACAAAACACAACAGTAGAAGCATTTTTTTTTGTAATGCGGGAAAAACTGTTCCTAACCGCACAGCCCGTCGTTCGGGGCAACGAACAGGGTAGTGTGGGGCCCTCACCCACTAAATTAACCCACCGTGTGCTGTCTCTGCGCTTTTATTGGCGGGCCACCGGAACCATATTACATTCCTTCAGTGGTCCGCCGGCGGCAACGTAGGAGCACCTACCGTTGTATCATGCTGGTCTTCTGTGAGACCCATTGCATTCTCCATTCATACTGGGACAAGCACGGCTGTACACTTTGAAAGTATCCAAATTGTTAAATAAACGATTTAATTATGTATCATTGAATCAAATGAGCAATATAAATTAAGCATTGGAGTCCGGCCAAATTTCACACCATATGCTTTGGTTATCTATGCAAATTACCAGTAATCTGAAGGAATACCGCGTGACTCTTCATTCGTGGTAGGAGGCATGCATCTCGGGGTTTATTGTACAAATTTGAAAGATCAAAACTGGACATCGCACCACGGACCTAAAAGGCAATCTGCTGTTGCGAGGGACAGAATATCTATTAGCAATAAAGTCTTTACATTTAATGAGTTTTCTTTGTAAACATTCTTGCCATTATTTATATTCAGGTATGATTAATGGTCAATGCGCAGGGATGCTGTCTTGTATCGAGATCTTGTCGCAGCTTGTCTGAATATATCGATTATGATTGTGCTACTCTCTCTGGCTGGCTCTCTTCTAGTGAACAATTCAGATTTGTAATAGCCGATAATGTTTGTTTATTATAATAATATCCTTATCTTATTTAGAAATGTGTGGAAATGTTAGGTATGAATACGAGACACGATTACAATATCTTAGATGAACTTAGAAAGTACAGATTGCTAAACTAGATGACCTAGGCGATTAGTACTTGTTGCATTGTCAAAACAAAAGGCTTGGGAGATCGATATGTATGACTTGGGGAAAACTTTGCGTTAATGAGGATAAATGTGATTTTTTTTTATTGCATATAGTGGCAGACGAGCCACGCCCCATCTAAATGGTAAATGGTAACCGTCGCTCATGGACTCAACTATACTGAGATTATTGTCACACCGCTGCTCACCATTTCATTTCACCGATATGATATGAAAGAATAAACGGCTATCTCCTACTACAGCCAAAACGCAACGATGTGCTTCATGGCCGGTCACACGGGAGATGGTGGTACCAACCCGCTCGGGCCCGATACCAAGTGAGTATTCCCACTTCGTGCCCAGCCCTACCACCAGTCATGCAATGAATGATAATTGCTTAAAATTATCTTCATGGTCTATGTCTCGGTCGCCCCCTGTACCTACATCCTTGTAGGTATTTCTGTAATCTATAGGTAAAGAACTATTTGTGTTTTAAATTTTAGACCCAGTAGTTTTGGAGATAATTGCAGCTGAAACAGTAGTAGGTACCTTGAAATGTTGCAACGCTACAGCCTATTAAACTCATGTAGGGGAAGCCGGGGCATAACCGGCCCCGGGGTAAGTTGGTCACCCCCTCCCCCTCGCAGGATAATAAACTGAGACGCTTGAAACTAATCATATCGTATTTTAATCGACCTCATGCTATCGAGACAAGTAGTTGGGCGTGTGTAGCTGCGCTTCCCTCGTCAGCAGAACGAAAAAAACAAGTTGCTGCATTTATTATTATTTTGCATTTTTTAGTATGTGATGAAACTAACTCGTAATTGTGTTAAATTGACAGTTTAGTAAATAACTACGTTCAATTATTTGACTAAACAACTAATAAGAGCCATTGTCTAACGGATATTTTTTAGATTATATTAACATTAATTTTAAATCACCTCGGGGGCATTATGGGCGAGGCAAAATGGGCAGGGTGCCCATTTTGCCTCAAGTGTTTGTATTAAGTTTATCTTTTCTTTTCAGATACAGTTATGGTTCGTCATTACCAAAGGAAGATATAAAGCTTTTTTATGAAGCTTTTTTCTATCTATTATATGTATGTATTTACAAAAAAAAAAGTAATATATGTATTATATTCCGTAATCTGGTAACCCATAGCACAAGCGTTAAGCTTAGTTTGGGACCAGAGGACGTTGTGTGAAATGTCCGTGAATATTTATTTATTTATAACGTACCAAACGAAGCTTGAAAGTGATGGAAACAGCCGCAAAAGATATGGCAAGTAGGAGACTAAGTAGTAGTAAGTAAACGAACTGTTCATGACTACAGTGTGCTACGATCAACGTTACTTCTCAGACACAATCAAATACCGTGCAGCCACATGTGGCGCCCTCCCCAGGTCCATCAAAATGTTAAAGCTATGTACGAGTATCACTCCACCACCTGAAACATCTTTTAATGGCATATCGCCTATAGATATCACGCCAAAACCAAACAACACAAGCTCAAAAATAAGGAACTAGGAAACGTGGCAAAACAGCATTAATAACGAGATCACAATAGTTCAGACACAGAAACAAGTGACTTGTGAGAAGAAACGCACGAAGAAAAAGACAGAGAAATTACCAAAACAAGGAAAACGACTCGGATAAAGAAGACGTAGAGTACTTGTACTGCAGAGATCGGTATTCGGAATCTAGAAGGTTGGGTCACTTGCTGTAAAAGTGATAGATTAGCAAACTGTTCCTGCGCCGGCGAATAGGATAACGATGACGTGTTCCATTCGACGAGTTCATATTTGCTCCTTTTGTGCTTGGTTTTAAGCGTGTATGTCTGTGTATACCTATTATGCCCCACGTATGACCATTTTACCCCGAACACGGGGCAAAACAGGCAGTTACTTTTAAGTTCAATTAACATCAAAGCCTAATAGACTAAGATATTTTTTTTATGTTCAGTGTAAAGAACAATAATGACAGTAATAAATGGCAGTTGATTTTTTCAGTACCTATCTTTTATTTTAATTCAAGATTTCCCTTAAGGTGCCCGCATTGCCCCGGTTTCCCCTACCTACTTGTTATTACACTGAGTACTCTTAACGTCAGTGAGTTAAGTAACAATTTAATAAAATAGTCAGCATCACCAGAAACGGTTACAACGTTAATACGTAGGTACATAATTCACTATAACATAAATTACAAAAGCATAACAAAAGTTTGAAACCGACATTCATAAACGAGATTTTAAACAAAAAAACATACTATGTAATTAGAAACCTAATTACACATACATATGTATATATAAGCTTTAGAAGAGACTACCATCCTTTCACTCCTAAAATCAATTATTATGAAACATGAACATAGTCTTCATCAAACATAATATGTTGACTCCAAATTGCAGGAAGATATAAAAAAGTGTTTATTAATCTAATCAAAACACACTATAAACGTGAGTAATACGAAAATAGAGTCAATCTAAGAATGCGGAAGACATGAACCAGACTACCAAAAGTTATATCAGGAGTTAACACATCACAGGAGAAGCTTCAATAAATCCAAGCAGCTTTCTCTGCTTATAAATCTTTTGAAACATTCTGAAGAGATTCCTTAAATTACGCATAATTTTCGACATTCCCAACAGGAAACCTACATCCGCAACTATACGACCACATTTCTAAATTTGTACGCACAAAATTTGTTACATAATACGTTATAGCGCTGAAATAATTAAACCCAATTCTAAAGTTTAGTCAATAAATAAACAGAAACTTTAACGTCTGTATCCGATTCGAAAATGTCTTCCTGATGTAACACGATGCCTCCAAATTTCCCTGGTGATTGACGTCAGTAATTACTGACGTGGCTGCATGGTCGTCCCTTGATGGGGTCACAGTCAAATTCGATTAACCTTTTCACGTATGAAGCGTCTTACTTGATTGTGATTTGATATTGCAATTGACATGTTGAATACATTAATTATGTTAATAGTTATGATTATGTACAACGCGTTTGGCCGTGTGGGGCCGGCTTTAGAATTGTCCCACCCCTCTCTACTCACGGGAGTCGTAAAAGCCGACTGAGGAAATACCGAGGGAGTGGGCAGCAGCACTCCCTCGAGTATTAACAACATCCACTGCGATGGCCAATCCCCCTGCCAAGCGTGGCGTTTACGGCATTATCCCCCATGTCGAGACCGCTCGTTGTGGCGTTCTCTTGGGGAGGCCTATGTCCAGCAGTGGACGTTGAAAGGCTGATGGATGGGATGACAACGTGTCTATATGGCCCCACGTAACAACAGATGAGAAATGGGACAGTATTTTTAATAGTCTGATTAGTTTTTGACTCTGTTGCTCTTGTAACTAGCACCATAGCCCAGATTATGAAATATGTACGAGTATTTTGATTTTTAAAAGGTCGTGGTTGCTAATCTCACTTTCATCCGTTATGCTTTACCTATATTAACTTGCAATTTTCGTAACAACAACCCATTTAGCACCCTACTTTTCGTAGACTCACACCTCAGTAATTTTGGATGCTTATTCAATCCCAGTGACAATACACGAAACAAAAACAAGAAAAAAATTTCAATAGCTTTTTATTGAACATACTTTTGTTTGTAGTCCTAATTAGAAAACACGAAAATGAAAATTTCAAAATGGACGCTGTACAAATTGGGGTAATCAGACCCGTTCAAACCAATGATGCTATATATAAAAAAGAGTAGATATCGCACTAGTAGGTACGCGGTAATTGTTGCGCACGAATTCAACCAATTGGCCGAATTTGTTTTAGTCGGTGATCTTCCGTCTCTTTCTGTATTATGCGTTCCGTAATATCTATCGCGTAACATATGCACATATCTATAAATGAGTACTTTGTCATAATGCAACAATATCGGTAAACCATTTAGTATGAACGTAAATTATCTTGACTTAAATATCATTGATTCGAACTGTAATGCTTAGCATCCACTGGTCCGCACCGGAGGCATCGCACGCACTGCACGCAGCGCATTGAACGGATTTGCCGAAAGTGTGCATCCACTGGTCCGCACTGGCTGCAACGAATTTTGCCCGTGAAAGACCGTCGTAAAGACAAATGTTATGTGGAGATTGGGAGTGACCATTGGTCAGTGCAATGCTTAGCGATTAGAGCACTTCCCCGTATTGGAACGGACGCAGGTTCGATTCCCGCTCGCACTAAAGTTCTCTTTTTCCACATTTCACAAATAATTTGTTCTATAAAATGTCTAGTACTTTTAATTTCTATTTCAACAGTTATTTGTAATTTGTAAATCTACAATTCAACGACAATAAGCCTATACTACTCGTGCAGATAAAGAATGGGATTATAAATGGCGTCACCACTATTTACTTCTCGCTCACACAATAGCCGTCTATACTCGAAACTAACGGTATAGACAGAAAAAAAACAAGACGTCGCGGGATGTCTAGCAGATGTGAAAACATCAAAATTACTTACTTATCATCACGCCATTTCCCTTGCGGGGTAGGCAGAGAGAACAGAGTGCCAAGAGGCTCTATTCTTGCATACATCTCTCGCATCTTTACACCAATACTCTCTTTCATACCTACTCGCTCTCTTACGTCGTTGTTACGAATGCGGTCAGTCAGCCTCACTCCACAGATTCTCCGCAGAGATCGCATTTCAACCGCATTGATTTTGCTCTCATGCTCCTTTTTACATACCCAACTCTCGCTTCCATATAATAACGTTGGGACAAGCACTGCGTTGTGTTTTGCGACACGTGCCTTCTGGCTGAGGTGATAGCTGCCGAGAAGTTGTCCCAATGCTTCGTTCACTCTATTTCCCGCATTCACTCTTCTTTCTACATCAGTGGTGTTCCATCCCGACTGAATCCACATCCAAGATATACAAATTCATCCACTTGTTCTAGCACACCATTTCCTATTGCTACTCTAACATCTGTTCTGGCTTCTTCTCTTTCAAAAACCATTACTTTGGTTTTGCTCACATTCACACGTGTAAAGTAATCAAAATTACTTTGTAGAAATAAAATGATCATAACTTGACAAAATGGAGTACTTTGTAGTCAAGACGAATCAAACGAGTATAAACTCGATAAGGTTGCGTAGTTTCATTACAGAGTTACTGTGGCCACCTTCCAGCTTCATCGTCAGACCCTGGATACCATCTAGAGACAAAGTACTCGTCAAGACGAATCATACGAGTTCAAACTCGATGGTGTTATGTCGTTTTATAACGGAGTCCCTATGGCCACCTTCTAGCTCCATCGTCAGATCCTGGATACCATCTAAAGACAAAGTATTCGTCAAGACGAATCAAATGATTCCAAACTCGATGGGGTTGCGTCATTTCATTACAGAGTTACTGTGGTCACCTTCCAGCTCCATCATCAGATCAGCTCCATGTCATCATAATATTGCATTGTCACGTGATATACACATGCGTGTAAAATTTAAGCTCAATCGGAAACCGGGAAGTGTGTCAAATTAAACTTGCAAGATTTGAACGGGACAAGTACAATAAAAACGTCGCCACGCTAACAGCCGATTTTACCCTTCCTCCGCATTAGATGTTTCACATCAATAACGGTATTCATGTTGCGTGAACTATTGTTTATAGTTACGCCGTAGTATGCTGACAGTACAGGCTCAATGTGCCGCCATTTATAATCCCATTCTTTATCTGCACGAGTAGTACAAACCACTACTTCTATTCGTGTAATTTATCTTATTTTTTAATCATACTATGTATATATATTGGTATTGTGATTTTTTATGGTTTAATAATTATTATTCTCACAGAGATGTAACACAGCCTGAGTCTTAATATCGGATATGTAATAAAGTCCACATTGCAAGAGTTTTTGCACGATCCAGTGTTCAAACCATGGACCATGCAAACACGTTATATAATTATACTCGTATGCATAATATGCATAAATATGCAGCGAGACCAACAGTCAATGCAATAAAATAAGTCGATTATTTATTTTTAGCGTTTTCAACATAATAAGAAATAGTTATCGTTCAATCAATTATCAAAGACCGTAACACTAGAATGCTTATGCTTAAATCTGTCTTCTTCCATTAATCTTGGAAGTTGCCCACTTTCAGTGACGAAACCACTAAAGAATTTATCATAGCGAGTTCCGCGTCTAAAACAGCTCTTGTCAAATTATGGACGAAACCGAAGTGTTGAAAAAATAAAAGATCTCACATCCCGCTTCCTTGATATTAACAAAGAAAACAACATGAAAATAATGGTTTCGTGTCTCGTGAGGCAAATATGAATGATAATAATTTGTTTTGATAACATCGCTATAAATTTTGATAAATATATTGTTCCATTTTTCATAAATCAAAATGATTAAATGGTACTTATTTTAACGTGGTTTTAATACTATAAACAACCTAGAAACTTTTTCAAAATATTTTAAAAAGTGTAACATACTTAATTATATTTCATCAGCTTTGAATCCTCTACGTAATCAAGATGACTCCGGTCAAACATAATGAAAATAATTCTTAGACCACGGACATTCAAAACTCTTACAGTAGCTATGCTATCCAATTTTGTCATTAAACATTACCTTAATTTATAGTGTTTTAAGTGTACATACGATTACAAATAAATAATTAAGTATCCCTACTTCGCCGGAGTCGAAAAAAAAGTTAATAAAGTTCATCAAATTAGGTTATATTTTACCTGGTATATCATATCAATATAATGTAAACATAATAAATAACGTATCATACAAATATTTCGAGTTTTCATCCAGTTTTTACTTATAGGTAGTAGGTACCTATTTGATGTGACAAATACGAGTAGGTAGGTATAGGGTAGTTACCACTTTAAAGAAAAACAATATAATTACAATATTTTTTGATGTATATGATGGATGTATTAAATGTTAATTAATGCTAGTTTATATGTGTCCGGCAAATGGCAATAGCGCCCACTATTACATGGTAGTAGATACTGGAACGATCAAAGTAGGTAAATTACTTTTTAATTAGCAGATTTTTATTCGTCGAAATTTTGACTTGATATTTGAGAAGGTACTGTAGATATTAAAAATTTAATCTTTGAGTCTGAAACAAAACGAAACCATGTATGGGCATTCTCCTTTGTCTTGTAAACCATAAGAAGTAGAGAAATAATTATCTCAGTGAAATTACCATGCCTAAAATATTTAAGGGTTAAAAAACCTCAAAGGAACATAAAGTGTCAACAGATGCATTCTAAAACATAGTTAAAACAAACACTTGACATAGCAAAGGAGCTTGTCAGCTTGACATTCCATCCAAAAATAACGAGGTTAACGAGATCCGGGCGGTAATGACCCGTTAAGCAAATAGTGTACGACTGATATTTTTTGTAATTCTACCTATTTTCGAAGATATTGGTCTAAGTGAAGTCAGATCTTGCATGTAGAAGGAGAACTCACTACAATATAATATGAAAGTTCATAGACCTATCTGTTAGCAACTAAGTAGCAATATATTTTTATAGATAGGTATTTAAAATTAATATTATGTATAGCGATAAGACTCGCGACATGAATAAAGAAATGGCGGATCCGTTGTGCCAATGTTTTAGCTAATGTCAATGAAAGATATTGGCATAAGGTTTGGTTTACTTCCTTTATAATTAAAGCAGTTGACGTCGCGCTTCCTTTATTACAAAAAGCTACGTATTTTGCAACAGGAAGGCACGATATTAATATAATCAAGGCAAACTCATTCCTTTATTCAGAATGTAATAACCATGTTATTTAATAAGGAAATACATAATTATCTAGATAATAGAACCATACAACTCATTATGAGGTGTTTGTTAGATCTATATCTAAATAATTTAACTAGACAAATAGTACAGTGGTTTAAGACCGCCTTGTTGCCCACATGCAAATATTTGCTATATTTTTTTACCATTAAAATAATTAAGATACACGAGTGTTGGAAGTGTCAAAACTCAAGAAAATTTTAAGTTTGTTAAGAAATAGATTTTTTCAATTATGCTAAAATACGTAATTCAGATCAATGTATTATTAATAGATAGTATAGAGAAAATATCTTGATGGAAAATTTACTAAGATTCCTTACAGAGAAAGTGTGTGCTAATCCGAAAGGCAATGAGTTCACTAAGATAACATTAGCATAAGAATAATTACAATCTTTGAAATAATGGTTATGTTATTTTCTATCGCTTTCGAAAATCGAGCAAAGCACCTAAAGCTCAGAAGGCGTTTAACATTATAATCTACGACCACACAAGATAGCAATTAGTTAATCATAATCTAAATAACATGACAGTAAACACTTTCTATTAACATGATCAAGATCTTTTTCATTTTTGACAGATTCTTTTGAAAGTGACAATAGAAAAAAGCTAATGTGACAGCTATGGACACAAACGATTTAATTAATGCAGTTCAATTATAAAAGTTACAAGAATTCTTCAACAAAAACTAGTTACACAACCGCATATATAATGTTGTTCTGAAGATTAATAGACACAAGATGGTATCTGATACGGACGTAAAGAAAGTATGCATCACTTGTACGGTGTACATGTACACTACGTAGTTACGAATATGTTTTATATGGGTCTCTACATCACAATACATAACAAACATGCGTAATGTTTAACAAAAAGTATTATTCAGACAATAATATATATTATTGACACCACTATACATCATACTAACGCCTCACACTAGCTTAATTTCTATATATAGGTATATAATAACTGCCTCGATGGTGTAGCGGTAGTGTATGCGACTACTAATCATGAGGTCTCGGGTTCGATCCCCGGGTCGGGCAATGTTATTGAGCTTTTTCCTAAAATGCAAAATTCTCAGTAGCAGCCCGGAGTTTGGAAATGTGCCCGGTAGACGTCAATAGGCTCGCCCCCTATTACGTGGGACTTAAATATAGCTGGCGAGTCGTGGGTGTGTAATACACCTCTGCCTACCCCTTCGGGGAATACAGGCGTGATGCTATGTTTGTTGTTGTTTATACAAACAACAGTTAATAATGATGGCTATCAAATCTTAAATTCCAATTTTAAATACAGAGTTATAAAATTGTGACATTTTAAAGATTTAATACATTTTTATAACTACGCGAATGTTACACATTATGAAATAAAACTACTCGAAAATCGGAATCTGTCGGGTTTACTTGCTTTCTATTATCCTGAAGTTTCGAATACTTTATAGCATTCGTGGTGAAATGAAGTGATTCGAAACGTAGGGATAGTAGAAAATCAAGGAAACGCGATGGATTCCGTAAACGTAGTTTTATTTCGTAATTTCAATGATTTGTTAAAAATGAAGTATAATACGATGAGTTGGATATTTTTCTATAAATACAATTTAAAACGCACTTAGGAGGTATCCACTCCATGCACGACGTTGCACTAAGTTGTATCGCCCCCCTAAACGTCAATAAACAGTTAGCCGCGAGGCAGTAACCGCTATTAGTGCTGATATACACTTACACCTATCAATTTGTTGAAATCGTTTGTTACAAGCGCACGCGTTACCAATAACTATGATAAATCAAACTAATAGATTATTTTTATCTTATGCAACGCCATAGCAGATGGTCTTGATAGATGTAAGCGAAAGTTTTGTTTTATATCAGCCTTCAGACATTCGTGGGGTTATTTCTAAGCCCAAATGTAATCATTATAATGTTCTTGCTGCTGGCTGTTCACACTCATCACCAAGTATAAGTACCAAACACCTCTTAACTGGTGACTACCTATCGAGTCAGTAATTTCATGCTATTTACTTGACAAGACATGTTTCTCCTATAAGGTACTTTTATATACAGGGCGCAGGTAAAACTTGGTTAGTCAGTGATAGTTGGTTATTTGGTGATAGCTTTTATACAGTTTATAGTGGAGTTACTCGTATCTTTGAAGCTTACTGTTCATATTAGATGGATGGCGCACATTGTGTTTAGTTTGATAACTTTTAAAAAGTTTCCGAGCGACGCGTATGAAATTAACAATAATGACATTTCGCATGGATTAGCAACTGTGAAAACTATTCGCGGGCTTTTGTTAGATTACTGTTTTAGACTTATTTTATTTAATATTAAAGTAGAAAATATGCCTAAAAAAAGGATTGGATCCTAAAGGTTAGTAGTTGAACTACATTTCTATACTTTGTTGCGTATTGTAATAACTTTGTTTTGATATCGAAAATCCTTAAGACCGTGTCGTGAAAAATAGTGTTTTTAGTCTCGAAGCGATTTTTGATATCACAACAATGCTCTACAAACATTTTATTGCATTACTTTTTCACAATTTTTTACTTAAACAGTTTTCTAAGTTTAGTTTTTGATCGTAGGACACTCCTAACAAGAAGAGGAAACCATAGAAGAAGTCAGCTACGGAGTACAGTGCTTCTTCGTTAAAGGCTGCCGTTCAAGAAGTCAGTGCATGCACCACTTATAAGGTTGCAGAAAAGAACGCGATTCCTTGCATCACACTCAAATCATATTATTATGACCATTGGTACCATGTTCTAATTGTAAACTCTCAGATTAAATATATTTTTTGCATAATGCTGATTGTCACTCATAGTAATATTAAATTATTTCAATTAATGGGAATTAAATAAGAATTGGAAGATAAAATAAGGTCCTAATTAAGAATATCTTATAAATTTATTTTTGATAAATGTTGATTTATTGAATAATAAAGAAATAGTTAAAATAAATGGGATGTTTTTCATATTATTGCCATATTAACTAAGTTTCAGGAATCTCACAGATATACCTGATCCATATCACATATTTGCCAAGCTTATGTCACATAATATGTCTATTATCATAAAATTACCTGACTTTTTATGACTCTTTAAAAAATTATAATACATAAATATAGGCAAGTTATTTCTTATATTAGTTAGACTCTTCTACAGATACTTATCTTTTATAGCACCTGTAAAAATAACAAAACAGTAGGACAACAAATAAGAATTTATAGTCTCAATAACTAAACTATCATTGATTAACCAAGTTTTACACCACTATATGTTTCCGGAACTGGTCACTTACTCACAAAGAATAAAAAAGTAATTACGAGATTTAAAAATGGAACTCTTCGGCTGTAGAATACAATATGTTTCATCTGACTGTCACTTGTTGTTATAAGGCGAGTAAAACAAAATTAACAGTTTCATGACGCATTGTTATAAGCAAGCTTATGCCCGCGGCAGGACAGCAGCGGCAGGACTAGCCGCCTATAATCAAAATACCACCCTCTGGTACAAAAATAATTGCAACACAAAAATATCCATCCCACAGAAACCTTCACTTTTTTCAGTTTATGTCAATCTCCTTATTTCGGACTATATGTGTGCCAAGTTTTGTGATAATTTGTAAGGAGGCACGGCGCAAAAAAAAAGTTTGTTTAAATAATGGCTACTCGGTTTGAATATTTGCCAATGACTTATTTAGGGTATATTTCTTCTTCACAGGTAAGTTTGATTCTTTAATCGAAGTCAAAGTCACGCTACAGCAAAGCGGTGGCGACTTTACTGAAACTTCTATGGAGTTTTGGAGACAACACGAAAAAACAGGCTATGCCGCACTACATCTCTCGCCAACACTTATGCACATACACAAATAGTTAATAAGCAAAAGGCCACCACTTTTACACATGAATACTTGAAATAACACAAGTTTAGGAAAATAATGCAGAGCGACGACATGACCTTCTTCATGTTCCCT
Organism: Leucoma salicis; assembly: GCA_948253155.1. Classification (NCBI taxonomy): domain Eukaryota; kingdom Metazoa; phylum Arthropoda; class Insecta; order Lepidoptera; family Erebidae; genus Leucoma; species Leucoma salicis. Next base: position 7,500,186 of record OX411825.1, read on the forward strand.
AAAAACTCAAAATAAAAAAGAAAGGTTTGTAATGGCGCTAAGAGGTAACAAACAAAAAATAGCCTTTCACATTTATAATATTACTAAAAATATCTATCTGTACGGCAATTCATCTAAGGTCATAATTTTGCTTTTCCCCATGGCCCAATAATACAGGCCTGCTCACAGCGCGAAGTGACATACAAAATTTTGCCGTGCATACGTCATCAACAAGGCAGCATTGGCTCTCAAATTTTTTTCCCCACAATTTACCCACAAACCCCTTAAAGGGTAGAAGTCTGAAATAAAAAAGTATTACTATGTATAAAAGCTAAAATATATTAAACTAGACTCTACCCACAACTCCGTCCGGGTGGTTTCAGAATATAAATATATCGCACTACTGCACTTTAATTAGCTTTATGCAAAAATAGCTAACCCGAACAAAACATTCATTTTTCCGGGATGAAATGTAGTAAAGGACACAGTCCTTTTCTGAGTTCTAGTACTCTGGGGTTCAGTAGTTACGCCGTGAAAGCGTAACAAAAAACTAACAAATAAAGTCACTTTCACATTTATATTATAGTAAGGATTAAAAATTTGAAGATGAGTCGCGAGTTATAAACGTGACTTGGATTAGAAAAATGGTGGAATTTTTATTTGGCGTATAAAATCATAAAAAAAATATTTAAATGTACTCCAATTTATCGCCATGACCTGGTTGGATATTATAATACCTCTCTGAAAAGGCACTTTATAAAATAGCCTCTAGCCTGTTTTAAAATTTTCTATTTAAACGTTCTATTCTCCATTCTAACCAGCATTATTTTTTTTATAATACCTACCACCTTATGGTAAGCGGTTATCGTAGCCTATAGACACTAGCAACACCAGATAACCAGAGGCATCACTCGCGCGACTCCTGCTCCAAGGAAAGTGATAGGCAGTGAAAAGGAAGGATAACAAGGAGAGGATAAGGAGGGTTCACTTATTAGTTTGTATATTTTTCATGTAACTGATATGTTGGAAAAACCATGGTTGGAAAAACTTTGAGATTCAATGTTAACAGAAAGAGTACGAGCTAGTTTTCTCGTTGGTTTGAAAGAGAAACGGCTAAAAGCGATAGTTGTCATGTATCTGTCATATACAACAACCACGTTATGCTGCCAGACTAATAACTACGATTCTGCTCATATTAATAACTAAGATTACTTTTTATAAAAATAAACCAATTTAGATTAGAAATTCTGAAATTATACTTACTGTAAACAATTAAACATTCATTTTTTATGAGTAAATGATTGGTATTATTATTTTTAAAATGCTGTCATCTGTTATTATTTACCCTAAATAATTTTATTTGAAAAACAGCAAGGAAAATGTGACGTCATTATGACGTAGTTGCGGCAATCTGTCAACGATTTGAGCAGGCCTGTATTATTGGGCCATGCTTTTCCCTAGCTCTAGCTTTCATCGCCATCTGTCATGTTTGACATTTACGAGCGCAGGTGTCAACGGGTTGAAATGTCATGAGTAGGACTTGCAAATTATAGATGCTTTTACTATTAGCGGAGTGCTCTCAGCGTTTAAATGTTTGACGTTCTTGGAATCTAATTCCTACAAGACTTGACTTTGAATGAAAGGAGATGTGCCAAATGTCATACATACATGGCCTGGAAAGGACATACATAAAACAATATTATTTTTGAGGATAAATGACTACCTTTTTACCCTGTGTATTTCTTTTCACCCTTTTTTTTTTGTTTAAGCGGGAAAAAATGTTCCTAACCGCACACCCTGTCGCTCGGGGCAACGAACAGGGTAGTGTGGGGCCTTCACCCACTAAAGAAACCCGCCGTGTGCCGTCTCTCCGCCTTTATTGACAGGCCACTGGAACTATGTTGCATTCCTTCGGTGGTCCGCCGGCGGCTTACCCTTTCGGGTACCCTCATCTGAGCGACGCATCCGCACACGGAGCGTCACACCTTCGCGGGAGGCCTCGCGGGTGGCGGACGTTCCCCGGTCCATCCACCCGCAGATTTCTTTTCACCCTAAATCTTTTGGATGATGAGATAAAATACATCTAAGATGGATATGGAAATACCTTAAAATCCAATATTTGATCGAAATAGATCAATGTCTACATGATAAATAAGGTAATATTTACATAAATAAACAAATAATGAGGCTAAATATCACAAAAATATAAATTACATTCATAAAATCACGATACAATATTCACGATACACAACAACAACATAGACATAGTAGAATGACATCACAGATGTAAAATGTTTTGCCAATATTAATTTGAATCATAATTTCTATCCTTTATTAGAAATAATATCGGTTCTTACCAAATAATTCTAAAAAATATTTTATTTAATAGGCAGGTTACTGTTTCTGATCTATATTTTTAGCATTTGACATGCTCCGCCACTTTTTAAAGTACAAATTATTTGTGAATAAGGAAAAAGAGATTTTTTGTACTAGCTGGAAACGAACCTGCGTCTTTTCCAATCCGGGGAAGTGCTCTAAGTCACTAAGCTATAGTACAGATATTTAGATCATCGAGGAGATTGGGATGGTCGAAAAATCTGTACCATAGCTCAGTGACTTAGAGCACTTCCCCGGATTAGAAAAGACGCGGGTTCGGTTCCCGCTAGTACAAACAATCTCTTTTTCCTTATTCACAAATCATATTACTGTTCTTACGAAATTATTTAAGAAATAACTACGTAATATTGTTTTGTAATATAATAGTACCAAAGTTTTTAATGTTGTCAATTGAACGTAGCGGTTATATCCTCTTTGGTTGTCAGCAGATAACAATAATCCACCAATCACCATTACGGTAAAGTACAAATTCAAAATAGGTAATACTTTTTAATCTTTTTCTAAAGTTCTATCAAGAAAAGAAAACTACTGACGGATTTTATAAATTATTAGTTTAATTTTAAATATTAAAAAATTATGTCCGCTATCAGGCCGTAATTGGCACATCTCTTTATGTATCCATTAGTAAAGTCCTCCAATTTAAATATCTGCCGCGTGTAGTCTGCTAAAAATATTTCATACGATACGTAAAGTATAATCACTTTTTGGTTTATTAGAAAATACGAATAAGACCTAATAAAATAGCAATAACTTTCATTTTCTTGTAACTAATAAGCGTTCATGCCATAAACTCATAATAGAGACTCGGTAAGAGGCGATGAAAGTCCAAATAACCTAAAACGGAGATCGTTTCTCCCTTAACCGTTTTGATAAACATCATATCTACGACAAATCGTCGTTTTGCGAATCAGGACATACATATCCTCTAGTCTCAAGTCGTGACATACCCAAGGCAGTAGACGCACACTTATATCCAAAATAGAACTGTCAGAGAGAATGCAGTCTGTTATTTTAAGACATTTGATTGGTAAGGATAGTTCATATACTATATTTGTTTTATATTATTACCTTTCTAAGAACGAAGTGTGAACATTCAATGATTTAATCTAAGTAGGTAAGTACTAAATCCTATTACAATAAATGTTATGCCATTGATTTATTGCTTTGGTAACACATTTCTAACTATTTGATAGATGCTTTAAATATGCTGTGTATGAGCAACATGTATAATGTTACATTATTTTGCATAGCACTTCATCTATAAAAATAAATAAAAGTCTATTTGAAATAAAACTGCGTTTACGGAACAAATGTGTAACATTCGCGTTAATATCAGAAAGTATTATAAAAGTCTATCTGTAATATCTGAATAACAGTTTTTACTATATATTTATAAAATACCAATTTTTAAAGTTTTTGTCTATTTGTCACGTTTTAATATCAAAAAAGAAAATAACTAAAAAAATCCAAACGGACGAAGTTGCGGGTAGCAGCTAGTCCTTTATACGTACAAATCAAACATTAGTACATAGCGTAACTTTAGAAACTTGATAAAACACTAGAATTTTAATTATAACTGACTGCACAGATGGCGGAGTAGTTTAGATACCGGCCTCCCATCCGACTGTTATGGGTTCGATTCCCGCAGAGGACAACTCTTTGTGTGATCCACAAATGGTTGTTCTGAGTCTGGGTGTACTTTGTGTCCATGAAATTGTATGTTTGTAAAGTCCCCCGCGATACAATTATTCTACCTTAGTACAGGGACTTGTCTTTAAAAAAAAGTCGAACTGTCGCCCGCGATTTCGTCTGCGTGGACTAGTAAAATGAGGATTAAGTTTTTCTTGACATCTTATTTATATGAAATAAAATATCTATGTATTTTGCTCCAAATCAAACTCTATCAATCTACAGTCTACACACATCAAAAAAAGTTTGAGATCACTTTGAAAATACGAAATATTTTTGTTGGCAGTATGGTGAAACTTTTTTTATTTTATGTGTATGATTCTTCATTTAAAAATGTGATATTTGATCAAAAAAACAATATCAAAAATATGTCAAAAACAATTGTTTTTCCCTGTAAAAAGAAATCTAATCTTTGATTACGCTTATTCAGAAATCTGACCGACAAGATTCAAGCATATTTTTTAAATTTTTCGTGTAAAAAGTTGATTTGGAAAGATGTCGAAAGTATTGCCTGAAGCTTTACGAGCAAGAATTGTTACTTTGGGGGAAGAAAGAAATTCTATGAGAGAAATAGCTCGCCGAGTTGCTGTATCCCAAACCGGTGTCGTGAACAAGTTGCCAGGTATCGCGGCATGGATAACTTTGCTGATCAACCTCGCAGTGGTCGCCCAACTGTTGTTACTGCTAATATAATGTATTTTTTAAACCGTATCATAAAACTAAAAAATAAAAAAAATTGGGTTGGACCACCTTTATCCTATTTTCAGACCTACTGAATATACACAAAAAAAAATCATAATAATCTGTCAAGCCGTTTCGAAGGAGAATGGCGACAAACACTGTGACACGAGAATTTTATATATTAGATATACTATGAAGTTCCTTTCAAATATTTTTCCTAAATCATTCTCTAAGAATGGAATGGACAGAAGCCAGTAGTTGCGAAATAATGTTTAATGCAGCAATTATTTTTTTGTCTGCTGACGCGACAGCCACTTGAGGCTAATTTTATATACATCAATAACTGTATACCCCCATCGAATTTATAAATTATATTATACAATAATGCTTAATAATGACAGAAAGCGAGTATGCTATCATTATTCAGTTTATTTAATAGTAATATCTGCCATCTAAACAATGCAGTCACAGCATGAAACGGATATGAAATCGAAAGTGTTGTTTAATTAAGCCTCCCTTCATATATCGATCTATGAACATAGACTAGATGTAGGGACGTATCTCTGATAGTTATTAGTGATCTTAAACAAGATGGACCACAATATATCCACTTTAAATATTTATTAATATTATTGACTACCTATGCATAATTGAATTTCTAGGAGTCGCAGAAGTAATCCAACACAGTGCCAGTGGTCCGTCAACATAGGCGGAGAAACGGCACACGACGGGGTTTTTTAGTGGGTGAAGGCCCCACACTATCCTGTTCGTTGCCCCGAATGACGGGGTGTGCGGTTAGGTACATTTTTCCCCGCCTAAACAAAAACAAAAAAAAAGAAGTCGCAAGGCCACTTACCGTTGTTTTGTTAATTTCTACAAACCGTAAAACACATTTTGTAGTCTGTGTGGGATTATAGAACTACCAAGCTTTTGTTCTGAATATATGGATAGACCTAAAAGGTGTTTGGTTATATTAGTAAGGGGAGCCTCAGCCTAGTGAGGGGACATTACCATCATCACTTTACCAGTTATTGTTAATAAGTTATTATACCATCTCTCACATGAGACTAAATTAAATAGGAAGCATGATATTGGCCCTGTTTATGCCGTCAGGAATAACGTCGGAAGACTTCAGCGTCTATTCTGGTAAATGGCATTGGTTATTGACTTGGTTGGAGGACTAAACGGATTTGAAAGAAATTTGGTATACACATGAAATATGGCCGGAATATTTTCATCCCGATAAGTCAAAGTCCACGAAGACGAAGTCGCGGGCAGGAGTTTGTAATTGAATAATCGAACTTTATTCATATTCCATTGAATTTCCTTGGCCCCAAAATCAGATAATACTATTGAGAAAGTACAAAAATGCACGTTCAAAAGATTGATGATGCTATAAGTCCTCTATTCAAACTCCTACTGAGTCGTTATTTGGAGCGCAATAATCAAAGTTGCGAAATAATGGCCTCATACCGAGATTAGAACAGATGGTTCAAGTATTATACTTTGAGTTCTAAAGGACTTTTCACTTACATCGACACGAGCTAATGAAATACTGCTGGTAAAAGGTCAGTTTGTTTATTTCTTTAAGTTTATACCTACTGCTGATATTACAGTCTTTAGAAGTTTAACTGCTTACTCCATAAGCTGCTCAGCCGTAGTTAAAAAGTTTACAGATATACATAGCATCACGCCTGTATCCTCGAAAGGGTAGGCAGAGGTGTACACCACACACTTCAACAGCTATGTTTAAGTCCCACGTAATAGGGGGCGAGCCGATTGCCGTCTACTGAGCACATTTCCAAATTCCTGACTGCTACGGAGAATTTTCCTTTTTACAAAAAAGCTCAATAACACTGCCCGACCCGGGGATAGAACCCGAGACCTCATGATCAGCAGTCGCACTCGCTGCCGCTACACCACCGATGCAGTTAGAGGAGAGCTAGATAGAGGGTGGTATTAATCTGTCTATCCGTGAACTGTTGGAAATAGGCCTCCCCAAGAGAGTGCATGCGGTCCTGTGTCGCCTGCATCACTTCTATTAATAATATATGACTCAGTATCACTTTTATGATACCGAATAATTTATTTAAGATAATAAATAACTATAACACAAAATGGATGGATGATTATTAGTTAGATTTCTCAGTAAACCTTCGAATACTTTCAATTACTTATTTGGCAATTCCTGAAGGTGAAAGTGTACCGGTGAGAAATAGCCAGCTAGGATGATAGTTTGCATTTGATAAGTGAATAGCAATTGTAGAATTCTTGCTTGTAGAAGACTTGTAGCTTTAAAAACAATTATGTTAATGTTAGTAAAGTTGCATAACCGGAAATACCTTTAAAGCCTAATTGATATCATGGTAACAACACTCAGAAATGATTACCATAAAATAATGTTCGAATTTATAGGAATAGCAGAAACAAAATTAAACGTATTAACTTTTGTATTCCTAAAGTAGCATTTGATATAAGAAAGTAGTAAAGCTTACGGCTAATATTTATATACCCCTTAAAGTTAACATGATTGTGTCACTTAAATAAATTAATAGAAACAAATTTGAAAGTAAATTTCACTGGACTAGAATTTGCATTAAAAGTACGTGTCTTAAGTACAGTCAGTGATAAATATACGACAATACGCGTGGGCGGTGCGAAGGCGAAGGTTTCATTAAATTGTTACACCTGTTCAACTTCCTGCCACTAAACTCAAAGTTCTCTTCAAGACTTCTCTATAACTAAACAATGTAATGCGTTATTGCATGTACGAGTACATAATAATTACAAGTACCTTATTATTTTTTAAATATGTTAGTTCCATGAAAACTCCCAAGGATTTGGTTCGATGACTTCCTCTACATCTAGCGGGTTTTGGTTTCATTTCTTCTTGGCTTCCGGTGAACAGCCAATTACCGCTTTATCATGTTAATTTTGCAAGCTACTGTTTATTGCTCTGTTTATTTTTTGACCATACATCCTTTAGTAGCCTTGCATGATATATGCGACAAAAATCTGAGTAACCTGATACTTATTAGTTATTTTCTTTACTTACCTATTAATATCCTAACAAACAACCCATATCGAATATATTATTTAAAAAAAAAATTGGAAAATCCAGAAGTGCACGCCTCATAATCTTCATTTTTCACAATCCATCCATCCATCAGCCTTTCAACGTCCACTGCTGGACATAGGCCTCCCCAAGAGAACGCCACAACGAGCGGTCTTGTGCCGACCGCATCCAACGGCTCCCCGCAGCTTTGACCAGATCATCGGTCCATCTGGTGGGGGGCCGTCCTACGCTGCGCCGTCTGATACGTGGTCGCCACTCGAGAACCTTTCATCCCCAACGGTTATCGGTTCATCGAGCGATGTGGCCTGCCCATTGCCACTTCAGCATTGCAACCCGGCGAGCTATGTCGGTCACTCTCGTTCTCCTAGGTATCTCCGTATTACGGATTCGATCACGTAGGGAAATACCAAGCATAGCCCGCTCCATGGCCCGCTGAGCGACTTTGAGCCTTGATATGAGGCCAACATTCAGAGACCACGTCTCTGTTCCGTATGTCATCACTGGTAACACACACTGGTCGTAGACCTTCGTTTTCAGACACTGCGGAATATGGGACGAGAAGATCTTCCCTAGCTTCCCGAACGCTGCCCAGCCGAGTTGGATTCGTCGATTGACCTCTTTCTCGAAGTTGTGCCTACCTAACTGGACTGTTTGTCCCAGGTAGACATAACGGTCGACAACTTCGAGAAGCACACTCCCGACTAGGACCGGTGCTGAAATGACATGGACATTAGACATGATTTTCGTCTTGTCCATGTTCATTTTGAGACCCACTAGTCAGGAAACCCTGCTGAGATCATTGAGCATGGCGCCAAGGTCCTCCAGCGATTCTGCCATGACTACGATGTCGTCTACGATTTTTCACAATAAAATTGATTATTTGATAAGTAACTAATAATGTATTGGTCTTACTAAGTAGTTTTCAATAAATCACATAGATAGCGCTAACTTAAAAAAATACTTATGTGGCTCTCATGTTTTACACGCCATCTAGCGCAATTTTTAAGAAGTACTTACTATATATTGGTCTATAGAAGTAGTTCAAATAGTTCTCACGAAATAAGGTTTAGCGCTGGTCTTAGTGTACCAATGTGCCATCGAGTAGAGCGTAAATATTCACTATTTTTTTGTTTATATAATAACAATTAAACCACATCGAATTAGACCGTGAAAAGTGATAGGGCTCTATTCGTAGTAGTAGTTGTACTGAATTGTAAAAGAAAAAAAAATACTCGATTAGTAAAGTATTTCGGTCGTTATCGTGTTAACATACATTACCTACAACACACGGACGTCCAAGACAAAGCTTTTTTTTTGATTTTGCATATAGTTGCAGACGAGCCACGGTCCATCTGATGGTAAATGGTAACCGTCGCCCATGGACTCGACTATACCGAGAGTATTGCCAAGCCGCTGCGCACCAATTCATTTCACAGATGAAATGAAATATAAACGGCTATCTCCTGCTACAGCCAAAACGCAACGATATGCTTCATGGCCGGTCACACGGGAGATGGTGGTACCAACCCGCTCGGGCCGGATACCAAGTGAGTACTCCCACTTGGTACCCAGCCCTACCACCAGTCATGCAATGGATGATAATTGCTTAATTCCCTTAGTCGCCTCATACGACACCCGTGGGAAAGAATGGGGTGGTGACACTTGTATTCTTAATCCGTCACCACACAGACAGCATACATACTTGGTTTTTTAAACAGTTTTTTAACTAGTTTAAATATCAAAAATGGCACAAAAAATATCATGAGTTTTAAAAATAGTTTTTTTCTTGATATGTGTGTATGTGTTATTTTATAAGATAAATAGAGACATTTTAAGTTTTAAAAATCAGTTGTTCTGCGTAAAACGAGACCAGTACACACCTCAACGCTTTGCTTATGAGGCGTGCAATATATACAATGTAGGTACTTTCCTACTTTAACATTCACAAAAATACTGATTGCGGATTTTAAGGTTACATCCTGCGTCTTCATAAATTAATTAACAACATCATAACCGTTAGCAAATAACGTAAACCTATTATAACATCCGCAAAAAATGCAATTCATTCACAACCATTTTAAGAATGTTACTGCAACATTTAAGAGCGTTTTCGTATTACATCTAATTTTATAAATAAAAACCAAAACCTTCAAACTGACAAACGCAACACCCATGGAATAATTCTTTTATCGAATCGGATTTCATAACTTTCAAATTCACACTTTACGTGACGTAACAGATGAAGTATTAATTATCATTATCACGATTCCATTTAGTCATGCGGTCGTCATACGAAGCGATTCAATCCGACGTAAGCAGATGATAAGGCTGCAAGATCTAGATTTGTCTAAAAAAATGCACTATCGGTACCGTTTGCTCCCATCGTCTACTTAATTTTTAAACAGCTCTGAAGCATCTCTTTGTGGTCAGGTAAGATATCGCATCACATCCCCACTCTTCTCTTGAAAGCAGCGGTAATTCTCCACGGCAGGCTTGGCTATGTCTCTAATATTCCTGAGCCCTTGAGCGACGGTTAACACTTGTAATAAGGTGAGCCATGGAGAATTTATGTACCACTATTAGGAATTCAAAAAAAATGACGGGCTAAAATACACCCAAATACGGTACAGATAAATTATAATCCTCACATATGCGAGGTAGTTTTCGATATGAAAATACTTTATGCTGCTTTCTGGTTTCCTGCGTAATCATCTTCAGAACCTGTAACTACACAGCGACCACTATCCACAACTACTGGTCCTGAACAGGTTATAATAAGCCCTTCATAAATTACAGTCCACGCTTCAAGTCTAGCCAGACAGTAAACATCGATAATAGTATCAGTTAAAACGGCAGAGTTCATTTGAATATCTCAAGAACACACTCATAAATTCCAGTATTACCTAGCGTTATTAGTACCAGAAAATGTTTAGTACGTCCTTATTCTTAGGAATATTATAAATGCGAAAGTGAGTTTGTTTGTTACGTTTTTAAGATGTTACTATGATGTTGTTATGTTGGTTTAGGCGTGAAAAAATGTTCCTAACCGCACACCTCGTGGCAACGAACAGGGTAGTGTGGGGCCCGCACCCACTAAAGAAACCCACCGTGTGCTGTCTCTCCGCCTATGTTGACAGCCCACTGGTACTGTGTTGGATTACTTCAGTGGTCTGCCGGCGGCTTACCCTCTCGGGTACCCTCAACTGAGCGACGCATCCGCACACGGAGCGTCGCAACTTCGCGAGAGGCCTTGCGGGGGTGGCGGACGTTCCCCGGTCCATCCACCCGCAGCCTCAGCTAGGGCGACATTAAGCGCAAATATTCACGCCTGCGCCACCCCAGTCGCTAGCGGCGGTTCGGGTCTGCGGAAGGATCAGCCTCCATAGCCTTTTCCGCCGCATCCTTCCGCGAGATGACCTCCTCGCAGAAGGCAGCGACCGCGGCCCAATTCCTGTCGCTGCCAAGCATAACTAAGACGACGCTCGGCAGCGAGAGGTCCCGCCCTATTGCCGCGACAAGTATACGGCGCTGCCCGTCCCAAGCCGGGCACGACTCGAGCGTGTGCCACGCCGTGTCCTCGTCGCAGCCGCAATGGTGACAGCCCGGAGTCGCTTCCCTCCTTGCGACTATGTGCAGATATCTGCCGAAGCAACCGTGCCCCGACAGCATCTGCACCAGTCGGAAGGTAAGGACTCCGTGCTGTCGCCCCGCCCACTCCTCCAGCACAGGCTGGAGCGCCCCTACGGTCCAGAGACCAGCCCGGTGCGTCTCCAGCCGCACCCTCCAACTGGTTATGGCTGCACGGCGGGCGTCGCCCTGCCATCTGGCCACCTCGCTGGGCAGGAGGCGACCACCACTAGCCCGCTCTTGCGACGCCCGCCAATACAACTCGGCGAGCACTTCAGCCTCCAAGTCCCACGGGGGATTCCGGCCAACGCGCAAGCCGCCTCGGTCGACACTGTGCGGTATCCTCGTATGACCCTGGACGCGACGACTCTTTGTGGTCTCCACAGAAGAGCCCTGTTCGGCGCCTCCAGGGACTCCACCCACACAGGTGCACCATACAGCGCCATCGACCGGACCACTCCCGAGCATAGCCGTCGGCACACATTGTTGAGTCCGCCCATATTCGGCATGAGCCGTGCAAGGGCGGACGCTGCGCCGACGAGCCTCGGGGACAGTTGGCGGAAGTGCTCGCGAAAGCGCCACCGCCCGTCCAGCAACATTCTGGAGGAGCCCAGAAAATGACATAGGCTTTCATACCAGAAAAATAACTCGTTCCCTGGGATAGCTATTTACATAGAGATAATTACGAATAGTGTAACGTAGAGTGATGTCTATATCTATATTTTGGAGTCCCACGCGGACGGATTTGCGGTTAAAATCTAGTTTATTATAATATTGAATACTTCAATATCAATATATTGGCGTATACGGAGGGTAAAACAATAAGAGGTCATCTTGGAAATGTTGAAAATCCCGAAAAATGGTACCCATTGCATGAATTGAGTGCAGCAAACCAACAAACAAGAGTCGTTGCGTTACAATTACTCAACCGTCACAATAAGCTAGCCGTTAAACAACCGACACTGGTTAATTGTTCTAGCCTTGCTTGCTTCAGGACAACGCTAGACCATACACTGCACAAAAGACGGTCGCTAAATTAGAGGAGCTGCGATTGGAACCCCCATACCACCATACTCCTCGGACCTTGTGCCAGCAGATTACGACTTTTTCCGGAATTTGGACAATTTCTTGCAAGGAAAAGATAAAATTCCGATGAGGCTGTCAAAACTACCTTCAAAGAATTTATTGATTCTCGCTCCCATTTTTTTTTTCATGAAAGGGAATCAATGAACTACCGATAAAATGGCGAAAGTGCATAGATAACAATGGTACATACATTGATTGATTAATTTGTTAATCCGTAAATTTGTCCGTGTGGTGACGGACTAAGAATACAAACCCCCAAATGTTACCACCCCAACCTTTCCCGCAGGTTTCGTACAAGGCGACTAAGGGAAGTAAGCAATAATCACCCATTGCATTATTGGTGGCATGGCTGGGTACCAAATTAGAGTACCTACTCACTTGCTATCGGGCCCGAACGGGACAGTACCATCGTCTCCTGTGTGACCGGCCATGAAGCACGTCAGTGTGTTTTGGCTGTAGCAGAAGATAGCCGTTTATTCTTTCATAATATATTATGAGAAATGAAATGGTGCGCAGCGGCTTGACAATACTCTCGGTATAGTTGAGTCCATGAGCGATGGTTACCACTTACCATCAGGTGGGCCGTGGCTCGTCTGCCAACAATAGCAATAAAAAAAAAAATATTTAAAAAAAAACGTTTTTTTTTCTATACATAACGCCAATTTCATATGTAAGGACCTATTTATTTATACTACACATTTAAAAAGCATTCAGTGATACATACACTTTAGCAATTAGGGTAATATTTTATTTGTCTAACAAAGCAGGAATTGCAACAATATATCCACGAATGACTGGTAACACGGTAGATTTACTACAAAAAATATTGAATTATGTTAGCAAACTACAGATTTGCATCCGATTTTGAGCTTCGTTTAACATAGATTGTCAGCTGTTCTTAATTAAGTGAATTGGCTAATGGCATGAACACTAAGAAATCATGGCAATTTGAAAAATGTATTGAAATTCTTTAATAAGATAATCTATATCGTCGTTCTTCGAACAACTTCAAACATCAGCTCGCCTGTAATTTGCCAAGAACTAAACTGATAGGTGTTAAATAATTTTCTTGAATGTATTCCCATATTAACATGTACCAGTAAGTATCTTAGCAGTAAAGGAGATGGAGCAATTACGCTCGTTAACTTACAGAAACTTTTCTATTTTTACCAATTGTTATTTAGTTTTACGTGTACTGGCTGTCTGCTGTAAGGATATCTTCCAAGTTAAATCACTAACACACAAATGCGACACTTGGTTCACAGAGCACATCATTTTTACACACAGCAGTGTTTGTGGAGTTCTTGACACTGCCTGACCCGGGACCGCTGCACCACCAAGGCAGTTTAGTCACCGAGTAAGTTGCGCTATCTTTATTTTGGAAAAATAATTAAGGTTTCATACAAAAATAAAAATAACTAATAGAATAATAGTCGCGAGTACCAACCAGTATTAACTGATTTATGCGTGGGTTAGAAAATGTTTGCACATAAATAGACAGATGTTTCTTGTATTTATAGATATTATTATCATTTTTATATTAATGTTACTTTACAAACAAATACATCATGAGCTGCTGCGGTATTTCGACAGCATTCCATTACGCACTTATTCAAAAAAAAACATTGCAAGTGCAAGATTCGCCGCTGCAAAGTTCTATAAATAAATGTGCAATATTAATTTTTGTCCTGCACTTAGCGAGGGTCCATTACAATGTGCCGTCTTTGCTATATATATTCTATAGTCTGTCTGGAATGCGCTTCTACTTGGCTGCTATTTGCATTTTTGTTCAATGAAGATTGATGAATGCAATTAATTCAAGGTGGTTCCAAAGATGAATAATTGCCATTGGAATATGCTGTACGAGGACTTTGCTACTAGTTTAACTTTTGCTTTTTAGTTATTTTATGTTTCATTAACAAACAACTATAAGCTGCACGCGTGCGAATGGAGTGTGCCTCACTCTGATAGAACCCTGTTGTAAGTTGATTCTATTAATAAAGTGAAGCAGCATTAAAAATATCCTGTATTATAATACACAAATCATTTGATTGTCACGAAAGTTAGTAAATTAAAAATTGATATTGAAAATCGTAACAATTTTTACTGGTCCATAGATGCAGTGGTATCGAGTTCGATTGCCAGTCCTAGAGCCAGGACTCGCACGGCACACACTTGTGACTTTTAGAAATTAGATATGTATTTGTTTACAAAATATTAAGGAAAACATCGTGATGAAACCTGCATGCATGAGACTTTTACGACAGCTTGTAAGTCTATCAATACGGCCAGCATGGTGGATTACGGCCCACATCTGCCCCCTCTAGCCAAACGGTTTAAACGCTAGTAGAACAGTGGACTTAGCCAAGTTGCATTCTATGGTCGCTAACGCTATAGAAAACTATTAAAATGTATGGAAATTTGATCTTTGAGTAGCGTTATAGATATCGTTAAAGATATCAAATTCCCATTTCATAGATTTTAATAGTTTTCTATAGCGTTAGCGATCATAGAATGCCACTTGGCTAGGCGCACAGAATAGAATAATCAATGTATGAGATTGGCATAAGGCTACGACAACGTAAGCGTAACCGGCTATCAATCTCATACATTAATAATTCTATTCTACGTTTATGCAACTTGGTGATGTTTATACAATTTATTTATAGCAATTCAAAACAATACTTGTGTAGTATAAGTAATAGACTAAATACGGTATGCCGCAAGCCCCAGTGCCGTTGCAGGTGACTACTAACTAAACCATAATCATACTAATTCTATAGGAGACAAACATCTTTTAATAATTTCAACAGAAGTAACATGTTACCCAGGTCGAACTCATTACAATAAAACAAAAAATAAACAAAGACAACAATTGCTAACATTTAAGGCATAACATGACATCTCTTACTGGAAAAGAATTTAATGCCAATCATTGCATACAAAAGATGACAGAGACATGTCGCCGTGTGCAGTGACTCCTACGCGTGTGTTTCACGTGTGGTCATAATAAGGACAAGATCTTAAAATGCTTAACCATACCTTAAAATGCTAGCCTATCGTCACTCCTGTCCTGCAGATACCGGCTAGTCTGATTCTGGGATTGCTAGATTCATCAGAGGTACCACTTACTATCAAGCGGACCATAGGTCGTCTGCCTCCGCCAGCGGTACAAAACAGCATAGATCGTTGAAATCTACCTAAATAGATGGAGTCACATTTCGTTTTATAAATTCGCTTTAAGTGACTGAGTAAGGCTCTGTAGCTCAACCATGAGTTTTGCTCACGTAAACTCGCTAGCGACTACGTAAAATATTTGTATGACAAACCTTACAGCGCCTCTGGCGGTTACGTAGGGAATTAAATTCGGTAGTATGAGTAACTTAATATTTCGATGCGTAAAATACCTATCGAAAGGAATTCGATAGCGACTTGGCCTTTGTATAGTTTGTATACAAATTTGGTACCATGAGTTATGAATTTTTCTTACGCTATCGAACAAAACCGTTTCGATTGTAGTTACGTAACTCACTGCATTATTGTGTGGTGAAAGACTTAGTTTATCTATAATACTTACTAAAGTTTTGGTGTAAATGCCTGAAAGAGAGCATATTTAGCATGGAATATGTTAGTGGTGGCTGAATATGAGGATAATCGCCGGGAATAAAGAAAAACTCAAGCTAATATGAGAATTCTAGTTGGATGTTCATTAGAAAATATTAGTGAGAATGCGTTTGCAAAATTTAACAGGCTTAACAAAAAAGTCTTTTTAAGATTATTTGTGCAATTTTACCTCAGTTTACAGAAATAAAGTCTTCACAAAGGGTTTCATTGGAATCAAAGGTAAGTTATGATGTCACAATAAAATATTGTTGGGTTGGGTATGTTACAACCCGCCGGCGACCACCATCATACACTCCACTAGTAATTGAAATCGAGAAGCACTGGTTCTCATAATATTAATACAAAAAAGTTTCACAACAACAATACCGCACATTATCGATCGCGATCTACAATAAATACAATGGGGATATAAGTGAGATGTGAGATTGATTGACTTGGCAATATTTTGTTGACATTAGCCACTAACATTTGTTTACATTAAAGAGGCAAAATTCGAAATCGAACTATTACAAATACACACTTAAACAAAAGCGACCCATCTATTTAGTCGGATAACAGCACGGAATTAAACTTTAGCATTTTTCTCTTTCGTTTATACCAAGATAGAAAAGGAGAATAATAACAAACCTGAAGCTAGCTGTAAGTTTCCACTGTACCAACATTACGACATGCTACGTAAATCTTCTGTCGAGCTTACTTGAGCAAGTGACGTAAGCGGCAATTTAACTCATGGTACGAGTACTATCGAAATCTATCCTATACACGTATAAACGCTAGCGACTCTAATTACCTATAGTATCTTTATAGCATAAACTCATGGTCGAGCTACTGATCTATAGGTTTGAATGTTGACTAATATTATTCCATTAAAACCGAAAAATATGTTATAAAGAAACATAATATTTAGGACGCAGCCAAAAATCATTAATTGGCTCATAATTCTTACTTAAACATTTGTTGGTCTTGTGTGTATTATATTACTATATATTGTCATAGAGCCCTATCCATAAGATCTACTACGGTCTACGAAAACAATTACAACACAATCCGACACCTACGGCAAACGGCTCGGTAGCTACACTACTCCATACATATTCATAATCATAAATAACCGGTAACATAATAAATTGGTCTTTGTATGTGTATAATATCAGAATTAATGTTTGTCTATATAGCTATTCGCAAATGAAAAAAATTACGGCGTAGAAAAAGTTCTGCTATTAAGGTGATCATCTCTTTATCCAATATACATATATTACCTATATTGCGCAGCATTCGATAAAAATGAGAGGGTATATTAGGTATGATGCTACAGAAAAATTAATATAAAAATTATACATAATATGTATAATTTACAATATTATTGTATTTTTAAACCATCATTGATCATACATTTCAGTTCGTGTATCATATATCTATACCAAGGTATTCGTTCTAGCACATTAATTATTTAAGTAAACATAGACTTAAAACACTTTTATCCGATAAGATTTTCTAAACACTACTTATATTCATAAACGCAAAAAGATTCAAGTAAAGACCATAAGTAACTCGGTGCTATTCCACGTTTAAATCTTTGATCTTTAGCGTTAGGAATTTAATCTTTATTAGGAACGGGCAGGTCACTGAACCGACGCAAATAGTCTTACAAGGCCATCGGTATTGTCCTCCTAACAAGCAATTTCCCGCTCTATAAACTTTATGGTTTAATCATGGGCACACCATTTACTTGAAACGCGCACATTCGACGCTTGAGGCGATTGGCGATTATATGAAAAGTTATGTTGGTGTACATTTAATTATTTAATATTTTCGATTACTTATTGGTTTGTACATACTACTTAGTGTACATTTAATTATAAAGCATTCTGTTTCTGAAGTCGAGCGCTTTCTAGGGCGGGCTTCGGAATGGGAAGAAAAGAACTTGGTTCAATTCAACCTTACGTAGACACAGGTTTGCGCGTTCACTACTAAAAAGGGAGCATTTATTGTGGCGCCTGGTTCCAAGGAGCAACTCTCCCAATCTGTACTAGTATTTAGATCCTCGACATCTACATTTCCAGCAAAGTCCAAGGGGTGCTGTTCGAATTGTCGATTATCCCACGAGTCATTGGGGCGGCGGAGAGACTTCGGGTCTCTCTGTGTGCTCTATCGACTCTTCAATAGGGAGTGCTCTGAGGAACTGTCTGAGGTGGTACCAACAGAAACGTCGTAATAGGGTTTATCCACACCACCTAGAAACGATCCCGTCCAAGACTGTCTGCTGCAGCGCTGTTTTCTACCACACAAGTGTGGGCTCTGGAATGAACTTTCTACTGCAGTGTTTCCTCAGCGCTGCGACATGTCCTTCTTTAAACAAGATTTGAGAAGAGCACTTCATTCACTTGGCTTTACCCCTGGTATTGCCAAGTCCATGAGCGGCGGGTCCTTTGCTCGTTTGCCACCGTTGGCAATAAAAAAAAAACTAGACGTCGCGGAACGTCTAGCAGATGTGAAAACATCGAAATTATTTTGTAGGAATAAAATAATCATAACTTGACAAAGTGGAGTAGCCCTAACTCGATGGAGTTGCGCCATTTAATTACAGAATTTCGCAGGGCCACCTTCCAGCTCCATCATCAGACCCTGGAAACCATCTAAAGACAAAGTACTCATCAAGACGAATCAAACATGTCCAAACTCGACGGGGTTGCGTCATTTCATTATAGAATTACTGTGACCACCTTCCAGCTTTATCATCAGCCCCTGGATACCATCTAGACACAAAGCACTCGGCAAGACGAATCATACGAGCGCAAACTCGATAGGGTTGCGCCGCTTCATTATAGAGTTCCTATGTCCACCTTCCAGCTCCATCATCAGATCAGCTCCATGTCATCATAATATTGCATCGTTACGTGATATACACATGCGTGTCAAATTTCAGCTCAATCGGAAACCGGGACGTGTGTCAAATTTAACTTGCAAAATTTGAACGGGACAAGTACAATAAAAGCGTCGCCACGCTAACAGCCAATTTTACCCTCCCTCCGCATTAGATGTTTCACATCAAAAATAATATATATTTATTTAGATATTTTTATATATATTTTTAGCATTTTACATGCTTAACACTATACATTAAACACAAAGTGAAAAATGTGAAATCGAATATAACAGTCACGAGCAGGATTCGAACCTGCATTTCCTGGATACCGTCCAGATGCTTTGCCAATTCAGCCATCGTGACCCTTGCTCCTGACTGCTAATCTCGATAACACATTCATACTTAACGTCTGGGTGACGCAGACGCCATCTGTCGGAAGTATTTTCATACATTATACCGACCAGGTAAACTTAATTTTACAATTAAGATTTTACCTAATTGACGCAAACCCTATAAATATTTAGATATTTTGATATATATTTTTAGCATTTTACATGCTTAACACTATACATTAAACACAAAGTGAAAAATCTGAAATCGAAAACAACAGTCACGAGCAGGATTCGAACCTGCATTTCCTGGATACCGTCCAGATGCTTTGCCAATTCAGCCATCGTGACCCTTGCTCCTGACTGCTAATCTCGATAACACATTCATACTTAACGTCTGGGTGACGCAGACGCCATCTGTCGGAAGTATTTTCATACATTATACCGACCAGGTAAACTTAATTTTACAATTAAGATTTTACCTAATAATGACGCAAACCCTATAAATATTTAGATATTTTTATATATATTTTTAGCATTTTACATGGTTAACACTATACATTAAACACAAAGTGAAAAAACCTGAAATCGAAAATAACAGTCACGAGCAGGATTCGAACCTGCATCTCCTGGATACCGTCCAGATGCTTTGCCAATTCAGCCATCGTGACCCTTGCTCCTGACTGCTTATCTCGATAACACATTAATACTTAACGTCTGGGTGACGCAGACGCCATCTGTCGGAAGTATTTTCATACATTATAATACCGACCAGGTAAACTTAATTTTACAATTAAGATTTTACCTAATAATGACGCAAACCCTATAAATATTTAGATATTTTTATATATATTTTTAGCATTTTACATTCTTAACACTATACCTACATTAAACACAAAGTGAAAAATGTGAAATCGAAAATAACAGTCAGGAGCAGGATTCGAACCTGCATCTCCTGGATACATTTCTCTGTTTTTCACTTTGTGTTTAATGTATAGTGTTAAGCATGTAAAATGCTAAAAATATATATAAAAATATCTAAATATTTATAGGGTTTGCGTCATTATTAGGTAAAAATCTTAATTGTAAAATTAAGTTTACCTGGTCGGTTTAATGTATGAAAATACTTCCGACAGATGGCGTCTGCGTCACCCAGACGTTAAGTATGAATGTGTTATCGAGATTAGCAGTCAGGAGCAAGGGTCACGATGGCTGAATTGGCAAAGCATCTGGACGGTATCCAGGAGATGCAGGTTCGAATCCTGCTCGTGACTGTTATTTTCGATTTCACATTTTTCACTTTGTGTTTAATAATATATATTTTACCATACACACACATCATATTTTTTAACCTCATCGTATCTATAAAGGCTTTCTGCTAATCTTCCATCGCGTCGGTGATCAAAATTCAGCTCTGACATTTTTTAATTGTTGGATCAAGAGTAAAAGTTCAATCAAATAGCTAAATCAATCAATCTAATAACACGTTAAAAGCAGTTAGGAAGTATTGTTTGTTTCTTTCTACTTTAAATATCATAAAGTAACTGCGTTCTATTCATAGACGTAGAATACAGCGAAAAAATCCTACGCCTATGGTTGTATTGCGTTTTCCTTTATAGTAATTCGACCTCCCATTGGAGTGATTTTACACCGTAAACGCGATAATAATACGAAAGTGTAGCTACGCTAAGGTAATGCCATAAGCATGAAGCGTAAAATGAGTTGGAATGAGTGCTCCAGTGATCGGCCACCGAGGCGGTGAACCGTAGCCCGGGAAGACTACATTGTCTCTCTTGTTTCCACAGACTTGTATGGGAAATGTTGTATTCTTATCATAAAGGCACAGTGAGAATGCATACCTTTTAATATACCGTGAGTCTTTTCGAGAATAAACTTTATTTTTGACATAGACACACAGACAATTCAATCGTTCAATTTCGTATCAAATTATTAAATTAAATAAATTAATAAGTTATTATCGGCTAAAAGAAGCACATTTTAAAAACTGTACTTACCTACTCGTAGTTCATATTCAATTCTTAAATGGAGTACCTGAAAAAATAGTATGCTATTATTATAAAATACCACAAATTTGGGCGATTAACTGATAAATTACGTTATCAACATTAATTAACAACGAATATGAAAACCAACCCATTCCCTATTGTAATCAACGCGCTTATTAAACTGCATGACTATGGCATTAAACAAAATCCATCGAGCAAAATTAAATAAAAAATGGTATATCCATGTTACAAAAAAGTAATAAAAATAATAGTTGTAAGTTCCATTTAAATATAAAATTCGGTGTCATTTCTCTAGAAAACAGATATGAGGCGGGACTTTGGAACCATGCCAACAGCCAAGATATTTCTAGACGCGCCTTTTGAGTGTTTTATTAATCTGCTAAAGTTATTCCAAGCTAAGTTACTACAAGGATGTCGGTATTAAAACCGTAGCTAAATTACAATACCATACCAACGTTCTAGTCATGGCACCGAGTAAGAGTTTGCGCTTGTAATCATATTTTTTACTACAGGGCTGGTAAACAGCGGCGAGGAAATGCTGTTGGCGGTGTCGCTGGACATCGCCAACGCATTTAATAGTCTGCCATTCAGCCGCATTCCGGCGCTCCGGTATCACGGGGTGCCTGTATACCTGAGGCGGTTGGTGGCGGACTATCTAGAGGGCCGCAGCGTCATCTATGAGAGCCGCATAGGGGACGTTGTGTGGAGACCCATGTCGTGCGGTGTCCCACAGGGTTCGGTCCTGGGGCCGCTCCTGTGGGACATCGGTTACGACTGGGTGTTGCGCTGTCGGCTCCCCCCGGGCTGGCGATCATCTGCTATACGGATGACACGCTGGTCGTGGCCCGGGGTGGAAACTTCGAGGAAGCGGCGTTCCTGGCCACCTTAGGGACCTCGGAGGTGGTCAGGAGAATCGGGGCGCTGGGGCTTAGGGTGGTCCTGGACAAGTCGGAGGCCCTACTTTTCCATGGGCATCGCCACCTGCTGGCGCCTCGATCACAGGGGACGGGGTCCAGATTGGGGTGCAGGCCCAGATTAAGTATCTGGGCCTGGTGCTGGACGGGCGGTGGCGCTTTCGCGAACACTTCCTCCAACTGTCCCCGAGGCTAGTCGGCGCAGCGTCCGCCCTTGCACGGCTCATGCCGAATATGGGTGGACCCAACAATGCGTGCCGATGGCTTTACGCGGGGGTGGTCCGGTCGATGGCGCTGTACGGCGCACCCGTGTGGGCGGAGTCCCTGGACGCACTGAACAGGGCTCTTCTGTGGAGACCACAGAGAGTCGTTGCGTCCAGGGTCATACGCGGATACCGCACGGTGTCGACGGAGGCGGCCTGCACGTTGGCCGGAATCCCCCCGTGGGACTTGGAGGCGGAGGTGCTTGCCGTGGTGTATCGGCGGGTGTCACAAGAGCGGGAGGGGGCCCCCTACCCAGGGAGGTGGCTAGGTGGCAGGGCGACGCCCGCCGAGATGCCATGGCCAGATGGAGGGCACGTTTGGAGGCGCCCCGGGCCGGTCTTTGGACCGTAGGGGCGCTCCGGCCTGTGCTGGAGGAGTGGGCGGGTCGACGGCATGGAGTCCTTACCTTCTGACTCGTGCAGATGCTGTCGGGGCATGGTTGCTTCGGCAGATATCTGCACATAGTCGCAAGGAGGGAAGCGACTCCGGGCTGTCACCACTGCGGCTGTGACGAGGACACGGCGCGGCACACGCTCGAGTCATGCCCGGCTTGGGCCGAGCAGCGCCGTGAACTCGTCGCGGCAATAGGGGGGGACATCTCGCTGCCGAGCGTCGTCAGAGCGATGCTTGGTAGTGACAGGAATTGGGCCGCGGTCGCTGCCTTCTGCGAGGAGGTTATCTCGCGGAAGAAAGCGGCGGTGAGGGCCAGGGAGGAGGATTCTTCCGCTGACCCAAACCGCCGCCAGCGACCGGGGCGGCGCAGGCGCAGATACTTGCGCCTCATGCCGCCCTAGCTGAGGCTGCGGGTGGATGGACCGGGGAACGTCCGCCACCCGCAAGGCCTCCCGCGAAGGTGCGACGCTCCATGTGCGGATGCGTCGCTCAGTAGAGGGTACCTGAAAGGGTAAGCCGCCGACGGACCATCGAAGGAATGTAACATAGTTCCAGTGGCCCGCCAACAAAGGCGGAGAGACGGCACACGGCGGGTTTCTTTAGTGGGTGAGGGCCCCACACTACTCTGTTCGTTGCCCCGAATGACGGGGTGTGATAGGAACAATTTTTCCCGCCTTAACAAAAAAAAAGGGCTGGTAAACAGGCATACCGGAAAAAGAAATGGAGAGAAGGGATGACAAGGACAGAAAGACTGATAGAGGGGATGGGCATGTGGCGAGGAAGTAAGAGGGAGGGCATTAGGGGGAGATTGAGATTCCAGATACGAAAGACCACCGCCTTCTTCATTTTAAATGGAAGCATTTCATAAGGTTTGTTTCTATGGTATGGGAAAGTAGTTTTGATTTTATTCTCTCCCGTCCCAAGATTTATTGTTCTTTTCAATAGGCAATAACTCTTAAATATTCTTTCCCACGGGTGTCGTACGAGACGACTAAGGAAAGTAAGCAATTATCAACCATTGCATGACTGGTGGTCAAGTGGGAGTACTCACTTGCTATCGGGCCCGAGTGGGTTGGTACCACCATCTCCCGTGTGACCGGCCAAGAAGCACATCGGTATGTTTTGGTTGTAGCAGGGAATTTCATATATGTGAAATGAAATGGTGAACAGCGGCTTAACAATACTCTCGGTATAGTTGAGTCCACGAGCGACGGATACCAGTTACCATCATCAACAACCAATAAGGGGTTTAACCCCCCCTGTTAACGCCGTCTGAGCTAATATCTTGAAACTTAAATTATAGTTATTGACAAAATAATACATGATACTTTAGTAGTACAAAATAGTTAAGCTATACGGTCGATTGAGATCGGATTATTGTCACAGCAAGCTCCAATTGCGCTGTCGTGTTTAGCGACACAGCTGCTGCACTAATTAACATGATACAACACTATTAAACGCTAACTACGAATTAATTTGATCATACCAAGTAAGTATGGAATGTAGACTTTATAATCAAGAATATAAGAATACTCAAAATAATATATATATATATATATATATATATATATATATATAATAATATAATATATATATATATATATATATATATATATATATATATATATATATATATATATTGTGTGAAGTGATAGTAACTATTATCATAGCATGGAATAATTTCAAACATACACATTATTTCGTTTCAAAAAAGATTTCTCACATTTCACGTGTTTCATTTGTAGATTCACACTTGCGGTATAATAAATTTTCTATAACAAGAAGAAAACAACAACTTCTTTGAAAAAATTATAATGAGCTAATTATAGACCATGTTTTAGTAAAGTCTCTTGCATTTTATTCACAATGCTGCTTTATCTTAGGTTGAAAAACAATAGTATCTAACTATACCATCGTTTAAACTTATCGCAAACTTCTAAGACCAAGATGGATGCCGTATAGTATTTAAAATTGGAGCACATCATTTCATTTAATAAATTAACATATCCGTTCCTTTCACTACATAAAAAAATTATTACTATATGATTATAACATAGGTACTCGCATAGCATGTTTCACGACTATGTTAGATAGATACTTACGTGCAAGGACAAATTGTATGAAACAGAAAAAGATAATGAAAGTGGTCTCCGAACGCGCACCTCATCACCGGTATACACGCTCTGCCATTAAGCTAGTTGATCAATTTTTATTTCATATCCTTTCGTACCGTCGTCATTGGATAACTCCCACGCTATGTGTTATAAATATGTATTGCCATACATCCAACGAAATAAGCTTAATTATTACGTTTAAGTATAATTATCGATTACATTTTTCTAATTAACATAATTTATCCTGGTAAGAAGCCGAGCATGAGATTGCCTAAATATTTCAAATAACAACATGTTTATCACAAATAGAATCTATACATACATAACACATAGGTATAACAAAATAACATGCCCCTGCCACGTCTGTCTGAACGCAATAAACTCAAGAACTACCTAACGAATTTTCATATAGATAGAATGAATCATGAGGAAGGTTTAGGTGCGTAATTTAATAAGGTTTTGTATAAATTGGCTGAAGAATAACCATGCTTGATGAAGGTCTAAGATAAAATCATTCCGGAGGAGCTTTACTGGTGTGCTTCGCGTAAATCAATAGAGTTATAAAAAAATAACTACTCGTAGTTGTGCCCGTGGAGGGTAAAAAACAGCGTAATACATAAGCACTCCCAGGCCTTAACATATATGTGTTTAACAATTTCTAAGACCTATTTTGTACGTATATACAAGCATAATATGTAATCTGTATTGAGCCTGGACTACAATTACGTACTTTCTATCTAATCATCCACTTTTCTATTCTATGTTCTGCTCGATTAAAAATAAATTTGAAATATAGAGATCGCTAATAATAATTCTTAGAATTAAGTACATGTAGAAATATCTATTGTAGAAGGTAAACACTTTCATTATAATACAAACAGACATCGATTATTGTTGACAGTGATTTTAGCAAATTAGATACGTACTCAAAATATTGTATATTAATAAAAAAAACATGTAAATAAGTACGCGGTGTACTTATTAGCTTATTGCTTCTATCCATCAGCCTTTCAACGTCCACTGCTGGACATAGGCCTCCCCAAGAGAACGCCACAACGAGCGGTCCCGTCATGGGGGATAATGCCATAATCGCCACGCATGGTAGGCGGGTTGGCGATCGCAGTGAATGTTGTTAATACTCGAGGGAGTGCTGCTGCCCACTCCCCCGGTATTCCCTCAGTCGGCTCTTACGACTCCCGTGGGTAGAGGGGTGAGGCAATTCTAAAGCCGGCCCCACACGGCAAACTTCTTACTTAAACGGACCATAAACTAAAATATACTCCAAAGTCGGTTCTGTGTTGTCATTATTTTAGCAACAGTTGTTGTGTGTATGTTTTCATCATTTCTTCTTATAAAAGTTACACCCAAGAACGCGTAGAAGCCTTAATACCAAAGCGATTGGAAGCCAAATTACAACATAATTTATGAGCTGCAGTACCTTAACTGTCTTCACTGGTCGCGGTCATATGACGGTTGATGTATCGAAAGCATGGAGGCATGGGCAATGTGAAGCATGTTGCCATATCGCTGATTAAAAGCTTTTACGAGTAGCACAGTAGTGATATTTCAATTTATCTAAGAATATGAAGAGCCCTGTCCGTCCATGTATTAATTTTTCAGAAAACATTACCTATTGATATCTAGTAACAGTAATTTTAATCAATATACATAGCATTACGCCTGTATTCCCCAAAGGGGTAGGCAGAGGGTCCCGTCGTTCGGGGTAACGAACAGGGTAGTGTGGGGCCCTCACCCACTAAAGAAATCCGCCGTGTGCCGTCTCTCCGCCTTTATTGGCAGGCCACTGGAACTATGTTACATTCCTTCGGTGGTCCAGCTGTAACCTAGCCTACACTTCACAAAGTGCTGCACATTAAGCAGATAGGTACTTCAGTGATCCATAATACAAAAATATTTCAATCACCCAGCTCTCTTATCCTACAAACGGATATTTAACACTAGTAATATGATACCACTTCACTATCATGGTCAGGATACTGATAGCCAGCTACGTTTGACATAGAATTTGCTGCCCTTTGGCTATCGGACAGCGTGAAACGCAGTCACGAAGCAATTTTAAGATTTACTGATATATAGGCTGCCGGATGTAGAAATCGACATAACGTATTATGTATCATCACCATTCTCTTGATTTATACGAGTTCGGCGCACCGTGTTTTCTTCCTAGTGGAAGTAGAGACACATTAATATTATTGACTGAATATTTATTATTTTTATATTTTTGTTTGGTTGAACGATCTGTGGCAGTCCAGGGGGGTTAGGCAAAATTTCTCATATCTCACATGTCGATCTTATCGTGATCACTGTGATTGGTTGAGAAACCGACGCGTGATGTCACAATAATCCGTTGGCCAATCACGGTGATCTCTCAACCAATAACAGTCATCACGATACGATCGACATGTGAGATATGAGATACTGCCTAACCCCCAGATTAGATTTAAAAAAAAATATTATTAGCTTTTTAATCTTCTACTGTTGGTAGGCGAGGTGACAAAGATTAGATAAATATTTAAGTTTCCTTATTTGAAGTTTTTACTAAAAATACCGACACGATGTCCTATACGAGTACACCTTGTTCCTCACCTTAAAATCGAGTAAAAAATATGTAGATATATGTAAAATAATCGGACCTTTAAGTTATACCGTTACCAATTACGAAGAGGTAGACTTCTAAGATTTCCGATTTTGGGTACTGATGGACTGATCTACTGACTCATCATAAAAATTATAATGCATTTCCAGTGTACGGACTTAGAAATAATATTTGGCATAATAACGGACTTAGATTTTTTTTTATAAAAATATTATCTCTTGCCATTTCCTACATTTTAGGCAACTTTCTCCGATTTTGGAGAATTTCAAAGATCTTTCGGTCAAAATAGACCTACAAATTAAACCGTTATGCTAAGGATTTAACCGACCCTCGATAACGGTACAAAGCAATAAACTGTCGACTATAACCTTTAATAAGGCCCTAATAGCCGTGGTCCGTGTAGTATCTACACTTAATTCTACTTAATAAATAACCAAGAGAACAGGTACTTTTGCTGTAGGTTGAAAACTGGGACTAGCGGTAATGAGAATAATGTCATGGTCTTTGATGTGAATTTTTACCCAATCTCCTTATCAAATGCGTTCCGATAGAGGGCTTTGGTCGTTAAGACAAATGTGATAAGGAGATTGGGTATGTCTAAAAGATAGTACTGTAGCTCAGTGGATTAGAGCACTTCCCCGGATAGGAAGGGACGCAGGTTCGATTCCCGCCTGTACTAAAATACTCTTTTTCCTTATTCATAAATTATAATTTGTACTTTAACAGTAAGAATACATAGAGTTAGAGCAACGCTTTCTTCAAGTGTCCTAAGCGCCACCACTAAGGCAATGTAATACAGTTCCAGTGGTCCGCTAATACAGGCGAAGAGACGGCACACGGCGGGATTATTTTGTGGCTGAGGGCCCCACACTACCCTGTTCGTTGCCCCGAACAACAGGGTGTGCGGCTAGGTCCATTTATTCCCGTCTTAATAAAAAACGTGTTCAAGTGCCAACTAAGCAAATACGAAACTGGTAAAATATCAAGAAGGAAAAATCGGTACAAACTGGATGCGAACCTCACTGTGATTTGATGCAATTACCCATGACTATCAAAAGAATAAATATTTTTCCCTATGCGAAAAGAAGGTGAAAACCAAGAAGGTTAACTTTTGAAATATGTAATTAATAGCGTTTGATATTTATAATTTATTTATTTATTTATTCAGGAAACCAACAGTAATTATAATGACGATAAAAACATTATCTAAAATAAATTGACTTCACAGATGGCGGAGTGGTTTAGATACCGGCCTCCCGCCCTAGTGTTGTGGGTTCGATTCCCCCACAGGACAACTCTGTGTGTGATCCACAAATGGTTGTTCTGAGTCTGGGTGTGCTTTGTGCCCGTGAAATTGTATGTCTTTGATTGAAAATTGAATATGGAAAGTGCCCCGCGATGCAAGCGGTTCATTCCTTAGAGCAGGGTGTCTTAAAAAATACCAAATTTTTATATCTCGTGGACAATACCTACATTATGAAACCACGATGTAGCAATGAGTTCAAAAATAGAGCAGCGTATGACACACTGCCATCAATACCAGAAAAACAACACAGTAAAGGTATACAATCTAACAGTAAAATATGAAAATTAAATTTCCATAATCAGATGTTTGCTGCATAATATTCAAATTTGAATACGAGTACCGATTGGTTTCGTAGGCCGACATAAACCCCAAAATCAAAATTTATCTCTTTGAATACCAACAATTAGCATGAGAATCGAAAAATAACTGTTGAACCAAATACATAATTCATATATGCACTTTGAAGAATTTAAAGTTATTGTAGGCCTAAAAGCCAAATTCCAATTATGAAGCAAGGCACACAGTCACCACACCACCGCTGTCATAACTAAATTTGTTATGTCATAAAAGTGCACGGCACTAAAACACCATAGCGATTCATTGAACTGTAATATATCTGCAATTAATTGCATAGCCAAAATTTCACAGTACCCTATATGGTTCATTAAGAGGGCTAAATCGTAACTTGCCGGGGCCGCAAGTTCTACTGCACAGAGATGACTGTCTTACTGAAGTAATGTCCCGTGGTCCAGCAGTACAGGCGAAGAGATGGCACACGGCGGGTCTATTTAGTGGGTGAAGGCCCAAGCATTACATTTTTTTGCCACCACAACAAAAAAAAAAGGGTGACCAATAGTAAGCAAAGCATATATGTATAGCACAGACAAATGAAGATCTACCACTACACTGAATAATGAATTGAGGGTGGGATTATAAATTAATATCGATCTTCGTCTAAAACAGAAACTTAGATACCTACTTACCTATAATTATGTATAATATCGAGATGCACCGCTTTACAACTGAGAAAACGGTTATATATATATTCGTTCGGATACGGCAACAATGTAGAACTCGAATATTCCTTCTATTGCGGTGTACAATCCAAGCTTGATTATTGCAAGTTCAAACTACTTCATAATTTATGAGAACATAATGTTCAAAAACATAAGATTAAAAATTAACGAAACAAAAGTGTTTTAACAGTAAACACTAATACAGCGGCAACGTCACGTGATGTAACGAATGACGAAGCGAAGCAAATGTTTTGTTTAAAAGAAGAAAATAATCTATTTACATATGAACCTAGAACCTAGTGTAGAACAATGAAAGGGACGAGTTGTTATTTTGTAACTTTCCAGTAGTATGATGTAATTAGAAACGTCATAGGTTAGCACTGACACGTAGCCATTTAGCCAATAGCTATGTGGTCATTGAGTTGAGATTTGTTAAACTTATTAGGACACAGATAGTGTGAAAATGTAAAATAGAACTTTATTAACTATGAGCCCCCAGTCATATAAAGACCGTGTTTTCAGGAATGCCAGCTCAGGGGGCCTATCCAAGTTGCATTCTATGATCGCTAACGCTAATAGAAAACTATTTAAATGTATGGGAATTTGATATCTTTAACCTTATATAAATAAAAAACCTAATAAAGAACCTATATTTATCTAAGTCTTTAACAATATCTATAATGCTAAGTCACGTGACTTAACGTTAGAGATGTTAAATTTCCATATATTTTAATAGTTTTCTATTGGCGTTAGCGATCATAGAATGCAATTTGGCCAGACCCACAGGTCCCCTACAAATGAGCTATCGAAGAAGTTGCTTGTAGCTACCGATTTTTATATCACGTCCTTATTATAACCATCTTGGGGGATACCCACGCCATTTGTACAATTTAGTTAAGTAGGAGCGGGGATCAAACCCCCATGTTTTGAAATACTTCTAGAATTCCGGCCCAGACTATAGAATAAAAAAAAGTTAAAGTGGTAATAAAAATATACCTAAAATATGCATTTTCAATTTAACCATACCGTAGTAGCTCCTTACAACTTTGCTTGTAAACGCTAAACCAAAACGACGGGAAAGCGTGCGGGCGCTGTAGTCGTCAAGAAAACAATAAAGCGACAAGTCATTTACATTAGAACAACCGTTTTATTAGACCTATTGTGGTATTCTGCTTAACAGAGAACAGTTAGCACAGTTTCATTTGACATAAGTTGCGGTCGTACAGTCCTGTAATTTAGTGCCTAAGGTAAGTGGGTAAAATTAGTTAATGCTCTGAGAGGTAGCTTTCACTAAGAGCTTATAGATTTTAAGCAACACCAAAGATCTTTCTCGAAGACGTAAATTATAATATTCCTTTGTCAATAGATAGTAGCATCAGTAATAGAGATATTCAATATGAAAGCAATTAGATAATATATCGTAAAATTTAAGGACAACTAAAATCTCTCCAGACCGTAATTTCGGTCACGGCAACCACTGTCAACAGGCACCGTGTACGCAGGAGATTTAGATTTATTATAGTGCACAAAATTGTGCGCAAACACAAGTGCACTCTCTGTTCCCTCACTCTCATAGGGCTGGCATTCTCCCACAACCGGAGTGAGATCAGCTGGTCCACTGAAACCAATGAACCACAGAGGATCAATCTCAAAAAGAACCTGTTGCATTCATTGAAGAATAAAAATGTGAGCCAAAATATATTGGTGGTAGTTCAGTGATAAAACTTGTAAAGAAAAATTAAACATGTTTTGAAACAAAACGCAATTTTTTTTGAAAATTTTGAAAAACTACTTAGCTGTTTCTAAGATAATACGACAGAGAGAAACAATATGCAAAACTAAAACTGGATCCCCATCTGACCAGAATGTCTCTGTGATATATAAGTACCTAAGCAATTTTCGTTCTATTATGGCACGTACCTAACAGTGCCCAACATCCTTCATCCATCATAATTTCCTTACTACGAAACAAAAATATGTTTACTTCTCAGCTATGAATTGTGAAACATTCTTTCATGAGATTAATTGTTTGTACACCTGTTCCTACTAATGTCATTTCACAATGGTTTATTATAAGGGGGGCAACATGAAACAAACTGAATTGTGTTTCTACTACTAAAATGATAAACTAAGCAACTGAGTAAACTGCTATTGAGTACATTTACCTTTAGGACACCCTAACCTAAAAGAAACGCTTGAAATTTGCATGTGAAATTTTGCGCGTAATGTTTTTAAGGTGTACACGTATAGTACGCACCTTATACCTTACTCGTATGTGGTATGTATTGGCATGTGTTAGTTATTATATGTTACTTCGTTATCATACTTCGCAATATTTTATGTGTAAGTTCGTCAATTTAATTTATGTATAATAATGTTTGTTACTTGTTGATGCTATAATGACTGTTCATTCATTATTAAATGGAAATGGATGAAGTTTGTAAGTGCGGCACACAATTTACTTTTTTTTTGTGGAAATAATCCCTTACAGCTCTTTTTAAACTTAAACCTTTTAGTTTATTCGTTGATTGTTGCCAAAATCAGTTTTTATTTATCATAACTTTCTAAGATAATCCATAATATTTAAATATAGCATAATAAAAAGTTTATTTTATGCAAGTTAAATAAGCATTACAAATGTGGTGAGCGATATATTCGCCATTAATTTTAACGCCGAATCCGTCCCAGTGCATGAGCTTGAAGAGATCTTCAGAAGCAGTGGTGAAGTGATTCGGGAAAATAAAGTCTTCCTCTATAACACTCTACAGATGGATCGCTGCGTACTCTTGTCTTGAACTGAGATGGTGATGCTTCTATACAAATAAGTATAAAGTTTGTCCGTATACGGGGACGAACTTAGTAGGGTCACCACCCCATTCGTGTGGATGAGGTACGATTCGACAAAGAAAAGTAAGCAAGCTTTGCATTACTGGTGGTAGGGCAGCGTCCAAGTGGGAGTACTCATTAGCGGTCGGGTCCATCACGTGTGAATGACCATAAAGCACCTCGGTGGTATTTTTTTTGTAGCGGGAGATAGCTTACTAGCTGAAATAAACTACTGTTCATTGTCATTTCATATCTGCAAAATTAAATGGTGAGCACTAGATTAACCAGCAGGTGGTCCGTAGCTGGTCTGCCACCACTAGCAATAAAAAGCTACATACTTTAACAATTCGATGAACAGATATTACATTTTTGACACCGCTGAAAGGAGTGTACGATCGCCCAGATTTCGTACGAAGGCTTTCTCATAGCGTACAAACGCTAGCCACAGAGACCAATTACATTCCTCGGTCTTTCGTGCAATCTGGCACAGCATTCATAATTATACATGGAAACAGCCTTCCCAATCCCAAAAAATGTTAATTCGGTGACAAATATAACCCCGAGGGACACCGACCGACAAAAAATAACCCCTCGAGATATACTGAGCGATAACCTAACAAAGGTAAAACTGTTGGTGGTCTATTGAATTATATTGTTTTAAATACGCGGGCATTGACACTATGAGTAATACTTACGTATAATTGGTTATTCGGTAATTAATTATTTGCATGGGATCAAAAATCTGAGGGAATACCGAGGGAGTGGGCAGCAGCAGTCCCTCGAGTATTAACAACATCAACTGCGATCGCCAACCCGCCTGCCAAGCGTGGCGATTACGGCATTATCCCCCATGACGGAACCGCTTGTTGTGGCGTTCTCTTGGGGAGGCCTATGTCCAGCAGTGGCCGTTGAAATGCTGATGGATGGATGGATCAAAAATCATACTGTTTTTAGGTAATTCGTTTGAAAATCTTCTAAAACAAACTTAAATTTATTTTCATATCTCGTAGATAAAGACATAGGTAGGTTACAGAAATTACACCATTAATTAATTTAATAAGTTGAGGCTATAATTGGATTTCTATAAAGTGTACAAATAAAAATAGATAATAACGAATTCTTTGAAGGGCATTACAATCCTAATTATGTTCAAGTATTTTTTATCAAGTCACGATTCCGTTGGGAGCTATCAGTTTTTTGAGGGCCATCATAATGACACGTAATGATGGCCTGTATCTTAAAACGTATTCCTATGTGATGTTCATAAAAATAATGTAATCAAATCATTTGTCCAATTTTGATGACATTAGGTTCACAAAACATTGTTTTATGCAATCATACAAAAAAGATCAATCTATTAATACTAGGTGCAAGAGGAGATTTTAAAACATTATTGTTATTGACTAGCTCACCCGGAGAGCTTCGTACCGCCATATTTTTTTCCTCAATATTTTGCAATGAAAATTATTAAAGTACTAATATCGCTATTAAAAAATTAGGGTTGGCAGTAAAAGGGTGAAAATTTAGGGTTGTATGTATTTTTTTATGCCGAATGATGAAAAAAAAAATTGTACACAAAATAAAAATTAAAATTTGGGCTAGACCACCCTTATCACTTAGGGGTATGAAAAATAGTTTACATCCTATTCTCAGACCTATTTCTTTTTTGTTTAGGCGGAAAAAATGTACCTAACCACCGCACAGCCCGTCGTTCGGGGCTACGAACAGGGTAGTGTGGGGCCATCACCCACTAAAGGAACCCGCCGTGTGCCGTCTTTCCGCCTGTGTTGACGGACCACTGGTACTGAGTTGGATTACTGCAGTGGTCAAATAGGTTGTCCTTTATTTAGTATAAACTAGATTTTGCCCGTGACTCCGTCCTTGTGGACGTCTGAATATAAATACGTCACTCTATGGCATATTAATTATCTCTATATAAAAATAGCTATCCCACGCGAATGAAAAGCCTATGTTATTAAAAACTATGTATGCAAAATTTCATTTTGACTTTTTCAGTAGTTACACAGCGTGACAGCGTACAACAAACAAACGCACTTTCTTTTTTGCAATAAGGATTCCTAATCAATTTAACCATAGAACAACGTGCATTCAAGTTCATATTACAACATTCAAATAGTAAATTAGGTGTTTAAACTAACACCACTCGTTAGTCGAACATAATGACAGGTTGGCGTACCCACCAAGCTAAGGTATGATTAAAAATTAAGCCATTATTGGTCATTAGGTAACGCACGCCTGAAGTTAACAATACACTTTCTATTGAAAGCTTATAGTGAGGAGAATGTTTAGTGACAGGCGTGTTGGTATAGGTATATCTTCAATGTAAAATTTACCTGTTCTTTAACGGTAACAGATAGTTTCCCATACATCATAGATTGTGACGTAATAACTAGACTACTTTTTTTTTTGTATACCGGCTGATGACTATTTTATAATATATAAATACACTCTACTTCCCTCTCCACCCATGGGAGTCGTAAGAGCCGACTGAGGGAATTCCGGGGGAATGGGCAGTAGCACTCTTTCGAGTATTAACAACATCCACTGCGATCGCCAACCCGCCTGCAAAGCGTGGCGATTACGGCACTATCCCCCCATATGAGCGCACAGGACCGCTCGTTGCGGCCGTTCTCTTGGGGAGGCCTATGTCCAGCAGTGAACGTCGAAAGGCTGATGGATGGATGATGATGATGATGATATAAATAAACTAGCGGACCACACCCGACAGACGTTGTTCTGTCCAAACATAGGCGTTTGGTTTGGAGTCATTTATTTTAGCTAAGGATTATTTTCAAAAAAAATATAGGGTTGTTGGCGTGGGAAATTTTGTAGTTAGGTAGGTATATGTTTTTACATTAGAACAAATTGAAGAAAAAATCCTGAAATCCTATTGTGGCGCCACCTACCGGGTCCAAATGTGAATCTAGAACATCCCGGTACTTACTCAAACATACATAAAAAAATCATGAGAATCGGTCCAACCGTTTAGGAGTTCAATGACTAACACACGGACACAAGAAATATATATAATAGATGAAATATCTACTTATCTATCTACTATGAATGTAATTATCTACAGTTTCAAATTACGATGTTTCCTAGCGAGTCATAAAACGACGATACATCCATCAGAATTTACATACAACATATATGAAGTTACATATACAAAATTGGAGTTGAAGCTTTATTCATTTGGCCACGCGAGCAGAGTTGAGAGCGAAGCTGCTATCGATAAAATTGACTTCGATTAAAATGGAAACTGGAAATGTAATGATAATTCCGTCGATGGCAGATTCAAATAAATATTACTGTCACACAAATTGACATTTTACATAGCGTGGCACAAGCAATGGCCATTATGCCTGTTTTGTGTACAAACAGAACGCGAGTACATTCCACTTTCGCCGTCATTCCCTGCACCCTATTGCTTTCTTCTGTCAATCTCTGTGGTTACGTTTAATTGGTGCAATACTACCAAACATACAGTACTGGCGTTTGAATAACAGGGTTCCGCTGTTGATCTTGGGTTTAGTGGATTTAATGAATGACATACTTAATATGATTGTTGACTAAAGAACAATTCTTAATTCTTAATTCTTTATTGTACACACACATGAGTACATATAAATGATGTACAAAGGCGAGCTTAATTCAGTACTGAATTTTCTACAAGCAAACCCTTTAAGTAGTAGAGGATTATCTAACACACAAAGAGTAGAGAAGTGTAAAATATATATATATATATACATAATAATATATAGATGTATAATGATGTAAATAAATATAATATCTATATACTAAATACATACTTATTGACTGTTAACAAACGATAGAAAATGTTCTTTTAATTTCGTCTTGAAAACGCACAAAGACGTGCTTTCGCGTATATTTTGAGGAAGATTATTCCAGAGCCGGACCGCTTGGACCGTAAAAGAGCCATCGTATCGACTAGAATTGTGACTTGGAGTGCGTAATAAGAGAGAAGAAGAAGTGCGGCAGGGCTTACCCCGAGGGACAAGATACTCGAAGCGGGCACGCAGGTAGGAAGGGGAATGAGGATTGTGTAGAATAGAAAAAAGGAAAGAGAGAATGTGAGAATCCCGTCGCTGCCGAATAGGCAGCCACTTTAATTTCACACGATATTCAGTGACGTGATCGTATTTACGGAGACCGAAAATGAAGCGGATGCCTAAATTTTGCAGACGTTCGAGTTTATTAAGATGTTCCTCCTTAGCATCCAGGAAACAGATGTCAGCATAATCTAGCAGTGGTAGCAAGAGGGAATGTGCAAGAATAACTTTGGTCTGAAAAGGCAGGAATTTCTGGAGGCGCTTGAGTGACTGAAACGAGCAGAACATTCTTCTGCTAACCTCTGCAATGTGATTATCCCAGGATAAAAATTGATCAAAAAGAACGCCTAAGTTTTTAGCACTTTTTGAAGGAACGATAGATACCGAGTCGTAATGTAAGGGGGGGGGGGGGGTAATGATAGGGGGAAGAGCCTGAAAATCTTAATTGTTAATCATGTAACTCCCACCAACAATGACAGCTTGTGACTTAGCAGGGTTCACCAGCAATCCGAAGGATTTAGCCCACTTACTAATATTATCAAGATCAATGTTGATGGCAATGATAGAATCAGGCAGATCACCAATTGAAGAATGACGATACAGCTGCAAGTCGTCTGCATAGAGATGGAAGTGAGAGGAAATAACTTTCGTGATAGCGTTTATAAAAACAGTGAATAGAAGAGGAGAGAGGACACCACCTTGAGGAACATTCGCAGCTAGATCGCACCAATCCGAGAAGCTTTGATCACAGCTTACAGACTGCGACCATGAAGATATGAATAAAAATGAAACTACCCAATTGCCAAAGAAGAGACATTAAGACTAAAAAGTATACCAAGAAGAATGTCGAAGTTGAGTGGAAAGCGCTGCTGAAGTCCAGAAGTATTAAGGACCACCAGAGGGATCACTCGCGCGTCATCATCTCCAAGGAAAGGGATAGATATGTGAAGAGGAAGGATAATAATTAGAAGAGGAGAGGGAGAGGGTTTGTGCCTCTGGCGCTCACACTCACCATACGAAACAATAGCAGGAATACCTACTGTTGTTTCATGTTCATCTTCTATGAGAGAGTGGTACTTCCCCGATCGGGGCGCTCCAATCATGCTGGGATAAAAACAATGTAGGGTAAACTGTATAATGATTGGCACTCTAA
Source organism: Leucoma salicis (assembly GCA_948253155.1). Taxonomy (NCBI): domain Eukaryota; kingdom Metazoa; phylum Arthropoda; class Insecta; order Lepidoptera; family Erebidae; genus Leucoma; species Leucoma salicis. Next base: position 7,538,261 of record OX411825.1, read on the forward strand.
GCATATTTAAGATTGATATATATATTTTTTAAATTGATAGGTGTTTAAAAAGTCAGCAAACATTGATAAAGGTTTCTATGGTATGGATATTTTCAAATGAAAATGCATTAATCAATCTAATTACAGATTTTAAATAGAAAAACAAAAAAAATATATTTGAAATGACAGTCATTGGCACCATGTACAGTTACTGTTATTAAGTCAGTAATTGGCACCTAACATTATTATAACTATTGATTATAACAGAAAATTGGTCAAAAAAAAAAAGCACTCGTTGCCATTATTTACCTAAAAACTAAGCATAATAATAAATAATCTATGTTACAGTCGTTAATTGATGACCCTTATTAGAAAGTGATGTTTTAACAGTTCTGCATGGCGCCGGTATATATTTGTTTTCTTTAGTGCTGCTAGCTATAATATTATACAATCTTCTTTTTTCTGCAAGCAATGTTACTATTGCAGATTATGAAAAAAAGTAGAACAGATGGTTTTTACTATGCCAGTTCTTAATATATGCATTTAAAATCCAAAGTGCCAATGACTAAGGGGGCAATACTATAGCTTACCCTACTAAGTTCTTTTTATTTTCTTTAAAAATGCAACTCCTGTAGTATTAAGGAATTATGCTTGTATCGCGGGAGACATTACAAAGACACGATTTCACGCAAAGTACACCCTGAATCAAATCAACCATTTCTGGATCACACAAAAGAACCCACAACACTTGGGCGGGAGGCCGGTATCTAAGCCATAGGAACAGATTATGCATCCGCTACACTGACTACTGGCAACGTGCCCAATGATTCATATTGTTATTAATCGTTCAATTGCTATCTTGCAGCTAGATGAACAGGGTTTTACTATTTATGGTCGTAAGACAAATGTGATGAGGAGATTGGGATGATTGAAAGATCGGTAGGATAGCTCAGTGGCTTAGAGCATTTCCCTGGATTGGAAAAGGCGCGAGGTCGATTCCCGCTCCTACTAAAAATATCTTTTTCCTTATTCACAAATAATTTATACTTTAAAAAGTAGCGGAGCATGTCAAAAGCTAAAAAATATAGATCTAAAAAGGTTTTACGACCTCTAACATTGCTGAAATAAATAATGAAATGTGAGTTGATAATAAAAAAATGTACACAAGATAGGAAGCCTCAAAGCTTAGAATGTTCACAACGAATAGGTTTTAAAGAACAGTAACCGACAATAAACAACACGTCTCACGTCATACGAATGTACGTATATAATTTGATTTACATAATGAATAAGGAGATTTATAAATTAATTAAAATTTCTTAGAATCATCTAGACTTATTTATTTATTAAAATGTCTGCACAGGAGGTCGTCAGTAAGACTTGAATTTTTATTCTTGACAGTACAACACTGCGGGAGTCTGCACTGTTGGACGTTCTGTTTCCATCAAGGTGCTTCCATATAGAACAATGTTTATTGAGCAGATATAACTTAATGGCAATACATATTTCATAACACAAGAATAGTCATGTTTCAATTTCACAATGGATTTTTGGTTTTAGTAGAAAGTACAGCACATTTTAACTAACAGTCGTCACAGAATATCTATTAGTCCTTACATATGAAATTGGCGCGTTGTTGAAATGGCCACTTTTTTTCCAAATATCCGCTAAACAATCTTGGTCAATTGCTCCAGTACACTGCGACAGACGGACGCTAAATCAGAGCTGCGATCGGAATGTCTTGGTTACCCTCTGTATTCGTTGTACCTTGCTTCAATAGATTACGACTTTTTCCAGAATTCCGACAATTTAACAACTCATGGTATGGCCTTGTTTATCCCAGCATGAATGGACCGCCTCGATTGAGGATGTACCACCCTCTTACAGAAGATGAGAGCTTGTAACAACGGTAGGTACCCTTACTGGTGTTTCATGCCGATCTTCTTTTGCACGCCTCATAAGCGAAATGTTGAGATGGGTACTACACTTAAAATGCCTCTATTTATCATACTACTCTGTCAAGAAAGTACCGGGAAAAGATCACAAAAATTTTTTTTTGATTAAACACAAGTGAAAAATTTGATATCGAAAATAACAGCCATGCTCAAAATATATATAAAAATATCTAAATATTTATAGGGTTTGCGTCATTATTAGGTAAAATCTTAATTGTAAAATTAAGTTTACCTGGTCGGTATAATGTATGAAAATACTGCCGACAGATGGCGCAGGCTTCACCCAAAGACGTTAAGTATGAATGTGTTATCGAAATTAGCAGCCAGGAGCAATTGTCACGATGGCTGAATTGGCAAAGCATCTGGACGGTATTCAGGAGATGCAGGTTCAAATCCTGCTCGTGGCTGATATTTTCGATCTCACATTTTTCACTTTGTGTTTAATGTATAGTGCTAAGCATGTCAAATGCTAAAAATATATATAAAAATATCTAAATATTTATAGGGTTTGCGTCATTATTAGATAAAATCTTAATTGTAAAATTAAGTTTACCTGGTCGGTATAATGTATGAAAATACTGCCGACAGATGGCGCAGGCGTCACCCAAAGACGTTAAGTATGAATGTGTTATCGAAATTAGCAGCCAGGAGCAATTGTCACGATGGTTGAATTGACAAAGCATCTGGACGGTATCCAGGAGATGCAGGTTCAAATCCTGCTCGTGGCTGTTATTTTCCATCTCACATTTTTCAGTTTGTGTTTAATGTATAGTGCTAAGCATGTCAAATGCTAAAAATATATATAAAAATATCTAAATTTTTTTTTAATTGAACTGAAGGTGATAAAATAAATTTGGATGAATAACAAATACACAACAATTTTGTTATTCATCCAAATTTATTTTATCACCTTCAAAGTATGTTCCTTCAGAAACGATATACTTACGCCAACGAATAATCCAATCATCAAAATATTTTTTAAACGCTGTTTCCGGAATTGAGTTCAGTTCTCGCCGCGAATTCTCCTTTATGTCTTCTACCGATTGAAAACGTCGGATTGAAACGGTGCGGGGCTGGAGCCATATCTGGTGAATATGGTGGTTGCTCGATGGTATTTTGTGAGTGTTTGGACAAAAATTCATTCACAATGATGGCCTTGTGCGAAGGCGCATTATTGTGGTGCAAAATCCAAGAATTTTCTTTCCACAAATCTGGGCTTTTCATCGAATTTGCTCTCTTAAACGCCGCATAACGCTCAAATAATATTCTTTATTTACCGTTTGACGTTCTGCCAAGAATTCCGAGTGCACACCACCGCGATAGTCAAAGAAAACAGTCAACATGACTTTGACTTTTGATCGACTTTGGTGTGGTTTTTTCGGTTTCGGTTCAGTTGGAAGTCGCCACTCCGAAGCTTGTTGACTAGTTTGCATGTCAAACTCGTAAACCCACGTCTCGTAACCAGTAACAATGCGTTTCATGAATGTTGACTTGTTCTAGCATGTCCTCAGCGACTCTCATGCGATTGAGTTTTTGGAGAAAATTCAGGTCTCTTGGGACTAGCCGAACGGAAACATGTTTCATACCCAAGTGATTATTTAAAATGGTACGGATCGACTCATGAAACACAAAAAGTTCGGCGGCTATCTCTCTCAAAGTTGAATGAGAATTTTCAGTCACTATTTCCTTCACTTTTGCAATGTTAACTTCAGTTGCAGACGTTGATGGCCTACCAGCGCGCGGCAAATCTTCCATCACATCTCGACCGCCTTTAAACGCTTTCTCACCACTCATAAGCACGTGTTTTTGATAAAGTCGATTCACCGTAATACTTCTGTAACATTTCCAGTGACTCCGAATACGAAATTCCATTGGCGATGCAAAATTTAAGACACTCTTTGTTGGATGTTTTTGTCCATTATGAAATTCGCAATACACACTGATATGATATAACTAAAAACAGCACTGTATTTAATATAAATAACAGATGCAGCTCAAACTCCGCAGCAACATGGATAACAGTTGTGCCAATCTAACAACAACAAAAAAAAAAACAAAACTTTGAATTTGGAACCATAAACAAATCATCCATTCCCAATACTTTCTTGACTGAATGTATATTGCACTTGTAAAATAATATATACACACACATATCAAGAAAAAACACTATTTTTAATACTCATGATATTTTTGATGTCATTTTTGTTATTTAAAATAGTAAAAAAACTGTTTTAAAAGTTCTGTCTTGGACGTTCGTGTGTTGTAGGTATGTTCGGATAATGTACGTTAACACGATAACGACCGAAATACTTTGCTAATCGAGTCTTTCTTTTCTCCTTCAGTATAATTACGAATAGAGCTCTATCACTTTTCACGGTCTGATTCGATATGGTTTAATTGTTATTAAATAAACAAAAAAACAGTGAATATTTACGCTCGACTCAATGGTACAGTGGCACACTAAAACCAGCGCTATACCTTATTTCGTGAGAACTACTTCTATATACCAATATAGTAGTACTTCTTAAAATTAGCGCTAGATGGCGTATAAAACATGAGAACTACATTAGTACTTTTTGAAATTAGCGCTATCTGTGATTTATTGAAAACTACTTAGTAAGGCCAATACATTATGAGTTACTTATCAAATAATCAATTTTGTTGTGAAAAATGAAGATTATGAGGCGTGCAGTTTTGGATTTTCCAAAGTATTTTTTTACTACGAGGGTGGCAAACAAGCAACTGGTAAGCGGTTGCTGTAGCTTATGGACGCTAGCAACACCGGAGGCATCGCTCGCGCGTCGCCATCTCCAAGGAAAGGGTTAACAAGTGGATAGGAAGGGTAATAAATAGAGGATAGGTAGGATACTAAGGAGAGGATAGGTAGCATACTAAGGAGAGGATAGGGAGAGGGTTTGGGCCTCCGGTGCTCTCACTGACTATACGAAAAGCAACGGTAAGAGTAGGTACCTACCGTTGTTTCACGCTGATCTTTTGTGATAGTGTGGTACTTCCCCAATCAAGCCGGCCCATTCATGCTGGGATAAGCAAGCCTCTACCGTATATTATCTTTACTCTCCACTTCCCAACCCTTTCCTTGGAGATGGTGACGCGTGAGTGATGCTTCTGGTGTTGCTAGCGTCTATAGTCTACGGTAGCTACTTGCCATTAGGTGGACCGGATGCTTGAGGCCGTACATACGTTATATAGAAAAACTTGTAAGAAAAAAAACATTGGTGACACAATCCAAATCTCAAAGATTTTATTCTCTTTAACTCCGCTGCCACTATTTATTCAGAAAAGGAATCGATGGGATACTTTTGAGATGGCGAAAGTGGAGAATCTAAAGTCTAATTCTATCGACTTAGATTTATTAAATACATAATTACCAACACAGTTTTTTTTCCATATAACTATAGTTTCTTAGCTAAGGTAATGTCACACAGCTCCAGTGATCGAGGACGAGTGACGGCAATGACGGGGTTTGCGTTTAGGTACCGACGTGTGCAGTCTTTCCGCCTGTACTGGCGGTAGACTGGAATATAATACTCTGACCTGTCTCGTTCTGAAATAAATCCAGAGGTACTCCGCAGTGCAGTGATGAGAGGTTTGCCTGCTTATGTATAATATCCGAAACAGCTAGAATTATCGTGTTAATTTCTAATACTTCTTTACAGCAGAATATCGATATTTCATTATGTAGGGCCAAGGCCTTAGTACTCACGATCATGTTTATGAATAAAGGATAAGCGCGCATTGCGGATAGCATGGCTTTTTACGTAGCAAGGAACGTTTATATTTGATAGACATGTTTTCATAAAGAATTGTCGGTAAAAAGCTTTAATCGTTCCTTTCATAGACCACAAATGTTTCAAGAATTTATTAGACACTGGCGTTTCCAGGCGAATTACTCCTCTCTATAATCAAACATCTTTCAACCAGTACCTTATTGAAGTAAGGTATTTATTTGTATTAAACAAATAACACTGGCCAACAAAAAATATTATTAGCGTTGACGTTATTCACAACAATTATTTGATAGCGTCAGAGATAATTGGAATATCAGTTTCCTGAAATTCTTGTATTCAAACCCAAAATTGCAATGGTTGGAGAAGACTTTTTCGTCCATTTTGTCTGTTTCTAATACTAATGACGGATTATCTTGTTTTAAACCTCCGAGCTCAACCGACCCGGTTTTATACTTTAAACTAAGAACAAGATCTAAGTCAGATGTATCAGGATTTTGATAACCTGCAACGACTGCCAGGATGGTGTTTGGCAGCACGGAGGAGCTGAGATGTTCACAAATAGGTATCACGTTTGGTAACCAAAACCTTTCGTGCTGGCCGAGTGAAAGTTGCTTAATCTTGCCGATCGTGGCAATTGCACAACTAGGCTAGGGCCTAACATATTACATCCTAATTGTTAATATCCTGTAACTACTAGGAAACCGTCTCCCCGTATATTTAGTCTATATTACCAAGAAAAATATTATCTTCTTCGACAAAAGACAGTCTTGGATTTTCATCCTCTGTTTTTGCTTTCTTAGAGGATGGAGTCCTAACGAAAATTACTGAGAGAACCTGCGTTCCTGAGATACTCTTTTGGACGGTTTGTGAAGTTTGCCAGCCCCTACTAGGCCATAGTGATGGACTACGGCCTTAAGTGAGACAGTAATGGATTAAGGAAAGAAAATACATCCCACTAATCATATGGGTTGATTGTTATATTTTCAATTAGTTATTATATTCGTAATAAACGTAATTATTTAGAAAGGTTAGCTATCATTATAACTCTATGCTATCTGTTTCATATTTTAGTCCACAGAACTATAACAAACCATACTCTATGCAAAAGAATAAACTAATACCGCAACACAATCTAATAAAATCTAATATGTTAAACCTTGTAGGAAAGATCCGAAACGCGAAATATCGAAATCATGATCTGATCTAATACTAAAGATAAAGATCATACAAAACAATAGATTATTTAGGTGACCTATTGTTTTGTATGATCTTAGGGGGATTGAATTTATAGGGCCACATAGTATTATCAGATTAATATTAACTTCTGGTAATGCCAGGATGTGGTTAATACTCGTACATTTCAATGGCAAAATATTATAAGTATGTAATCATAATGTAAAAGCACGAATTACATAATTATGTATGTATTAGCTTTCCCCTATTCAAAAGAGACTTGGTGATTTTATCAACGGAAACAATACTAAAATGGCAATTGTTATAGTAAAATAAATATTTTATAGTGGTTAATTATATGAACAATTTTAGTAGTTATTTTATTAATAGTACTTAGCTCAGCTCAGCTCTAAAAAGTTAAGCGTTTGTTGATAGTCAATAGAAAATATAAATTTTTTAATTCAAAACAATTTAATTATGTTTTGAATTAAAAGTCAAAAACAATTACTGGGAAGTGAACAAGGCTGAAAAGGTCAATGATACCCAAAACACCCTACAAATATTGCCCCACACAAACAATATAAACCTCGACATCACGGAATATTTACTACACATAAACATGCAATACTTCTCACACGTACACGCGATGACAACCATCAAATCATAACAAGCTATTTTTCGGTTCCTAATCAACGTAAGTGCATAAAAAATATTGAATATGGCGTTAGCATTTCTAACTTCTAGTAAAAAAACTTCTATGCAACGCTATTTTGTACGAATTGAAAGTTAGTAGTACATTTACATTTAAAACTAGGGACGCACAATTACTTCGGACTGGGGCAAGTTAATTGTGAAGAAAATCTTTAGAACTTGTTAAAAAAACATGGAATTTATCTTCTTTAAAGTGTAATAAGGATATGTTTTGATAGTTTTAAGCATTTCAAATGCTTATAATGAACACAAAGAGCAAAAGGATGCATTGTTCACTAAATTCTGCCCGCTATTTCGTTCGCATGGTCTTCATTATTAATATTAATACTTCCATCTACGGCACATTAATTATCTCTAAGTGACCCACAGGAACCATGCATTTTTCCAGGATAAAAAATTGATTACCTACGTCCTATTCTGAGTTCCAGGACTATATCAATCACCATGAAGTCTGCGGGATTATCAAAAACTAACTACATAACGTATCCACTTGAAATTTGGTATAGTGCCTAGGAGCCGTTGGCAGAAGCAAATTTTTTTTTTATACGGATGTAATTATTGTGCTTATAGACTACTTTCACAACCCTTTTTTATTTATTTTTTTATTTTAGGTGGGCAAAAATGTCCTACCACACACCCCACTGCCCGGGGAGATAACGGGGTAGTGTGGGGCTCTCACCCACTAAAAACCCACCGTGCGCCTCCACCCGCCCTTGCTACGGCGGATTACGGGTACCGCGTCGTCTCGACCGCGATCCGCAGGCGGCAGCCCCTTCGGGCACCCTCCCTTGAGCGACGCCTCGCGCACTTGGGCGTCACACCTTCGCGGTAGGCTTCCGCGGACGGCAGGGTACTCCCCGACCCCACCGTCCGCAGCCTCGGCTAGGGCGGCATCAGGCGCAGGTAAGCGCGCGCACGCCGCCCCTCGCGCCGGGGCGTCTCCAGCCGAGACTTCCACTTTAGGACGGTGGCGCGGCGGGTATCTTCCCGCCACGATGACATTGCGCTCGGCGAGGGGCAGCTGCCCCCCGCCCGCGCCGTCAACGCCCGCCGATAGACGTCGGCGAGCACCTCCGCCTCCAGATCCCAAGGGGGGTTGCCGGCCATCGCGCAGGCTGCATCGGTCGAGACCGTGCGGTACCCGCGTATTGCCCTAACCGCTACGACCCTCTGTGGACGCCACAGAAGGGCTCTATTGCGAGCGGCCAGGGACTCCACCCACACGGGCGCGCCGTATAGTGCCATCGACCGTACTACCCCCGCCTAGAGTCGTCGACACGTAAGACTCGGTCCACCCAAATTCAGCATCAGTGGCCCGAGGGCGGACGCCGTGTTGACGAGCCTTGGCGCAAGACGGCGGAAGTGCTCGTTAAAGTGCCACCGTCCATCCAATACCAGGCCCAGATATTTGATGTGAGGACCCAGTCGTAGCCGATGCCCCACAGGAGCGGCCCAAGAACCGAACCCTGCGGGACGCCGCACAACATAGCCCTCCTTACAACGTCCCCTTCCCCTTCCCGGTCCACGAAGAGGACGCTGCGGCCGTCGAGGTAGTCTGCCACCAGCCGCCTTAGGTAGAGGGGCACTCCATGGTACCGGAGTACCTCCTTGATGCAGCCGAATGGCAGACTATTGAAGGCGTTGGCGACGTCGAGCGACACCGCCAACAGCACTTCCCTCGAGGTGACGGCCTCCGCAGCCGCGGCCTTCAGGCGCAGAATGGCGTCGACCGTAGACCGAGCCGCCCGATATCCAAACTGGGCGTCGGACAGGTCGGGGCCGACCGCTCCTAGCCGGACGATGCGGGCAGCGACTACCCGCTCGAGGAGTTTGCCCGCCTCGTCCAGGAACACGATGGGCCTGAAGGCCGAGACCGTATTCGGAGACCGTCCCGGCTTCGGCAGGAGCACGAGCTTCCCCTTCTTCCAGCAGTCAGAGAACCGTCCGGACACCAGGCAAGCGCCGAACAGTTCCCAGAGGCGGGGCTCAAGGTGGTCGAGGATCAGGGCCAGCACTCGGGCGGGAACCCCATCCTGCCCGGGGGCGGCGCCTCTCCGCATACGCGCTGCCACCGCCCCCATTTCCGTCGTCTTCACGGGCGGTACCTCCCCGTCGTCGGCCTCCCGGTCATCATCTGGCGGAGCCATGACCGGGGGCGTGTGCACCGCCCGTGAGGGGAAAAGTCCCTCAACCACCTCAGAGAGGAAGCCCGGCTGGAGGATCTCCGTAAGGGGGGGGAGCCTGGGCGCGGAGCTTGTTAAGCGCCGCGCGGTACGGGCGTCCCCAGGGGTCACGCTCGAGACCCTCCAGCATCTCCTGCCTTTTCGCATCTTTGGCGCGACAGATGGCCAGCTTTAACGCGGCGCGCGCACTGCTGTACGCCGCATACAGCCGGCCCTCCCGCTCTTCGTCGCGGATTCGGCAACGTCGGCTGCGGGTGTAGGACCTCCGGGCACGAATACAGGCCGCACGGAGGTCCGCCAGCTCCGGGGACCACCAGTAGACCCCCTTCCGTCGAGGCGGGCGCCGCACGCGGGGCATGGCCGCATCGCAGATCTGCGTAAGCATGCCGCGAATGCGGCCAGCCTCGGCGTCCACGTCTTCCATCAGGGGGGGAGGCAGCCAAGATTGAAAAATGCCCGCCTCCACTAGCAGGTCCCGCTCGAGCCTACCCACAGCCCATCGCGGAAAAGCGGGAGTTCTGTCCGCCGCGTGACCCCTGCTGGCGCCCTGAAGGGTCCGGGAGACCTCTATCTGAATGTATAAGTGGTCAGATAGGGTCTCGACCTCCTCCAGGACTCGCCAGCTCCTTACGCGTGCGGCGACACCGGGGCTAGCGAACGAAAGGTATCGACCCGCCCCCGCGCCGCACGCACGTTAGGGCGGACCCTCGGTTTAGCAGCACGAGGTCCGCCGCTGCCGCCCACTCTTGGACCGCCGCACCTCAGGCGTCCGTCCCGGGGGACCCCCACGCCGTTGATTTGGCGTTGAAGTCCCCCATCACGAGCACAGGGCTCGGTACGCCGTATCGAGGTCTCCAGGTTGTACAAGAAGACCTCGAAAGGCGCCAGACTACGACTAGGGGAGAACTACACGCCATCCAGCGTGACCCCTCCCCATTCAGCCGCCACATATCCCGTGCCCTGGTCTTTGACAAAGGCGGGGAATGCGGCGCCGCCGAACCGACGACCGCCACGGAGCCATCCCCGCTACCCGCCCAATTGGGGCAATCCGGGACTATGTAGGGCTCCGCGGCTACGGCAACACCGATCGACCGCTCCGCCATGGATTGCAGGAAGAGGTCCTGCGCCCTGGCGGAACGGTCGAGATTCCCTTGGAGGAGGATAGCGTCGTGATCCGTTATTGGACCACGATACCCTCCTCCATGCGCTGCGGCGGTCCAGCCGCGCCGGGGAAACTCTGTCTGTTTTATATTTTGTAAACAATTGTCCATGTTGTTCCCACGAGTATGGGAGAAAGGAGGTCCACCCGGGCAGAGCTCCCTGTACCCGGGTAAGCGTACATTTGTAACCCAACACAGGGGGTCCGCAGGTACCCTGGCTGGGGCCGCGCTCGAGACTGGGCTACCCATCAGCCATGCATCTCCTCGCCGCGCGCCAGAGCTTGAGATTCAGGGTAATTTTTTATAGAGGTTGTCTTCCTCGCGGTCCGGGCGATTAAGCCAAGACCCTCGTTCCTGTATGCCCGCGAGACGTAACCACAGACACGCACTCAGGTTACGACGCCGACGCCGCCCGACGGTACGATTTGGCCCCACTGTCCCCCCCCTCCAGAGCCCGGTGAGCCAGTCTGGCCCCACCGACTCCGACGCCTGGTCTATCCGCCGTGCCCTCTGCTGAGTCAGAGGGACACGCGGAGACCCGTCCTGTCCGGAATTTTAGCCGCCGGCGACTGCTGACGTTGCCCGGGGTGCACCACTAGGAGGTAAACCGGACAAATTAGCACCCCACTTTCACAATCCTACACTCCACGCCATCGTGACCCTTGCTCCCGACTGTTATTTTCGATTTCACATTTTTCACTTTGTGTTTAATGTATGTTGCTAAGCATGTCAAATGCTAAGAATATAATTATATAAAAATATCTAAATATTTATAGGGTTTGCGTCATTATTAGGTAAAACCTTAATTGTAAAATTCAGTTTACCTGGTCGGTATAATGTATGAAAATACTTCTGACAGATAGTGCAAGCGTCACCCAAAGACGTTAAGTATGAATGTGTTATCGAAATTAGCAGTCGGGAGCAAGGGTCACGATGGCTGAATTGGCAAAGCATCTGGACGGTATCCAGGAGATGCAGGTTCGAATCCTGCTCGTGACTGTTATTTTCGATTTCACATTTTTCACTTTGTGTTTAATGTATGTTGCTAAGCATGTCAAATGCTAAAAATATATATAAAAATATCTAAATAATAATAATATCTCAGTAAATACGAAATTATAACAATGAAATTGTATTTTTTACATTATTAAGAAAAATCTAGTCAATAACACTTAATATAAAAAAAAAAATCTCGGTTCATGGTGCTCGGAACAAGTACCTATGACCAAATTTGTTAGATATAAGTCGATTTAAGCTAGGTAAAACCAAAATTAAATCGAAATAATCAACATCTACAATACCTAGTCGCACGTTTATGTGTTCTTTGTTCGTCTATATCTCATACGCTATTCTAAGTCTATGGTATCCATCTATCCATCCATCCATCAGCCTTTTGACGTCCACTGCTGGACATAGGAGAACCCCAAGAGAACGCCACAACGAGCGGTCGTGTGCCGACCGCAACCAACGGCTCCCCGCAGCTTTGACCAGATCGTCGGTCCATCTGGGTCAGTCTATGGTAAGTAGGTACTTATACGAGTATAATCGGCAAAATAACATTAATATTTTATGGCTGCGATAGTGAAGAGAAGAAATTTTTGTTTGTAAGCTTGAATAAATTGGACACATTTGTTGTTACACGTTATTTGTCAAGAGAAAAGTTAAATTTCTCAAAGCACACACGAATGTTTATATTTATTAAATTGTATTATCTTATATTTCGTGTATTGCAAAACAATGTGTTGTTAAATAAATTGATTAAATGATAGTGATAAGGCTGAGGCTTTTTAAAACAGAGTTATCAAGTTCGATCCCTAGTATCACGTGGAAACTTCCAAGCCTTCTGAGTTTTCAAAATTATGTGTATATTTATTATAACACATTTTACGGGTCTATACGCACATTAAACTTATCAAAATACTCTTATTTTGACTAACCTCGACGAGACGTTTCGTCTCAATTGCACCAGCCGTGGTCACGAGTAGACTAATAATGAATATAAAACGCGAAAGTTTAAAAAGTACTAAGTATATGCATATTTGTTCACAAATGCTTGTTGCGTTGCCAACTGAAAAAAAAAACATCATAAGCAATCCACCACGCACAAGAGATTTTCTCATTTTCTCGCTGGCCTGTTAAGTCTGGCAGCCCGTACTGGACTCTCCCATTAAATCTGGAAGGAGACCTATACTTAACAATGGGATGAAAAAATTATGATAGTTAAAAAAAACAGTTACAACAGGGGCCTCCTTGCATGCCACGAAACTCAAGACAGTACACACGCTCAGGTGAGGACGTAATCTATTTCTAAGACTTTCCGCAACAGAAAAAGCGCACTTAACACACACTAAATGTACCAAAGATTAAATTAAGTACTACTACAAATTCCATCAGTAGAAAAAGTTAACAGAAACTACGACACAATCAGAACGTGGTATCCACCATACCATTTGTATACTAATACAACTAAGATATTTCTATATAATATCAAATGTACCACTCCTTGTATTGTATTCATAACAGGAGATATCTGAGCTTGGACCGAGAATATAAACCGTATATTATTAACATTTAATTTCAAAGTATCGTCGTTTCTAATAATAATAACAGTGTCGAAGCTAAAATTGATTACAACCAAACTACTGTAAACTGCTGGAGTTTTTTTCTATGATACATTTTAGGGAGTGTGTAAGTACAGGAACAATTTGATTTCTAGAGGAAAGATCGGCACACACGCATCCATTTAGTCCACGTTCTCTTTTAGTCAAGAAATCCTGCTGAATACTCACAAGTATTGTATGTACCTAAGTAACCATCTCTAGTGCAGAACGTCATGACCGCTCCTCACCATCACCATCTTCCTAGCCTTATCCCAAGCTTTGTTGGGTTGGCTTCCGACCTATTCGGTTTTAGCCGATCGAGCAGTATTTACACGGAGCTACTGCCTATCTGACTTCCACGACCAACTGGGGAGGACAACTGGCGACCAAGAAAGGAGTAATTTTTTTATGCAGACCTCTGACTACCTGTGACTGCCAGGCAGCCAGGACTCACTTAACGTTGCTTTCGAAGGATGTCGTGAACGTATCTACTCATTCTGTACGGTAAGTATACCATTCTGCGTTTTAAATTAAAATTTCCAAGGGGCCTCTCGCTTCGAGGTCTTATTTTTTAATGTGGCGGAAAGCAGAAAGAGACACAATCTATAAAACAACGTCGTGTTAGTTATACTATAACAATTATAACTCAAGAATGGCTGAACGATTATTATGATCTTTGATTTGTTGGATTAATCTCCACCGGGAATAGCAGAATAACCAAAAAAATCACTAAAGAAAATTTTGAATACTTATAGGTACATTTCAGCTAATAAGTTAATATAAAATTAAAATTTGTTGATTCTGTCTGAGGCGGTAAGACAAAGTTTGCTGGGTCCGTTACTGCTCAATATAAAATTATTTACTCCACACCAACAACAGTATTTAATCGCATTATAAAATAAACACATTACGTTGTACTTAGTTATGTGCGTAGAACATTGGCCTTGCACAGTTCCTAAGTGCAACGCTTGCTATAATAAATATACTGCAGGCAATCGTTGCGCAAGCTTTACCCGAACAGATGCATTATCTGATCATTTTAATTACATTTCAATTATATTAAATACTATCTGTTACCCGCGACTTCATCAGCGAGGAATTATTTTTTTTGCGCGGAGCCCTTATTGTTTTGCCAAAATACTACTACTACTTATAAAAACAGATATCTGCTAGTCAAAGACCCGTCCAAATCGGTCGAGCCATTCCGGAGGTGGAATTCAATCACAATATCATGGGTATTATTTTTATGCGAGGAGCCCTAATTATTTTACCAAAAAAAATGCTATCTCTAGTGAAAGTCCCTTCTAAATCGGTCCAGCCGTTCCAGAGGTTAGCCGGTACAAAAATACAACTTTAAAAATTGGTATTTTGTTATAGGTAGGTAATACTGGAGTATACTTTAATAATATGCTGTTGTTTAAAAATGTATTTATTTGTAGATAGCATAAAATGCTTAAAAAAAAATAATGCACCGCACTGGGTATTAAAAAGCCTCGTATTTCACCACAACTAATTTTGTTTGACTGGAGAAGAATGTCAATGGTTTTATCGTCTCTTATGTACTTCATTTTTAGTTCTATTACGTACGTAAAATAAATATTAGGTACTTACAATTTAAATTATTACTAAAATAGGGCAAGATGTGGCAGTATGTTTGTAATATTATTGTTCTACTTTAGCAGAACTAGGCTTAGAAATTGTATTTCAGACAACTGTAACCTGTAAACAAAGTACAAAGTTTGTGTATTATAATGTTTACATTGTTATGCTGTATTCTGAGTTAATACTATTAAATTTTCACTGGCCCCATTCTGGTTAAATACCCGGTGTTGTACATAAGACACCTCCATTGATTGTGATTAAATTGTAATAATGTGCTTAGTGAGAAACCATTTCAGAACAAAAAGTATTGTGTAAAACAATCATACAATTTTTTAGGTTACAATATACCTCTATATTGTAATGAATAGCACTGTTCATTTATTATTATAACTTAGTAAGCACCTACTGTAGATATTTGTATCTGAAGTAGTTATTTCTTGTGTTATTAACTTATAACCCATTCAGGTCTCCGATTAAACCCATTTCCTGTAGAATATAAGATTATTTCCATATTATTTTGTTAGGTATGGGTAATCGCGTTAAAATTAACACCTGAAGTAAATTTGTAGTAGACAGTTAATCATTGCGGGCGAAGGAAAATTCGAAACCAACCCTATATTAACTCATGTGGTTTATGTTCCTTACGCACAAAGGTTAAATAAGAAAATACCTAAATAATTAGGAAATTAGAAACACGTAAGGGCAAGTAACGGCGATCATAGCGTTGTGTTCAAGTCCACATGTGATGACTCAACACAATTTATTTATTGATTGTAAGTAAATCTTCAGATAATCTTTTGTTTTACACTCTTTTTTGTAACGACGATTTCTTTGTCTTCAGATCACAATTAAAGGATAATTTATCTTGAATTAAGTTGATTCCTACGGCCTTGCACACGAGTCTTGCGTTTCAATATATTTTAAGTAGATATTTAGTATAATTTATAAGCAGGTACATAATATAATTTTCATTTGAAATGCACAGATGGCGGAATGGTTTAGATACCCGTCCTCCCGCTCGAGTGTTGTGGGTTTGGTTCCCACACAGGACAACTCTTTGTGTGATCCACAAATGGTTGTTCTGAGTCAGGGTGTACTTTGTGTCCGTGAATTTGTATGTTTATAAAGTCCCCGCAATACAAGGATTATTCCTAAGTACAGGGTGTACTTTAAAAAAAATATATATTCTATTGGATAATTTAGTAACAACATTTATAGTTTCTATAATGTATATTGGTTAACTGTGGGGTTCACACGCTTAAGTTTCCCAGTTTAGTGCCGAATAGTAACAATATTTTTGTAATATTTATAATTCAACAAGAAAATGAAGGTAAACAGTAAAGAGGTCTTTACTAATGGGTAGCGGTCGACAGTTTTGAATCACGATAATGACGCGGAAGAACGTTGACAATGTGTATCAAACCAGAGCTGGAGAAGGCGACTAATTAAACTTAGAAAGTGGTACAAAACTAGTACAGCACGGAATTGGTAGATTTCTAAACGGACCGCCAGAGACGGGAAGGTCATCGTCCTAATCATTTTAAGGGAGCCTATAAGTCCAAAACAACTTGAATATTAATTTAATAACGATTACTACACTCTGGAGATGAACGACTCTTCTCAGGAGTGGATAAATTACCCCGAATTTACAAAAAAAATGGTAATCGTCATCATGTGTTGAGTGTAACCAACCAATTAATTGAATTAGCAACTTTAAGTTGTAAAAATGATCCAATGTATCCTAACTATTATAAAGCTGTAACAGAGCTATGTCTGTACATTTAAGATATTTGAGAAAAAGATACTGTATAGTCTATAGGTGTGTCTGAACACAAAACAATTTTTTAGGTTTTGTGTCTGTTTGTTTGTTCACGCATCCCACATAAACTCCTGAACGGATATTATGCAACCATTTTATTCGATAGCTCTTGATTAGAATTTAAAACAGGTATACATTTTATCCCGCTACTATATCGGGAACCTGAGATATAACCTAAAAGCTAGCTATTTGCTTAGATTACAATGGGAACAATTATTTTTGTTTGATAATATTCTTCCTTGTGATGATGAACCAAATGTCTTCACCCCATTTCAATTAAGGGTATCTTAAAAATCGAAGAAAGAAAAAAGCAGACAATGCCGTTTGAGAGAAAAATTCACTTGAGGAAACCTAAAGCTTCCCATCAGGCCAACGTGGTACAGTAAGCCTTACCCTACGAATAAGGAGGAGGCATAAGCTAAGACTTTTTGTATAATTGAACAAATTAAATGTGAAAGCAGCTGCATAGCACCTGATCTAAAACACCTTATCCACCACAATATTTGATTGTATGTAGGCATGTAACTGTAACACCCGGCCGGCGGAGTTACAAAAGTCGTTATCTAAAAATAAGGCGAAAGTTTAGTAAAGTTTAGTGACACTTCAATCAGGTGTAGTCCCGCGCATCACTTTACGACGCCATGTTGTTTTATTGTCGTCTTCCGCTTTCGTAACTTACACGTGTGTAATACATCAACACTGAATGTGTCAGTACCGTTTACAAAACCTCACACATCCATGTTGTATTATCGTTATAGGGGATATATCTATAGATTAAACGTGTTTTAACTTAAGCGAACCTAGAGAGAGGGAGTCCCACTGCAAAGGTTTTCCTTGGTAGGAAAATATAAACGCGGATTGGTTCTAAACTTCGGATCAACAAAATATTGATATTGTAGATCAAAAAACATACATATTTTTTTTTTTTTTTGTTTAGGCGGGAAAAAATGTACCTAACCGCACGCCCCGTCGTTCGGGGCAACGAACAGGGTAGTGTGGGGCCCTCACCCACTAAAGTAACCCGCCGTGTGCCGTCTCTCCGCCTTTATTGGCGGGCCACTGGAACTATGTTACATTCCTTCGGTGGTAGCATACATATAACCTACCTATCTAAAAGAGTTATAATACAAACATTCATATAGGTAATACTAAATAAAAGAAAAAGAGTTCGATATCATAAGTTGAGAAAATCAAGCGACCAAGCCACTTTTATTAGGTTTAAAATACATTTTTGTTTCGTAATGAGATCACATATGAGGTAAAAAAACACATTTTAAGTATGTCGGTAAAAAGTGTGTTTTAGGTATCTCTTGAATTAGAAGAAATTAGAATTAAAGCCTCTTTTTCCACGAAATTCATTAAGTAGTGCGTTAATCTTACAAACAGGAAAATTTGTAATAATGTTTAGTAGATCTAACGACTAAACGATTTTGAACAAAATATTGTCAAGTTGTCAAAAAAAAAGCCTAGATAAATTCATAGAATATTTTTATTCTGAAAAAAAAGTCCTGTAGGATACACGTAAACGAGTGTTGGTGGACGTGACGAATTTAAATTTTTTTGTGCACTTAGAAGCTAATATTTTTTATAACCAACACGTAAGATTTTGTATTTTATACGTACAAGCTAGCTATAGGCAACAAAACCTTCAACGGAATGGTGTTACTGTTACATTAGTCGTAAGTTGTCGTTTGTGATTGGATTATCGGTCATCGCTCCAAACACGGGAACGGTAACACACCCGAGGTGCTCTGTAAATGTGTTAATGCATGAATACATCTATGTGCTACTTAACTTCAAATAATCAAATATGATTAGATGGTACACAGCTCGTTAAAAAGCTTGTGCTTATTCTAAGATATAACCTAAGCTACACATTAGGGTCCGACATCGATACCACTGAAGAAATCTCACACAGTATCAGTGGTCCGCCAATACAGGCAGGGAGACAGCACACGGCGGGTTTATTTTGTGGGTAAGAGCCCACATGTTTGTTACCCCGAAAGACGGGGTGTGTGGTTAGTTAAATTTTTTCTCACCTCAGCAAAATTAAGAGATGGATATCTTACTCATTTTAGGCCATCATATGGACGGATATTATGTTTTTTTGGTTATTTTATGTTCCATCCATCTATACATCAGCCACATTCACTGCTGGAGGTGGGCATATTATTTTGTTCACTCAAAGAATATTTCATATTAGCTGGAATACACTTCTCATAACAATATTCACTGTTGGACATAGGCCTCCCCAAGAGAGTGCCACGAGGGGTCCTATGCCACCTGTACATTAAGTTTATTCAACGCTAATTTTAACATATATACTGCCATACAAAAGTATCAACTTCAATCCTCTGATTTCAAGGGTCACACTTTCACCTAAAATCTTACTAAATACCTCTCTGCAATTCAGACTATCACCACTTTATAACAGTTTTAGTGATTCCAATCCAAAGTAGCGGACTATGTCGCAAATCTCTTGAATTCTGGGAGGAGAGGAGAGTCATGCTCACTAGTATGACAATAATTGATTTTTCTAAACTAAAAACCAGATTTTGGGCATGATAAAAAATATTATAACAATCTTTGTTTTACCATTACAGAGATTGACACACTGCTAAGGAATAGTGAGGATGATGTCTCTAGCATTCACTAGGCATTTTCGTTCCATAATTACCACATTTACTGAAAGATTGAGTATCTGAAGCTGCTTCAGAAACTTAAATATAGATATTGCAATTTGCATAACTATTAAATGTTGTACTAACTATTAAATGTTGTGTAACTATTAAAAGTTAAATTAAGTACTTGAACAAATGGTTTGTTCAAGTGGAAAAAGAGAGAATTACTGCAATCAGGTTTAAAACAATACTTTGATTTGTAATGGACAGGGGACAGATTATATTACATTGTTATCTTATTTTATACTATTGTAGAGCCATATATTTAAGATATTTGAGAAAGAAATACTGTATTATTCTATTAATTTTTATTTGAGTGAAAATGTTGTGATGTGCAAGAAGATAATAGTGACATAGATTGAGAAAGGAATGTTAAAAGGATACAGGCACAAACAGAAACAGACATGATTCTATGTTAGTTTGTCTGTTTATTTGTTCACATATCATCCAAAAACTATTGAATGGATTTAGATAAAACTTCTTTTCTTTAATACTTGTTAATTAGACTTAAAACCTGGTAATATGTTTTATACCACTGCTTACTATATAATTATGTATAACATAAAAACTAGATTTTGTATGCAATGTGGCCATAGGCAAAGGCCATATTAATATAGAAGTACAAAAACAAAGATTACTTGATGTTGCTAAAGGTTTACATTTAATGTATTTGTGTTCAATTAATGTGTTGTTTTTGCAATACAGATGTTTTAGTAAACATTAGGAAATAAGTGCTGTAACACTTAATTTTTTATCAAAACCTCAGTACTCTCTTAAATGTAGTGATGGTTATTAATGATAAAGAAATGCTTAGCTGTTGCTTTTATTACATCTAAGTCCAGGAGTTGTGGTTTGCATTACTTACCAGGTGGAGTGAGATTTCCACAATTAGCAGTAAGAAACATACAACAATCTTCATAATTAATTAAAGGAAACATAAATATTCTATTAAACGGAATAGAAGCCAGTATTCAGCGAGATGTAACCTAATATCTCTGCTCAAACAAATAAATCTTAATACCCCATCAATTAGTAATTTCTCTGAAAGTTAACAGATTTCAACAAGTAATTGATAATCATAATTATATATTTGGCATGTGGGGCCGGCACCAAGAATAGCTCCACCCCGTCTCTTCCTATCGGAGTTGTAAAAGCCGACTAAGGGATTACCGGGGGACGGGGCAGCAGCGTTCCCCTGCATACTGAAAACATCCACTGCGATCGCCAACCCGCCTGCCAAGCGTGGCGATTATGGTAAAATCCCCCCATTTTGGGGAGGCCTATGTCCAGCAGTGGACAATGAAGGGCTGATGGATGAATCATAGTTATCATAGTAGACATTCAGTCTACAAATCTAACATTCTAATCTAATATTTTATAAAGCCTTTTTCAAAATAAAAATACAAACTAATTAATCAAAATTGTACTTCTATTATACTTATTTACTATTATTATACTTAATTGATTGTATTATCACTATCACATATTTAATTTAAGACGAGCGACGTTATTACCTAAGTACTACCAATTTAATACTGTTAGCCTCACCAAACAAGTTTTGATGAAACTTTTCTTGTTTATATATTCTTGAATTAGATTTGAAAAATGATAAATATTATATCTCACTAGGTAGTACTATATCGGGCACGTAAATATAACGAAAAAAAATTGCTTTGATATTTTTTGTAAACATTGAAAGTTCAGGTCCAGCAGACATACATTTATTTTAAGTAAATCCAATGAAACTGAAAATAAATCATAATATAAAAACAAATAAATGTATAAGAGCCGTATACCTACATACAGGTATCGTATGATAAAATCAATTCTAAACAAATGCAATGAATGCGTCATAATCGATAAATAACTGGACTGCAGTTGCAATTTTATTACTCACTTAATTTTATTCCCAGAAAACTAGCAAATATTTTAACTTATTACACTAAAACAGTATTCCCACAAATCATCGATCACTCATCCCTATAATACCTGTTTCATTGAGCAAAAATAATTAGAATAACAATGTAACTTACCGGGCGACAGGTGTAAAGATGAAGCATGCAATTTTAAAAATGAGCCACCGATTAGTATTCGTAATGCAAATTCACTTCACCCACAAACTAAGATTTTATTCAGAAAAATTGTAATTCTCATATTAAAATCCGTTAAAACTTGGAATAGGTACAAGAAAACAAAACATTAACTTAATTTACGAAACCTCACGATAACATTCCACTCGCGCGGAAACATCAAACAATCACAGAGTACTAATAGTACTACTAGACGTAGACTAAGTACAAAGTTTTTTTTTTTATTTATTTAAGGCTTTGGTTTCATAGAACCTTCAGCCTAACAGAAATGTAAAATCAACGTTCTTAAACTCTGATCACAGTGTTGAATCTACCAGATAGGCGTCACTCTCATGTAATACTGATGATCAGGAAAAATTGAGCCAATCTGGAACTTCTTTTTACAAAGATTGGGATTAAGCTAAGAAATGTACCTATTTATGTAGTTAATTTAATTATTATAGCAACCCGATTTGCTTCACACGGGTGTAATTTAATAATGAAGAAAAATAATCTTTAGGAATTTTGGAGAACTAGAACTACACTATCAAGTAGATATTCTTACGTTGCTTTTTTATCATTGCCTACGCTGCCCACCAATTGATAGGTGATAACAGTCGCCGCTCATCGTTTTTGCCTACACCAGGAACACAGAGAATCCGATGCCGTAAATAAAGTACTCTTCATAACCTTTGTATATAGAAGGATATAAGTATGTCCTCGGTGCATATAAATATTCCTTGGACATGTTGCAGCACTGATAAACACCGCAGCAGGGAGTTGTTTACAAAGCTCTTTACTGAAGATATCGCAAAGAGTAGTCCATCCATCCATCCATCAGCCTTTCAACGTCCACTGCTAGACATAGGCCTCCCCAAGAGAACACCACAACGAGCGGTCCCGTCATGGGGGATAATGCCATAATCGCCACGCTTGGCAAGCGGGTTGGCCGATCGCAGTGGATGTTGTTAATACTCGAGGGAGTGCTGCTGCCCACTCCCTCGGTATTCCCTTAGTCGGCTCTTACGACTCCCGTAGGTAGAAAGAGGTGGGTCAATTCTAAAGCCGGCCCCACACGGCCTATGAGATATCGAGGACGTCAGCCTGTACGTGATCAGAATAGCTGTCAAACAACTAAAGAATGAAAAAGCATTGACCACGAACACGAACTTACCACAGAATTTCCGAGAGCAGGTGGAAAGGCGAACCTCAACACCCTTGCCTTTTTAATTTTGTTATTGTGAATAACGTGGTGGTGCTTTATTTTCAACAATTTTGAATTTTTTTTGTTCGTGTGGTGTTGGACTAAGAATACAAGTGTCACCACCCCATCCTTTCCCGCGGATGACACCCGCGACTAAGGGAAGTAAGCAATTAATACCCATTGCATTACTGGTGGTAGGGCTGGGTACTAAGCGAGAGTACTCACTTGCTATCAGGCCCGAACGGGTTTGGTACCACCTTCTCCCGTGTGACCAATCATGAAGCACATCAGTGTGTTTTGGTACTTCGGCTATAGCAGAAGATAGAGCCGTTTATTCTTTCATTTCATATCTTAGAAATGAAATGGTGAGCAATAAAAAAAATTGTAGACCCACCTCGATCGTGTGTGATGTCTCACGCGCAAGCTCGAATATTTTTAACCGAACAAGTCGGTTTTGAAACCTAAAAACGCTGCGCTAAATTATGTAGAACCGAGGATTATAATCAGCCTGTTTCTAGCGTTTGAGGACTAGCCGAATTTCAGTTCTCTCAGTTGGACAACTCATTCTTGCAGTCGTTCTCAGACAGCAAAAACGCCTAAGTTTAACCCATATAATTTATTTCGTAACATATAGGTAATAATATTACGAAGGTTGAAACAATGTATGCAAGATAGATGGCGCAGACGTCACCCAAGACGTTGCGAAGTAATATGTTATCGAAATCGCCATGTTCTCTTGCGTCATTTGGCGGATAAAGCCATAATTACCACGCTTGGCAGGTGGGTCGGCAAATGCAGGGGTTTTTTATTGGGGTTTGGGCATAGGTTCAGAGAGCTTTCACGCCTTCACATAGTGTACCACCATATTCCTGATTGAGAGCGCGCGGGGGTGGAGAACCCGAGACCCGCCCGTTCCTCGCCTTCCGACACATCGTTTGCCGCGTTTAATGGGTGAGTTATTCCGGCATCCATTTTTTTTTATACAACGTAGGTGGCGAACAATCTTACGATCAACCTGATGGTTAGCGGTTACCGTAGCCTATAGACGCTAGCATCACCAGAGGCATCACTCCCACGTCGCTATCTCCAAGGAAAGGTATTGTAGTGGAAAGGAAGGATAATAAGGAGAGAATAGGGCGGATACTAAGCCGAGGATAGTAAGGATAATAAGACGAGGTCAGGAAAGAATTTGGGCCTCTAGCGCTCTCATTCACCATACGAAACACAACGGTAGGAGTACTTACCTACTGTTGTTTGACGTCATCTTATTTGAGAGGGGTGGTACCTACTTCCCTGATGGAGCCGGCTCATTCACGCCCGGATAAGCAAAGCTCTACGACTAGAACTACACATTTATGTGCGTTTCAGTAATAATAGACTGTCATATATTATTTTGTGAACAATGATTACGAGTTTTAGATTTATTATTTTTGAATGTTATGGTAATTAGTTATAACTAATAGTCGTCCAGTGGTCAATATTCGACCGTACAACGACCATACAATCAATCCTATAAAATGTATTTTTATTGTATTAATTTTTTTTAATGAATGTTATACAAAAATATTATTTCCAATGCATATTAAATAAAAATACCTATTATGTTCCTGCACCCCTTCTCCATTTAAACTTTAACCGTGCCAAATCTAACGCTGCCCGGTGCGCGCAATATGCTAAAAAAGGGGTACTAAGTTTTTTGTTCACGTATTAATCTAATATATAAAATTCTTGTGTCACAGTTTTAGTGTTTATACTCCTCCGAAACGGCTTGACCGATTTTCATGAAATTTTATATGTATATTCAGTAGGTATGAGAATAGGTTTATAACAAATTATATATTATACCCCTAAGTGTTAAGGGTAGTTCACCCCAAATTATTTTTAATTTTTTGGTCAATTTTTTTTTATTTTTTGGTCAATTTTTTTTTGTTATTTTTTTATGGTGTGGCATTAAAAAAATACCTGTGTGAACCTAATAATGGATATCTAGTGGAACTAATGTCGACTTGGCTGTCTGCGCGTACTTGCACTAACAGATCTAATCCTAACAGCCATTAAGTTTGAATCAACCCATACTTGATCTGAACTAGAGCCAAATAAGATCCCTGAGTATAAGTGCCCTTTGGCCACTACTAAATCATGGTTAAATAATAGCCAAGATTCATTGAAATAATGATAAACAGTTACAATAACGTATTATTTAATATCTACAAAATGTTATAACATTTAAATCGGTTTACATGTTATCCCAGTTGCAACTTTGGCGTGCTGAATGTGCGTTTCCTGGACATCGTCTTACGGGTGAGTTGTAATTGCTGTAACTGTGCATTTACTTCAGCCCAAATTTTGTTTTGATCTTCGATTGGTATAGTTTTCCTATAAATAAACAACAACATTTTTAGATAAGTTATAGTGTACATACTTTGATATTTTTTATATTATAGGTATTTTTAGCATTTGACATGCTCAGCTACTTTAAAGAACAAATTATTTGTGAAATTTAGAAAAAGAGAACTTTAGTGCGAGCCTTGAGATCTTTCTTAAAAAAAAAGGTTAAATTCTCAGTAGCAGCCCGGAGTTTGGAAATGTGCCCGGTAGACGTCAATAGGCTCGCCCCCTATTACGTGGGACTTAAACATAGCTGGCGCATCGTGGGTGTGTAATGCACCTCTGCCTACCCCTTCTGGAAATACAGGCGTAATGATAGCATTGGCTCCTTGCCGGAATCGGCCCTGCGTCCCTTCCAATCCGGTAAAGTACTCTAACCGCTAAGCTTAGCAGTCGCAGTTGGCAAAGCATCTGGACGGTATCCAGGAGATGTACCTAAGTTCAAATCCTGCTTGTTACTGTTATTTTCGATTTCACACTTTAGTGTTAATTTATATTGTGCATATTATCTTGTAGGTGAACTACGGCAGCAAATCGAATGAGATGTTGATGTCGAGGGTCCCAAATCTCTCACACTGGGCAAGTTACTCCTTGGAAATGGGTCGCCAAGACAAATGGGTCCTTTTTTAATGAACGTGCAAAGTTATTTCTTCATGGGGTAAATTTAAACAGTTATTTTTAGCCCATTCCAGGAGCCGCCCTAGAGAATGCTCCACATAACATCAGTTTGGTGAACAATAAGATGATAACTTCAATAAATAGACCTTATGTCAGAAATTATCAAATGCCTTAACAATGTTCAGGCTGAACACCAAAGCTTTCCCCTGCCCCTCATAGCTACACCATGTGAAAAGTGAATTGTCTCCTGCAGAACCACACTCTTCACTTCATCATTCAAGATTACGAAGTAACTTGCTTATTTCTAATAATAAACCTTTATTACCTGTATTGTTTCATCAAATCATATTTCTCCCAAGGTGTTGCTCGGAGTTTTCTCCTGACTCTGTCTTTTTGTTTAAGATATTCTTCAATATTTGAAATGCCTTTCAGCTCTTGTCTCTCCCATCTTTCTAACCAAGGCCTCGGTTTGAGTTTTACCTGAAATTCGATTTTAATATATTTTTCTTATACTACATGGGTGGCAAACAAGTATAAGGCCGACCTAAGGATAAGCGGTTTCCGTAGCCTATAGACGCATCACTCGCGCGTCGCCACCCCTAAGGAAAGGGATAGGAGGTGGATAGGAAGGATAACAAGGAGAAGATAGGTAGGATAAGAAGATGATAGGAAGGATAACAAGGAGAGGATAGGGAGGAGGTTCGGCCTTCCGTCGCTCTCATTCACCATATAAAATACAACGGTATAAGTAACTATTGCCATTACACGCTTATCTTTTGTGAGAGGGTGGTATTTCTCCCGATCGAGCTACCCATTCATGATAGGATAAGCAAGGCTCTACCACTATAAATCGCCATTATATGTTTATTGTGCACTGTTGGATATGCCGTGTGGGACCGGCTTTAGAATTGTTCTACCCCTCTCCACCCATGGGAGTCGTAGGAGCCAACTGAGGAAATATCGGGGGGAGTGGGCAGCAGCACTCCCTCGAGTATTAACAACATCCACTGCGATCGCCAACCCGCCTGCCAAGCGTGGCGATTACGGCACTATACCCCCAATTTGGGGAGGCCTGTGTCCAGCAGTGGACGTAGAAAGGCTGATGGATGGATGGATGGATATGGGTATACCACAACGCACAATTGAGTGACATCTGCATTCAACAGATGTTATCTCTCATCGTAAGATCTCCAATATAACGTGCACATGCGCGCCTTAAATTTTGGGCGTAAGGCCCAGTTTTGGTACATTATTTATTTGCCCACTTACACTGCAGAGCAAAGGTAGCAAGACGGCCGATCACTGTTGTTATAACACATTGAACGGGTCTATACGCGCATTAAACTTCTCAAAATGCTATTATTTTGAACAGCCGTGGTCACGTGTCCACTCGACTGCTGGTGCAACTCAGCTAAAACGTCGAGGTTAGTCAAAATAATAGTATTTTGATAAGTTTAATGCGCGTACAGAACCGTTAAATGTGTTAAAATGAACATAAAACGCGAAAGTTTAAAAAGTACCAAGACTGTCGTTATTATGTGGAGCACATATTGATAATACATAATGTTATTTTTGTACCTTGAACATAATTCTTAACTGTGAATACATCAACACCATAAAATATATTTATGGTCTCATCCATCCATCCATCAGCCCTTCAACGTCCACTGCTGGACATAGGCCTCCCCCAAGAATGGGGGATATTGCCGTAATCGCCACGCTTGGCAGGCGGGTTGGCGATCGCAGTGGATGTTGTTAATACTCGAAGGAGTGCTGCTGCCCACTCCCTCGGTATTCCCTCAGTCGGCTCTTACGACTCCCATGGGTGGAGAGGGGTGGGACAATTCTAACGCCGGCCCCAGACGGCATTTATGGTCTATTATATTTTATATGTGCATTAGGACCATAAAAACTCTCTGTTGCGAGGTTAATTAGGTACCCAGATACTACCTGCGCCTGATGCCACCCTAGCCGAGGCTGCGGACGGTGGGGTTGGGGAGTACCCTGCGGTCCGTGGAAGCCTACCGCGAAGGTGTGACGCCCAAGTGTGCAGGGCGTCGCACAAGAGAGGGTGCCCGAAGGGGAGGATCGCGGTCGAAACGACGCGGTACCCGTGATCCGCCGTAGCAAGGGCGGGTGAGGGCGCACGGCGGGTTTTTAGTGGTACCCAGATACTAAGCCTAGTTATGTAACAGATTGGTTAGATCACATTAACTTAAATATTTAGACAGAGCCAATAAGTACACTCACTTGAACAGGATTAACAGGCACTGGGGTTCCTTCTGGTAGTATTTCAGGGTCCATATCAAATGCAAATGTGCTGTATTCAGGTAAAGCATCCCTAAGATAAAACAGCTTTTCATCTAGGCGTTTCTCAAGTCTAAGAATTTGGATATTCTGTACTGTTGGGTCATATAAATCATATCTCACCTGAAAATTAATAACTTTTGTTTGTTGACATGTTTTGTAAGTAGCAATAATGATAATTAATGGTTGTAGCCTATTATATTTCTTTCTTTCATGTCATTATAAGGAATTTTGGCTGATTTATGTATTAAAATTTTGAGTTGAATTGATATTATTGAGAAATGAACATAATGTAATGAAACAGAATATTTGGACTGTTCAGTGTAAGTACATTAGGTGTTAAACCAATGAGAAGCTTTGCCCCCAATAAGTTTATTAACAAGTCAAATACTCCAATACTTGACTCACCACATCAGTTCTTCTCAACATGTTTTTTGTAGAAAAACTGAGCTGCTAGTAAGGTTTTAGAGGCAGAGAAGCATAAAACTTATCATAATCTTTCATTTAGCATCATTAAGTAAACTTTCATATAATAATACAGATTGGTTTTAAGGGAATGTGTCCTCCACAACATATTTCTTTTTTAATACCTAAAGGCACAGCTAAGCTGTCTACTGTGAAGGTTCTATTCATTATACTTCTTCCTGACATCTAAGGAAATATAAAATTTGTAAGTAAAACTACTTTTATGAAATCTGTCACATCGTTGTCACATGTATTTCATTTTCTACTACCACAATTTTTCAAATACTTTGTATTTAGATATTTTTATATATATATATTTAGCATTTGACATGCTTAGCCATATAAATTAACACAGTGTGATAGTGTGTAATCGAAAATAAGTCACAAGCAGGATTTGAACCTGCGTCTCCTTTTTTTTTTGTTAAGGCGGGAAAAAATGTTCCTAACCGCACATCCCATTGTTAGGGGCAACAAACAGGGTAGTGTGGGGCCTGCACCCACTAAAGAAACCCGCCGTGTGCCGTCTCTCCGCCTTTATTGGCGGGCCACTGAAACTGTGTTACAATCCTTCGGTGGTCCGCCGGCCTTCGGTGGTCCGCCGGCCTTCGGTGGTCCGCCGGCGAACCTGCATCTCCTGGATACCAGATAATTATCCAGATGCTTTGCCAATTCAGCCATTGTGGTATAAGCAAGACGTTAGGTATGAATGTGTTATCGAAATTAGCAGTCCTGAGCAGTTGTCACTATGGCTGAATTGGCAAAGCATCTGGACGGTATCCAGGAGATGCAGGTTCAAATCCTGCTCATGACTTTTATTTCCAATTTCACATTTTCACACTGTGTTAATATACTTTAATATACACAAATGCTGTAAAGTAAATGCAATAGGTTTAGTAAAAGTAGTTTTATTTCATGAGGTTCTACTCCAAAGAGAGTGGGTACATGATAATATGTGTGGAGTGTGGTACATACCTCAACACCTTGATGATCAACTACATTTCTCAGAGTAAAGTCTGCTCTTAAACCACAACCCGTTCTATCTATACAGATGCCAACAAATCTGTTTGTCTTGCCTTGAGCGTGTGGATCTGCTACTGTAACTGCAAGAATTGAACCTAAAACATAAAAAATAAAAAATATTATTTACACAACATAATATAAGTCACAACACATTATACTTATTATAATGGGATATCTAAAATTTCAAATTTATATTATAACTAGCCTATGCCCGCGGCTCCGCCTCAGCCAAAAGCTAGTTTTTGGGTTGTATCCTAGGTTCCCAAGATAGTAGCGGGATAACATGTATAAAAGTTTTTAAGTCTAATCAAGAGCTATCAAATAAAAAAAGTTACACCAAAATCCATTTATGTAGTTGTTTCTGCATGATACGCAAACAAACAAACACACAAAAATAAAAATTTTGTGTTTAGACGTACCTATATCGCCTATTACAGTCATTTTATATCATTATTCATCATCATTTAATATCTTTAAATATACAGACACAGCTCTGTTACAGCTTTATAATAGTATAGATATGATATCTAAAGCCCTCAAGGGGGTGTGCTTTCACCGCTACTGTGGAATTTAGTGGTAAATGATCTAATTGCTACACTGAACAACAATCACTATTATACGGTTGGTTATGCCGACGATCTGGTGATACTGACATGCGGCAACAGTACAAGTACAGTATGCGACGTTACACGCTCTGCGCTGGTCATCGTGGAACGGTGGTGTACTATCAACGAACTAACAGTCAATCCAAAAAAGACGGAAATGGTGATGTTCACTAACAAACGTAACCTGGGCAACTACCGACTGCCCAAATTATTCAAAACAGAACTCCAGTTATCAACACAGGTTAAGTACCTAGGGGTAATTCTTGACTGTAAGTTAAACTGGAGTAATCATTTAAATAGTAAAATAGATAAAGCTACGGTCGTATTTTGGCAATGCCGCAGAATGATAGGTAAAAGATGGGGCCTAGACCCTAAAATCGTTCTATGGCTATACCAGGTAGTAATCCGACCAATGATTAGCTACGGTGCGGTGGTGTGGTGGCCACGGGCCGAATTATCCACTGTCATAGCTAAACTACAACGACTCCAGAGATTGGCCTGTAAGGCGGCCACGGGATGCATGAGGACAACTCCAACTGCTGCTCTGGAAGCTGTTCTTGGCCTGCCGCCGCTGCATCTGTTCATAAAACAAGAGGCAGCAGCTACAGCGGTAAGGCTTAAAAACCTGAGTCTCTGGAGACTAGCAAGGGTACCGCACACCGAAATCCTCAGTGAGGTAATAGGTAAGGAGCCGCTCATGGCAGCGGTGACCGACAGGATACCCAAGCAGTTTGTATTTGACAAGAAGTATAAGATACAATTGCAAGAACAACCGGGTGAAGGTCTTAACCCAAGAGAGATGAGTATCTTCACAGATGGATCTAAAACAAGGTCAGGTACTGGTGTGGGTGTATTCTCCGAGGACCTGAACATTCAGATATCTACACCATTAGGAGCTCATAACACGGTCTTCCAGGCAGAAAGTGTGGGCATCTTAATGGCAGCGTATGCAATCGACTCTAGAAAGGTAAAGAACCAACAAATCCGTATACTCTCTGATAGCCGATCAGTCCTACAGGCCCTTCAAAGGTATACTATAACCTCGGGTCTTATATACGAGTGCCATCGAGCCCTGTCACAGGTATGTATCGACAACGATATAACCCTACAGTGGATCAAAGGACACAGCAACTCACGCGGTAATGACGCTGCCGATGAATTGGCAAGGGGGGGTTCGGAGATGATAGTGGAAGGACCTGAGCCCATTCTACCCCTGCCGTTCTCTTGGCTCCGAGACACACTACGACGAAACACCAAGGTAGAACACCAAGAATACTGGTCTAACTTAGGTACATGCAGGCAAGCTAGAGAGGCCCTTCCGACAATCTACCCCGGATTGTCACTAAAGCTGCGGCGTTTGAAGAGGCCTCAGCTCCGGCTTCTAATGGGAGCCATTACTGGACATGCTTTATGGAATAAACACTTATTTACTCTAGGTGTTACTGATAGTCCTCTTTGCAGAGCTTGCATGGAGGCAGACGAAACGGCCGCCCACGTCATCCTTGAATGTCCGGGGGTGGCGGAATACCGGGCACTATACCTCGGCTCTCCGAGGTCGCTCCCAGAGGTCGTCGGCAACGTTAAGGGTCTGCTAGGCTTTCTGGTGATGCTGGGTTGGCAGGAGTAGTGCCAGCAACCCGTCACGCAAAATAGGCGCACATACGACGTCGAGTTGCGGAAAATAGCCCGCGTTTACAATACAATACAAAATGATATCTAAAATTTATATTGTATAAATCAGTGATAGCCAAAATTCTCTGTACCCTGGGATGATAAACTAGGAATACAAATGTTGCCACCCTATTCTTATTTATAGGTGTTGCAAGTAGTAAGAGGTAAGCAGTCATACTGGTGGTAGAGATGTGTGTGACCAACACTGAAGGATGTAGGTGTATGCATCCATTCTTACCCATCTTCAAAATGAAGTTGTGAGCTGTATCTATGCAGTATTCATAGTATATTGAGGCTGTGAGTGGGGATAGCCGCCTACCATCAGATAGGTTGTAGCTTGTCTGCAGCTATGAGCAATAAATGAATTAACTATACATGCATAACCCACATGCAAGGGAGTGTTTACTTTTTCAACTTTATGATTGACAATATTTTTTAAAAATATACTTTCATTTCAAATTTTAAGTATAGGCGCAACTACAGACAGTTTAAAAAATCAATCTGTTAATATTTATTCTATTCTCCACAAACCATTACTGTACTTTTGTTGGGCACTGTCTCCGAATCATAATGGCCCAACTTGTGTTAAACTTTTACAAGCCATTGAGGATCTCTCAGGCATGTAAGTATATTCTATCACAATGTTTTCCTTCAATCGTCAGTGTTAATTTGCTAACAAGTAAACTCAAGAATTAAATAGTGCATTGCATTGTTTCAATCTCTATCTGACAAATTTGACCTTGATTGGAAAGGAGTACTTAGTCCGTAGTAGTTGCTTGATGCTTACCAACATAAAACTCAGGTATATCAATTTGGCTGCGCCTTTTTAGCATATCTGCCCTCTCTAGTTTCTCCCTAAGCGAGTTTCTCCATTTCGGATTAGGGTCAGGCAAAAATTCTGGATAAGAATTCCTGTAGGCTAACCTAGGGTTGCTAGCATTGAACCTTAATTTAGAAGATCTTTTCTTATCTTTTTCTACAACCTGCAGATCTTCCAGTTTCTCTGGCAATGTAGATAAAAAGCGGCACTCTGCATATATATGAAATAAATAATTATTATTATAAACGCTATTTGTGTCGTGACGATTCCAGTAGCAAATAGACACATTTATACATACAGTAGAAAAATTTGTAAAGAAAAAATTCTAATGCAGTCTTAGAGAGATCAATATTATTATTGATATCTAAATGAAATGGTAAAGTTTAATGATAACATTTATGTAAAATAAATTTTCTAACCTCTCTGGAACCATTTTGTAGCACACAATATATTATTTGGTCTAACAAATATTAAAGACATTTTAGTTACATATGAGTATACAAAGGGAATTGATGTGAGGCCAGTTGCAATAAAATTTAGGTAAATATTTATTGAGCAGTTGGT
Source organism: Leucoma salicis (assembly GCA_948253155.1). NCBI lineage: Eukaryota > Metazoa > Arthropoda > Insecta > Lepidoptera > Erebidae > Leucoma > Leucoma salicis. The sequence goes on from OX411825.1 coordinate 7,571,604, forward strand.
CTCTTTACGAACGTATTGGCCAGGGGGGTGCAACCTCTTTAGCACTCTTTAGTAATATTATATAAGGTACTCTGTGAGTAATATTGTTCTGTGGTTCTGTTGGTGGGTGCAACTACCGTACATTGGCTCACCAAAAAATAGTGTGATATTTTGCGCTGTCTGGTGGTGCAGGAACAGTACTAACTTGACAGTTTAGTGTCTAGAAAAGAATATAGATAGCGCTTTTCTCAATAGAGGCGCATTATTTCATTAAATATTTCCAAAAAATACTTTAAAATGCAACAATTTTATAAAATTGAATAACATTTTACAAAACCCCTAATCAAGTGTGGTCTCAGTTACTGTGTGATCAATTTATTACTAATGGATCACGCTATTTCAAAAACAAAAATATTAACTAAAGCGCCATCTAGCGGCAGCGGTATCACTGTGCTTCTTACATTGTACATAGCGCCATCTAGTGACCACGGAACAAAATCTCCAAAACTTTATCCCAAGTGGCGTATCTATTCTAAGTATAGTTATTTATCTATGGTATTGGCAATACGTTCGTAAATATAAGTAGCAATATTAGCAATACAGTATTGCTAATATTCTGTGGTGGGCGAAACTGTTATATTTTTATAATTTATTAAACATTATACTATATTTTTCTAACTAATGTTTTACAGAGTTATAATAAATAAATTATATTTAAATAAAAGTCACACATAAGCACGGCTATACACACACACACCCCCCAGTTTTGCGCCCACACCACACACACGCGCACGCATGCACGCACACACACACACACACAAATGCACGTAGTATTCCTGTTTCTCAAATATAAACACTAATACCAACTTATTCCTTGTTTGTAATGATCCGAGTGGAATCCTGGTGACCTGTATTACAGGTATTTTTACCTACAACGGGCACCAGCGATCCATAACGCTTTGTGCATTGCCTTAGGATTAAGTGTTATTGTATTTAATCGTTGTGGTGAGAATAAATAAATATATTATTATTAATAAAACTTGTCCAAAATCTCTCTATAATAGCCTTCGTAGCGAGCAGAAATGTACCTTAAACACACAGAAATACAGTTGAGATTGTTTTGCCCGCCGCGTGATCCAAAGAGCATATAACACTACGTGCGTGATCCTCGGGCAACCGCGTCATTCAACGAATGCGCTAGGGTTCACCTATGATGATTTTACTTACTTACTTATCATCACGCTATCTCCCTTGCGGGGTAGGCAGAGAGAACAGAGTGACAAAAGGCTTCTTGCATACATCTCTCGCTTCCTCAACGTTCATAATTCTCTTCATATATTCTCCGGTTTCCGCTTGCCGGTTTCGGAGACTCTTGACTCCGCCGGCAGCAACAAAGCTGTTGTTTATAAAACTTAAAAATTTATTTTTCTAGTAGATTCTATTTGATTACTTTTTATATCATTTTAAATGTTATTATCAAATCAGATGATTGTTTTATAATTTTTTTTTTTTTTGTTGATCATATTATACTTTTAGTTTTAGCTCTAAATTTTCGGTTATTAAATTTTACTGTCGAAATACCCTAAATCGCGTAAATAATTTTATTTTAATCAATACTACAAGCGCGAGCGCTTAGGCGCGCATGCGACAGTCTTCTATCGGTTGTACCGTGGTCGGTACGCGAAGCGGTTCCATTTAACTCGGGGCCTTGAGCGAGTGATGTACGCCTGATATTACCATACAGTGGATCAAGGGACATAGCGAGTCACGCAGTAATGACGCGGCTGATGAATTGGCAAAGCGAGACGACAGCGATGGGCCCTAAGCCCATTCGCCTTTCATCGGAAAATACTGCGACAAAACACCAAGGCGGAGCATCAACAATATTGGTCTAATCTAGGTACATGCAGGCAAGCTAGAGATGCCCTCCCGACAATCAGCCCCAGATTGTCACGTAAGCTACGGCTAATGAATAGGTCTCAGCTACGACTTATAGTTGCAGCCCTAACTGGACATGCCCTACTGAATAAACATTTATTTATACTGGGTGTTACAAACAGCCTCCTCTGCAGAGCCTGCACGGAGGCAGAAGAAACAACCACCCATGTCATCATTGAATGCCCAGGAGTGGAGGAGTACCGGGCACGATACCTCGGGTCACCGAGGTCACTCCCAGAAGTCGTCGGTAACATTAAGGGTCTGCTAGGCTTCTTGGTAGAGTTGGGTTGGCTAGAGTAGTGCCACCAACCTGTCACGCAAAATAGGCGCATTGAAAGACGTCGAGTTGCGGAAAACAAGCCCTTGTACTATCTAGGTACGGCGATGAGGGCCGCCACCCATCACGCTTTGCAGAGTTTGGCAAGTCGAGGGGAGCAGTGTGTCTAGTAGAATGTAAGAGGTGGTGGAAGGTAAGTTACACGAGCTGGTAACCGTCATGTCGGACAGACAGCTTGATGTGCTCTGTGTAACAGAGACCAAGCGAAACGGCAGCGACGCCTGTGATCATCCTGATGGCGGGATGGCTCCGTGGTACGGTGTACTGCAGAGCGATCAGGCCAGCATGAGCGTAGGGGTGTTGCTGTCCGCTCGCTTGGCCTCAGGTGTAAAAGACTACTGAATGTTCCATCCCAGACTTCTATGGGTCCAAATAAAACTGGGTGTCACCAGGGTCTTTAAGGTCATAGCTTATGCTCCCGTAGGCTCCTCAGTGGCATCGGATCTAGAGAAGTTCTGAGATAAAGTTAGGGAATCAAGATTAAATATATTGACAATATATATCGTATATTTTTTGCCCATGCCTAACCTGACCAAGATATTCTCACTGTATTGTAATGGAGTCTATTTGTTAGGAAATTCTAAACAATATTAACACATTTGAAAATCATTATATTACTGATAAGCATAAACAGATCCGGAATAAAATTGACATATAAAATATAAAACTTATTAATATGATGTCCAGAATATGGAATGTGTAACTTAATGTTAACAGGAAAATAATTAGAACATGTTATAAACTAAACTATACTAAAATAATTAAACTGAAGCATTTGTTTTCTTTTCATCCATGGAAGAATTGGTCAGATACCTATATAAAAGAAAATGCATATAGTAGCCATCATACATCCAATCCGAGTTAAGGAGTGCAGATATAGGCATAGTCTAAGTGGGCCTTACTGAATTGGAAATGTTAATTCCATCAATGTTAATTCATCACTCATTAATTCCATGAGTTAAAACTAAGGTTGCTTGTATGTCTTAGTAAGCTTATTTTGCATAACTTAAAGATAAGTATGTGTATACTTGCTTTAAAATACTTAAGTCTAAATATTTGTATTATTGTATTAATTGCATTGTAAGCGAAGCTTGTTCAGAACTAATCCTTTATCACAATAGATTATAACTTTATCCCATTTTTTAAACCCTCAAATGCAGCAGAATAGGTTTCTGCATTACAGTTCAGATCTTACAATAGACTGTAACGTGTGCAATGTCAAGATAGTTTTGGTAGAAAGATCTAAAAATACCAAAAATACTAGTAGATTTCAAAGTTAAAGCAACTCATAATAAATGAGCAGTTTTACAATACAATGTTCTTTTACATGCTTTTTTTTGTTTTGAAGTTTAGCCACATTTATATTTTCAATACATTGCATTATTCAGTAGTAGAGTGTGAATATTCATCCTGAGATCCTGACTTTACTTCTTATGTATGTTAGGAGTGGTTGATTGAAAAACTGATGATGCAGACATTAAATTCTCTATATATTGCCCTAAAACTTGGTTTTCTGAGCGCAGTTTCAAATTCTCTTCTTTCACAGAATCCACTCTTTGTGACAGATCTGCAAAAATATATACTAAATATTAGTATAAGCATAGTGATTAAGAAGTATTTCTAACTGGCCAAGACAGACAAGACCATAATGCCTGCTATTTCAAGTTACACAAAAAGCAAGGCTTTGGGTCCTTGTAGAGAATAAAGTGCGACTCAGTGTTGTCTTACCATCAAAGTGGTTTCAGCTAGAGGTTCCTGATTGCAGTAGATATTATCTGCCTAGTTCCCTTGATAAAAATTACATCTAAATATCTCAATGGTTTAACAGTGGGTATTGCACAAAAAATTCTGAATAAAAAAGCACTAACTTTAAAAATACAGCATTATAATATTATTATATAAACTAAGCAGATATATATACATACAAACTCACGCCTGTTTTCCAGAAGAGCAAGCAGATGACTTGACGATTTCTACTTCTAAGAAAACGGCCCATTTACCGACCCCTTGGTAACGGGACGTGACGTGTGGTGAACCACGTCTCCGCCATTCGGATGATACTAATACTCTACATTAAATTCCCACGGGGTCGTAGGGTATTATTTTGGAATAAATTGGGATACAATGAGGCATAAACAATAAAATATTACCATCTAAAGTGTTCTGCAGCTCCAAGACCTGTGATATCAGTCTGGCTTTCTCTTCTTGCTCATCAATACCAGAATCTGGTTCAAAACTATGTGGTCCATTTAGGCCAGGGCTCGAGGAACCACCAGTGTAGGAACTCGGTAATGAGTCCATTGAACGACCATGATCCAAATGATTATTTTCTATTTCGTCGTTAATGATCACCTGTGGATCGTCGTCCGCTAAAGGTATATTATCATCATTACACTTTTGCATGATGTGTGAAGAAATCAATTATACACAATTAATGCTTCGTTTATAGAATCAAAAGTAAAACTAGAGTAACAAACAAAGATCGATTTTCGTTATTTTTCTTTAGAGTGTTTGACGTTAGTTTGACATTGACAATGACATATATGTAGGGTAGGGCATGGCGGCCATGGGGTCGGGTACCACTCTCAGACTATAAACTAGACGGAGCAACAGCGTGGTCGCACTTGAAACTAGAGGTGAGACGTATATACTGGAATAGGTTTTTGGAATAGGTTTTTGGCTGGACGCGTAAAGACTTATTACGTGCTCACCACATAAACGCGTCTCGAGTATTTAGGCGTACGCATACGGCGTCGACGCGTCACATCAAAGAGTAAAGTAATACGTCACATACCTACTCACAAGCAGTCAGTTCCGATAACATTCGTCGGTACTCGGAGACGTCCGGCCCGGGACTCGATGTTTGCGAGTCGATTTATTTGTTTTGCGTTTCTAAACCTACTGTCCATACATTTAGAATCACTATTACTTTAAAGTACTTAATTATAATTTGTGAATAAGGAAAAAGAGTATTTTAGTACGAGCGGCAACCGAACCTGCGTCCCTTCCTTTCCGGGGAAGTGCTCTAATCCATTGAGCTATCGTACCATTTCTAGAAATACCGAATTTCCTTATCCAGAACCAGAACTAGCGGGTTTGTGCTAACTGCATCCAACGGCTCCCTGCAGCCTGACCATATATTTGGTCCATCTGGTGGGAGGCCATATTACGCTGCGCTGTCCGATACGTGGTCGCAACTCGAAAACCTTTTTCCCCAACGGTTGTCAGTTCGTCGAGCAATATGGCCTGCCCATTGCCACTTCAGCATCCGAACCCGGCGGGCTATATCGGATTCACGTTCTACGGATCTCCGTAATAAGAATTCGATCACGTAGGGAAATACCAAGACTTTGAGCCTTGATGCAAAGTAAGTATTGCTGCTCCATAAATTGCCATTCTGTTCGATATCACATCTGGTAAATATTAATAAGTTATATTTAAGAAAATAATAGTACACAAGAATACAATTAAATTATCTTTTCTTTTCTGGGTCAAATAAGAAAAGAATTAACATCCTTCCAGCGCAGATTTAATTAATTGAATAAGAACTTAGAGCAAATCAGTTTCTCTGATTCTAGATTATGACTACAGCGGTAGTCATAATCTAGAATTGAGATTTACTTACAAAGATGAAGTTACAACTGCCTCTATGGTGCAGTGGTAGTGTAAGCGGCTGCTGATCATGAGGTCTCGGGTTCGATCCCCGGGTCGGGCAGTGTTATTGAGATATTTCGTAACAAAAAAGAAAATTCTGAGTAGCAGCCTGGAGTTTGGAAATGTGCCCGGTAGACGCCTTGCCTTGCCTTGCCTTGGCTTGCCCTTATTACGAGACGCTATGTTTTTTAAAGTAACAAAGACTTTAAAAGCTATACTTATTTTATGAACATATTTACTGGCAATGATTTTGCTCCCAACGTTATTATTTTCTTAATATGTATAATGAAATATCAACAAAATATCGTGGAACATATTTTGGGTATTTCGTGGGTTGCCTCGTTTTCCCTATTAGTATTAGAGGGAAACCTAAAATAGTAAATATTTATCATCACCTCATAAATTACATATACATTTATGAGTAAAGTGAAAACTGGGCAAATTAAATTCGCAATAAGGCAACACCGAAACAATTCAAAGTAATAGAAATTTAGCTAGAAAACGTGTTTTGCGAGTGTATCTTAGTAGCAATTATTAATTTCCAGTAAAAAAAGCCCATTTTATATCACTTTATAGCATTCAATCATTAATTTTTTTCATTTTCGACTACATATGAATGAAATGTTATACCTGTATTTTTTCGCTCGCTTAGTAGCTTTTGTAGCATAGTACACTATTTTACAAGCACTATTATCACGTAGTCTTTTTCTCAAAACACTCATTAACACAAATTAACATTAAATTTTAATTAAAACCCGAATTTTTATACAAAATGTTCGATTATGTCAGTTGGATCGTGACAGACAAAGCATTTTGACATCGTGACAATACTGAAAACTGGCCACGGTGACAAAGACAAAAATCTATGGCTTTGTCTGTTTTTTGCACCAGTAAATTGTATCTTGTGTTCTCGCTCATACATGTCAAAGAATTTTCTTCGCTCTGTCTAGATAGTCTGAGCCCTTAGGCAAAGGATTATACCATGATTATGGTCTTTCACGGCGGGTAAGCCGCTTCTATCACACATGTATTTTGCTTACGCTACACTTACCTACATATAACCATGTATTACGTAAGGTACATTGTGTACCTACAATCAGACTGCACAGGTGGCGGAGTGGTTTGGATACTGTGGCCCTGTAATAGAAATATGCCCGTCTATTTGTAATATTTAGGCTTTATTCAACAAAATTATACATTTTATTTTATTGACAGACTGAATAATGACAAAGCTGTCACCTTCTTAATAAGATAATTAAATTGCTGCTCCAAGGAGTATGTAATATTATGACATTCTCCTGACCTTATTTATTGCGTCACATAGATAAGTAAGCTGGCCGGCAACGTGTTCTTTCAGAACGTCTTAGGTTGTCTGGCGCGACGTTTTGTGGTTGAGGACTTTCCGTTTCGGTATCCACGGTAGTTTCTGTGTGATCTTCTACAGCATCAATGAAATCGTCCTCACTATTAGCTTCTTCTTCATGCGAGTCTGCAGGGCGCTCTCCAGCAGGAGCCAGGTGCCTGTTTGAGGTTACAACCTCTCTGCCAGAGCTTAATTACACGCGAGAATGTTGGGGGTTACTTTCCAGTAACTCGACCTCCTCAACCAATGGATCGTATTTGCCTGACCGATTATGATTGCGCATAAGTACTTTGCCTGGCACCGTTAGCCAAGTAGGTATTGACTGACCATTTGAAGATCTTCTGGGATGGGTAAACATTCTCTCATGAGGCGTACAGTTAGTGGCAGTACAGAGAAGTGATCTAATGGAATGCAAAGCTTGAGTTAATACTGACTCCCACTTAGTTATAGGAAGATTATGGCTTTTTAGAGCCAGTTGTACGGTCTGCCAAATAATTCCATTATATCTTTCAGTTTGACCGTTGCCTTGAGGGTTGTACGGCGTAGTGTAGCTTGTAGCAATGCCCTTCTCATGAAGAAAATCTTTAATTTCTTTCGAGAGGAAAGAAGTTACACGATCAGAATGAACGTATGTTGGCATTCCGAAAATCTAAAACAAGTCTGTGAGCTTATTTATCACTGTTCTTGTACTTAAATCTGGACAAGGATATTCCCACGGTATACGAGAATATTCGTCAACAATAGTGAGAATATATCGATTGTTTCCAGTACCATCAGAAGGAAGTGGGCCTTTAAAATCTATTGATATCCTTTCAAAGGGCGTCACTGCTTTTACTAGCATTCCAACGTTCTGTTGGAACCGAGGCTTAATCTCAGCGCATACGTTACAGTTTGAAATAATACGTTTTATTTCTTCTGTCGAGTAAGCCAAATTCTTACTTCGAACCCAATTTAGCATTCTAGTAATGCCCGGATGGCATAATGTGTCATGCAATTCTTTTAATTTGTTATCTGAATTATTTGTAGAGGCAACTAGTGTTTCATTAACTCTCGATAAGGCATCAGCGGCCAAATTCTCTTTTCCTGGACGGTACACGATATCAAAATTTAACATTGATAGTTCTAAACGCCAACGTTGAATTTTGACATTTTTAATCTTAGAAGTATGATGTTTGTTAAACATAAATGCAACCGATTTTTGATCCGTAATTAGTTTAAAAACCCTTCCACAGAAAAATTGTCTCCATTTCCTTAAACATTCGACTATTGCCGCAGCTTCCTTTTCTATGGCTGGATGATTCCACTCGCTACTGTGGAGACTTCTGGAAAAAAAAGCTAAAGGCCTACCGTCCTGTGATAAAGTGCCTGCTATAGCGTAGTCTGAAGCATCTGTTTCAACAACAAACTGTATTTTGTCGTCAATGGCGTTTACTGCTGATCTAGCTATTTCTTTTTTTAAAGTATCATAAGCATTTGCAGCTGCTGAATCCATAGGAAACGTGTTTTGTGAAACTAAAGGCTGTATCTTTTGGGAAAATTTCACGACCCATTTAGAGTAGTGAGCGAATAATCCCAATGCTCGGCGAAGCGATGCTGAGTCCGTAGGTAATGGTAGCTCCATTAATGGACGTAGACGATCTGCATCTGGTTTAATTATGCCCTCATTAATAGTATAACCTAAGATACTGATTTCTTTCAAACTTACTTTTATCGAGGTTCAGTGTTAAATTATAGCGCTTGGAAATATTAAGGAAATGCTGTAACTTACGATCATGGTCAGCTTGGTCTATTCCACAAATTGTTGTATCATCTAAATAAGCATAAATACTTAATAAATGTTCTTTAGCAATGATATTATTGATAGCTCGTTGAAATGCTGCCACTCCATTGGTTACTCCAAAAGGAATTCGGTTAAATTGGTACAAGTTACCCTCTGCTTCAAACGCTGTGTAGAGTTTTTCTTTCTCAAGAATTGGAATTTGATGGTAAGCACTTTTTAAATCGATTTTACTATATACTCTGTATTTTGCTATTTTTGAGATTAAAGTTTCAATATTTGGTAAGGGATATGCATCGAGGTGTGTATACTTGTTAATTGTTTGTGAATAGTCTATACACATCTTTTTGTTGTGGTTTTCATTTGTTGTAATAAGAACTTGTGCTCTCCATGGCGACAAACTGGGTTCTATTATTCCATCGGCTAGAAGTTTCTTTATCTCAGTCCTTATAAAAGACAAATCACTTTCTGAGAACCTTCGTGACTTTTAGCTATTGGTTTACAGTTTGGCAGAATATTTGGAAATAAGGGCACAGGCTGTATATTGACTAGGGACAGTGCACATAATTTTAATGGAGCCTTTGGTCCACCAAAGACATTTCCAGAGTTGTGTGTTTTGTTAGAACGTCGTGTCCAATTATTACATCCGTGCATAAATTTTCAATAACAAGTAAGTCTGCCGTAAATCAGTGACCTTGTAAATCAATGTTAACAGAACATAAAGTGTCTACTTTTGTCTTTAAATTTGAAGCTGCCATGCTGACATGTTACATGACACCAAATGAAGTTTGTGCTGATAAGCTAATCATTTGTCTATGAAACTTGAGGTACTTCCAGTATCGATCAACGCTCTGGCTGTAAATGATTTATTTATGGTAACCGAAACTATAGCTTTGTTGAGTTCAGATGCTGATATGCCGTACCTTTGCAGACGTCAGCAAAATGTCCTCTTTTTCCACATTTAAAACACGTAGAACTGGCTGCAGGACAATATCGTCGTGCGTGTTTCTTATTGCCACAGTATTGGCATAAATCTTTATTGATTTCTTTCTGACTCTTAGTAGAGATGACGTTAACAAAAGAATTTGTAGTACTCGCTTGTTGGTAATTCTCATTGTGTAACCGTGCCATTAAAGTGCACGAGCCTTTTTAAACGCATCATCTAAGGTGAGAGTACTATTCTCTAGTAGTGTCTAACGTATAGACGATGATGAGAGACCTGCTATGAATGCGTCTCTTATAAATTCGCATTTATTCTGTTCAGCAGTTACTTCTTTAAAATTACATTCTTTTGACAGAAGTTTTAACGCTTGCAAATACTGATCTGATCTGACTCACCCAATTGTTATGCCCGTGTAGCTAGTTTATATCTGGAGAAAATCTCGTTGGGTGGTTTCAGAAAAATGGCATCTAGTTTCTGTATGGCAATATGGTATTCAGTGCAATCTTGTATATAAGCATATATTGTAGAGGATAAATGATTACATAATATTTGTAATTTATTTTGCTCTCAAATAGAGTTTTCTTTAGATGAAATCGCCGACAGAAAATTTTCGAATGTATTTTTCCAATGAGTCCACTGAGGGGACAAATCTTGAGTTGAAGAGGGATCTGCGTCAAATCGTTCGGGGCGTAAATATCTTTCCATTTTTTTTGTTGAATAAATTGTAATAGAAATGAGCCCGTCTATTTGTAATATTTAGGCTTTATTCAACAAAATTATACATTTTCTCTTGATTCTTCTTGATTTATGGCTGTTGCAGGAGTATGTCCACAACTTTGCCAATGTCACGTGGCAGAGATAAACCGTCAAACGAAGGACATTGTTCGGTGATAATAGAAAGGCCGGTGAATATGGTGTCAAATAAAACAAATTACTATGATGAATAAATACTCTGAAACAAACAACATTAACTAACTATACATATCATACTAATATCTATTCTTATGTACAGTGCTAAAGTAATTATCCCTCTAAAATTTATTTATAGTTTAATCTTATTTAACTTTATCAGTTTACAAAGAATTAAAACAAATGGTGTAAATACAAGTGATAAAAGTGATTTAAATGAGGTAGGACGGGGAATTTCATGAGGCAAAATATCATACAATGAGTAGTGAAGTTTGGTGCAGCTAAAAAAATATGGTCCACATTTCCTTGAGCTAGTCCACATTCACAAATAGAGCTATCCCTAATCCTAAGTTTGGCCAGAAATACTGGGGTACAAGAATGGTTCAAACGTAAGCGACAGATGGTAGAAGTGGTTGCCTTGTCAGCCTTTTTGAATTTAGAAAACCAGGGTTTATGCGGAATATCAGCTTGAATATCACCATACAATTTTCCTTTTAAAGTTTTAGACACTAGCCATTCTTTAGTTCACTGCTGGAACAAGACTGTCTTTAAGGATGCACGGATGTCATGGGAATATAATTGGGAATGGACTAGGAAGCCTACAACTGCTGCAGACTTGGCGCATGAGTCAGCAGTTTCGTTCCCCAGGATACCTGAGTGTCCAGGAATCCAAGACAAAATAATGTTAATACCAAGTTTTTTACACTTTAACAATTCTTCTCTAATTTTTAGGGAAATAGGGAATCTTATTTTAGATCTAAAAGGGTTTGATAAGATGGATTGAAGACAACTTTTAGAATCCGAAAATATTATAGAGTTATTCAAATTGTGTGATCTCACAAATAAAATAGCTTCTAAAATAGCTATTGACTCGCCAGTAAATATTGAAGTAGCAGGAGGACATTTAAAAGACAATACAATTCTGGTGGAAGGAATCCACACAGCTACACCTACGGCACTATCGGCTGATTTGGAAGCATCTGTGTATAAAGTAAACCAATTCCTATATTCACTTTGAATTTTGTTATGAAATATGATATTTGCTTCAATTGTATACTTATCAATGCCAAAGTTAAGGATTACTTTTGGTTGGAAGGTTAATGCTTCATAATCTGTAGAGTATAGTGGCAGAATGGGAGACTGATAAAACAAATTAGATACTTGATTAAATTTAAGAAAACTCCAGAGAATACAAGGAAATTTGTCTGATGATGACTGAAGGTCATGAGCGTTATAAAGAGCGGCCAATTGGTTTAATTTTGAGATGAGAGGATGATCACAATTTTGAATAAGTTTAATAAAAAAATCAGTTGGAAAGGAATTGCCTACGCAATGAAAGAGGTGGTTCAACACACTCTACTTGCATTGCGTTACTAGGCGATGATTTCATAGCTCCAAGAATAATACGTAGGCATTTAGATTGGATTTTATCCAATTTTTTAAGGGCAGAATTAGTACAAGGGTCTAAAAGGAAGGAACCATAGTCCATATGACTGCGAATAATAGCATTATATAAGATTTTTTGGGTGAAAGGATGTGCCCCCCACCATACACCAGAAAGAGAACGAAGAATATTAATGTTTCTCTCACATTTCTGGGTCACATAGTCAAAATGAACAGTACCTGTCAATCTGAAGTCTAACCACACTCCCAAAAACTTAATTTTATTTTCTTGTGGAATTATACAGTCATAAATACTAATTGTAATATTGGGAATGGTTCTTTTTTTGGCGAAAATGACAACACTACTTTTTGAAGGTGAAATGGATAAGCCATGCCTGAGAAGCCAATCTGATAAGTAACTAAGAGCCGAGTTTAACCGGCTCTCTGCTTCTTCCAAAGACTTGGTAGCAATATAGAGAACTAGATCATCAGCATATTGCAATATTTGGCAGAATGGTTGAACTGTAGTGTCCAAGTCACTAGTATATAGACTGTATAATAAAGGGCTAAGCACTGAACCTTGGGGTAAACCCTTCCAGACAGTTCTAGGTGGATAACAGGAATTTTGATATTTAATAGAAATAGATCTTTCCATAAATAAATTACATATAAAACGGTCAGTTTTATGGGAATGTTCATATAAAGTAATTTATTTTGAAGTACTGGTAATAACGCATTATTATACGCTAGTGCAATATCTATAAAAGCACCAACTAGATATTCATTTTTAAGAAAGGAAATGCGTATATCAGGGGTACTAAGACTATCCATAGTACTCATACCTTTTCTGAAACCGAATTGAGTTTTAGCTAATAATTTTCTATTTTCTACTAACCACTCCAAACGGTGTTTAATCATGTGTTCTGTTATTTTACTTAAAACTGAGGCAAGGGCTATTGGTCTATAGTTATTAGGATTAGCTGCAGACTTTTCTGGTTTGAGGATAGGGATAATTATTTGCTTTTTCATATCCTGAGGTATGATTCCATATTCAAAAGAGTTGTTAATTAGTTTCAAATAGATATGTTTAGAATTTTGCGAAGCATGTTTTAAAAAAGAATATGGTATGCCGTCTGGGCCAGGTGAAGTATCCACCAGCCCCTCAAGAGCAAGACTAAGTTCAGAAAAAGTGAAATAGGAGTCAAAATGGTTTAAAGACGGGAGGGAATTTGGAAGAGAGGGAATTGCATCTTTAGTTGGAACAAAAGGTGGAGAAAATTTATCAAAAAACTCCTCAAGCCATAAAGAAGGATCATTAGATGTGATGTTACTATTGTAACATGATCCTCTAAATTTTTTAATTTGTTTCCAAACTAAACTGGATGGAGTTCTGGGAGAAAGCTGTTCACATAATTGTATCCATCCAAGCTTCTTTTTCTTTTTTAAAGTTCTAGTTGCTTGAGAAGCTATCTTTTTATATGCCAAAAAGTTTTGTAAAGTCATATTTGATATGTAGCATTTTTCAGCTGCCTTTCTTTTCTTAATAATGTCTGAACATTCAGTGTCCCACCATGGGGGAGAAATTTTGAATTTGGAAGAATTTTTTAAGGGGAAAGCAAGATCAGCACTTGAAATAATAGATTTAATAAATTTTGTGTATATATCAGAAATATTGTAGCCGGAAAATGAAGGGAGTTGTAATAATTTATTATCAAGGGAGTTAGAATATGATGACCAGCCAGTATTTTGATTTAGTTTGTATTTAAGAGAAGGGCAAAAGTTAAAAACTGGAGTAGATCTGTCACAGATGTTAATATGAATGGGAAAGTGATCACTACCATAAGTGTGTTCCAAGACACACCATGATAGAGTTGATGCAAGGGATGGAGAACACACAGTGAGATCAACTACACTTTTCGGATTCTGTGAAGGGAACACCTTACGAGTAGGAGTACCATTATTAATTACGCATAAGTTGCCGTCATCAAAAATTTCTAAAAGGGCGCGACCAAATGATTCATCATGACCAGAGCCCCATGAAGTGTGGTGAGCATTAAAATCACCCATCAAAATAATGGGAGGTGGAACAGATGAAATTATATAAAAAATATCTGAGACTAGTGAAGGATTGGGATGAGGAATATATATAGATAGAAAAGATATATTACACATATTTACAGCGACAACATTGATGTCAGGTGATACGGGTGGAAGTGAAATTTGTGAAAATGAGCAAGAACGCCTAACAAGTAAGGCAGTTCCAGCCTAACCATCTGCTCTGTCGTCCCAAAGACAGGAGTAACCTGGAATCCAAAAATGGGTACCAGGCACTAACCATGTCTCAGAGACAGCAAAAACAGATGGCTGAAATTTAGTGACTAAATGTAAAAGTTCATGTTTTTTATGACGAATGCTTTTAATGTTCCACTGGAGAAGTGATATGGGAGCCATGGTCTTAATTTAATGGTATGAACTGTAGAATAGTCTTGGCAACGTGGGATGGTATGTTAGTATTGGATTTAGACAATAAACTAATAACCATTGAGAGGAGAGCTTCCAAGACACTATCATCCTGGGCTAATTGGGGAAGGTTAGAAGAATTAGACATAGAGTTCAAAGCAGATCCATTTGATAATGATGATGATGGGGTAGCAATAATATTTTGATGTGAGACCCGATCATATGATTTCCCTAGTGGAGCACGTACAAGTGGGGTGGAGAAAACGGTTTTACGATAAGATGTATGAGAAGGAGATTTTTTTAAGGGGAAAGCAATATCAGCACTTGAAATAATAGATTTAATAAATTTTGTGTATATATCAGAAATATTGTAGCCGGAAAATGAAAGGAGTTGTAATAATTTATTATCAAGGGAGTTAGAATATGATGACCAGTCAGTATTTTGATTTAGTCAATATTTTGATGTGAGACCCGATCATATGATTTCCGATGTATGAGAAGGAGAATTTGCATGATTTAGGGTGGAGGTGTGATGCTTCATAAAGTGAGATATTATCATTTGCCATTAAAAACTTGATAGACTTTTGTCTGCCATGTTCAGGACAGTCTTTACTGTTGGCAAAATGCTGTCCCAAACAGTGCAAACATGAAGCTGTGGATTCATCGACTTTGCAAGTGTCTCCAGCATGGGGTTGAGCACAACGATAACACCTTGGGATTAAACGGCATAGACTTTTGACATGGCCAAACCTACAGCAGTTGTAGCATTGAATCGTAGGATACTGATAAGATTCCACCGGGAGAGACGTGTGAAAACAGAAGACTTTACAGGGTAACCTTTTGAAGTCAATACGATTGTTTGGGTAGGAGTCCAAGTTACCTTACCATCATTTATTATTATCATGTTCAAGCGACGAGCCTTCAGGACAGGGCCACAACCATCAGGGAGAGTGACAGCCTCCACAAACTCATCCATGGATAAATCCACGGGAACCTGGCGCACAATACTCATTTTTGTGATATTATAAGTTGGAATAGAAGCAACATATTTCGCAGTTGTCAAAATAGGGTTATCTAAAAATTTTATACATTTTATTTTATTGACACAATGAATAATGACAAAGCTGTCACCATCTTAATAAGGTTTCTGGTCCAAGGAGTATGTATGTAATATTATGACAGACCCAAAGAATATAGTACTCACTACCGAGCTGTGTAAGTAAAGTAATATCTAATATCTTTTAATATGTTCTTAGTCTGAGAGTGGGACACACATTGAGCTCGTAATAAGGAGGAGGCGCCCTAATCTTCATATACCTAGTAAAAGTGACTTACTTAGGCTGTCGTCCGCCATCTTAATAGTTACGATGACGGCGTAATTTGGATGTGTTCCGATATACACTGCGAGCACTGTAAGGTATGATGTCAATTTAGTATACTGTGAAGTCGTTCCTTTATAGTTAGCTAAACTGGTTACTGTTTATAACGGAATGCAGTCCAGTACACTGATCTGTCATTAATTTAATTTCATACAAAGTATTGGTTTAACACTGCAATAAACACAATTTCTTTACATTTGCCATGTTTGGATATCTTTGATTTACAATATTCAATAGTAATAACAATATCCCATAGTTCAAATTGTTATATTCATGGAAGCTGTTGATCACGTGATATCACAGTGCTCGCAGTGTATATCGGAACAAAGCCTTTACCTGTTGTATGTCAGTTGTCAATTAGGGATGCAAGAAGAACCGACAACTATCCATATATCGATGTTTTAAAAAATATTGATATATTAAATATCCTTTATTTTAAAAATATTTAAATTGCGCTATTTAGGTTTCAACCTAGCATCCACCACTAATAATTTGTGATTTTTATTCGTCACAAATTTTCATATAGTGGGAAGAAGCCGTCCATTTATTAATTTTGTGTACTCGGAATGAAGTGGTGAGCAGTGGCTTAGCAGCATACCATTAAATAAAATATTTTTTATTAATTTATCGAATTGATTAATCATTTGAATTGTGTTAATATTAGCATTCAAAGCATTAACTTTAAAAAAAAAAGTGAGTAGCAATAAAATGATTATAACTTTTTTAATGCGTGCTTGTATAATTATGACATGCGTACAATAACGGAAATGGACATAAATCATCATCATCAGGCCCTAGACATCATCTAGGACCGTAATACTTGTCAAAACGAATCAAACTATTCCAAAGTTGATGGGATTGTGGCTCCATTACCAGATCATGAATATCATCTAGGGCTATCATGGTACTATATGACTATCGAGCCTGTATGACATCAAGCCCGACACTCCCCTTGGATCCTGTTTGTACCCCAGTGACGTGCGTAAACTTGCGTTTTGGATCGTGTTAACAAAAAAAGGACCACTTATTGTGGCGTTCTCTTAGGGAGACCTATTATGTACAGCAGTGGATGTCGAATGACTGATGGATGGAATAAAATATTATTATATACCTACTTGTTTTTAGTTATCGTAATACCTCACTTTCAAATCTTTTTCTCCTTATGTCATCACATTACAAACTTATATAGGTATGTTTGGACTTATAATGAACGAGTAAACCCAGGATTAAATTATTATTTATTTTTGCTTAACTTAACACTTTATGCTTTTTACCACCCAAATCTATTCAATAGAGTGTTATGCCATTAATTTTCTGTCTGTTTAAAAAGAAGGCATGCCTGATTGATCTATCAACCACTAGCTCATATGACTGAATGGATTGGGTTGCAATTTGATACACATAGATATAATTATAGGTACAGGTAGATAAAGATTTATGCAATTAAAAAAACCTTTGTCCACCCAAAAATTTATAGATCGCCTGAAGGACTGAAGTATCGATTACGATATTTTTTAGGCGCTTCCCTAGCGGAAATTCCGCCATTTTTGATTTCAAAGAATTGGCTCGGTAAATTTGTAGTAATTTCCTCTCCCCCTTATTACGAGGTCGATGGGGACACACTAATTAGTCTGTGTATAGTAGTCTGTCTCATAGTCATACGGTCACTCATACGTATAATAGTATCTCTAACTATTCTGCAGTGGATGTTACGTGTGATGTTACGCTTGCCATTGTGCGCTCTTTGAATTTGTGTTTGCTAATTATTTTATATGCTCTGTATTGCTAAACTTGCTAATAATATTCTGGGAAATACTGAGATCTTGAAAATGCCGAAAAAATTAAAAGTAGTTGTGAAGTCCTTGTACTCACATGAAATCAGAAAAGATGTTAGCCTAGAAAATTTAAAATCACTTAAATTAGAAGATGCTTGGCCCTTTATTAGAGAAGAAATAGAAATTGAAATCGGAAGCAGTCAGTTGGTATGCATCCCTCATATTACCGAAGCGGATTTATATAATGTTACATCGCTCTTCGTTCCTAATGAAAAGGAAACCAACGGTAAAATGTTTACATCGCTTGGGCAGTTGGTTAAGAACGTGAATAAAAGTAAATCTGATGCGGAGTACGTGAAGTGGCTTGAGCAAGGTGACTTTCAGGACAATGAATTCAAATTTCCACATGAAAGTGTAAAGGTGAGTAAAACATAATGTAATAAATCTAATTTTAAGGATTCTATCAGGTTTATTTTGTATTCTGCAGCTACTGTGGTCTACTAGGCATGGTTCCAAACTTTGTGCTGTTACTCAGACCCGGGATTTAAAACTAGACTTCTCAGTTAGAAGTTGCATAAAGCTCTCTAGGCTAAACGTATTATTTTATACTAGTTAATATTAATGTAGACTTGTGTAATAGGGATAGAGAGCTTGTTTATTTACAACCAGAATTACCGGTAGTTGATAGGTACAAAGTTCGAATATTTTAATTTAATTTTTGTATAGAAATATTTATATAAAAAGTAAAAAATTTTAGGGGTTGCGATAAACCACCCTTGTTTATTTAGTCAAATCTAAGCTAGTTTAGGTCAATAGAACACAAAACAATTGCTATGGTTAGGTACTAATCTCTGGGTGATAAGCATTACTTAGGTTAATATTTAAAGATTGGTTATAGGCCTTTTTTATACTATGTGAGTGGCACACAAGCATACAGCTGACCTGATGGTAAGTAGTTACCGTAGCCTATTATAGATGATGCTATGACTCTTAGAAACTGAGGAAAAATAATCATATTTTGATCTGTACTTTAGCACAACATTCTCAGCTACTTTAAAGAAAATAATCAAGTGATCAAGTATACCATCCATCATTTCATATCACAAAAATAAAACTGGCTGATATAGATCTGTCTTATGGAGTTAATTGGAGTTTTGTTTAATGTACAGTTCTCTCTTACTTGATAATAATATGTTCATATTAACACATTGCTAGACATTATGGAATATTTTTTTATGTTGTTGCTGACAGTATATTTTTTCACACATTTATATCCTACGGTTGTGTCACACAGTTGTCACTTTAAGACAGTAAGTCCATGATTCAATATAGTATGACATTACGTTACAGTTACAACCATAGTGTATATGGTTAATTCCTACTGTACATGCAGGGAAACAGTCAAAGGCAAAAAAATATGATAAAGAATGAGAGGACCTTGAAAAATTATTGTGATATGACAGTATAAATGTATTTTATCATCATTCTATATGTCATGCTACATAATTATGTGTATCCAACTGCTAAGCCCATAAGTCAAATTATTTAATTTTTTAATTGTACAGCTATAGCCGTCATATTATAAAGTACCTTGTGTATGGCATGAATGAATAGAATAAAGTCTAAAGCTGGAGACATTCTTACACAAACACAATATATTTTAAGCCGATGGAGTGAATATTTTGGAGATATGTATGTGAATGTGCGGGGTGATGCTGGTGTCACATATGGTCCAACAGTGATCTGTTGAATGCTGATGCATTTGGTACCGGCATCCTCTGTTGACATCAGTATGGAAGAAGTTTAATAATAAATGAATAAATAAATATTCACAAAACATCCTCTGGTCCCAAACGAAGCTTAACGCTTGTGCTATGGGTACCACATTACGGATATAATACATATACCACTTTTTTTTGTAAATACATACATATATAATAGATAGAAAATACCCAGATGCAGTACAAATATCTGTGTTCATCACACAAATAATTGTCCTGAGTGGGAGTCGAACCCACAACCTCGTGCACGGAAGCCGGTTACACTACCGACTACGCCACGAGGCCCGTCAAAAGGGCAGTTGAATGGGCGATTAGAAGTTTGAAAAATGGTAAGCGGGTATTAATATGGTGTCTGCAAAGATGATCAATTGGAGGCTCATGTGTCTCGGAATCCTTCCTGGTGTTCTCAATTTATGTTGGAGCTCAGGAATGGTTCCCAAGGAATGGAGAAGCGCAGTCATTGTGCCCTTGTTTAAAAACAAAGGGTAATGTTATGACTGTGCAAACTACAGAGCCATAAGCTTGATCAGTTTGGTAGCCAAAGTGTATGGTAAGATTATTGAAATGCAATGAGGATGGTGCCTGACGAATTTATGTGTGAGGCACAAGGAGGTTTCAGGCGTGGAAGGGGATCAAGTGTTTTCTCTGTGCATTATTGTTATTGTGGAGAATCATCTGGCTGTAGGTCAGAGGGTTTTCTGCAGTTTTGTAGATTTGGAGAAAGCACTTGACACGATTATACGAAAGGAACTAGGACATTTTACCGGAGTATGGTATTAACGGTAGACTGCTGCAAGCGGTGCAGTCCAACTACATGGACTGCAGAGCTTGTGTGTGACTGGATGATGGAATGTCACGCTGGTTTAATGTCAATATCGGCGTTAAGCAGGGCTATGTTCTATCAGCCTGACTGTTTATCATATATCTCGATAAATGTCTACAAATTGATTGTTGAATGAAATGAATGTGGGAGTTCAGATGGGCGACTTAGTGGTTAACTCTTTGCTATATGCAGACAATGCGGTCTTATTAGTGCAGTCTGCGACTAACCTGCAAACCCTAGTCAACGTAATGGCAGAAGATTGTAAGAAAAGGGGCCTACGGGTGAATGTGGGCAAAACCAAAGTAATGGTTTTTGAAAGAGGAGAAGCCAGGACTTATGTTAGGGTCAATAGGCAATCATGGTGTGCTAGTTCAATCGGTAGAAGACAAAAAGGAGAATTTGCGGCGAGAACTGAACTCAATTCCGGAAACAGCGTTTAAAAAAATTGGGTCATTCTTTGGCGTAAGTCTATCGTTTTTAAAGGAGCATACTTTGAAGGTGATAAAATAAATTTGGATGAATAACAAAAATTTTGTTTATTATTGATCTTTTCCCGGTACTTTCTTGACAGACTATTAAAAGAGAGTATTGGTGTAAAGATGAGAAAAGGAATGTTCCGATGGTTCGGACATGTGGAAATAATGCCGGATGATGCGAAAGTGGAAGGATGTAGGTACAGAGGGAGACCGAGACTTACCTACCTAGACCAAATCGGTCAGTATTGAAGGAAGCTGGATTCAGGAGTCTCCGAAACCGCGTGCGTGTATGAAGAGAATTATGAATGTTGAGGAAGCGAGCGATGTATGCAAGAATAGAGCCTTTTGGCTCTCTGTTCTCTCTGCCTACCTTGCAAGGGAAACGACGTGATGATAAGAAGGTAAGAAAGTTGTGCACGGCTAAGACCAAGTATGATCTAAACAACGTGGACAGTAGTCCAGCAACGTGTTAAATGTACATACTTGATATGTGTTTGTCTTAGTAACATCAACATAGTTGATTATACGAGCCCCGATGCATAATAGTTCGTCTAGTATGGAAAGTAGTGCAAAGCGTAAAATATAGGAAGTAAATATTGGTAAAATAATTAAGAACGTTTAATAAAAAGTAAACCACAATTTGAGGAACATATTAAAGTTTATTTTAACATAACTGAAATTCTTTCATGACTTTACATAACATAAAAAAATAAAATCTAAAAAACATAACGCAAAAGTATTCGTCTACCCTTGTCACTCACGCAAAATAGTTAGTCTACCACTTAGTTGTGTCGCCTTTGCTCTCAATGACAGCTTTAATGCTAAGAGGCATGGTTGTAACCAACGCTGCACACTCCTCAGGCGTAATTGACTCCTAGACAGCCCAGAGTTTAGCCTTTAAGTCGCTCTTCGATCTTGATGGATTTTTACGGAGAACTTTTTTCATTTTCCACCATAGGGTTTCGATCGGCGACAAGTCCAGGCTGTTAGATGGCAATTTGATTGTAGGGATGCCTTTCGCCAGTAGCCACGTCTTTGTTATCCTTGCAATATGGCAGGAAGCACCATCCTGTTGAAAAATGAAGGAATCTTGATGCTTAAGTGACGGAATAGAGAGCAGTAAATTCTCTTCCAAAAGGTTTTGATACTTTGCAGCATTGATAGAACCATCCACAAACTGCATACCACTAACACCTTGTGCAGACATGCAGCCCCATATCATAAGAGACGCCGGAAACTTCACTTTGCGTTTGAGACAATCAGTATGAAATGCCTCATTTTTGTTCCGAATCACTTTTTTCCTTTCATCGCCGACTGTCACTTCAAATTTGGACTCGTCACTCCAAATGATACTACGCCACTGGTCGGAAGTCCAATTTAAATGATCACGAGCAAACTTCGACCTCTTTTTCTTTTGTACAGCAGTCAACAGTGGTTTCTCCTTAGCGGTGTAAAATCCGTAACCCATTCTTTTTAGGACTCTTTTGCAAGTATCAACTGAGACGTCTTTGTGAATCATATTGTCCTTCCATTGCACCGTGAGTTCTCCAGCTCGAGCATGACGATTATTTTTGATAATTTTCTTCAGGATTCTGTTTTCTACTGCACTTGTGATGTGTGGTCGACCAGTTTTCTTCAAACAAGAAGTCGTTCTATTCTTTTTATAGTGCTGAATGATAGATTGGACTGTAGACCTGGGAAGTATTAAGTCTTTAGATATTTGGTAACTTGATTTGCCAGCATCGACCCCACAAACTATTCGCTTTCGAAGCTCTTCACACACGGGTTTGCCACGACCCATTGTTATTTGAAAACTAATGAAAAAAACTGAAATTTTCAGAATTTATACTGTGACGAACTATTTTGCATCGGGGCTCGTATGTTATCTATTTGTGTTCATTTACACTGCTATTATAATTAGACTGTCTAACGGCTGATTATGGTCTGCTACAGCTAAAATTAACATAGGCATGACTAGTGTAGATTCTTTTCAACCGACTTCGAAAAGGAGGAGGTTCTCAATTCGGCTGTATGTTTTTTTGTGTGTTTGTAATTCGATTACTTCGCGAATTATGAATTGATTTCAATAATTACTTTTTGTTTGGTAGGTTCCACATCAGAGGTAGTCCCATTTAAATTTTATCAAAATCTTTTGAAAAATCAACACAATTCTAAAAAATTGCGTCAGCACATACATCGATGATATTTTCGCGTTTACTTCGAAACCTCTCTGGCTCATTGGGGCAGTGCGTTTAGCTGACATAGCAGTACGCCTGTATGCCCGAAGGGGTAGGCAGAGGTGTACTACACACCCACGGTTCGCTAGCTATGTTTATGTTTCACGTAGTAGGGGGCGAGCCTATTGCCGTACATTTATAAACTCCGGGGTTTACTGAGAATTTTTCTTTTTACGAAAAGCTCAATAACATTGCCCGACCAGGGGATCCAATCGCTGCACCACCGAGGCAGTTTAGTTGGCGTACCGATATTATACGTATATGGGTACGCCAACCTTTCTTCACGGTCTTCGGAAGGCTCTCGATGTGCTCTATTTCTTTCTCTACTGCGCTTTAGGCGCTCATATTTATCATTTTCAGACTCCTGTGCTCCGAGAAAGGCCTCCCCATATGGGGCCTATAATGTACTCTCTACTCTAACATACGCACCTATTTTATAAAAAAACACTAAAAAGCAAAAAAGAAATTATTTTTAAATAGGTAAAAAAAACCCGCCTTTAAAAGAGACTTAGGAACTAAAAATCAAAGAATAATTAGTATTTGCATACGATTTCCGTGCTAGACACCTACTGATGTTTGAAGTCGGCTTATAAAGGCGGTTTTTTTTTAAATAAAAATAATTTATTGTGACACTGTTACAACTAACTAACTAATTTATCATTACGCCATCTCCCTTGCGGGGTAGGCAGAGAGAACAGAGTGCTAAGAGGCTCTATTAATTATTGCATACATCTCTCGCTTCTTCAACATTCATAATTCTCTTCATACACGCTCGCTGGTTTCGGAGACTCCTGACTCCACCTTTCTTCAATACATGACCGATTTGGTCTAGGTAGGTGAGTCTCGGTCTCCTCTTGTACTTACATCCTTCCACTTTCGCATTGTATATCTTCTTAGCCAGTCGCTCGCCCGGCATACTTTCCACATGTCCGAACCATCGGAGCATTATTCCCTTTCGCATCTTTACACCAATACTCTCTTTCATACCTACTCGCTCTCTTACATCGTCGTTACGAATGCGGTCAGTTAGCGTCACTCCACAGATTCTCCGCAGAGATCGCATTTCGACCGCATTAATTTTACTCTCATGCTCCTTTTTACATACCCAACTCTCGCTTCCATATAATAACGTTGGGACAAGCACTGCGTTGTGTATTATTATTGACTCATTACATTAAAACTAACTGATTATAATAATCTTTTATATATCGACTAACTCTAGGCTCTAGGCAATCAGCCGTAGCTACGGGGATTTACTGACTTGCTATTACGACAGTGCTACTGTATTTTAAGTATTAAAGCTTGTAATCTTTTAAACTCTGTGATAAACAGTAAGCGTTATAATGTGTATCACTATAATCTTATCTATATTTATTTTGTGTGATACCCAAAACAGAGTATAGCTGTTATTTTTTAAATATTTTAAATTATCTTATTATTTTATATGTGTTATGCCCTTATGCCACTCCCAAGCCTCGGAATGCATTTACATGCATTAATCCAATATAGTAAGTTTAATTTGTAATTAAAATTCATACTATTTGATGGCGCGATTTTCTTTTTTCCTCATTCATAATTAATTTGTATTTTAAAAGTAGCTGAGCATGTCAAATGCTAAAAAATATAGATCAAAAATGTTTAAAAAATCGCGCCATTGAATAGTATGAATTTTATTTGCTAAATTAAACGTACTATATTGGATTAATGCATGTAAATGCATTCCGATAGATGGCGTTGGTCGTAAAGACAAATGTGATCAGGAGATTGGGATGGCCGAAAGGTCGGCGCGGTAGCTCAGTGGCTTAGAGCACTTCCCCGGATTGGAAGGGACGCGGGTTCGATTCACGCTCTCACTAATGTTTTTCCTCATTCACAAATAATTTGTACTTTAAAAGTTGTTGAGCATGTCAAATGCTAAAAAATAAGGATCAAAAATATATCTAGTAGTTACACAAACTGTGCTATGCCCAAGTATCCAATTATTAGCAACACATGTATAGAGGCAGCAAAAACTGGGCTGGGTGGACTGTATGCCCTAAATTCCTCTCGGTCTGAGATGAGGCCCGTGCCAAATGGTGGGACAGTTAATAATTAAGGGACAAAAAAACAACGTACAAAATAAATTATCACCCTAAGAGCAATCGATAAAAAATGTTGTATGATCTCATTGGCAAAAATAGACAATGAAGTGTTCACATCCAGGTCAATGGCCTATTGTGATGCACATCGCTTAGTCGTGGCGTTGCTTTACTTAGAACGCTCTTCAAAAACATGTTATAGCGCGATGTTTAGCTTTCTTATTCAAATTATTAGATAGGCAATACGTCTCTATTCGATTTTAAATTTGGACACGTAATACAATCTACTTAAAGTTAAGACTAACTGCTTCGTTTTAGCTTTGTGTATTAAATAGGGGTAAATAAACAAGTAAACGGAGATCATTGTTTTCCGAAACCCGCGAAGGCGCGACGCTCCGGTCGGTGTGGGGAAGCGTCGCTCAGTAGAGAGTACCCTAAAGTAATGTCGCACAGTTCCAGTGATCCGCCAGTACAGGCGAAGAGACGGCACACGGTGGGTTTATTTAGTAGGTGAGGCAC
Source organism: Leucoma salicis (assembly GCA_948253155.1). NCBI lineage: Eukaryota > Metazoa > Arthropoda > Insecta > Lepidoptera > Erebidae > Leucoma > Leucoma salicis. Next base: position 7,597,415 of record OX411825.1, read on the forward strand.
ACTATCCTGTTTGTTGCCTCGAACGACAGGGTGTGCGGTTAGGGAAATTTTTTCCCGCCTTAACCAAAAAAAAGGGCGGACAAAATGAATAAATGAAACATCGATTGGAACTATAGACCCAAATTACTCTTTAGTTTTTGGACAGTTTTTGCAGTGGTCCGCCGGCCTTAAAGCGCCTGTCAAATGCGCCAAATATCTTTTTTTTCTTTGTCTTTGTGGTGATACACTTATTATCTGAAAAGATACTAATACTTGATTACAATCCACCATCTGATAAGTGACAGCTTAATCCAACGTAATAAAGCTCAACAGCTTCGCAACGGCTTAGTTTTAGAAAGAAAACGGACTAACAAAATGTTGCCTAATCTAATTAAATTACATGAACTCTTGAAACATTTGTGTGGCTTCTCAACACCCGATCCCAACTTATTTTATACCGTTGGATCTCTTCTCTGACATTCATACCTATAAAAACAAATTTAATTATACAAACTAACAGAACCATTGAACGATAGATTCTCGCAAAGATTTTACATTTGTTATTTACGAATCCAATTTTACTATACATTCGACTATACAAACAGGATACTACATTATACGTAGGTACCTATATTATAAACAAAATATAAATTATAAAAAAAATTATCCAACTACATATACGATTTGGTAGCCTGCACCCGATTACGACGCACGCATTATCATAGTACTCGTGGTAGATACTTACTACAATGATGGCGGTGTAGTGCAAATATACATAAGATCCAAAACATAATTAAATTTTTTATTTTTTTTTGACTAAGGAAACCTATGTCCATGTTTAAATATTGATATACCAACAACGAAAAAAATCTCGTGTTTGTGATCACTACCTACCACTATTGCCAGCCCATATCAAAGCTCACTGATATAGGTAGTAAAAACTGTTTTTCATTACTCATACTCTGAAAGTAGGCCTGAAGTTGCCTGAGGAGCGGGTTGAAAGTAATACTTTTCAGCCCTAGGGAGAATTACTTTCAACTGACAGCTGAGTAATTATAAAAAAAAACAGTTCTATTTTCTGTACAGCCAGTCAATTACAGCGCGATGTAAAATTTAAATAACATAAAGTAAAGGTACTTACCTATTTATTAAAGAATTTGTTTTTTATATGACTTTATTTTAATATAGTTGCAACTATATGAATAAAATGAAAAATAATGGCTGAATAGCTGACAGGCCACCGAAAAAAAAAACAAAATCGGCGGGAAAACGGCGATTCCAAATTAAATTTTTTAGTCTCCCATTTTTTCTTTAGCTAATTCATGATTTTTTATTTTTAGTTTCCTCGTATTCGTAATGAAAAGCAGTGTTTACCTCGGGATAAAGACTTATTTAGTCCCGAGACGGGGTTTGGCGCCCGAGCGTAGCGAGGGCTCCAATAGTTCGAGGGCTTTCATCCCTAGGGTAACAATGTACTATTAAAGACTACAAATGTTTGTATACAAATGTTGTGTTTAACTAAAGCTTTCCTTTTTACGAGTTTTGAATAAATTATTAAAAGATATTCGTATAGGATGTTAACTTTTGAAAATTGAGTGAATCCCTTCTTTTGAAACATATTTTTAATTCAAATATATCTTTTCAGATAACATTGCAAGATGAATCGATCAAAAACAAAGTCAGAGTGATTATGATTGGTTTTTCAAAATCTACAATTCCTAAAGACAAAAATCTCGTCAACAATATCTACTTGGACGTAGAAAACAATAAAGGTGAGTACTTCAGCCGTCTTAGGTATGTTTCTGTTACCACTGAAGGAATGTAATATGGTTCCGGTGGCCCGCCAATAAAGGCGGAGAGACGGCACACGGCAGGTTTCTTTAGTGGGTGAAGGCCCCACACTACCCTGTTTAGAATTGTCCCACCCCTCTCCACACATGGGAGTCGTAAGAGCCGACTGAGGGAATACCGGGGGAGTGGGCAGCAGCACTCTCAGATCGCCAACCCGCCTGCCAAGCGTGGCGATTACGGCACTATCCCCTATATGAGCGAAACACATGTTGTGGCGTTGTCTTGGGGAGGCCTATGTTTAGTAGTAGACGTCGAAAGGCTGATGGATGGATGGATGGAAATATTATAGTTCATAGAAATTTTCCTACTCGTGCATTATAATATCATGTGTGGTTGGCTAGTGTCTGTGGAATCTGGCCGCCTACCGAGCGGGATCCGATCCTGCGTCCCTTCCAATCCGGGGAAGTGCTCTAAGCCGCTAAGCTATCGTACTGACCAACGCCCATACCCAATCTCCACATCACATTTGTTTTTACGACCCACCATCCCGCTCGCACTAAAGTTCTTTTTTTCCACATTCACAAATAATTTGTGCTTTAAAGTAGCTGAGCATGTCAAGTGCTAATATACACATCAAAATGAATAAACAAAATGCCACGTTCACATTTTTTAAACTTCTCTGTAATTTTATCTGTGATTAAACAAAAAGTAAATTATAATTCACAGTAGATTAGGGTTGCCAACCGTCCTGTTTTCCCAAGACATGTCCTGGTATTTGAGTGTCCTGGGCTGTCCTGGATAGGTTTTAAGCAGCCTCCTGGGTTTTTAAAAACGTTCTGTTAAGGTCATGTATAATTTGTGGGGTTGAAAAAGATAATAAAAATAATTAAGTTTGTAATATTGGAATGTAAAACTAACAATCTCCGTCCCGTGAGCCCTGTCCAGTGAACCGTTCAGGAGATAGCCGTGGAGTACATCTCCACTGGACCTGGACTGGACCGCAAAGAAAAAGGGTCGTTAAGAAAATCTTCACTATGTTCAAAAGTATCTCGACCTAGCTTTATGAAATAAAGACCTAAGAATATTTTTAATGTGCTTAAATGAAAATAAAAATTGTTTTCAATTTTTTGGTACTAAATTCAAAAACGACCATGATTTTACATTTTCAGATTTTATACAATTCTCAAAAATAAATAAAAAGGTTTTACACATAATTTTTTGTGGCATTAAATATTCTTTAATTTAATCCTTTTTTCATATAGCTAGGTCAGGTACTTTTGAAGATATTGAAGATTTTTTAACCGACCCTTTTTCTTTGCCGAGCGTATAAGTATTCGATATTTGAATCCGTATTCATTCACAATTTCGTGGGTTTTATTTTTTCGCGTGGTACTCAAATGTTTATCGAAAATAAAAATAACCTAAGTTACTCCTTATAACAAGCTATCTGCTAGTAAAAGTCCCGTCCAAATCGGTCCAGGCATTTCGGAGTGGTATTCATTCGCAATTTCATGGGCTTTATATTTTTTATGCAGTACCCTAATTATTTTTCCAAAATAAAAGTAACCTAAGTTACGCCTTGTAACAACAGCGATCTGCTAGTGACAGTCCCGTCCAAATCGGTCCAGCCGTTCCCGAGATTAGCCGGACCAAACAGACAGACTGACTGAGAGATAAAATCTTTAAAAATTGGTAATTTGTTATAGGCACATTTAGTAAAAATTTGTTATTTATACATTAGAAACACACACTTCAATTTTATTTATTTGTATAGATTATTGCTACTCTATTATTGCGTCCTGATTTTAAACTGAATTGTCCTGGTTTTTCCAACTTAAAGTCCTGTTTTTGAAATTAGTGGTTGGCAACCCTACAGTAGATGCATTTGTACACTTTGTTTATCTCAGACCTTGGTCCATTAAAGAGGTTTATCAGCCCGCGAATTATTATCTTTACTACAAATAGCGTGTGTGTATCTGTCTGTTTATATCACGTATCCTATACTCGTATATTAAAATTTAGACCAATATTTTCCCCATGTAATCATAGCCACACTCCAGACTGGTAGACATTGAGGCAATGTTACCGTAACGGCTTCGATATCTACCTTATTAGTTCTAAAGCCACTTCTTTGCAGATCTCGAAGGCAAAAAGTCAGTATTTATGATCACAAATGTGCTAATGGCGAAGACCATTGAATTCAGAGTGAACCGTGGCACATCATCCAGGATCTTCCACCTTGGTAACGCTTCGCCGCTCGTATTTGGACTGGAGGAATTCCTTATAGGCGAGGATGGGAAACTTACTGCGAAGGTAAGTTTATTTCACAGTAGATATTAAACGACTCCATGTAATCATACCTATTGTTTGCATATTTAGTCGCCTAACTCATAGGCATCGGAGAAGCACTATTTCTTCCAATTCAGGTCCACCGTCGCCAATTGCGCGCAATCCGGTATAAGCCAGGACTTTAGCACAGTCAATTAATTACCTGCAAGAAAGTTTACACTCTCACAGTGTAAACTTGAATGTGTTTATAAAATATAGTTTTGTCAAAAGTTTGATACATTGTATTACCAAGGTACATTTCAGTGACAAATGTAATGCAGTGATACCACCTCTTATCTCATCTCTAATTTACGTGTTTATATTAAATTTATATTTAATAATATCAGGAGTGCTCAAAGAATTTTACAAATACTCGTAACAAGTATTTGTTTTTTATCTCATTACGTGAAATAGTGGTAGTAATATTAACTTACCCTTGTCCTGAAATAAGTGGAAGGTAAAGCCCGATTGAATGGCGGATTATCTTCATATTATTCACAAACATAATAGTAACCATTTTCAAGGCTATAATGCTCTTTAGTATTTGTTGATTAACCGGTTTTTCTTGAGTATCAAAAACAAACATACGTAGGTATGTCGCTTTTTTTTCTTTTAAATAATCCAGGGCCTTCTTTTATCCGATTGCTTACCGTTACGATTATCATGCAGGGCAGTCCTGACTGCTAAAGCATACTAGTGTCTTACACGGGTTTCACCGTAATGTCGGAATATAATTTGAACCGATTAGGAGTATGATTTAATTAAAAGTAACTATGTATTGCATCAGAAAGTTCGTCTTGACAGCGTGTGAGTAGATTGCTTTAGCAATACATATAGTTACGGAACACCTCGCAAACTACTTAAATACAGTTATGTTCATTCATATTAAAGTTAACTATAACTCAATTTGGTAATTACAGCTTTGGAAATACGCAATAATCTTATTCAAAAAATATATAGGAATCAGTGACGAAATCGATCAATCACTTAGAAAATTACGTGAAGGTTAAACCGCGTTTTTCCTGTTATACCTATGTCTGACTCATATTGAAAATCCGGAGATTACATTTAAAACACAGTATAACCATATCCCTAGAATTTGATTAAGTATATCAATAATGCACTTATTAAAACTATCTTTTCAAGACATATCAGAAAATAATTATTAAATTGTTATGCTGTCTTCAAGTATTTTGTCTACAAATCATGAAAATATGTATGCATTCCATCACCCGTTAAATATAAGATATAAATATATATTATTTTTATTTGACAAAATTGATTCATTGATTTACCAGACAATTACTTGGAAACAGCATTTCAAGTATTTTATGATGATGGTTGAGTGAATCATTGCGTTTTATTCACGATGGTAGTTTTATGAGCAACAAAATTCTCGAGATCTTGATTGCAGTGTTTTTCAGAAAATGAAAGATAATTTTGATTTCTTAGTACTTTACAGTCGGGGGCACGTAGGAATATACTGTAATAGGAATTGACAATATAATAGGAATTAACATTTAACATTAAAAATGTCTATAGAATAATATTTTATATATAAAACGGCTCAAGGGTAAAATATTTCTGACACTGAAATTATAATCTCATTTCATTGCGGCCCAATTTCACGCCCGTAGTGGTATAATGTCTTTAGTTTGTACTCAAACTGCATTCTTCTAGCGGTAGACCCTTGCTTATCCAGAATTAATGGACCGGCTCGATCAGAGAAGTAACAACTCACAGAAGATTATCGGAAAACAACGGTAGGTACTCCTACCGTAGTATTTTGTATGGTGAGTGAGAGCGCTGGAAGCTCAAACCCCCTCTTCATCCTCTCCATATTATCCCTTCTATCCGCCTTCTGTCCCGTTCTTTGGAGATGGCGACGTGCGAGTGATGCCTCTGGTTTTGCTAACGGCTGCGGATACCGTAACCGCTTATCACATAGATGGGCCGTAGGCTTGTTTACCACCCACGTACTATAAAAAAAGATACTATTAGGTCATAGGTCATACATATGAAATTGGCGCTTTGTCAAACTAGACACTTTGATTTATGAGGTTCAATCCAGTGGTTGTATCCCGCCTCCAGCAAGTGTTCCACCAAATATCTGGCGTATGGTAAGGAATTCCAAATTATAATTTATTTTAAATGTAGGCTTTTCGTATTTATGTTTCTAATTTAGCGATTTATTTATTTTCGCGCCATTTAATTTTTCATTGACATCGTTCTGTTCACAAAAATATATAATATAATAAAATATCGGGTTATTTACGGATACGAGTTTCACCTGTTGCACCAGCGCCACACAAACAGCTCGAAGCATTGATTTATTAAATCATAGATGCACAGTTTGGAACAAAAGAAACGTTTAAAACTGTCGCTAGTTGTATCATAAGTAGTTATAGTTATGATATAAATGCATTCTTTCCAAATTCAACCTTACACGTATGGTTTAAAGTTGTATTTACAAAGCATTATGCAAAAAGCAATAAAATTTTACGACCGAAATTTGCGGGCAGGACAAGGACTGAGTGGAGACGAATCCATCCATCCATCCATCCATCAGCCTTTCGAAGTCCACTGCTGGACATAGGCCTCCTCAAGAGAACGCCACAACGAGTGCTCCCGTCATGGGGGATAATGCCGTAATCGCCACGCTTGGCAGGCGGGTTGGCGATCGCAGTGGATGTTGTTTATACTCGAGGGAGTGCTCATGCCCACTCCCCCGGTATTCCCTCAGTCGGCTCTTACGACTCCCGTGGGTAAAGAGGGGTGAGACAATTCTAAAGCCGGCCCCACACGGCCAGAAATAAATTCCCAACCAAATTTTTCTATAATAGCTTTTATAAGACTAATTTTATGATTAAAAAGAGCAGGTTGTTGAAGGGAATGTGTATCAATACCAGAAAATATATTTAAATTTAATGTACATTTTAAAACTAAGGAACATAAATAGGCCTTGGTTGTGTTTTTGGACCACATATGCGCTGTTCTCATCTTATTATCTCCTCGGTTTTATTACATACAGTATATTCATCTTCACTAGCGTATCTAACATAGACCAACAAAAACTTTTAAATCTATTAGTATGTGAAACCATAAAAACGAATGGAGTCATCCATTCGTTTTTAGAACCAAGAACGTCGTATTATGCGATCAAAGTGAGCAAAATGCGTTGAAGTATGAGCATAGTTCGAGACTGCCTTTTTGTTTCAATACATACTCTATTTGACTGGTTCATATAGGGCCATCGTCGATAATTTGAAACAAAATATATTGAAAAATTAAAAAATGCGACTTAAGCAACAAAATATGTATGAAATAGAAATACTGTCTATTAATACTTACCGAAAATAAGAAACGCCATCCTTTTTTTGTACTTTTAATGCACTATTTCGGCATTTATTCATCGAACAATTAGACATTTTGACACGCTTCGTCTACTCGCGCGTCGAAATAATACTAAACGAAAGGAGTGCAGGAAAGCGTAATCTGCACTCCTTTATAGTGGACACTTTTCATGCCTGATTGTGTATCTTCTCTTTTTCATATATCAATGGCTCGAAGGTTTAATGTCTAATCCTTGTTAAATTGAAAACAATTTTCTTTTGGATTTTATTGAAGTGAAACTTCTAATGCGACTTCCAACAAGGTTGCGTTAAACGCTCAACGCTACCATGGAGGGGGTATGAAAGCACTGTTGCGTTAAGCGTTCAACGCTCATGGGGAGGGGGAATAGAAAGAGACAGAGCGAGAGTGAATGTGCGTATCTAATTCTTCTATTAGGGTTGTTAGCCACTGTACTATTTATTGACGGAAATGTGTTATTTGCATTGCATATAATTTTTCGCATATCAGAATGTATAACCACATATTTCACATTAAACCGCTCACCACCGCTGCAACGCCCTCATCGAGAATCCAAATATCGGTAACAAATTTTGCGTGTCGCTATTAATAGGCAAGCTAATATTTAGGCAGGACATCGTCTACCGAATCCACTAGTGATAACATATATTTATCACGCGAGTTTCGTGCCAAGTAAGAATGATAGAGCTTGACTTTGAGATGAGTACGTATAGGCTATTTCATTTAAATCGTCGTAAGGCAGAAAACTATCCCCATTTATATATTAACTTAAAACTAAATTGCATGCGGAAGAAGTCGAGCATCAACTTGTATTTACTAAATAGTAAACTAACAGCGCAATCAACAATCTAAACAAAAAATACCAATAGTTCTGACTTTATGACCTTCCTATTGTTTGGTTTCCGCAAACCACACCAAATGCGTCAATATACAATATTGTATAGCACTGATAACGTAGGTTCTTTCCGTTGTGTTTACCTACTTTGTAGACTATTCGAATACACCGATAAAATCTATGCTTTTATTTCATCTGTGATATAGAGATAGTATCGTTTTATACGACAAAACATTTTCTACGTGGGAATGAGCTACATCATGCGTGATATGATATGGGGTTAGTTATGCCTTGCGCACATTTGTGTGACATGTTGTGACGTGACAAGCCTAACGGTATCGGTTTCATACGTAGAAATTACACTCATTATCACGCCATACAAAAATATGAACCCGGCCTTACATCTCTCGTTCCTAAAAAGGCGTGAGATATAATGCTGAGGTCGGACACCATAAAATACAATTTTATTTGAATTTTATAAAACTTGATCATGTTATTAGGATTAAAGTTGTTTTTCAGAATCAAATTTATTTACGTAACCTTGAATCGCGGATGACCATAATCAAAATAAGCTTATCTGTTCTGAACCAAAACGTTGAGTCATTAGGAAGTAAAATATGAGTTTATTCGCATACTTACATAGATAATTCATAATAGTATAACGTACCTATTCTGTTTGTACATGCATTTTTGCGCCATATGTGACATTTGAAACAATTACTTCTGGAACCTAAATTGCAGCCGTTGATACTTTCTTTTTTTGTTTAGGCGGGATAAAATGTCCCTAACCGCACACCCTGTCGTTCGGGGCAATGAACAGGGTAGTGTGGAGGCCTCGCCCACTAAATAAACCCGCCGTTGTCCGTCTTTATTGGCGGGCCACTAGCCACTGTTACATTGCTTCAGTGGTGCAGCCGTTGATCCTGAGGGAATTATAAAATGCATAATATTCGGTGATGCTTGGTGGTGCAATGGTAGTGTATGCGACCGCGGATCACGAGGGACTTTTTGCGGGCCAACCAAAAAGTTGTTGAGGTTTTCCATAAAGAAATTCTTAATAGCAGCTTGGTTTTAGGAGTTGCTAGTGTTTCACACTCGTGCCCTGGAAAGCACTTAAATCGTGGGACCTGCGCCTGTTCTCTGTTGCTGTTTACAGAACGCTGTCCCATCAGACTATCAGAATGAGGGAACAGAGAGTGCACTTGTGTTGGCGCATACACTCGTGCCTATGATATCCCTAGCGCCTTATAAATAATATGAAAAGCTAATATACTCCAGTATGTCTGGCTAGTGTCTGTTGAGACTGGCCGCCTTGGCCGAAATGACGGTCATTACACATTAACCGCAGACTGGAAATTTCTTAGAAAGACTTTTCAAACTTCGCCCTGACTTGATGGGTAAATTAGTTCGAAATGAGTCAAATCTTCTGTCTTCGAAATGAGTCAAATCTTCTTAATCTTCAATATAAAAATATTTAAGATGAAACGTTTTATTTATAATGTCGCTTACAAACACAGTTCTCAGATAAAAAATAAGACCAGGTGTAATTTTAATTATGTCTGCAAATCGTCTACTGAAGTACCTATATGCGGCCTCATCTTATAAATAACATTTGGCAACGTGCCAGAGCTAGGCATTTTCATGTCTTGATTTCGAGCTACCTGACTTAATATTGAATCTAGAAAGCTGCCAATATTTGTTGCGGTAAGTCCTCAGACCAAGTAAGCAAAATATAGACCGATCATTAAACAATCCAGTGAAGCCATATAAAACTATGCCAAACTAGTAATTACACGCGCTCACGCACACAAATACAAACAAAACCATGCCAAAACAAAGTGTCATAAACCACGAGTGTTTTAAAAGTTATTTTAAGTAGTACTCTATGATTTTTTACCCTGATTATAGAGATTTTTTCTTTCCGGTGACAACATTTTCACGCACACATCTTTAAAAAACTGGTTCACTTTTTAGTTGACAATGCGGTGTCTTTATTTTTTTGTTAGTCTGAGGGTAAGTCAACGTAATTGAGTGCCTAGTACCGGTTGTACCCACTTATTTGAAATTCCGGGCGTGATATGATATAATAATTCCCTTTAGATTTATCAGCTTTGTCTCGTGTCCTGGCTGGGAAACAGTCACTTACTCAGTCAGCCACAACCATGAAACTTGATGAAAAGAAACGCGTCACGATAGAAATAAACACATTTAATGCATGGACGTTTAAAGGAACGGACAGCGCCTCGCTAAGACGAAATTGAGGATACGTAATGGCGCCGGCTATCTATGTGTGAATAAATTTAGGGTTGTCATCCATCCATCCATCAGCCTTTCGACGGCCACTTCTGGACATAGGCCTCCCCAAGGAATGGGGGATAGTGCCGTAATCGCCACGCTTGGCAGGCGGGTTGTCGATCGCAGTGGATGTTGTTAATACTCGAGGGAGTGCTGCTCAGTTTGTTCTGGTGAATTAATATAAATTTTAAAATCGGGAACTAAGTGATTAAATTATTAATTTACCTACGAAACGTGACTCCTGGATTTTTTTCAGCCCTAGGGAGAATTACTTTCAACTGACAACTCAGCTGTCAATTATAAAAAAAACAGTTCTATTTTCTGTACAGCCAGTCAATTACAGCGCGATGTAAAATTGAAATAACATAAAGTTAAGTATTTATTAAATAATTTATTTCTTATGACTTTATTTTAATATATAACTAAATATCTTTAAAATAACGAAGATTTATATTTTTTCAATGATTAAAATGAAAAATAATGGCTGAATAGCTGACAGGCCACAGAAAAAAAAACAAAATCGGTGGGCAAACGGCGATTACAAATTAAATTTTTTAGTCTCCCATTTTTCTTTAGCTAATTCATGATTTTATTTTTAGTTTCCTCGTATTCGTAATGAAAACACAGTGTTTACCTCGGGATAAAGACTTATTTAGTCCTTGTGCTTTCATCCCTAGGTTAACAATGTACTATTTTGTTACCTACAAAAAGTATTCCTTGGTAGTTGATTTGAAACCTCGGTCTACGGCTTGCGTGATCAATACTTAAACCTTAGATTAATTATATTTCTAGATGGAACCTCAGCGATGTAAACGCGTCAAAAAAATTTGGGGTGAACTTTTTATCCCAATGCTGATGCTATGGCTGTTAGTGTCAATCGTGACGTCACTTGACAAAGTCGTATCCAGGAGCATTAGTGTGTCATTTAAAATGTCAACATGTGTAAGTAAAGTGTTCCGAAACTGCAAAAGTCGGAAAATGAACACTAAATATATCTCTTATCATCGGTTAGTAACATTATTTCATACAATAACTGGCTAAATAAGTCATTTAAATATTCCGAAAATAAATTAATTATAGTTCGTATTTTTTTATGTAATACCAGGTTATGAACTTAAATTTCCCGCGTAATCTTGCAAAGTTGATGATATTTTAACGATAGAGAGTAATAGAAACATTACCTAACATAAATATTAGCGTTTTTAATGAATCCACAAAGCTCGTCATTTTCGGAATTAATTAAAATATTACTATTTTTAATATTTTTATTTATTTTAATGGTGATTGTTTACATTTTTAAATATATAATTATTATGGGTTATAGTAGTATTCTCATTAAAGAAGAGGTTATAGTATAGTATATATTTTTTTATAATAAGTATATTAAGATTATGAGAGTAAATAGAAAGAGGTAATTGATACCTACGAAATATTTTGTAGTATAAGAATGTCTTGAATCTATAATAATATAATTTTCCCATAATTTAATACTACTAAACTGAAACTGGTATCATTACGCACGCACACAAACACAAATTGCACAAGCGTAATGACAGCTGTCACGCACACTAGCATAATAATTCCCGCCCGATTTTTATGACGTTTATAAGAGTGACAGACCATCTAGATATATAATTTAATCTAAGACTTAAACCGTATGACCACGGTGTACATAATATTACGTTTGAAAAAGTGATACGCATTCAATAATAAACTAATATCTCTGTTTTGCTATATTCACTTGGTATTCCCATGCCAGTTATAAAGTATTTTTCTCACCTACCCCCGAAGTGAATCATATAAGTACATACTATTGTTATTTATGTTGCTATTGTAAGGTTCACAAGATCTTTTACCAAAGTTGTCCCATGAATTCCTACGGGATCAATTTATGTCGTTGCAGAAAACAAAATTGTAATGCTCCATTTAATTGTATTAATGAGAGGTCATTTTAAGCTTGGTAAAAAATAATAAACCTTACCTACATTTTTCCTAATACTTCTAATACCTATTCTATATCCATCGCATTTTCCCGTAGGCTACTATTCAGAAGTTTCACTTCTGTGTGTGAATTGCACACTGGGTTTTTTTTATTGGTTACAGACTAGTCACGGCCTATCTAATGGTTACTAGTAACAGTCATTCATTGATATAACTAGGTATAATAAGAGTACTCCAGCCGCTGCAAATAATTTCATTTCATGTAAGTATATAAAACTAAATAATGAACGGCTATTTCCCGCTACAACCAAAACACACAGAGATGTTTCATGGCCGCTCGGGTTCGATAACAATTAATTGAGTACTACCATTTTATACCCAGCCCTACTGTTAGTCTATCACCACCGGACATTTAAATTTTACACTTATTTTAATTACTTTGCGACTATGTAAGTGTTTGATATTATTATATTTTTACGTTGGTTTTCATTATCTTATTAATCTTAAATAAGCCTTGCTTTATCATTATAAACGCGCTTTGAATTATTTATTACTGAATGTTTTAATCCTACATAGATTTACCTATAAGTACCTACTTATAATATGTATGTAAGCTCCTGTAAACAAGATAATAAGGCAGACTTTTAGTTAAGTTAGTACTGTATAGCTGTACCGGGGTAGTAGGTAAGCTATCATACAAGCTTTGTGAATTGTTAAAGGGATTAAATATAATGACCACCATAAAATGCTTTGATACCCTTAGTTCTTTTACCAAAAATATAGGTACTTAACTTAACACCAGAAAAATAAATAAGCTATTTTAGTCACGACTGCACTTCAAATTGTATTCGAACACCAAATGTAGTAAATGATAACTAAATCTTAGCGAGCAAATTAATGAGCTATTTCTGCCTAAATAAACCACTATGATTGCCATAAAATGTAGGCTTATTACCAAATAAAGTATTTATTTTTATGAAATTCCTCGCAGACGAGCGGAGTTCCTACTTGGATAGGTTAGGTTAGAAGGCTAAGACGGGTGCGTAGCGTAGCGGAGCACTCGTCTTAGGATCATTCTTCGAAACCGAGGATTTTTGACTCATTGGTAAGGCTCAATTTTTTTTTAAATTCAGATTGATAGTGGTATGTCTAGTACATCCTGGTCTACACATATTACAACATAATTATCAAAGGCACTGATTTCTACCCAGTAGTTCAGGATTAAAACTATGCAGATTAATTGATGAAGCAGATTAATGATGATCAAGGCAGAAGAATGAGATTATGCATCATATTAATTAGAATCAGGCACATAATGGAGAACAGTATTATGTTTAATCAACGTTATTTGGAAATATCTGGCGGATGTAAAAAAAATGTGTTCTTTTTGGTTCAAATAACGTAATCTTGTATTAGATTTTAATTACTTACAACGTTGACACACCTAACTAAATTGCGTAATAAAGTACGCAATAGTTCATTGTAGCGCGTAGTTTATTGCTATAAAATAAACATTCGTATAAGCAAACATATTAAAATTAGAATATTTTATAGAATAGCTAAGATCACGTATTGGCACAGATATTTTTCTAATAAAATAAAAAATAATCTTATAACAATAACAGAAATCGAAAAAATTATAAAAATCTTAAACAATTTAAATTAAAAAATAAAACTCTAGATAACTCTTTAATAAAAGAAGACAATCAGACTTAATTCTGCAATAGGGACTTTGAATGTGAAATTGTATAGTATAATAAGAAATGGGAGAATAGCCTGCCCAGATGGTTGCCTACCCAAGGTCCCGTCCTCACAAAAGCAGTGGGACAAGCCACTTTCTGAGCTGGTACGGAATAATCTTTTACAAACGTGCAGTGGCCTTACATAATGTGATTGTCTCTTAGCTGTTTCGCGTTGAGAGTCTAGTCTTTGGTTAAAAGCTCTACCATAAAAGCATTAGGCACACTTTTAAATAATAACACATTCCGTATAGCCATTTCACGTCGTATTGGTGCTCCGTGCATCGATCCACACCCATGCACATGCAGCGATAATGTAGAAGTTTTACGGCCATTAGTATGGGATGCTACCTGTGTGGATACCTTGTGGATGCTGGCTTGTAACTCTTGGTCTTGGTATATGAGAATCCTGTTCTCTGTCTAGAGGCTAGAATGTTGGCTGCAATAAAATTTTAGATAGTTGTTTCTATAGTAATATAACTTATAATTTTTTCTCCATATTTTTCTTTCATTTTTTTCAGTTTTTTTCTTTCTTTTTTCTGCGTATATAAGTCAGTCGATATTTTTCTTGTTTTTCCTTCCATAATTTCTCATTATTTTTTTATATCTCTTTTTCTCCGCGAGTCTTGTCTTTACTAGCCTTTCTTCTTTTGCTTGTTTCTTTGGACTTGCCCTTTTTAAAATGGTAAAGCTGAAAGAAGAATGTAACAAGAACCTAATTAGTATGTTATCTTCAAATTTAGCCGTGTGGGGCCGGCTTTAGTATTGTCCCACCCCTCTCAACCCATGGGAGTCGTAAGAGCCGACTGAGGGAATTCCGGGGAAGTGGGCAGCAGCACTCCTTCGAGTATTAACAACATCCACTGCGATCACCACCCCGCCTGCCAAGCGTGGCGATTACGGCACTATCCCCCATTCTTGGGGAGGCCTATGTCCAGCAGTGGACGTTAAAAGGCTGATGGATGGATGGATGGATCTTCAAATTTATCTGGTCTTAAGAGCCAAAAAAAACCAGATTAATGCGACCCGGATTAATTAGAAATTTGAAGTTAAGTAAGCCTAGCTTCGTTATTTATTAAAATTTGAAATAAAATATATAATTACCATGAATACATATCAATATTATAGGCCCTGGTTAGTTTTTAAAAATTAAGTAAAACATATATGATTATCTATTGAAGTCAGATTAATTATGCAACTTACGTGACAAACACCGGATGACAACTTTTGATCGTAAATTTTCACCAAATTAAACCATGTTTTGGAGCACTTCGTTTAACAGGATGATACTAACCGACGCGGCCAATAACGAGTTGATATTATTTTATCGAATACTTCATGTTTACATTAAAAAAACGGCTGATGAAATTGCGCCAGCTGCATTTAAGTTGGGGATATTTTTAAAAATAGTGTAATTACGAAAATGTACAATTATTTTTCATTTAAATCACATAATATCAAGGAAAAAGTATTTGAATATCGATGGAACTTGCTTATGCCAGTATATTGCCGCAATTATATTACCAAAAAATAATAATGTTATAAAAATTGGGGATGGGGACATACCAGATTAATTAGTTTTGACTGTTGTCTGCTAACTTAATTTGTTACTGTTTTAATTAAGGATAATTCGGTATACATGCCTCGATAGACATCGTAATTTTGCTATAAAACCTGAAATCAATATCTAAATTGGAGATTATTTTCATATGTTCTTCAGCGAAAAGCACTCTAAAACTACGTTCCGAAGAATCACCCCTTAGCATTAGTAGTTTTTTTTTTATTTTCTCTTCCCCTCCAAGGGTCAGGTCCCCCCCCCTTATTTCTTACACTTATTTATTGCAATAACTATTGAATTTTATGAAATTCTAATGATAGTGCAGTTACTTTCGAGTAGGGTGCAGTTTTTCCACCGTGGAAAAAGTACGAACCGAGGGTAATTTACTTTAATCGGATAACGAGATGTTATTTTTTTTTGCATGTCATTTTAAATTAAAATGTTGTTAATATTTTGGTGTTCATTAACTATTTTTGGGTTAACAATGATTTTTTTGGAGTCAGTTTGCATATAGGATAGCAAGATGTAAAAACTTTGGTTATAATTTTACATAAAATGCTGTTTTAATTTACTATTTTTGTCTGTTATATGTTACTATATCTGGTGGTAAGTTAAACATAAGCCATTGTTAAAAGGAGATACCACGCACATCTAAATTAGACGAAAGTCGCACTTCCACGTAGCTAGTGGGACAATTATTGGATTCTTAACGTGACTGGACATTGTACAATTATTTCTCAAAGATCCAACATTTAAAAAAGTGGGAAAAGCTATACGTCGCTAAAATGTTGTGTCTACACAGCAACGCCTCTTTCAATTGTTTAAATCTTCCAAGTACTCATTTTAACAATATCGCTGATCAACCGGATTAAAAACAAAAAATAGCAAACGATATTGTCAGGCAAACAAAGCAACTATAATTTGACAATGGCCGCCTCGCCGGTAGCGCCATCTGCGCTCAGCTTTGCCAGTGGATCCCTTTTGTATTTCATTTTCATAATCATTAGAAATACTGTCTAATTCGGTAATGTGTTAGGCAGGTACAAGTGTTAATTACATAATGTTATTATTACATACCTACTTACTTACAAACGTTATAATTAAAACATCTTTGCCCTTGGGACAACGTGTAATATTACATACCTACTGAATGGCATACTCATATTATATTTTTTGCTATCAACATGCCAATAATGAACCAGAGACAAAAAAATACTTGGCTTTATACTGAATTCAAATCCAATGCTAAACTCGAGATGCCAGCAAGAATTTAATATATCGTTGTGGTAGGAAGGTTGGGGGAGAGAAGAGGTTCCCTCTTGATACTTGACCTTATAGTAGGCTTAAAGTAGGTTTGTGATTACTGTTTGTCAGTTAACCGACGCGACCAGTTTCTGTAACAGGTGAAGTGGGTTCTATTCCATCTCGTCTGGGGGTCTACGGGAGTTTTTTTTTTTTTGTTATGGCGGGAAAAAATATTCCTAACCGCACACCCTATCGTTCGGGGCAACGACCAGAGTAGTGTGGGGCCTGCACCCACTAAAGAAACCCGCCGTGTGCCGTCTCTCCGCCTTTATTGGCGGGCCACTGGAACCATGTTACATTCCTTCGGTGGTCTACGGGAGTGCCCTTACCACCAGGTCAGCTGTGGCTCGTCTACTGCTATAATAAGAGCTAATAAACTGTTTATTTATTAATTTATTGTTTATATATAGCATTCAAAAGGGTGTTTATGTAACATAATTCACAGATGTATCAGTGAGGGTTACCACTTAAAAATGAAGATTTAAATATTTGTTTTGACTAAAAAACTACAATTCAAAGGCAAAAAGTTAAAGAAAAGAGAGAAGAGATAAAACTGTCTGTATCGGATCAGCGCCTCTATCAAATGTTTGAAATGCTACAAAATCCTTTCATATTTGTAAAGTACCTATTCGCAGCTCCGATATGCGACAGATGAAGCCTTTTTGAAAAAAATAACCTAACCGCACACACGGTGACGGGGTCACTCGGGGCAACGAACAGGGCCCTCATACACCAAATAAACCCGTCTCTCCGCCTGGATTGGCGGACCACTGGAGCTATGTTACATTACTTTAGTAATATAAGCGATGACGCCTAACATGCTTGACGAATTGGAAGAAACTTGTTTTTGTCTAAGTGTACCCATGAATGGCAACGGAATTATCTTCGAGTAATTCTTTAGTCCATCTGTCTATTGACTGCGGAAATCTTTATCGGCGGTTCAATAGTAGTCTCTAACCAGTAGAGTTGATTACCAGGTTCTTGTGATTGGCTGATTGCCAGCTGTTATCAAACAACTCACCTTTATAAAACATGCTGAGACATTTTGTGAGTTTGTTTTTCGTTATCATAAAATAGTATGAATTAAAAAGTCCTTGAACAGCATTAACGTCGTAATATTATATGTATATGTATCCAAACCAAATTGTTTATTTATTAACACCTACTTTTGTATAACAACAACATGATGTATCTCTTATAGTTCGCATAGATGGCGTAGCTACTCGTACCTAGATTAATTTATGGTACCTACTATTCGCTGTAGTGAAACACAAAAGTTAGTTCAACACTAATAACATATAGGGTCCGCCCGCCGTAGCCAATAGCTAGTTTTTTAGGTTATATATATCAGGTTTCCAGTATATTAGCGGGATAAGATGTATATACCAGCTATTAAATCTAATCAAGAGCTATAAAACAAAAAAAATACCACCAAAATAAAAAAACAGACAAAAATATATAAAATAGTGTTGTGTTCAGGGACGCCTATATTCCACCTTTGTTAGTCTCTTGAGAATACAAAAAGGGCAATCTACAAATAGTTTTCAAAGGCTACCGCAGTCTCATAGAGGTAACACGAAAATGCCGCAATATAGAACGCAGTTACCTCGTTCCTAGCGTGCTTTTATCCACTCGTATCGATCCATTTTTACCGACTGCGGCGTACTTACATACTTATATCTGATTTGGATTCTTGTTCGCCTTAAACTAATTGAAGATGTGAGTGAATTACAAGTTTATGTATGGGTAGTTGAATTTTGTTTCTGTAAAATTTAAATTAATATAAAATTTTGATACATAAACTGACTTGACTGACTGACCTAATTAGGCCTTATTGCATTCACGACAAAACGTATGCAATGATTTTTTGAGCAAATAATTATTTTTAAAGGTAAGGTTTAGCAGAAAGTTTTGGCAACAGCCTTCATATAAATATATTTAAATAGGGTTGCCGATATAAATCTTCATAGAAATCTATTTAAATGGTGTATATTTCTTGATATAAATCTTTAAAGTATGGTTTATATTTCTTGATATAAATGGTGTAATTTAAAAAATCACGGATGAAAACCGTTCATAAAAACATGAATCAGCTTCAAAAAGTGACGCTAGGTTCCACCGAGATTTGAACTCGGATCGCTGGATTCAAAGTCCAGAGTGCTAACCATTACACCATGGAACCGAATAAATAGAACCTTGAAATTTCGTAGTACTTTCTCAATGGCTATTAGCTTAATTATTTTACTACCATTCATATTAGGATCCATTCAAAATACATATTATTTATACACCTACAGTCACTTGCAAGGGACAGGAGTGGGTATCGCTTGGTGCGAAGAAATGTGACAAAATGCATTTTCATAGAACACCCCGGTCTAAGAAAACGTGACTTTCGTATATGTTTTAAATCGCAGGATAAGCAAGAGGGAGGAGGTTCAAGTTTATGTGACACAAGGAGGTCGTGAGAATTGTAAAGAAGCGGAAAGGGGGTTCGGGTAGCAGAATTTAGTGTCACATAATAATAATACTGGAAAACTGTTATTTTTAACTGTTATTTTTTCTGCACTTCTTATTGGGAAGGAACTGATTTCCAAGATACAGCTCACGCTAGTTTGGGAATCAGGGCTTGCACGCTTATTGTAAATACCTTTGTTGTTACAATAAAGATTATTATTATTATTAGATTATTACATAAATTACGGCCCCTTAGGGCCAGCAGGATGAAAATACTTTTCTTTTAATCTTTAAACTATTGACTATAGTTGTATAAAAATAAATTATATTATATGTAGATACTACGCGGGTGGCAAACAACCATACGGTTAGCCTGATGGAAAGCGTTTACCGTAGCCGTAGCCTCGCTGGCAACACCAAAGGCAACACTCGTGCGTCAACTTCAAGGATTGCAGGTGAAGAGAAAGGATAACACAAGGACGTCAAGGCGGTTAGGTTTAGGCCTCCGACACTCTCACTCACCATACGAAACAACTCTGGGAGTATCTAGTGTCATTTCACGCTGATCTTATATGGGAGCGTGGTACCTACCTAATTTCCCGATCGAGCTGGCTCGTAATATTATTTATATTTGATACACTAAAATTTGCGTTTAACAAAAGACTTGCTACTTTATAAATACATAAATGTTTCTAACGGATGCGCACGTTATCAATACGAGGCAATATATCATATATTGTAAAAATAAATAGCTAGATTGTATTCCAAATCACATTTGATAAGATAATAACGCTTTTGATTTTTTATTTAGAGTCTACGGATCTGAAGAGGTGTGTCATTATATTAGTTCTAACTCCGTAATTCCTTGAAAGAAGAGAGTATGAGCGACGCTTACCATTAAATGTTATCATAGCAAAGTATTTTATTCATGGTACCGCAATCGTATTGCCGGTGTTAGTAAATTTTCCACAACTAATTTCAACATAATATAACCATGTTAGAGGTTTTTATTTTGGTAAACAATTAATTAGTAGAACTATAAACGTTCGGATAGGTACTTACCTACTTCATTGTTTTTAAGTTCATGTTTCGTGTTCTCGTACGCCATTGTTCTAATAACAAATACAGATTTTGTATAAATGAAATGTGAATGCTTAACATACAAAACATTATTTTTTATTGCAGTTGCCGGTGACAATCAAGTCCAAGGCTCTTCACTGGCAGAAAGTGGACCCATCAGATCACCTCTACATTCCAGCTAAAGAAGACATTGCGTGCAAAGTCTAGACACATTAATCATCTTGAGTATGCTTAGCTTTGAACAGCTATAAAAAAATAAACATCCGTGTGTAGCAAAAATTTGGGCTTCTTACAGCTAAAAAGTAAATAAATCTTGCAGGTGACAAAAACTGCAGTCGTTGGCTATATTCACAGAATGCTTGTTATTTCCATGATGGCCTGAATGGTGAAACCTTGGCCACATCTTCATTGGCATAGAGAAAAAAAAAGTTTTATTTTACTACATTTTAGTAGACGCATTTGAGAATGGGAAAGTACCTATAGGTATTGTCGGCTGTCAGTATTTTATTTAATGAACTGATGTTATTGAGGAAAGTAAGCAAATGCTACGTATTTGCCGTTTTTTACTTAGTAATTTTTATTGTGATTTTTATAATTTAGGTATCTTAAGCAACAAGTATTAATATTAATGTCAGACATTATGGAATTATTTAAATTTTAAGATTTCATAGAGCTAGTAGTAATTTGTTTAGTATTATTACGTTACAGTACGTGCGTATTTTATAGTCGGTATTCAATGGTTTATTTTATAGGTGACTATTAATATCGCCTTTGTTTTCATAGAAAATCTTTTGGTATAGAGGCTCTTTGAATATACTAGATGCACTCTAAATATAGTAAAATTTACTAACTATTATTCAATATTCTACTATCTGTCTCAGAATCGGCATCTATAGAGTAGGTACATCACATGTTTTAATCACAGTACATTATTTAGATTAATAGTTAACTTGACCATTATATCCACAACCACAAACTAACTATAGTTTTATGCTCAAAACAGCGTCTTAACTTTGATTTATCTCTAGCGAATAAAAACTAATCAATATGTGCACTTTTTGCTTTTTCATACAGGTTGGTGTTTCACATTCCAAATTCAAATTATTACCTTACCTACTATCTAAATCTAAATTAATTCCCTGTACTTACCCAACTAGCAGTATGCAACTTCGAGAATTTTCAAAATTCAATTTTGAGTTGTTTTTTACTAAATTATGACCTATTATGTTATGATTTATTATATATAATTTTGATTTCTATATGATTATTAATTGTTTATATGTTTTAATGTACTCGTTGACGGAATAATCATGATCCTTAATAAAATGTATCGTAATAATTATTGTTTTATATTCAGTCTTAAATCGTTCCACGCCTTCTATTGGACTGTTTGTACAATATTCAAGATTAAAAAATCATACGAAGGCCAGTGGTATAGGGACAACCGCTGTCAGACGGAACCGCGGGGCAGACTAGATATACCCTAAGTTACTACTGATAATCACAGGAGAGACTCCATGGCATTACCATTATGTAGAATTTTTCAACTATTTTAATGTCCCACTATTGGGCACAGGTCTTCTCTTCAGCGGCTGTAGTCCATCAGGCTGGCCCTGTACGGGTTGGCCGACTTCACGCAGTGATAATTTGTGGACAAATAAACACAATTTCGAAAAATCAGGTATACAAGTGCCGGGCGAGGTCTAGGTACACTTAAGACTGGCGATCGAACTTGATACCACTGATGTTGCAGTTCCACCTGGATTATCTCAACCTCTAAATAATTTAAAAAGAAGTAACTGTCGCTCTGTTTCTCCGTATACTTTACAAACACGATTAAAAAATAAATTACCTCGAAATAATATCAGTCGCCCCCGCCTTCTGTGCGTTTGTGAGGCCTTCAACCACTAAAATAACAGACTCATCATGCAGTGCTCTGCCTGTATTGGCGAACCACCATAAATGACCCCGAAAAGCTAGGGTGGCCCAACTAAGCCAACAAAGTCATTTCTATGGCTTCCAAGACTATGATTTTTTAAAAGTAAAAATGATGTCAGTGAATGTGGGCAAGACTTAGACGAAGAATAATATAGACTCGCTACTATTTTGACATTAAGGATGAAGAAAAGGATGCACATACTAGGTTTTACCAAGAGTGAGAGAGACACAGGTAAGTATATTTATCCTTTTCGCGTATGCGTTAGTTGTATTTGGACCCAATGAACTGGGTCCAAACAATAAGGTGGCTAACCGTCCCCATCATCAGTATGTAAGCTTGTTTTTGTATTGACGTAAAAAAACCTTTATTAATCACGTTATATAAGCTAAAATTACATGTTCTAATACATTTTAAGCAAAATATAAGCATAACTGCAATTTCTTTTGTCCTGTCATTCTTTTATCCTGCTAAAACAGGCAGTCAACAAAGTTATAATCATAGTTATCTTTTAAAATTATTCCGGTTATCTATTGCTATCTCGACACTGCATACGCTGATAGCTTGTCTATAATATCCTTCGTCTAAGGAGCAAGACGAAAGTAATAATTTTTGAAAGGGAAGATAGTATGACAAATTGCAAAATTCTGATTGCAGGAGAAAGAGCGGAACAAGTGAAAGAATTTGTATATCTGGGTTCAAAGTTTACGAGAGATGGAAAGTATGACTGTGATGTTGAGCGGAGAGCGATGGCTGGAAATAAAGTGAATGGGGCACTACATGGCTTTATGAAGTCAGAAAGTGTCAAAAAAGGCAAGACTGGCTGTGCTGGTCCCTACACTTATGTATGGTAGTGAATGTTGGCCATGGCAGAAGAAGCATGTGAGTATGATAAATGCTTTGGAGATGAGAAGTCTGAGAAGCATAGCCGGAGTGACTCTGATGAACAGTGACATGGTGTGACACGAGAATGCTGTGGTGTGAAAGAAGATGTAGTGACTAAAATAGAGAAAGGAATGCTTAGGTGGTTCGGACGCGTATGAAATTGAAGCGAAATTTGACAAAAAAAAAATGTGGATATTTGTAAAATTAAACAATCCACAAGTATATTTATTTGTCTGATTGTTAAACAATTAAATGGTCGTTATTATTAAATCAAATTTGACAAAAAAAAATGTGGATATTTGTAAAATTAAACAATCCACAAGTATATTTATTTGTCTGATTGTTAAACAATTAAATGGTATGTAGTAGTTGTGATAACTAATAAATCAAATTTGACAAAAAAAAATATGTGGATGTTTCTAAAATTAAACCCAAGAACAGATTTTATAATCTACTTATATTGATAACATAATGAGCTTAAGTCGCTATTTAAAACATAAATTATTTTAACCGTCTAAAGAGCTCGTCCCACGTGGCGTTCACATCTCTCAAAAACAACCCTAAAGCCGTTGCACTTGACGACCAACGAGTTGAGTCGAAATAAGCGTATAGAAAACGCGTGTTTGGAACCATGAGCGTGATCGTTGTCAGCGTCATTTGGAACGCACTATCAGAATATATAGACACAGACCATTGTGCACATTGATCATACTGATCAATGACCACTATTATACTATGTTTCAGCAATGATCAATCTGCACAATCACATTAATGCTGGGGTTCTCCTCGTAATGTATAGCATAGCCAGAGCCCCATCAAGTGCCAGATTGATGACACATCAGCCTGATGGAGTAAGTATAGTGTACATCTGTCAGTTCCAGCACTTTTACTGTAATGTGTTGTCTTCACTGATATTGACTATATCTATACTATGATCAGAATAATAGTATACTTAAAATACCATTATTATTTTATAACTGACAAGTAACTCCCGTTTAGGATCTATTATGTTGACGAGGGTTTCAAGTATATTCTATATTCATCATCCTTATGACTGTGCGGCGGAGTCTGCCCTCCGTTGTCGCAAAACCAAAGTTACTTAAGCAAGTTATAAAATAAAATGACTTATATCCCTAAGAATAAACTTTTAAAAACAGTAGTAGTTTAAGCGTTATTTTTAAAATTTCACCAATTTTCCCCAGATCTAAATAATTTTAGTAAAACACAAATTTTGAAGAACATTGTTCCAATATGAAGACAAAGAGATATAACATATTTTAGAAAGTACTACAAATATTTAGATATTTTTAGCATTTGACATGCTTAGCACTATACATTAAACACAAAGTGAAAAATGTGAAATCGAAAGTAACAGGTCCTGCTCCTGACTGTTATTTTCGATTTCACATTTTTCACTTTGTGTTTAAAGTACTACAAATATTCAATTGCTTTCTTTAACACAGCTCTTTTTTCTACTCAACTTTTTATAGGTGTTAAGAAGACATTTTAGTTATGGTGCTCCGTGGCCCGTATACATTTACTTAGGGTATTAATATAAATGTAGTTTGAACATAAGCTTTATTTAAATAATGCGCGCCACCTACTAAAGCTGGGCGGGCCGGAAGTTGAGTATGGCTGTATTAACGCAACTCTTTAAATTAGTACTTTTTTAAAGTCTTCCTGATGAGTGCCATTCGTTGCCTATGGGCCTCTGTTACAGCAGCTCGCTTGTAAGGACGTAGTTCATCATTACCAAAGCCAGGGATCCACATATTCCACTGTCTTTCTGGAATGTAAATAGCAAATACTTGAGATGAATGAGAAGAATAACATCATTACCATAGTCATTGTAATCTAAATCATTACAAATAAAGGTTATCTGCCTATATAAAGGTTGTCTATCCTTTTAACACAGTACTTAGAAATACATATAAATATCACAATGTATATTTTTCTATTCATATTTAAATCAGTTATGCAGGAATAATTGACGGGCATCATGCCATAGTTGGTAGTGTAAACTACTTCCATCCCCGAGGTTGTGGGTTCGATTCCCACTCAGGACAATTATTTGTGTGATGAACACAGATATTTGTACTGCATCTGGGTGTTTTCTATCTATTATGTATTTACAAAAAAAAAGAGTAGTATGTGTATTATATCCGTAATCTGGTACCCATAGCACAAGCGTTAAGCTTAGTTTGGGACCAGAGGATGTGTGAAAAATGTCCATGAATATTTATTTTATTATATAGATGCTAGTGTTAAAACAGATTTACTAAACAGAATAAATGTATATACCTATGTTCATGATTTCTAGACAGAATTTGGTCATGTGGCTATGTGCATGACTCTGCACGCAAGCACAAGTGTACTATTCACTAATTTTCTTTGTATGGTGGGACGACTTTTGGACACAACAAGAGGGAGATCAAGCAGTACCAACTTTAAATGCTTTTGGAGACATTTTTTTAAATTATTTATGGCAGCAGATAAACCACGGCTCACCACCGGCGCTTATGGGGTCTCTAAAACTTTTCTGCTACTAACCTATAGTATCAAGTAGGTACTCCTAACTTTAAGCTATTATTGAGAATTTCTTGAATAAAAAACTTAATAACTTGGCTTCACCTAGGATTTGAACCAGACCTCATAATCTATAGTTGCAAGCATTCCTTAATTTATTATTCTATCACAAATTTATGGTTCATCTGCCAATAAACATATTTTATATAATATTATCATTGTAACCTTACCTAGATGTAGTTGTACATCTCTCAATTCCACACAAGGTGCATGTCTGTGCTTTGCAATAGCACAAGCTGAATTAAGTGATATATCTATAAAGTCATCAGCCAGCTGAAGTAGCATATCTTCCACATCTTCATCAAGCTGGACTGTGGGGTCAACTTCACGCACTAACTCTTGCAAGCGAGGGCGGCTTAGAAACTACAAATTACATATTTTAGCATGTTTACTGATATTTCTCAACATAATAATAATAATATTTTTTTAATGTCCCGATAGTCTTATCAGTCAATGGGCTGATCACAAAGAGTCTCGACCAACACCTAAAGAGACTCTCGTTAGACAGCTAGATCAAGGGCTTGATGTAGAAGGCAGTACTCCTCAACACTGCACGTATTGTGAGAAGGTTCCTTTCTCTGGTGCCCTAATCACCAGCAGCTTGGTCCCTGTACACTATGTCGATGGTCTACTGTTTTATAAATTTTTTAATTTGTTATATTTAAGTAGTTGTTTGGGTGTATTACTTATTAATATAGTATATTTAAAAATGTTTAAAATATGTTGTAAAATAAATAAAGTGAATAATAATAATATTTATTCAACACCATTTGATTGACCATTTGTTGATTTTCTAAGCCTAAGAAATTTTAAAGAAAACCTACCTGCTCTGCCGTACTAATCAAAGGTTTATTCGATGTTGTGCCCATAGGACTATTATGTGAAGGTGACCCCTGTATAGAAGTGGTCTGTAATTGAGGACTCTGTATGGAATTATTCACATACTGAAGAGCATTCTGGTTGATAGTACCCATTGTATTGTAGATAAAGGTACTAGAACTGGGCGATTGGGTTTTGAATGAACAAACAGTTTATTTACTGTTTCGTTACTTTGAACAAGTAAATTCCTAAATCACTGCGCACTATTTTATCATAAAAGTACAAAACTGCTACGTCGAAGTCACTTTACTATATAATAAAATAATAACTTGTTGACTTGACTTGTAAGTTGTGATAACTTGACTTGACTCATAGACTAAGTATACTACATTGGTCCGAGACTTGACTGCTCTCTAGCTCTACTCTTTGCCAAAGAGTATATTGCACAGACTAGGATACTGCGTATGCTTCGTCAAGTGCGTATGTCTTCATTGAGCTCTAATAAAGGGGGAGGCGCCCTTATCTTCATATAACTTTTTTATTTTTTTATTTACGTGGGGAAATGCATTACGCCTACCTCTCCACAAAGGGTATGCAGAGTGTTATGTCGGGCTCTCCCCGAAGGGCCTACCAACTAAAACCACCACGAACTTCTACCCCACGATGCCTTGTAAGGGACACCGGGAACGCGGGTATAGCAGCTCCAGTGGCCCCAACGCGTCTGTCCCTACCAGAACACTAACACGAGGAGGGCAACAATGAAAGCTCTCCCTTTTTTGCCAGCAAGGACCATTATGGCACAGTGGTTCGCGTCGAACAGACCACCATTCTCCCGGGGTCGCTCTTGGTGAGGCTGTCAGACCGCCCTCTCTGACTGCTCACGACCCCAAGGAGTCGTCAGGCTAGTGGTCACTGCCACCACCCTGACGACGCCTGCTCCGGCGAGCGGGATCAGCTCGTTCACGATCCCGCTCGGCAGCCTCTTTCCGAACCATAACTGCCTCGCAGAAAGAGACTGCAGCATTCCACTTTGCCTCTCCCGCTAACATGGCCCCTACAAAGCTCGCTGGGGAGAGATCCGGCCCGATACAGGCAACCAGGACTCGGCGCTTGGACTCCCATGCAGGGCACTCAGCGAGCGTGTGTTGGGCAGAGTCCAGGTCGCTGCCGCAGTGGTGACACTGTGCGGTCACTTCCCGCCCAATTCGACTCAGATACTCACTAAAACATCCGTGTCCAGTAAGTATCTGAGTCAATCTGTAGGTGACGCAGCCGAATCTCCTCTCGAACCAAGCCTCAAAGTTTAGCAAGATGGCAGTGACGATGCGCTGGCGTACACACCGCGGCTCTAGAAGCCGCGCACGCCACGTTGCTAGAACTTGCCGGTGCGCACATCTCTTAAATTCTTTGAGCGTCTGAATCGTCTCCACGCTGTTCTCCCGGCGGAAGTGGGTCTCGTCGTAGACGCGCAGGTCCACCTCCGCCATGAGGTCGAAAGGCGGGACCCGAGCCAAAAGTGTGGCAGCCTCGACGGATATTGTACGATATCCTCGTGCGATCCGTATGGCCACTACACGCTGCAGGCTGTTAAGGATAGCTCTGCAGCGGTAGGCACCCGTCAAGCGATGAGACTAGACAGGCCCCCATAGAGGGCCATGGATCGCACAACACCACCGTAGAGGTGGCAAACCTCCTCCCGTGGACCTTCCAAGTTCGAGAGCAATCTCTGCAGTGCTCCCGCTGCTCGACGAACCCTTGGACCCAGACGCCCGAAGTGCTCCTCAAAGTTCCAGCGGCTATCTAGAGTGAGACCCAGGTACTTCATGTACTTTCCCACTAGAACGTCCGTGTCACCCACTCTGATCGACATGCTGGGTGGCTCCGAATCTCGGCGTAAGCCGTGGAACCATAGCGCCTCTGTCTTGTGCGGCGCTACCCTAAGCTCCAGCCGGCCTATTGCTGTTACGACACAGTTCACCCCTAGCTCGGCAAGTCGGAGCGTGTCATCGAAGCCGGTCCCCCGGGTCAGCACTAGTGTGTCATCAGCGTAGCAGACAATATTAACACCGTGGGGGAGGCCGATCCGCAGGACTGCGTCATAAGCAAAGTTCCACAGAAAGGGCACCAGGACAGAACCCTGTGGAACCCCACAATACAGCTCTCTTTTGCAGCTTTCTCCGTTCCGACCCACGTAGTTTATCTTGCGGCCACCAAGGTAGAAACTAACAATTATCCTCAGGTAGGGAGGCACGTTGTGATGGTGAAGTGCCTCCCTAATAGCGTGCCATCGGAGGGAGTTGAAAGCGTTGACAATGTCTAGACTCACCGCCAGCGCTAAACCCCCCCATCCGGACTGATGACTCCGACAGGGTTTGAACTCGTTGTATGGCGTCAATTGTTGAACGTCCCCGTCGGAAACCATACTGTGAGTCAGAAAGGTCCGGGACTAAAATCGACAGATGATCGCTGAGGCGGCCAGCAATGATCCGCTCAAAAAGCTTGCCTATCTCGTCTAGTAAACAAATGGGTCGGAACGCAGAGGCATTATCACCTGCTCTGCCCTCTTTACCTGCCTCAAATTGTCATATACCTAGTAAAAGTGACTTAATTCGGCTGTCATCCACCATCTTAATAGTTACGATGACAGCGTAATTTGGGTGTGTTCCGAGTGGGAAGAAGCCGACCATTTATTAATTTTGTGTGCTCGGAATAAAGTGGTGAGCAGTGGCTTAGCAGCATACCATTAAATAAGTTATTTTTTATTGATTTATTGAATTGATTAATCATTTGAATTGTATTATTATTAACATTCAAAGCAAGTAAATACTTTTGTTACACAAGATCAGAAAAACAAAATAAAAAAGAACAACTATAAAATATCAATAGTGTAACAAAGGTAGCCAGAGTGAAAAATGTGATATCGAAAATAACAGTCACGAGCAGGATTCGAACCTGCATCTCCTGGATACCGTCCAGATGCTTTTGCCAATTCAGCCATCGTGACCCTTGCTCCTGACTGCTAATCTCGATAACACATTCATACTTAACGTCTTTGGGTGACGCCTGCACCATCTGTCGGAAGTATTTCCATACATTATACCGACCAGGTAAACTTAATTTTACAATTAAGATTTTACCTAATAATGACGCAAACCCTATAAATATTCGATATCGGTGGCTGAATTGGCAAAAGCATCTGGACGGTATCCAGGAGATGCAGGTTCAAATCCTGCTCGTGACTGTTATTTTCGATATAACATTTTTCACTTTGTGTTTAATATATCTTGCTAAGCATGTCAAATGCTAAAAATATATATAAAAATATCTAAAAGGTAGCCAGCTCAGTTTTTGTGGTGCTAATTGCAAAACACTGATTTTCAGCTGGCCCTACAATAAACCTTCAACTTAACTTATTATTATCCTTTCAGACAATTTTACAGCGAGCATAATCCTGTAAAGTTCTTTAATCTAAATTCGTCACTCTCTAGCAAAAAATAATCTACACAAAAATAGCCATCCCAGCCAGGAGACCTCCACTTAAACAATAGTTAGTAGCCTCTGTCCTAATCTGTACTACAGAGTTTTAAATAAGTGACAATTCGTGATGATTGGTTAAGTAGTTACGGTGTAAAGAAATAGCAAATAAACGAACTTACTTTACCATTTATAAAAATAGTTAAACTGTCATCGCCGTAAGATTACTGGAATTCAGTCATAAGAAAGGCCTCGAAATTGTATGTTTGTAAAGTAAAAAAGAATTTCACCGATATATCGATATTTATTCTGCAAGCCTATTGCCAATATGTTCCGTGCTGTCAACAATATATTTCTAATAACGATTTTTGCCTAAAATCTGCGGAAATACTGTGATTTTTACAGAGATAAAAGATAAAACAGATGACAATATGCCTTCATGTTCAGTACTTCAATGCAGCACGAAGAAAAGTAATACCCGATTATCCATCCATCGTACTCGTCAAGAGTAACCATATGAGCCCAAAATAGATGGGGTTATGTTGTTTTATAACGGAGTTTTTATAGCCACTTTTTAGCTTCATCATCAGACCCTGGAAACCATCTAAAGAGAAATTACTCGTCAAGACGAATCAAAAGAGTCTAAACTCGATAGAGTTGCACTGTTTTATTATAGAATTCCTATGTCCACCTTCCAGCTCCATCGTCAGACCAGCTCCATGTCATTTTGATCTATATTTTGGCACTTGACATGCTCCGCTACTCTAAGTACAAATCATAATTTGTGAATAAGGAAAAAGAGTATTTTTTTAGTTTCCCGCCTGTACTAAAATACTCTTTTTCCTTATTCACAAATTATGATTTGTACTCAGCTCCATATCATCATAATATTATATTGCCACGTCAAAGCGTCGCCACGCTAACAACCAGTTTTACCCTCCCTCCGCATTAGATGTTTCACAGGAAGGCGCAGCATAGGACGGCCTCCCAGAAGGACTAACGACTTGGTCAAAATCGCAAGGCACCCTTGGATGTAGTCACTAGAGCGTTGGTGTTGAATATCTGTAGTCGATCCCATGACTCTCCATTATGACGGAAGAAGGCGCCGCGGTCATATTTTAGTCAGTATTGTGGCTCATGAACTCAACACAAGAATCGAGCCTGTATGACATCAAGCTCGACACTCCCCCTGTATCCTTTTGGTACCCCAGTGACGTGCGTAAACTTGCATTTTGGACCATGTTAACAAAAAAAAAGGACCGCATATTGTGGCGTTCTCTTAGGGAGACCTATCACAAACTTATATAGGTATGTTTGGACTTAGAGTGAACGTCTATACCCAGGATTAAATTATTATTTATTTCTTTATGCTTTTTACAACCCAAATGTATTCAATAGAGTGTTACGCCCTTAATTTTCTGTTTGTTTAAAAAGAAGGCATACCTGATTGATCTATCAATCAATAGCTCATATGACTGAATGGATTGGGTTGCAATTTGACATGTGTGTCAAATATGTGGTCAGCAGACTGCGGACTCTTCTATCCTAAGTTCAGTCTGAGTCCACTTGAGTATGCCGAAAGAGTACATAAGAAGTGGCATAACCCAACCGTTGCAAGCGCGCACCTTATTGCCACCTGATAGAAGACTATTCAGTACTTTTTTCAGGCGGCCAAAGAAACGCTCCCGCAGCGATTGTTTCATGTCCACCTCATTAATGCCCAAAGCTTGCGACATACCCAAGTATTTATAGGTGTCAGTTACGAGGAGTGATCGTAAATGAGTAGAATCCGAGAGTTGAATTCCCTCGGATTCCACTACCCTTCCCTGTTTTACATGCATGACCGCACATTTATCCACACCAAATTCCATCCCGATGGAATTATTAAAGGACTTGGTTAACTTTAGTAACTACATTAGTTGCAATCTGGTGGGGGCAAACAACTTAAGATCATCCAAGTAAAAAAGGTAGGATATTTTTTGACTATCACCTCGTAACCTATAGCCAAGCCCTGAACCCTCTAATAAGGTACTAAGAGGGTTCATGGCCAAACAAAACCACAAAGAACTCAGACTATCGCCCTGAAATATACCCCGCTCAATCCTTATAAGCTCACCGCAACAATTCGGGGTCTGCCGATACACTGGATAGCAAAGAGCTGTTTGCCAGTGCCCCAGATACATGACTTCAGGAAGGTGCATAAAGTTTCGTTAACTTTATACAACTCCAGCACCCTCAAGAGCCACGTATGTGGCACAGAGTCAAAAGCTTTTTTATAATCTATCCAGCATGTCATCAGATCCTTTTTCTTACGGCGAGCATGTTGACTAATTGCCGTATCAATAAGGAGAAGCTCCTTAGTACCACGGTACCCACTCCTACATCCATTCTGAGAGGTAGACATGACCGAATTAGTTTCAATATGTTTAGCAATTTTGGTTCTCAGAATAGATGTAAGGAGCTTATAGACTGATGGTAAACATGTTATAGGTCTATAATTACTTGGTTCCGTGGTACTGCCAGATTTGTGGAGCAAATAAATGACGCCAGTCGTCGTAAAATCCGGCAACGTCCCTGATTCAACAGCTGATTGGAACTGAGATGCTAAACGGGTGTGTGAGCTTCGTAACCACTTAAGCCAGAAATTGTGCAGTCCGTCGGGTCCTGGAGATTTCCAATTTACCATCGAACGAACTGCATAGGATGCGTCATCTTGTTTAATTTGAATATTATCCATTATTGGGATTTTATCACAAGCTCGTTTAACATCCCTTTTTTTTTTTTTATTGTCAGGAAACCTTTTATAGGTATCCCCCCGCCGGGGCGACGGGGAGATTATGTCGGAATCCGGACGCGGCGATTGGCAAATGGAGATGCCTAGTGCAATGCCACGCCGTATACCGACTAAAACCTGACAGTGTTCCTTCAGACTACCTGTAGCCCAGGGAGGAGGGTCACACTCATCGTATTCCTCATTCCCCCCGGGCAGGTCTTGGCCGCCTTGCTCCATTTCTAGGCGGCCCCGCCTGTTTTTGAGGGACTAGCCCTCCCTCCTTTGAGAGGCGCACGCGGAACACGTGCGCGCCACCTTCTCGGGCCTGCTTCTGCTAGGGCAACGGACGGCCCTACGTCCATTGCCCTCAGGCCAGCGCTCACGGGGGCCGGAGATCGTTCAGCGCCCTCCGGCGCCCGGTGCGTCTTCTGCGGGTCGGGAGGTTGGTGGAAGCCTCCCGTGCCCTTTCCGCCGCCTCTTTGGCGTACATCGCCTCCTCGCAAAATGAGGCGGCGGACTCCCATGCACTCTCGCTCCGGACCATGGACAGGAGCAAGATCGGTAGCGAGAGCACTCCCACGTCTGTTGCCACGATCAGATTACGGCGCTGCACTGCCCACGCTGGGCACTCCACCAACGTATGCAGCGCCGTGTCCTCCGGGCAACCTCCGCAGTGATGGCACCGGGCGACTCTTCCCTGCCTATTCGACACAGGTACTTCCCGAAGCAACCGTGTCCAGTTAGTACCTGTGTCAGCCGGTATGAAAGGACGCCATGACGCCTCTCCAGCCACTCTTCCATGATGGGACTTACCGCCGCGATCACGGCGTGCCCTGCGCTCGGTCGCACGAGCCGTGCACTCCAGTCCGCCAGTAGGATCCGGCGAAGTTCCAACCGGCGCGCCTCAAAGTCTCGAGGCGCCGGCCGTAATCCCCGCTCCAGCGCCTCCCCGCGCCACCGGTAAAGTGACGCGAGGGCCCTCGCCTCTAGATCCCACGGCGGAGTTCCAGCAAGGAGGCTCACAGCTTCGTAGGAGACCGTACGGTATCCCCTGATGACCCTGACGGCCATCGCTCTCTGCGGTTGGTGCAATACAGCAGCATTTCTGGCCGTCAGGCCATCCGCCCACACTGGAGCCCCATAAAGGGCCATAGACCGCACGATCCCCACGTAGAGCCTCCTGCAGGAGGTGTCGAGTCCCCCCAGGTTGGGCAGTAATCGCGAGAGTGCAGCTGCCGCCCGCATCAATTTGGGGACCAACCCTCGGAGATGAGGCCCGAAGGTCCACCGGCTATCAAGGACCAGACCTAGATATTTCATGGTCGGCTTGATCCCGATGCGAACACCCCCCACCATCATGCCGGACCCAAGCGGTGGCCCCTTCCGAGGCCCATGAAAACAGAGAGCCTCGGTTTTGTCCAGAGCTACCTGAAGGCCCAGCAGCCGGATTTTCTCCACGACTCGTGCAACCCCGACCATGGCAAGCTCGGTTGCCTGCCGGTGCGTCATCCCCCGCGCCATGACTAACGTGTCGTCGGCGTAACACGTCACGGAGACACCGCAGGGGAGAGCACCTCGCAACACCCAGTCGTATCCGATGTTCCACAGGAGCGGCCCTAGGACCGACCCCTGGGGAACACCGCACGACACTTGTCGCCGACTCCAGCCACTGTGGCTCGGGTAGACTACAGCCCTCTCCGAAAGATAGGCCCCGACTATTCGACGGAGGTAGTTCGGCACTCGGTGAAAAACGAGTGCTTCCCTAATGCAAGCCCAGGGCAAGGTGTTGAAGGCGTTGGCGATGTCTAGGGACACCGCCAAAACTGCCTCACCCTGGGAAACTGCTTCCTCCGCCTGGGCCCTCACGCGCATGATCGCATCCACGGTGGAGCGCCCGCGTCGAAATCCATATTGGATTTCGGCTAGATTTGGGCCTGGCCCATTTAAGTGCGCGACGAGGCGGTCAGCGATCACTCGCTCGAACAGCTTGGCCACCTCGTCCAACAGCACTATGGGCCGGTACGCAGATGGTGAGTTCACTGGGCACCCCACCTTCCTGATAAGGACCAGTTTTCCCGTCTTCCAAATCTTCGGAAACCGGCCCCGCTCGAGACATGCGCTTAAGAGCCCCTCTAGCCGGGGCCCTAGGACTTCCAGGGCTAGAACCCACGCTCGGCCCGGAATGCCGTCAGGTCCCGGGGCGGTGCTTTTAGATTTAAGACGCTGCACCGCCCGCGCTAGATCCACCCGAGTCACCTCGGGAACGTCGTCGTCGATTTCCGCGCTAGGCACTGCTAAGGGAGGCAGAGTCATGGGCGGTGGCGTAAACTCCGCCCTAGTGGGGAACAGAGTGCTTACCACGCTCTCTACTAGCTCCGGTCGGAGGGTCTGGGTCAGTGGGGGCGCCCACGGGCGCAACTTACCACGCACCAGACGGTACGAGTGCCCCCACGGATCGTTGTCCAGAGCCTCCATCAACTCCCGGTGGGCCTGGGATTTCGCCCGCCAGATCGCTACCCGGAGCGTTTTTCTCGCTACTCTGTACCCCTCATACAGCTCTACTTCCCTGGCTGTCGCACTTGTTGCATCATCGTCGTAGCGGCGACGCCTTCCACGGTGCCTGGCGTACCGGCGGCGAGCAGCGATACACGCACGTCTCAGTTCTGCAATTCCCGCCGACCACCAGTACACCCGTCGCTTCGGGTCGTTTAACATCCCTAATCCAACCGCCCCCTATGTGTGTGATAGGCGTCGACCAGATGCTGCACCAAAATTTATTTGTAGGTTCAGCATCCGGCAACCGCATATCACACACAACATCACGAGGATGTTCCCAGTTTCTATAGACAGACTTCTAATTTTTTTTGAAATACGCGATTCACAGTATAACGACCCATACGCTTTTTGTATCTACGGTCTCGATTAGCCCACGCATAGAGTTTTTGCTTCAGGAGGTCGATGCGCTCCGTAGCACGGAACATAAAATCCTGATTCGAGTCCCCGAGAATGCCCGTTTTACGAAGCGCATCACTCGTGGGCGTGTATTGCCCATCCTGAAGCAGTTAAGTTTACCAATCAGCACCCTTGTCTCGGCGATACGACACTCAATCCTGCACTGCCATGCCGGTTTTGCGTTCAGCGGCCGCATAGCAGTATCTTTTTTTTTTAAAGTGAGTCCAGCTATACAGCAGGCCGCAACCGCTGCGTAGTACAAGATAGAGTGTGTATCGGCAAGATTGTCACTAGAGTCTACACAACAGAAGCGAGTCAAGGGTGCTAACTAGCAACATATTCCTCTTATGCATGGGTAATCAAGGCAGATGTGGTCTAAATTCTAATGGTTTGGATCAATACTCATGAATCGCACATTCCAATGCGTCTCTTACCTCCTCACGGTACTAAGCGTTAACAGAAATAGTCTCATTACCCCTGTCCGCGTATGACCTCTGTGGCACGGATGTTATAGTTGTTGTTTGCAAAGGAACAGGGGTAACATGACTAATCTGTATAAACTCCGAGCGTAGCCGATCAAGCACGGTGTCATCCAACATGTGAGATCGTTGAATGGCCCGTACTTGGTCCGATAGTCGTTGAGCCGAGAGGGTAATGGTTGGTTCCAGGTTCTGAAACAGAAGCAGCATGCGGTCACGGTACGCAGTAAGGTTAGTTCCCCCCTCTGTGGCCCCAAAATATGAGCGCATGACATTTTCATTTATGGTTCTTGTCCACTTCATGCGCCGCACATAACCACTGGCAGTGGGGACCCTGTATGAGACCGGTGGTGGTGATGCATTGTTTAGGACTGCGATAAGCTTGTACATTGCCAAACTAGTATTCTGTGCGCATGGTGAGTTAGGTGAACCCTTGATTACTTCACCTTTAAGGATTTGTGCATATACTTCAACACCTAGCAACATGTCTATTTTTCCCGAGTGACAATAACTTGGATCTGCGAGGAAGATGCCTTTAAGGTGCGGCCAGAGAGTTGAGGTATGTTTGATAGTTTCTGTTGGCAACTGCGTTGTAAGTCGTGTAGTCATAACATATGCCTTAACCTGGAGCTTGAATTCATTGTCACATCTTGATAGGAGCTACAGTTGTACAACGTGTTTTACAGAAGTTTATGTAGAACCTACACCAGTTTTTGTCTCATTCTTACAAGCTGTAGCAATTGTGTTGCTCGTTCACTGATGAAGTTTGCTTGGGAACCTTGATCAATCAATGCGCGCAATATAGGTAGTGATATGTCCACGGGCATCTTTTACAGGTACGAGGGCTGTAGCCAGTAAAGATGTACAGCGTTTGGTGGTCGGGTGCGATGGCATTTCGATCTTAGTTGACTCCGTTTCATGACTTAACGCCTCGTTGTCGTCGACATTTATGTGATGTGTTTGGGCAATGTTAGTGGCAGCAATATAATTATGATTGATGTAGTAAGGTGTGATGGCGTCACTTACATAATCTAGAAAACATCTTAAGATGACAATTCGACGCTGAATGTCCTGGTACTAAGCGAATAAAACATAAATTATTGTTTTTTTACAAAACTGCTTTTCGCCTCTATTGACAATTGTGCGAATTGCTTGCAATGACAAAGGGTATGGTTTCTTGGCACATAAGGCATTTCTTGTTTGAAGAGACAGTTGCTGAATAATAACTTTTCTCTTTTATAGGTCTTACTACTCTGTCAAGAAAGTACCGGGAAAAGATCAACAATACACAAAATTTTTGTTATTCATTAAAATTTAGTTTATCGCCTTCAAAGTATGCTCCTTCAGAAACGATAGACACGCCAACGAATAATCCAATCATCAAAACAGTTTTTAAACGCTGTTTCCGGAATTGAGTTCAGTTCTAGCCGCGAATTCTCCTTTATGTCTTCTACCTATTGAAAACGGGTGCCACGAAATGGTAATTCGAGGTTAGGATAAAGAAAGAAGTCGGCTGGAGCTATATCTGGTGATTATGGTGGTTGCTCGATGGTATTTGTTGAGTGTTTGGACAAAAATTCATTCACACTGGTGGCCTTGGCGAAGGCGCATGCATTATCATGGTGCAAAATCCAAAAATTTTCTTTCCACAAATCTGGCCTTTTTCGTCGAATTTGCTCTCTTAAACACCGCATAACGCTCAAATAATATTCTTTATTTACCGTTTGACCTTCTGGTAAGAATTCCGAGTGCACCACACCGCGAAAGTCAAAGAAAACAGTCAACATAGCTTTCACTTTTGATTCGGTTTCGGTTCAATTGGAAGTCGCCACTCCGAAGCTTGTTGACTAGTTTGTATGTCAAACTCGTAAACCCACGTCTCGTCACCAGTAACAATGCTTTTCATGAATGTTGGGTCGGAATTGACTCTTTCTAGGATGTCCTCAGCGACTCTCATGCAATTGAGTTTTTGGAGAAAATTCAGGTCTTTTGGGACTAGTCGAGCGGAAACATGTTTCATACCCAAGTGATTATTTAAAATGGTACGGATCGACTCGTGAGACACAGAAAGTTCGGCGGCTATCTCTCTCAAAGTTGAATGAGGATTTTCAGTCACTATTTCCTTCACTTTTGCAATGTTAACTTCAGTTGCAGACGTTGATGACCTACCAGAGCGAGGCAAATCTTCCATCACATCTCGACCGCTTTTAAACGCTTTGTACCACTCATAAGCACGAGTTTTTGATAAAGTCGATTCACCGTAAGACTTCTGTAACGTTTTCAGTGACTCCGAACACGAAATTCCATTGGTGACGTAAAATTTAAGACAAACTCTTTGTTCGATGTTTTTGTCCATTATGAAATTCGCAATACACACTAGATATGATATAACTAAAAACAGCACTGTATTTAATATAAATAACAGATGCAACTCAAACTCCGCGCCAAAATGGATAACAGTTGTGCCAATCTAACAACTACAAAAAAAAACTAAAATGTTAATTTGGAACCATAAAAAAATCATCCATTCCCAATACTTTCTTGACTGAATGTTCATCTCTTGTAGAAACAGTGGTAGAAATAAAAGCAACCACCTCCCAGGCACGAAACTTACTTTCTAAAAACCTTTTTAAATCTTCCCACGTCAGTAGAATCTCGGAATCTTGTTCATAAATGTATTCCTCCCATGCCTTGTGTGTTTCACCATCTAATTTCTGTACAGTAATGTAAACTATCATAAGAATGGGATCTTACGGGACTCTGTAGAAATATTTAAATTCCGGAAGTTGTTTTAGCATTCTGTTGTTGTATCTAATAAGGATTTGACGTAGCTTGTAGACTGTGTAGTAGCTTTTCTTTGGCTAAATAGCCTCTTAAGTAACGAATGCGCTATAGCCCTTTTGTTTCCGTAATGTTTTTTCAACATATTAAAGGCTTGTTCATAATTATCATCTATCACCTTAATGTGTTTCAATAGTGCTTCAGCTTCCCCTGTGAGACTCGACTTCAAATAATGTAGCTTCTGTGACTTACTTAATGTTGTATTGCTATCCACTAGAGAAGAAAACATGTCATGATACGTAGGCCATTGATCATAATTTCCGGCAAAGGAAGGTAATTGTATTCTAGGTAATTTCACTTGGGATTGTTGAATATTTGTTGTATTTGTATCGCTTGTCTTCGTTTCGTTAGTCTTACTTATGCTTGATAAATCATACAAATCCGCAGTTAAACAAATATACAACTCCTCCACAGTGTCATAATCATCATTAGCAAAATGTGATTTTGAGATTAATTTGCGTCTTCGGTAGTAAATTTGAGCTTTCTTCTAAGACATTAAATAGTTCTTCGCTTGTTGTAGACATTTTAATAATATTATCACGTATTATTGTTCAATCTGCTATACTTAATGTGATTTTTGCGAATTTTACGTACCAGAAGAGAGAGCTCTTGATTGGAGTATTGACACAAAGGATATCTTACGATTTTACTAAACAGCAGCACAATGCTTTCTTCGTTTGTTCATAATCCGGCTCGAAGGACCATTATGTTTTATATTTACATCATTATTTTGAATGAATAAATAAAATATTTTTCATCATAGACGTAATGTATTTTAAATTCGATAGCTCAAATCATATATTTTTCTGACATAAAAATTATTCTTAAATCCATAGATAAATAGCCAAACAATATCCTTTATTTTAAAAATAAAGGATATTTAATATATCAATATTTTTTTAAAGATCGATACGAGATATATTAAAAGTTTTTGGTTCTTCCTGCACCCCTAATTGACAGCCGACATCAAACAACATCTGTGTTCCGATATACACTGCAAGCACTGTGATATCGCGTGACCAACAGCGTCTAGAAATATAACTTGCACTTTGGAAAATTATTATTCATTAAACACAAAGTGAAAAATGTGAAATCGAAAATAACTAAAAGAGCTAAGCATGTCAAATGCTAAAAATATATATAAAAATATCTAAATAAAATTATTATTATTATTATTGAATATTGTAAATCAAAGATACTGAAACATGAAAAATGTAAAGAAATTGTGTTTATTGCGGTGTAAAACCAATACTTTGTATGAAATGAAAGTAATGACAGCTCAGTATACTGGACTGCATTCCGTTATAAACAGTAACCAGTATAGCTAACTATAAAGGAACGACTTCGCAGTATACTAAATTGACGTCACACCTCGCAGTGTACATCGGAACACAGCCAAAGACTCTCTTAAGCTGTTTTTAGCCATACCGCATGTAAGATGGCAGACGACAGCAGCAGTAAGTCGCTTTTACTAGGTATAAGATTATGGCGCCTCCTTCTGTTTCCTAGCTTAGTGGCGTAGCCCGTGTAGCCGATCAATAAGCTTTTATTTATTTTTTAGTAATTTGAAGTCTTAGGTTTGGCAGAACCATCAGCCTGACAAAAACAAAGCATGGAAATCATTGCTATTTTATCCGGCCAAAATCTTTACGAGGAGTTAAATTGTACCTTTCTATTTGATTACTTTTCGTCAGGAGTTGGCCTCTCACTGCCTTCGTTGGAGACCGGTACTTAAGAAAGACAGCTATTTTCACTGCCTTAACCCAGAAGTTTAAAAACTCCTGAAACGTACCATTAATAAATTCACCACCATTGTCACAAACTTTTATATTTATGTGCCACTGTTTCTCAACAAAGACCATGAATTCCTATAGAAATAGATGGGGTCAACAAATAAAGCAAATTGTTTAAAAATAAATTTAATTAATCGATTTCATCAAGTATCGATGATCCATCAGAAAAGTCTTCTTCTTCTATAAACCTGTCTGCTGGTATTTTGTTCTGTCGCAAATTATCTGTGAAATCTCTTAGAGCGGCTTTAATATCCCAACTATGATACCTTAGACGTCTGAAAAGATATTAAAATTATTATTTAAAATAGCGAAGGATTTATTTATGCCACATGAAAACATTAATACGCGAAAAAAAAATGTTACGTAAGGATCACATTTTTTCTGTGAAATTGATAATAATAGCTACGAAAAGGGATCGAACACCGGTCTAGACGCTCTGCCATTCAGCAGAGCTATCGTATTATGATAATTCACACAAGCAATGTAGTCACCCCACTAGTTGATATCCTACAACGGGCATGTATAGGGATAGGAGGTGGAAAGGAAGCATAGCAAATAGAAGATAGTAAGGATTCTAAGGAGAGGATAGGTAGGATAACAAAGACAGCATAGGAAGGATAGGGAGAGGGGTTGGGCCTTCGTCGCTGTCACTCACCATACGAAACACAGCGTTAGAAGCACGTTTCACGCCGATCTTCTGTTAGAGGGTGGTACTTCCCTGATGCAGCCGGCCCATTCATGCTGGGATAAGCAAGGCCCTTTTCAATTGATTGATTTAAGAAAAAAAAAAAAGAAATTTACTTACAATTCTGCTTCTGGTTTTTTCAATTGTGTAAGATGCTGGAATGCTTTAGAAATAGCTTCAGTCTGTTCACTGGACGCGTTTACTAATGCTAAGCGATTCCTATTTATAATTGGCGCCTGCAATATAATCGTATTACTTTTAAATTGGCAAATGACGACAGCGCGGATACTCGTTAAGTAATGCGC
This sequence comes from Leucoma salicis, assembly GCA_948253155.1. Lineage (NCBI taxonomy): Eukaryota > Metazoa > Arthropoda > Insecta > Lepidoptera > Erebidae > Leucoma > Leucoma salicis. The sequence goes on from OX411825.1 coordinate 7,639,620, forward strand.
AATCATATGTCGCAAATACGTGCATGCTTCTACACATGCATCAGCATTGCAGCCCCCTTAGAATGTGATACCTATACAAAATCGTATCGACATCATATCGTCTTATTTGTGACATCAGTATTACAGCTCCCTTAGAATGTGATTCATAAAATAGTATCGTTTTATTTGTGATTGTTAGAGCCTGGCCGTGATATAACAATAATCGCTCACCCAATCATGTTGATCTCTGAACCAATGACAGTGACACGATGCGATGTCGATACGATTTAGTGGGTTACATTCTACGGGCTCTGTGCTCTGTTTGGTTAAATATTATAAATGCGAAAAGTTTGATTGTTTGTTAAACTTTTATGCCGTAACCATTGATCTATAAATTATGGATACACAATTGTGTTTAGAAATCGTTGTTCAGAGAATCTTACTTAAATAAAATAAAAAATAGCATTAATTTTATAAAATAGTAACTTCAAGTCAATTCAGTCCATGAGTTTTTGAAAAGAGAATTTGGTATTTATTATTAGGCATGTTGATATGTTGCGACTGCTCGCACGTTGACACTAAACGATATGAGTGCAGCAAAGCGTAATCTGCACTCATTTATAGTGGGCACTTTTAGCGCTTAATTGAGGATCTTCTCTTTTTTACACACCAATGGCCGTAACTGTTTAATTGATCATTATGAAATTTAGCAGACTAAAAGCCCATAGCCCGCGTACATAGAGCCCATAACCCTGAAAAGGATTTGAGCTACTTTTTATCCTTATTATATACTTTCTATTGAAGCTTAGGATGTTTTCTATGTGATAGGAATATTTGTATAGAGATAAGTATTATAGAGTGGCATATATTATATACTATTTGAACTAATTCAAAAGTCCGCATAGTCGAAGTCGCGGGCAAAATCTAGTCTACTTTTCGATCGAACTAATAATTGCTTTTGATTTTTTGTCCCTTTGCTTGTCAGTTTGTTTGTTCGCGCACCACGCAAACGCTATTGAACGGATTTTGATGAAAATATTTCTATTTGATAGCACATGATTAGACTTAAAAACTGGTATACATTTTTTTATCCCGCTACTGTATCGGAAACCAGAGATGTAATCCTAAAAACTAGCTTTTGGCTGCGACGGAGCTGCAGGCAAGGGCTAGTTATTATATAAAGCTCACCTTAAAGCTGTTCTTAATTTGTTCAGCAGTTGCATATCTGATAGCTATCATTTCATTAATTATTTTATACGTTGACACATTGTTATTATTGGTATAAATTTTGAACAGAAAAGTTCTTCTGAATTGAAAAATATTTTCTATTGTATTTCCTGGATCTTTGAAAATCCCGTCAATGACCAGCATTAACACGTTTTTCTGAAATAAAAGATAAATAAGATAATGAAATGGTTTTGGAAAGGTTTATTTTGAACCTAAATTGGATTATGGTACCATTTACCAAGAAGAGACGACAAGGCCCATCATAATTCTCAAGTCTTCTAAAAAATTATATTCAGTTTCTTTTTGCTTTGAACCCAATTTATTCAAATTGATGAACAAAACATGGTTAATATGTACGCATTGAGTGCCCTCCATCTCCATTCCAGCAATGGGCTACTTGCTATATTGTCGTATTGAATGCTTGTGAAGAACAAGCAATGCTTACTTACTGCTACTGTGTTGTAGATACCGTCATAGAATTTATTTTGTATTTCAATTGTACTTAATCTACAAACACATACACGCACAAGCACTCGTATACACTAAAAAAATAATAAAATTCTTACATTATGACATAGAACATCAACATTAAATGTACTGGTGTCATGGATTGTAACTGGCCATTTTTGAAACAATAAGATTATTTGATTCAGATCGTCATACTTTTTGTTAAATTTTTTTTTCGCAGCATTTGTAAACATTCGGTAAAAATTTGGCACTAAATTCTCCTGGGCCGCTGAAATATTATAATAAGCAACATAAATTAAACGATTTCTTCGTTTTGTCCTCCGAATACCAAATATACCATGCCCTTTTTTACTGCGGGTTTCATAAGAGAGGGTAAATAGGGGAAGTAAGTACATTTAAGTAAGAAGTTTTGTCCGTGTGGTGACGGACTAACAATAGTAAGCAATTATGACCCATTGCATAAGGGTTAGGTACTCACTTGCTATCGGGCCCAAACGGGTCGGTACCACTGTCTCCTGTGTGACCGGTTATGAAGCATGTCAATGTCTTTTGGCTGTAGCAGAAGATAGCCGTTTATTTTTTCATATCATATCTGAGAAATGAAATGGTGCGCAGCGGCTTGCCAATGCTCTCGGTATAGTCGAGTTCATAAGCGACTGTTACCACTTACCATTAGGTGGGCCCTGGCTCATCTGCTAGTAATAAAAAAATAACCAACTGCAAAACTATAAAGTATAGTTTCTAGTTTATGATACAACTGTCACGACCGATACTACGAGCTATGTATATGGTAATAGAAATTATTCAGATTCACCGATGCACAAGGCGACTAGAATGGTGCTTGATCTAATACATGTCTATCTCACTCAGCACCATACTCTTGGAAGGTATTTTTCAAACCCATTACCACCCACTATTGAGCACGGGTCTCCTATCAAAATAAGAGACGTGTTACACGGACCGCTGTGGGGCTGCTGCACACGACCGATGTCAGCGTAGAAGGAATTCCAGCAACATAGTGTTAGACCTACAATGTAATATATGAAAATTTCTTACCCGTGAAGTCCGTTGATATTGTGAGTGTCGCAACTATTTCGTAAAAATTTCTAACCCTTTTCTGCGTTTCATGATCAAAATTTGAGAAATATAGTTCTACAAATTGCTCCACAACCATTTTTGTCCTCTTGTCAGGCGTAGCAAGGTAATTTCTGAAGAATGGGATTGTAAGTCCATGTCGGTTAAATTTTACACCATCCTGAAATATTTCGTACCCAATAAAAATTTTTGTTGTATCGGACGAAAAATTGAAAAAAATTGAAAGAAAAGACGATTTTTATTAAATGCAGACATTGACTGAAAACGGATGAAATAAGTATGCATGCTGTTTGATGTGAATGCTGAGATGGATATGTAGAAAGGATAGGATAGGAAATGAGTATGTAAGGGGAAATTTAAAAGTAACACTGATGGCAGATAAGGCAAAGAGCTAGCAGCATAGCATTAGATCAGCGCGGTACGGGCATGTGATAAGGAAGAGTGAATGTGATATAGATAAAAGAATGTCAGGAATGAAGGACGTTATCCATTCAGGACAGAGAGCGATTGGTAAGGCCTAAGAAAAGATGGATAGATTGTGTGAGTAAGGACATAATAAAAGCGTGAGTTCTTTTTTTATACTACACAGGTGGCAAACAATCATACGGCCAACCTGTTATAAAAAGGAAAGGATAAGAGGGTCTGGGTATCCGGCACTCTCATTCACCATACGACACACTAGTAGGAGTACCACCTACTGTTGTTTCACGCTGATCTTCTGTGAGAGGGACACGTTTCTTTTTGTTTAGGCGTGAACGACTTTACATAACTACACCCCGTCAACAGCCGGGTACGATTTGCGAGTGCAGCGCCGTGTCTTCGTCGTAACGGCATTGGTGATAGCACGGTCTTGCTTACCTCCTTGCGACTAAATGGATATTGGTTTTGACATATTTCCAGATAAAAAAATAGTTTTATTTTATTTGCATCTAATTTCAAATATAGTTGGTTTAAATACCTGGTTTTTGGAGTTCTATATGTTAAAGTTAATACCTTTGCAATTACTTACCAATTCTGTTAACCTAGGAAACTTGACAGAAATAAGCTTACAATAAGCTAGTGGGTGTAACTCTTCGCAAAGGGGATTACCCTCAAGCCATAGTTTCTCAATTTTACTGCTCACTCTTTGTATTTCTTGTAAGGATGGTATCTGAAATTTTCTATTCATTTTGAAATCAAGACTATATTTTGAGGAACACTAAAACACAATACTTTAGACGACGGTCCTCGTACCGTCCCCGTAACCGACTTCCGTGCACGTGGTCGTGGGTTCGATTCCCATTCAGGACAATTATTTGTGTGGTGAACACAGATATTTGTACTGCGTCTAGGTGTTTTCTATCTATTATATGTATGTACATATTTACAAAAAAAAAGTAATATATGTATGTAATATACCAAAGTAATATGGTAAGAATCAAAGGACGTTGTGTGAAAATGTCCGTGAATATTTATTATTTACATATTTATTTTATGTTGTGATACAAATATTAAAATTAATATCTGTTAAATTCATTAAGAGAGGTCTCGAGTGTAATATGTGTAGGTGCGCTCTAAAAGCGGATCAGGGATGCTCTAAGGTTTAAACCATTTTCAACAACAATCATGCTAAATAGCGTGGCGTTACTCCACATCACAGAACATTTTTACTCTACATCTACGAGAAGAATGACGGTTTCATACATTTTTTTTTGAGGATATTTTTCTTACCGACCTGCGCCATCTAGGTCGAAACCTCAGAACTAACTAGAAACGCGAGGGCGGTAAATACACGCTACTAAGATTGTATAATTAATATACTTTCAATACTTTGTTTAAATATTTCATATTTATCTAAAAAAGATGGCGTAACTTGATCCAATCGACGTCGCTAGTTTCCAAGTGTAAAATGGCAATAATGTGGGTGTATCTTATAAACAGCTAACTGCGAACAATGATAGCGGCATTTAAAATTGCCACTAGCGACATCTAGGGCCACATATGTTAAAATAAAAAAAATGTTTGACAGGAGAGTGTACAGAGATGTTATATATCTCAAAAAAAAAGGTTGTTAACAAAAAAAAAGGTTGTTAAAACTTTTATCAAAATCGGTAATCTGGAAAAAAAATAATTACTATTCAAAAATGTCGCCAAGTTACAGTAATTTTGACTAGAATGAACGCGGCCTATAAACGCATATTTAATAACGTTAAAAAATAATTGAATTCAGAAATATATATATATATATATATATATATATGTATATATATATATATATATATTTATATATATATATATATATATATATATATATATATATATATATAACTAAACGAAACATTAATGACTGTTATAACAATTAAGTTCATAATAACTGGGCAATAGCTTATTAAAACTTATTAGCTGCATAGGTACTGCTGTGAGGGGCCGGCTGCTGTGTGGGGCCGGCATCAAGAATAGCTCTACCCCGTCTCTTCCTATGGGAGTCGTAAAAGCCGACTAAGGGAATACCAGGGGACCGGGAAGCAGCGGTTCCCTGTGTACTAAAAACTTCCACTGCGATCGCCAACCCGCCTGCCAAGCGTGGCGATTATGGTAAAAACCCCCAAAATGAGTGCACAGAGACAAACATCAGCCCCCAGTCACGGCAGCTCCACTATCGCGTGGCCTAACGGTAGCAGGCCCGGTAACGGCGGAGCAGGGGGTGCTAAGAATCCCCAGTCGCGATCCGGCTACCATAAACGACTTCTGGCCCTGGTAACACATAATGTCAGGACACTGAGGACTGACGAGAAGATCACCGCGCTGGAAGAGGAATTGAGCAAGATCCGATGGGACATTGTAGGATTATCAGAAGTGCGAAGACAGGGTGAGGGCATGATAATCCTCCAGTCCGGAAATTTGCTCTTCCAAAGGGAGGGCGATCACCAGTCCCAGGGTGGTGTCGGGTTTATCGTTCGCAAGTCTCTCATAGGTAACGTGGAGAGGATTGAGAGTGTGTCGAGTAGGGTAGCCGTACCTTATACTCAGAATAACCAAACGGTATTCGCTGAAGGTCATATAGGTTTACGGCACCTACCTCGACACATTCAGACGACGAAGTGGAGGCCCTCTACGAGAGCATCTCGGAAGCCATTCACGCGTCTAAATGTCACTTCACGGTGGTTATGGGAGACTTCAATGCAAAACTAGGCATAAGGAGAGACGATGAGCTAAAGGTGGGGCAATATGGATTTGGGCAGAGGAACCACAGGGGCCAGATGCTGTCTGATTTTCTGGAGAGGGAAAGCCTCTTCATGATGAATTCCTTCTTCAGGAGCAGCCACAGCGGAAATGGACCTGGATTAGCCCTGATGGTTCAGTGAAAAATGAGATTGATTTCATCTTAACGGACAAACGACACTTATTCAATGATATCAGTGATCAGCAGGATTAAAACTGGGAGTGATCACAGCTTAGTTAGAGGCATATTGAATCTAAATATGAAAGTCGAGAGGTCACGCTTGATGAAGGTTACGCTCCAACCAACACCTGCCCAATACGAGAACCCCGAAAACTTTCAGCTCGAACTACAAAATCGCTTTCAATGCCTAGACGAGTGCGAATCAGCGAGCGATATAAATAACCGGTTCGTGGAAACTGTCCACGCGGTTGGGTCGACCTTCTTTAAGACCAGTCGCGTCAATAGGACTCAAAAACTTTCGAACCAAACTCTTAAGCTCATGGCAAGACGGACAGAAATGACGGTGCAGACTTCGGCTGATTGGTCCAATCAGAGGCGACTAAACAGGCAGATCTCCAAGTCTATGCGACAAGACATTCGCCGATTTAATACCCTGCGTATTAAAGAGGCGATAGAGCGGAACTAAGGTACCAGTGTTCGCGAGAGATCTGTCTGTTGGGAAAAGCCAGCTGACCAAGCTGAAGACCCATAATCGCACTGTTGTTTCATCCTGAGATATTAAGAGAGGTCCATGAGTTCTATGGACAGTTATACAGATCCCAAAACCCTGTTTTCAACTTAGTCCATGGGCCCAGCTCCAAGTTAACTCGGCACTTTACCGAAGATATCCCGGACGTCAGCCTGTACGAGATCAGAATGGCTCTCAAACAACTAAATAACGGAAAGGCACCGGGAGAAGACGGAATTACTATAGAGCTTCTGATGGCAGGCGGAAAGCCGGTCCTCAAAGCCCTCCAGAGGCTATTCAATTCCGTCGTTCTCGGGGGCGACGTTCCAGAGTCATGGACCAGGAGCGTGGTCGTGGTGTTTTTCAAGAGAGGTGACACAACCCTCGTTAAGAATTATAGACCCATCTCACTCTTGAGCCATGTCTATAAGTTGTTTTCGAGTCATTATAAATCGAGTAACGCGCAGGCTCGACGACTTCCAGCCTCCCGAACAAGTCGGTTTCCGAAAAGGCGATAGTACCATAGACCACATACATACGCTGCGCCAGATTATACAGAAGACCGAGGAGTATAATCGGCCTCTGCGTCTAGCGTTTGTGGACTATGAGAAAGCCTTCGATTCGATCGAAACTTGGGCGGTGCTGCAGTCTCTTCAGCGGTGCCAAATTGACTACCGGTACATCGAAGTGTTGAAGTGCTTGTATAGAAACGCCACTATGTCTGTCCGAGTTTAGGACAAGAGCACAAAACCTATCCAACTGCAGAAAGGCGTAAGACAGGGAGACGTCATGTCTCCGAAACTCTTCACCACTGCATTGGAAGATGTTTTCAAGCTCTTGGACTGAACTGGATTCGGCATCAACATAAATGGCGAATACATCACTCACCTTTGATTTGCAGATGATATCGTGGTCATGGCAGAATCGCTGGAGGGCCTTGGTACCATGCTCAATGACCTCAACAGTGTCTCCCGACTAGTGGGTCTAAAAATGAACATGGACAAGACGAAAGTCATGCACAATAACCATGTCATTTCAGCACCGGTCCTAGTCGGGAACGCGGATCTCGAAGTTATCGATCATATGTTTACCTGGGACAAACAGTCCAGTTAGGTAGGCACAACTTCGAGAAAGAGGTCGGCTGGGCAGCGTTCGGGAAGTTGAGAAAGATCTTCTTGTCCACTATTCCACAGTGTCTGAAGACGAAGGTCTACGACCAGTATGTGTTAGCAGTGATGACTTATGGCACAGAGGCGTGGTCTCTGAATGTTGGCCTTATATCAAGGCTTAAAGTCGCTCAGCGTGCTATGGAGCGGGCTATGCTTGGGATCTCTCTACGTGATACGGTAATACGGAAATCCGTAGGAGAACGGGAGTAACCGACATAGCCCGCCGGGTCTATGCGACTGCTAATCACGAGGTCTCGGGTTCGATCCCCGGGTCGGGCAATGTTATTGAGCTTTTTCCTAAAAAGAAAAATTCTCAGTAGCAGCCCTGAGTTTGGAATTGTGCCCGGTAGACGTCAATAGGCTCGCCCCCTATTACGTGGGACTTAGACATAGCTGGCGAGTCGTGGGTGTGTAATACACCTCTGCCTACCCCTTCGGGGAATACAGGCGTAATGCTATGTTTTTTGTTTTTTTTTAGTTCAGTGAACTATATTGGTTGCCACACACTTATGTTATCTTCTCACCCAACTCTTTTCATAGATGACTACTAAATAATTCTAAAAAATGAAAAAAGCATTCATGTTTTGTTAGGAGGGAGATCCAAGTCCCTAGAACTAGTATAGCTAGGAACATAATCTCTTATATTAGTATATTATATATAAACATAACACAAAGATTATTATTGGGTAGCCATGTTGCGAGGTCTGAAATAGCAAATACGCTAAGGATTTTATGTAATGGTCCTACTGAGAATATTGAGAGTAGGGATTCCAATCTCTATTCGATTTTATCAAATATCGATCTTCTAGATCCCTTTTCGATTTTTTGTCAATCAAGTCGATCTTAAGATCGTAGCAAAGTAAATAGATTGAATACAGTAGGTAGGTTTATTAATCCTTTTTCTAAAAACAAATACTGTGCGTATAATGTATTGCTGTGTGTTATTGTTTGGCTATATCTAGTTAGCTTGATTTTAGCCTTAGATAGCGACAACAAAATATTTTTTCTGTGAAGTTTTTATTCCATACATTTATTAAATATTTCATAAACGAACAATTTTTATCATTTTCAATAATAATTATGTGGAGAATGCCTCAATCGTTTTAGCTTTTTTGAAATATCGAGAGGATTGGAATTATATTAAATCATAGAAATTGCACAAAGTAGTTTTAGGTTGAATTATATATTATTATTGATTGGAATATATAATTCAACCTAAAACTACTTTGTGCAATTTTTTATATAATTAAAGTAATAAATAAGTACATACCTAACTGTTTTTATTTTCTGCCGTTTTATAATCTTCATTGAAATAGTACGATAATATCGGAATATTTCGATATGAGAAAGTTTAGCTTTAGTTTTATTCTTATAAAAATAAACATACTAGACTATGAGAATCGATCAATTTTCAACAGACCGATCTCATAAATTCAATATTTTACCTACATCGATCTTAGAGGCTAAGTTTCGAATCGATTCGAAAGATCGGTTTTTTGTCATAGATTAGAAACCCTAATTCAGAATTTGAGAGACTACGTGTTTGTCAGTAAGTAAATTATAAATATAACCTCGGAAATTGTTTTCACTATAACATTTTTTCCAGATTACGAAATAATAAAATACTCACACAGTGGTTTTAAGAAATGCCAATAGTTAATTTAATGCACGAAACATCATTGTACATCGCCTAACAAAAAAACAGAGTGACAGGTCATCGAATGTATGGAACGTGAGCATCCTTCTTTAGTAAACAATAATAAATTCATGTCCTGATTTGATTAGTGTTTTATTATGTTTTTTAAGAACCCTTTGAGACATGTATATTATTATTCCAAGTGCGTAATGAATTGTAGACCAATGAAGTAATTTAACACAGTTCCATTCTGCCAATATGGCTAGATAGACAGCACATGGCGGGTTTATTCAGTGGGAGAAGGCCCCAAACTTACTCTGTTTGTTGCCCCGAACAACGGCGTGTGTGATTAGGTTTATTATTCCCGCCTTAACAAACAAGTATAGGTGACATTATATAAAGCAAAACAGAGACTTATTATTTAGATTATTGAAGGATACTCCACAAAAACTTAAACAATAGATTAAAATACTAATTTGCTGTGACAGCCTAGTAAAGTGCAGATAAAGGTGTCGAGTTCAATCCAGAATTTATGTATTTTTTTCTTTTAATTATTTAATTTTCTTTTAATTATCAAAAAAAAAACTCTTTTGTGAAGGGAAACATTGCAAGAAAACCTGCAAACCAGACAGATTTTCTCGATGGGTAGAAGTCTGAGAACCTACACTGCATGTGGTGGACTGTGGGCTGAACTAAATCCCTCTCACTTTTAGAGTAGACCCATGCCCAACAGTAACATAATATGTAAAAAAATACTTACATTGTTGTGACTTAAATCAATGGCTGTTAAATCAGCTTTTATGAAGAAATTCAATATGGGCAGAGGTGCTTGACTGAAAAACCAAATTAGCAAAATTTAAACACTCAAAAACTCTTAATGTTATCTCTAAATTTTTTTTTCTGAATGTCCAATTAATTGTATTTTAATTGCAAAATTAAACTTACTATATTGGATCAATGCATGTAAATGCATTCCGATAGACGGCGTTGGTCGTTAAGACAAATATGATGAGGAGATTGGGTATTTCTAAAAAATAGTATGGTAGCTCAGTGGATTAGAGCACTTCTCCAGCTAGGAAGGGACGCAGATTTGATTCCTGCTCGTACTAAAATACTCTTTTTCCTTATTCACAAATTATAATAAATAATATTGATATTAAATATCTGTCTGTGATCCCAAAATAAAGAATTTTGCATTTCATTTACAAGCACTAACTAAATTGATCATTATTTTTTGCAAAATTAGTTGTCATAAAATACATCCATCCATCAGCCTTTCAACGTCCACTGCTGGACATAGGCTTCCCCAAGAGAACGCCACAACGAGCGCTCTCGTCATGGGGGATAATGCCGTAATCGCCACGCTTGGCAGGCGGGTTGGCGATCGCAGTGGGTGTTGTCAATACCCGAGGGAGTGCTGCTGCCCACTCCCTCGGTATTCCCTCAGTCGGCTCTTACGACTCCCGTGGGTAGAGAGGGGTGGTACAATTCTAAAGACGGCCTCATAAAATAAAATAAATATCATACCTTAAATTATTGTTTCTTAAAATCAATTTTTTAGTGTCTCTGCCCATCCGGAGCATTAATATTTTATACTGGGCAAGTAATGACAATTTGTAGAACCATATCTTCTTATTTATAAATTCTGTGGAATATAATTTTACAAAATTTATTATCTGAATCTGAACTGACGTAATTGTTAGTGTCACTAATATAAGCCTTGGATTAGCTGAGCACAGCCTTTTCGGAAAAAGCCTTAGGAAGGTACCCCTAACATTGCGTTACGTATGGTGAGTGAGAGCACCAGAGGCCCAAACCCACTCCTTATCTTCTCCTATCTATCCCTTCTTTATTATCCTTCCTGTCCTCTACGTAGTATACTCCCTATCCTCTCCTTATCATGCCTATTCTCTACCTCTTATCCCTTGCCTTGGATATGGCGACGCACGTGTCACTCACCTTCAGGTGGGCCATATGCTTGTTTAATACCCACATAGTATTAAAAAAAAACTAGCAAATATACTTCCAGAAAGGAACAGTTTTGATCTGAAAACATCTAATGCGGCGTAGGAATGGGCGTTGAATAAACGGACTAGTTAATTCTACCGTCGATGTACAATCAACGAATCGACCGTCTATCGTCTATGCGTGGACTAGTTGAATCCGCGGACGGCTAAACTAACCGTCCACAAATGGACGACTGTCGACGACGCATGAACGTAGTCGGTTTATATTTATTCGTTGATTTTAATTAACATCAAAATACTTTGAACTCCAAGACCAAGCACCATGGGTTGATTGTTAGTTATTTTTTTTTATGGTGCTATTTAAAGAAAAGGATACCGCTATGATATTTTTCAGTCTGTGAAAGAGTTGGGTGATGGACAGGTCGAATTATGTGTGTCTACGCCGTCTACGGCATACACGAGAAGTCGAATTAGACGGCTCAACTAACGTTCACAATATTCTTGTCGACTGGTAGGTAAATAGAAGACGCGTGAACATAGTTGGTTCATTCGTACGTTAAAATATTATTATCGTTTTTAATGCATTCATAAAGCAGTGCAGTTGCCATTTTCGGAATTAATTATAATATTACTATTTGTCACATTATTAATTTTAATTATGAAGACTGTTCACATTTTAACATTTACCAATATCGTCGGCTTGTATTCTCATTAGAGAATGGGTTTTGACTATAAACCCATTCGAAGTTTTTGCGTGATGTGCGAATAAACAAACAAACAAATTAAAAAAATACATCTGTTACAGTTTCATAATAATTATGTAGTTAGGAAAATCTTTATATAATATAATTCTACTGTACCTACGTGTGTATATTAGACATAATTACTTTATCGAACAAGGTATTTAAAAACATAACTGTGACAACTTTTGCAGTTACGAATTTAATAATTACTTTAAACACAAAGTGAAAAATGTGAAATCGAAAATAGCAGTCACGAGCAGGATTTGAACCTGCATCTCCTGGATACCGTCCAGATGCTTTGCCAATCCAGCCATCATGACAATTGCTCCTGACTGCTAATTTCGATAACACATTCATACTTAACGTCTTTGGGTGACGCCTGCGCCATCTGTCGGAAGTATTTTCATACATTATACCAATTGGGAGTGGGCAGCAGCACTCCCTCGAATATTAACAACATCCACTGCGATCGCCAACCCGCATGCCAAGCGTGGTGATTACGGCATTATCCCCCATGACGGGACCGCTCGTTGTGGCGTTCTCTTAGGGAGGCCTATGTCCAGCAGTGGACTTTGAAAGGCGATGGATGGATGGATGGATACCAATTGTCACAATGGCTGAATTGGCAAAGTATCTGGACGGTATCCAGGAGATGCAGGTTCAAATCCTGCTCGTGACTGTTATTTTCGATTTCACATTTTTCACTTTGTTTCATGTATAGTGCTAAGCATGTGAAATGCTAAACATATATATAAAAATCTCTAAATTAATAATTACTTTATTTATTAATGATGCCAAAGAAGTATAACTTCTAACGCGCGTACATAAGTACACGCATTTTTTTAATACAGTAGAATCCGTTTATTATGACTCCGCCTATATTGACCAACCGCTTATTATGACGTAATTACACAGCAAAGTTTGGTTTTCATATAAAATTCTTTATAACTAAGTTGGATATAATGACTTCGCATGTAGTGACATGTTCTTATTGTGACCCATTTTTAATAAATTGCGTCCAGTTATAGTGACCGGCATGATTCTTAACACCTGCGGCAGTGTTCGGGAGAGTCACGTGATACCCGACGACTTTCTGTTTATAATAAGGTACTCTGTGCCGACGACGTTTGGCGCGTGAATGGCTTTTTTGTTTTGAGTGTCGGTGGGTAATTGATTTTGTTTCTTTCTATTAAAATAAATACTACTAACAAAATAGGAGATTGTTTATTTTCTACAAAATGCTTTGTATGACGTCCTCTTAGTATGACGTGTTTGTTCCGCGTTGTAACGGATTCCACTGTATAGGTATTTTAAAAATAAGTTATTAAAGATACCATCATTTTTTTATTGTTTTTACTCTCGATCTGTTGACAAAAACATTTAACTTGGAAGCATAATGTAACATAACTGTGTGAGATGAGGCGACGCGACGTCTAGTGAGTTTAAACTAGAATGCGGTGTTTGCCAGGGGGGTTAGGTTAGTTAGGTTAACTTCTCCGGATCTTTTTAACATCTATGTGAATGGGCTGATTGAGGAACTGAGAAATACCAGAGTTGGATGCAACGTCGCAGGCACATGTCTCAACAGTTTGAGCTATGCTGACGATATGGTCCTTATCAGTCGCTCAATTAGCGGACTGAATAAGTCGATTGCGATCTGTGTACGTTATGTAAAGATCATGGTTTGCAATACAATGTATCGAAGACCCAGCTTATGGTTTTCAGAGCAGGCAAAGGTCCGGAGAGGGTTCCTCAAGTGTTCCTCAATGAGGCTATAGTCCAGAGAGTGGAGCAGTTCAGATACTTGGGCCATATATTAACAAGCGCCCTGAGTGTTTTGGGATCATCAGATCCCGAGTTGCGAGATTCTGGGATCGGTTGCGAGCATCCGAAAATACGATACTGGCATCATTGACCGGGCGCATGGACTGCTACATCTTTGAGCACTGCGCTCGCGTGCATCACGCCAATAATCGTAAATGACGAGGTTATTATTTTGTAACTGATTATTTTATAGTTAGTTTTTTTCCAACATTAGGTACTTTATTTTATATTATACATTTGTTTCTTTCTCTAATTTACATGTGTCTACCTATAACTAATGTCTACCTATAACAAATTATTGCACACCTTGTGATATGGGATTTTATGCCTGAAATAAATAATTTTATTATTATTATTATTATAATGTCAATCAACAAGCCAATAACAGTTTTAATTTGTCTATGGATAACAAGAGGGTGGTTTTTTTTTTATGTTATTATTAAAAAGCATGTACAAATTTAACTTATGAACTAGAACAAAGCCCCACAAAACTGCACATACATACAGTTTGATCATCATTTTATACAAGCATACATTAACAATGTTATGGTAATTTTATTCCTACTCAATATTTCTCCAAAATAATTTAAAAACATCTGACAGATGTCCCAAGACATTTATTTTTTCACTTAGAATTTTTTCTGCAACCCATAACTTTCATTGTTAGGCATGTGCATCCTCTTAGAGTAACCGGGATTTATGAAACTGCCCTTTCCTCACAATGTTATCCTTCTCAGTGATGTTTGTAATTAATATTTAAAAATGAAGAATATTGTATGTGTCATGGAAGGCCTGGAGACTGGATTGGGGACCAAACCTAATATCACAGTCTTTGCAGCCCTAGGTGTACCGGTAGGCTATAATTAAAAGATACTAATTTACAGTAAACAAATTTTATACTAACCAGGATCATTTCCAAAATCAGATAAATCCAACTCACACTTTTCATTAAAACGTCTGGACACAACACCAGTCACAATTTCTTCTATATTGGTCATACTTCCAAAGAAGTCCAATGCTGTTTTGTCATTGAATAGTACATCCACATTAAACATGCCTCGACAGTATGGGAAAATAAAATCAAATTTTATTATTTTCAGTACAACTGTCAGATTTGCCGTGTAAAATGTAGTGAGCTCCCCCTGACATGTGCAATCCACTGGTATGAACAGCGACCCATAATGACTACTCAATACATCACAAAGTTGTCCCAAGCTATCTGGCCAATTGAATATCTATAAAAAGATTAAAGCAGAATGAAATTACACAAAAAAATTATTTGCTACATCGAACAACTATCAGGGTCTATAACAGCACTTTACCCACCATAATTTTGTGAAAAGATTGGTTTGTGGATTTATCTTCATTGCTAAGACAGCTTTCGATACATTCAGAAAATTCGGATGTTACTGTAGTTCTATTAAGCAAGAACCTTTTATATTTCTCCATCAAGTATCGCTCTGTGGCCATGGCAAGGGTACTGTCTCGGAGAGAGCACTATATTCTTTGCAAGAGTAGCTAAATCATGGAAACTAGGCAAGCAATGACTTTAAAAGCACCTACTGGAAATTGGCAAACAGTATATTTTTATTTATCTTCTTCTCTCATATATATATATGTATATTTTTATTTTTCTTCTTTGCTCAGGCTCACTTTGGCTTTAGCGTCACAGATTTACAGATGCAATTCCGCCAGTGTCTGTGCTATTGTTAGTGTAAGTAATCATAAATTTGACCGGTTGTATTAATTCTGTAAGGTACTCTCCAATATACAAATAATTATAGTCGTCTGTCCTCTTGCCTCTTGCTCACAGAACAATATTACTCAAGAGAAGAACGCCCACTCCATACTTTATATTTGCCAACACAGCGCCTCTAGTTCTGTCGCCAGGAACTATTTCTTAGCGCGGTAAATTTAAATGGTCATTAGATTAGATACTTTTTTTAAGTCTTAGAAATATAGAATTCTCGTTTGCTGTTTTAACATAAACTATTAATTAGTTTATGCTAAAACAACAAACGAAAATTCTATATTTCTATGGCTTACAAGGAGACTAGTAAAACAAAATTGCAAGGAAATAAAACAAGTGTTTATACGTGACGTAATCTTTATTTTATTTTATTTTTTTACACTACATCAAAAAATTATCTATTCTATAATATCACAATCATCATCATCTTAGCATTAATCCCGGTTGTAGTCCGCTTTCTTACTTTTACTACTTCTCTTTGCCTTCGGCATCCTTAGTGAGAGACCATTGACATGCATTTTATCTACCACGACGTCAAGCCATTACCTCTTGGAGTCAGGGCCTGGCGAAAGCGGCATTGCTAGAAACTAGTTTCCTACGTAGTTTGCCGATTTCTATAAAATGTGGCTGTACCAACGCGACTCTCTCGCATTTTATTTGCGAAGTGTATGAAATGAAGACTGCCACGATTCTATAATGTAATGATCCAACACTATTGTAGCAATTCTCACAGCGTCTGGTGGTAGTTCTGCTGAAAGTAAACAAGTTACATGTAAATTGTAATGGACGTACCATTTATATTCCCTTAAGGTTGAGGTAAGAACATGGGTAAAATTTCATAAAATTCCTAAAATAGTGGAGTTAGAGTTATAGTAAATAATTTATATTACGATGATTAGCCTGCTACACCACTTATAGATGATGCCAGATGGATTGGCAAAAACATATATTCGAGTTTTCTTTTACACGCAGTACTTTCGGAGTCCTTTCTCTGAACACCCAGGTAATGGAATGTACTACCACTGAAGCAATGTAACATAGTTCCAGTGGCCCGCCAATAAAGGTGGAGAGACGGCACACGACTGGTTTATTTAGTTAGACTGGTAAGGGCCTCACACTATCCTGTTCGTTGCCCCGAACTATGGAGTGTGCGGTTGGATAAAATCTTTCCCGACTAAACAAAAAAAATGGTAATGGAATGTACTGCTTACATTGGACAAACTTAATACGTAAGCAGAAAATAAACATAAAATACAGACCTAGATTATAGAAAATCATACTAAACATGATTCTTAAAATTCGTCATCATCCAAGTCACATTGTTGCTAATCATCTCCAAACCAGCCCCAAAAAAAGCACTCGCAACCTGAAAATTTAGATATATTTAAGAAAGACAATATATTAAATGTTTTTTAATGTCTTATTTTCCGCGCTAAAGATTTGTTGGACGCTTCTTCAACAAATCCTTGATTTTTTACCCTTAGAGACCTTTTAACTAATATGGTAATTGTACTAGTAATAATATAATTAAAATTTATTTCAGCGTGTTCTTCACAACCTTTCAACCAATCTCTACCTAAAATTTTACTACATTGTACCAAACTGAATTTAATTTTACCTATGTGAGAATATCCTTCTAAATAATTATCAATTAATGTTGCAGCGTTTTCAACTAGTTTGCATAAACTGGGCTGAACGTATTTTAACCTGCTGTTAACATCATCATATTCCTTAAAAGACGTAAATAGATGACATAACTCAGTGTTTGGATCTGCAAGCATGAGCATTTGGCACTGTTTGCAATTTAATGGCACACTTTTTACTATACAGCCGCAAACGTATGCGCATGCTTGCATTTCTCCAGAACACTGTAGCATTTCATACTCTTCTACATCTTTGGTTGCAATCTCAACGGGATAAGATGCAGAAGAGCTTGTTACTGTCTGATATCCCGTACTGGTTGTTATTTCACAACCCTTACGAAGAAATATCTTAAAATTATTAAGTAAATTGTTATTACCATCAAGACAGTTCCTGTTTTTATTATTATTGATGAGATTCGTCATTATACTGGTTTTCAATGCTGCAACAAATTGTACACAAGTGGGGTTTGTGTTGCACCCACAATTGCTTCTAATGCATCCAAAGCAGTTTTCATGAGGATCTTGATTAACCCTGCGAACAGAAAGATTATCTACATTATATTTTCTTAAATTATAAAATGTTTTCTCAATGGCATTTATAGTTCTCAGCCAGCCATCTTGTGATGGGGGTTTACTCCTAGCCCCTAAAAACTTTAATTCGTTAAAAAAGTATTTCATTTGTTTAAATAAAAAGAAGTTTTCATCGCGTCAAATAACTTGTTCAAATTAGATACTACTGTAGCAGTCGCCACAGCATCTGGTGGTAGTTCATCTGAAAGTAAACAAACGTCTGGTAAATAAGTAATTTATGTATCATTTGTATCTATCTATACAGGGTCTGTCGTAAATAATGGATAACCCGTTAATCGGAGATAGCCCTGATATCAAGCTACAAGAAAATCGACTTTTCATTGTTGGATTGCCATTGGTGTGAAAACAGTAGACAAATTTGTATTTTTTTTAATTTTCCTTCTTTGTTCAGTCATTCGGTCACCATTTCAACAAAGTAACTTATTTTAATATACTTTTTTTTGTATCTGACTCCTGGATACTTGTATAATTATATTAGATTACTATATTACATACATACATACATACGTCGGCCTTTTAACGTCCACTGCTGGACATAGGCCTCCCCAAGAATGGGGGATAGTGCCGTAATCGCCACGCTTGGCAGGCGGGTTGGCGATCGCAGTGGATGTTGTTAATACTCGAAGGAGTGCTGCTGCCCACTCCTCCGGTATTCCCTCAGTCGGCTCTTACGACTCCCATGGGTGGAGAGGGGTGGGAAAATTCTAAAGCCGGCCCCACACGGCAAAAGGATTACTATATTAGACATTATTAATGTAAAATACTGTCAAATTTACATTTTGAGCACCTTGAAAGCATTTTTTTTTCTTTATGTCAAGATTTTAACAATGACTGTGAAATAAGGTTCAACTCTCCTATGTCAACCCCACATTCACAAAGGCAAGAGTCCCTTACCCTGATCTTGTTAAGGTGGACAGGAAAACAGCAATGTCCAAATCTCATGCTTAATATAGACAAAGCTATTCTCCTGTTACATTTGAATTTAGAAAACCATTAAACACAAAGTGAAAAATGTGAAATCGAAAATAACAGTGAGGAGCAGGATTTGAACCTGCATCTTCTGGATACCGTCCAGATGCTTTACCAATTCAGCCATCCTGACAATTGCTCCTGACTGCTAATTTCGATATCACATCATACTTAACGTCTTTGGGTGACGCCTGCGCCATTTGTCGGAAGTATTTTCATACATTATACCGACCAGGTAAACTTAATTTTTTAAAATTAAGTTTACCTCACATTTTTCACTTTGTGTTTAATGTATAGTGCTAAGCATGTCAAATGCTAAAAATATATATAAAAATATCTAAAATATTTAAAGGGTTTGCGTCATTATTAGGTAAAATCTTAATGTTTAATGTATAGTGCTAAGCATGTCAAATGCTAAAAATATATATAAAAATATCTAAAATAACCATGGTTTAAGTATAATCTCAGATTGGTACTTAGCGAAGTTGGTGCCTGAACGTTTACTAGCTATGCACCATCTTTTTGTCCATCTAGCTTGTAAGTCACGACTAGGAGGAAGAAGGAGATCTTGAGCATATTATAATTTTTAAAAGAAACTTTGTCACCACAGATTACAGAGTCTTTAGCAATTCTATCTACCCTGTCATTGCCAAGTATTCCACTATGACCTGGAACCCAAGCTAAGTGGACAGTGTAATTTAGAAGAAAACATTTCAGTAATAACTGTTTGGAATTGAGGATCAGCCAATTTCTGGGGCAAGATTTAAAAGGGTTACCTATTAAGGTTTGTAGTGCACTTAGTGAATCATAAAAGATTACAGACTTATTTAATTTAAATAAAAGTATATAATTTATAGCTTCCATGATACCCCCTACATTCTCCAAGGAAAACTGAAGTTTCAGGAGGACATTTATTATTATTTTCTGGACAATATTATAATTTTGATGTAGTAGTCCAACCCAATTAGACACTCATTATCACAACAACACAAACTTCACGTCATGTCAACCGTTGCTATGGTAACCATTGATGTAGCTAATTAAGTACAATAACATCATGCAAAAAGTTGGTTTTTAACAAAATAATTTTAATTATGTTTAGGAGTTAAAGAGTTTTTGGCATTAGTTTAATAGTTTCTAGAGTTATTTTAGATATTCCGATTTCTATAATATTTCAATTGGCATTAGTTTAATCGACAGATTACAAGTTATTTGTGAATGTATAAAAAGATAACTTTTGTGCGAGCGGGATTCGAAATGCCCTTTCAATCCGGGGAAGTGTCCAAGTCGCTAAGCTATCGCACTGACCGGCCATACTCAATCTCCACGTCACAATTGTCTTAACGACCACCTATCTGATGCAACGTATTTTGACCAGATCGGAGCCGTTCTTAAGGAAGGCCAGGTTAAGAGTACTCGAAATCAACGAGCATGCATGAAAGCGCTGATGAAAGTAGATGAAGCGAAAGATGTGTGTCAGGATCGTAGCAAGTGGAGAGAAGAGGTCTCTGCCTACCCCTACGGGGAAAAGGCGTGACAATATGTATGTATGATTTTATAAAATAACTACTCTTACTCTTACCTACCCGGCGAAATTCGTATCGCCATATTTTTTTTTCATATATATTTTGCAATGAAAATTATTAAAGTATTAAAATCGCTATTAAAAATAGGGGTTGGCAGTAGAAGGATGAAAATTTTGGGTTTTATGTATTTTTTAATGGTGAATAAAAAAAAATAAAAAAATTTTGTCCAATAAATAAAAATAAAAATTTGCGGTGAACCAGCCATATCACTTAGGGGTATGAAAAATAGTTTACATCCTATTCTCAGACCTATTAAATATACATACAAAATTTCATAAGAATCGGTAAAGCCGTTTCGGAGGAGTATGGCGACAAACACTGTCGCGAGAATTTTATATATACTAGATAACAACTTTTAACTGCGTGCATGAGCTTATTGACACTATTCAGAAAGAATGAGAGAAAACGAGATAGTCAATGAGTTTTTCAAGAGATTTTAATATTATTAGACACATTGATACGTTGCGGAAAACAACAATAAACTAAATAGTGCAGGAAAGCGTAATCTGCACTCATTTATAGTGAACACTTTTAGTGCCTAATTGTGGATCTTCTCTGTTTTATACATCAACTGACTCTGTGTTGCAGCGGTAATATAAGCGACTGCTGATCATGAGGTCCCGGGTTCGATTCCCGGGTGTAGAGGGCAGTGTTATTGAGCTTTTTCGTAAAAAGAAAAATTCTCAGTAGCTGCCCGGAATTCGAAATGTGCCCGGTAGACAGCAATAGGCTCACCCCCTATTACGTGGGACCTAAACATAGCTGGCGAATCGTGGGTGTGTATTACACCTCTGCCTACCCCTTCGAGGAATACAGGCGTGATGCTACGTTTTTGCTTATACATCAATGTTTATAACACATAATTATACTAGGCTGTACGGCTTGATGGTGAGTAAAACGGTAAGTTTGTCACCCCGTGAGTGGTTGGCGTGGTAGCCTATAGACCAAAGGCAACCTTCGCGAGTACTCCACCTCAAGAAAAGCTATGCACATGAAGAGGAATGATGATATTGAAGGAGATGAGGAAGTGGTCAGTTAAAATAATAAGGAGGGAAGGAGGGGGTGGTTGTCCAATCCGATATCACTTGAAAAAATCTAACAAAGTTCTAACATTATGCCTGACCAATAGATCTACCCTAACACATCATGTTTATCATTTACGTCTAATAGGCCAATGAAACCGCAAAGCTATCAATATAAAATATGGACTTATCTAAATAATCACTTTGGGCTGCTTTGGAAAATATTCCTGCTGCAACTGAATGGCTTAAGACTAGAGCAGCTAAACGTACTTTCATTTTTTGTTTTTAGGTTTAAGATGCTGCTCAATGCAGGAGCGAAAATAAAGTTTTGGTTTTTATTATCTAGGTAAATTATAGATTTCTTCATTATGGCTCCATTTAGCAACTCCTGCAACAAAACCAAACCATTAATTATAGTTTTAGAAACTGAAAAAACATGCTTTAGGTGCTTAACATTCTATTTTGCACGCCTCATAATCGAAGCGTTGAGGTGTGTATTACTCTCGTTTCACGCAGAACAACTGATTTTTCAAACTTAAAATGTCTCTATTTATCATATATTGCACTTGTAAAATAATATACACACACATATCAAGAAGAAACACTATTTTTAACACACATGATATATTTGATGCCATTATTGTTACTTATTTAAATTAGTTAAAAAACTGTTAAAAAGGTTCTGTCTTGGACGTCCGTTTGATATTCCTAAATCTATGATACGTATAGATCACCTGACAGCTCGATAATTTGTCTAAGCGCGTTACCAATTTTGATTTGTCAATGTGTGCGTTGGATAGTGATGTAAGTTTTAAGACATAGACTGACTATCGATAAAATGATAAAATAAATCAGTTTCTTTCAAATAATCATCCGTTCATTCGTCATTGGTTCCGTGTGGTGACGGATTAAGAATACAAGTGTCATCACCCCATTCTTTCCCACGGGTGTCGTATGAGGCGACTAAGGGAAGTAAGCAATTATCATCCATTGCACGACTGGTGGTAGGGCTGGGTACCAACTGGGAGTACTCACTTGGTATCCGGCCCAAGCGGGTTGGTACCACCATCTCCCGTATGACCGGCCATGAAGCACATCGTTGCGTTTTGGCTGTAGGAGGAGATAGCCGTTTATATTTCATTTCATCCGTGAAATGAATTGGTGAGCAGTGGCTTGACAATACTCTCGGTATAGTCGAGTCCATGGGCGGCGGTTACCATTTACCATTAGAGGGACCGTGGCTCGTCTGCCACTAAATGCAAAAAAAAAAATCTTCATCTAATAAAACAAAACAGACATAAGTAATAGATTAAAACAAACATAGTTAATTCGTTTTTATTTATTTCACCAGAAACCCCAGTTTACATCACAGGCACTCACGGAACAAACAACCATTGTACCTATTTAATAGTTATAATCATATAATAAACTAGCTTCTGCCCGGGACTTCGTCTACGTTGAATAGTTGCTTTGGGTTAACGCTAACATCAGTACTTGATCATTATTTTGCTTCGAGGTTATTTTAAAACTACGATATCTCTTAAGATATTCATTGAAATCGAATGATGTAAGCTATCTGCCAGTGAAAGTCCCATCCAAATTGGTCCAGCCATTCCGGAGATTAGCCGGAACAAACAGGCGGACAGACAGACAGACATTGCTTTTGTTATAAGTAACATTATATAGTATCATATGCATGAAGTAAAAGAAGTAAAAAGCTGTTATTTAGACATTAATTAACTCAGACACTTCAGTTTTATTATATGTATAGATTTAGCATTTCATTAAAACTATATAAATAAAATAATTCCGATTCATAAGTGAAGAAATATATTTTGTAAATATCCTGCAATTATTTTAAAATTAATATATTTCTTCCATCAGTATTATCCAAAATATTGAGTACCTAAGTGTGCTTAATGCCCTTATTACTTATCTCTAATTATTTAAAAAACCGCACTCAATCACAAAAATATTAAGATTCTTATAACTATAAAAATTGATTGTAAACTCTATCTCAAAATTGGATTTGTCGGAAGAGTAGCAAAATATTGTTAAGTTTTGAGTTGTCATTTTCATTTCGTTCCCAAAAATACCCTCAATTCAAATCACACAACAGTAAAGATAATAAGGTTAGGTAATGAAAATGACAGTTAACTAACTTCCGTAACATTTGCATTGTCATCATCCCTAATAATTATTTGTGCACAAGCAATAGCTACATAAATATTCATAAATTATAAGAAAAACTTACCTCTTTGACAAGTACAACTAATCTAGTCGCAAGTGACGAAAGGTCCAAAAAAATAAAAAGCTATTGGTTGTTTCCAATTTTTACGAACTCCAATTGCCATAAAAGTTAAAGCACCTATGTATATACATACAAATCTTGTAGTATTCCTTTTTTTTTTGGGTAATTTCTGTAAAAAACAAGTATTAAATTTAATTTTTAGATGGCTTAAAATGAAATCCCTTATTTTCTGGTAGGAATGAAAGCCGGATACACTAAATATTCTTGCTTTCTTTGTCTATAAGATGTAGAGCAGGCATACTTTACTACCAGCTTTGACAGCCTAAGCAGGCAGATTTTTAGATAGTAAAGTAGGATTAAAAGCGGTAATGCCTAATAATGGTTTATATGAAAGAAGAAATACTATATATTAACATTTATATATTTACTTTAATAGAAAGAAAGAAACAAAGAACAAATTTATTTAGCTTACAAGTATGAGACAAACAAAATGTACAACATTTACAATGTAAGTCAAACTTAAAACAATGTATGTCTCACGCCAGTGCTAAAAAGGTTTCCAGCTCAGCTTTATGCCAGGCTAAAGTGTCAGGCGCTGGTTTTCTGCCAGAACCTTACCTTTACACACGGGTGCCAATCAAGTCATACATACAATAAAATTAACAAAAACAAAGTTGGTTAAATAGTTACATATTTGTTACACAGTATGGTTTCACACTTGATATTATCTAAGAATAACATGAATGACCTTTATGAGAAAAAAAAAAATATGAAATTCTTATTTTTTTATATATATGTATATATTTTTTTTTCTCAAAATAAGAAATGAAATTATATAATAGGTGAATATAGTTTTGTTGAAACTAATATAATAAAGCTTAAGAACACATATATTAGCATACTTACATCAGTATCATGTGGTTAACTGGAAGTGGATGGATTATACTGGTTATCTCTTAATTGGTTTAATATGTATATGTCGTGTTCCAATAGGTAAAGCAAACAAATTTAACCTTTTTCTGGCACTACTTGTATATGATGAGTCATCAAAATGTCTAGCACAAAGCATCATATGCTGCTTATTTAATTTATCCAAAAATTCATTAGAAGTGCAATCATCGTTAGGAAAACAATATTTTGCCCAAACTTTTGCCCTGAAAAATTAGTGTTTTCATATATATCTTATAAGTAAAACTTCTTTAGCCTCTAATTGAGAGTAACTCCGTCTTTTTTCAGATGAAAATAATGGTTTTCTAACGGAAATGACTACTATAGTGTTAGCATCATGTTATTATTTCAAATTAAAATTAGAATCATCCAAAGACCAACAAAATAAGCTTTCTTCTTATGTTATTTTTTGGTTGATGGGTGGTGGACCCCGTAGATACTTCTTGGCCGCCCTTATGGCCCGGAACAAACATACCGTAGATACACCGTGCTCACTGTAGTGGTCCAACATCAATTCTTCGCCCTTTCGAATTGTCGAGACCGATAATAAGTCGATATCCTAGTAGTCCCCAACCCTACCACTTACTGGTGGGTGATAATAGCTACTTACCCCTAGTCGCCTCCACTGTTAAATCAAATTACGAACGGCAGTCTAATAATTTACTTACTTGATACAGGATGGCTGAGGAAACCTGTGGAATTGCATAGCAGAATCTTCTTTGGAGTTTACCCCGCATTTTGCGCACTTTAAAATTATTTTTCTTTCTATGATGTAGAAATGCGTCAATAACAGGTGTTTCCAACAAAAAACACAAATTTTAATTCAACTTATAGTAAATTTGTTACACAATCCACAAGCGTCTATTTCGCGTAAAAAAAACACGAAATTAACTTTAGAAAATAATTCAAAAATTTGCTCTTGTTATAATAGCAGTCAGCAAAATAATTTAGATTATTAATTATGAGAAAATTAGATAATGGAAATCGTATTGCGAAAGAAAATGAGCAAATCCGCCATATTAAGTTTTTTTTTGTTATACGAAAAGAACCGTCCTTTTTTAGTACAATGTTGCCACAGCTAAGGCAACATATTATGGACTGTGAATTCTGTAAAAAACAAACTAAGTTTATTTTAGCACATACATATCCTTTATTTTCCCAGATTAGATATTAAAAAATAATGTGCGAGCAGTTGCAACTGTAATCTAAAGAATTTTGTCTAGTGTAAACGATAAAAATAATATTATTTGAAACATAATGGGTGATAATCTAATTATATTTGATGTTAATTTTTTCTAGATCTTATTAAAAATATTAATATCGAAATTGTTGTATAAAAGTAGATTGAAATATATCATAAGTAACGTAGTATAAAATCTGTATAAACGCCAATAAAACTATATATATGGCATCCCTGACACAGTGACAATTTAAGTAGGAGTTGCCATTGCGTACCAGCAAATTCTAACGTCGTTTGAATGTATATTGTTTTTAAAATTATATAAATAACTTTTATAGTCTTAGAATTTAAGGTGTAGGAGAGAAAATTAGCTGAATAAATATCTTAGACAATTTCCATATTTTTAAGGAACTGATAAAAGTCAATCATCCCTAGTCTTAAAAAAAACAAATCTTATAAAACAGTAGACATGTTTAAAGGATGTTCAGAATAAACAAGCATGCGATTATTAGCATGAATGTCTATTCTGTCCCTTTCTTTTGTAGAGCGTTGTCTCTGTTGAATTCATTTTGACCAAAGCTGGCATTGGCTAGTTTTAATGCTGACTCCCTGTGCTCTTGCTTGAGTAATATTCACAGACTAGGAAGATGATGTCTATCTGAGTTCATAATATTTTTTTTATTTTTTTTTTGTTTTTGTTTTGGCCACTTTTGGCAAGAGTTTTATAACATTATTGCCAGCTTCACGTTAGTTCACAGGTTCAAAACAAAAACATTGGACTAATAATATAAATAAATTAGCTGCATATATAGTAGTCTGTGGCTGCATATAATAAATTAGCTGCAGACTGCAGAGTGCATCAGTGCAGCAAACCAAAGAGTAGAATAAAATAATCTCACAGCATAGAGTACTTTTTAATATAGGGCTTAGATACCTCTCTTGTTGGCGGGGGCAAATCAACTTTTTTGATATTTTTTTTTTGTTAATTCGTTTGTTCGTCGTTTGTCTTTGACTGTCGTAAAAAAATTATTGTTTGTCCGATGCTCATAATTTTTGACTTGAACCCGGCTCTTGAAATAATGATATCTGGCTTTTTTTTTTTATCAATCGCAAGTAGATATTTTTTGTCGGTGGAAAAATACATTTGTCCGATCTTAAATACCTATATTTTTTTTTTTATGTAATTACACCTGCATTAATTTATAGAACCATGTCTATACTACTGCGCATGCGCAAACTTCTGACAAATTATGCGGGCTATTTAAAATTCGTTTAAAATAACAATAACAACATGAACAACAATAATTATAATAATAACATCCATACATAAGAGAGGTTATATTTTAGCATTTAGGGCTAATTAAATATTTAAAAAATTGAAAAAATGTGATAATCGGCTGCAGCCGTTCAACGGCCTTGTGCAGACTACCGATTTTGGAATTCCGCCGCCAAACGGAAGAGGACAGCGAAGGGTTACCAATAAATTAATAAACGATATTATGCTTCTTTTTTAAACAATATGACATTAGATTAGTATTACCAGTGTGTTCAGATTCCTCACACTGACAATCTGCCATTTTCCTTTTCCCCATCTGAAAAAATATAAGTGACACCTATGACGATAAATCGCAATACGAAATGTTTTGTGTGGTAAATTTGATTTATGATATCACGAAACTTGAGAGAAATACACTCGACTAAGACTCGTAGTTGTGTATGCCGTAACTAATAATAATGATGATCAATTATATTTCTATATAAGTGAATAGATCAGAATCACGGCTGTTGAATTAAATATATTCTTATAAATTCATGACAACATTATAATATATATTATTGACTTATCACGTATAATGATTCTAGTAGGAAACCTTTATTAATAACATTTAAGTATTGATAACCAGGTTTTTAAATTACTCAGAATATATAAAACTGTAAACAATTGTTGCAAAACAACAACTGCGAGGCTTATCAATAATGCCTTGATCACAAGTACCGAGTAAACAGGCGAGACAGTGCTCTCGGCCAAGTACTCGGTACGTATGAACATAGCTCCGAGTGCTCGGCCGAACAAAGCGGTGAGACAGTAGCTCGGCACCCGGTCTACTTACTAGGCCGAGTGTCCACCCTCCCGCATCCCCGCACTGTCTCGCTCGCTCCCTCGGCAGGTCTGAACGTGCACTACAATCCATCGTGTCTGAATTGTAGGTAGTGTCAATAGAACTGAACTAACTGGGCTAATTTCAAATCACGTGTGAACAGCTACTCGCTTATGTCACTGTCTCGGCCGAGACACATAGTACTGTCTCGCCCGTTTGCTCGGTACGTGTGATCAAGACATAATCACATTGCAGCCCAATCAAACGAAAATAAACTGCATTCATATTAAATGTAGTGTTTGAGTATCCAGACAAATATACACAATAGTCTAGTAATCTCCTATGTATTCTTGATCTTTCTTCTTGTATTCTTTACTTTGTAGGACATTTTGCAATGGAAGCGTATTTTTTTTAGGTATATAAAACTATAATATTTATTGGCTTCTAGATCTAATCGGAAAATATTTAATCAGGCTGTATGTTATTATTATTGTTTTTCATGTTGTTATTGTTATTTGAAACGAATTTTAAATAGCTTGAATAATTTGTCAGAAGTTTGCGCATACGCAGTAGTGTAGACTTGGTTCTACAAATTAATGCAGGTGTAATTACATAAAAAAAATAGAGGTAAAATTTGTATTCTAAAATTTAAGGTAAAATTTTTGAAAATTAAAAAAAAAATGATAATTGGACAAACAATATTTTTTTGCTACAATCAAGGACAAACGACGAACAAACGACTTAGCAAAAAAAATTCAAAAGTTGATTTGCCCCCGCCAACTTAAGAGGATTTTTGAAAAAAAAAAAATGAGCATCGGACAAACAATTATTTTTTTGCTACAATCAAGGACAAACGACGAACAAACGAATTATCCAAAAAAACAAAAAAGTTGATTTGCCCGCGCCAGCTTAAGAGAGCCGGCTTAGATAAAGGATAGTAATTTATCTAAGATATAGGGAATCTAAAAAAAGTCAGCAAACAAACAGCAAACCACAGCAGCGTTCTTATGAGACAGCAGCAAACTGTGCAGACATTGAGCTCCCTATATTAAAAAGTACTCTGTGATTGAGCTCTAATAATAAGGGCACAGACTAATTAGTGTGATTAAGGGGGAGAGTAAATAACCGAGCCAAGTCTTTTAAATCCAAAAATGGTGGAAATTGCTAGGGAAGCGCGTATAAAATATTCCTTCAAGCGATCTATAAATTTTTGGGTGTACAAAGGTTTTATTAATTGCGTAAATCTACCTGTACCTATAATTATATCTATGTGTGTCAAATTGCAACCCAATCCATTCAGTCATATGAGCTAGTGGTTGATAGATTAATTAGGCATGCCTTCTTTATAAACAAACAGAAAATTAAAGGCATAACACTCTATTGAATAGAGTTGATATGTAAAAAGCATAAAGAAATAAATAATAATTTAATCCTGGGTATAGACGTTCATTCTAAGTCCAAACATACCTATATAAGTTTGTGATGTGATGACATCAGGAGAAAAAGATTTGAAAGTGAGGTATTACGATAACTAAAATCAAGTATATAATAATATTTTATTCCATCCATCAGTCATTCGACGTCCACTGCTGTACATAATAGGTCTCGCTAAGATAACGCAACAATAAGCGGTCCTTTTTTTTTGTTAACACGGTCCAAAATGCTAGTTTACGCATGTCACTGGGGTACCAACAGGATCCAGGGGGAGTGTCGAGCTTGATGTCATATAGGCTCGAGTCTTGTGTTGAGTTAACCACAGATTTTGGAAGAGTCTATCGCGGTCTGCCAGTACTCGTCAAGAGACGAGTTGTGCACCAGCCCCTACCGACTCCGGCCCATAACACTCTCTACACGCTGGGTGTCGAGCTGCTTCTGGGCGACGCCCCATTACACCTCTATGCAGTTTACAAGCCGCCTGACCCCTTTTTGCTTGATACCACCGACGTGCACGCGCTCTTAATAGCGCCGCACCTGGTCATCATTGCCGGAGACTTCAACTCCAAGCACCTAGCGTGGAGTTCTAATGTCCGCAACATCTCAGGTGCACGACTCTTCGACTATGCTGAAACCCGGGGGTACTCGGTTTTCGGTCCGGAAGTTCCCACACATTACCCGGACAACGTGAACCATGCCCCTGACGTGTTGGACGTATTAGTCCTAAATGACATCCACTGCCAGATCTCGCAGGAAGTTCTCGACGACGAGCTACAGTCGGATCATCAGCCAGTGCTCGTCGTCCTACGGAAGAACCCGACTCGGATCGTCCCTCCAGCCACAGCTAGGACAACCTTCAAGGAAACTCTGGAGACCACCACGCCAACTCGGCCTGTTAGTTCCGCAGCCGACGTCGAACGACTCGCCGCATAGCTTGCCACTTGCATCGGGGACGTCTTGGCGGTGGCAAGAAGACCCACCACATCCAACCGGGAGCGGCTTCCGCCCCTGCCCACGTACGTTAAGAAGATGATCGCTGCCAAGCGACGTCTCAGAAAGCAGTGGCAAGCTACCGGATGCCCAAGGGTGAAGACCGAATTAAACCGGCTCGCGGAGAGAGTGAAGGCCGAGTTGCGGGCCCACACCGCCGAAAGCTGGGAGGACTTCATCAACGCCACCGGAGATGACTGGCCATCCGTTCATCGCCTGTGCCGTCGTCTCACGAACACCCCAGCTCCGGTACGGCCCCTGCTTCACAGCGACGAGACCTTAAGGTATAGGAGCAGTAGACCGAGCAGATATATACGCCGCCCACCTCGAGCGCCTGTTCTCGCCGAACCCGACTGCGAATCCTGCACATGCCGCAGTAGTTGAGCAGCACCTTTGGGACTACTTCGCCCAGCCGATAGCTTCCGAAGAGGACCCCATCTTCTTCTCCCCGGGGATGGTGCAGCTAGCGATTCGCCAGGCCCCTTCCCGGAAGGCGCCCGGTTGTGACGGAATCTCCAACGCAGTGTTGCGCCGCCTGCCACAACGTACCGTGGCGGCGTTGACGCGCTTGTTTAACGGGATTCTGTGCACCGGCACCTTCCCCACTGCATGGAAGGAGGGTCGAAGGTGTTCGAAAAACTCCTGCTGCGGCACTTAACGCCTCATATTACACCACAACCGGAGCAGTTCGGGTTTCGGTCGGAACACTCAACGAGTCTTCAGTTGTCGAGGGTACTGCACCGGATCACGGTAGCCCGCAACAAGCGCGAGCATGCCGTTGCAGTATTCCTCGACACGGAAAAGGCGTTTGACAGGGTATACCCTGTCCGGAGTGCCATAGCATTCCGGTCTGCTGTTTAAGCTGTCAACGTCATTGACACCCCGTCGCATTGTGAAGGTGGTTTCCACCTTCCTCGACCAACGGACATTCCGAGTGGCGGTGGACGGGGAACTCTTCTCATCCCACCCCATAGCTGCTGGAGTTCCCCAGGGCAGCTGTCTGTCGCCTGTGTTGTATGTACGCTTCACCGACGACATCCCGGTCGCAGCTGGGACCGACGTCGCGTTATACGCTGACGACGCGGCGTTTATCACCACTAGCATCCGTACATACCACGCCGCGTCTAAGATGCGCACCCTTGACCTCCTGCCCTCCTGGCTGCTGAAGTGGCAGCTGTCGGTGAATGTGGGCAAGACACAGGTGATAGTCATAACAAACAACCATGGATCACCACCGCCACTCACACTACAGGGAGTGGAACTCAACTGGACGCCTACCGCCAAGTACCTGGGCGTCACCATAGATCGCAGTCTCTCCATGCAGAAGCATGTGAAGAACATCGTGGCCCGCGTGCGAGCAACCCGCGCGCTCCTCAAACCAGTCTTCCGGTCCCGCCTCCCCTTGCGCGTCAAGCTGGGTGTGTACAACTTATACGTGCGCACCCAGCTGACTTACGCCGCCCCGGCTTGGTTCGCCCTCACTAGCGAGTCGAGCCGCAAAAGCCTGCGCACTCAGCGGTTGCTGACGTTGCGCACCATTGTTGCCACTCCTCGCTACGTGAGGAACGATGTGATCAGCCGGGACCTAAGGGTTGAGAGCGTGGACGATTTCGTTCGCCGACTTGCCGCCAACATATTCGGGCGTGCAGACGCCTCGTCCTGGGACCACATCCGGGACCTGGCGCCACTGCACGCTCGGCCTCCCGACAGAAGACGGCTGCTGCGCAACCTGCTCGGGCCGCCACCGACGCCTCCGCCGTAACGGCGGTACCTGCTCAGGTACAAGAAGATCTCCGTGCGGCAGCTCACTCCCTGACGACATCCAGCCGTGCCTCACCACACGGCTCCCTACGCCCGCGACACTTGCGCATATTACTCCAGCAATATGCGCACTATGTTCGGGCGCCGCTGGTCCAGGCCGCGGGGCATCGCCTCCAAGAAAAAATAAGCCCATGACAACCATCAACTTAAAGCGGCCCCCTTCGTTGAGTCACCGCCGTTGCCGCTGGTTGCCCGGAGCTTGACCTCCCCCGGGACAACCGGAGGTCTCATCTGGCTTGGGCTGACCGCCACGGCGGTGTGAAGACTCGGAGGGGAGCACGCGGAAGTAAACCCAAGGACCGGGCACTATTTAGTGTCCGCGGTAGAAACCTCTGCCAGGGGGCACAAAACGCCCCGACACAGATTCCGCCCTCCCATTTGAAGGAGGAGCAAAGATCACCGTGGTAACCAACAGGATCCAGGGGGAGTGTCGGGCTTGATGTCATACAGGCTCGGTTCTTGCGTCGAGTTCATGAGCCACAATACCGACTAAAACATGACCGCGACGCCTTCTTCCGTCATAATGGAGAGTCATAGGATCGTCTCGAAGGGTGCCTTGCGGTTTTGAACAGGTCGTCAGTCCTTCTGGCGGGAGGCCGTCCTATGCTGCGCCTTCCTGTGAAACATCTAATGCGGAGGGAGGGTAAAACAGGGTGTTAGCGTGGCGACGCTTTGACGTGACAATACAATATTATGACGACATGGAGCTGGTCTGACGATGGAGCCGGAAGGTGTACATAGCGATTCTATAATGAAACGGCGCAGCCCTATCGAGTTTAGACTCGTTTGATTCGTCTTGACGAGTAATTTGTTTTTAGATGGTTTCCAGGATCTGATGATGAAGCTAAAAGGTGGCTATAAGAACTCCGTTATAGTTTATTGTAGTGTAAAACCAATACTTTGAATGAAATGAAAGTAATAACAGATCAGTATACTGGACTGCATTCCGTTATAAACAGTAACCATTATAGCTAACTATAAAGGAACGACTTCACAGTATACTAAATTGACATCATACACATCAGACACATACAGTGCTCGCAGTGTATATCGGAACACACCCAAATTACGCTGTCATCGTAACTATTGAGATGGCGGACGACAGCCGAAGTAAGTCACTTTCATCAGGCCACGTCCATCAGGCACGCCGAATCGAATCGCAGAAATTCGCTTGCTATACATTTACTATGAAACTGCGTTCACTAAAGGCGCGCCGAACCGCGTCGTATCGAATCGGGCAATTTCAAAGACAATTCAGCACCTAGTAGACAATTCAGCGTCTAGCATTTATGTAGTATCTATGGACTCTATGATCGACGCGGCCAAGTAAAAGTTAGAGCTCAATGGTAAAACTACTACCCTCCCTATATAAACGTAATACTATATAAATATAATACTCTTTGCGGCCAAGCGGATACGAGTGGGTGTATTATTTTATATATTAACCCAAAGGGTTAGATGACTAAATATATAAATATTTTTCTTATCTTAAAAAACAGGGTTCTAACACTGACAAAAATATATGTATTTATTTTATATAAATATTCAGGACCGCATTTTAAATAGGGCGCGCATTGTAATGGGAGTCGTAAGAGCCAACTGAGGGAAAACCGGAGAAGTGGACAACATCACTCCTTCGAGTATCAACATCCACTGCAATCGCCAACTCGCCTGCCAATCGTGGTGATTACGGCACTATCCCCCATTCTTGGAGAGGCCTATGTCCAGCAGTGGACGTTAAAAGGCTGATGGATTTATGGATAAAAAGTTTAGGAACAATGTCAATGCAACCCAACTCCACATTTGTTGTACCTACCTATCTGAATTTTGTATTTCTGTAGCACTGGCGACATCTAATTTGACTGTAATTTCTACTACTAGTAGGTACTACTACTAATCATTCACACGTCGTCTTCCTTGTAGGATAGATGGAGAGAACAGAATGCCAAAAGACTCTGCATACATCTCTTGCTTCCTCAACGTTCATAGCTCTCTTCATATACGCTCGCCGGCTTACTCCATCCATCCATCCATGCATCAGCCCTTCAACGTCCACTGCTGGACACTGGCCTCCCCAAGAGAACGTCACAACGAGCGGTCCCGTCATGAGGGATAATGCCGTAATCGCCACGCTTGGCAGGCGAGTTGGCGATCGCAGTAGATGTTAATACTCGAGGAAGTGCTGCTGCCCACTCCTCCGGTACTCCAACTTCCTTTAATACGTGACCGATTTGGTCTAGATAGGCGAGTCTCGGTCTCCCCTGTAACTACATCTTTCCACTTTCGCATTATGTATCTTGTTAACTAACTAGTCGATCGTCCGGCATTCTCTCCACATAGCAGAACCATGAGAGCATTCCCATTCGCATCTTTACGGTTTCTGATACGAAGAAGTTGAGGGTTGGTATTCTTCATTATCCTGGCTCTCAAATGGAATTCCTTTGACGGTTTCCAGCGACCCCTGTACTGATGATACCTGGCATCGCACCTCAGCTCTGCCAATAATTGTCAACCAGTAAGTTTGTCCCTGAATCTTCCGGTAATTATATAATTTTCCGGTAGTGTAATAAATAAATCTGCTGAAATTACAGGACTATCCTCCTCTAGAATTGATATAATGTCGTTAACATTTAACTTTTTTGTTAAGGCGTGAAAAAAATGTTCCTGTTCGCACACCCCATCGTTCGGGGCAACGAACAGGTAGTGTGGGACCTTCACCCACTAAAGAAACCCGCCGTGTGCCGTCTCTCCGCCTTTATTGGTGGGCTCTGGAACCATGTTACATTCCTTCGATGGTCCGCCGGCGGCTTACCGTTTCGGGTACCCTCTACTGAGCGACGCATCCGCACACGGAGCATCGCACCTTCGCGGGAGACCTTGCGAGTGGCGGACGTTCCCTGGTCCAGGTACACGTTCCACGCCGCCGTCACAGAAACTGAGTGAAGCCACCCACAGTTGAGCGCCACCCTGCAGTCCTGCCCTATGTTAAAGGAGTCACTGACAAGATTGGCTACATTCTCAAAAAAGCTTCAATCAAAACCTACTATAAGCCACTCAAAAGAATTAGTCAATTTGTACCACCTGTCAAGTGCCATATACCTTTACAGGATGCAGGAATATACAATCTGGATTGTGATTGTGGTCTCTCCTACATTGGGCAAACAAAGAGATCCATAACAACTCGGATCAAAGAACACATAGCTGATGTGAAGCACCGTTCCGCTATACAAAGTCTGCAATTTGTGAGCACACACAGGACCACACCCGCCATTACCATTAGGTTTGACAAACCTCAAATCCTCGCAAAAGAACATTGATATCACCCTAGAATGATACGCGAGACTATTGAAATTAAGAAACATCCCAATTTCACTAGAGAAGACGGCTGGGTCTTCCCATCAAGCTGGAACCCTGTGATAGGCCTCACCAAACAGAATACAAGAAGGCACACCACAAGATTGCAAGACACAGTTAGCGCTTATTGTGTAGACAAAACCCACAGTAGTGTTACCACATTAGTTTTAGTTATTGCTTATTTTTAAATTTTAAACTTAATTAGCTTCCAGTAATTCCGTACAAAAAAAAAAAATTAATAATCCATAACAGTTGTTGCCTACTGAGTTTTCTGGCCGGATCTTCCTCAGTCAGGCCGCGTTCTAATCCGGTGGTAGCTTTTGGCAAAATCAATATATTTAATAATATAAACTAATAACCAAGATTGTCTTCTTACTGATAGTAATTAATAATAATAATAATAAATATTCACGGACATTTTCACACAACGTCCTCTGGTCCCAAACTTAGCTTAACGCTTGTGCTATGGGTACCAGATTACGGACATAATACATATAATACCTACACATTTTTTTTGTATTTACATACAGCAGAGATAAAACATCCAGATATAAAACATCCAGACGCAGTACAAATAACAGTGTTCATCACACAAAATATTTGTCCTGAGTGGGAATCGAACCCACGACCTCGTACATAGAAGTCGGTTACACTACTGATTGTGCCACGAGGCCCGTCAATAAATAGAGATTATTTTCGATTGCTTGGTATTAAAACATTATTTTGTCCATTTTGTGGGTTGAATCATATCTGCACAACACGGTCATTCCAAAAACTAGTCACAATGTGTCACGTCCGAACCTTCAAAATTTCTAAAATATTAAATTTAAAATAACACGCTTTTGCAAGATTTGAATCTCTATCCCCTATAAAATCGGCTCCAGATGTTTATTTCATGCTGGACAATTTTTTTTTGGAATTTATTGTCCTGGTAACTAAGACTTTTAGTCAACATGATCACTTGACCTAGTTAAGTCACCAATATTTCAAATTCAATTTGAGTTGAGGATTACTCGATACTAGTAAATACGAGTAAGGACTCGATACCTTTGTTTCGATATCAAGTACCAACTGCATCGACTGAATATTGCGATACCAAATACCAACTCGGTATCGAAACGAAAGTAGGTGCCTAGTACTAGGTATTGAATTGAATCAGACTGCGGGACTAATTTTCGAACACATATTAGTAAAGAAACCAGAAAGAAATCCGAAACGAATTATCTATTAATTGCTCGTATTTACAAGTATCAAAATCCCTAAACTCAAATTATACCAACAGATTGAATATGAAATCGAGCCGTAAGTAGTAGCTTTTACTTTGCCTTATTTTATAGGCAATCCCTAAGATATCGTTTCAAATACAAATAGAATTCCCTTCGAAGTTATGTTGGCTGATTGCTCCGTGTTATTCAAAAAATTTAGGTTCCAATAGAAATGCGCAATAATGGATAATACGCATTTGTAATAACTGTAATTGGTCAGTATCGGATATTCAATAAACCTAATTCTGGCAAATTGAGATAGCGTTAATTTCAAAAACTACTAATGAGGTTTTCATGTCTTATAAGCCATATAGCGCTAATTTTAAGAAGTACTTCTATATTGGTCTATAGAAATAGTTCAAATAATTTTCACGAAATAAGGTATAGCGTAGCGCTGGTTTTAGAGTCAAGCGTAAATATTCATTATTTTTTTGTTTATTTAATAACAATTAAACCATATCGAATCAGACCGTGAAAAGTAATAGGGCTCTATTCGTAATCATACTAATTCGTAAAACAAAAAATAAGACTCGATTAGTAAAGTATTTTGGTCGTTATCGTGTAAACATACATTATCTACAACAAATGGACGTCCAAGACAGAGCTTTTTCAAACAGTTTTTTAACTAGTTTAAATAACAAAAATGGTATCAAAAATATCATGAGTGTTAAAAATAGTGTTTTTCCTTGATATGTGTGTGTATATATTATTTTACAATTGCAATATATATTATGATAAATAGAGACATTTTAAGTTAGAGAAAACAGTTTTTCTACGTGAAACGAGAATAGCACACACCCCAACGCTTCGCTTATGAGGCGTGCAAAAAAAAATCCCACAGTCATAATATTTACACTTAGAAACAATATTATACAATTATTATTTTATACCTACACTAATTTAAATTATTTACAATAACTAATCGTTGTCACTATAATACCAACTTGCGAAAGGCGGTTTCATTTCATTTTTATCAAGACCAAGGGTGATACCTTCGAAGAAAAAATTTAGGCATTCCCGAAATTTTTTAATCTGTCCCTACTTTAGAGTTTGACAACTAGGTCACTTACGTCACGACTTTTATGTGTCAAATACACAGACTAAGTATATAGTTCATTATTTCACAGACTACGTAGAATGTCGATATCTCAATTTATGACAAAAATAAAACAAATCTTTGAATCTTTTCGAATCGTAGCCTTTAAAATCGATGAAAAATCGGTTAAAATATCGAAGTAATGACATTGATCTGTTGAATATCGATCGATTCTCGTAGTCTAGTATTATAATATCTTTATTTTAAGAATGAAACTATAGCGCACAAAACCTTTCTTGTATGGGAATAATTGGATATTATCGAACTATTTTAATGAAGATTATAAAACCACAGTAAATAAAAACACAGTAATTTTAATAATTTAATATAATAAAAACTAACACAAGAAAAGTGCTAGGTTGATTTATATATTTAAAGGTATATAATATATTTTTTTAAAGACAACATCATGCACTAATGATTATTCCTTGTATTGCGGGGACTTTACAAACATACAATTCCACGCACACAAAGTACACCCAGACTCAGAATTTCAATTTTTAGATCACATAGATTTGTCGTGCGTGGGAATTGAACCCACAATACTCTGCGGGAGGCTGGTAACTAAATCACTCCGCCATCTGTGCAGGCAGTTATTAAAAATATTCCAATCCTAGACAGATTTAAAAAAAAACTAAACCATTGGCATAAACTATTTCTCTCGTGAGTTATATTGTTGAGTTGAGTTATTATGTGAGCAAAACTTAAACAATGGTTTTTGAAAGAGGAGAAACCAGAACTGATGTTAGAGTTTCAATAGGCAATGGTGTGCTAGAACAAGTGGATGAATTTGTATATCTAGGATGTGGATTCAGTCGGGATGGATGGTACGCCACTGATTTAGAGAGAAGAGTATATGCGGAAAATAGAGTGAGCGGAGCATTGGGACGACTTCTCGGCAGCCATCACCTCTGGCAGAAAGTACGTGTCATACACATCGCAGTGCTTGTCCCAGCGTTATTATATAAAAACGAGAGTTGGGTATGCAAAAAGGGGAGAGTGAAATCAATGCGGTTGAAACGTGATCTCGCGGAGAATCTGTGGAGTGAAGCTGACTGACCACATTCGTAAATCGTTACTCGCTTACTTAGATCATCGGATGTAAGTAAGCGAGTAGGTATGAAACAGAGTATTGGTGTAAATATACGAAAGGGAGTCCTCCAATGATTCGGACATGTGGAAAGAATACCGGACGTGCGACTGGGACCAATATAGTTTTTTTACAAAAAAACAAATCTATTTATTCATAAGAAAAATATTTATTGTTACAAGTAGCTGAGAGATAGAATTTTTACCTTATCCTCGTTAATTAATTCAGAACGATTTTATGTTTTTTTTTTATAAAATAAATAATATTTAAATAGGAACTAAAGAGCCTCAGCTTCACATCCAAAGAGCCGCATGTGGTTCACGAGCTACAGGTTGCTGACCTCTGCTCTAGGTAGGGGAGTCTCGGTCTCCCCCTAGGCCAAATTGGTCATATATTAAAGGTCAGGTGAGTCCGAAACCGGCGAGCGTGTATGAAGAGAATTATGAATGATGAGGAAGTGAGCGGTACAAGAATTGAGTCTTTTGGCACTCTGTTCTTTCTGCCTACCCTGCAAGAGAGATGGCGTGATGATAAGTAAGTAAGTTGTAGTGTTGTTTTTTTTTAAATAATTAAGAAAATAAATCAATAATTATTTTATAGATAATAGTTGAAATCGATTTTTAATCTATTTACTTTGAAACGATCATCTTAAGATTGATTAAGTAGGTAAAATAAATATCAATTAAATATTTGATAATCCGGTTCCTAATGAACAATTTTCCATAAAATCGAATCGAGATCGGAATCACTACCTCTGCGTTTGCCGCAGTGCCGCACTACACTTACGCCGCCACCAGTGCCACCACATCGCCATCTTGGACGCTATTATGATAAAATAGATTCGTATTTGATTTGAGTTTGAGTCATCTTTTTTTTTGAGAATCTGGTTTTGACAGCGGAACGTTATAGATCGGTTCTTTGGCAAATTTCTTGATTATTTTATTTAAGTACAATTTGATGCTTATTTACGGTTTTTTGACTAGTGGTTAGTAATTATTTCATGTAATTCTCATTAGAAACACTTCATTGATTTTCAGGTAAAGTGAAAAAAGAACAGTAGGTATCTATCTTTTAATTTTTAAAAATTATTTTTTTTTAATTATCTGGGGGCGAAGAGCCCCCAGATAATTACTATAAAGGATACACTGTTCCTTCTCCGTCGGAAATTGTGTCACTGGGCTCGGATTCTTCCTCGGAGATATATATAGAAGAAAATCACCTTAAAAACGATGAGGTAGTAAAAACAATAAAAAGGAAAAAGCATTCCAAGAAACATGTTAGAAAAAGTAAAGAGATTAAATCCATCTCCCAAGATTCTGATATACCGTTAGGACAGACTAATATCCTTAATGTAGCATCTGACCTATCCCAAATTACAGACACTCTTGCTTCCCCTACTCCTACCATTTCCCAAACGCCAAACATCCCAGCCTATGTTCCATCAGGTAGACAACTATATAGTTTGTCAGATATAGGTCCTTTTATAGTCCATGTTCAAACATCTGATTTAAACGGCATTTTACATCCAATAAATTTTGGTAGATTTCTTAGTAAAAACAGATTTAGTAATATTATAGATGGCAGTATCCAACGTATAGGACGTAATAAAGTTACACATTATTTTTTTATATTTTAATTCTGCAAATGAGTTTATTATCAATGATACAATCAAGGCTAACAATTATAAAGCCTTCATTCCATCATTCAGTACGCTTAGGTATGCTTAGGTATAGTGAAAGGTATCCCTCTCGAATGGGCTGATAATGACATTTTGGAGAGTACTCAAGTACCTATTGATAATATTTCCATATTAAAAGTCAGAAGATTAAATTATAAAGTCATTGTAGATGGCTCACCAGTCTACAAACCCACTCAAACCTGTGTTTTAACTTTTGACGGCCAAACACTTCCTTCAAAGGTATTTATGTGTTATAACTCTTTACCTGTGGAACGCTATTATTATCCTACAATACAGTGTTATAACTGTTGCCGCTTTGGTCACACAAGAAACCTGTGCAGATCTAGACCTCGCTGCTATAAGTGCAGTAAGGATCACACAGGTGAGTCTTGTAATATTGAAGAAGGAACCACTTCCTGCTTACTGTGTTCTGGATTCCACTTTGCCATAAACATGTGCTGTCCTGAATTTAATAGGCAAAAACTTATCAAAATCTCTATGGCTGATAAAAACATATCCTACGCTGAAGCTACAAAATTACATTCACCAATAAGAGGTAAAAGTTACAGT
Source organism: Leucoma salicis (assembly GCA_948253155.1). Classification (NCBI taxonomy): domain Eukaryota; kingdom Metazoa; phylum Arthropoda; class Insecta; order Lepidoptera; family Erebidae; genus Leucoma; species Leucoma salicis. The sequence continues at coordinate 7,680,955 of OX411825.1, forward strand.
GATGCAACTAAAAACTCCTTTGCCAATACCGCCGTTCCTGTTTCATTTCCCTCACCATCAAATTCATCCTCATATAAGAAAACAGTATTTCTAAAACCTCGTCTTCCCCCACCAAAAAATCAAGGGTATGACCACTCTACTCATCAGGCCCTAATTAGTGAACCTATACTAAATAGTAATGGCGTTGCATATCCTACTACTGAACCTGCTTCGAATACATCTTTAGATAATATCATGGAACTTATTCGTTCACTCACTAAAGTCATTAACTCTCATTTACCGACCAACGTTGCTCATCCTACACGATCCTCATTACCCCGACTCATCCATAATGGCCTCCCTAGGGCTTCAATGGAACTGTCAAAGTCTAAAAAGTAAATATAAATTACTTAATAACTTTAAATTACTACCTTGAACTGATAAACTTGATGGTTAATTGGGGTCTAATAATAACTTGGGGTCGGAACATATCCTATGTTCCGACCCCACTGAATACTCAAGTTATCATTCCAATTTTAAAGCCTGATAAAGACGCTGAAAACCCAGCTAATTACCGCCCTATCGCTTTGTCCTCCACTCTGATAAAAGTTGTGGAACACCTTATTAAAAATCGACTAGAATGGTTCATTGAGAGTAGGCATCTTCTTCCTAATTTGCAATATGGATTTAGAAAAGGTAAAGGAACTCTGGATAGTTTGTCTGTCCTTATTACTGACATTCGGCTCTCCTTTTCCAGAAATGAATCTACTGTCGCGACATTCCTAGATCTATGTTCAGCATATGACAATGTAATCCGCTCCATACTTAAAGACAAGATGGAATTCATGTCCATTCCAAAGAAAATTATAAACTTTATTATTAATTTATTTAGTGATCGTACAGTACATCTCAGGGTTGATAATGAAATTGTTACCTCTAGATCTTTATACAAGGGTATTCCCCAAGGCTCAGTATTAAGCCCCATTCTTTTTAACATTTATACATATGATTTAAATCAATTTGTAACTCCATATTGCCGTATTTTACAATATGCCGATGACTTATGTTTGTATACAGCAGATCGTAATCCTATAGATTCTGCTCATAAAATATCACAAGCTCTTCAATCTCTAAATATTTGTATAAATAATAATGGTTTTGATATAGCTCCTCTAAAGAGTTCTGTGGTTTTATTTACAAGAAAACGCTTAAGACCCAGACTTAATATTTACTTTAATGAAACGAGATTACCTGTAGAAAATGAAAAAAAATTTTTAGGACTTATCCTGGACACTAAATTAAACTTCTCCTCTCATTTAAATTATATTGTTATTAGATGCGAAAAAACCTCAACATATTAAGCTGGCATTTGGTGGGGAGCCCATCCCTTTTATTTAAAATTATTATATAACGCTATCATTCGTAGTGTTATGGATTATGGGTCGTTTCTTTTCGAACCAGCAAATAGAAGAGCTCTTAACACCCTCGACCGCATTCAAACTAGAGCTCTCCGTATAATATTAGGCGCAATGAGGTCGACTCCTAAAAGTGCCATGCAAGTGGAGTGCGCCGATCCCCCTTTGGATTTAAGGCAACAATATTTGTCCGATATGTTCTTATTTCGCACGTTTCAGTACTCCTCACATCCTCTTCTTCCTAAATTGCAACTTTTGTATTCTTATATGACTTTACCCTATTGGAACCACAAAAAATATCCCTGTTTGGTTGCAAGTTACTCGCAAATACAAAACTTGAAATTCCCAACTCATAGAACTGATAAGCTACCCCTGTTCGATTTTAGTTTTGAGTCTATTATATTTAAACCTATAATCCATTTTAACTTAAATTTAAATAAAGATGGCCCCTTCAATAATAAAGAGTTTCTTGATTTATTAGATAAACATTGGCATGGGTGGCATCTGATCTTCACTGATGCATCCAAATTAAATCAAGATGGATGTGTTGGGGTTGGTCTTTTCCACCAAAATTATAATATTGTACAAAAAATCAAATGTCCTCCTGAAACATCAGTTTTTACTGGCGAATGTAGAGGAATTATGGAGGCTATTAACTATATTATCCTATTTAAACTGGTTAAAACTGTAATATTTTCGGATTCATTAAGTGCACTCCAGTCTCTTTTGAGTAATCCTTTCAAAATTACTTCCAGAAACTGGTTGACTCTTAAATCGAAAGAATTATTATTAAAATGTTCTGTGCTAAATTATACTGTCCACTTAGCCTGGGTTCCAAGTCACAGCGGCATCTTGGGCAATGAAATGGTTGATAGAATTGCAAGAGAGTCGATAATTTATAACCATTGCCATAAAAAAGATTCCAAGTCACAGCGGCATCTTGGGCAATGAAATGGTTGATAGAATTGCAAGAGAGTCGATAATTTATAACCATAAAAAAGAAAAAAAAAATGATAAAATAAGTAAACTTTAAGGAATAAATTTGCCACTTTACAATACAATGTATTGAATACATATACATATAAATGTTTGTATCAAAATACAAAATTAACATTGGTTGTGAAATATATGTAAATATTGTATTAGAATTTATTCTGGAATTTAAGCCTTGTAATACATAACTAGTGCAATAAGATAGGATCATTTGTTTTGGGCTAAAAAATAAATCTTTACCAGAAAAAACAGGTTTGAATAAATTAAATTAAATAAAAATTGTGTTTTCTTTTACTACCTAAAATTTATTAATTAAATAAGTAGTGATATTAGAGTCTACAATAATATATTTTGTGGATAAAAATACCTATATCTTAATCAAGTATTTTTAGTAAACAGTCGTAAAGAAAAGATATACTCAAAATCTAAAGTAGAGTTGACTGTCGGGATTCTCGGGAAGTCGTGTTTTTTTGTAGGGGAGTGCACCGTCTGTATTAGAGGTTTACACCGGAGCGGGATTTTGACAACCGATTGAATTCACCGGTTATTTAGCGATCTCCCGGTTGTTCACCGGTGATCACCGGAGAATAAAGCATAAGGTATGTTGGGGTACGAGCGGATGGTTTTTTGATGTTCTTGTAAGACTTTAAAAGAATATTTTTATTTCAATAGTCTGCTTCATTAACGGACTTCTAAAATATTTTTATAAAAAAAGAAAAAGCCAATTTTGTCGTATTGATAAAGTACATAAAGGATTTTATTCCGGTCTAACCCCAGTCAAATTTTACTTTCACAACAGTCTTGAATGTTTCGTATCTTGGCCAGCAATGACAATTTTGTTTTTTCAAAAGCATAATACGTCCGCTCTTGCCCCGTTCGACAATGAAACAAAAATGTGATTCTCAAACTTTATAGGAGTGAAAATCATAAACTTAAAAATAAAATAATGTTTATAAAAATAAGTAGGTAAAATCAATGAAATTTTTCAAGTAGATATTTAGGCAACAAACAACGGTAGCAGTAGGTAATAGTAATTCAAGTCTTGAATGTACAAGCTATTTCCCATAGCAACTATGCCTTATTTTTCAATATCATCCATCCATCCATCAGCCTTTTAACGTCCACTGCTGGACATAGGCCTCCCCAAGAATGGGGGATAGTGCCGTACTCGCCACGCTTGGCAGGCGGGTTGGCGATCGCAGTGGTTGTTGTTAATACTCGAAGGAGTGCTACTGCCCACTCCCCCGGTATATAATTACCTAATGTGTGATATTCTTGAATCAGAATGTTTATTGATTAGACTTAAATTAGTTTTTTTTTATGAACTTAGTAACAATATTACGAACTTCTCTGGATTTATCTGGGTTTACCAATGCCCAATTTCTCTAACGCCCTCAGGCATTTAGCCAGCCTTGTTTGTGCTTCTATTGGTAACTTAGGTGATCTACCCATAGTATCACTTTTCAAGACTTTTTTGGCAAGGACTCGGTCGCTCAGTGTAGAAGGTTTGTGGCGTATATATTGAACATTTTTTGCAGTAACATAATTTGTAAGCCGTTTACTTTTTACTGTTAAGCTGCAATCTCAAAATTTTTTTGGGAATATCTAGTAGCTCTTTAGGTTTTTCTAAGGTACGTGGCATTTTCAACCTAATAAATATAATATGGGATTAAATAGAATTCTCTTTTCATTATAATTTGAGTTTATATTTAGTCAAATTGCCAATGCAATGCCTACAATTAGTCGCATTTTATGTTGGCAATAAATATAATATTAGTATCCTATAAATAAACGATAGGTAGGTAAATCATTATGGGATAATTAAGTACATTTTATTTGAAATGCTAACACAAAATTCAAATAAGTTATGTAAGTAGAGGTATTCTGTAATTTACTTAAAAGCTAAAAGTTGCGCATATAAATAACGATAAAAATAAGTTACGTGAACTACTTAATGATTTAGTGACCAAATTAAGCAACAAATAAAATATATATCGAACCGTCAAAAATTGCTAGATGATCAAGTCAAGATGGCGGGTGAAGGTAAGCTAAATTTATGAATTTAATTTTATAGATTGTATGAATTTATTTTATGACAATATCAACATAGGAATTAATGAACATTTTTTTAAAGATCTATTGGAAGAATATGCGCAAAGGAGGTCTCCACAATTTTCGGATGAAGAACAAGAAGTTCCCACTCTACAAATATTTCTACAAAAGGACATACTGTACTGAAAAATGACAATGGGACTCAAACTGAAAATGAAGAAAATAACCATGTAAAATGTAATGAATTATTTGGAAAACTAGTAGCTGCTGAAATGAATCACGTAAATGGACAAAAGCGGTTTGAGTTAATGGCAGAAATAATTTGTCTCATTCGAAAGAAACAAATCCCTAATCATGACTAAAACCTAGTTGCAATAAATAAAAGTAGTAAAATAATAGATAATATTGACAAATATATGTATTTTAATTATTTATTCCAAGATTTAAGATTTGTTGTAAGATCAGATACGATCACCGGAGATTAATCGATTAGTCTCCGGTAGTTTTAATCGATTTCTTTTACCGGTAAATTACCGGTGATTCTCCGGTTCTAGCTGCTCCGGTGCTGTGATCAAGTTACAATATTATATTTTGCTGAAATAATAATATTTACCCGTAATTTAAGTTATATGTACATTTTAGTATCGTAAAAATGAAATTCACATTAAATACGATTAGTAAAATTACTTTGTTTGTACTAGTGTTCATGAGTGTTATAACTCACGTAGTGTTAGGAGATTCAGGCACCAAAAAGTTACAAATTGGAGTGAAAAAACGGCCTTCTGAATGTCTAATAAAGAGTAAAAAAGGAGATCTCCTCCATATGCATTACACGGTAATTATTTGCAGTTTTCGTTTGTTTGCTAATTTACATTTCACTTATCATAACCGACATGCGGGGGGTCACATATTTTGTTTCTAGATAGTGAATGTTTTCATTGAATAAAAGGGAAGTAAATTAATAAATGGTGTTAATTAATTATTATCATTGAAGAACGAAATAATAGCATTTTTGAATAAAAGGGAAGTAAATTAATAAATGGTGTTAATTAATTATTATCATTGAAGAACGAAATAATAGCATTTTTCATGGTAACCATGGTTGTTTCTGGCTTACTAGTTATATCAGTGGGAACGTAAGGTACTAATTAAATAAATAAATCATAAAGCAGTTGGTACCATGTGTTTTTTATATTAACAGTTAAGAGCAGGGTCCTGTGTTAACCATGTGTTTTCATATAATATTATTGTTTTTATAGGGTACATTAGAAGATGGTACTGAATTTGACAGTTCTATTCCACGGGGCAATCCATTGACTTTCACTTTGGGGTCAGGACAAGTTATCAAAGGCTGGGATCAAGGACTGATTGGCATGTGTGAAGGGGAACAGAGGAAACTAGTAATACCGCCTGAACTGGCTTATGGAGAAGCTGGTGCACCTCCTAAGATACCCAAATCTGCAACACTAATATTCCATGTTGATCTTGTAAAGATAGAACGGAAAGATGAGCTCTAAGAGTAACTTGAATAATTCAACACATTTTTATACGTTTTGTAATTATTTGTCCATAGTACCTACTAGTATTTAAAGAACAAATCAAATGTTTAAGAAAGTTCGCTTAGTAGTCTTGTTTATCCCAGCATGAATGGGTCACCTCGATCCAGGATGTATCCTGTCATAGGACATCATGACACAATGGTAGGTATTTGTAACAGTTGTTACGTATGCTAAGTGATAGCACCGGAGGCCCAAACCTGTTTCTTGTTTTCCATCCCATCCACCTCCTATCTGTTCATTGGAGCTGGTAATTCAAAAGTGATCCTCTGGTGTTGCTAGTGCTTATAGGCTATGGTAACCATTTACAATCAGGTGGGCCGTATGCCATTGGTGTAGCATAAAAAAACATACCTCAACATACACACAAAACTATAATAGAGAGGAGTGGTTTAGATGTCAACCTCCAATACCTGTGTGATGTTTGATTCCCATACAGAACAATCACAAGTTGCACCGAGTATGGGTGTACTTTGTGTCAGTGTTATTGTATATTTATCAAGTCCGCTACAGTATACAGATAAAAGCATTAAAATTTGTTTGATTCTATAGAAGAGCTTTAGCAATTTAATCCATAATTTTCAGCATTCCATATTTTCTAACCACTGAATAAATAAAGAATATTAAAACCTTGATAATTTTTTCCTTGTCTAATAAAGACAATGCTCTGCGTCCATGCATAGTTTGCCCTGAAAAAACCTCAAAACTAAATCATGTGTTGTATTAAAACATTACTGAATTCCCATAGAATTATCTTTTTATAGTGGACTAGCTGGAAAATCATACTATTACGAATACTCTGATCTTGAGGTCATCATGAGGGGCGTTTTAAACTTATAGCAATGAAGCTTGAATGTAAATGGATCAGTTTACGTATGACAGTAGATTGGTGTTTCATTATTTCTTCTTGTAGTTATAGTTTTGAATTCAGTTGGATTATAATCCTAGAGTTGGGTATTTCCGACTCTAGATGAGGCTCTATTAAATTTTTACGTGTTTCAAAAAATATTTCAACTGTTCATTTTCTATATACAATATAGATAAGATTTTTAGACGAAGTATAATATAGACTCGCTACTATTTCGACACTAAGATTGAAGAAAAGGATGCACATATTAGGTTTTAGCAAGAGTGAGAGAGACACATGTATAAGTATTTCATCCTTTTCGCGTATGCGTTAGTTTTATTTGGATCCAATCAACTGGGTCCCAACAATAAGGTGGCCAACCGTCCCCATCATCGGTATTTAAGCTTGTTTTTGTATTTACGTAAAAGAACCTTCATTAATCACGTTGTAGAGTGATCACTAGCATCTTGTGCGAATCGGTCGTGCCACTACTCACTATAATAACTAGTCACATTCTAGTCATAACCGGTTTGATAACTAGACGCAACGCACCTGTATAGGCGGGGCGCGCGCCGCGTGTTATGAATGTACCTTATTTAGAAGTTATTAGAGGTGAGTTTGGCGGATTAAATGAGGGCGCAAATATAAGTGCGATGTGGGTAACTACAGATGATGAGGTGGAGGTCTCTACGGGGAAGGAGAGAGGAGAACAATTGAAGAGGAGACTTGAATGTGAAGATACCTCCTCCGAAGAAGGGTGGAATACGGTTCAACCTCGCAGTCGGAAGGTAATACGACGAGCGAGCATGGATATTGCAGAAAAGATTCAAGTCTTCGTGATGTGTAGTTCGAATTTACCCAAGCAATTTGCCCTAGCTAAACTTCTGCGAGATAATGAAGTCAAAGATATCAGCGAAGTTAAGTATGTACACCAGCAAAAGATGGTTATAACGTTGAAGAGGAGGCTTATGCTGACTGTCTAATTAAATCTAAAACGTTCGCGGACCTCGGGTGGAGATGTCAAAGATCATCGGAGGTGGGCCTTTCATATGGAATAATTAGAAACATTGACTTAGAAGCGGCAGAGGAGATACTAAAAAATGTGGTAAGCCAATTTGAAATCGTGTCTGTTAAGCGTTTAAATAAAAGAAAATACAATAAGGACGACTCTGCTTCTGGGTGGGAGAAATGCGAAGCAATTCGCTTAGCTTTCTGAGGGTCCTCAGTACCTCCGCATGTACATATACACGATATGCAAGTCAAGGTGGCGCCTTTATTTTCCCCGTGACCCAATGATCACGTTGTTGGAAGTTCGGTCACACTCGCTTTTTTTGTCCATCTAAAAAGGTCGTATACCCTAAATGCACTAAAAATCATGAGAACTGCCAAGTTACAAATTTTCGATGCGTAAATTGTACTGGATCGCATATGGCCCTACAAAAGATCTGTCCTATATTCAAGAAGGAGAGAAGAGTGAGAGAAATTATGTCGGAATATAATTGTACTTATCGCAAGGCCCTCGAGAATGTACGTCCCTCCTTCGCCAGCTCCTAAAAGGAGTTTTTCCCCTGGCCTACCTCTTCCAGAAGTTCAAGTGCCACTGCCTTCCACCCGTGAACCCGAACAAATACAGCAAAAACCAGCTGAAAAGGACAAATTAATGTCCGATTTATTAAAAGCGTCTGAAGAAACCCTGAAGCCAGTGACTAGTCGCAAAATATCACATATACAGGGTAAACGTATACAGCGACCACCAACCCCGCAGCCCCCTTCCACTACGGGTCCTATGGAGACCGATATAAACATCGAGTCAGAGTGTTCGGAAAGTGAACAACGTCATAATAATTCAAATCCCTCTGCTCGTTCTCAGTCTGTTCGTAGTAGTGATAGTGTTAAGAGTCTAACTTTCTTGCGTTTACTTAATAAATTATATAAAATAGTGACAGGCAATGGTAGCTGGCAGGCTAAATTACAACAGGTGGTATCGATCTGTGGAGAATGGATTATAATTAATGTAGTCGGTAGATTTTCAGCGGCCTCCCTTCTTAACATGTTTTCTAATTATGATCAATAACGTCAATAACAGCGTTACTGTCAAAATCGTACAGTGGAATTGCTAAAGTGTGCGCCCCAAGTCGGTATCGCTTGAAGCCTTACTAACACAAGAGTCCACATAGCGGCCTTAAGTGAAACTTGGCTTAAACCTGACAGTTATTTTAGAATAAATGGGTATAATACATATAGGGCAGATAGATCAGATGCATATGGCGGAATAGCTATTTTAACACATTCGTCCCTCAGAAGTTCTTCTTGTGTAACAAATTGTCCAAATACAGGCATAGAGCTTCTATATGTTAAGATTTTAAATTGTCAGCATATTGAGAGCGTATTATCAGTCTATTGTCCCTCAACAGTACATACTACACAGAATGACTGGGACTATGTATTATATTTGGCTAATAGAAAAGTATTAATTTTAGGCGACTTTAATGCACATCACTTTGCTTGGTCATAAAAAACTGATCAAAAAGGTAATCAGATTTATGACTTAATGTTGGAACATAATTTTAGTTGCTTGAATAACGGTCAAACTACAAGGATAAGACTTGTAAATGGAGTACTTCAACAAACCTCCCCTGACATTTCATTTGCTTCTACAGATATTATTACCCAATTTTCTTGGAAAGTAAGTAATGAATCGTTAGGAAGTGACCATCTTGTAATTTTACTAATAATTAACCTAAATATTTACAAAGAGTTTAGTAGAAAAAGAAATTTTAAGAAATGTGATTGGAAATCGTATTCATCTTTTCTAGACAGTTAATTTACAAATTCATTTTCTAATTTTGATTTTTCTGATCCTCAAGAAGGCTATAACAAATTTGTAGAAACAATTCAAACAGCAGGTAATAAATTCATTCCTTATATTAAATTTCCACAACACCTGAATAGTCACAGTCAGTTCAAGCCTAAACCGTACTGGAGCTCGGAACTTTCGAATGTGGTAGCTGAGAGGCGTTTGGCTTTGGCTGTTTTAAGACGATCCCCGATACCAAGACATTTAGAAATTTGCCAAGATAAGGTGCGCATTACTCAAAAACTAATTAGACAGGCTAAAAGTAAGTCATGGCAGGAATTCTGCTCATCCATCGATTTGACCACCTCGTCGTCAGAAATGTGGCGTAGAATGCGATGGTTAAAAATCATTACTCTTCGTCTAATCACCGCATAGATAAAGATAAGGGGGAAAGGTTACTTAATGACCTCGCGCCAGACTGCGTGCCCACCTGTTCCCCAATTTAATTAATTTAACATTAAGTTAGAATCTGAAATTACCATTCACGAGTTGGAAAATTCTATTAAAAATCTGATACTGCTCCTGGGTGGGATGAAATATCATTTTCCATGATTCATCATCTTCCCAGGATAGGTAAGAGCGTTTTGGTTAGGTTGTATAACTTATTTTTTACTCAAGGTTTCATTCCCACTCAATGGAGACAGGTTAAGATTATTTACCATAACCCTGGTCGAGATACTGATTCAAATTGTTCGTTTGGACCTATTTCATTGATATCTTGTGTCTGTTCGTTTGGACCTATTTCATTGATATCTTGTGTCGGTAAAATTTTTCATGCAATCCTTAATAAAAGATTAGAATGGCACCTTGAAAAATCTATGTTGTTTTCGAACAATATGGTTGACTTTCGAAAAGGGCGATCATGTTATGACAATCTCTCACGTTTAATATCACACATTCAAATCGGATTCTCAAAAAACTTAATCACTACTGCACGTTTTATTGACGTAGATAACGCTTATAATCGTTATACTTATAACGCTTATAGCGCTTATAGACGTAAATAGCTTATTGGTTGGTTTAGATCAACTCGGAGTGGGTTCTAAGATTTGTTTGTACCTATGGTCTTATCTCAAAAATAGGGAACTACACATAAAAGTGGACGGGTCTGATATAGTCAGATCTACTGGCCGGGGTCTGGCCCAAGGTGATCCATTGTCCCCTCTTCTTTTTAATGCTGCTACTATCAGCACTATTTGTTCCGTGTGGTGACGGATTAAGAATACAAGTGTCATCACCCCATTCTTTCCCACGGGTGTCGTATGAGGCGACTAAGGGAAGTAAGCAATTATCATCCATTGCACGACTGGTTGTAGGGCTGGGTACCAAGTGGGAGTACTCACTTGGTATCCGGCCCGAGCGTGTTGGTACCACCATCTCCCGTGTGACCGGCCATGAAGCACATCGTTGCGTTTTGGCTGTAGCAGGATGTAGGATAGCCGTTTATATTTCATTTCATCTGTGAAATGAATTGGTGAGCAGTGGCTTGACAATACTCTCGGTATAGTCGAGGCCATGGGCGGCGGTTACCATTTACCATCAGATGGACCGTGGCTCGTCTGCCACAAAATGCAATAAAAAAATAACAATGAAATTAAAATGGTTGAAATCTCTCAATATGCTGACGATTTTGTTTTATACTATTTACATGAGTCCGTGGATTTAACATTCCGGAAACTTCAGGTGTCTTGTGAGAAGCTTAGCTGTCTATTTAGTAATCTAGGTCTTTCAATTTCTACATCTAAATCGAAAATCTGTGTTTTTAAAAAAGGAGGTTTTAGAACTCCCATTGATTTTAGGATTAATAATAATTTACTTTCAATAGTTAACCACGTAAAATACTTGGGTCTACGGTTAGACGGCTCACTTAGATGGGGTAAACACATCAGGGACATTGTTCAAAATATATCTAAGTACATTAACCTATTAACAGTTGGGTCCAGGTTGGGGTATACATCAAAAACATTTAAGATGTTTATATATTTCTATAATTAGGAGTAGGAGGGACTATGCGTCTTTCTTGTACGACAACAGTTGCCAAGCAAACTTGTTAAAACTGGATAGGATTCAGAATCAGGCGCTACGTATAATAGGTGCTTATATAAGAAGTACTCCCCCCATACATGTTATAGAAAATGATTTATGCCTTCCTCCCCTCCGTTTTCGGAGGAAATTTCTAGCTGGAAAGTTTTGGTTAAGATCTAGATCATTTTCTAATAATATCACAATTGCTGTAATTCAAAAACTAGTCTCCGTTAGCAATTCTCCTTATTGGATTAATAAGAAAACCCCTCTGCTTACTTGTATCTATAATGAATTAAAATCACTAACAATGCACAGCAGCCCTTATCTCGAGTTGTTTTCGCTAGAGACCTGGGTTAGTAAGATGCATTTAAAGGATTGTATTTTTGATTTTATCCCATCGATAAATCTCGCTAAGAGACAGTACAGTAGGCATCTTTTAAAATTTATTACCACGGTTTACATAAACAGGTAGTACACGGATTTTTATAATTTTTTTACCGACGGTTCAAAAGTTTATGATAAGGGAGATGCAGCTTTTTATGACCCTTATCTAGAATGTAATGGTAAGTTCAGAATTGATTCCGATACCTCTATAATGCATATTGAATTAATCGCCATTGCGGAAGCCTTGGCGTATATTCAATCTATTAATTTCGAAAAATTTGTCATCTTGACTGATTCCAAAAGCTCTTTGCAGCATTTGGCTCGTTGTACCTCTCAAGTTAAAGGAATACCGATTGCCTATCAGATATTGGAGTCAATTCTGAAACTAAAATGATAAGAAATGATATGAAGAAGAATAATAACCAAATTATAATTCCATGATAAGGTCTGTCTACAGTGGATTCCTTCTCACATCTAGTTGAAAGAAAATGAAGTCGTGGATTCATTCGCAAAACAAGTGATCGGGGATGGAATTCCAATGGATCAGTTACCTCTTTTCTCCGATTTCGTTAAATACGTTAAAAGGCAATGTTTAGATGATTGGCAAGAGTATTTTAACGAACGATCTCGTGAGAAGGGCATCTGGTACAGAACCATCCAATCCCTAATATCCCATCACCCATGGATTACTATACCACATGTTTGAAAAGACATAAATTAACATCTGTACTTAGATTGCGCTCCGGACAACCTATCCCATCGAACAAATTTGCCTATCTGATGAAAAAGGTCATATCACCAAACTGCAATGAGTGAGGAGTCCTCTATGGTGGAGTCGTCGAAGATATTCTACATGTTTTATTGAAATGTGTCCGAAACGCAACTTATAGATTAACTTGCTTTGAAAAACCCAAAACCCTTAAATAAATTAAAAAAAAAATCACGTTATATACGCTAATGTTACACGTTCTAATACATTTTAAGCAAAATATAAGCATTACTGCAAATTTATTTTGTCCTGTCATTCTTGTATCCGGCTAAAACAGTTAGTACATTTTTAGTCAACAAAGTTGTAATCATAGTTATCTTTTCAATTTTTCCGGTTATCATATGTCAAACTATTGCTATCTCGACACTGCATACGCTGATAGCTTGTCTATAATATCTCCTTTGTGTAAGATTAGATTACTTTATTATTTTAATTCAGAATCACATTTTAACTCAGAGACTCAGACTAAGAAATAGAGGTGGTCGTTGCATCCATAAACTGTTTTTTTCAACGGCTTTTCATTCATCAACGAGTTGACTGTTAATCATCAATGAAAAAACAGGTTGAAAATATTAGCTGTTAATTTATGTCAACGCCCAAGACTATCATTATTTTATTCAGTTAAAAAAAAACAGTTGAAAATATGAACTGTTAATTTACGTTAACGGATCAACGGAATAAATTGACGGTGAAAATTCAAAACCTGTTATTAATTTAACAGCTTTTTTTAACCTGTTGACCGTTTGGCAATGATTGAAGTTGAAAACATTGACATAAAATTGACACTGAACATTCAAAACCTGTTATTTATTTAAGTTTTTTAACCTGCTGACCATTGATGATTAACAGTTAAATTACATTAACGAAAAAACCGTCAACGACCCATGTCTACTAAGAACTAATAGACGGAGCCACAGCGTGGCCGCACTTCAAACAACAATATATTTATTTAAATGTTGACAGGTTGACAAATATTTAATAATATTTGGGCAAATTAAACTATAGAATGAGGTCTGTAACTTGGTCGTAAATAAGAAACTCTTCGTAACAAATATTTTATTGAAAATCACGGTTATCAAAATAATTATTTAAAAGTAAATCTACCACCCCATCTATTCATCCAACCATCAGTCTTTAAACGTCCACTGCTGGACATTGGCCTCTTCAAGAGGGCACCAGAACTAGCGGGCTTGTGCTGACTTTATCCACCGGCTCCCTGCAGCTTTGACCATATATATTTGGTCCATCTGGTGGGAGGCCATATATTGTGATCGCCACTCGAGAACCTTTTTCTCCAACGGTTGTCAGTTCGTCGAGCGATATGGCCTGCCCATTGCCACTTCAGCATGCAAACCCGACGGGTTATGTCGGTCATTCCCGTTCTACGGACCAATACTTTGAGCCTTGATGCAAGGTAAGTATTGCTGCTCCATAAATTGCCCGTCTGTTCGATATCCCATCTGGTAAATAGAATAATAAGTTATATTTAGTAAAATAATAAATGATAGTACATAAGAATACAATTAAATTATCTTTTCCTTATTTTCTGGGTCAAATAAGTAAAGAATTATCATCCGTCCAACGCTGATTTAATTAATTGAATACGAACTTAGAGCAAATCAATTTCTCTTAATTCTAGATTATGACTACAGCGGTAGTCATAATCTAGAATTGAGAGTAAGTTACAAAGTTGATGTTATAAAGACTTCTAAAGCTATACTTACATGAACGTATTCACTGGAAATGATTTTGCTCCCAACGTTACTATTTTCATAACATGTATAATGAATTCCCTTTTGTAATATTTAAAGGATAAAATAAATAAAAAAAAAAATATTAGTCAAAGAGCATTATATTTTTAACACTACGTTTAAGAGTCGGGAGTCCCATATAAATACCCAATGTATGAAAATTGCATCCGTTTTAATGGCACCTATAACCCATTCAAAATATAAAGAACGCTGAGAACTCTAAACTTATATCAGCCCAGACTCTCTGACACATAGACGGATTATATCATATAGCCACTGTCAATGTCATCATCTATGACATCTACTGTCTCATTTGTTGGTCGAGTTTGTATATCGGTAATTATTATATGTATATTAGTTTCTTTTAACATACTATGTGTGTAAAAGTGAATGAATATAGGGAATCATGGCCCAATAATACAGGCCTGCTCAAATCGTTAGTTGACAGATTGCCGCAACTACGTCATAATGACGTCATATTTTCCTTGCCGTTTTTCAAATAAAATTATTTAGGGTAAATAATAACAGATGACAGCATTTTAATAATAATAATATCAATAATTTACTCATCAAAAATGAATGTTGAATAGTTTACAGTAATTATAATTTCAGAATTTCTAGTCTAAATTGGTGTATTTTTAAAAAAGGAATCTTAGTTATTAATATGAGCAGAATCGTAGTTATTAGTCTGGCAGCATGGCGTGGTTGTGGTATATGACAGATACATGACAACTATCGCTTTTAGCCGTTTCTCTTTTAAGCCAACGAGAAAACTAGCTCGTACTCTCTCTGTTAACATTGAATCTCAAAGTTTTTCCAACCATGGTGATATGTTACATGAAAAATATACAAAATAATAAGTGAAACAATTGTAAGTACTCCTACTATTGTTTCGTATGGTGAGTGAGAGCGCTGAGGCCCTCCTTATCCTCTCCTTGTTATCCTTCCTTTTCACTGCCTATCACTTTCCTTAGAGCAGGAGTCGCGCGAGTGATGCCTCTGGTCATTTGGTGTTGTTAGCGTCTATAGGCTACGGTAACCGCTTACCATAAGGTGGTGGGTATTATAAAAAAAATAATGCTGGTTAGAATGGAGAATAGAACGTTTAAATAGAAAATTTGAAAACAGGCTAGAGGCTAATTTATAAAGTGCCTTTTCAGAGAGGTATTATAATATCCAACCAGCTCATGGCGATAAATTGGAGTATATTTAAATATTTTTGACGTGACAACGTCTTATAAATTGGTTTGCCGGGTGACACTTCAAGAAACTGCGTTACGCTCCGCTCACGTTATGCGCTCACAATGAGAGCGAGTGAGAGGCACGCGTCCCTTCCACTCGGGCATGGTTAGCCCGCCTAAGAGCGAGAGAGACGAAGAAATAAAATTTTGTTAATATGAAATTCAGTGCGAGATTCTTTGTATAAATTAATGTTTTAAATTGTTACTATTATTTCATCCTTCTTCCTACTATACGAATGAATATTCACATTAAAATTATTTTACCACTCAAAGTCGTTGTCACGTAAAACTTTCGCCCGTATACCGACTTTACAGGCAACCAATTTTTTTATAATTTTGTACGCCAAATAAAAATTTATCCAAGTCAAGTTTATAACTCGCGACTCATATTCAAATTTTTAATCTTTACTATAATATAAATGTGAAAGTGACTTTGTTAGTTTTTTTGTTATGCTTTCACGGCGGAACTACTGAATCCCAGAGTACTAGAGCTCAGAAAAGGACACAGGCTACATTTCATCCCGGAATAATGAATGATTTCTTCGGGTTAGCTATTTTGGCATAAAGCTAATTAAAGTGCAGTAGTGCGACATATTTATATTCTGAAACCACCCGGATGGAGTTGTGGGTAGAGTCTAGTTTAATATATTTTAGCTTTTATAGACCGTAATACCTTTTTATTTCAGACTTCTAACCTTTTGTGGGTAAAAAATTTTGAGAGCCAATGCTGCGTTGTTGATGACGTATGCACGGCAAAATTTTGTATGTCACTTCGCGATTTGAGCAGGCCTGTATCATTGGGCCATGGGGCCCATGGGTAGGCTTGTTATAGAACTTGCGCCAGACTGATATTGACACACTAATTAGTCTGTGCTGATATTAGTCTGTGCGGTTGCTGTCTTGCTGTGATGCGTATTTGTGTATGTGTTTCAAATACTTTCAATTTAATTCGCGTGGAGTTGTGGACGTGTTTTATTGGTGTTTTTGTTTAATTTCCTTCATTTTGGAAGTATATTCCAAGACAATTTCCAATGGTTTATATATTGAACGAGTAAATACAGTTATGGTCAAGATAATATTTCTACACCCGGATTTGGGAATTGGTGGCGCAGAGCGATTGGTTGTGGATGCCGCTTTGGCTTTCAAAAACAAGGGGCATGAGGTAGCTTTCTATACCAACCATCATGATCCTTCACACTGTTTTTCTGAGACAAGGGATGGCACCTTTCCTGTGTCAGTCGTAGGAGACTGGATACCACGTTCTGTATTCGGTAGGTTTAAAGCTGCTTGTGCATACGTAAGGATGGTTTACGCAGCTGTTTACATGGCATGGTACGTCATACCAGTCGAGGAGCCTACTCTCATATTCTGCGACCTGATATCTCTATGTGTACCATTTTTAAAATTAGCTAGAGGTCCTTTTCGAGTCATCTTTTACTGTCATCATCCAGACAAGCTTCTTTCATCGGAAGGTGGTATACTTAAAAAGCTATATAGAGCTCCTTTGAACTGGTTAGAGGAGTTAACAACTGCTCAAGCAGATAAAGTTCTAGTCAACAGTAAATATACAGCCAGAGTGTATCAAGAAGCATTCCAGAAGATTAAGGATTTACCTGACATCTGTTATCCTTCCATTAACACTGAATACTTTAAAATGACCATGCCAAAGGCATTAAAAGAAATTGTTCCAGTTGGAACTGATAAATTTGTCTTCTTATCTATAAATAGGTATGAAAGAAAGAAGAATTTGAAGTTAGCATTAAGATCCGTGGAGCATTTAAAACACATTTTGAATGAGGCTGATTGGAATAGAGTGCATTTAATAATGGCAGGAGGCTTTGATCCTATTAATTTAGAAAACATGGAACATTATATAGAGCTGACAAATTTAGCAGCAGAGTTAGATATCGAGGATAAAGTTACTTTTATGAAATCACCAAAAGATGATGAAAAAGTGTCTCTATTGTACAACTGTAAAGCTTTGGTGTATACTCCCTCTAATGAGCACTTTGGCATAGTGCCTTTGGAAGCAATGTATTTTAAAAAACCAGTTATTGCTGTGAACAGTGGTGGCCCAACAGAGACTGTTGTCAATGATGTTACAGGTTTCTTGTGTGAACCAACTAGTAAGTCATTTTCCAAGGCTATTAGTAAGTTGATCATAAATCCAGAACTGTGTGAAAAGCTTGGTGAAGCTGGTTTCAAAAGATTTGAATCTAAGTTTTCATTTGATGCATTTACTGAACAGTTGGATGGTATTTTGACTCGGGAGAGACAGATTGTATCGGAAGCAAGGGCTATAGAATGTGAGAATAGAAAGAGTAAATAACATGATGCCAGCACTCCGACAATATTTGATATTGTTTGAGTGTTTTAACCAAAGATCTACTAGTACAGTTACATTAATGGTTTAGTACTTATGAAAACATCTGTGTATATGTGACCATGGGAACATAAGGGACATTTTTAGTAATTTCCCAATTGTGGCAATGGTGGTTTGCAATCTGTTACGTTTCATTCCCACAAGGGCAAAAAGTGGGTATAATGTAGAGAAATTTAGAAAGCCATACCCCATTCTAAAAGATATTAATTGAAATATAAATGAGGTGCAATAGCATTATGTAGCAAGTCATTTTAAATTATGTTTATGTTTACTATATGAGTGCTCTATAATTAACTCATCTAAATTAAATAGTAAAATTAAAAATAATCACTAATGGTTCTAGGACATTGAGAAAACTATAGATATAACATAGATTAGAAACCAAAGGCCGAGTAGTCTTGCAAGAAATCATGTTTAATGTTTAAAAGATATACTTAATATAATTATAAAGAGCATATGTAAATAAAATATTTTTGTAATCCTTTATAAGCCGCGCCATTAAAGAAACAAATCAAAAATGGTGGCATGTACTATCAGCAAAAGAAGGTTGATGATAATTTTGTAATAATAAACCTGTTTTTGTTTGAAAATAAATAATAAGCAAGTTATTTAATAAACTGACAAGGTGCTAATTAGACTCGCAAAAAGCGGGTTTCATACTTTTCTAGCACATATAAAACCTAATGCCTAATTCTGAGTACATAATTAAAATAGACTAATATATAGGAACCCTTTGCACCAGTCCAACCAAAACCTGGTGTAGTAGGTATATTATTGTAATTATTATTACTCCACTGTATTATTACAATTTTTTTAATAAAGGAAATTGCAGGTTAATGATTTTTTGCTTGCTGTATCAAGGTTTGACTGGTGTGACAAAAGTCAGCAATAATGTACGAATGAAGGAATAATTTGCCACATATTGTGATTTGCTACTTGATTGGCGCGGGTTATACAAAAAATGTAATCTTGAATGGTAATTGTATAATTTGGGACTGAATTTAATCAATGTGTCATATAGTTATTCTAAGAATTTCAGTTGACCTATATAGAAAATTGTAATAGGAATTAGACGTAAATAAGTTTTTAATAATTATTATATTAAGTACCTAATTGATATTTATAAAAATGCTATTGCCAAAATGTTTATTAATAGCTTTATCTTAAAAGCTTATGTACCCTTGAATGTTGTTGCAATTAGCCTTCCCATGATTATAACACATCATTTACTTTGATAAAACTTGTGCGATTCTTTTAGATATTGGGCAATATTTTTGTCACCATTCTTTTAAAATTTAACCATTAAAAATATTAATCAATCTTGTCCTAGATATACTATAAATAGTAGCCTTTGAGGATGCTGGAGTAAAATAATCTCTCTCTTTATAATGTGAAAGTGTATTGAACTTTGCAGATCTTTTTCTTATTATTATGTATCTATATAAGTAAAAAATGTTATTATATAACTGTAAGGCCATTTGTTAATTACTAATTATAGACGGAGCATACACCACACTAATTAGCGACTAATATCACGAGATATAACTTATCTGAGTTTAATTAAAATTGTTTATATAACTGCTGTGAATGTAAAATTATTTTGTAACAAATATAACAATTTCATTATTATCAAATGTTTCTAAGACACTTAAGTTAAACGCTCTTGGGTTGTTATTCCTAACATTCACAACTTGCATTTTTATTTTCTTATATATAACTTTATAGAATCTACATTTTATAATAGAATCTAATCATTGTTTAATATATGTACTGGTGTAAATAAAAAGATGATTATCAATGCAGTTGGTTTTGTAGTTTTAGATGCAGGTTATAGCTAACATTTTTGCTTTTACATTTGGTTATTGGCAATGCCACTGCGTCATTTCTTTTTAATTAAATTTTAATCTGGTGTAATAGCCGTGTGGGGCGGACTTTAGAATTGTCCCACCCCTCTCTATCCACGGGAGTCGTAAGAGCCGACTGAGGGAATACCAGGGGAGTGGGCAGCAGCACTCCCTCGAGTATTAACAACATCCACTGCGATCGCCAACCCGCCTGCCAAGCGTGGTGATTACGGCATTATCCCCCACAATGAGCACAGTTTTCTTGGGGAGGCCTATGTATGATGTTTAATATATGTACTGGTGTAAATAAAAAGATGATTATCAATGCAGTTGGTTTTGTAGTTTTAGATGCAGGTTATAGCTAACATTTTTGCTTTAACATTTGGTTACTGGCTATGCCAGTGCGTCATTTCTTCTTAATTAAATTTTAATCTGGTGTAATAGCCGTGTGGGGCGGGCTTTAGAGTTGTCCCACCCCTCTCTATCCACGGGAGTCGTAAGAGCCGACTGAGGGAATACCGGGGGAGTGGGCAGCAGCACTCCCTCGAGTATTAACAACATCCACTGCGAACGCCAACCCGTCTGCCAAGCGTGGCGATTACGGCATTATCCCCCACAATGAGCACACAGTTCTCTTGGGGAGGCCTATGTCCAGCAGTGGACGTCGAAAGGCTGATGGATGGATGTATCTGGTGTAATACTCTTTCCTTCCTTTCCTATGTACTCTGGCCATAAACTGTCAGTGCGAAGGATGACGCGCTGGTCGCGGCCCGGGCTGGAAACTGAAGCGGCGTTTTTGGCCATCTTAGGGACATCGCAGGTGGTCAGGAGGATTGGGGCGCTGGGGCTGAGTGCAGTTAGAAGCGCCCTGAACTCGCCGCGACAATAGGTGAGGACTTCGCTGCCGAGCGTCGTCAGGGCAATGTTTAGTAGCGACAGAAATCGGGCCGCTGCCTTCTGCGAGGAAGTCATCTCGCAGAAAGAAGCGATGGAGGGGGCCAGGGAAGACGATCGTTCCGCTGACCCCCCAAAACTGCCGCCAGCGACTGGGACGCCGCAGCCGAAGTGCCTCGCCTGATGCCGCCCTAGCTGTGGGTGGATGGACATGGGAACGTTCGCCACTGAAGCACTGCAGTAATGTCACAGTTTTAGTGGTCCACCAATATAGACTGCACACCGCGGGTTTATTTAGTGGATGAGGGCCCCACACCACCCTGTTCGTTGCCCCAAACGACGAGGTAGGTACATTTTTCCCGCCTTAACAATAAAAATTAGAATAAGTTTTTATGGATATTTTAGGGGAGAAAAAACGCCATTTTTCATTTTCGCCTCATAGGCAGGTTTTTATTATTATATTATATATATACAAACAATTACATTGGGGACTATCCTTTGAGTTTAATAACCAAAAATATGTAAGTATTGAGTTTTACACAATAATGTTGTCCATGAACTTAATATGAGTCCTAGTTCGTAACATATTTTTTTAGAAAATAAAAGAGTGGATATTGTAGATTATTTATATTATCCACTAACTTTGACTAAATACAGCTACTGAGAGGTAAGTATTAAATGTATGTAACTAACTTAGTGCTTAGTTTGAGGAATTGATACTCAAAAATCGTATCTGGTTGATTATATAGAACAAAGGTTATTAAACAAAATCAGCCTTTGACAGCTCAGCCAACACAAAGACATGATATTTACAGTAACATGACTTGTCTTCCTAGCTCTTTATAGTCCCACATATATGTCCCACAGTTGGGCAGGAGTTTTAAACGCAATGGGAGGAAAGCCCTTTTACAAGTTTTTAATATTTTAGTAGTAGGTAATCTATTTTTATACATTTCCTGTATTTTCCTTATGATTATCACAAATAGCTTTATATGGCAAATTCGTAAATAATTCGTTAGATTCTATTACCAACTTACCCTCATAACATATTTTTAAGCTAAATAGGTAAATAAATACGTGAAGTTAAAAATAAACATAACACAACTTAAGCATAGACAATTTATAGTCCTTGGACTATTCGTATATAGTCTTGTCAATGTTGTCGTATAACCTTTCGGCTTTCTCCTGCGGTAAGGGATCCATGATCTCAAACTGAAGGTCGTACTGCTGATCTAGACCCATGTAGCTATCGCTTAATATATACACAGTGTATATTACACGACCTGTGGAAATAACGTTTAGCTTGTAATGAAAGAAGTTCGGAATATTTTATTAGAACTTTATGAATTAACTATTTTTTTTTTTTTTACCAAAACATTATAATAAGAATTTGATGTACGCGAATTTCGTGCGAATATCAGACGTTATGAAATAAAAAACTGTAATATATTCAAAACGTCGGGATAGAACAAAATTAAGTAAAAGCAATAGATTTGGTAAAAGTAGTTTTATTAAGTATCTGCCTTTTTCTCACTTCGAAGAAAAAATATATTGAAATGGCGTATGTAATATTTATTTTGATGCAGCATAATATTTCACTCACAAAACACACATGAGAAATTATATTAATATAATTAATTTTCTTATAGATTGACTGTTATCTCTATTGGCCTAATAAAAATAACAGTCGGGTCTAGTACAAAATTGCATTATATTAATACACACATACTTCAACATTCTGATTTGAAACCTTGTAACATTACATAATAATGTTGAGTTTCCTTTGCAAAGATTGACGCGCGATTGTTTCTCTTTTGGTTCGGGCACTTTGAGCGCGGACACGAGGCCCATTTGTTGGTAGGTCAATGGTTATCTGCCTCTTTTTGACCTGCGCAACCCATAGGGATAACGCTATTCTTAGTCTTCGTTTAGAGCGTTATCATAGCACTTAAGTTAGAGGAGTTTAATAACGACCTTCGCGAGACTGTTTACTGGTTTCCTCACAAGTAACTGTTATTTTTAGAATGTAACTTACCTTTTTTAGACGGCGTATAAAACGTAACTTGTGGTGTTCCTTTAGGTGGTACGCGCTTCAGCGCGAGCAGTTCTTTATCGTCTATGTTCCCGAGCGTGACAAACCAGCCCTCGTTCTTACCGCGAGGGAAGCGGGGACAGAACACGTTGTTAGGGTTGCCACCTCGTCGGTTCAACTCCAGGAGTAATGTGTATTCCTATGTGTGTAACATTGTTTGTTTATTCATTTATTTATTCGTAGAGTATTTCTGTATTCGGTGTAAACAAGAAGATTTTTAGCATTCAAATTGCTTAGCCATTTTAATAGAATAAATTTCTGTTAAGTCAGGCGGAAAGCCGGTCCTCAAAGCCCTCCAGAGGCTATTTAATTCCGTTGTTCTCGGGGGCGACGTTCCAGAGTCGTAGACCAGGAGCGTGGTGGTGCTTTTCTTCAAGAAAGGTGACAGAACCCTCTTGAAGAATTATAGACCCATCTCGCTCTTGAGCCACGTCTATAAGTTGTTCTCGGGGGTCATTACAAATCGACTCGCGCGCAGGCTTGTCGACTTCCAGCCTCCCGAACAAGCCGGTTTCCGTAAAGGCTATAGTACCATAGACCACATCCACACGCTACGCTAGATTACAGAAAACCGAGGAATACAATCGGCCTCTGTGTCTGGCGTTTGTGGACTATGAGAAAGCCTTCGATTCGATCGAAACTTGGGCGGTGCTGCAGTCCCTTCAGCGGTGCCAAATTGACTATCGGTACATCGAAGTGCTGAAGTGCTTGAATAGAAACGCCACCATGTCAGTCCGTCTTCAGGACAGGAGTACGAAACCGATCCAACTGCAGAGAGATGTTAGACAGGGAGACGTTATGTCCCCGAAACCTCTTCACCGCTGCATTGGAAGATGTCTCAAGCTCTTGGACTGGACCGGATTCGGCATCAACATCAATAGCGAATACATCACTCACCTTCGATATGCCGACGACATCGTAGTCATGGCAGTATCGCTGGAGGACTTTGGCACCATGCTCAATGATCTCAGCAGGGTTTCTCGACTAGTGGGTCTCAAAATGAACATGGACAAGACGAAAGTCATGTCTAATGCCCATGTCATTTCAGCACCAATCCTAGTCGGGAGTGCGCTTCTCGAAGTTGTCGACCACTATGTCTACCTGGGACAAACAGTCCAGTTAGGTAGGCACAACTTCGAGAAAGAGGTCAATCGACGAATACAACTCGGCTGGGCAGCGTTCGGGAAGCTAAGGAAGATCTTCTCGTCCAATATTCCACAGTGTCTGAAAACGAAGGTCTACCAGTGTGTGTTACCAGTGGTGACATATGGAACAGAGACGTGGTCTCTGAATATTGGCCTCGTATCAAGGCTCAAAGTTACTCAGCGGGCCATGGAGCGGGCTATGCTTGGTATTTCCCTATGTGATCGTATCCTTAATACGGAGATCCGTAGGAGAACGAGAGTGACCGACATAGCCCGCCGAGTTGCCATGCTGAAGTGGCAATGGGCAGGCCACATCACTCGACGAACCGACAACCGTTGGGGAAAAAAGGTTCTCGAGTGGCGACCACGTATCGGACGGCGCAGCGTAGGACGGCCCCCCACCAGATACCAACTGAGGGAATACCAGGGCATTGGCTTGACATGCTGTATTGACAAAAAATAAAGAAAAAACTTCTCTCTAAAATGGCAACGGTGAATGACGAGCAAGCGACCAAACTGATGAGTGGCAGTCGCGCATGGACTTAAGCAACACCAAGGGCACGCCCCCCATCTAACTTCGAAATGATGTGTTTACAAATTATTATTGTTTGGTGAAAGAAAAC
Organism: Leucoma salicis; assembly: GCA_948253155.1. Taxonomy (NCBI): domain Eukaryota; kingdom Metazoa; phylum Arthropoda; class Insecta; order Lepidoptera; family Erebidae; genus Leucoma; species Leucoma salicis. Next base: position 7,705,805 of record OX411825.1, read on the forward strand.
ATCGTAAGAAAACCAAGATTGTACAATCTGCATCTGCATTGGGTCATTGTGGTGTCCTTAATCAATCAGAGTGAAGACCTGTGCCCATGTGCCCAATATTGGAATATTTATGGGTTCTGAAAAAGAAATAGCTAACAGACCTGGTCGGCGTGTAAAGGCATCCATAGATCTCTAGAAGTCTGTTGTCGCACTAGTTTGTCCTGTTCGCTATCGCCATCAAACCATATCCCACGTACGTGCAGCTTGACATCCAGTGTTGGCATATCGCATATTACCTGTCAAATAATATACGTCGATCATACATAAATAGTGTGGTAGAAGACGGCGAATCACCGCATCTTGGTTCTATGTATTCCTATACCTTATTAATTTTGCTTGAGATAATAATTAAACATTATTATTATTATAGAATGAATATTTTAGGAGGAGAGCCCACCACTCACCCACGCATAGTCAATCCCAGTTATCTTTGGACAAACACAAAATAACCTAAGATTGCTAATCCGCACTCTCACAGATAGAGGAGAATGTGATAATAGCAGACAGCATTGACAGTGGCCATCTCGCCGATAGCGCCATCTGCGCTCAGTTTTGCCCGTGGATCCCCATTAAAATTCATACTATTTGATGGTGCGATTTTTTAAATATTTTGTACTGTATTTTAGTACTTGACATCCATGCGACCCACGCTTCGTAAAGACATCAAAAACAAATGTGAAGTGGAGATTGGGTGTCACCGTTAGGTTTCTGCAATAGTTTAGCGGTTCAGAGCACTTCTCCGGATTAGCAGGTGAACTACCTTAAGTGCTAATTTTTTTTATTAACTTATTATATAGCACTAGCTGACTCGGCAAACGTTGTTTTGCGATATGAATTATTTCTAGAATATGAAAATATTATTATATCTTTTTAATCTTTACTTTTAAAATGTATTTGAAAAATTGCGCTCGACGAAACTTGCTATTATGCTGCTTCCAAGCGGAGGAGTTTGGCAAAACCCCCATTGATCAGCTATCGACCGGGGTTAAAAAATACAAAATGTTATTAAAAAGTAGGGGTTGATGGTAGGAGGGTAAAAATTTTGGACTAAATGTATTTTTTTAATGCCACACCATAAAAAATAACCAAAAAAAAATTTGTCCTAAATATGAAAAACAAAAAATTTGTAGTAAGCTACCCTTAATACTAGAGGCATAAAAATTAGTTATAAATCTATTATCATACCTACTGAATATACATATAAAATTTCATCAAAATCGGTCGTGCCGTTTCAGAGGAGTATAAACACTAAAACTATGACACAAGAATTTTATATAGGTATTAGATAGATCCTAGACCTTGAGAACAAAAACATGAAATAAAAATACAAACACTTACCTTATGTATTTGATCAATCTGATTCTCATCAAATTCTCTTCTCAAATACTTTGCCAAAAGCTCGTAGTTCCTATGACACGCCACTTTTAGTCCATTCAAAATGGCGCATGGTTTATTCGTGTCTTTAGTCATTTGGGAGAACATGTACAAGTGCTGTGAGTCGATGTACGGTAATGTTGTAAGAGGCGAGTCTGAGGGCCAACGCGCTTGGACTATAGACTGCATTAGCAGTTGACAGGACAGACATACAGCAAGCCACCCGTTTTCTGCTGACGTGTCTATCATTGCCTGAAACAAATAGACAAGTACTCTAATATTAGTACAATAAAAAAGAATATAAATAATAAATTTAACTGCCATTGTGGTGCAGCGGTAGTGTCACTCAGCGGTGAGCAGAGTCCAAGGACCTCTTATCTTGTATTAATTTCAGAATGTTTGTGGAAAATATAATCACGTTGGTATATGATTCCGAATATACAATCGTTATATGAGCAAGGTGAATACCTGAATTATCCTAATAGTTTGGTCGAGTACAGACTTGGTGTCGGTGAGGTAGTCTGTGTTAGGCAGTGGAACTCTTGTCATGTGAGCTTGTAATAACAAGAACGCCTTCACGTTTGACGAGTCCAGGCTTAATGCGTCCACAGGAAGACGACACTGTTGCGACAGTTCACTGAAATAAACATTAAACTCTAATTTTTAGGGTTCCGTACCCGAAGGATCAAAACGGGACCCTATTACTAAGACTTCGCTGTCTGTCTGTCTGTCCGTCCGTCTATCACCAGGCTGTATCTCAAGAACGGCGATAGCCAGACAATTGAAATTTTCACAAATAATGTATTTCTGTTGCCGCTATAACAACAAAAAAAAACAATATAAGGGGGGCTCCCATACAACAAACGTGATTTTTTTGCCCCTTTTTTGCTCGCTATTGATAACGGCAACAGGTAGACACTTGAAATGTTTACAGAATATTTAGTTATATATTAACTTTAAGAGAGTTACAATATTGTAATGTTGTTTACTTAGTCAACGGTACGGAACCTTACGTGCGCGAGTCCGACCCGCACTTGGCCGGTTTTTGTATTATTACTGTAACTAACACAGTGTGGAAATGTAAAATCTAAAATAACAGGCACGAGCAGGATCTCAACCTGCATCTCCTGGAATACCGTCCCAGATGCTTTGCCAATCAACCATCGTGACAATTGCTCGGGACTGCGAATTTCGATAACACATTCATTCTTAATGTCTTGGGTGACAGGGTGATTTTCGATTTCACATTATCTCACTTTATGTTAATTTATATGGCTAAAAAAATATATAAAAATATTACTGTAACTAACTGGTCACCTATCGTGCAGTGCAATGGGTACGCATAATAAGTATGTTTTAGATATAGAAACTATATTTTTTATTATTCGAAGATATCAGATGAGTTACCACTTTAGACCCACCATGATGTCCCCATACCAGGGTGGTACCAGGAGCAAGCGATGCTCAAGAGTAACGGTTCACTTCCCAACTGATTATAACATACCTGGTGCTTGCACAAGTTCCAATCAAGCAACAATTGAGAACCATATTTATTATAAGCTTTTAGTAATGTGATGGTATCAGCCTATCGCTGATCATTTCTGGATTACCCGTCCCGATTGACACAACAGAGAAGAGACACAAATTGTGATTTTAATGGATGTGATGATATATTTAAAAAGCAAATATTGACTAAATATTATTAAACACCATCTCGTAGAATATGAGGTACGTGTTATAAACAATGCAAGCTTTTAAGATTTACGAAATGGCATATTTTTTTGTATAAAAATTGTTTTTTTAGGATCTACACTTATGTAGATAAACTTAAAAAGCAAAAATTTATCTGAATACAATATTTGATCCAAATCGTTAGAGTCGTTTTCAAGACCATTTAGTACATCATTAGTTCAGGCGTCTTACATTAGGAGACAGGCATAGCAGTCCGACACACTCAGAAAACGTACACGAGACGCGGACGTATAGTTGTTGATGCCAAGTTGCTATTAAGAAAAGAATAGCAGCACTGGTCTAACTCTAGATTCGAACCCAGGACCTGACCATCTGTAGTTACGTTTTAATCCAATTACTTACCCATTAAGAATGTCCTCGTTATGTCTAACAGGTAGTGTGGCATATTCCTCACTATCAGCCAACACTCGCAATAAATCATCAGTATCCATGTTGCTGTGCAAGGTATGATTGAAATGCGCCATAGTTTTGTACGAGAGATAATAGTATGAGGCGATGCGGCCCATCCACGTGCAGTGCACTGTGCGCTGGTCCTGTTAGCACGATATAATAACAATATAGGTATTAGGTTTTATTCCATTAGTTGAAATGTTGGCTTGATATTTAAGTAGGTATTGTAGATATTAAAAAAATAATTTTTGAGACCAATTTGAGTCCGATACAAAATCAATACCATGTATGGGAATTCTACTTTAGTTAGTTCAGGTTAGTACTATTTTTTTGAGCATAAACCTTATTCTGCTGTTTTTTTAAAGACAACTCTTTAGAAATATACAATTTCACGGCCACAAAATACGCCTTTATTTGTTGAGGCGGGAAAAAGTGTACCTAACCGCACACCCCGTCGTTCGGGAGCAACGAACAGGGTAGTGTAGTAGGAGGGGCCCTCACCCACTGAATAAACCCACCGTGTGCCGTCTTTCTGCCTGTATTGGCGGGCCACTGGAACTATGTTACATTAATTCAGTGGTGGCACAAAGTACACTCACTCACAAAGACTCAGAACAACCATTTGTGGATCACATAAAGAGTTATCCTGTTTGGGAATCGAACCCACTCAACGACTCAACACTAAGAGATCTAAGCCACTCCAACATCTATGTAGTTAATAAAAGAAAATTCTCTAAAATAAAAGTAGCCAGAGTAAGGAGTCCCTACAATATCATCTATCTGTAAAGGTATTGTTGACTTATCTGATGGTAACCACTGCTCACGGCCTCAATAATACTAAGAATGCTTATCATTTCATTTTGCGGATACGAAATAAATGAGTGCACGACATCTCCCTCTACAACCAAAAACACTCGAGGGGCTTCACGGTCAGTCCAGCGGACGGTGGTACCAACCCATTTGGGCCCGATAAATAACAAGCGCGTACTACCATCTGGTTCCAACCCTACAACCATTAATGCAATACTGACACTGGACTGCACAGATGGCTGAGCGGTTTAGATACCAGTCTCCCGCCCGATTGTTGTAGGTTCGATACCCACATAAAACAACTCTTTATGAGATCCATGAAAAGTTGTTCAGAGTCTGGGTGTACTTTGTGTCCGGGAAATTGTATGTTTGTAAAGTCCCCTGCGATACAAGGCTAATTCCCACGTGCATGGTGTAACCTTTAAAAAAATGGGGTGGTAAGTAACATTTGTATGTAAGGTTTTTCTTCAATCAATTACTGCCACGGTTCTCTCCGAGAGTAAGACAGATCGTGGCTGTAATCCATCACGCAGGCCCGGTGCACTCATGCATTCACACGGCGTTGAGAATATCTCTCAGGCACGCAGGTTCCCTCACGTTGTTTTTCTTCACCAACGAGTGATATTTTGCAAACAAATAATTTTGAAAAATCTCAAAACGTCAGAGTATCTCTGACCGGGGATTGAACTCGACACCACTGTCTCTGAATTTTAGCACTAGACTATCATAGTAAGAAATTACCTCTTCAATTTCGACACAATTAGCATTAGCGAGCACATCTATGGAGCATTGTACTAAGTTGGATAGGTAGTAGTTAACATCTTGTGGTTCAATGCTCTCAAGGTTGTAGTATGAAGGATTCTTGAGCAGCCTCCGGAAGAAGTATGTCCAGGTCATGTAGTCTAGAATTTCTTGTTTAGTGTTTACAGTACCTAGGCCAAAGTATAATATTAAAAGACTTCAATAGAGTTTGTGAAACCGGAACATAAAGTGGGTAAATGTGAAATAGAAGATGATAGGCAAAAGCGGGGTTTGAAACCATGTCTAATGAATTACCGTCCAGACGCTCTGTTACTACTGTTATATTCTAATAAGCCATCGTGATGTTCGTTTGGAACTATCAATAACAAGCATAAAAAAATACTAGAACACTAATGGTTTCGCTAACATACACTCTTACCAAGGATTGTGGATTCAATTGACGTACAGGACAATAAGTTGCGCAATCCACTCGTATCTTGTTGTATTTTGTGTTCGTTACTTAGTTCTGGAGTGTGATTTTTGAAAGAAACAAAGCTATTCTCCAGAAGTTTCTTTCTCAATCATTGGGAAATTTCGTTAGGTACCAAAAAAAAAATTACACAAGACCACTTCTAAAATTTTTTTAACCCTTTTTCTGTAGCAATGTCGGGCACGGTTCTCCTCTCATCGTGAGAGGGATTAGAAGACTTCACAATAGTGTTGGGCACTCAGCACGTGTGGTAGCACACTTGTAGCCACTCACTTCGACAGATTGAGTTACTCACACTTTTTATTTTGATGTGGTAGCACACTACACAGATTAAGCTACATATTTATTGCACAAGACCACAGAACATTTGTAACACTTTTTTGTAATTTAGGTCGCGCAAGCGTCGATCACTCAAGTGTATAATAGAAAACTAATAATTTTAAGCATGCCAATTGTCAAAGTCAAGATTTTGAACAAATTTCGCTAAGGAAAATAATAATAAGAATCCAAAACTTTTAACATGATCAGTCGAGTCTATTTACGACTCAAAGTAAATGGGTTAACGTTTAAGTTTAATTGCCGCCTTTCGTTTTCGATTAACGACGTCACATAACCTTTCTCTTTCCCTCATCTCTTACTGGCGCACGATCGTGGCTCGCTCGCGAGCTGTGTGAGTATGAGGCGTGGTGAGGCGCTGAGCGAAGTCACCGAGTGTGCGTGCCGTGTGTTGAGTTCACACAGAACACCGCAGCCTCGCCTCATTAGTGGTAGCACAGTGTGCTACCACACTTAATAAAAAGAGTGCCTCGCACGATCCTCATTTTAAAAGAGTGTGCTACCCATGACTACTTCACAAGCCATCTAACAATTAGAATGAAAAACGAAACGTTAGACGAACTTTCGTATCGTTTCATTGTGATTGGTCACCTGAATCACGCGTCAAAATCTTGACTAATTAGGGGGGTTAGGCAGAATGTCATATCTCACATGTCGATCGTATCGAGATCACTGTGATTGGTTGAGAGATCACCGTGATTGGCCAACGGATTATTGCGACATGAAGCGTCGGTTTCTCAACGAATCACAGTGATCACGATACGATCGACATGTGAGATATGAGATTCTGCCTAACCCCCCAGAATCAGGAATCACGCGTCAGACTGTTTTTCTAAGTTGTTTGTCTGACTGGAACTGTGTTTCAAGGGGGCAGGATTCCTCACGATGTTTTAATTTCTAAAATACATCTTTGTTATCAAGTTCCTGTAGTTTATTTATAAAAAGACTTTATAATAGCGTACATCGGTTGTAAATTAGAAAAAGAAAAAAAAATGTCCTGTGTATGTAAAAATAAAATAATCATTAACAAGTATATCTGGCACATACCGGCGACAATCTCGGCATTCAAATGGTCAGGTAATACGTCTAATAAGCTGGACTCGACTGGGAAAGGCTCATATAGAAACTTCTTGTAGAAATTTTTCTTTTGATCGTGAACCAACACTACGGCTACACCCTCGTTGTCATACTGTAATGTGCAATCACATGTTTATATATAAAGAATATTAATAAGTAAATAATCGAATTAAAATTTGCCTCCAAACATTAGTGGAATTGTTAACATGAAATCATTAAGAGTATCATGATTTTCATGAAGTTTCCATTGCAACTTTATAACATTTTTATATCAACACTATTGAAGTAAAAAAGCTAACGTTAAAAAAAAAAATTGGTTTTGTCAGCGCTTTGCTTTTATTCTTTATATTAATTAAGGGACTTTTAATCTACTAGATTATGCCAGCCCCATCGTAACCCGTTTTATCAGTTTATCAGTAAAAATATAATGTGAATGTAGATAAAAAATAAGTAATGAATTTTATGCCCGTAGAAAGTAGACTAAAAATTATACAATGTAGTATGACATTCTCAAGATTATCCTAAACCTCAAATGATTACTAAACGTGTTGTTTTTCTTACCAGATAAAAAGTTACAGCAAAATATGGGGAGTGCACTTTTTCATAAATATTGATTATTTCTACACTAACATCAGCCGCGACTTCGCCTTTCACATTAATCTCGATACAAAAACAGCTACCCCACAGGAACCGTCTATTATTCCGGGGTTTTATATTGTCTATGTCGTTTTCTATTATGCCGCGTGGGGCCGGCTTTAGAATTACCCCGCCCCTCTCCACCCATGGGAGTCGTAAGAGCCGACTGAGGGAATACCGGGGAAGTGGGCAGCAGCACTCCTTCGAGTATTAACAACATCCACTGCGATCGCCAACCCGCCTGCCAAGCGTGGCGATTACGGCACTATCCCCCATTCTTGGGGAGGCCTATGTCCAGCAGTGGACGTTAAAAGGCTGATGAATGGATGGATGTCGTTTTCTGGGAGTCGCACTATGCATATTTAAAATTTTATGATGATTGGTCAAGTAGTTACGGCATGAAAGCATAACAAACAAACTCACTTTCATATTTATTATATTAGAAAGGATTGTAAATTATTTGGAGTTTTCTTTTGATATTTATATTTACCTGAGGCCTGCCAGCCCTGCCCATCATTTGTAGTACATCAGTTATAGGCATATCGACGTATCGTTTCTGTTTTCCATCATAATATTCCGTGCCCTTTATCACCACTAAATGAGCGGGGAAGTTCACACCCCAAGCTAGGGTCGCTGTACAGATTAATACCTGCAAAATATATCCATAGATGGGTTTATTAAAATAAATGAAATGGATTTTATGTATGCGAAATGAGATAGATACGCTTTCATACATTATTGGGCCCGAAAAAAAAAATTTGTAAAGAAATGAAAGTGGTGCCTATTAATAGCTTCATATTTACCAAATCACCATTCCAATTTAAGGGGTAGCTTGGCTATTGGGATTCGGAGTCCCATTGCATTAAAGCGACTAGTGTCTAATGCACAATTTACACAATAGAACGGCCATAAAATCCAACATAATAGAATCCAAGTCAGTTGTGTAAGCTTGTTTTTCAGTATCCAGTAAGATAGCAAGGGTAATTAATGAAGCAAAAACAGAAGACCAAAAGGATAAAATCAATATAAAGATCATAGATAAATAACTATACTTATAAAGATATAAAGCAACGAAAATCGCACTAGACAAAGCGTATATACTAGTGTATACTAGCACTAGAGATGACACACAGCATAGATAACTAGATCAGACATCAGTCAAAAGGAAAAAACAAAATTGAACACATGGAAGTACTAAGTACTTTGTTGTTAGTCTGAGTTTGTACGTAGTATTTACTTCCATGATCTGTCACAATGTCACTGTTTTCTGTGCTCAGGTTGTATTTTCGATACTATAAATTCTTTTTATTTTTCTCAATTTCTTGATAGGATGTTAAGTTGATATTTTCTATATTTTGAATAGAAAAAGGTAATAATTTTTTTGAGGCATATTTCGTCTCTTTACATTTTGTGACCCAGAAATAACCGCCTCCTTTATATATATTTGTGTGCCTACTATTTTACTAAAGTGTTTAACTATAGTTGATGCTGCCAGACGAGCCATGGTCCACCTGATGGTAAGCGGCAACCACCGATGGACCTAGAGATACCAGGGGCACAGCCGAAGGGCTGCCCGCCGTGAAGATTAATTACCTTCCTTTCTTAGTTTTGCTGTAATATTATGCGCTTACCTCCCATAATCATCTTCTCTTAACTACCCTCAAGTATAAATGTGGTCTTGGAGTAATCTATTCTTAATCTGCTACGAGGCTGAGTATATACAGATCTATAAAGACATCTAAAAGCAATTGTGAAGTGGAGATTGGAAGTCGCCGTCGGTGATTGCGATTACTTAGCGGTCTAGAGCACTTCCCCGGATTGGAAGGGACGCAGGTTCAAATACCGCTCGCAGTAAAGCTCTTTTTCCACCTTCACAAATAATTTGTTCTTTATAGTATTAAGGGGACCTTTGTAGCTATACTGCGAGAACGTGAAAGCTTAGCTACGAAACTATGAACTCTGCTATGAAGATGCGTCACTACAAGGTAGCTGTGCACATAGCTAATACACTGCTTTACTCATAGCCACACTAATCGCGATTTATCTATAGCACGCCTCCGTAGCTTGCATCTACAGCACGCATCCTTCCATATAAAACGACTAACGAAAATACTTGGATCTGTTTCCACTATTGCTATGTGGCCCAATAAATATGATTGGTGGATATCAAACGCATTAACAGCAACGTAACATAGCATGGTAGAAAAGCACCTTTAATGAAAGACAAAATTTAAGCTTACCTGTATTTTCTGATTAATGAATAACTCCTCAACAGTATTCCTGTCCCTCTCGTGTAAGCCGGCGTGATGTATACCGATACCGAAAGCGAGTGTCAGCTTGAGGTTAGACTCCCTAATGTTGGACAGGATTTGTTCCATTTCCGATTCTTGCATATGCAGCCATTGTTTGGGATTGTCTTCAGCTGCGAGGTACGCGATCAGATCTAGGGCTGTTAACCTGGAAGATAACTTTTTTATTTACCCATTGTCCTAGGTGAACGACAAACGCGTTAATACGACGCGACCTGACACGAAAATATCAAATAGAGGTTGTATGTACTTATGGCCTACGTTGTTGCCTAATTTGAATGCGACGCAAAGCGGTTAAAGTATTTAGCCGCATCACGTCGAATCGCGTTGCGTCGGTCATCTAGGACAACGGATTACACTCACTCCACGTGAGGATGTGCTATAAATACTAGCATATTAATCCGTTTCATTTCGTCGATGGCGTGAACTATATTTTTTTTTGGTAAGGCGGAAAAAAAAATCCCTAAATGCACACCGCATCATTCGGGGCAACGAACAGGATCGTGAGGAAAACCTGCATGACAGAGGGATTTTCTCAACGGCCTAATCCCTCTTACCATGAGAGGAGACCCGTGCCCTTGCGGGTTTATTTAGTGGGTGAGGGCCCCACTCACCCATTAAATAAACTACAACACTATTCGTTGTCTCGAAGGAAGGGGTTTGGGGTTAGGTATATTTTATCCCACCTTAACCAAAAAACAAAAAAAAAGAAGGGTATATAGCTACTTAAGTAGGTACTAAAATGACAAAATGGTTTACCTAGTCTGTCGCCTACTGCTTACGAACACGAGCGTGGGCGCGCACGGTGAATGCGTGCGGATCGCTTGGAAGGTCGGCTTGTTCATTGTCATCATACGAGGGCAGTAATGTCGGCCAGGGTGCCCGGAGATGTGCACCTACAAATATATTTTTTTCATTTTGTTAGGTTACATTCCGTCAACAAGACAGTAATTTCTTCTTTCGATATTCGACAAGTCTTCACGATAATAAATTCAAAACACACAGAGCACTTAATGCGGCCACACTGATTTCTGCAGTTTGATAAAACTTTAAGCAAGTAATTTTCAGCTTGACATTGTTATATAATTAGTGAGGCTGAAGCATATGGATCCGTAAGGCGTCAATCTATTGTATAGTTGTGCTAATAGAATAGCAGTAAAACTGAACCTTCGATTTACCATCGGCTTGTAACTGGCAACAGAATGACGTTACCCATAATATTGTGTTGTGAATTGTATATTATGTTATGGCCACATCTTAGAATTGGACACTTCGGCAATTGTCTTGTTAGGTTAGGTTTCATGGTTGGGCACATTATTAAGTGGCCAATTCTATGATTTGGCTACGACATAAATACATACCTCTAAAGGCACAGGCCGCACTGAGGGTCTGAAGTTATACAATCCTAATTCACCGATGTTCAACCAGTTGGCCAGGTCTTTCGCATTAGCAAGCGCTGTCGACAGCCCGATGATTCTTAATCGCCGCGACGTGTGGGATTCGATGAAATTTGTTCTGTAAATAATAACACAATGAGCATTTAACGATTATTAAAAGCTAGCTGCTACCCGCGACTTCACCCACGTGAAAATTTTAGATACTCTATTTTTTGTGGGGTTCCTAAATATGTTTCAATAATACAAGTAGCCAACTACTACTCAAACATCAGCCTATCCATCACCTGCCAGTTAAAGTACTGTCCAAATCGGTCTAGCCAACTACAGGCTAGAGACAGATGGACTATTATACTTTCATATGCATTTAGTAAAAAGCTATTACTTAATACATTATAAAAATACATATATATTATTTATTTGTACTTCTAAAATAATTGCGAGTCCCTGCACAAATCAATTTCACAATCAAGCAGCACAAATCTCTATTTAAAGTCTCGCCAAAACCATTTATCTGCTTTCACTTGACCGAACTACTAATACCACATTCTTACTTTCCTATTCACTTTTCTCAAAGGACTTCCCGGCGCAGTACAATAGAGTACAGTACCTTGACACAATAACTTCTAGTACAGGCCCCCTGTCTTCTCCCAGCAAATGTATCTCATCAATCACAATGAGTGCTACATCTCGCACATAATTCCTCGTCTGCCACGAACGACTGATGCCGTCCCACTTCTCCGGCGTGGTCACTATCACGTGCGAACTCTTTATCGCTCGGATATCTGGACTTACGTCACCTAAAAATACCTTTTTTTAATTAACTGAATAACACAAACATAATCAAATAATATAATATAACCATCGTATATTCTGTAAATTATCATTCCTTATTATTATTAATAATGAATAAAAAGCTAAATAGTACATTGTTACCCTGGGGGTGAAAGTAACTTGCGCTCGGGCGCCTATAGTTCGAGGGACTAAATATTCTTGTCTTTAACCCGAGGTAAACACTGTGCTTTTCATTACGAATACAAGGAAAATAAAAATAAAAACATGCAAAAATGAGTGAATTTTAATTTACATCAACTTTTGAAATAATTATTTATTTAAAGTTTTTTTTTGTGACCGGCCAGCATACCAGCCATTTTCATTTTCAACATTGATAAAAATGGTAAAATATTTTACCCAAATCTATATTATTTTAAAGAAATATTTGAAAGTAAGTAACTTAGAATAATAACGCTTAGCCCGAGTAGGTCCAAATGGAGTGAAGCACTTTCAAGTTAGCCTTAAAAGGCTAACTCCTTCTGTCAGTGTCCATGATAAAGTGTCATTGTAAGCATTTCGCATAATTTTATTTAAAAATGACTTACTGCACAGTGAAAGAATGTCACAACGCATCTCATAACCACAATAATGTTAGGAAGATTACATTTCACTCGTAAGTACTCTTTAATAATTAATAATTTACAGTAATACAATAATTTAAACAGAAAATTAAATTGAATCAAAATATTGCCAGCTTTAGTAAAAATATTTACCCCGAATCAAAAAATTTCTATTTAATTCTATTCGTTTTTAGATTTTCATCAGATTCGATTATTGCTGCGCGATGGATACAACCAATCCGACTTAATCGAAGCGAAGAATGTTGACCAATTAGATACACAAAAATAGGTTCCGAGCATTTCGGTGACAAAGAAAAGTATACTACCTTATGATGGTACTACTTGGTATTACTTGATATGGTATTACTATGGTATATACTTACTATGGTATTACTTGCTTATGATGGCAGACGAGCCACGGCCCACCTGATGGTAAGTGGTAACCGTCGCTCATAGACTCAACTATACCGAGGGTATTGTCAAACCACTGCGCACCATTTTATTTCTCAGATATGAAATGAAAGAATAAACGGCTATCTTCTGCTACAGCCAAAACAGACTGACTGGCTTCATTCTTCTCTTCATTCTCGGGAGACGGTAGAACCGGCCCGTCCGGGCTTGATGAGCAAGTAAGTACTTTCACATGCTACCCAGCCCTACCACCAGTAGCATGGGTGATAATTGTTTACTTCTCTTAGTCGCCTTGTACGACACCCGCGGGAAAGGATGGGGTGGTGACACTTGTATTCTTAGTCCGTCACCACACGGAAAAATAGTAATTTAAGTTCCATTACCTACAGTTGCATTATTAATAAATTACAAATTTTGTCTAAGTTCCGTGTTTCTACTTACATCATCCATCCATCCATCAGCCTTTTAACGTCCACTGCTGGCCATAGGCCTCCCCAAGAACGGGGGATAGTGCCGTAATCGCTACGCTTGGCAGGCGGGTTGGCGATCGCAGTGGATGTTGTTAATACTATCTACTTACATATCCCGTCTTTTTTTCATACAAATCTACTATTTATTACAATTTTCTATCAGAAAATTATACACGAGATTTTGGTTTGGCAAAACTGGAATAGTGTGCCATTTTCCTTACTTTTTGGGGAAAATGTTTTTGCTTGTATCATTACTTGATCGTGTGTGTGTGTGTGCCGTTGAATGTAATTACGTGACGTTTACGCACACATTAATCGTTATGTTGCTTCAAATTTGAGCAGAATTATATATGACACTAACGTTCTAAGCGTTATTATTCTAAGGTAAGTAAATTAAAATAGGCGGCCGTTAAAAAAAAATCTTTATTTAATACTTAACTTTGTTATTTCAATTAAACATCGCGCTGTGATTGAGTGGCTGTAGGAAGTTAGAATAAGGTTCAATAGAAATGTGAAAATAAAACTAGTTTTTTTTAATAATTTGACAACTGTCAGTTGAAAACGATTCTCCCTAGGGCTGAAAAGTATTACTTTCAACCCGCTCCTCAGGCAACTTCAAACCTACTTTCCGAGTATGAGTAATGAAAAATTCCTTTAAAATATTAAATATAATATAGCCTTTTGGTATCATAAGTAGCATTTAGGAAGATTCCTTATAAAATACAAATGGTTTTAAGTATAATGTATATAGGGAGCGTTCTACATAGAATGCATTCAACTCAAAAGGATCTGGAAGCGTTTCCACTTGACGATCACGGTCGTTATGATCGTTGCGATAACGTCATCAATGACGTCATTATTGCCGCTCACGCCACGCTCACAATGACTCTTCTAAAGAGTTGGGTCGAAGTGAGCTTTTAGAAAAGTACCTATTATTTGCGTTTACGAATGACACGCTCACAAGCTAGTGGAACGGGAAAAATAGCGTGATCGTTGTGAGCGTCAAGTGGAATTATTGAAAGAAAGTATTAGTATAGATGAAACTAACCTGTCAACTCAACAACTTTTTTGCCTAATTTTTCTTCGAGTCGTATCTTCCAGTCTTTTATTCTTTCTTTCACGAGCGCTTTTAAAGGCGCTATGTACACCACCTGAAATGGATGGTTAACATAATGTTCCAAATCAAACGTTAACATCTTTTGAGAGTAAAAACCAATTTGGTATACTGAACCAATTTTGTATACCGATTTACGTGAAATAAGCAAACATTTCGTCGTCGTCTTTTTTTTCGTCTATCCCCCGCACTTTCCCACTTCCTGTTCCCGCTCTCCTCTAACACTCGTCATCTCAACATTCACACCTTTCCTTCTCACGTCTTCATTCACATGATCTTTTCCTTGGTATACCAACAGCATTCCAACCATCTGTCTTTATGTCTAAAATTTTTTTGCTATATGACATTCACCCCCCATCCTGGCCCATAACACGCTTTATTACTTTTCAACTTCCCTGCCATTGGCGTTACTTTCAACTTTCCCTTTATGCCACTGTGTTGTGGGTTCGATTCCCACACAGTCATTGTATGTTTCACAAATGATTGTTCTGAGTCTGGGTGTATTAAGTGTCCATGAAATTGTTCAATGTCTGTCTCTCTCTATGTTCTAAAGTCTTCAGAGATAATACATAAGTATTTCAATTAAAATTCAGGTAAAAATTATCCCTGCATAACTTTTTGAGTGTACACTGAACAGTTGGACCTATACGAACTCATTATTTATTAATTATAAAAAAATAATTACCTTACATCCCGGATACTGATTGAACACTCTAAACATAGCAACTTCAGCTACGATCGTTTTACCGGAGCCCGTGGGAGCTCCAAGCAATACATTGTTATCGGTGTGGTACAGACAGTGGAAGATCTGGGTCTGAATGGGGTTGAAATGGCTGAAGTTGTACAACATCTCGTATGACGGATTGTTTAGGGCGGTCACTGGTAATGGTTGCAGTTCCAGTAAATCTGTAAACAATGAAATGTCACCACATTACACGTTTTATGGGTAACGCTGGCAGCCACGACATGGCCAAACATAACACAACTGGCAAAAAAAGATTCTCGATCGGCAATTACTGATCAGAAGACGTAGGGAGAACGGCTTTACATTCCATAGATGCATGACTTACAAAGAGTTTATACTGCTGTAATTTGTGCAGCTGTTGAATTACTCGTAAGTAACGCTAAATTCTGCAATTTTAGACCCCTCTTTTACGTCTGCGGCGTAACGATTTTAAAGTACACTAATACAAATGTTACATTACGAAATCTAGGCCAATGGTCGCTAAGACAAATGTGATGAGGAGATTGGGTATGGCCGAAAGGTGGTGCGGTAGATCAGTGGATTAGAGCGCTTACCCGGATTGGAAGGGACGCAGGTTTGATTCCCGCTCGCACTACATTTATCTTTTTCCTTATTCACAAATAATAATTTGTAAAGTACAAATTATTTGTGAATAAAGAAAAAGAGATTTTTTAGTAGGGGCGGGAATCGTACCACGCATCTTTTCCAATCCGGGGAAGTGCTCTAAGCCACTGAGCTACCCTACTGACCTTTCGATCATCCCAAATTCTTAATCACATTTGTCTTACGACTAACGCCATCTACGGGCAAGCATTGCAATACTAAAAAAAAAATATCTCTTTTTCTTTATTCACAAATAATTTGTACTTTAAAAAGTAGCGGAGCATGTCAATTGCTAAAAGAAATAGATCTAAAATAATTTGTAATTTGATAATTATTCAAAATTCAAATACATACCGGTGTGCGGTGGATGAGTTTCTGGTAGAATTAAATGTTGGAAAGTTAGAGGCAGAACACTTTCTGAACCTAACCATCTGTAGAAAATATATTAAATATAAATTAGAGCCAAATACTTCGTAGCTTTACAATTAGACAAGTTTCCAGTAAACATTTTACTCAAGCAAAACTTTTTTATTTTTGACAAGCTAATACTTATAATATTGTTAATACGCCTATACCTTTCCGATGTTGCTCGAATGTAGTACTGAGGCGGCAACGGTTCACTGATAGGTATTGTTATGATAAGTTCTTGTGGCTCTCGCGTTATTACCTAAAATTTAAAGAAACGTGAATCACAAAATGTCACAGTTAAAGACCGCCTAATTAGACTTATATATTATATATACTTATATTATATAACACTATAGGATCATTTTAGATGACGTAAGTAAAGGAATATATAATAAATTTATTGTAGTGAACAAAAATAAGTATGCAATAAGGATTGAGTCTACTAAAACTAAATTATAAGTTGACTCAGTACCAAATCAATATTTTAGTTGCTCTTTGGTGTGACCAACCCGAATGTGAGACACATGTTCTAATGTGCAATGATTTATAGCCAATAGATTCTAGCCACGACTTCGCCTGAGTGGGTTTCAGAATTCAAAATATTATAAATAGGTCACTCTGCAGTAGTACCTTTATCAAAAAACAGATATTCCGCAGGAGCCGTGCAACTTTTCGAGATAAAAGGTAGCCAATATCCCTTTCTGAAATGTATGTATGCAAAATTAAAGTTTTTGGAGTACATTCTCCACTCTCATAGTAAGGCGTTATAATTAGAAGATAAAGCTCTTTGGCCTGACCCATCACACGCGACTGATGAAGCGTGTAGTGAGTCACTTATTCGCTTCAAGAATTCATCGTTTTTTTTATTTAACATGGGTGGTAAACAAGCATACGGCCCTGATGTAAGCGGTTACCGTACTCTATAGACGCTAGAACACCAGAGGCATCACTCGCGCATCACTATCTCCAGCGAAAAGGGTTAGGAGGTGGATAGGAAGGATATAAAGGAGAGCATATTATGTAGGATACTAAAAAGAGGATAGACAGGATAATAAGGAGAGGGAGTTGGGCTCGTATAAGTTTTGAGAATTTCTAGAATACAATGTATACGTACTTGCTTTTTAGTGATAAGGAAGTACTCGTGGTAATACATGATGTCTGTCTCTGGATCTTCCACCCATATCCAGAACGCTTCTGGTGCTTTACTGTGATATTTGTCATTCCATCTAAGTTGAAAAAAAAAACTTAACAATAATTTGAAATAGGTAGCTTTGACAGATAGCTATATAATAGTGAGTCTTGAGGAGGTTTATTCATATATAAGTGTGAACTTAAAGAAAATCCTGTTATTTTTAGTTGACTACTCTGATCATTAAAATTTTTCTTTTTTTTTTTAATAAAACACTGCACGATGTAATAATCCTTGTATCGCGGGGGATTTTACAAACATACAATTTCACGGACACTTGTGGTGGTACTTTACACCCACACTCAGAATAACCATTGAAATGATGTGGTTTTTTTAGTTTAGACGATTCTAAGAGCGATTGTTACGAAATTATTTATCAATTTTTGTCTAAGTGTAATTTGGACGATTTAATGTTAACAATTAAGGTGAATTAAACAAAAAATGAAAAATGTGAAATCGAAAATAACAGTCACGAGCAGGATTTGAACCTGCATCTCCTGGATACCGTCCAGATGCTTTGCCAATTCAGCCATCGTGACAATTGCTCCTGACAATTGTAAAATTAAGTTTACCTGGTCGGTATAATGTATGAAAATACTTCCGACAGATGGCGCAGGCGTCACCCAAAGACGTTAAGTATGAAAGTGTTATCGAAATTAGCAGTCAGGAGCAATTGTCACAATGGCTGAATTGGCAAAACATCTGGACGGTATCCAGGAGATGCAGGTTCAAATCCTGCTCGTGACCGTTATTTTCGTTTTCACATTTTTCACTTTGTGTTTAATGTATAGTGCTAAGCATGTAAAATGCTAAAAATATATATAAAATATCTAAATAATTAAGGTGAATTTTTATACGAGGGCAGAAATAAATAACACGGCCGACGTGATGGTAAGCGGTTACCGCAGCCTGAATATGTTAACAACAGCGGGGTTATCACATGTGCTCAGCCTTAGACGGTCTCACTAGCCATAAGATGGTTCATATAATGTTGTGTTAACAATAAGAGTACCCACCGTTGCTACTCGCCGAGATCCCTGAGAGGGTTGCCTTTCCTCAGTCGAGTTAGCCCATTCATGCTGTAAGAAGCAAGGCTCTACTACTAGAATTCATAATATAAATACTTTTCGACTGAACTTTTTTTTGTGTGTAGAATGTTATTAAATTGTTGAATAACTCACTTAAAGTTAGGTGTGATAGACAATCGTATCCTGAGCACAGTTCTCGTGATAGGATGTAGAGAAGCTTCCATTTCAAGCAGCGGGAATTCGTCAGCGCATTTCTTTAAGTGTCGAGCATTCTTTGGATTTCGTATTAAATCACCTGTAAATAAACTCCAAATTTAGAAGACTGAATCACTCACATACCTGAATTTTCTTGCCACTTAGAACTATTTGCAGTAAATCTATTGTAACTTAACTAACATTGTTTTGAATTCTAAAAATCTTCTTTAAAGTTCTGCCTCCATCTGGGCCCGTAGAATGTAACTCACTAAGGAGATTAACAAACTGCCACGCACCACGCTGCATGTTTCATGTCGAGCTACTACGCGCGTACTTGCGGGAGTGCAGATCTGATCTTTTACGCACTCACGCGTGTTGTTGCGTTTTGTGGATTCACGGCGGCTCTGACTCATTTCATTCAATGCTGTGGGCCGTGGTGATAGTGCAGTGCTCTGCGGCGGGCGGGACTCGGTGTGCCCTTGCGTGTCGCCGCACCCACGCGCGGAGTTGTATGTTTTTCCGCTTGTAGGCGCGTGATCTGCATGAACGCGAGTGGATGCATTTTCTGTGTGTTGAACTGTGCGTGTTTTCTATACATACGGAGATACTTACAAATAACGTTACGCATTCACGCGCAACGCTGTGTGGTGCGTGGCAGTGTGATAATCGCCTAAATCGTATTGACATCGTATCGTCTCGCTTGTGATTGGTAGAGAAACCGACGCGTGATGTCGCAATAATCACTCGGCCAATCACGGTGATCTCTCAACCTATCACAATGACACGATGTCATGTCAATATCGAGTGAGATACATTCTAACCCCTCAGGTCATAAATTAGTTATTCAATGTGAAATCTGTATAAAATATTTGTTTATTTTGTATTTGAATTAGAAATAATCTCTTTGAAATTGAAAGCTCACTTTTTGTGAAAGATTCTATGCTATAAAACATCACGCTTTGACCCATAGGGACCAAACAAAAATAAATAACTAATTAAATAAGCGCCATCTGGCGTCACAAAATAAATAAATAAATCTGAACTGCGATATATAAAATATACACGGCGCTTTTCTAAAAAAGCGGATGAAATCGCGGGCTAGTGACCGTTATAAATCTTACCTAATTCCTTCCAGTCCATGTCTCTAATTTGGTCAGGTTTCAACATCGGGTACTCAATATACTTCAACGTATCATTATTGAAACAATTAAACTGTCGCATGTCACTGTAAAAATCCCATTGTTGCAATTCTAACATTTTTGCCATTTTCAGGTATAACCCGGCCATGTATGCGTTGTTCTTTCGAAGGGTTATTTCAAATAGCGCTCGAACTATACGCACTGCATTCTGTAATTCGTTGAGTAATAATATTATAAAGACAAAAATTAATAACAGATATCATCCATCCATCAGCCTTTTAAAGTTCACTGCTGGACATAGGCCTCCCCAAGAATGGAGGATAGTGCCGTAATCGCCACGCTTGGCAGGTGGGATGGCGATCGCAGTGGATGTTGTTAATACTCGAAGGAGTGCTGCTGCCCACTCCCTCGGTATTCCCTCAGTCGACTCTTACGACTCCCATAGGTAGAGAGGGGTAAAACAATTCTAGACCCGGCCCCACACGGCACAAACAAACAGATATACCAAGCTCAACATTTTTATCGAGATCATAAATATTTTACTTAAAAGATAGCATACAATATTGAACGTGAACAAGCAATTGAAAAACTTTATTCATTAATAATTATTTGTAGGAATCAAATATTTTGAATTCATGATTATTCTATGTAAATGTGTACAAGGATTTTTGATTTTTTTTATTGCCCTATGGTGGCAGACGAGCTAGGCTCACCTGATGGTTAGTGAATGAATGAACGGCCATCTCCCCATATAACTCTGAAGTCAGTCACGGTCGGTTACATGATCCCAATAACAAAAGCTGAGTAAAGTGAGTACTTCCACTTGGTACCCAACCTTACATAAAATACTACATTACTACAAAACTGTCTTACAAACCTGGCTAATATAATTAAGATCGGATTGCAACGATGATCCATTGATTCGTCCCCTCGACAAGTAAGTCTGTAGAAGTATATTGATCTTCCAATGTATATCTTCCGGGGCGTCATCGATGCGTAACTCGCAGTAATTATCTTTTAATTGCCATAGTTCCGTCAACTCTTCTTTGCGTACCTGCACGTTAATATTGATATATACGAGGAGGGATCAAAAAGTAGTGAGAATGAGATAGAACATAATGACTATGGATAACTTAATAATTTATTTTTCTACATAGTCTCCGAGTCTCCAGAGTCCAGCGATTTTCCAAGGCTTCAATCCCTTTAAAAAAAAAAAAGTTTTGTCTTGGTCCTGCAAAAAGCCCTCCACGGCATCCATCACCTCGTTATCGTCTTCGTACCTGTTTCCCGTTAAGTATTCTTTCAATTTGGGGAACAGATAAAAATTGCTAGGCGCCAGATCTGGTGAATAAGGGGGTGGTCAACCAATTCGAAGCCAGCTTGCTGAATGGCAGCCATCGCAACTGCCGACCTGTGCACGGGTGCGTTGTCGTGACGAAACAGCACGCCCCTTCGAAGTTTCCCTCTCCTTTTCTCTTTGATAGCATTCCTCAACTTGGGAACTAAAGCTGCATAATATTGGCCTGTAATAGTGGTTCCACGCTCTAGGTAATCAATCAACAATATCCCTTCTGAGTCCCAAAATATTGAGGCCATAACCTTGCCAGCCGATGCCACGGCACGAAACTTCTTCGGGGTCGGTGATGATGGTCGTTTCCTAACGAATATTGCTGTTTTGTCTCGGGATCAAAATGATGGAGCCATGTTTCGTCCATTGTTATGAAACGAGACAAAAAGTTTTCAGAATCTTCTTGAAACTTGTCCAACAATATCTTCGAAATGTCAAGTCGATTTTGTTTCTGACTGTCGTTTAACATTCTCGGCACCCATCTTGCGGAGACTTTTCTCATATTCAAAGATTGCTTCAATATGGATTGAATACTTCCATATGAAATGCCCGTTTCTTGAATTAAGTATCGGATGGTAACTCTTCGATCGCTCAATACAATTTTCTCGACTTTCGCAACATTTTCTTGGGTGACTGACGTCGATGGACGGCCGCAACGATGTTCGTCTTCCGTGCTCGTTCTCCCTACTCGAAATTGAGAAGCCCACCTTGCAACAGTGGAATACGGCGGAGCAGACTGTCCTCTTTTAAACTGAGGTATTTAATAACGACTCGTACTTCGTTTTTCTCCATTTTCGAGAACACGTTCCGACACGAAGCAAACAAATGACTACATTCAGAAAAAAACAAAAGAGAATCGAAGATTTTTTTCTTTATTATTATTACAAATATGTATCTGAGCTATGCCTGCCAGTATTTTTTTTTTCTTACCAAGGAGTATGTCGTTCTCACTACTTTTTGATCACTCCTCGTATATAATATATGAAGCACGGCGTCGTATAGGCAGTACCTATGCCCACGGGGAGCGGTAGCGCTACCTGAGCGGCGTGCGTGCGTGTTTGCAGATCCAACGAATTAGTTCCAAAAATAGTAATAGATGCCCGTAAATAAATCGCGTTATAAACTCTGGAAGCCAGGGTGCGCGCGTGACTTATAAATTAATATTTTTTTAAACTAGTTACATATTTATGATTAGATGTGTGTATGGGATTACAGGGTATGCAGTGCTTATTTGCATGTATGGAGTGCACGCCACTGTATGGAGCTACTACATATCCTCCACGACCAAGTCAGAAGAAGTAGAACAAGTCCAGAGTCAGAGTTTTTATTCAGGGGTCAGTCTTCTATTTATCTTGGCATAAAATATGTGTTGCCTGAATTAATGTCACACAGACCGACAAACGAACGACGGGTTGTGCGTTTAGGTACATATTCCCCAAATTAACAAAAAAAAGGAGTTGTACCAAGCAAAACGTGGATTTTATGTCTCCGGCTGCAAATTTAATCTTTCCATCGTGTTTCAGTTTTATTTGGTTTCTTCTTCATCGCTAGCAAGCCGAATTTCTCCCATCTATTAGTGAAAATATATTAGGGGTTAAAGTAAGAAATTGCCAATTTGTACTGAAAAATTGAACGTAGTTTTTTTTTCATTTAACATATGTATTTAATCAAAATATCTACCATTATTATCTATACATTGCTGCCATCTAATAGGAAGGTCATTTATGCCTTTGCGATAGAATTCTGGTGATCTAGATTCTACAAACTGTGTGAAAGCATTTTGTACTGCCTCCTGGGAAGAAAACTTTTTATCACGTAGAAAATTGTCCAAATCACGAAAAAAATGGTAGTCCGTTGGAGCAAGGTCTGGCGAATACGGAGGGTGACGAATGGTTTCTAATTGCAGTTCCTGTAGAGTTAAAACGGTTTCTCGTGTATGAGGTCTCGCGTTATCATGGAGCAATAATGGTGAAGATCGATTCATGAGTCGGGGCTGTTTCACTGCAAGTTTTGCTATCATTGTTCGGAGTTCAGCACAGTAGACATCTGCCGTTATTGCTTGACCAGATCGGACAAAGCTATAGTGAATAACACCATGCTGCGACCACCAAACAGTTACCATTACTTTTTTATTGGTAAGCTTTGCTTGAGGACACTGTTACGGCGTTTGACCTGGGGTCAGCCATTGCATTTTTCGCTTACGGTTATCGTAAAGAATCCACTTTTCATCACATGTCACAATTCGATCCATTATTCCTTAATTTCTGTATCGATTCAACAAGGCAACACAAGTTTCAACACGCGTTTCTTTTTGCAGATTAGTCAAATCATGAGGCACCCATTTAACATATTTTTTATTTTGTTGATTTGACGCTAATGAGACAATATTGTTGGTAAGGTAACAGTAAACCATGCCGTTAATTCCTGGGTAGTTTGGCTCGGATCGCCTTCCACCATTTCTTTCAATTCATTTTTATTTACATGTGAGAGTAGACCACCCGTCTACCACGTGGTTCGTTCTTCAAATCAAAATTTCCATCACGAAAGCGTTTAAATCAAAATCACACGGTGCTTTCATTAGCAGTCCCCTCTCCAAACGCAACATTGATATTGCGAGCTATTTCTGCAGCGTTAGTTCCGCGTCAGAACTCGTATTCAAAAATCACTCGAATTTTTGAAGAATCCATCTTTCTTGTCTAAGCTGAATAAAAAAAAACTAGACGTCGTGGGACGTCTAGCAGATGTGAAAACATCGGAATTATTTTGTAGAAATAAAATTATCATAATTTGACAAAGTAACTCCTCAAGACGAATCAAACGAGTATAAACTCGATATGGTTGCGTCTTTTCATTACAGAGTTACTGTGGCCACCTTCCAGCTCCATAGTCAGGCTCTGGATATCATCTAGAGACAAAGTTCTCGTCAAGACAAATCATACGAGCCCAAACTCAATGGAGTTATGTCGTTTTATAACGGAGTTCCTATGGCCACCTTCTAGCTCCATCATCAGACCCTGAATACCATCTAAAGACAAAGTAATCATCTAGACGAATCAAATTATTCCAAACTCGATGAAGTTGCGACGTTTCATTACAGAGTTACTGTGGTCACCTTCCAGCTCCATCATAAGTTCCTGGATATCATCTAGACACAAAGTACTCGGCAAGACGAATCATACGAGCCCAAACTCGATGGGGTTGCGCCGTTTCATTATAGAGTTCCTATGTATGTCCACCTTCCAGCACCATCATCAGATCAGCTCCATGTCATCATAATATTGCATTGTCACGCGATCTACACATGCGTGTAAAATTACAGCTCAATCAGATACCGGGAAGTGTGTCAAATTTAACTTGCAAAATTTGAATGGGACAAGTAAAATAAAAGCGTCGCCGCGCTAACAGCCGATTTTACCCTCCCTCCGCATTACATGTTTCACATCAAAAATAACTGAAAGTCGATAATCGAATGTTGCACATTTTTTAAAAGAAGAACCTCATAGGTACCATTTGAAAAAAGTTTCACTCAAAAATCTCAGATCATGAAGGTTCTATGTTAATTCGAAGTACCTATTACAATAAAACGGCAATTTCATACTTTAACCCCTATTATTAATTGTTATTGGCAGTTCCCGTTGGGATTTCGTGAAATAAAGTATAGCCTCCTACACTCGTATGTAACTTTCCGTTAGTGAATGAAAGAAGTTTTAAACAAAAAAAAAGAAGTTTTGCGATCGCGTAAGTTGTATTGGAGATCGGTGTTTCCTAAATCATTCCTGCTTCCATGGGAATTCCGGAAAATTATAAGTATACCCCATGTAATTCCCACAACTGAAACAAATCTCATATGTTGCATAACATATGTTGAAATCCGTCAAACGGTAAGGCTGTAAGACGTGTCAAAGGATTAGACACACATACAGATACATAATAATACAAACGCTCGGAAAACATAAACCTCCTTTGGCAGTCGGGTAAAAAGAAATTCCATTTATTCGTGATGCTTTTATAAACAAGCTACTGATTGTAACAAAAACAGTGTTTTCCTTTTAAAAAAAAATACATATATATATATATATATATATAAATACTGACTTTTAATTGCTGGAAGTCCGAACATCTAGTCAGCATCTCCAAAACATATCCTTGCGTCATAGACTTGCGGACCATAGAGTTGAACACGTCCATAGTTTCACAGGTTATGTAGTAATGACTCGCTGTGCGGCCCAAATCTGTTGACAACTTCCATTATTAGCATAATTATTTTTCTACACAGGAAATAACTATACTTTTCGTTAGTCTAGTGGTACAAGCTAGGGACATCTAATCTTAAGGCACCAGTTTTGTTCTTGGTTTGTGTTAAGTGTTAGAAGAGACTGGAATTGTGCCTGATAGATGCCAGCTTTGCCTCTTATTCTGTGTGAAGTAAAACTATTATCCACAGCAATTAAGAAATGAATCAAGAATGGCGGCAAGTTCAGTGATATTTTTTATTATAGACCTTTACTGGTTGAAAATAAATAGTAAGTAAAGTTATTTTAAAAAATCGACCAAGTGCTAATCAGACTTGCAAATTCCGTGAGTTTCGTATTTTTTAGTAAAACAGTAAAAATAACAATGAATTTAGAAAAAACCGAACACCTCTAGACATGTCTACAAACAGATCCGCCGTGTACAGGTGTGTGATTAAGACAGGTATAAGGAGTGAGTGAGAGGCAATGATTAGCACCGCCATTTAAGATTCGTTTCTCTAACGGCGCGGGTAATATCATGATGTACAAACCAGTGATATTGAGATCTCCGGTGCGCTCGTTAAATCGGATCATATGAGTTCTATCGAGTTGCATAGCCGCTGCCGTGATGAACTCTCGACGTTTGGTCTCTAGCATAGGCTCCTCTTGAACATCGCTGTATGTTAACCCGTATACCTTAATAATATATAATTATAGTTTTAAAATCTCGTCTCTGGACTTTAAAATTGTTATTTGTATTGAATTTGAATTAAAAATATTTATTGTCAAACTTGACTATTTGGTAGGTCCAAAAGACTGTGTCTGTATAGCAATAAAATACCTAGAGTCCCGGGTCGTTCAAACCTACCAACTATTGCAACACTGTACCCCCTTGTCCCTTGTCAGGAATTGATATTCCACACAAACCATCATGTAGGTTTTGGTTTCAGATTTTTTTTTAAATTAAACTAATATATTTACAAAAATATAGTGGTAAAAATAATACCTGCGGATTAATTCTCATCCTCACGAATAAATACGTATAACTTAACCATTCCACCGCTTCATCGATATTCGTTACAGTGCCAAGAGCAACCTGTGAATATATAACAACACATTTTCATAGATTTTTTATTCAATGGAAGATATGCACATGCAACTTGAAATAAATAAAATATAAATAATAAAATAAATAAATATTCACGGACATTTTTCACACAACGTCCTCTGGTCCCAATTAACGCTTGTGCTATGGGTACCAGGATTACGGATATAACACATATTTACATATTACTTTTTGAAATAAAACTACGTTTACGGATTCTATCGCGTTTACTTGATTGTTTTATTGAATACCAATAACTACCAGTACTATCAGTTTTGTGGTGGAATTTTAGAGCACTAAATAAAAACAAAAATTTTGCAGTTTAAAGAAGAGTATTATAGTCATTTTAATATACTAACTTAAAGTTTCATACATTGTAAGCATAAAAAAATTTTAAGTAGATATTTTCACTGTGTTTCTAAACGAATATTAGGTTAAAATAAATAAACCAAAAATTTTGTAAAATCATATACTGTGGGTAGATGAAACCGTTGAAATAATATATCAGCCTTGGACGTCTATCATCTAAGTTCACCCGTGATCATGAATGCTGTAAAGTATTCGAAACGTCGGGATAGTATAAAATCAAGTAAACGCGGTAGAATCCGTAAACATAGTTTTATTTCAAAATGTGTAACATTCGCGTAAATATCAGATAGTATTTATTACTTTTTTTGTAATTACATAAATATAATATATAGAAAACACCCAGACGCAGTACAAATATCTGTGCTCATAACACAAATTAAACAATTATGTTCTGAGTGGGAATCGAACTCACGACCTCGTGCACGGAAGTCGGTTACAATACCGACTACGCCACGAGGCCCGTCAAATATCAAAATTTCACATTTATTTATGGGATATGATGATTTTTATGTTCACCAGCAATCACGTCTCATTTCCATGGAGCGGAATGTGGGCAGTGGAAAAGCCTTGCATGATAAATGGCAATCAGCTATCTCTGCCTACCCTTCGAATAGGAGTGAGTATATTTAAGTATAAGGCAATACAATTTAAATTCTAATTTATTTTTTGTGATGGCAATTGAAAAAGTGTGAGTGATTGATGGTAGAAAAAAGAAATAACTGCAGTAGGTATAAGGCAGCACCATCTATAGATGAAGTTCTTTATAGGAATTCATAACAAAAATAGCAGTCGGTAATCTATATAATTTATCGGGATAAAATATCCTACGTAAATTCCATGTATTGCCACAGGTAATAAACTGTATGTGTGCCAAATTTATGGGACCTTTTTGAAGTAATTGAATAATAAACATTTAAACTGCCACATTTATGGAAATAGATATTATTATAATGTTTAATATCAAGCGTTACCAACCTCAGCATTCAAATTATCCGCAAGTAGGTTTATAAAGTTACTCTCAATTGGGAACTGGTTCGTCATAGACTTCAGGTAATGCGTCAGTTTGTCGTGCGTAGTGATAATAATGCCCGTTCCAGAGGTGTCGAATTGTGGCCGACCAGCGCGACCAAAAATTTGTAGCACATCTAATATACTTAAATCTACAAATGTACCGTGACTTTGGTCGTAAATCTCTGTCCCCTAAAAATATTATTGATTTCATTACAGACGTATGGTGACGAACTAAGAGTAAACAATATCTTCAACACATTATATTCTAACTGTAGAACTCGAAACTCGAATTAAAAAATGGTTCAGGGTGGGCAGTGGATCTACTGCCATCCTTAGATAAAAAAAAAGAATGGGCAAAGGCAGAACTGGCATTATAGCAGATACAAAATTGTAGGTAGATAAATATAGACATACCCTAATAATAACAGCATGTGCTGGTAAATTCACACCCCACGCGAGGGTTGAAGTACAAACCAGTACTTTTATGAATCCATCCGCAAAGTATTTTTCAACCATATTTCTGTAAAACAATAAATATCAAAAACATACATATTTACAGAAATGTAACACGATACTTGAACCATCGCTCGACCGCCTACCTCATCGTGATTGTTTGTCAGACTGTCACTTGATCAAGCAATCTCGAAAGAGGCGAGCGGTAGATGAAAGCGAGCGATAGTTCATGTATCATTTAAAATCTCGTGATTGGTTGAGCGATTATTGCGACATCACGCGTCTTTGTTTTACCAGTCACAAATAAGACGATACACACACACAACCGAAATTACTTTATGGATAATGGAGATCATAATTTTCTATGTAGGTATAACCTTCTGATAAACTCACCTGTCGCTTCGCAGCATACCCGCATGATGGCACGCAAGCCCACAAGCGAATAACTCGGACAATTGCTTATTAGGGCTGCTGTTGATCGATTTTTTTGCCTTCAAAAACGCTCCAGAATCCTCTGGCTCGAAATGTTTGAGGTGGCCCTTCTTTTGAGCAATTTCTTTTAGAATCATTGCAGTTTGGTGTGTGGCGTTTCTAGCATGAACGAAAACCATAACTTGATGGCCTTTTTGGACCATGTCAACAGCTTTGTCGTAGCATATTTCGTTCATTGTTTGCATCTGTAAGGAAAAATTGTAAAAAAATATTTTTTTTTATGCCATCACCTGAAGGTAATCGGTTACCGTAGCCCATAGACGCTAGCAAGGCCAGAGGCATCACTGCAAGGAAAAGGATAGTAGGTGGATGGGAAGGATAATAAAGAGAGGATAGGTAGGATACTAAGGAGACAAAAATGTATTAGGGAGAGGATAGGGAGGGGGTTCGTGCCTCCGGCGCTCTCGCTCCCCATTCGAAACACAAAGGTAACTGCCGTTGTTTCACGCTGATGTTTTGTGAGAGGGTGGTACTTCCCCGATCGAGCCGGCGCATTCATGGTGCGATATGGAAGGCTCTACCACTTTTTGCAGTAGGTCACTTCGAGAATCGACTTCATATTAAGCCTTTATTACACTGTAAATAACACACACATCAACCGTTTAAAGACTATCAGTTTTATATCAACAACTGTGTGGGGCCGGCTTTAGAATTGTCCCACCCCTCTCCACCCATGGGAGTCGTAAGAGCCGACTGAGGGAATACCGGGGGAGTGGGCAGCAGCACTCTTTCGAGTATTAATAACATCCACTGCGATCGCCAACCCGCCTGCCAAGCGTGGCGATTACGGCACTATCCCCCATTCTTGGGGAGGCCCTTGGGGGCTTGGGGGGGCAGCAGTGGACTTTGAAGGGCTGATGATGGTAGGGGTATCGTATTTGGGTTTATTGGAATGGTTTCAATGTAGGTTATAGGTAGGTAGTGACCAGGGTATCATGATGGAGTAGCGGGAGGTCAGAGGGTCGGGGGTTTCTTAATTCGTATGTTATTATTGTGCTACATTACGAATTGCCACAAGATAATTCAAACACAATAATAAGATATGATTATATAATGATGAAAATGTATGATTAATATACAGGCAAATTAAATTACAATTCTCTCACCAATCTCAAATGTGAACCACCTCCACTGCCAGTATCTTTAACACCAATAAACTGCTGTTCTAATGGTACAGGACGGAAGCGGGAATCGAAGAAAAATAGTCCAATATTTGGGTTCACACGTAAGAACCTAAAAAATATAACAGCGGATTTATATCTCCACTAGCCTTTGCCCGCGGCTGCGCCGCAGCCAAAAGCTAGTTTTTAGCTTATATCTCGGGTTCCCGATATAGTAGCCGGATAATATGTACACTTTAAGTCTAATCAAGAGCTCTCAAATAAAAAAATTACATCAAAATCCGTTCAGTAGTTTTTGCGTGATGCGCGAACGAACAAACAGATAAACAGACAAAAATTCTAAAAAAAAAATACGTGTTTAGATACGCCTATATAGCCTATTATAGTATTTTTTTCTCAAATATCTTAAAAGTACAGACAGCTCTGTTACAGCTTTATAATAGTATAGATTATCAATTACAATCTTGAAAATAATGGCGAATGGAAAAGATTTATCTTGAAATGATGAATGGATTTTACTGCCCTGATGGCGTAGTGGTTCATAAAGCGACAAGGCAATTAACTGTGTGATATACAAATGATTGTTGAGTCTATTTTTACTTCGTATCCGTTAATTGCATATTCATAAAGTTCCCCTCGATACAGGGTTTATTTCGTAGTGCGGGACGCTGCCTTTCAAACGACAAAAAAAGTTTAATTTGTGTTTAAACGATGTAAGAAATTGCAGATTTAAAAAAGTGGCTCATAAGTTTCTTGTCGGGTTCTTTTCATGAAAAGCCTTACTACGGCATCCAGCCGCTTGTGGCGATTGAAATCGCAACATTACGAATGCACTTGCCTCAAGCGCGCGTATTAGTTATTAGTAACTTTGACGATTTTATGTGCTACAATAATAAGCCTATGAAATAAAGATATATTTAGATTTGAAATTGTTAAAAGGCACGATAAGACTTTACCATTAAACATAACATAGCATCACGTCTGTATCCTCGAAAGGGTGGGCAGAGGTGTATTACACACCAACGATTCGCAAGCTATGTTTAAGTCCCACGTAATAGCCGGCGAGCCCATTACCGTCTACCGGGCACATTTCTAAACTTCGGGCTGCTACTGAGAATTTTTATTTTTACGAAAAAGCTCAATAACACTGCCCGACCCGGGGATCGAACCCAAGATCTCATGATCATTATTAAACATAGAAGAACCATTGGGAGTTTGCTCGGAGAGACACAGAAAACTTTATGTCCCAATTGATCATCAAGAAATCAGTAGCAAAACAAATACTTTTTCACGAAGTATATTACAATATCCATATGCAGTAGGAATACTGATCTATTGACGGGCCTCGTGGCGTAGTCGGTAGTGTAACTGACATCCGTGTACGGTCGTGGGTTCAATTCCCACTCAGGACAATTATTTGTGTGATGAACACAGATATTTGCAATGCGTGTGGGTGTTTTCTATCTATTATATATATGTATTTACAAAAAAAAAGCAGTATATGTATTATATCCGTAATCTGGTACCCATAGCACAAGCGTTAAGCTTAGTTTGGGACCAGAGGACGTTGTGTAAAAATGTCCATGAATATTTATTTATTTATCAATATCATACTGTATCTAACAATTTCAGCGTAAGATCCTGCAGCTAGATACTATTCGTCCACTCTTACTGAGACATACCTGGCAACATCAAGGTAATTAGGTAGGGTAGCGGAGAGGCCCACGATACGAATCATGTTCTGTGTAGATTCGACTTGTCTCAATGTTCTGGCGACGATCGCTTCGACAATCGGGCCTCGGTCGCCATGCAGTAAATGAACTTCGTCGATAATCAACAGTTTTACTATAGACGCTAGTTCTGTGTCCGCTATAAAGAATAGAATACAAAAAATTAAATAGATTTTTTTAAGGCAGCAACAATAATAATCATAACAATAATTTGTTATATATATATATATATATATATATATTATAATAAAATTAATTTGTTAATTATAATAAAATTAAATTAATTTGTTATATATATATAAAATTTGTTATATATATATATATATATATATATATATATATGTGTTTATACTAATAAATAATTTAAATACTTAATACTTATTAATATGATTTAAAAAAAATATATCTTATGTAATTAAATTATAATACAATATATAATAAACATAATTAAAATATATAAGTATCATTTACTTACATAAATAATATTTAAAATGAAAAATAAATTTAATATTAACAAAAAATAATATAATAGCAATAAACAATACAAATAATTACCAAAAATACCTTTTACGTCATCCTCTTTTCTACTTTTCGCTGTGCCCAACAGGGTCCATAATTGTTACTCTTTTATCATTATGTTACCACCTACTATATACATTGTGGAATGCGAAAATAAATGAATATGAATATGGATTTTAGCTCCGCTTTAATATATTTTTAACATATTGCATCACTGTGTGGGGTGGAGCATCTAAAACATTAATGATCAAAGTCGAACGCGCACAACGAGCAATTCTTAAAACAGCTCATTCCCTCCCTTTCTACTACCCCACATTGGAATTATACGATAAATGCCAGGTTCTTACAGTCCGCCAACTTTTTATCATGCACACTGTGTTACGTAAACATTCACTTGAGACATATAACCCCACCTTAAAAGAGCATAAGCGCAATAAATCCAAAATATGCGTAACTAAGTTATATAAACTTGGACTGTCACATCGTCAATACGGCTTCCTTGGATCTTATTTATATAACAAATTAAATTCTAAACTAAATATATACCCAATGACTAAATTAAAATGCAAGCTTTGTCTCACCTATTTTCTAATAAAACTTAACTACGATGACACTGAAAACCTCTTAGTCGTCCCAAAGTAAGTATAGCACCTACATACAAATACACACAAACACACGTATACACACTCCCCACACGCACCCCTACACACACCCAAATCACATACATGCACACACCACCACACACACACACTCACTCACACCGACACACATACAATTTTATTTTAATTTTCTTTTTCTTTGTTTATAAAACTTAAAATGTGTTGTAATCAAAGGTATCGACGCTAACACGCTGTTCTATGGGAGGGCCTGGTAATCTGTGTGACAGGGTTTCCTAGTGCAGATACCAGTCTCCCACAGAGGCTGGAATTATTAATTTATTATGTAAAATTAGTTGTTAAGAAACCTTTGTGGAAGAGAATAAATACATATATATATTATTATTAATTGTACAGATAGCGTAGATTATAGTTTAGATATATTCCAGTGCTAAGTGTTATGGGTTTGATTCCCACATAAACCATTATTTTGGATATCAACAAATATAATTGAACAATGGCTCAGTGTGTTTGTAAAATCCACTATATAGTTGAACGGGAGGGTTTCCTTAAAAAAAGTTGTTTAAGAAACAGTAATCAAGGATTAATACATATTAGAAATACATATTATATGGTTTCAAGCATATTCGATGCTCATCATCAGGGTAAGCGCGCAGCGGTGCCAACGAGTTCCCGAGCTAGGGACCTCGTTGACATCGCTGGCTCTTGATCCACAACGTGTTTTAATTTTCGGTTATTATTTCTAGTAATCAGGGAGACGCTGCTTCAAATCCTGCGAAGGTAGATAGATTGTATGATTGAGGACACGAAAAAGAAGGTAGTGAATACTGAGACAACGAATGACAGAGGGGAGTGGACGAGGACAACATGTTATGCGGAGGACAGTAAAGATAATTAATGATTTTTAATCTATAATTTTTAGAATTAGACATGCTCCGCTACTTTTTAAGTACAAATTATTTGTGAATAAGGAAAAAGAGATTTCTTGTATGAATTTTAATTGCAAAATTAAACTTAATATATTTGTTTAATGCATGTAAATGCATTCCGATAGATGGCGTTGGTCGTAAAGACAATGTGATAAGGAGATTGGGATGATCGAAAGAATGGTACGATAGCTCAGTGGCTTAGAGCACTTCCCCGGATTGGAAAAGACGCGGGTTCCATTCCCGCTCGTACTAGAAATCTCTTTCCTTATTCGCAAATAATTTGTACTTAAAAAATAATTAATGATTTTATAAAATACAATCATTACTAGATAACTATATTTCGCATGCTACGCCAGCCATTTTTTGCAGAGTTAAGGACTATGGGTGAAATAATGGATCCTAAAGTAGTAGAGAGAACTAACCCGTTGTCCTAGGTGAACGACAAACGCGTTAATACGACGCGTCGCAACGCGACACGAAAATATAAAATAGAGGTTGTATGTACTTATGGCCTACGTTGTCGCCTAATTTGAATGTGACGCAAAGCAGTTAAAGTATTTAGCCGCAATACGTCGCATTGCGTCACGTCGCTCACCGAGGACAACGGGTAAACTATACCAAGAGTATTGTCTAGCTGCTGCTCACAATCACATTTAATTGATGTGAAATGGAAGAATGAATGGATATCTCCCACTACAAATAAAATACAATCACGTGCTGCATGGTTGGTCACATGGGCAATGGTGGTACCGACCCGCTTGGGCCCGATAACAAGAGAATACTCCCACTTGGTACCGAAACCTACCAAGTAATGTAATAGATGATAATTGATAACTTCCCTTAGTTATCATACCAAATCCGCTAGACAGAATTGGGTGGTGACACTTGTTGGGTGGTTGGATTGTTAGTCCGTCACCACACTGACAAAGTCAATCAAATTAGATATTTCTAGTGGTAGAGCTTTGCTTATCCCAGCATGAATGGGCCGGATCAATCGGGGAAGTACCACCCTCTCACAAAAGTTCAGCGTAAAACAACGATAGGTACCCCAACTGTTGTGTTTATGGTGAGTGAGAGCGTCGGAGGTCCAAACCTCTTTTTTCTCTCATTATTACCCTTCCTATCCTCTCCTTAGTATCCTACTTATACTCTCCTTAATATCCTTTCTATCACTTTCCTTAAAGATGGCGACACGCGAGTGATGCCTCTGGTGTTGCTAGCGTTTATAGGCTACGGTAAGCAATTACCGTTAGGTGGGCCATATGCTTGTTTGCCACCCACATAGTATAAAAATAATAATGTAAATACACTTACTAGCTCCTTTTCTAGTAACGACATCCCATTTCTCAGGCGTTGTGACAATCATTTGTGTCTGTTGCACTTCAGTCTTAGTCAGTTTCATATCGCCGGTTAATTCCCTCACTAGAATACCAAGCCCCTTTAATCTTCTCCCAAAGCTTGCTGTCATTTCGGATGCCAAAGCTTTCATTGGGGCTATGTAGATTATCTGGAAATTAATTAAGCTAAAGGTCCTAAATGGTTCAAGGATACTTCAAAATATAATTCACTTTGTATTGCTTACAGTGGCAGACAAGCCACAGTCCATCTGTTGGTAAGTGGTAACCGTTGCTCATGGATTCAACAATATTAGAAATGCTGGCGAGCCACTGCTGACTATTTCATTTTTAGGATGGGTAAATGCTCTAAGTTATATTCTGCTCAACCATTATGGTAAGTCGGGAGACGGTGGTACCGAACCACTCGGGTCAGATAACCTCTGAGTACTCCCACTTGGTGCCTATATGACTGTTATTATTTAATAATTGTAAGGCTGCTTTTAGCGATAATTTTGTACTAAGAGTGACCTTGTCTGTAAAATGAATTTTTTTTGTGTTTTTTTTTGTGTTCAATGTAAAATTCATTAGATGCGGTCCCAAGTGTTATCTATTTTTCTATGCTCTAACCAGTAGTAAACATAGCCCCAATTGTTTTAGTCCGTGTGGTGACGGACTAAGAATACAATTGTCACCACCCCATTCTTTTCCACATCGTTGCGTATTGGCTGTAGCAGGAGATAGCAGTTTATTCTTTCATTTCATATCTGTGAAATGAAATGGTGA
Organism: Leucoma salicis; assembly: GCA_948253155.1. NCBI lineage: Eukaryota > Metazoa > Arthropoda > Insecta > Lepidoptera > Erebidae > Leucoma > Leucoma salicis. Next base: position 7,741,895 of record OX411825.1, read on the forward strand.
GCAGCGGCTTGACAATGTTCTCGGTATAGTTGAGTCCATGAGCGACTGTTACCATTTACCATCAGATGGGCCGTGGCTAGTCTGCCACTATACGCATTAAGAAAATATGTTGATGTACAACATTTCCAGTGGTCCGCAAACACAGGCGGGGAGACGACACTCAGCAGGTTACTTCAGTGGGTGAGTATCCCACACTATTCTGCTCATTGCCCCAAACGGCAGTGTACGGATAGGAACTGTTATTTTTGTCTAACAGGTGGGAAAACTATTAGCATGTACTAAACTGAAAAAAAATCTTACAAACCTTGAATTTATTTTTCATAATGACATCATTTTCTATGTGCTGTTTGATCTGATGTACGACGGTTAACAACGCTATGTTAGTTTTACCCGCTCCCGTAGGCGCGCATATTAATAAGTTCTCGTTCGTATTGTAGGCCGTTTGGAAAACCACTGATTGTATCCGATTCAGTTCTTTAATGTTCTCAAAAGCCATTTGGCCGATCTGCAATAGTACATTAAATTTGTTATTCGCTCCCTTACGTCGTCATTACGAATGCGGTCAGTTAGCCTCACTCCACAGTTTCTTCGCAGAGATCGAATTTCGACCGCATTGATTTTACTCTCATACTCCGTTTTGCATACCCAACTCTCGCTCACATATAGTAGCGTTGGGACAAGCACTGCGTTGTGTATTATGTACCCGTGCCTTCTGGCTGAGGTGGTGACTGCCGATAAGTTGTCCCAATGTTCACTCTTATTTCCCGCATTTACTTTTGTCTCTATATCAGTGGTGTACCTTCCATCCCGACGGAATCCATATCCAAGATATAAAAATAATTCATCCACTTGTTCTACCACACCATTGCCTATTGATAATCTAACATCTTTTCTGGGTTTTCCTCTTTCAAAGAACATAATTTTGGTTTTGCTCACATTCACATGTAGGCCTCCTTTCTTACAATCTTCTGTCGTTACGTCGACTAGGGTTTGCAGGTCAGTCACAGACTGCGCTAATAGAACCGCATCGTCTGCATATAGCAATGAGTTAACGACTAAGTGGCCCATCTAAACTCCCACATTCATTTCATTCATCCATTGGAGACATTATCCAGATATATGAAAACAGTCTAACTGATAGAACGCAGCCCTGGTTAACGCCGATATTTACATTAAACCAGGGCGACATTCCATCATCCAGCCGCACACAAGCTCTGCATTCCATGTAGTTGGACTGCACCGCTTGCAGCAGTCTACCGTTTATACCATACTCTAGCAAAGTGCCCCAAAGTTCCTTTCGTACAACTGTGTCAAATGCTTTCTCCAAATCTACAAAATTGCACCAGAAAAGATTACCAGACACATGAGCCCCCAAGCTTGATCATCTCAGCAGACAGAAAAGTATCGTGTTTCCCTCGAAGTTTTTGGTCAGCCATTTTTCTGCAATCATATTTGCTATGTCCCGCTTCGCTTTCACTAAGGCTTTGGTGTCATTCTTAAGTTGCAGATTCAAAGAAGATACATAGTCCAGCCACGCTTTCTTCTTTTGCTCTACGGAAGCTGCTATATCCGTATCCCACCATGCATCACCTTTCACTTTCCTATGCTTCTTTGAGCATCCACATACTTCTTTTGCTGTATCTACCATACTATATTTCAAAACTCTCCACCATACTTCTATTTCCAATTACAGCTGATTTGCCATTGTCAGCCGTTCACGGACACCCTCAGCATACTTTGATCTTACACTTTGTATGTATTAATATAATGTACCTACGTTTATATAGGTTGACTAGAGACACTTTTTCGTGATTATTTTACTAGACCCAACGTCCCTTTTTATAAGGTCAATGATTGAAGACAGATTCTTTCTCATCTTTATAGTCTATACTACAAAACCCGAAGTTTCGTTCTTTATTGTAGTCTAAGAAAGTAGTTTTTCTTAGATACCCCAATTTACTTTTTAAATAGACTACGATCCCAGTGTCACTATATAATATTATATCTATAATAATATACTAAAGCGGAGTTTATATGTTTTTTTTATTGTTCGCTTAAGCGGGCTAATCTCTAACATCCAGTCCAATTTAATAATAAAAAAACTTTTTGTATATGACAGCCAGATTCAACCAGGCTACACCTCTCTACTAGCCTTAAATATATTATTTTTGTTAAGCAAATCGCTTTTTATGCTTTATATGTTTTATTCGCGTGCGCTGGCTTAATGGTTTGTGATACGTCAATACAATGTTCTACTAAAATACTGATCTTTATTCTATCTACAAAACGTCATTTGGCTAGAACGTAATGTGACGTGATTTGTTAAATCATACGCGGGTGAAACTACGAGGCACAGGTAATCCTTTATACAGAGTAAAAAAAAATAGAAAAGTTATTACCTCATCTAATTGAGCAATAGGCACTCTTTGGTTCCCTACAGTTAAAGGAGCTTGCTCATTTTTGGGTATGATGACTTCCTCATATTCCTTGTTATCTTTTCTTATTGCATTCTCAGGTAGGATTAACTTTAAACCTGACACAAAACCTGTCGTCAAAACAAAAACGTACATATAAGTACTAAAATTTCATAGTTCTGTAAATAAAATAAAGAGGAAAGTCTTTCATGTTCGGTTCCAATGCCCATGTTAGAAAACAGGCCACGATTAATATTATAGATTAGTACATTCATTCGTTTCCCGTCCGCGAAATGAAATATTAATCAGAGGGTTGTCAGTATTGCTGGGTCCACAAGCGGCGGTTACTACTTACCATCAGGTACGCCGTTGTCTGCCACCTTAAGCAAGAACAAAAAAACAATTATGTTTGACATCAGTGGCGTGATTCGACTTTTATTCTGGATAAAGGATAAAGGATAAAGTGATGTAATAGAGTCATTTTTAATGTCAGTCGTTGTTCTTAAGCCATCTGCGCAGGGTATTACATACATTTATCTACCTATTCAATTCACACTAAGCAATCTCTGAATGTTGGCCTCGTAGCAAGGCTCAAAGTCGCTCAGCGGGCAATGGAGCGCTATGCTTGGTATTTCCCTACGTGATCGAATCCGTAATACGGAGAAACGTAGGAGAACGAGAGTGACCGACAAAGCCCGCCGGGTTGCCATGCTGAAGTGGCAATGGGCAGGCCACATCGCTCGACGAACCGACAACCGTTGGGGACGAAAGGTTCTCGAGTGGAGACCACGTATCGGACGGCGCAGCGTAGGACGGCCATCTGGTGGGGCAGATGGACCGACGATCTGGTCAAAGCTGCGGGGAGCCGTTGGATGCGGTCGGCACAGGACCGCTCGTTATGGCGTTCTCTTGGGGAGGCCTATGTCCAGCAGTGGACGTCGAAAGGCTGATGGATGGATGATACAGGCCATTGGATGGCAAGCGATTATCGTAGCCTATAGACGCTAGCAACACCAGAGGCATCATTAGCGCGTCTCGATATCCAAGGATAGGGATAGGAGGTGGTGAGAAGGATAATAAGAAGAGTATAGGACAGATACCAAGGAGAGGATAGGAAGGATAATAAGGAGATGATAAGAAGATAGCCGTGTGGGGCCGGCTTTAGAATTGTCCCACCCCTCTCTACCCATGGGAGTCGTAAGAGCCGACTGAGGGAATACCTGGGGAGTGGGCAGCAGCACTAACTCGAGTATTAACAACATCCACTGCGATCGCCAACCCGCCTGCCAAGCGTGGCGATTACGGCATTATCCCCATGACGGGATCGCTCGTTGTGGCGTTCTCTTGGGGAGGCCTATGTCCAGCAGTGGACGTTGAAGGGCTGATGGATGGATAGAAAGAATAAAGAGGAGCGGATAGGGATGGAGTTTGGGCCTCTGGCATTCTCACTCGTCATACGACACTCAACGGCAGGAGTACTTACCGTTGTTTCACGCTGCTCTTCTGTGAGAGGCTGGTACTTTCCCGATTGAGCCGGCCCATTCACGCATAAGTAAGACTCTAACATTAGGCCAATGGTTTTTTTCCTGACCATGGATGCTATACGTCGGCATAGTAGAAAATCAATTAAACGCGATAGATTCAGTAAAAGTAATATTATATCAAAATTAGTAAATTATTTATATTAATCTTACCCGCTGAATTCTTCGCGTTAATAGAAGAGTCATAGACATTTGGATACTGGACTTTAGTTTGGAAATACGAGACTTTCTGTAACACTGGATCTATGTTATTTGTAGATCTTGATGCAGAAAACGGTACCACTGGCTTCGATAGTTCCGCTAGCCTGTTACAATAATGAATAAGTCATTCAACGTTGAAAGTGGAATGGTAAAGATGTTCACAGTCAATATAGTTTCTAGTTGAATATAATTAAAAATTAAAAGTTAATACAGCTCCTTCCCTGATAGTGTATCTTTACTAAACTATACAAATAAATAAAATTGAAGTGTCTGTTTGTAATGCCTAAATAACAGCTTTCTACTAAATGCATATGAAAGTATAACAAAACTTCTATTTTTAAAGTATTTATGTGTCTGTTTGTTCCGGCTAATCAGCGAAACGGCTAGACCGATTTGGATGGGAATTTCACGAACACATAGCTAATGTTATAAGGAGTAATATAAGTTACTTTTATTTTAGAAATTTATTTAGGGTTCCGCACAAAAATAGAACATAACTAAAGGTCACGTGGACGAAGTGGCGAACAGCAGCTAGTTGATAATAATATTTACTAAGAATACAGGTTTCCCATGGATGTCGTAAGGCTCAATTAAATGAAGGGAGTAAATATAATGGAAACGCAATGGAGTGGAGATTTTAGTAACAATCATCAGAATGGCGGTGATGTGGCAACGTCTCGTATTCACGGGATGGGCAGCGTAAGGTCGTTTTATGACGTGACAATCCATTCTCTCCATACCCCTGTCAGATATATTCGTGAGACTATTATGTATAGGCTACAATTTGAATTAAATTTTTTCTTGCTCTATAAATATGGCTGAAAACACAGTGAAAACTGAAAGTACATAGACCATGGAAGTAACAATAGGTCCATGACATAGACTGACAATTATATTTATCAACTTTGGCATTTTATTGCATTATGGATCGCTATGTATACAGATTAGCTTCCGAAGACTACCTTCTACACGAGGTATTCTGTGGCTGAGAATTTTTGTTGTTACGTCCGTGGAATTTAGAAAACGTATAGCGCAGGCTATTTTTATTTTGTGTGATTATGCCATATGTCAGTAAAAGACAAATATGGGTCTTTAAATATAACTATGTCTATTTATAAGAATGTGTCTATTTATAGAAAATTGAGATAATAATTTTACAGTGCTTGTTAGTGTTAAGTAAAGTCTCCTGGACATTGCTGAAAATCAGCGTTGGAATGCCATCCGGCATTGCAACATTTGCTGAGCAATGAGCCTTTTTCTGCTTCATAAGACGAAATACAAATCCTGTAAAATTCAGTTTCTACTTTTTGCTATAGTTATTAGGTACAAATTTTATTTTTGTTATAAACATGTAAGGTTGAGTCTTTTGTGGCAAGAAATAAATATTTTCTTTCTTCCTTTCTTGTGGCATAGTCGGTTGTGTAACCGACTTCCGTGCACGAAGTCGTGGGTTCGATTCCCACTCAGGACAACAGATATTTGTACTGCGTCTGGGTGTTTTCTATCTATTATAAGTATGTATTTAAAAAAAAAAGTAATATATGTATTATATCCGTAATCTGGTATCCATAGCACAACCGTTAAGCTTAGTTTGGGACCAGAGGAAGTTGTGTGAAATCTCCGCGAATATTTATTTATGACATTATAGTATTCCCACAATTTTTTCACTTTTATTACCTCTTTGCCCTCATTTGAGCAATATTAATTTCCTGTTCTTCGTCATCCTCATCATTTTTCTTGCTTTTAGCTTTCTTTTCTTCTTTTCTCACCAGCTTTGCCAGCATCTTCTCTTGTTCTGATAGCACTGACACTTGACAGAGGTATTGGGGCATTTTATTGTCTGGGAGGATTGCTGCAACTGAAAGAACCAATTACTAGAGATACCAGCCAATTACAGCAGCAAGCTGCAAGAATAAAGCAACATGTAAGTGCTCTAATCCAGTGGTTCTCAAACTTTTAGGGTGACTGAACCGTTTCGAAAACGGTTTAATTGAGCACTAAACTACATTCAGACTTAACTTAATTGATTCCAAAGAAAAAGCCGGTCCTGCCACGCGCGGTATTTTATTAATCATATTACTTCATAATTCATTGAATGAGGCGACACTTCACGGAGGTTCCGATATTATTTTTTAATATAGAATGGGTATTTTTGGAGCAGAATCCAACACACCCACGGATTGTCAATCCCGGCTATTTTGACACACACACAATAACCAAAGATTGCCAATCCGCACTTCACAGATAGAGCAAGGTAGTATGCAAAACAATGTGAAACTCACGAAATGCATATTACTTGATACTACGATTTTTATTTAATGGGTCTATCCTAAACTTTTTTAAATAATGTTTGTATATTTCATCTAAGTTTTGTTTTTCGCTATGCTAACCTTTGCCTTTTGAGAATAAAAAAAAGAGCATCACGCTTGAATTCTCCGAAGGGGCAGGTAGAGGTTTATTACACACCCACGATTCGCCAGCTATGTTTAAGTCCCACGTAACAGAGTGCGAGCCTATTACCGTCTACTAGGCACATTTCCAATCTCCGAGCTGCTACTGAGAATTTTTCTTTTTACGAAAAATCTCAATAGCACCGCCCGACCCGGACCTCATGATACTCACACTACCGCTGCACCACAGAGGCAGTTATGATCTTTTGAGAATGACTGCTCTAATCTAATAGATGAGTCAATAACCTCTTGAATAATGAACCAATTTTGGTAACCCTCACTTACTTTCAGATAATGAAGGTCCCTGTGGTGGTGTTTTTAAACTATTAATAATATCTTGTCTATGCTCCAATATATCTTGTATAAATTCAAATTTATCAAAACCTAGCAGTTCAAAAAGGTCATTCTGCATGTCATCATTAGTTCTTGGTGAATTCAGGAAGGTTATTATAGACTGTAAAATATCTGCACTAGATATACCAGATGTGTTCTCATACAATTCTTTGACCTTTGTTTCTAACCAGGTTTTGCTGAACTGTAAAAAATTAAAAGAAATTTAAAAGTAAAGTTTAATAAAAACTTTGTGTTGCTCAACACAATTTACTTTCTGAAATATATTCAGCCATATTTAAATTCATACACATACATGGATCATGCCTCATGCCAAGGAGGCCTGAGTTGAGCACTTGAGTTAATTGCTTTTGCTTCTTGAAGGAGTTTTTGAATAGGTAGAAGTACCTGAACTAATTCAAACTGAACACAATGTACTTACTTTCGATTCTGCTTCAGGTTTTGATTTTGGAATGGAGCTTGTTTTGGCATTATTCTCGGTGTACCTCATTGAAAAATCAGTCACAAAAGCACTAGCTGTGGCGGGTTTGCTTGTTAACTTGGCTAGTGGCTTCTTAGCTGGTTTGTAGGGTATATAATGGCATTGAATGTGATCTCCCCATAGTTTGATATTCTCTTTATTTTCAACTATTTCAGTTTTGATATATTCCTTTGTATCATCATTTAGCTGTTCTGATATTTTGGTAACTATCTAAAACATAAAATTTATTTTCATTATATAAAATTTAATATAAAACAGATATTTTTATATATTTTTTAGAATTTGACATGCATCCATATAAATTAACACAGTGTGTGAAAATGTGAAATTGAAAATAACAGTCATGAGCAGACACAAGTGTCAATAGATGAATTGGCAAAGCATCTGGGACGGTATTCCAGGAGATGCAGGTTCGAATTCTACTTCTCCTGGAATCACACTTGTGTTAAAAAACACATAAATGTCAGTAGTGCTAAATCCAAACAATAATTTAGATATATTTAGATTTCATACATATTTAAAAACACAATGCCTGAAAACGCTAACTAAGTTTTTATTTTTATATTTAGGACTAAATAACATCTTAGTTTCACAAATAAAGATTTGGTTATTGTAAATATATGTTGATTGAGCATACCTGACAAATTTTATTAGCAGTAGCTGATAAAACAGTTCCAAAAGTTTGTCTAAGCTGAGACAGATTCTTCAGCATCACAATATCCTGATCTAGAAACATCCTTAGACTCAAGACTGCAGCATCCTCTATAATTTCATCAGACTGATCCCCTGTCAGAACTTTACAGGCATCTTTTAATTGATTTAAAAGATTTAAAATTTCTGTTGAACTTGGTTCATTCTGTTTTACATAGTTGTAGATATCTGAATATGATTTAAACCTGGAATAGTACAAATGAAAGTGAGTATAAAAAACTATATGTTTGTCTGTAAAGTTGGTTTATGGACAATAATTTTATGTGATAACGTCATATGTTTTCTGAGAGTTTCACAAACAATGCACCGGTATAAGATATTATCAAAAAATCACAAAACATTAGACCTGAACTCTTTGCTCTTTTCTTATTAGGTACTTTAAACACAAAGTGAAAAATGTGAAATCGAAAATAACAGTCAGGAGCAGGATTTGAACCTGCATCTTCTGGATACCGTCCAGATGCTTTACCAATTCAGCCATCCTGACAATTGCTCCTGACTGCTAATTTCGATAACACATCATACTTAACGTCTTTGGGTGACGCCTGCGCCATCTGTCGGAAGTATTTTCATACATTATACCGACCAGGTAAACTTAATTTTACAATTAAGATTTTACCTAATAATGACGCAAACCCTATAAATATTTAGATATTTTTATATATATTTTTAGCATTTGACATGCTTAGCACTATACATTAAACACAAAGTGAAAAATGTGAAATCGAAAATAACAGTCAGGAGCAATTGTCAGGATGGCTGAATTGGTAAAGCATCTGGACGGTATCCAGAAGATGGAGGTTCAAATCCTGCTCCTGACTGTTATTTTCGATTTCACATTTTTTCACTTTGTGTTTAATGTATAGTGCTAAGCATGTCAAATGCTAAAAATATATATAAAAATATCTAAATATTTATTAGGTACTGTTTCCACTTGTATTAAGTCTGCTCAGATTGAGGACATCATAAATTTGCGGTCATTTACCATTATCCTGCTAGTTGGTCTAGCCAATAGTTGGAAGTCATTTAGACAAATACTTTGGCTTTATTCTTATTAAACTAAGTAACCTTGTTATTTACAGCAATATGACTTTATCCTTGAAGGGCTAAGCAATTCGAGCAACATTCAAATTTAGCCTATGTAACAACATTTGTAGTTTCAATACAAATTGGAGTGAAACTAAGTATTCCTGTCTATGAGTTTCTTCTACTTTACAATAATGTTTTTCTTAAATTCAATTCCCAATAACACTGTCTTATTATGTCTTATAAGGAAAAATATTGAGTAAGCACTTATTGTTACAATTGTAGGGACATAACTTATAATAGAATCTATAAAAGAACTAAAATGATACTACTCAAAATACTATAGAATGTGAAAGGGAAGTTTATGAGACTAGTTGTTTACCTTTGTAAATTTTTCTTTTTAACCTGGACAGGTTTTGTAGGATCTATTGTAGGTTTCAGGCATCGAGGCTTGTCAAGTTGTGTATGAGCTCGTAGAGCTCTGGTAATACGAGGTAATTCTATCATATTTAATAACTTAGCTAAAAAATAATTATGAAATTATAATTATAAACTTATAATTTTTAAAAATAGTAGCACGTCTTGTTTATCTGTGAATTGTGATGAAAGCTACCTGCGGCCGTTTTTAATGTGAAATAATGTTATGAAAACTTTTTACAATGTTATGCAAACGTGATTATAAACACAAAAAATAATACATTCACAAAAAGGAATATTGAAATTAAGCACTGTAACAATTTATAATATTACGCGACGATATAAACTTATAATACGAATATAAAATACGAATCTTTCTTGCGACACGTAAAGTATTTTATATTGATAATAAATGTCAATCACAAACTTACACAAATGTCAATATTGACAATTAACAGTTTTGACATATATTTAGACATGTCATTGATTTAGGCTGTGTTCCGAAATACACTGAGAGCACTGTCTAGTGCTCTTACTGGAGAAAAATCGTTCCGTACCGTAGTCCAAAGATTACAATACCGTAGTCTATAAAGACTGACAGTATACTGCCGCAGTATGCTTGACGTCATAAATCATCGCCATTTTTGTACTGTGAGCACTGGCGTTTTCAAGGTAAGGTGCTCTCAGTGGTTTGATCACGTAATCAACAGCATAGTAGAAAGAGTGGGAAGTAGGTTATCTTCATACAAACACACTGCGCGCGGCTTGTATGTGTGCGCCACAGTATCGTACGCACACTCTAACAAAATCTCGACCCGTTTCTCAATACGCCAATCGGGGCTAACAACGCACAAGGTTCGCGCGTCACGGCTTTTCGGCACCGCTAAATAAATGAAAAATGTGTGATAATCTCAGGAGAACTTATTGCTGTGTGTTTGGCTGTCTAAATGTCATTTCATGTCAATTTCTCAGTATTGTAGGTATAGTCCATCCATCAGTCTTTTGAAGTCCACTGCTGGACATAGGCCTTCCCAAGAATGGGGGATAGTGCCGTAATCGCCACGCTTGGCAGGCGGTTTGGCGATCGCAGTGGATGTTATTAATACTCGAAGGTGTGCTGCTGCCCACTCCCTCGGTATTCCCTCAGTCGGCTCTTACGACTCCCATGGGTGGAGAGGGGTGGGACAATTCTAAAGCCGGCCCCACACGGCAAACATGTAATCTAGGTATAGTGACTAAGTAATAATCGTAAGTAAAAATCGTAAGTTAAAATAATCTGTGTTGTATCGTCTGGGTTCAGGGTTAGTGAGGTTGGTTTTACCTAAACGATTACAAGTAAAAATACAACTTCCCGGCCGTTGCCAATTTCTAGGCATTGAATTAAAATTTAGCTAAAAGTGACAACACTGAGACAGGCAAGTATGGTAGGTAATTATATCGCGGAATGGGCCGAATATAGCCTACGTCCCCACTATTTCTACTATGTCAACAGCGTCCAGAAATGTAACAACTTGCACTATTGAAAATTATTATTATTATTGAATATTGTTATTCAAAGATACCGAAACATGGAAAATGTAAAAAACTTGTGTTTATTGCAGTGTGAAATCAATACCAAAGATTACAATACCCAAAATCAATACTTTGTATGAAATGAAAGTAATGACAGATCAGTATACTGGACTGCGTTCCGTTATAAACAGTAACCAGTATAGCTAACTATAAAGGAACGACTTCGCATAATTGACGTCACACATCACAGTGCTCCAGTGTATATCGGAACACACCCTTAGGCTGGTTTGAGATAAGATAGGCTGTGTTCCGATATACACTGCAAGCACTGTCCAGTGCTCATACTGGAGAAAAATCGTTCCGTTATAGACTGACAGTATACTGCCGCAGTATTCTAGGGAAATATATGACGTCATAAATCGTCGCCAATTTTATACTGTGAGCACTGGCGTTTTTGAGGTAAGGTGCTCTCAGTCAATTTGCATACATTGATATTGGATCAAGTTCCCAGGGCTACCAGACGTACCAATGAAGTAATCCAATACAGTACCAGTGGTCCGTTAATACAGGCGGAGAGACGGCACACGGTGGGTTTATTTAGTGGGTGAACCCCACACTACCCTGTTCTTTGCCCCGAACAACGGGGTGTGCGGTTAGGTAATTTTTTTCCCACCTAAACAAAAAAAAGGCTACCGGACGTCACGTATTTTCTGACGAATGAAATGTTTACGATTGAGTAGTGTTAGTATGCACTAGGGTTGCCAACCACTAATTTCAAAAACAAGGACTTCAAGCTGGAAAAACCAGGACAATTCAGTTTAAAATCAGGACGCAGTAATAGAGTACCAATAATCTAAATAAATAAAATTGAAGTGTGGGTTTGTAATGTCTAAATAACAAATTTTTACTAAATGTTTACGAGAATATACTCTCTGTCAAGAAAGTACCGGGAATTGATGATTTGTTTATGGTTCCAAATTAAAATGTTTGTTTTTTTTTGTTGTTGTTAGATTGGCACAACTGTTATCCATTTTGGCGCGGAGTTTGAGTTGCATCTGTTATTTATATTAATACAGTGCTGTTTTTAGTTACATCATATCTAGTGTGTATTGCGAATTTCATAATGGACAAAAACATCGAACAAAGAGTTTGTCTTAAATTTTGTATCGCCAATGGAATTTCGTGTTCGGAGTCACTGAAAATGTTACAGAAGGCTTACGGTGATTAGACTTTATCAAAAACACGTGCTTATGAGTGGTACAAAGCATTGAGCTCTAATAAAGGTACAAAGCGTTTAAAAGCGGTCTAGATGTGATGGAAGAGGCCATCAACATCTGCAACTGATGTTAACATTGCAAAAGTGAAGGAAATAGTGACTGAAAATTCTCATTCAACTTTGAGAGAGATAGCCACCGAACTTTCTGTGTCTCACGAGTCGATCCGTACCATTTTAAATAATCACTTGGGTATGAAACATGTTTCCGCTCGGCTAGTCCCAAAAGACCTGAATTTTCTCCAAAAACTCAATCGCATGAGAGTCGCTGAGGACATGCTAGAACGAGTCAATTCCGACCCAACATTCATGAAACGCATTGTTACTGGTGACGAGACGTGGGTTTACGAGTTTGACATGCAAACTAGTCAACAAGCTTCGGAGTGGCGACTTCCAACTGAAGCGAAACCGAAAAAACCACGCCAAGGTCGATTAAAAGTCAAAGTCATGTTGACTGTTTTCTTTGACTATCGTGGTGTTGTGCAGTGTGCACTCGGAATTCTTGCCAGAAGGTCAAACGGTAAATAAAGAATATTATTTGAGCGTTATGCGGCGTTTAAGCGAACAAATTCGACGAAAAAGGCCAGATTAGTGGAAAGAAAATTCTTGGATTTTGCACCATGATAACGCGCCTTCGCACAAGGCCATCATTGTGAATGAATTTTTGTCCAAACACTTAACAAATACCATCGAGCAACCACCATATTCACCGGATATAGCTTCAGCCGACTTCTTTCTTTTTCCTAAACTCAAATTACCATACCACTTTGTGGCACCCGTTTTCAATCGGTAGAAGACATAAAGGAGAATTCGCGGCGAGAACTGAACTCAATTCCGGAAACAGCGTTTAAAAAATGTTTGGCGTAAGTCTATCGTTTCTGAAGGTGATAAAATAAATTTGGATGAATAACAAAAAATTTGTGTATTATTGATCTTTTCCCGGTACTTTCTTGACAGAGTAGTATACGATACCTATAACAAATTACCAATTTTCAAAGATTTTATCTCTCAGTCAGTCTGGCTGTTTGTTCGGGCTAATCTCGGGACCGGCGGCTGGACCGTTTTGGACGGGAATGCATAAAAAAAAAAACCCAAGAAATTGCGAATGAATACCACTCCGGAATGCCTGGGCCGATTTGGACGGGACTTTTACTAGCAGATAGCTGTTGTTATAAGGAGTAAAATAGACTAAGTCTATTTTTATTTTCGAAAAACATTTGAGTACCGCGCGTAAAAAATAAATTCCACGAAATTGTGAAAGAATGCGGAATCAAATAGATATACATATCATTTAGATACACATAATTCATAAAATATTCTTTAGTTTAGTCTTTATTTCATAAAGCTAGGTCGAGATACTTTTGAAGATATTGAAGTTTTTTTAACCGACCCTTTTTCTTTGCGGTCCAGTGTATATTCTATGTATTTATATATGATCTACGGCTAATCTCCCGAACGGTTGCACTGATTTGGACGGGAATCTGCACAAAAAAGGAAAATAAATAAATTCCACGCGGACGAAGTTATCAGCTAGTTAAATAATATGTTCTGAAATCCTCTCACTATGAGAGCAGACCCGTGCCCAATAGTGGGACAGAAAAAGGGTTGCAAAAAATATATTCTGAAAACACGTTGAATAAAAATAGGTGTTTTTAATAAAAATATCAGACATTTTTCGAAATATATATAAAAATTAAATATGTTGAAAAATGTTACAAAAATATAAAAGAAACGCTAGTTTTTAACAAATTCTTTAAGCTTAGGTACATTCTAATATTACAAACTTAATTATTTTTATAATATTTTTCAACCCCACCAATACATGACCTTAACAGAACGGTTTTAAAAACCCAGGACGCTACTTAAAAACTATCCAGGACACTCAAAATACCAGGACATGTCCTGGGAACACAGGACGGTTTGCAACCCCTAGTATGCACTAAGATTGCATGCCTACAGCTAGGTTGGTCAGACGGCCAATTTATAGGTATCAGGTAATTATAGTACATAAAAACATTACTCACCTCACGTAAATTATCCAAGCTGATTTTTAAGTATATTTTAGACAATATTGTAAAAATAAGACCAGGCCATATTGCTTTGTAGGCGCTTTAAACCCCACAAAAGAATTAATTAACGTCACGTAAATTCTGACGCTCCATTTTTATATATGCTCGCCAGACGACTGTTTTAATACATTTTACAAGAAGACAGACCGATCCAAGGGGCCAATCGTCATCTAAACCCAATTATTCATGCCTCTGTGGGTAAAAACGTGAGAGCATTATCCACGCGAATGAGAGTGAGTGAGATATGTATTTGCTTATACACTTGATTAATGATATATCTAGATGGACCATCGGCTTTGTAAACGCGTCAAAATAATTGGGGTGAACTTTTCACCCCAATGCTGTTAGTGTCAATCGTGACATCACTTGACAAGGTCGTATCCAAGAGCAATAGTGTGTTATTTAAAATGTCAACGTGTGTTATTAAAGTGTGTCGAAACTACAAAAATCGGAAAATGAGCACTAAAGATATCTCTTATCATCGGTTAGTAACATTATTTCATACAATAACTGGCTATATAAGTCATTTAAATATTCCGAAAATAATTTTAATTCGTATTTTTTTATGTGATACCAGTTTATGAACTTAAATTTCCCGCGTAATTTTGCAAAGTTGATGATATTTTAACAACAACAACAACATAGCATCACGCCTGTATTCCCCGAAGGGGTAGGCAGAGGTGTATTACACACCCACGACTCGCCAGCTATGTTTAAGTCCCACGTAATAGGGTGCGAGCCTATTGACGTCTACCGGGCACATTACCAAACTCAGGGCTGCTACTGAGTTTTTTTTTTTTACGAAAAGTCTCAATAGCTCTGCCCGACCCGGGGATCGAACCCGAGACCTCATGATCAGCAGTCGCTTACACTACCGCTGCACCACAGAGGCAGTTAATATTATATTTATGATATTGTAACGATAGAGAGTAATAGAAACATTACCTAACATAATTATTAGCGTTTGTAATGGATCCATAAAGCTGCACAGTCGTAATTTTCGGAATGAATTACAATATTACTGTTTGTAATATTAATGATGAATATTGTTTACATTTTTAAATTTATAATTATCGTGGGTTATAGTAGTATTCTCATTAAAGAAGAGGTTATATATAGTATATATTTTTTATAATATATTATGGTTATGAGAGAAAATAGAAAGAGATAATTGACTATATACCTACGAAACATTTTGTAGTATAAGAATGTCTTGAACCTATGATAATATAATTTTCCCATAATTTAATACTACCACTGAAATTGGTATCATTATAATATTTAATCAATCGAGCCTCCTGGCGTAATTGGCTGTGTAACCGACTTCCATACACGAGGTCGTGGGTTTGATTCCCACTCAGGACTATATTATTTGTGTGACGAACTGCGTCTGTGTGTTTTCTATCTATTATATGTATGAATTTACAAAAAAAAGTACTTATTATATGTATTATATCCGTGATCTGGTACCCATAGCACAACATTTTACACACGACGTCCTCTGATCCCAAACTAAGCTTAGTTTGACGTCGTGTGAAAAATGTCCGTGAATATTTATTTATTATTTAATCTACTTCAAAAGAAACATTAAATATTGCAGAAAATTCATTTGCAGAGTCCTCAACGACAGTTGACAGACATACAAAGTACAGAGCCATCTACTTCTCAATATTTTGATTCAACAACCACTTATACCTGTCCCTAACAATACCTTTTTTTTTGTTTAGGCGAGAAAAAATGTACCTAACCGCACACCCCATCGTTCGGGGCAACGAACAGAGTAGTGGGGGGCCCTCACCCACTAGAGAAACCCAACGTGTGCCGTCTCTCCGCCTGTGTTACTTAGATAGACATGTTGAGGGATTCATATTTTTCTACTTTCTTTTTTGTTATATTAATTCCCAAAAATAATTGATTGAAAAAATTATTGTAAGTTCTTTAATGAATTTGTTAACAATGTCGAGTTTTTGCCATTTATTAAAAAAAAGTTGAACTTTACTCGAGCAAACAGCTTTTGGAGGGCCTCATAGCGTAGTCGGTAGTATAACCGAATTCCGTGCACGAGGTCGTGGGTTCGATTTCCACTCAGGACAATTATTTGTGTGATGAACACAGATATTTGTACTCAGTGCCGTAACTAGCCTTTTATGCGCCCAGTGCGAACTTCTATAACTGCGCCCTTAAAAAATGTTTTGATCTTACAGGCTTAATCCAGGAACTAGGGTTCCCTCTAGAGATCCTGACATCTGTGCGAGCTGCGTCGCCTAAACGATAATTATGGGGATAGAATCACTCAACCTCAGCACCAAAATACCGGTTGACGGTTGTAGCTGTCCATGTTTAAGCAATGCTGTAGGTACGGCTTCACGGCTGCACTCCAGAAGCAATCCGTATACCTGGCCTAGAATAGGGCCAGGAAAACTCGAGATCCGAATATCCAAGAGGAGAAGCGATAATTTAACGCTGCTCCCAGGTCCAACAAGAGTTACTTGCCTAGGCAATTTCTGCTAGTCTAATCTTCCACCATGGCGGAAACTGGCTGGTAATTTGGCCCGTAGTGCTAAAGAGAAAGCCGATCTTTTGGGCAAATTTTTTGCTTCCAACTCTACATTGGACACCGGAGCGGCCACACCGCTCACCATCTTGCGGTGTGAAAGCTCCATGTCTGATACCCGCCTTACGCAACGTGCCGTCAGGAGGGAGCTGCTGCTGCTGGACATCTATGAGTCAAGTGGGCCGGATGGCGTCCCTGCGGTGGTTTTTTATGCGTGCGCCCCTGAGTTGACCCCTGTCTTTAGGCGCCCGTTCCGCCTCTCGTACAGTATCCGCAGGGTTCCTGCTTCGTGGAACAAAAGAAAGTCCCTCGGAGCATGCTGGGGCTGAGGCAGACCCAACTTGTGTCTGAATTCGAGCGCTCTCTAGGGTCTCAAAATGGGTAGAGAAGAACTTGGTTCAATTCATCCTTACAAAGCCAAAGGTTTGCGCGTTCACTGTAAAGTAGAATGCATATGTCGTGGTATTCTCGTTCCAAAGGGTAACTCCCGGTCGTCAAGAGCATTGGGATCTTCGGCATCGATATATGCAGCAAAGTTCAGTTCGGGAGTTTTTTGTAGGACAAAGCCAAAATTGGCGAGCAAAAAGCTGGGTGTCCTGAACAGAGCCAAGCGGTACTTCAAACCAAGGTCACGAGGTAGTGACTTGTGCTGTATAAAGCACACCGCCCTCAAGCGGAGTACTGCTCACATCTGCTAGGCGCACCAAAATACTAGGTCGACCTACTTGACTCCCTGCAAACGCGCGGTGTTCGATTTGTCCATGATGTCGATCTTTGGGTGGGATGGTGGAGAAAGTTTGGGTTTCTCTGTGTGCTCTATCGACTCTTCAGTGGGGAGTGCTCTGAGGAACAACTTCGGCGTTTGACCACTGGACCAGGAGACGCCGTAGTACGGTTTATTCATATCACCTGGACACGATCTCGTGCACGACAGTTCGTTGTCAGCGTTCCTTTCTACCATGCACGTGTAAGACCTAGAAAGAACTTCCTGCTGCTGTGTTTCCCCAGTGTTATGACTTGTCCCTCTTTAAACGAGGTTTTAGAAGAGAACTTTACACACGGTAGGCGGCGATATGACTGTGCCCCTGGTGAAAGGCTGGGCCAAAGTTCATGAGCGACGATTACTATTTACCATCGGATGGCAATAAAAATAAATCCTTCACAAACTTTTTTGCCTTTTCGATAACATTATCCACAGTCTCGCGAATATGCTGAATCTGCCTTGTTAATCCCTTGATTAATTTAATAAGAACCATACTCAGCTACTGTGCGTAGTGACACTCGGCTCGGGGAGGTATCACAGCCACACTGCCCCGCACGGCTCGCAACGTACACGCACCACGCACCTACCCGCACCGGTCCGAACGCCGTAGTCGAAACGCTAGTCATAAGTCGTAATGTTTTTACAATCTCATCGTCTTAGGTGCAGCGCAGACGACACACTTTTTGTGCGATCAAATCTGAGGCGCACAAAAAGCGCAAAAAGTCCATCGCGGATTTTTCGCAGACTTAGAGCACACGACGCAATAGAGAGATTACTTTTGTACCGGGAACAGGCAGATTCCTGTTTAAGATATAGAACATCAATGAATAATATATATCAATCGATTCACAATAATAAATATATCTATGTGAGGAGGTTGAATGGAAAATATCATTCCCACAACTTCAATAATACATCACGATCTCTGCATTTCCACAGCGTGTAGGTCCCTACAGTTCTACCGACAGAATGATCGTAGATATGCGTCGTGTGCTTTAAGTCTGTGAAAAATCCACGATGTACTTTTTGTGTGCCATGCAGACTTTTTGTGCGCCGCAGACTCGATGGCACAAAAAGTGTGTCGTCTGCGCTGCACCTAAGAGAACGTGTATGATTGGTCCAATTACATTGATGTATAAAAAAGAGATCAATGTCCGATTACTATCCTTTATCTCTTTTTTAGATTATTCTACTCTTTGCCTTTATCTTAGTGGTCCGAGAAGAGAACTCATAAATGGAAGTAACACTGCTATTATCACGCCTTTCTGGTTATACGTATTACTCTTTGATCACACCTCTATTGTCAAATTGTTAACTTAAACCATTTTTCTGCAGACTTTTTTTTTATTAAAGCGGGAAAAAATTATAACCTAACCACACACCCCATTGTTCGGGGCATCCTTACAGGGTAGTGTGGGGCCCTCAACCACTTAATAAATCCACCGTATGCCGTCTCTGGGCCTGCATTGGCAGACCACTGGAACTTTACTGGTGGTAGGGCTGGGTACAAAGTAGGAGTACTCACTTGCTATCGGTCCGGAGCGGGTTGGTACCATTATCTCCCGTGTGACCGGCCATGAAGTACATCAGTGCGTTTTGGTTGTAGCAAGAGATAGCCGTTTATTATTTCCTTTGATTATATACCTGTCAATCAAAGATTCTTTAATTTAATATCTTTGAAATGAAATGATGAGTAGCGGCTTGACAATACTCTCGGTATAGTTGATACAATGAGCGATAGTTACCTTTTACCATCAGGTGGTCCGTGACTCGTCTACCGTCATAGGAAATAACAAAAACGAACAAAACTATGTGACATTACTGCAGTGCTCCGCGGGCGACTTACCCTTTCGGGTACCCTCTACTGAGCGATGATTCCGCACACAGAGCATCACCCCTTCGCGGGAGGCCTTGCAGGTGGCGAACGTTCCCCGGTCCGTCCACCTATGCCTCAGTTAGGGCAGCCCCAGTCGCTGGTGGCGGTAAGTCAACGGTAATTATCAGTGTTAGCACTCACTAATCTTACAATTGAATATAATTGTGGATCTTCTGAGAACTTCAAGATGAAATTTCCCTTACGGAAACGAGATAATAGAATTTCTGGTAGAAATGCAAAGTGGACTAACTATAGCTACGCTGTCTTTTAAAGGAAAGTAGAGCAGCAGTAATAGAGTCTTGCTTCTCCCAGAATTCATGGGCCGGCTCGATCAGAGAAGTGCCACCCTCTCATAGAAGATCAGCGTGAAACAACGGTAGGTTTAATTTTTGTCTTTCGTATGGTGAATGAGAGCGCCGGTGTCCTAAATCTCCTTATCATCCTTCCTGTCCTCCCATTCCTTTCCTTGGGAGTGCACGAGTGGATACCTCTGGTGTCCGTTCATTGTTGTGGAATTCTACTCACATAACATCTATGCCTATATATTTTTATGTTTCACCAGCTGCGCCTCGTGACTTCGTCTGTGTGAAACTTAGAATTAGGTCACTATCTTATAAGTACTTAACTCTATTTTACATTAATAATCTCTATGCAAAAATAGCTATCTCACAAGAATCTAACATTTTTCCGAGCTATAACGTAGCCTTTGTGTTAATTCAGATATAATAAACTATTTGTGTGTCAATTAGCATTCAAATCTGTTCGGACGTTTTCGCGTGATTCATTTCCAAACATTCAATTATACAAACTTTCACATTTGTAATATTAGTAAGAATTCTTTCTCTAAGCATAAATTATTTTATAGGTTGTAAACTTTGGGGCAGAAGACTCGGCTGGAGGGCACCCGAAAGGGTGAGCCGCCGGCGGACCACTGAAGTAATGTAACATCGTAGTTCTAGTGGCCTGCCAATACAGGCGGAGTGACGGCACACGGCAGGTTTATTTAGTGGGTGAGGACTCCACACTACCCTGTTCGTTGCCCCAAACGACAGGGTGTGCGTATAGGTACATTTTCTCCTGCCTTAACAAAAATAAATAAATAAAAGGGTACTCGGCTGGCAACTGCCTCGATTCTAAGACCTCCTAAATCGGGAAAGTAGAGTACCATGGCTTGTCGGAGAAAATACGTACCTACTCACAAACGATGTATGAAAATATACAATACGGGGAAGTGCTCTAAGCCACTGAGCTATCGTACAGATCTTTCGATCACCCATTCTCCTTATCACATTTGTCTTTACGACCAACGCCGTCTATCGGAATGCATCTACATGCGTTAAACCAATATAATAAGTTTAATTTTGCAATTAAAATTAATAATATTTGATGGCGCGATTTTTTGAATTTTTTGAAACATTTTGATATTCATCGGTCATTCGGGTCAAGAGCACGCACTTTACCTTTCTTAAGCACACAAAAGCCAAAATCATTTAATATTAGGAATGTGATTATGAAAATTAGATAAAGTATTTAATACTCTACTAAATACATAACTTTAGATCCTGGTTAAGTCCATAGTTTTCTAATTAATAGACGTAGTCAGAATGCGAGCTTTTGACCCTTAATGCGGGTAACGGAACGCAGCATGGCGGGCAAAAGTCCGCATACGGGGCATAGACAATAATCATACGGGTAATTGAAAAAAATTGTGGGAAATGAGTGAAAGAATACTCTCAAGAATAAAAGAAAATCTTTTATTAAACAAAATCGGAAATAACAAATTTAGAAAGTAGTTTTTGTCACGAATGCCTATTATGTTTTACACAAAAGCGTTATCTTTTGTCACCACTTTTCTGGTCACTTTCTGACGTAATATCGAGGCATTTTTCTGAAATTTATAAACAATTTTGCGTAGATGAGGTACTTATTAGGTTTATCTAATGATATTCTAGTCATAACTGGACCTTGTTATGTAATTGATGGTAGTTATACCGATGTATAAACGCACATAAAGAAGGTTTCGCATTATTAACATTTTTTTTAATTGCTTATGGATGCAGACGAGCCACAGACCACCTGATGGTAAGTGGTAACCTTCGCTCATGGACTCAACTATACCAAGAGTATAGTCAAGCCGCTGCGCACCATTTCATTTCTCACATGTGAAATGAAAGAATAAACGGCTATCTTCTGCCACAGTCAAAACACACTGACGTGCTTCATGACCGATCACACAGGAGACGGTGATACCGACCCGTTCGTGCAGTAAGTACTCTCACTTAGTACCCAGCCCTACCACCAGTAATGCAATGGGTGATAATTGCTTACTTCTCTTAGTCGCCTTATACGACACCCGCGGGAAAGGATGGGGTGGTGACACTTGTATTCTTAGTCCGTCACCACACGGACAAATTAATCTTACTCCCATTAAATTGAAACAAGAATTTCAGTTACAACGCTTTATTTCGTTTAATTATTAGGTATATTTTTATAACCACAATGCTTAAATCTATAACTAAATTACTTATGAATGTTGTTTAAAATACTATAGCAACCATATAGCAACCATCATAGCTGCTTCTATTTAAACAACGCTATAAGTAATAGCCAAGTTATTATCTAAAGTAAATCTTGTAACATACTTGCTGGTGTATTTTTATTTTTACCTTACAGTGAATGTCGTTGGTGACACATATTTGAAACACAGCGTAGGTACTTAGTTTCAATTTCTGATGATTTCAGGGTGTTAATTTTATAAATGATTATATTAAAGTATTCAGAGAGATTTTCTAATGATGGCGGCCATAACCCTATTTAAATAGGCAGCGCGATATTTATTTTTGGCGCTTTTATTATAATTAATTATGATCTCCTTTAATTTGAACTAAAAAAACAAAATTACGCTGTTATCCCTAAGGTATTTTTTTCTTTTAATCAATATTAATGGATCAAAAAAGTGATTAATGTATAATGAAAAAACAAGTTACAGCTGACGCATAGAGCGGCAGTTCCTTTCGCTCAACCTCGCTCTACAATAGAGCTGGCAAAATCTACTTTGAATTATATGTGTGTCTTTTATACTACAAGTAGCAGGCACAATGTTTATCCTTAACGTCGCGCACGTCAGTAAGCTACCAGTCGGTGTGATTTTTTCTGAAATCTTCAACAATCACAATTGATTTTACCTTCAATGTCAGTCAACCATTAGGTGAAAACTGCATGAAAATCCATTCGGTGGCTCATTGCCGTTGGACATATACGCGGCGGGGGTTTTTATTTTGTAATACGTGTAGATAATGTTACCATTAAAAAACTGTGTTTCAAAAATATGACAATAAATAGTTACAAATCTATATTCTTTTACTAGTGAAGGGTCATCTTTAAGTGTAACTTATTGTACATACACTTGTATTAAACACCGGTCTCTATGCATGATATGAATAGCTATGATTGTAACTACGTATGTATATGACAATCTGATTTTAATATTGTACTTTTCTCGTATGTTATAGGTAAGTACCTATTTTTATCCTAATAAAATGCATGACTAGCCAATTTTTCAATACTACTTAAAACTTTACTCTGAATGTCGTCGCTATACTTGTATTAGTTAATTTCAAAAGACAGTAAAAGATATTCCTTTGCGGGCTTATTCAGAGCAAAGTTTTTTTTATTGTTTTTAGTGGCACACAGTCACGGCCCATCTGATGATAAGTGGTAAATGCCACTCATGGATTCAGCAATACTAATAATAGGATACAACGAAACAGCTTTAATTATTTTTGCAACTTCCTATAATCATGAAGATATTATTTTTCAGAAATATGGTTGCCTAGTAAAAGGTTCCAGTTGACATGAGAAGTAATCAAGATTATAGTAATTTTAATAATAACGAATTAAATATAGTTGTGATCTGTTTATATGAATAGATACTTTATCTAATACAAGTGGTTATTTATCAATAGTTCAAACATCTAATTACCTATAGTGATTTTTTACAATTTCTAACTACAAAGCTGTTTTTACATATATTATTACACACACAGTAGAAATATTTGGAATGCATTTTTCGTTCTAATTACACATAATTTTAAAATATTAGCCAGTGGCGATTATAATTTATGTAAAACATAAAATAGCACAAGTTCTTAACATACTCTCGATAAATTTTAATTAATTAAACAAACAACAATTTGAATAAGTACAAATTTTCGTTTCTATTAAAATCACGATTATACCTAAACATTATTAGACAGCTAAAAAGCGTTTAAAATATATTAACTAATTTACTAATTAGCAGTAGTATTTGGGCTCAAAATGCTATGCTTCAAACTGTATATAATTTTGCATGTAACATGTAACTTTGAATACAGAAGCCAGTCAAAAAAAGCGTTATCCATTTAAGAACAGCCTGAGTTATTCTATAAATACCAAATATCTATGTAACAACAACTATGATGTTTAGTTGAAAGCAGATAAACATGTGTATTTGTATAGGTAGATGGTAGATTTATCAAAGGTAAACAATTTAAAAGTTAGAGAAGTACGTACAAAAAGAAAACGATCATAAATTAATTAGGGACGATATTTGGTCCAAATGGAAAGACATATCGTCGTTTGTAACGACCAAAAGCAGGATTATTGTATTTTTGATAAATCTATCTAATAGCAAATATCTGTTTTTGTGGTAAATTTTATAACAAAGAAAGATCATCTAAAAATACTATACTTTATTAGTCAGCATTTTGTCAGTGATATAAAGAAAATTATGTATCAGAAGACGCATGATTTCAAATTTTACAAAAGTTTTAATTTTGATATTTAAAAGGAAATATTTAATACATAAATGCTTTATGAAATATCCGGAGGATATACAGATGTATCACCGATCATTTATAGAGAAAAAAGGTAATTTATAGATTTATTTTTTGATAGAGTTGTGTTGATCTTTTTTCAGTGGCTGTGGTAGCTGTAGAAGTTATTTCGCTCTGTGAATAAAAATAAAAATGTTATTGATAACTATTTTTTAAATTTCGTTTCAGTACTTTTTCTATAGATAATCAATTCTTTACATTATACTTAAAGTGTGAAAATGTGAAATCCATAATAACAGCCAGGAGCAGGATATTTTCGATTTCACATTTTCATTGGCACTCTAAGCATATTTAAGATTTATATATATATTTTTTAAATTGATAGGTGTTTAAAATGTCAGCAAACATTGATAAAGGGTTCTCTGGTATGTATATTTTCAAATGAAAATGCATTAATCAATTTAATTAGAGATTTTTAATAGAAAAACAAAAAAGAACAAAATAATATTTGAAATTACAGTCATTGGCACCATAAGTAATTAACACATAGAAATCAGTCATTGGCACCTAATAAAGTAAGATTATAACAGAAAATTGGTCAGAAAAGGCACTAATTGCCATTATTTACCTAAAAACTAAGCATAATAATAAATAATCTATGTTACAGTCGTTAATTGATGACCCCTTATTAGAAAGTGATGTTTTAACAGTTCTGCATGGCACCGGTATATATTTATATTCTTTAGTGCTGCCAGCTATAATATTATAAAACCTACTATTTTCTGCAAACAATGTTACTATTGCAGATTATGAAAAAAAATTACAACAGATGTTTTTTGCTATACCAGTTCTTAATATTTGCATTTCAAATCCAAAGTGCCAATGACTAAGGGGGTGCCAGCAATACTACAGTTTATATAAAAATATCTAAATAATTCTTTACATTTTTAATGTAAAGATATAATTCAGCCTGAAGCTTGAAGGAAAGGACGAATGGAGTAGAGTGATATTACTAGGATCGGTTATCAACTCGTCTAGCTTTACATCCATCACACCTTAACTTTTTGTTCATCCATGAGTTAGGGGAGTCATCGGGATTGGTTTGTGTGTCATCACAAAGATAACTTGTTTCAAATTAGAAAATAAGAAAGAGTAGGTCGGGGGGGCTAGATGGAATCTCATATCTCACAATCGACATCGTATGGTCTCGCTTGTGATTGGTAGAGAAATCGACGCGTGATGTCGCAATAATCCGTTGGCCAATCACGGTGATCTTTCAACCAATCACAGTGATAACGATACGATGTCGATTGTGAGATGTGAGATTCCGTCTAAACCCCAGACCTTTCTTCTTTTCAATACAAATTATTCCTCAAGTTATTCCGTGGTGTGTAGCTGCCATATTATGGATTCATACAAGTATTGTAAATAAAATAAAATAATAAAAGCAAGGGAGATCTTTACCTGTTATTATTCCTACCTCGTTATAAATTCTCCAAAGAGCGTTTACAGACCTAGAAAATATTTAAAATATAAATATCAACCATCTTAGTATATTTTTAAAGCACGAAACAAATCACAAGACAGATTATTCATATTATATTATGAATGTCAAAAATGCATCTAATCACAAATAACACTGGTGACAAAATAGACAGAACATTATTACGAAAGAAAAATGAAGTTTTCCCTTTGATTAGATCATAATATCAATCAATATTATGTTTACTTAATTTTTATATTTATTAAATTTTCATATTTACTCAAGTTTTATATTTACTCAATTTTTATATTTACTCATTTGTTAACCTAATAACCAAAATCCATTATTTTATAGCACTTAAAATTTGTCGCAATTATCGCAATTCACAATAAATTTGAAGCATCAAAAGCGGTTTTGAGCAATAATATATGAGTATTAAAAGCTATATTTTTACATATATTTGTCTCCATTACCAAGTTGATCCAAATACCCAAACAATAATAACATTATAAATATATATGTTCCTACTCACGGGACGTTTCTAAGAAGAATATTTCAAATGTGCATTTAAATAAGTTAGATATGTATTTAGGTAATGTATTGTCATAAGCAAGAACTAAATTCAGGGTGAATTTGGGATAAGCATCGCATTCTTGGATTATGTAATAAATTTTATAGCAAGCAATTTATAGGATCTAGTTACTAATTCTCATTAATCTTTTGCATATAATGGTTAAATTATATATATGTAGTATATAATTGAAGAACAACCCGGATATTAGAGTAAATACATTGGCAAAATAAAGCTGAATTCACACCTAAGTTAATATTCACATCAGCAAATCCAATTAAAGAAACTATTTTCAAATACATATGCAGGTTTATTTTATTTAGATTTATATAGTAAAGTAAACGTAGGAGACTTTATGACCTGACACGTTCGAAACTGTTAAGTGTACTACTATACGTAAATATATGAGAAAAAATGTGCTTACGTCATGACATGTGAGAGTGAGTGCACTTATGAACAAAAATGTGTGTAAAGTATCACTGATGTGAACGCAAACTTAGTACGAGAAGACAATAAACTCATGAAACATTCTTCAATAGAGACAGATATATACGAAGTGACTATAGAACAGAAAAAGCCAACAATTATCATCAACAACGACAAACGATACTGTCGGCCCACTTACCAATATAGGCTAGTATAATGTAATAAAATTAATAACATACTGTATATACTAGTATATTCATTAATATTATAACAAGTAACTTCTAAATTAAACTTCGGTTACCGAAACTTGTTCACACAAAGTTGGCTGAAAATGTGGAAAAAAATAATAGCATGATTAGTTTAAGAACTTAAAACGTGTAAAGAAAACCGCATGTGTCTGGCACAGTAGAACGAATTTGATTATGCTTTCTGATACGAATGCTGGAGCGATCTATTAAGTTAAGTACTTAGTTATTGTAATTTACTTGTCCCTGATCGAATATTTTAGGAATGTTTATTTAATTAGAGATAATATTGTTCATAGAATTGGTTTTGTTGAAAATGGGGATTTTAGTCTTAAAAATGGAGTGTGGTTTTGTTGTTGATAAATTATATAACCAATTTCGTGCTACTGAAATCCTATTTAAACATTTCTTAACTTACCGATGATTAGAGCCAGAATGATGATCCCAATAACAGCTGCGATTATCATCATCTATGAAGTACAATAAACATAAATTTAATTTACAATAATTAATATACCAATTATTTGTGAATAAGAAAAAAGAGATTTTTAGTACGAGCGGGAAACGAACCCGCGTCTTTTCCAATCCGGGGAAGTGCTCTAAGCCACTGAGCTATAGTGCCATTCTTTCGATCATCCCAAACTTCTTATTACATTTGTCTTTATGACCAACGCCATCTATCGGAATAAATTTACATGATTTAAACCAATTTAGTAAGTTTCATTTTGCAATTAAAATTCATACTATTTGATGGTGCGAAAATCTCTTTTTTCTTATTCACAAATAATTTGTACTTAAAAAGTAGCGGAGCTTGTCAAATGCTAAAAAATATAGATTAAAAATAAACTTAATTAATTAAAACTTAAGATAAGATTATCTCTGCATGTAGGTAACAAAATAATAGAATCTGGCGTGTGAAGGTACAAGAA
The DNA here is from genome assembly GCA_948253155.1 of Leucoma salicis. Lineage (NCBI taxonomy): Eukaryota > Metazoa > Arthropoda > Insecta > Lepidoptera > Erebidae > Leucoma > Leucoma salicis. The sequence goes on from OX411825.1 coordinate 7,770,002, forward strand.
TCAAAAATGGAGAGGGGACGATAAGAGAAAGGTGAATTTTAGTTTATTTATTATATATTTATCTGTTTTCTTATGACTTCGATCCGGAGCTTGCAGTTTGTAATAATACTTATTATATATTTCTTATTTAAAAATAGGTCTTATAAAAAACAAGCCTTAAAGAAAAAGAAATATAAAATTTGAAATCTCTCGAATCTGGAACGTCAATATCCCTTTGATGAACTGTACGGATGATCATTCTGGAGCTGATCATGAACCAGTCAAGACGTTGAGATTCTGGAGCTGGTCATAAAACAATAAAGACGCTGAGGATTCGGGAACTGGTTATGAAACAGTAAAGACATTGAGATTCTGGAGTTGGTCTTGTAACAGTAAAGACGTGGTTAATATGTTATAGCGAAGCTTAGATGAACTATTTTTGAAGCGCAATAGAGAAAGAAATAGAGCACAGCGTCTCGGAGTCTTCCAAAGACCGTGAAGAAAGACTTTTTAATGTATAATATGATATCCTACTAAACGCACTCCTTCAGTGAGACAGCGAGGTTTCAAAGTAAAAGAAAAAACATCATCGATGTATAAATTTTTTTAGATTCTTGTTGATTTTTAGAAATTGCTGCACCGGTTTCGATAAAATTTTAATGGGACCATTTCGGAATAAACCCCTTTAGAACAAAAAAAGAATTTTGCAAATACGTCTATATAGGACGGAGTTATTCCCGAACATACATAAAAAACAATATAAACATCCGAATCGAGAACCTCTTCCTTTATTTTGAAGTCGGTTAAAAAACGTTTGATCTAAATTTCTAATAGTAGATATTAGAGTGAGTTTGAAAAGTGAAATCTTACTACGTATTATTCAGTTACTGGTGAAAATAAATATTTTAATAACGAACCGTTGCAGTTACATAAAATATATAGTCTCAAGGTATGATCGATACATTTTAGTTACCACACAGAATCGTCTTGCGCTCACTCGCTCAATAGCAGAAGAAATTTACAACTGGACTATTATTTGTTGGACTTCATCTTTCAAGAGTAGTGCCTATATTTCTAAGTTTCGTTATTAAAATTCTACATTATGGTATTATATTAATGTGTTTTTTATTATCGCTGATCAATTTAGGCTGGTTCATAGAATATAGTTATTTCGTAAGGTTTTCCTTTACCGCTTAATAATTGCGATGTGACGGCCAAGCTGCTACATTACTAACTGAAGATAGGGTTTTAATTTAAATCGGCTATCCATATATCGGATAATACGATATCTATCGATTAATATATTTTTTTACATTTAATTACATAATTATATATCCAGTAGTAAGATCTATTTAGATATTTTTTCAACCATTTTACTGTCTCTCTGTTGGGTACGGGTCTCCTCTCATGGTAAGAGGGATTTCTTTCTACCACGCTGGTCGAGAGTGGGTTCACAGTCGATACATAAAAACTGTTAGGTATATAATCAGATGCTTTTTTGTTTAGGCGGGAAAAAATGTTCCTAAACGCACACTCCGTCGTTCGGGGCAACGAACAAGGTAGTGTGGGGCCTGCACCCACTAAAGAAACCCGCCGTGTGCCGTCTCTCCGCCTTTATTGGTGGGCCACTGGAACTATGTTACATTCCTTCTGTAGTCCGCCGGCGGCTTACCCTTTCAGGTACTCTCTACTGAGCGACGCATCCGCGCACGGAGCGTCGTACCTTCTCGGGAGGCCTTTGGGGGTGGCGAACGTTCCCCGGTAAGTATATAATCAGACCTACAATAGTGTTCAACAACTTTTAATTGTACCAAAGTAACAATGTGTAATATAGGTATAATATATAATTATGTAATATAAAATCTCATACACACACACAAACCTACACACGCATACACACATAATTACTCACATACACACAGAGAGATCTATTTTTGTTAATTATATTATTATAGTTTATCTTATTCTATGGTAAGACTTTGTATTTACTTCCGCGTTTTATTGTATGATTTCATTATTAAGTGGATTAAATTGTGTACTTTTTATTTGTATGATTGTGTGGGGGCTGGTAATCTGTATGACAGGGAAACCTAGTTCAGATACCAGTCAGAGGAGGAGGATTGTAAAACACACAGTGCCATGTTTTTATATGCAATACTTTTGTGGAAGAATAATAAATGCTTATTTTATTATTATATTATTTGAATGTTTTTTTCTACTTCTGTCAGCAGTCCAACGAGGGCTTTAAATGTTTGTCTTGGTCTTTTTGTTTCCACATTATTTGCAAACTATTGAACTTATTTTCATAATTTTTTTGCTTGATTGCTTTTGATTAGACTTATATACAGATGTGCATTGAATCTCACTACTTATATCGGCAACCAGACATAACTAAGAAATAACTTTAGAACAAATGCCAGTTAACTATAAATAAATGGTGATTTGTGTTTATGTTATGTAGACATGGACATGTCCATTTGTTTAGTCTCAAATAGCTCCTCCTATATCTGTAAAAATAACAAAGATTTCATTTGGTGATTTTTTTCCAAGTTACCTTTAAATTTTGCAACCAGAATTTGCTTTTCAGTTTGCCGGCCTGTTGTTCAAATTGTGATGCTCCCTGTTGAAGCGCATCTGCAAATTTAATATTCGTGATAAAAATACTTATATTTAATTTCACTCTATAGTCTCTATTCTCGGCTAGCATATACTAAAACAACAAAATATAACAGAAATATTATTCCGTTACATAGACCATACCTCTTTAGTTACAGAAGTTACATTAATTATGTAGGTACTAAATGCTCTTTTTTATGCTTCAGAAACCAGTACCTTAATAGCAGTGGTAACAGGATGGTAGTTACTGTAATAGCCTTTGTCGGCTTGGTGGACCTTAACCTTTTTGTTAGCTGGTCAGTAATGATTTATATTATAGTATGTCATGACATGAATCTTTTATTAATATTATTATTCTTTCCTGTCTGCCTCGGTTGTGCAGCGGTAGCGTTAGCAACTGCTGATCATGAGGTCTCGGGGTCGATCCCCGGGTCGGACAGTGCTATTGAGCTTTTCGTAAAAAGAAAAAAAAATCAGTAGCTGACTGGAGTTTGGAAATGTGCCCGGTAGACTGCAATAGGCTCGCCTCCTATTACGTCGAACTTAAACAGTTGGTGAATCGTGGGTGTGGAATACACCTCTGCCTACCCCTTCGGGGATACAGGCGTCATGCGCTATGTTTTATTCTTTCCATTAGACGATCTATTAAAATATTTTAATATGTTTGCTGGGACTTACATCAGAATATGTCACTGCCAAGGGTATTTATTGATCCATTTCATGGACTTTTGCTTGCGGTGTGTACTTGACGTTACTATAAATATATTCCAGTAAGTACACAGCAAGGACTATTCATTGTATGTCAATTATTATACGACTAGTATCTTTGTATGTAAAATACACTCCAGTAATTTTGTCTAAATTTTATTTACCTGCTCTGTCATCAAGTTCCGATAACTTCTGATCACGCTCCAAAACTTTCTCCACGTTCGTTTTCATTATGTCCACCACCTGCATTAATAATGTCAAATATTAATCAATGTTTCAATATACTAAAAATAAAAGTCTAAGAAGAAAGGGGAACATTCAGGACCTTGCTTAAAAACATACTCCGCATTGGCATCGATAACCTTTGAAACATCTCGATGCTCGATGTTTTAAAACAAAGAAAATCCGAGATTAAATACGCGTATAATTATGAAAATCTAAGGCCGGTGCCTCGGATTTTAAACTGATCTTAGGGTCAAAATCGATTGGAGTGTGCGACTGGAGACGCCCTGGGGCTGGTCTTGGGATCGCTCCAGCTGGCGTAGAATGAGTGGCCAAGGTGCGGCACACTCGTCTCGGCGCTTTGTCAAATATCTGCATATAGTCGCTAGGAGCTGAGGCTTTGGAGAGTGGGGGTGAGGCGCTAGCGGTTAACCTGGCATCGCGAAGGCATTCGATAGGGTCTGGCATAGGGCCCTTCTGTCGAAGCTACCATCTTATGGAATCCCCGAGGGACTCTGAAAATGAATTGCCAGCTTCCTGCGGGGTCGGAGCATCAAAGTCGTAGTAGACGGCTGCTGCTCCGATACCATGGAGGTTAATGCTGGCGTACCACAAGGCTCGGTGCTCTCCCCGACACTGATAGAGCTCTCGATAGAGAATACGCATTGCTATGCAGATGACAGTACGGGTGATGCGCGATATGCCGGTCATCAGAAAGTTCCTCGGAACATGCTGGAGGAGAGACGGGCACAACTTGTGTCTGAAATCGAGAACTCTCTAGGGCGGGCCTCGGAATGGGAAGAAAAGAACTTGGTTCAATTCAACCCTACGAAGACACAGGTTTGCGCGTTCACTGCAAAGAAGGACGCATTTGTCGTGGCGCCACAGTTCCAAGGAGTAACTCTCCCAATCTCCGATAGTATTGGGATCCTCGGCATCGATATTTCAAGCAAAGTCCAATTCGGGAGTCATTTGGAGGACAAAGCCAAATTGGCAAGCAAAAAGCTGGGCGTCCTGAACAGAGCCAAGCGGTACTTCACACCGAGGCAGAGACTTGCACTTTATAAGGCACAAGTCCGGCCGCACGTAGAGTACTGCTCACATCTCTGGGCAGGCGCACCAAAATACCAACTCGACCCACTTGACTCCCTGCAAAGGCATGCTGTTCGAATTGTCGACGATCCCACGGATCGACGAATCTCACGGATGAACTGAAGTCGCTGGGGCGGCGGAGAGACTTTGGGTCTCTTTGTGTGCTCTATCGACTCTTCAATGGAGTGTGGTCTGAGGAACTGTTTGAGGTGGTACCAACATTCCCTTTTACCACCGGACCACGAGACATCGTAATAGGGTTCATCCACACCACCTGGAAACGATCTCATCCAAGACGGTTCGTTTCCAGCGCTCTTTTCTACCACGTGCGTGTAGGCTCTGGAATGATCTTCCTGCTGCGGTGTTCCCCCAGCGCTACGACATGTCCCTCTTTAAACGAGGTTTGAGAAGAACACTTTACTCACGGTAGGCGGCGGCTTGGCTGTACTCCTGGTGTTGCCAAAGTCCATGAGCGACGGTTACCACTTACCATCAGGTGGGCCGTTTGCTCGTATGCCACCGTTGGCAATAAAAAAAAAAAATAGTGGCGATTTGATTCTATGCTGGAATTACTACGGCTGGATGGCACTCGCTCGAGTAGTGCCTAGCTCGGAACGTGCCGTACCGTGAACTCGTGACAATATGAGAAGATTTAGTGGGTGAGAGCCCTGTTCTTTGCCTCAAACGAAGTGTGCGGTTCTGTACATTGTTTCCCGCGTTAAAAAAGGGTTCCAAGAATAGAGCCTCTGGGCACTCTGTTCTCTTTGCCTACCCCGCAAGGTTGATGACGTGATGATAAGTAAGTAAAAAAGGGGTCGATATCGAAACTTTTTGCAGTAGGTACAACAAAAGTATTTTTGTTAAGATAAGTGGTTACTATAGACATATTTATAGACTATGTATTAACATGCCAACGCATTTCTTCTTCGCTATCACTTATAATGGAAATAGCGATACGATACCAGCTAACCCTCTCTCAATTTCAAGAGTCATTTGACCGGATCTATGACGTAAGCAAGGCAATCCACGAGTGTGGCAATGACGTCAGACAAATTCGATATAATGTTTTCATAGCTATACGAACGATAGAAGGTCAGTCTTAAGATACGACGGGCTTTTCCCTCGTATTTTTTAAGATGGCAGGGATTATTCACGGATTGTTGGTACGTGGTATGATCATATAGACAGATGCCATGTCATCCCCATTCAAAATGTGTTTACTTTTAAAATAGAACGCCGGTTTATGTTATAAACCAATTCAATAAAAGTTCAAAACTCGTAAAATATTTTCTCGTAATAAATAAAACTGTAACCTTGCCGTACTAATTCTTCTCTTCTTCTTTTAATTCCGAACCACACATCTTCACGCTATGATAGTTCTTTCACAGTAAAGGCTGCAAAACTGTGGAACACTCTTCCTCATTTAATAAGAAATAGCTGTTCATTGCGTGTCTTCAAAAGAATGATAAAAGAGCACTTTCTCTCTAATCAATAATAAATATATTAGTATGTATTGTATTGCATATTTTTCGTTTTGTTAAATTAGATATATAAGTATGTATTATATCATAATGTTAAATATATATTTTATAAATAGGTAATAATATCCTCCTATCTTGTTGCTGTAAGTGTGTGTGTTCACTCGATTTTTAAAAGCTCCGATTTTTATGGGTTAGCTGGTAGAGAACCCAAATTTGAGTTAAGTTCGCCCTATTGTATATATATGTTTTAATATTAAGTTTATAATAAGTTTCTGTGTACAATTAAAGTATTAAATAAATAAATAAAACCTCTAACCATTTAAATCAGAGTGATGGTGTGGTGGTATATGTTAAATCTGAAATTCCATTCCCTTCTTCTCAATTAAAATTTGGTTCGTGGGCCACCGGTCTTTTAATAGAGATTGGTGTTGATATCGCTGTAATTTGCGTTTATAGGTCGCCATCTATTGGAAATATTGAACCCTTCTTATCTTGTTTCAATAATATTCTTACGTCACTCTCAAAGTTTAAATCAGTCATTCTAGTTGGAGACATTAATCTGGACATAAACACGGTTATCTCTTGACTCTCGCTCACATAATTATCTCAACACCCTTGCTTTTCACGGTATGTTGCCCTGTCACACATTGCCGACAAGAGATAACCGGTGCCTTGATCACATTGTGGCGAAAACAAAAGCTCCATCCCTCTCTTTTTGGTATTCGACACAACAATTACTGATCACTATTCAGCTTTATTTTGTATATTCAAAAATAGACTTACAACAAAAAAATAAATAGTTCTGTCTAAGATCGACGATGTCGCTCTCGATAACGCAGTGGCTAAAATATACTTTTCTCATATCTATATCTTACGTGACCTAAACATTGCAACTGAAACCTTTATAAATTGTCTAAGTACAACCATACGTAATTGTATGTCTGCCGTTAACACACCATCAAGGAAAAAAATTTTAAAACCCTGGATTACTCCAGCTTTACTACGTTGTATGAAGCAACGGGATTTCCTATATAAGAAAATTAAGCAATTACTAAAAAATGGAGATGAGTTAAGGATAACGATACTAAAAATTACTTATATGCGATATCGTAATTTTTGTACAAAATTAATAAAAATAGCTAAGAGGTCCTATGATTCTCAAGAATTAAAAAAAGCTGGAAATAACCCTAAAGCTATATGGAAAACCATCAAACGCATAGGCAATCTTCCAAATTCTAAGGAGCCGTCGTCACAACTACTGACACATCCGCTTGATCAGATTAACGTTTGCAATAACATTAACAAACATTTTGTTAACATAGCTGGGAGTTTAGCGTGTGAGCTAATTAAAGACCGACCAATGCCTGAACTGGTGGGTCATGCCAATACAACTCTCTGTCATCCCTAGTGCTAGAACAAACTGACACTGATGAAATTATCTCCACTATCAAGTCCCTAAGATCAACAGCTGCTACTGGATGGGATGGCCCCTCTCATTCTGCAGAGATATAGCAATACCTTAGCACCTGTCTTATGCTACATTCTTAATCTCTGTCTTGAGACAGGAGTGTTTCCAACTTGTTTTAAGATAGCGATAATACATCCTATATACAAGGACGGTGATGGCAAATCTTTTAATAATTATCGCCCTATAGCGGTACTTACTTCTTTGTCTAAGGTCTTTGAGCGACTGCTTAATAATAGACTAGTTAATTTTATCGATAGATGTAACTTACTTTCTGCTCAACAATTTGGCTTTAGGAAAAATAAATCTACCTCTGACGCAACATATGAACTGTTTGTCAGTTGTGACTAATCTTGACAGTAAGAAAAAAGTCCTTACAATCTTCTTAGATCTCACTAAAGCTTTTGATAGAGTGCCTATCTCTATACTTCTCCTAAAACAAGAATCTATAGGTGTCAGAGGTCAGCAACTAAAGCTTTTTGAAAGTTACTTGTCAAATAGATTACAAACTGTTAAATTAGGTAACCATTACAGTGAACAGTTGTCAACTTCTTATGGTGTGCCCCAGGGCAGTGTACTGGGCCCGACCCTATTTCTAATATATATTAATAATAATAAATTGTTTATTTATTCAGGTACAGGTCCCATATTAACACAACAAAATTGTAAACAATATAAAATAGACAAAAATAACAATAAAATACTGTAGAATAGAATAAAGTAAAACCAGCTGACTACTTTCGGTTTGCGTCCAGGTGTACTTTTAACCAATATTTTACTATTGGGCACGTGTAGTCCTCACAAATAGCCTGCAGTATAGTGTTGTGAGACGATCGCAATCGATGCCAAAAGGATGCGATACGACTCCTCACAACAGCGAAAAAGTCGGGCACTCGCGCCTCAGCAAACATGCTCGACGCGCTACAGTAACGCGGGTGTTTCATGAGGATACGGAACGCGTCATTATACTGTACCCTCATGGTACTTATAGAGGTCCTGCGGAAGTTCACCCACAACTGGCAGGTATAGAAACATTGGCAGTATGCCTTAAATAGAGTTATTTTTACATCTGCGCTGCACTTGGCGAACCTCCGCGCGAGCATGTTACACCTCACCGCGAGTGCCCGTCTCTCCCTTTCTATATCGTTGTCATCCCGAAGGTCACAGGTCAGAATATGACCTAAGTATTTAAATTGCTGAACCACTCTAATCGGCGCCTTACCCAGATAGACATTGAAAATCCTCTCCGGACCCTTACCAGATCGAAACACCATCATTACTGTTTTAGACACATTATATTTCAGTCCGTGAGTGTCAGCATAACCCTCACAGACTGACAACAACCTCCGTAACCCACTGATCGAAGGACTCAGAAGCACCATGTCATCAGCGTAGCTGAGGTTGTTTACACACACACTTCCGAGATGACATCCAACTTTTGTGCTTCTCAGTTCTCCGATCAGGTCATTTACGTATAAATTAAAGAGGTCCGGAGAGGTTAACCCACCCTGGCGTACACCGCAGTCTAGTCTATAGGCACTAGATGTCGCATCGCCCCATCTAACATTATTTACTTGGTTTCCGTACCAGTATCTCAAGAGACGAACTAGCTCACCAGGCACATTAGATTCGCGTAATTTGCTCCAAAGAATATTATAATTCACCAGATCAAATGCGCGACTCAAGTCCAGGAAACATGCATACACGGACGTGTCCCGTCTGGTGTAGTAACTGACTGTGTGTTTCAGACTAACTATCGCCGAGTCTGTTGAGAGACCGGGACGGAAACCAAACTGAGCATCGTCAATCTGGATACTTTTCTGCAGCAATGGTTGCATTAATCTTTCTAAAATCTTACCTAAGACAGTCCCGAGTGAGATAGGTCGATAATTGCTAGCGGAGCTTATATCACACGTTTTGTTTTTAACAACTGGAACAACCACGGATCTCATTACATCTGCAGGTAAGTATGAGTACTTTAAACATAAATTATATAAGGCACATAGTCTAGAACGTAGCACGTCACCCGCACATACAACATGCTCAATACTTAGGCCGTCATGTCCGGGTGACTTGCCACGCCTTATTTGTTTAATGGCCGACTTAACATCATTAATTGTGAACTGTATGATGGACGAATCAATCATCAAATTAGATTCCTCCGTATAATCACCATTGATAGGTGTCGTAATCGGCATCGGCTCTGGTTTGAATTTTTTGGCAAACATATCGGCTATACCGCCAGTATTTTGCACGCCATCCACAGATACAGGTAAATTTTGTCTATAATTTAATTTCCTAGTTGCATTCCAAAATTTCATAAAATTTTTATCTTTTCTGCTCTCAGTTAATATGTCTAATTTTATCATTTCCTCATTATTTTGGCACCAGCGTAATTTATTTTTAAATTTCTTTCTACTATTACACATATTTCCATAAATTGTACCTGTGGACGGCCTGCCGGCAATAGACCAACACTTGAAGTACATTTGTGCCTCTTGATGACTGTCTCGTACATGCATGTTCCAGCCTACGACCGACCTACCTTTGTTACGACCACCGGGACGCTCACCTGCACTTTTAATAGCACCTAGCTGCAAAACATTAATTATATTCGTGTATAATGTGTCGATAAAAATAAAATGCTCATTCAAGCGATCACATCTTCCATTCTTCTCACAAGTACAACAATTTAACACATCATTAATAACAGCCAGCTTCGAATTACAATATCTAAAGTAGTGTTCTATTTGACTAGCATCCCTAATACCCCATTTGATTTTGTCGTTGCACGTTTTATTTAAATAATTATTGTTATTCTCAATAGAGACTGATACACCAGTAATGTTACACACTACCCGCAGAGGTAAATGGTCTGACGAGTATGTATCGTAGAGTACCCTGACGGAGGATATGGTACTCCAAGCGGCTTCTGTGACAACGCAGTGGTCAAGCCAACGTCGACAACCATGAGCTTCGCTGATGAAAGTGTAGCTATCAGAGTTAACTCCGAGCGTCCTTATATCTGCACATATCAAGCTGTGTTCTAGGCAGAAATTTTCAAGCTCGTGACCAAATCGTGATTCAGGGTGTGCGTTAAAGTCACCCAAGACATAAACAGCTGAAGCGTCGTTATCTTCAACAATCGAGTGAATCCTGCCAAGGCAGTCTGTAAAGATGGGTAGATTTTCTTCCTTATCAGTGGGCATATACACACTAAACACCAGAAGAGATCGCTTCTTGACTTCAATACGAACTGCAGCTATCCTATCACTTCCACACTCAATTACTGATACGTTAGGCAGTTTAGAATTCCTCCACATCAGCGCTATTCCGCCGTAAGGCCTCCCTCGTAATACGCCTTCCGATGTGTCTACGGATGATTTGGCAGTACAGCTAAAATCGTCATCGATTTCATGCACGAAGCCAAGATCATGAGGCAGCAGCCAAGTTTCTTGGAGCGCGATAATGTCAGAGTCAACGCAGAGTCTTCTCACATGATCCACCGATCTCTTTAGAGACTTACAGTTAAAGGTAGTCATAATAATTGTTTCCTTTGTAGGTGTACTATCCATAGTTGTTTTGTATAGGCATTTTTCGGATAGGACGTTCTCGGTATTTACGGTACACTAACCCACTAGGCCAGAAATTCGCATCCAAGAAGGTATTTAATTTATTAGATAGTATAACTACCTTAAATGAATTAAATGAAGTCTCATAATTCTGTTTGAGGAGCTGGACACTAACGCACTCTTCACCACGCTGTTTGATGTGTTCTAATATATTCGCCTCAGTAACGCATTTCTTCGTTCTGGATACATAGATAGAACATTGTGATTCTACTACCTGAATCGTCCCTTGTGACTCAAGCGTACCGCGCATATTTACTATCTTCGGCTTACGTTTTTTATGAACTAAAGTAAAAGATCCATCCACATCGTGCAAAACAGTAGGCAGCGGCCCGCTCGCCCCACTAGTAACAGTCGGGCTGACATGCGCCGGCGCGATTACGCCATTCAAACCTGCTCGCGGGAGGCGCGCACATATGCTTTTAGCTTGGCGCATTCGTTTCGCTTCGAACACTATGTCCCGGTAGGTCGGCGTGTGCTCTGGCTCACTACGCTCCGAAGTGACGCGATTGCCCGCTGGCCCAAGTACAGGCGACAGCGTACCGGGAACCATCGTACTTTTTGGAGTCATCGTTATGTTGGACTTACGTTTTTTACAAGTCTGAGTATCAATGGAGCTGCGCAGTTCAGTTAATTCAGAACTGATCTTTGTCTGAAAATCCGTAAGTTCTGACCTCATCACGGTCATGTCCTTCAGTAATCTAGTTACATCGATGTAGTCAAAAGAAATCGGTGGAAGCCGATTTAAGTCCTTCGCAACAAAAGTAGGCTGCACGTCTGGGTCAACAATTTCTTTTAAAACTTTAATGACGTCCTTTATGTTCTTTTTCTTCTTATCATCTCCTTTTCTTTGTATAATTTTAATTCCGTCACCGCACGAGTTGTACAGAACAGTCTTTCCAGTTTCGATGTCCGCGTCAGAATAATTATCACCACATATTTTAATTATACTTGTTTCATCCAGAACATCTATTTTGTTCTGGACAAAAGTCAAAAATTCATTAATAATTACTTTCGCCATCACTTTTCACTTGGACCACACTCCATAGATAAGGCAGTAATGCACCCATCCACACGGCTCGACGAGCGCCGCCGGACTGATGATATTAATGACCTGTCCAAGATGGTTTTAGAAAATTGTAAAATAATCTCCTTTGCTGACTTTGCTTCACTTCATTTACTTTCTATACAGAATCCTGGTCTGAACTCCAAATAGTTGCACAAAGTGGATTTAATTTGGTAACCGATTGGCTCATATGTCATATGCTCACACTAAATACTTCTAAAACAAAATTCATTACTTTTTCACTTTCATCAGCGTCTCAACCAAAAACTCCTCTCATAATAAAAGCACATTCTTGTCACTTTGATACCTGTACCACGAGTCAGTGTAAAGAAATATTATTTACAGATAAAATTAAATACTTAGGAGTAACTATTGACAACCATTTGAATTACAAATGTCATATTAATATACTTACAGGCAGAATTAGAAAGCTCATATTTGTTTTTAAAAACCTCCGACACGTTGCAAGTTATTTTATTATACGAACTGTTTACTACACTATCAAGCCTTTAGAAGTAGCTCACCGAGCGATATTGAAAGTCGCAACATTTAAGTCCATCCGATATTCAACGACTTTATTGTATAAAGACTGGAATGTACTTAATGTAAGACAACTATAGATATTACAATTATTACTTCACCAGCACCAAAGAGTACCTTATATACACCTTTCCAAACGACGTAAAGATAAAATCTGCACCATTCCTTCTATTAACTTTATTTTTACTAAAAGATTTCCTTACTTTTTAGGACCACATTTATACAATAAAATAAATTCTGTCTTATCTGTGTATAACTTGACTTCTTTTAAATTTAAATCATCTGCCCATGAATATCTTCTCATTAAATCTTATGATGATACCGAAATATTCTTCACACACACATATATTCACACACACACACACACACACACAAACACACACACACGCATATTCTTACACACACACACACATATATATATATATATTCTTACACACACACACACACACACACACACACACAAATATCCAACCACACAACGTGCATTCATCGTAAACTCCTTCTATTACATTAAAACAATCTGACACAACTTTTTTTTGTATTTTATGTAGTATGTATTAATTAAATTAAATACACTATAATTGCACAGGCATTATGTTAACGGGGTTGGCACTGTTACTCTTCACCACAGGTTACTTTTAACCTCCTTAGGAAAACAGGTCGCAACCACTGGTTTGTACACTTCCAATTAATATTGTACCATGATAATGTCGTATGTAGGTGACAAACTGTAATTTATGTCAATTAAGGTAATTATTTTAAGTAATTAAATATTTTTATTCTATCTATACTATTATATAGAGCTGTATTTAAGATATTTGATAAAAATATATTAATAGGCTAATGGGGCGGCTCTGACATACAACGCCATTTTTTTTAGAAATATTGTCTGTCGGTTTGTTTAGGCATCACGCAAAAACCACTGAACGAAATTGAAAAGGATATTCATGAAACTTTTTTATCTGATGACTGTTGATTAGACTTAAAACTTGTATACGTGTTATCTCGCTATTAGGAACAGGAGATAGCCCAAAACTAGATTTTGCTTGCGGTGATACTAAGGGCAAAGGCTACTATAAATCATTATTTTACTAGATGCTTCCCGTGACTTTGTCTGAAAAGACCAGAATTAGGCCAAAGATAATTTAAGTACGTCACTCAATGGCACGTTAATTATCTTTATGCAAAATTAGATATCCCACAGGAACATTACATTTACCTTACATTTTGGGATAAAAAGTATAGTATTGATCCAGGTAATGAAATATAATATGTGTGCCAAATTTCATCCAAATCTGTTCAGCAGTTTTGCGTGATTGAGTAACACACATAAACTTTTTTAATCTATATTTTTTAGCATTTAACATGCTCCGCCACTTACCTATTAAAGTAAAAATTATTGAGGTAATACGTACAAATTATTTGTGAATAAGGAAAAAGAGATTTTTTATATGAGCGGGAATCGAACCCGCGTCTTTTCCAATCAGAGGAATTAAGTGCTCTAAGTATTCCGATAGATGGCGTTGGTCGTAAAGATGAATGTGATAAGTAGATTGGGATGATCGAAAGATCTGTACGATAGCTCAGTGGCTTAGAGCACTTCCCCGGATTGGAAAAGATGCGGGTTCAATTCCCGCTCGTACAAAAAATCTCTTTTTCCTTATTCACACACATATAAACTTTCAATTTTATAGTATGATTTATGAATATTTTTTATACTTGGCATTGGAATAAATTGTGAATTAGAAAAAGAAAATGTTATAGCTAATACCTTTCTTATTTACTTTGTGCCTACATATATGGCGACTAGCATGTGTTGATTAGATATCTGAATAAATGTCCGTGAGATGACGGACTAAGAATACAGGTGTCGGGGTGGTGAAATCTGTATTCTTTCCCATAGGTGTCGTACAAGGCGACTAAGGGAAGTAAGCAATTATCATCCATTGCATTACTGGTGGTAGGACTGGGTACCAAGTGCGAGTACTCACTTACTATAGGGCCTGAGCGGGTTGGTACCACCAGCTTCTTTGTGACCGGCCATGAAGCACATCGGTGTGTTTTGGTTGTAGCAGGAGATAGCCGTTTATTATTTCATTTCATATCTGTGAAATGAAATGGTGAGCAGCGGCTTGATAATACTCTCGGTCTAGTTAAGTCAATGAGCAACGGTTACCATTTACCATCAGGTGGGTTGTGGCTTGTCTGCCACAGTAACCAATAAAAAAAAAATCAATTTCCTTGCGCATAGATCTAAAGATGACGTATCGACTGTGGTTAATATAGTGAGTTATGGAATACGTAAAAATCTAAGCTAATCGAAATTTAAGTTGAAAATGGCCTTTATAACTTTTAGTTGATGTTCAATAAAGAACTTTATAAATGTCACGGGAATTCTTAGAATACAAGCGCTAATATCTGACACACAGCCCTTCAAAAAGGTTGCACCATTTCAAGGTTAAACAAGTATTGCGGCACTTTCAAGGTAATAATAAAATGACTAATCGGATGATTATAACCTTTATCATCCATTAAATGACCGTGTTAAGGTTGTTCATTCTCACTATTGTTTCAGGATCAGTAAGCAACAATGACTATACTGACGCCCATACTAATTTTACGTAATCGTTCTCTGCTATAGATTAAGGTTTAAATAAACAGCTTTCAAAGTACGTGTCTTTAACATTATTGGCAGTAGTCAACGTAGAAGACATTTTACTTACTTATAATCACGCCATCTCCTTTGCGGGATAGGCAGAGAGAACAGAGTGCTAAAAGGCTCTATTCTGGCATACATCTCTCGCTTCATCAACATTCATATTTCTCTTCATACACGCTTGCCGGTTTCGGAGAGTCCTGACTCCATCTTCCTTCAATATATCGCCAATTTGGTCTAGGTAGGTGAGTCTCGATCTCCCTCTATAGGTACAAGTAGAAGGATGTAGGTACATCCTTCTACTTTCGCATTGTATATCTTCGTAACCAGTCACCCGTCCAGCATTCTTGCCACATGTCCGAAACATTGGAGCATTCCCTTTCGCATCTTTACATCAATACATTCTTTTATACCTACTCGCTCTCTTACTTCATCGTTACGTCCATGAGCGACGGTTACCACTTACCATTAGGTGTGCCGTAGCTCGTCTCTCACTATAAGCAATAGTAAGTTCAACTGTAATTGCATATATTAGACAAATTGAGCGATCTTGTTTAGGATGTCAAGTAAGTTCATTTATCTAAGAGTTCATGGTACGAATTTCAATACTAAGATGCTATGTTTGCGATTCAGATTATGTGCTGATTCGGCAAAAAACAAAAGATTGCGTCTTTGACAAGTCATGGTACGAAATTGCGATGCAGTTTAGTTTGGATCCTAAACTGGATCGCAATAAGAGTTCGTGGTAAGCCTGCTTTAGTCTGTAGCGACATCTATCTCGCCACATACAAACTAAGAACTGACGTATCCTACATCGCGATATTAAAAGTTATCCGAGCGATTACATATATACAAGAACCCGACAAACCACCGTCGGGCAGTTGCCCACCAGACACATCACCCGTCTGGTCGGAGGATCCTCCCTTTTCGATGGAGGATGAGGAACCTTACACCACCCTGTTCCTCTTACCCCCAAACTGGTGACCCCGAGCATCTATCTCGCCACATACAAGCTAAGAACTGACGTATCCTACATCGCGATATTAAAAGTTATCCGAACAATTACATATATACAAGAACCCGACAAACAACCGTCGGGCAGTTGCCCACCAGACACATCACACGTCTGGTCGGAGGATCCTCCTTTTTCAATGGGGGATGAGGAACCTTACACCCTGTTCCCCTTACCTCCAAAAGTCTAAACTTATTAGCCTAATTATTACCTCATCGACTTGCGCCTGTGTCTGCTGTAAACGACGCTGGGCAGCAACCTGTTGTGGCGTCTTCGGTCCACCAACAGGCATTTCGCCGTCACCGTTCGGCGCCAGTCCACCTTCCGTTGCCCTGTTTCACAATGCAAATTAAATAAACACAGTGCACATTCTCTATTAAAAAAGAAGGTAAATTAAAAACGTTCTAGGTATTTCATGGGCCTTTTCAGCTCATACAATTTTCAAATATTATATGGTATATTGTATATATCCTTATGTCCACACACTACAGACTATATTGATTAGGTATTGCCACAAGTGACCGGGTTCCGAATGCAGAGCTATCATCAACCGAGCAAAGACGTCGTGGGCTAAAACTACAATTTAATAGTTTAAACAGCAGCAGTGCGCCTTGGCTGAGAGGGGCTGTTCGCTATAACAAAACCCAACAATGCGATAAAAGACCAGCAGGCCTACCATGAACTCTTAGCTAGCGATTCAATTCCGAAGCAATTCAAAATAGGTGTGTTGTTGTATTTCGTACCATGATGTCTAATTGAGCGATCTTGTTTAGGTTGTCAAGTAAGTTCATGGGACGAATTGCAATACAAAGATGTCATGTTTGCAATTCAGATTATCTGCTGACTCGGCAATAAACAAAAGATTGCGTCTTTGACGCGTCATGGTACGAAATGGCGATTCAGTTCAGTTTGGGTCCTAAACTGGCTCGCAATAAGAGTTCGTGGTAAGCCTGCTGAAGTTAACAGGCTGACTCGACCGATGAGTTAGCTCTTTTATTTCTCACAGAATATCAGTGTGAAGGGATTCTGGGTATCTAATATGAAGATAAAGGATGATAAATAGGGGTTGAGGAGGGGGAATAGAATGAAAGGAGGTAATAGGTAGAATGAAAGACAGGATGAATTCAATCTAATGCATATGAAACGTTCGCCAAAATAATCGAAAATATTGCCTAATTCCTAATTCCGACTAACTTTTCAGAGCTATGTTTTTGACAATTTTAGAATCAATAGATTTCTGAAAAAGTAATTAGGTTAAGAACGGAAATGTGCCAAATGCGGACAGAACTCCCGCTTTTCCGCGATGGGCTGTGGGTAGGCTCGACCGGGAACTGCTAGTGGAGGCGGCTATTTTTCAGTCTTGGCTGCCTCCCCCCCTGACGGAAGACGTGGGCGCCGAGGCTGGCCGCATTCGCGGCATGCTTACGCAGATCTGCGATGCGGCCATGCCCCGCGTGCGGCGCCCGCCTCGGCGGAAGGGGGTCTACTGGTGGTCCCCGGAGCTGGCCGACCTCCGTGCGGCCTGTATTCGTGCCCGGAGGTCCTACACCCGCAGCCGACGTCGCCGAATCCAGGACGAGGAGCGGGAGGGCCGGCTGTATGCGGCGTACAGCAGTGCGTGCGCCGCGTTTAAGCTGGCCATCTGTCACGCCAAAGACGTGAAAAGGCAGGGGATGCTGGAGGGTCTCGAGCGTGACCCCTGGGAACGCCCGTACCGCGCGGCGCTTAACAAGCTCCGCGCCCAGGCCCCCCCCCCTTGCGGAGACCCTCCAGCCGGGCTTCCTCTCTGAGGTGGTCGAGGGACTATTCCCTTCACGGGCGATGCACACGCCCCCGGTCATGGCTCCGCCAGATGATGACCGGGAGGCCGACGACGGGGAGGTACCGCCCGCGACGACGACGGAAATGGGGGCGGCGGCAGCGCATATGCGGAGAGGCGCCGCCCCCGGGCCGGACGGGGTTCCCGCCCGAGTGCTAGCCCTGGTCCTCGACCACCTTGAGCCCCGCCTCAGGGGACTGTTCGGCGCTTACCTGGTGTCCGGACGGTTCCCTGACTGCTGGAAGGAGGGGAAGCTCGTGCTCCTGCCGGAGCCGGGACGGTCTCCGAATACAGTCGCGGCCTTCAGGCCCATCGTGTTGCCGGACGAGGCGGGCAAACTCCTCGACCGGGTAGTCGCTGCCCGCATCGTCCGGCACCTAGGAGCGGTCGGTCCCGACCTGTCCGACGTCCAGTTTGGATTTCGGGCGGGTCGGTCTACGGTCGACGCCATTCTGCGCTTGAAGGCCGTGGCTGCGGAGGCCGTTACCTCGAGGGAAATGCTGTTGGCGGTGTCGCTCGACATCGCCAACGCCTTCAATAGTCTGCCATTCGGCTGCACCAAGGAGGCACTCCGGTACCATGGAGTGCCCCTCTAGCTAAGGCGGCTGGTGGCAGACTACCTCTACGGCCGCAGCGTCCTCTTCGTGGACCGGGAAGGGGTTGTAAGGAGGGCTATGTCGTGCGGCGTCCCCAGAGTTCGGTTCTTGGGCCGCTCCTGTGGGACATCGGCTACGACTGGGTCCTCCGTAGCCGGCTCCCCCTCGGGCTGGGCGTAATTTGCTACGCAGACGATACGCTCGTCACAGCCCGGGGCGGGACCCTCGAGGAGGCGGTAATGCTGGCCACTTCAGGTACCGCGGAGGTGGTCAGGCGGATCAAGGCGCTGGGGCTTAGGGTGGCCCTTGAAAAGTCGGAGGCCCTACTCTTCCATGGGCGCCGATGGGGCCCGCCCGCCAGCGCCTCGATAACAGTCAACGGCAACGAGCACTTCCGCCGTCTTGCGCCAAAACTCGTAGGCACGGCGTCCGCCCTCGGGCGACTGATGCCGAATTTGGGCGGACCTAGTCTCGCGTGTCGACAATTCTACGCGGGGGTAGTACGGTCGATGGCACTGTACGGCGCGCCTGGGTGGGCCGCGTCCCTGGCCGCTCGCAATAGGGCCTTTCTGTGGCGTCCACAGAGAGTCGTAGCGGTCAGGGCAATACGCGGGTACCGCACGGTCTCAACCGATGCAGCCTGCACGTTGGCCGGAAACCCCCCGATGGGATCTGGATGCGGAGGTGCTCGCCGACGTCTATCGGCGGGCGCCGACGGCGCGGGCGGGGGGCAGCTGCCCGTCGCCGAGCGCAATCTCATCGAGGCGGGAAGATGCTCGCTGCGCCACCGTCCTAAAGTGGAAGACTCGGCTGGAGACGCCCCGGGCTGATCTCTGGACCGTGGGGGCGCTCCAGCTGATCTTGGAAGAATGGGCAGGGCGGCAGCACGGGGTCCTCACCTTCCGGTTGGTGCAGGTTTTGTCGGGGCATGGTTGCTTCGGCAAATAGATGTAGCCATGATACATTAGGAAGCGTAGAAGTGAGACGGTCATATACGAAATACGCCTAGAAAATTGAGACAAGTATCGTATCTTTCTGTCTCATATGACGTGCAGGTTTTTCAATTGGCGAACTTTCAAAAAGTTCGCCATACAACTTAATCACCATGACTACCAGGGATGCCATTAAAAGAAAAATTAGGTGCCGTGTTTTGTGTTTGAAAAAATGCCGTGTTTCAAACAAATTTATTCAAAAACAGATTTTCACGCCTGATAATAATAATAAATAATTATAATAATAATAATTACATATTGTTCCTATAGTTACAGTGATTAAAAAGAAGGTTTCCGTACAAAATCTGTAAAAATATGTCAGATAAAAAAACTTTATTTGAGTTTCACTAAATTCGTCCCGCGGGAAAGGATGGGATGGTGACACTTGTATTCTTAGTCCGTCACCACACGGATGTTGCAAGAAAAATATAATGGTTGGCACACAATATTTATTGATGAGTCAAAGAGTACCAATGGTCTAGGAGCTGCATTTATTTTATAATCCTCTTCTTAAAAATAGTGGAAGTTTTACCGATAGCCTATGAACTATTGAAAAAGATCTATGACTTGCAATCGAGATCTTGCAATACTCCCATCTTTGAGACTGCACTGGATCCCAGGATATATCGGAATTAGGGGTAAACCAAAGGCAGACCAACTTGCTAAATCAGCATCTTCGAGTGGGACATACTATGAAATATTTCCTCATTACAGCGAAGTAGTCCCTAGATACAAAAAGAAATTGTGGGATATATGGCAGGAATATTTTGATTTAAGATAAAGAGAAAAGGGTATTTGGTATAAAACCATACAGTGCTCAATCTTTCGTAGCCCCTCGTCCGGAGATGTCATAATTAACAGGCAATATTTAAAAATTGCTTTCAGACTCCGTTCCGGTCACTATCCATCGGCAAAGTATGGCGTTTCTGTTAAAAAAATGCACCTCACCCAAATGTGAGATATGTGTTGTGGTGGATGACGTGCATCGTTTGTTAGTGGAATGTGATAGGAACCGGAGTCATAGGGAAGCGTTGCTGAGAGAGTTTGGGCTGATTAGAAGCAAGGTGGGTATTTTCCAATCCATTCTGGCAGAACCCGCCTCAGTTGCTGCAAGAAGGGTATATGAGATGGTGGTTGCTTCTCAGCAGCTCCTCCCTGCTGCCTAATTAGGTTAAGATTGATATTAGTTAAGAAGAGTATAATGGGACTGGCATATCCATGTTCGATAAAAGTCCTGAAACTAAATAAAGAATAAAAAAAAAATACATTTTATTTATCACAATATCTGATGAAAAATCGCTACAATACATTTACTAATAACTACGTGATGTTGCAGAATTAGTGTTGAACATATAAAGTAAAACCTTTTTTAAATAGTTACGTTAAAATTTTGTGAGAGTTTATTATCTCTAAACTCTCACATAATTTTGCATTCACAATATTAATTAGGATAATAAGTGATCGATATTAATGTATTAATCAATTAGTGATTTATTCAGATAGTGGTAAAAATTATATCGTGATTTTCATTTAATTTTTGCCACATTTATT
The DNA here is from genome assembly GCA_948253155.1 of Leucoma salicis. Lineage (NCBI taxonomy): Eukaryota > Metazoa > Arthropoda > Insecta > Lepidoptera > Erebidae > Leucoma > Leucoma salicis. The sequence goes on from OX411825.1 coordinate 7,791,426, forward strand.
TTGCGAATTGTACGTAATAGCCACACTGAAGTGTAATATTGCTGTCTCATGAGTGGCCACGCGATGGCTACATCTATAGGTTATTTATCTAAAGTTGTGGAGTATACACTTTTTTTTATATAATATCTACTGAGTTCTGACCATCACATAAATTTAGCAAAATAATCAAGAGAACATTGTCATTGGCGGAATTATCAGGATCGCCACAAGTCAGTACAAGACACTTTTTTTTTTTTAAAGTGTTGTGTTTTTATGTATATTTTAGACTGGTCTCTATGGTATAAATACCTTTATTGTAAGACAATATAACGTCTGTGAACATACCCTATATTAAGAAAATAGTTTGAGGATACATTAAAGACGCTCGACGATCACATTTAAGCAATTTTGTATCTCAGACCAAGAAAAAAAGAAAGACGGATCATTACGAACATTCCAGTGAAGCCATATAAAACCATGCCAAAGACGCGCTCACACACACATATATACAAACAAAACCATGCCAAACCGAAGTGACATAAACGACGAGTGTTACCAGAGTAGGATTTAAAATTACCCCAAATGACGCGACGATTTCGTACGTATCGTTAAGTATATAAATACGTCGTCAGCGCCATAATATTCTCTATATGATTGGCTGCAAACTTACTTTATAATTTAACGTGTCCTTTATGTTTTAAACAGAGAACATTTAAAAAAAAGTTAAAACGTGGCTTTTCCTTTTTTTTGTTAGTTTGAGTTTTATATGCATAAGTTCGTTTATCGAGCAAATGATTTATTGAAAATGAAGCCTATTTGAAACTGAACCACTATTTTTTTTACTTACATATACTTATACATCGTATAAGTATGTTGCTCCATAGATCCTGATCTTATAAAACCTTCTAGTACATAAAGGTTTTTACAGGTTTTAAAACTTGATATTGTGTTTATCGTAAAAAATATAGTGATAGTATAATTATAATCTAAGAGGGTTTCTTAAGAAAAATTTACTCGGATAATAATTAGTTAAAAATGAATTAACAACCTTTATTCTTGCTAACCTATTATAATATAATTAGCCCGTATCTATAGCCAGATTAAAATAGAGCAACATTGATTATCATACTATTATAAAACTGTAACAGAGCTGTGTCTGTACATTCAAGATATTTGAGAAAAAATGACTGTAATAGGCTATATAGGCGTGTCTAAACACAAAACAATTTTTGTCTGTTTGTCTGTTTATCTGTTTGTCTGTTTGTTTGTTCGCGCATTACACAAAAACTACTTAACGGATTTTGATGCAACTTTTTTTATTTGAAAGGCCTTGATTAGACTTACAAACTGGTGCCTATACATTTTATCCCGCTACTATATCGGGAACCTGAGATATAACCGAAAAACTAGAAAATTATTTAAACTAGATTTTTTTGTAGAATTTATTTAAAAGAATTACTAAATGGATTTTGATGCAACTTTTTTTATTTGGAAGGCCTTGATTTGACTTAAAAACTGGTAGATATTTTATCCCGCTACTATATCGGGAACCTGAGATATAACCAAAAAACTAGCTTTTGGCTGCGGCGAAGCCGTTAGCAAAGGCTAGTTATCTATAATATCTATAATCTATACTATTATAAAGCTGTAACAGAGCTGTGTCTGTACATTTATGATATTTGAGAAAAAATGACTGTAATAGGCTATATAGGCGTGTCTAAACACAAAAAATTTTTTTTAGAATTTTTGTCTGTTTGTCTGTTTATCTGTTTGTCTGTTTGTTTGTTCGCGCATCACACAAAAACTACTGAACGGACTTTGATGCAACTTTTTTTTATTTGAAGGGCATTGATTAGACTTTAAAACTGGTAGATATACATTTTATCCTGCTACTATATCGGGAACCTGAGATATAACCGAAAAACTAGAAAATTATTTAAACTAGAATTTTTTGTAGAATTTATTTCCTTGCCGTTTTTCAGATGAAATTACCTAGGGTAAATAATAATAGATGACGGCATTTTAAAAATAATAATATAAATCATTTACTCATCAAAAATGAATGTTTAAATGTTTATAGTAATTTTAATTTCAGAATTTCTAGTCTAAATTGGTTTATTTTTATAAAAAGGGATCTTAGTTATTAATATGAGCAGAATCGTAGTTATTAGTCTGGCAGCATAGCGTGGTTGTTGTATATGACAATACATGACATCTATTGCTTTTGGCCGTTTCTCTTTCAAACCAACGAGAAAACTAGCTCGTACTCTTTCTGTTAACATTGAATCTCAAAGTTTTTCCAACCATGGTGATATGTTACATGAAAAATATACAAACTAATAAGTGAAACAATTGTAGGTATTCCTACTATTGTTTCGTATGGTGAGTGAGAGCGCTGAGGCCCTCCTTATCCTCTCCTTATTATCCTTCCTTTGCACTGCCTATCACTTTCCTTAGAGCAGGAGTCACGCGAGTGATGCCTCTGGTGTTGCTAGCGTCTATAGGCTACGGTAACCGCTTACCATAAGGTGGTGGGTATTATAAAAAAAAATAATGCTGGTTAGAATGGAGAATAGAACGTTTAAATAGAAAATTTAAAAACAGGCTAGAGGCTAATTTATAAAATGCATTTTCAGAGAGGTGTTATATAACACCCAACCAGCTCATGGCGATAAATTGGAGTATATTTAAATATTTATTTATAATTTTGTACGCCAAATAAAAATTCCACCATTTTTCTAATCAGTCACGTAACTCGCGACTCATCTTCAAATTTTTAATCCTTACTATAATATAAATGTGAAAGTGACTTTAATTGTTAGTTTTCACGGCGTAACTGCTGAACCCCTGAGTACTAGAGCTCAGAAAAGGACACAGGCTACATTTCGTCCCAGAAAAATGAATGATTTCTTCGAATTAGCTATTTTTGCATAAAGCTAATTAAAGTGCAGTAGTGCGACATATTTATATTCTGAAACCACCCGGACGGAGTTGTGGGTTGAGTCTAATTTAATATATTTTAGCTTTTATAGATAGTAATACTTTTTTATTTCAGACTTCTAACCTTTAAAGGGTTTGTGGGTAAATTGTGGGGAAAAAAAATTTGAGAGCCAATGCTGCCTTGTTGATGACGTATGCACGGCAAATTTTTTTATGTCACTTCGCGATTTGAGCAGGCTTGTATTATTGGCCCATGGGTCTAACTATAACAGTTATGTCACAATAACAAAATTTTTCATTTTAAAATATGCAATAGTACCTAAGTACAAAGTACAAACTAATATTATAAAGAGGAAAGATTTGTATTTGTGTATGACATATCTACAAATTACATAGGCTATATTTATTACTATAAATACAGCCTATGTCTTGCATAAAAATAAATTTACTCTTACGTTTATCCTAAAATGTTTAAAAATAAATGATTACCCGTGCGAAGCCGGGACGGGCAGCTAGTTTTTGAAATAAAGGTAACAGTAATAAATCTTTAGAATGTTAAAATAGAGACTTTAAAAAGATATACATATACACACACCAAAAAAAGTTTGAGATCACTTTGAAAATACGAAATATTTTTGTTGGCAATATGGGGATTTTTATTTTTATTTTATGTCTATGATTTTTATTTAAAAATATGGTATTTAATCAAAAAACAATATCAAAAACATGTCAAAAGCAATTGTTTTTCCTTATAAAAAGAAATCCAATCTTTGATTACGCTTATTCAGAAATCTGACCAACAAGATTCAAGCATATTTTTTCAATTTTTCGTGTAAAAAGTTGATTTGGAAAGATGCTGAAAGGATTGCCTGAAGCTTTACGAGCAAGAATTATTACTTTGGGGGAAGAAGGATATTCTATGAGAGAAACAGCTCGCCGTGTTGCTGTATCCCAATCCTGTGTCGTGAACACGTTGCGGAGGTATCGCAGCATGATAACTTTGCTGATCAACCTCGCAGTGGTCGCTCAACTGTTCTTACTGCTGCCCAGAAACGTTACACCAGACTGCTGACTGCCCGCGACCCAACAATAAATGCCACTAAAATAAGAGCTGAGTTGCGGGCTATCACTGGACTAGAAGTAAGCACTCAGACCATCAGGTATTGCTTACACCAGGCTGGATTACGAGCAAGGAGATCCTGGCAAGTACCTCTGAACTCACGGCAACGACAGCAACGCAGATTACAGTGGGCTAGGCTCCGCCAAAATGAAGATGATGACGAGGAAAATATTTGGCGAAATTGCTTCTTCGTTGACGAAACAAGAATAAGCACTCGTTCAGACAACCGACGTGTCCGTATCTGGAGAAGACGTGGGGACGCAGAGAGACAAATAACTGTCACTGGTACTGTTCAACAAGGCGGGAAATCGGTGTCCTTTTGGAGCGGAATAATGCTTGGAGCTAGAGCGCCGTTAATCCCGTATTGGGGCTCGATGACTGCAGCTTTGTACCAAAATGTTGTTATCGAAGGAATCGTCAGACCATTTAGAATAAATCATGACCACCAATTCGTATTGGTTGATGATAATGCACCCGCACATCGAGCTCAATGACTCAATGCTGCTCTCCGTGATCACAACATTGCCAGGTTAGACTGGCCTGCAGGGCCAGCTGACTTGAACCCGATCGAGCACGCTTGGGATGCTCTAAAGCGAGCTGTTTGAAACCGTCAGCCACCTCCCCAGACAGTGCCGGAGATCAGGGAAGCTGCTATTGACGAATGGGTCAGGTTATCGCAAGAAATAATAACTTGATTCTCAGCTTGTTGAGGAGGATTGCTGCTTGTGTTCGAGGTTCTAGGGGAGGAGTTATCTTGTACTAAATAAAAACAATTCCGTAATAAATTCTTAATAATGTTTCCTCGGCCGTGTGGGGCCGGCTTTAGAATTGTCCCACCTCTTCTCCACCCATGGGAGCCGTAAGAGCCGACTGAGGGAATACCGGGGGAGTGGGCAGCAGCGCTCCCTAAGGTATTAACAACATCCACTGCGATCGCCAACCCGCCTGCCAAGCGTGGCGATTACGGCATTATTCCCCATGACGGGACCGCTCGTTGTGGCGTTCTTTTGGGGAGGCCTATGTCCAGCAGTGGACGTCGAAAGGCTGATGGATGGATGGAATGTTGCTTATTTCGTCGTTTTCTTTCATTTATTTCTTAGTCACAATTGCATTAAAATTTTCAAATAAAATTTTTATTTGTAAAATAATTAAAAATAGTTAATACTTAGTTACAATAAAGTTATTTTCTTTTTAAAAAAGATATCACGTAAGCACTTTTATTTTATAGGGTGAAATTTAAAAAATACAGCAATATTTGCTAGTGATCTCAAACTTTTATTGATGTGTATATATAAACACATATTGATTAATACAAAATTTCAAACTTCAGCCTTACAGGGTTCTATTATATAAACGTATGTATGCAAAAATATGTAGCTCGTTATTAGAACTAGCTTCACTCTCAGTAGTCTTCATAATAATATCATCCTTGGTATTATTATTATTGTTATTTTTGGATATCCAAATTCATTGTTTGATCTTAATTTAAAACTTGTAAATTAAAATTATTCATTCATTCATAAAAAAAAATATTATTTTAATTACTCATTTCTTCATTCACAGCTGGCCCAGCGCAATAAGTTATACTAATAGGAACAGATAATTAGAGTTATCGTTAACACGTCACGTGACCAAAGCGTTTGGTGACGACCTATGGTGACGACTAGTGACGATGACGCGAGTTCCATGATCTTTTTCATAGATTTAATATCTATATATTAATATATAGATATTAAATCTATGATTTTTGTTCACCCAAAAAGTGCTCAACGCGCTTAAAGAAGTTTATACTTCAAAAAACAAAAACAGTCAGTGCATTAAATTTTTCGTAGAGCACAATAAATTTTATTGATTCGTAAATAATATTCCATTGAAATGAAGAAATAATAGGTCCTTGCATATACGAAATTGGCGCTGTACCCTTTTGCCATTTTATCAATTTTAAAAAGGACATTGATTCCTTTTTCTAAAAAAATTGTTGGAAAGAGAATCAATAAAATCTTTGAAGGCGGTGTTGCCTCATCGGAATTGCTTTTTTTCCCAGAAGTTGTCCGAATTCCGGAAAAAGTGGTAATCTGTTGAAGCAAGGGCCGGTCCGAGTACGGTGGGTGTCGGAGGCATTCCAACCGCAGCTACTCTAATTTAGCGACTATCTGTTGTGCAGTGCGTGGACTAGCGTTGTCCTGAAGTAGCAGTGGGCTAGAGCAATTAACCAGTCTCGGTTGATTAACGGATAGTTTTTCCATCATGGTTTGCAATTGTTGACAATACAAATCTGCCGTAATCGTCTGGGCAGATCTTAGGAAACTGTAGTGGATGACACCAGCACTGGTCCACCAGACACTTACCCGTACCTTTTTCTGAGTCATCTTTCTCTTGGGGCATGATTTGGCCGGTTCTCCTGTGTACAACCTTTGTGATGAGCGTTTCCGATTATCGTATAGGATCCTTTTTTCATCATAACTAACGATACCATTCAAAATCCCCTCGTTATTTTGACGGTAGAGTCGTGTTTGTTGGTTTGCCTCACTCAATTCATGCGATACTCATTTTTCGAGCTTTTTCACTTTTCCAATTTGTCTCAAGTGAATTAAAATGACTTTATCACTCACACCGAAATCTGCTAACTCTGATGTGATTTGCGATGGATCCGCTTCCACGATCACTTTTAATTCTTAATTTTTAACTAGGGTCTTCAACCGTCCTGTTTGTTCTGTACATATACAAAGAATATATTAAGCTAGCCATTTGAGGTCATAACCCACTCTTCGGTCATGACTTGAAATAGTTTGAACCAGCCCTGTGCTCTATTTCATCGCATTTATAAGGATTTGACCTCCGCCGTTCAATGACTCGTATGTATTATGCCTAGTAGAGGCTTAGCTCAAGGATAATTTGAATTTCTTGGATTAACACGGTAATGTAATGCCAGGGATGATCAACATATTTACAAATAACTAGCCTTTGCCAGCGGCTTCACCGCAGCCAAAAGCTAGTTTTTCGGTTGCATCTCAGGTTCCCGATATAGTAGCGAGATAAAATGTCTACCAGTTTTTAAGTCAAATCAAGGCCTTTCAAATAAAAAAAGTTTCATCAAAATCCATCTAGTAGATCTCTTAAATAAATTCTAAAAAAAAAATCTAGTTTAAATAATTTTCTAGCTTTTCATTTATATCTCAGGTTCCCGATATAGTAGCGGGATAAAATGCATACCAGTTTGTAAGTCTAATCAAGATCTTTCAAATAAAAAAAGGTGCATCAAAATCCGTTCAGTAGTTTTTGTGTGATGCGTGAACAAACAAAAAGACAAACAGACAAACAGATAAACAGACAAACAGACAAAAATTCTAAAAACAATTGTTATTGCCTATATAGGCTATTACAGTAATTTTTTCTCAAATATCTAAATGTACAGACACAGCTCTGTTACTATTTTATAATAGTATAGATAGATATAAGACCATGTAAATCCACCTCACTTCGAGGGAGATTAATTAGCCTGCCTGGTTGTATAGATAATTATCTTGACATTATGCCTATTGCAGTAAAATGGTACATCTTTGGACCGTACAATGATACCCATGTGCCATAAAGTATTTTCAAGTCTGCTAAGATATCAAAAGAGATTCGCGTCAACTGGAATATCCTATGCTTAATACTGAAACAGTTTTGTAACTAGTTGAATGATTTTACCACATTTAATTAAAAATTTAAAGAGTGGGTATTTAAATTGCAGTTCATGAAGTAATAACTTTAGGTAATAATAAAGTATATCCTTTGCTTGCCGAATCAAACAGAATTGGATATCTTTTGAAGTACAGCTATTTCATCAGTCATTGAAAGGGTTTGCGCTTACAAAGGGCTTAATTACGCCATCATTTTGTGAAATATTACTATTTATTAATGGAAGAAACACTGTACCGTTAATTATTATTAAAGGTTCTACTCATCTGGATTTGACATTGATGTTTGTATTATGCTAAAATTTTCATGAGCATTGAAATCGCAAGAGTATTTGCAGAATATAGAATCACGCCTGTATCCCTGAACGGGTTGGCAGAGGTGTATTATACACCCACGGTTCGCCAACTGTGTTCAAGTCCCACGTAATAGGGGGCGAGCCTATTGCCGTATACCGGGCACATTTCCAAACTCCGGGCTGCTATTGAGAATTTTTCTTTTTACGAAAAAGCTCAATAATGGCTTGATTGCAAGATGATTTTTACTGTACCTATAATGTATAGATACCTACTGACCTAAAGGACCTTTTGCCTTTAATAGAAAATATATTCTTGTGAATGATACTATTTATATATCACCGGGCTTATCGTCCCTTTTCTCGTTTAAACTTAATTAATTTACGAAGCCTTAAAAGGGACCAATGTTGAGATTCTGCGTTCCACGTCAAGTGTCAGTAAGCGCTTAGGGACTTTGATTCGATTACTAATCGATAAAGAGGAACTTCATTTACTTGTTGAAATTCTGATTGATTTAAGTATACATTAGAAATTTAATCAAGACACTTTAAATGGATTCCCTACAACAGAAATACCAAAGTTAAGTAAAAACATCAGTATAATAATTTTAATCTTGTAACAAAGAACATTTGCAAACTCCCATACGTTATGTTATTGACACGATTCTATTGCGACAGCTTCAGAAAAAAAACTAATTCGTGAGCAATTTTGTCTTAAAGTTCAACATTAAATGATCTGGAATAAAAGATATTCCAGTGTCAAGTCACACAATTATATTCTTCTAGGCTAATATTCATAGGTTATAACTCTTGGGCTTCTAATTTATCGTTACGGTTACCAATATATTATATTAATAAATAATCGTTTTTAATACCCAGAATGATGTAGGGTGCACTAAAAGTTTCTTAGATGAATAAGAAAAAAGTACAATGAATATTCCAAAATGAATTTATTGCAATGCACTTTTTCATACAAATTAACGTGGTGACCTTAGAAACATATTTTTCATACTCTTCGACAGCCTCAGCTGGGGATGTGAACAAAAAAATCAGAAGTAACCAGGTCGTGACTCGCATCTCTCTCGTATGCAGTAAGGCTCATAAGGTCTACGTTTTCCACCTTCAAAAATTAATTTGTCTGGCTTGCTGTGTGTAAACTGGCATTATTGTGGGACAAGATGATACGGCGATTACGGTTTATTTAACAGAAATCATATTTTTTTTATTCCTACTACTTGGATAGTAATCAAGGATATGGCTCACCTGGTGGTAAGCGGTTATTTACCCTTATAACATCTCTACAATTGCGGATATTATATTTTATTGTCTGTTAAAATTGTTGCCAACACGATTTTCTCTTAATGTCTTTTGCTTTTGCGGTAGTCTTATGCCAAAAATATTATTACTGTTTTTACATTTACTCTAATAGGCACATAAGTATTGTTAATGTGATTTGGTTTAAGTGTAATAACATATTCAGAGTGTTCCACTCCACTTGAAGCTCACAACGCTCATGCTCACGACCGCGATTTTTCCCTTTCCTCTTGGTTGTGTGTGTTTAATTCGTAAACCCAAGTGGAACGGGTATTGAGCGTTTTAAACGTTGAGTTAAATATTAAAAATGGCAGATATGTAAAAACGAAGTAGAGGATACGCTGTAATTATTAAACCTCAACTTTAGATTATTGTTTTGAAATGCTCAGTTACTTTAAAGAACAAATAATTTGTGAATGTGGAAAAAGAGGGCTTTACAGTGAGCAGGATTCGAACTTGTGTTTCATCCAATTCGGGGAAGTGCCCTTTGTTGTTGTTGACCGCTCAGCTATCGCAGTCTTAAAGACAAACAAATGTGAAGTGGAGATTGGGTGTCACCATCAACAATTTTTTTGTAAAATCATCGTAACTGTGGGTAGATGAAACTGTAGTAATCACGCTACTTATATTATATACCGCTAGGTGACTTGCGGCTCATCAGCAAATAAAACATAATAATTCAAATTAATTCCCCCCTCTTCGACCCAACTCTTTAGATGGGTCATTGCAATCTTGGTGTGGGCGAAAATAATGACGTCATCGATGACGTTTTCGCCATGACTATAACGAGCGTGGACGTCGAGTGGAACGGCTTACTATGACCAATGCCTTATTATCACATAATTATCTTTAGTCAATGGTATTTCTAATAATATTTTGTCTTCTTTTTCCATACTTCAAAAGCCGTGGGAATCTATTTAATTTAACCGTAATAATATCATCTGTTGATGGTTAAGCCTTCTATCAACAAATATTTTGCTAATGTTCTTTATAAATGAAATCTTTTAAAGTGGCAGAGATGAAAGAGAGAAAGATAGTAGAGAGGGACTGTGTCTATAGCTTAGCTTTAGTTTTTAGTTTTATAATGTTTCCAATTCAATTATTACCTACAGTATGGTATGAGCAATAAAGGAATTTTAGCAATATACAAAATAAATATCTTGTAGAGCAATATATAAAATTCTAGCAACGTAAACATCGTATATTCCTTACAATTCTTAACAATTCGCAGAATACATTAGCATTCCCAATTCAAGTTCCCAATTCCTCTGTTTCCTCGCATTTTTTCACAAATTACTCCGATTCTAGGAAATGTAGCTTGATGTTATACAATCAATAGCATTTCTGGATAAAGATACAAAAAAAGCAAATTGTGTGGTTTTTCACATTATAGACATTTAACTAAACATTTTTGGAATAATATTCCATTAAGTAATAGTCTATACACGTGTAGTGTCAGTTGCTGCGAACTATAGGCGCCGCCATATTGGCCTTGGCTGCTCTGGCGAGCGCCTTTCACTTTATCCCTACTCCGCGGCCGACCGTCACACGACATGCAACACACAGACCAAAAAGTTTGAGACGATCTAATAAAAGTTTCACTTTAAAAAACTAATATTCCGCTCGGTATAACGGCATTGACGTATAGTTTTAGTATAGGTATTAGTATAGATTTATATCCAAAAAAAGCTAGTTTTTAGGTTATATCTTAGGTTTCCGATATAGTTGCGGGATAAAATGTATCTATACCAGTTGTTAAGTCTTTCCTGTCTCTGAAAGTTCGTTCGCACATTACGCAAAAACTACTGAAGGGATTTTGATGAAACTTTTTGAAGTTATACTTTTTTAGGTGCGTTATGAAAAAAAGATGAGAGTGAAATTTTAAGATGCCCGCGCATCTGTGACACAAAATTAACAGTATGAAGTTGTCTGCTTAACCGCTCATTAAGTCTCGAAAAAAAAGCTATTAGTATATGTACTGCCTAAGCAAGTACATTTGAAGTACAATTATATTTGTATATATATACTTTATTTACAAAAAAAAATTATTGTGCGATTCAGGTTATAGTACATTTTGTATAGAATTGCACTGATATTTCTTACAGCGCCATCTGTTATTCAATTTTATCATCTAAATATTTTCTTCTAACAACATTCGAGTCCCACTAATAATTATTAGTGTCTCTTCCGCCCACTAGAGAGCACGATTTTAAATAAAAACAAGCTCTTAGGGAGTGACATGGCCCTGGTAGGCACTTACAGAACTTTTTAAAATCACCCAAATAACTACAGTGATCTTTGATGTTACAAATATTATATTCTCACTACAACAACAATCACTAATAAATAATAACTATTGCTACTATAACAGATAACAGCTGACTAATTATTATCTACTTTATGTATAGGTTATAAGAATTAATAATCTTATCAACATGAAAACGATATCTACAGGAAATAATTAGTACTACGAATAATCGTGTAGCCACTATTGTGTGGTAGTTCTAAGCAATACAGTAAGATGGCGCTGTTATACATTTTTTATTAATTCTAAGTTATAATAATCTATATTCTACAAGATATTTGAGAAAAAATGACTGTAATAGGCTATATAGGCGTGTCTAAACACAAAACAATATTTTTTAGAATTTTTGTCTGTTTGTCTGTTTGTTTGTTCGCGCATCAAACAAAAACCACTGAACTAATTTTAATGCAACTTTTTGATAAAAATGAAAAGTGAATATTAAATTAAGAAATCAATAAAAATATTTAAAAAATGACCAACCTTAAATTCAATTTTTGAATTTATTATTAAATTTATTTTTAAAATATTAAATAATCAATAATAAACATTTAAAATTAAGAATCTTATAATATTTAGTACAAATTATGTCTTATATATTTATTATTCTCTAAATTTGGTTTTTAATAATATATATATATTTCAAATATATATATTTAATATAAATTTATATGATATATAATTAATATATATATATATATATAATATTTATATTTGAAATATATATATATTAAATATATTATTATATAAATATATTAATTTTCAATTTTTAATATTAATTATTTAATGATGCCAAAGAAGTATAACTTCTCACGCGCGTACATAAGTACACGCACCCATTTTTTTTATTTAATAGCTCTTGATTAGACTTAAATACGGGACAAGAATACTTTGGAAATTCCAAAACTGAACGCCTCATAATCTTCATTTTTCACAATAAAATTGATTATTTGATAAGTAACTAATAATGTATTGGTCTTACTAAGTAGTTTTCATGAAATCACATAGATAGCGCTAATTTCAAAAAGTACTAATGTGGGTTTCTTGTCTTATACGCCATCTAGCGCGAATTTTAAGAAGTATATTGGTCTACGGCTCTCAGTTCCGGGCAGGCCCTGTCAGCTTCGTTCTACAAATTGTTTATAGGTGGGTTTCATTTTAGTAAGAGACAATGCTATTAAAAAGGGACAATAATATCAATGTAAAAGATCATCCGCTGTTGGCACCGGAACGCGGCAACAATCATTAACATATGTGGCCCTAGATGTCGCTAGTGGCAATTTTAAAAGCCGCTATCGTTGTTCACAGTTAGGTGTTTATAAGATACAGCCATATTAATGCGATTATACACTTGGAAACTAGCGACGTCGACTGTTTCGAGTTACGCCATCTTTTTTGGATAAATATTAAATATTTAAAAAAAGTATATTAGTTATACAATCTTAATGGCTTGTGTTTACGGCCCTCGCGGTACTAATTAGTTCTGGGGTTTTGACCCAGATGGCGCAGGTCGGTAAGAAAAAATGTCCTTAAAAAAAAATGTATGAAACCGTCTTTCTTCTCGTAGAGTAAAAATGTTCTGTGGTTCCGGGACGCGCGGCGCACGTCAAGGCCACCCAAAAAAAATTGTGGAATGTAAAATATTTATAGTTTTTTTCGTGTTTTATAAAGTTGGTGTGTTATTATTTATGTGTGTTTAGTGTTTTTAATTATTGTTATGGATAAAATAGTTATTATAGTTGACAAATATCATCAGTTCGTCAAGCAAAGGTAAGAACTTTCTTTTAACAAAAACAATGTACCGGCCAGGCGAACGGCGTTCTGTTGACGATAGTAAAACCACCGGTGGCTATGCGTACGTAAAAAGGTAGTTCTCATGAAAGTAAATATTCAGTATTTGTTTGTTTATTTAATAACAATTAAACCACATCGAATCAGAACGTGAAAAGTAATAGAGCTCTATTCCTAATCATAATAATTCGTAAACAACAAAAAAGACTCGATTAGTAAAGTATTTTGGTCGTTATCGTGTTAACATACATTATCTACAACTAACGGACGTCCAAGCCAGATTTTTTTCATACAGTTTATTAACTAGTTTAAATAACAAAAATGGCATCCAAAAATATCATGAGTGTTAAAAATAATGTTTGTTCTTTATATGTTTGTGTAGATATTATTTTACAAGTGCAATATATGATAAATAGAGACATTTTAAGTTTGATAAATCAGTTGTTTCGTGTAAAACGGGAGTAGAACACACCTCAACGCTTCGCTTATGAGGCGTGCAATATTAGATACCTAATAAAGCAAAAGCCCGGAGTTTGGAAATGTGCCCGGTAGACGTCAATAGGCTCGCCCCCTATTACGTGGGACTTAAACATAGCTGGCGAGTCGTGACTCGTGGGTGTGTATTACACATCTGCCTTCTTTTTTTTTTTTTTTTTTTTTAGTCGGGAAAAAATGTGCCTAACCGCACACCCCGTCGTTCGGGGCAACGAACAGGGTAGTGTGGGGCCCTCACCCACTAAAGAAACCCGCCGTATGCCGTCTCTCCGCCTTTACTGGCGGGCCACTGGAACTATGTTACATTCCTTCGGTGGTCCGCCGGCGGCTTACCCTTTCGGGTACCCTCTACTGAGCGATGCACCCACACACGGAGCATCGCACCTTCGCGGGAGGCCTTGCGGGTGGCGGACGTTCCCCGGTCCAACCACCCGCAGCCTCAGCTAGGGCGGCATTAGGCGCAAATACTCACGCCTGCGCCGCCCCAGTCGCTGGCGGCGGTTCGGGTCTGCAGACGGATCAGCCTCCCTGGCCCTTTCCGCCGCTTCCTTCCGCGAGATGACCTCGTCGCAGAAGGCAGCGACCGCGGCCCAATTCCTGTCGCTGCCAAGCATCGCTCTAACGACGCTCGGCAGCGAGAAGTCCCCCCCTATTGCCGCGACGAGATCACGGCTCTGCCCGCCCCAAGCCTGGCACGACTCGAGCGTGTGCTGCGCCGTGTCCTCGTCGCAGCCACAATGGTGACAGCCCGGAGTCGCTTCCCTCCTTGCAACTATGTGCAGATATCTGCCGAAGCAACCGTGCCCTGACAGCACCTGCACCAGTCGGAAGGTAAGGACTCCGTGCCGTCGCCCCGCCCACTCCTCCAGCACAGGCTGGAGCGCCCCTACGGTCCAGAGACCGGCTCGGGGCGCTTCCAGCCGTGTCCTCCATCTGGCCATGGCAGCTCGGCGGGCATCGCCATGCCACCTGGCCACCTCCCTGGGTGGGGGACGACCACCCACTTCTCGCTCTTGCGACGTCCGCAGATATACTTCGGCGAGCACCTCCGCCTCCAAGTCCCACGGGGGGGTTCCGGCCAACGCGCAGGCCGCTTCCGTCGACACCGTGCGGTATCCACGTATGAGCCTGGACGCGACGACTCTTTGTGGTCTCCACAGAAGAGCCCTGTTCGGCACGTCCAGGCACTCCGCCCACACAGGTGCACCGTACAGCGCCATCGACCGGACTACCCCCGCATAAAGCCGTCGGCACGCATTGTTGGGTCCGCCCATATTCGGCAGAAGCCGTGCAAGGGCGGACGCTGCGCCGACTAGCCTCGGGGACAGTTGGCGGAAGTGCTCGCGAAAGCGCCACCGCCCATCCAGCACCAGGCCCAGATACTTGATCTGGGCCTTCACCCCAATTTGGACCCCGTCCACCGTGATTGAGGCGCCAGCAGGTGGCCGACGTCGGGGCCCATGGAAAAGTAGGGCCTCCGACTTGTCCAGGGCCACCCTAAGCCCCAGCGCCCCGATCCTCCTGACCACCTCCGAGGTCCCTAAGGTGGCCAGGAACGCCGCTTCCTCGAAGTTTCCGCCCCGGGCCACGACCAGCGTGTCATCCGCATAGCAGATGACCGCCAGCCCAGGGGGGAGCCGACATCGTAGCACCCAGTCGTAACCGATGTCCCACAGGAGCGGCCCTAGAACCGAACCCTGCGGGACACCGCACGACATGGGTCTCCTCACAACGTCCCCTATGCGGCTCTCATAGAGAACGCTGCGGCCCTCAAGATAGTCCGCCACCAGCCGCCTCAGGTATGCAGGCACCCCGTGATAATGGAGCGCCTCCCTGATGCAGCTGAATGGCAGACTATTGAATGCGTTGGCGATGTCGAGCGACACCGCCAACAGCACTCCACCGCCAGCGACGACCGCCGCGGACGCGGCCCTCAGGCGCATAATCGCGCCGACCGTCGAACGACCAGCCCGAAAGCCGAACTGGGCATCCGACAAGTCGGGTCCGACGTCGCGCAGGTGCTGGACAATGCGGGCAGCGAGGATTCTCTCCAGCAGCTTACCCGCCTCGTCCAGCAGCACGATGGGCCTGAAGGCCCCGACCGAATCCGGCGTTCGCCCCGGCTTCGGCAGGAGTACCAGCCTCCCCTCCTTCCAGCAGTCAGGGAACCGTCCGGACGCCAGGCACGCGTTGAACAGTTCCCTGAGGCGGGGCTCCAGGTGGTCCAGAGCCAGGGCAAGCACCCGGGCGGGTATCCCGTCCGGGCCGGGGGCGGTGTTCTTCGAACGAATCCGCGAAACAGCCGCCCCCATTTCCGACGCAATTACACCTCTGCCTACCCCTTCGGGGAATACAGGCGTGATGCTATGTTTTAATAAAGCATGATTCTGCGAGGATAATTATTAATGCGTGATACTATAAAAAGGATGTACATAAATTATGTATTCAATTTCCAGAATAATAAATTAAAAGAGTATGTACGCCGTCTACAAGTTAGCTCATTGTATGCCTGTATTGGGAGCACTGACCGACACGATATCGAGTTGATAGTCACTTGAGACAATTATAAGCCCGACGATTGGACTATCGACCCCTACTAGAAATTAGGTTAAACATTAAGCCTTATAACTACTAGTCTTTTAAACACAAAGTGAAAAATGTGAAATCGAAAATAACAGTCACGAGCAGGATTTGAACCTGCATCTCCTGGATACCGTCCAGATGCTTTGCCAATTCAGCCATCGTGACAATTGCTCCTGACTGCTAATTTCGATAACACATTCATACTTAACGTCTTTGGGTGACGCCTGCGCCATCTGTCGCAAGTATTTTCATACATTATACCGACCAGGTAAACTTAATTTTACAATTAAGATTTTTACCTAATAATGACGCGAACCCTATAAATATTTATATATATTTTTAGCATTTGACATGCTTAGCACTATACATTAAACACAAAGTGAAAAATGTGAAATCGAAAATAACAGTCACGAGCAGGATTTGAACCTGCATCTCCTGGATACCGCTGAATTGGCAAAGCATCTGGACGGTATTCAGTTCAAATCCTGCTCGTGACTGTTATTTTCGTTTTACATTTTTCACTTTATGTTTAATGTATAGTGCTAAGCATGACAAATGCGAAACATATATATAAATACTAGTCTTTTGTTTTGCAAGAACTTCTATGTGGGGTGTAATATATTATGTATACGTAGGATGAAAAGCAATCATGACATATTATCAACAGTCATCCTGAGTGACTTTGCAGTTTATTGTCTTGAATGTCAATAGTAAAATTAAGCTTGTGTTTTTTTTTTCACGTAGGTGAAGTTGATTCTTGTTGCTATGTGGTGTTACTATGATAATTGGGAATGCAGTGTTTGTAAAATCTGTACACTTTAATTTTAAAGGCCTCGTTGTAAATGGATGCGAACATAATTTCTAATGGTAGAGCCTTTTTTTTTTTTTTTATTTTAGGTGGGCAAAAATGTCCTACCGCACACCCCGCTGCCCGGGGAGACAACGGGGTGAATGGGGCTCTCACCCACTAAAAACCCACCGTGCGCCTACACCCGCCCTTGCTACGGCGGATCACGGGTACCGCGTCGTTACGACCGCGATCCGCAGGCGGCAGCCCCTACGGGCACCCTCTCTTGAGCGACGCCTCGCGCACTTGGGCGTCGCACCTTCGCGGTAGGCTTCCGCGGACGGCAGGGTACTCCCCGACCCCACCGTCCGCAGCCTCGGCTAGGGCGGCATAAGGCGCAAGTAAGCGCGCGCACGCCGCCCCTCGCGCCGGCGGCGAATCGGGTCCGCGAAGGAGGATTCCTCACGGGCCCTCTCCGCCACCTCCTTCCGCGAGATGACAGCCTCGCAGAAGGCGGCGACCGCGGTCCAGGCCCTGTCACTGCCAACCATCGCTCGCGCAACGGCCGGCAGCGACAGGTCCACGCCTATGACTGCAACGAGTTCCCGGCGCTGCACATCCCATGCCGGGCACGACTCGAGCGTGTGCTGCGCCGAGTCCTCGTCGCAGTCGCAGTGGTGACAGCCTGGGGTCGTCTCCCTCCTTGCGATCGTGTGCAGGTATTTGCCGAAGCAACCATGCCCCGACAAAACCTGCACCAACCGGAAGGTGAGGATCCCGTGCTGCCGCCCTGCCCATTCTTCCAAGATCGGCCGGAGCGCCCCCACGGTCCAGAGACCGGCTCGGGGCGTCTCCAGCCGAGACTTCCACTTTAGGACGGTGGCGCGGCGGGCATCTTCCCGCCAAGATGACATTACGCTCGGCGAGGGGCGGCTGCCCCCCGCCCGCGCCGTCGACGCCCGCCGATAGACTTCGGCGAGCACCTCCGCCTCCAGATCCCACGGGGGGGTTCCGGCCAACGCGCAGGCTGCATCGGTCGAGACCGTGCGGTACCCGCGTATTGCCCTGACCGCTACGACCCTCTGTGGACGCCACAGAAGGGCCCTATTACGAGCGGCCAGGGACTCCGCCCACACGGGCGCGCCGTACAGCGCCATCGACCGTACTACCCCCGCGTAGAGTCGTCGACACGCAAGACTCGGTCCGCCCAAATTCGGCATAAGTCGCCCGAGGGCGGACGCCGTGTTGACGAGCCTTGGCGCAAGACGGCGGAAGTGCTCGTCAAAGTGCCACCGTCCATCCAATACCAGGCCCAGATATTTGATGTGGGCCTGGATTGGCAAGCCCACCCCATTGACCGTTATCGAGGCGCTGGAGGGCGGGCCCCGTCGGCGCCCATGGAACAGTAGGGCCTCCGACTTTTCAAGGGCCACCCTAAGCCCCAGCGCCTCAATCCGCCTGACCACCTCCGCGGTACCTGAGGTGGCCAGCGTTGCCGCCTCCTCGAGGGTCCAGCCCCGGGCTGTGACGAGCGTGTCGTCTGCGTAGCAAATTACGCCCAGCCCGGGGGGGAGCCGGCCACGGAGGACCCAGTCGTAGCCGATGTCCCACAGGAGCGGCCCAAGAACCGAACCCTGCGGGACGCCGCACGACATAGCCCTCCTTACAACGTCCCCTTCCCGGTCCACGAAGAGGACGCTGCGGCCATCGAGGTAGTCTGCCACCAGCCGCCTTAGGTAGAGGGGCACTCCATGGTACCGGAGTGCCTCCTTGATGCAGCCGAATGGCAGACTATTGAAGGCGTTGGCGATGTCAAGCGACACCGCCAACAGCACATCCCTCGAGGTGACGGCCTCCGCAGCCGCGGCCTTCAGGCGCAGAATGGCGTCGACCGTAGACCGACCCGCCCGAAATCCAAACTGGGCGTCGGACAGGTCGGGGCCGACCGCTCCTAGGTGCCGGACGATGCGGGCAGCGACTACCCGCTCGAGGAGTTTGCCCACCTCGTCCAGCAACACGATGGGCCTGAAGGCCGAGACTGTGTTCGGAGGCCGTCCCGGCTTCGGCAGGAGCACGAGCCTCCCCTCCTTCCAGCAGTCAGGGAACCGTCCGGACACCAGGCAAGCGCCGAACAGTCCCCCGAGGCGGGGCTCAAGGTGGTCGAGGACCAGGGCCAGCACTCGGGCGGGAACCCCGTCCGGCCCGGGGGCAGCACCTCTCCGCATACGCGCTACCGCCGCCCCCATTTCCGGCTAATGGTAGAGCCTTGCTTATCCCAGGATGAAAGGGCCGGCTCGATCAGGTAATTACCTCCCTCTCAAAAAAGATGAGCGTGAAACAACGGTAGGAACTCCTTAGTTGTGTTTCGTATGGTGAATGAGAGTGCCGGAGGCCGGAACCTATCCCTATCTTCTACTTATTATCCTTCCTTTTCCCCTTAGACTACTTATCATCTCCTTAATATCCTTCCTATCTACCTCCTATCCCTTTCATTGGAGATGGCGACGCGCATAAAAAAAACATGATCATTAGCAACTTTTTCCATTCAAAAGCTTTATCATACTAATTTTTAAATAGGATAAATACCAACGCGAAGGAAGGAAAACTTGTAACAAAATGTTAACCCATTTGGCCAGGTCTATTTCTCTTCCACAGGGGAGAATGGTCCTGCCCGACAAATACATGGGTTGGAAAGTAGAACTATATATTATGTATATATACCGCCATAAAATCTACTCAGCTATATTCAAACGAGTTATTAATGATGTTTTGGCCAGGTAGTATAGTATTCAGGAAGAGAGTCTTAATTCTTCTATTATTCGAAAACCTAATATGGAATTATTTCTGATTTACTAATTAAACTATTTATTAGAGTACCACTAGAGTATCTACAGGTAAGTTGTTTGCATGTTAATTTAGATGTCTGTAATTAGCAGCACTGAATGTAGAAACTATCATTCTCAATTGCATCTAGAATCATTAATTAATATCCATCCATCCATCCATCAGCCTTTTAACGTCCACTGCTGGACATAGGCCTCCCCGAGAAATGGGGGATAATGCCGTAATCGCCACGCTTGGCAGGTGGGTTGGTGATCGCAGTGGATGTTGTTAATACTCGAGGGAGTGCTGCTGCCCACTCCCCCGGTATCCCTCAGTTGGCTCTTACTACTCCCGTTACAATTCTAAAGCCGGCCCCACACGGCATCTAATTAACTAATAAACATCATATATGTAATATATTTTCAAAGGCTTTTAAATAATGCGGATCTACTAATATTGCCACTGAAATCTTTTTGAATTTTCAAATCAAAAAGTCAAATGTGACTACAACAGGCGCCCGTTTCTTAAAACTCGTAATATATAGTGAGAAAGAATCGATATACGAGTATTCACTAGTTCTGTTGCTAAATTCACAATTGCTTTTTAAATATTTTGAATGAATGACATAGTACACTATGTTTATAATATCGAATTAGTATTACTATTATGGCACTGCATATTAAATAATTAATTAATACATTTTTACTAATAACTGTCGCATAATTATGTATTTAACAGCATGTCTGTCTGTCGTAGGCTACCACGAATATTCGAATATTACCACTGAATGAATGTCGCATAGTTCCAGTGGTCTGCAATACAGGCGGAGAGACAGCACACGACGGGTTTATTTAGTGGGTGAGGGCCTCACACTACCCTGTTCGTTGCCCGGAACGACGGGGTGTGTGGTCAGGTACATTTTTCCCGCCTTAACAAAACAAAAAACGTCTATCACGTATATTGTTTACGAGTAAGTCTAGCGAGATAAAAATCTAGGTCGATTCAGAGCCCGCATACTCTTTTAGGGCCGTGCTCTGAAATGATAATGAACGTGCAATCGACCGGACAATAAAAGCGGGATCATAACGTGCATAATAATTCTTTTTGCTTAAGTTATCTAAGAAAGGCTAATTTATTATGACGGCGTGTGAATACTATCAAGTTGCGTTTGGCCAGGGTGCCGGACTGTCAAAGTCCGCCACCCGCATAGCCTCCCGCGAAGGTGCGACGCTCCGGTGCCCGGAAGCATTGCTCAAAGAGAAAGGGTAAAACGCCGGTGAACCACTGAAATAATGTCTTCCAGTTCCAATGGTCTGCTAGTACAGGCGGAGAGACGGCACAAAAGGCGAGTTTATTTAGTGCGTATCTAAAGGCCCCACACTACCTTATTCGTTGCCCCAAACGACAGGGTATGCGGAAAGTCACTCTTTTTTCTGCTTTAAAAAAAAATAGTGGGCTGACCGATATTGAGTCGAATAAAATAAGCCTAGTCTTAAAATTCATTAATCATTTACCCATAATTCTAAGGCTTAATGTTTGGTACTAACAAATTAATTAGGCTAAATTTAGGAAAATTGTAACTAAATAATTAGTAACGAATGTGACTCATTGGAGCTTGTAGAACTTACTCTGATCACCTGCCTTTTACTATCTATTAAGGACCTATCCCTTTTTGTCTCCCAACCAGCAATTATGATAGGCCGTGTGGGGCTTCGAGGAGGCGGCAACGCTGGCCACCTCAGGTACCGCGGAGGTGGTCAGGCGGATTGAGGCGCTGGGGCTTAGGGTGGCCCTTGAAAAGTCGGAGGCCCTACTGTTCCATGGGCGCCGACGGGGCCCGCCCTCCAGCGCCTCGATAACGGTCAATGGGGTGGGCTTGCCAATCCAGGCCCACATCAAATATCTGGGCCTGGTATTGGATGGACGGTGGCACTTTGACGAGCACTTCCGCCGTCTTGCGCCAAGGCTCGTCAACACGGCGTCCGCCCTCGGGCGACTTATGCCGAATTTGGGCGGACCGAGTCTTGCGTGTCGACGACTCTACGCGGGGGTAGTACGGTCGATGGCGCTGTACGGCGCGCCCGTGTGGGCGGAGTCCCTGGCCGCTCGTAATAGGGCCCTTCTGTGGCGTCCACAGAGGGTCGTAGCGGTCAGGGCAATACGCGGGTACCGCACGGTCTCGACCGATGCAGCCTGCGCGTTGGCCGGAACCCCCCCGTGGGATCTGGAGGCGGAGGTGCTCGCCGAAGTCTATCGGCGGGCGTCGACGGCGCGGGCGGGGGGCAGCCGCCCCTCGCCGAGCGTAATGTCATCTTGGCGGGAAGATGCCCGCCGCGCCACCGTCCTAAAGTGGAAGTCTCGGCTGGAGACGCCCCGAGCCGGTCTCTGGACCGTGGGGGCGCTCCGGCCGATCTTGGAAGAATGGGCAGGGCGGCAGCACGGGATCCTCACCTTCCGGTTGGTGCAGGTTTTGTCGGGGCATGGTTGCTTCGGCAAATACCTGCACACGATCGCAAGGAGGGAGACGACCCCAGGCTGTCACCACTGCGACTGCGACGAGGACTCGGCGCAGCACACGCTCGAGTCGTGCCCGGCATGGGATGTGCAGCGCCGGGAACTCGTTGCAGTCATAGGCGTGGACCTGTCGCTGCCGGCCGTTGCGCGAGCGATGGTTGGCAGTGACAGGGCCTGGACCGCGGTCGCCGCCTTCTGCGAGGCTGTCATCTCGCGGAAGGAGGTGGCGGAGAGGGCCCGTGAGGAATCCTCCTTCGCGGACCCGATTCGCCGCCGGCGCGAGGGGCGGCGTGCGCGCGCTTACTTGCGCCTTATGCCGCCCTAGCCGAGGCTGCGGACGGTGGGGTCGGGGAGTACCCTGCCGTCCGCGGAAGCCTACCGCGAAGGTGCGACGCCCAAGTGCGCGAGGCGTCGCTCAAGAGAGGGTGCCCGTAGGGGCTGCCGCCTGCGGATCGCGGTCGTAACGACGCGGTACCCGTGATCCGCCGTAGCAAGGGCGGGTGTAGGCGCACGGTGGGTTTTTAGTGGGTGAGAGCCCCATTCACCCCGTTGTCTCCCCGGGCAGCGGGGTGTGCGGTAGGACATTTTTGCCCACCTAAAATAAAAAAAAAAAAAAAAAAAAAAAAAAAAAAGGCCGTGTGGGGCTGGCTTTAGAATTGCCCTCTCTACCCACGGGAGTAGTAAGAGCCGACTGAGGCAATACCGGGGGAGTGGGCAGCATCACTCCGTCGAGTATTAACAACATTCACTGCAATCGTCAACCCGCCTGCCAACCGTGGCAATTACGGCATTATCCCCCATGAGGGGACCGCTCGTCGTGGCGTTCTCTTGGGGAGGCCTACGTCCAGTAGTGGACGTTGAAAGGCTCATGGATGGAGCCAACAATAGTTCAGGTCATAACCGGTAGTGAGAGCGGGTGGGATCTCCTTTTGCAAAAGATAACGCATGAAAAGGAGGCGGCAGTTCCCGTCTTGCAGAAGACTCACGGGCCTGAGGATAACGGGCCTTGGGTAGCAGACTAGAGACCGCCGTCTCAGGCCTGCTTCTGTTAGGGTGACAGCGCACGTGTTCCGCGAGTGCTATTCTTAATGAGAGAGGGCTAGGCCCTCCAAACCAGACGTGGCCACCAGAAATAGAGGTCCAGACCTGCCAGGGCTAGAGGAACTTATGCGTACACCTATCTCGCCTCTTGCTGTAGGTAGTCTGACGGAACACCACGGGGTTTTAGTAGGTAGACTAGTAACACCACCCGCTTGGCGGAGCGGTATCCATAAAGGATTTCCTCGTGTAAGAAAAGAGAAAGTAAATGAAAAGGTAGTTCCCTTGACCAAAGTGAGTTTCACTTTGTGTTTAATTTATAGCATGTCAAATGCTAAGAATATATATAAAAATATCTAAATATTTATTGGGTTTGCGTCATTATTAGGTAAAAATCTTAATTGTAAAATTAAGTTTACCTGGTCGGTATAATGTATGAAAATACTTCCGACAGATGGCGCAGGCGTCACCCAAAGACGTTAAGTATGAATGTATTATCGAAATTAGCAATCAGGAGCAATTGTCACGATGGCTGAATTGGGAATGTATCTGGACGGTATCCAGAAGATGCAGGTTCAAATCCTGCTCGTGACTGTTATTTTCGATTTCACATTTTTCACTTTGTGTTTAATGCAAAGTGACCCACTTTATAGTGTTCTTGTTTTAACTGTAAAATAAAATTTGATAGATAATAATGGATATAAATATCAGTTGGTAATTTACTGCACTAGATATTTACATAGTTTATTAGCCTTTGCCTGTCAAAAGCTAGTTTTTGGGTTATATCTCAGGTTCCCGGTATAGTAGCGGGATAAAATGTATACCAGTTTACCAGCGGGATAAAATAAACGGTTATCTGCTGCTACAGTCAAAACACACTGACGTGTTTCATGACCGGTCACACAGGAGACGGTGGTAGCGACACGTTCGGGCCCAATAGCAAGTGAGTACTCTCACTTGATACCCAGCCCTATCACCAGTAATGCAATGGGTGATAATTGCTTACTTCCCTTAGTCGCCTTGTACGACACCCGCGGGAATGGATGGGGTGGTGAAACTTGTATTCTTAGTCCGTCACCACACGGACAGTAGTTAGTATTCCTTAAGTTCATTGCTGAGGATCCTGACTTCGATGAAAGCGTTGCAGAATGCTTATCCAATTGCTTGGTGCAGAGTCTATGATATCGATATGCGTAATTTTTCAGATAACCGGTTGGATCAACGTATAGGAGAGTGTCCTCATGGTCACCTACTATGCATATTTCGTATTATAATAAGTTTTGAATTCAGACACGCCTAAATAACCTAATACAGTCATATTACTTTAGAGAAGTTATGGAAGAACTATTCGACCCATGCGAAATTCTGCATTAATTCAAAGAACTCTTCTTAGATAATTTTAAATCTCAAATTTAACCCTTAATTATTATTGGGCGTGTGGGGATAAACCCCATCGCAAGTGAAAGTGGAAAAAGAGAGCTTTACTGCGAGCAGGATCCAAACCTGCATTCCATCCAAAAGGGGAAGTGCTCTGAATCGCTACGCTATCGCAGTCACCTAATAGTGACACCCAATCTACACTTCACATTTGTTTCAGATGTTTTTAAAATTAAATGCTCTAAGTGTCAAAACACGTGTGTAATGATCATATGATCGTAGTCTGCCAAAAATTGTAACGTTTTACGTTAACTAGAATGAATCTAAACAAGTATTCATAAAAATTATTTTTTATTATTTAAAAATATATTAATTATATTAAGTTAAATGTTGATTAATATGCAACTCAAATATTTTCATTAAAGTCTAATTTTGCATTGATTTTGGATTTTATTTTAATAAACTAGTTGTGGGGTGCTACACACCCCACGCGACCACTTATGCTACTTTTAAGGAGCGCCCAATTAAGGTTAAGAGAAACAGTAGATTTTTAGACTGTGTCAGAAAACGCTTTGGTCACCAAAGGGCGCTTAACGTTCTCCAGCCCCCATGAGCGCTGTGGTGACGGGCCTTGGGCAGTCTGTCACCCTAGCAGAAGCAGGCCTGAGACTGCCTTCTCGGGCGTACTTACTTACCTACCTATTAGAACTAGTCGACCCGTGCGGAATTCCGCATCCATTAAAATACCTCTTCTTAGATGATTTTAAATCTCAAATTTAAAAGAGAGGTACGTTTTTAGAGTGGGTTTTCGTCATAGCCGGCACGATTAGCTTTAAAATTAGGGGTATATCATATAAGGCATAATAAGGAAGTTCTTGCGGACCGCCACAAAAAAGGCTAGAAAAATAATATACAAGATAATCCGGAGATGTTCTAATGGTCCCAAGCTCGTTTGATGACTTTACAAATATAATTTTGTAACTTGAAGGTTGTTTAGGAAGGAATAAATGAGACATGAATTGCAGTGACAACTTAGTGATAATACCGTAGAGATACTCGTATCTAGTTAGGTCTTCATAATCTTTTATAAACCATAAAAAAAGTGTTTAAAATACAATTTTTTTAAATGTCAAAAAACATACAAAATTACATTAAGACAAAAACAAAAATGGTGTAACACACTGTTATTAGGAATAGTTTATTTCAATTTGTTTTTCGTTCCTTTTTAATAATAGGTACATACTCCTATACAAAACCACTTTTTAACGTTTAATATAAACGATGGATTTTTAATATTTCTTGTGCTCATTTATCCGATTCCTTTATAAAACCCTCAACATCATCTATGGTGAGAGTACATATAAGGCAGTTTAAATGAAATCTCGTTGGGTTTGCGTCGTTCCGTAAGAGACTTCCTGTTACCGTTTTCCGGTTTTATTATTAAGCTTTGGATATCATCTAAGACTAGAGTAGGTACTTGTCGATACAAACAAGCCCAAATTCGATATGGTTGCGTCCTTTTCGCACATAGTTCATATGACCGCCGTGGCTCCACCATCAGACTAGCTCCTTATCACTATTATATTGCATTGTAATTTACATTTGTATAATATATAACATTACAGTACAATCAGTTAGGAAGAACTGGTTTAAAATTCAGTTGCGATATTTAACCAATTTTAACAGAGCAAGATAATTAAAAGCTTGTAAAACACATGTCCTTCATATTGAAAAAATAAAAAAACTTACATTATTCTTCTTTGCTCTTCTTTTCTGTCGTACAAAATGGAGTAGCGAGGATCCGCAGTAGTATTACCCGCACTTGTACAAAATCATCAAATGATTGAGTTTCACTAGTAAATCGCCTCCAACTGCGTTACTTCACTGCTCAACACGAAATGAATGTAATTTATGAATGGAAACCTCTTACTAGGTTTCCCTGGAAGTATATCGGGCAATGTCTATTTTTAGTAGCGTCTTTAACAGAGAAAATTTTAAATTTGAGGTATGCTTTCCTTTCCCTAAATACACTCCGTGATTGACGTACCAGCAACAGTAAATAGAAGCCTAAACTGTAGTTAAATTGTGGACTTTTCAGAAAATATAGACGAAAAGTGGAAACCTTCCACGACAAGGTTTTCCAATTTGTATGGAAGAGGGCGCGTCTGTACTAGCCATAATAGGCACGTATTGTCTAAAAATACCAACTGAATAGTGCTTTGTTGTAAATTCTGCTTTATTGTCTGTTGTTACAGTCTGAGTTTCGGTGAAAGGAAAGCTTAAGGGTGTTTCGATGTGTTGCTTTTACTTGAGGGTGTGTGTGTTAAGTTTCTCGCGCATGCGTTGTGGTGTTAGCGAGAAGGCAACAAAAATCAATTCTCGTTCGTTCGTGGGCGTTACGTAATGATTTAGACTTATACATGTACAGTAGTACCAGTCGCTAATTGATGTTAATCCAAAAAAAAACAACAACATTATTAACTATGATGTTGGAAATTAATGACTATTATTAAAATATTTCCCATCGTTATGACATTAAATATCGTCTCGCTTGTTTTCTTTGTTTAAAGTCATGTTGCGAAATTAGGCGAGGGCGTAGGTGGTTTAACATTTGCTTTTTACATGAAGCATTTGTAGGAATATTACTAGAGAATGTACATAAAAAAACTTTAAATATATTGTACTTAAATATATTAAAATATTAATTAAACGAAAATGTCTTGCATGTGGGCGTTTTGTTTAATATAGCTTCTAATATTTTACATAATTATAATTGCTAGTCCTTATTGACTGATTCATCAACCCACAGTATAAACTAGAAATTTTGGTGACTGATGCTTTTTATATTGTAAGGATCCATTAAGAACTGAAGATAAGAAGATTGTTAAAAAAACCACCCCTAAGAGGGTAAAGTAAGAGACGAACAGTTGTATGAGAAGTCTGCCATATTTAAAGTAAGAAGCACGTAATTAAATTATATCTGTTTCTTGTTAGAAATAAATGTAAGTAACTTGGCATTTTGCAAACATTATGTACATAGGACGTTAAATTGTCGGTTTGAAAGTTTATATTATGGGAAACTCGTCAATTTTAAAGTAAGAAGCATGAAATTTGATATATCTAATTTTGGTTTGGTGTGTTTATAAATTTTATCCCTAAGAGGGGAGATTAGGGGTTGAAAATTTGTATGGGAAGTTTATCACTTGAAGAAAGACCGTAGGCGGCTTTGGTAGGCTATATAAATAAAATAACTTCTCCTGACGAACGTTCAACGCATAGCCAAACTTACTAAGACTACAGAGCTAAAATTTGGAATATGGGTTTGTTTTAAAGAGTGAGTGTTTTAAAGAGTTTGGAATATGGGTTTGTTTTAAAGACTAACAACGGATCTTTGGAATTTTCGACAGTAAACTTTTTTAAAATTTAAACTCCCATTTCTTCGGTTTAAACTTTGTATTAAACTGTTTGTTCTTTGTAGAAAGTTAGGGATTTACAGGTAGGGATATAGGGGTTAATTGGAATTGTATCTACCCCTCGTGAATAAATAAAAACGTGGTTCAGGGGCTTTGGACTTTTCTATATTAAAGAGGAGAAAATGAATGGTGAAATTTTGTAAGTAAGGGCAGTTTTTGTATAAAAAATACTTATATATTCATGATGATGACCTCATGGTCTCGAGTTCGATCCCCGGGTCGAGCAATGTTATTGAGCTTTTTCGTAAAAAGAGAAATTCTCAGTAGCAGTCCGGAGTTTGGAAATGTATCCGGTAGACGGCAATAGGCTCGCCCCCTATTATGTGAGACTTATACATAGCTGCCGAATCGTGGGAGTATACTCCATACACCTCTGCCTAGTCCTTCGGGGATACAGACGTGACGCTATATACCTATCGGGCTTCGTGGCGTAGTCGGTAGTGTAACCGACTTCTATGCACTAGGTCGTGGGTTCGATTCCCACCCAGGACAATTATTTGTGTGATGAACACAGATATTTGTACTGCGTCTGGGTGTTTTCTATCTATTATATGTATGTATTTACAAAAAAAAGTAGTATAATATGTATTATATCCGTAATCTGGTACCCTAAGCACAAGCGTTAAGCTTAGTTTGGGACCAGAGGACGTTGTGTGAAAATGTCCGTGGATATTTATTTATTTTATCCTTACTAATATTATAAATGCGAAAGTAACTCTGTCTGTCTGTCTGTTTGTCGCGCGCTTTCGCGCCAAAACTACTAAAGCAATTTAAATAAAATTTGGTACACAGAGGTGTAGAGCCTGAGAAAGGACATAGGCTACTTTTTAATGCGAAAATTGGGTTGTAAAGGGTTGAAAGGGGGGTATGAAAAGTTGTATGGAAGTATAGTCATTTTTAGAGCTAGAAGCTAATTTTTTTGGAAGCGCAGCGTGGAAAGCGCGTTGTAGGTGGGGAAATATGGCCAAGTGTCCTTACCCGAACGAACGGGCAGACACGTGAAGGCAGACGACTGTGCCACATGCATGCGAATACTGATTTTTCCCCTGCAAATTCATTATTATTCACTGCAAATTGATTACAATTCGATTTGCTTACACGATTTTTTGTTTATTTAATTACTAGCTGTTTCCCGCGGCTTCGCTCGCACAAATAAATGAATATTTAAATAGGAACGATTTTGTTAAAAAATACTGTTTTCAAATGAAATTAAACTATTAGTATTCATTGAAATTTTAGGTTTAATTACTATAGAAAGTACCTCTTTGTAAAAGACGTTTGCAGTGTTTTATTTTCTCTCACTCTGGAGCATGCAACATAAATCTCTCCATGTGAAAAACAGTCCTTACTTAAATCGATGCCAGTCATTTTCAGTGACTGGCCTAGGGACTTGTTAATTGTTATGGCAAAGCACACATTAAGAGGGAGATCTATTTTCTTTTATATTGTTTTAATTTATTCAGGATACTATGATGGAATTAAAGGTATTCGTGGAATGAAAATATTTCCTTCACCACGTTCAGTAATAACTGCGGCTCCTACGACGTTTTTATAAAGAGCTTTGATTTGTAACTTTGTTTACAATTTAGGTGATTAAGATTTCTTAATAATATTACTGGTGACCGAAATTTAAGAGTGGGTTTCCAGTGAGAAACACAATCACTAACTATATACCAGGCGCTTCTTCTTTCAAATTAAAAAATGGTTTTTCTTTTAAAAATACCAAACTTCTTATGCAAACTTTCGACCCCTAATTCACCCTCTTAGGGGTAAAAACTATAAAATCGCTGATATACGTGTTCATTTATTTTTAACCAGAAATAGGTATTTGAAATTTCGTGCTTACTTACTTACTTATCATCACGCCATTTCCCTTGCGGGGTAGGCACAGAGAACAGAGTGCCATGAGGCTCTTTTGTTGTATACATCTCTCGCTTCCTTAACATTCATAGCTCTCTTAATACACGCTCACCGGTTTCGGAGACTCCTGACTCCACTTTCCTTCAATACATGACCGATTTGGTCTAGGTAGGTGAGTCTCGGTCTCCCCCTGTACCTACATCAAAAAAAAAATCAAACTTCTAATCGCCCATTCAACTTCATCCATACTTATGTATATGCCGGTACCAAATGCTGATCTGTTAGACCACATGTGGCACCGGCATCACCCTGAACATCCGCATAATATCTCTAAAATATTCACTCCATCGACTTAACACATCTTGTGTTTGCGTAAGAATGTCTCCACCTTTAGACCTTATTTTATTCATTCTGAAAGCTAAACAACTACTCCAAGATTTCTTCACCTCCCTCCAGAAAAGTTTGGCGTTGCTCTCGAAGTTTTTGGTCAGCCTTTCTTCTGCAATCATATTTGCTCTATCACGCTTCTCTTTCACTAAGGCTTTGGTGTCATTCTTACGTTGCTGGTATATTTCTTTCTTCTGTTCTTTCATACTTGCACTCAGGTTCAAAGAAGATACATAGTCCAGCCACGCTTTCTTCTTTTGGTCTACGGAAGCTGCTACTTCCGTATCCCACCATGCATCACCTTTCACTTTCCTATGCTTTTTTGAGCATCCACATACTTCTTTCGCTGTATCTACCATACTATCTTTCAATACTCTCCAGCATTCTTCAATGTCAGATTCCGGCTGACTTGCCATTGTCAGCCGTTCACGGACACCCTCTGCATACTTTGCTCTTACACTCTCTTCTTGCAACTTTTCAATTTTTATTCTTTCAAGCCCTCCGAAGTGGACACGCACTCGCCAGTGTCTTCACTTTCTGAACAGACCACTAAATCTCGCAATAACGAGATAGTGGTCCGTGTCGAAAGTGGGACCCCTGTAGGCTCTTGTATCCAGAATTTTACTTCGGAGGCGACTGTCTACCAGAATTAAATCTATCATACTTCTCTATTCATTCCTTCTCCATGTATACATATGGATGTCCTTATGTTGAAAAAATGTGTTTGACACAATAAGGTTTCTCTGCATACATACATCCGAAATGAGCCTGCATCGTTCACTCTCTTATCACCAAATGAACCAAGTACGTCCACGAAGTCTGGACGCTTGGTTTCAACCCATCCATTCAAGTCTCCGCATACTATCACACGTTCATGCTTCTGCTTCTGCCAAATCCAGAACTTCCCCAACATTATCCCAGAACTTCTCTAGATTCGATGCCACCGAAGAGCCTACGGGAGCATAAGCTGCGACCATGAAGACCCTGGTGACACCTAGTTTTATTCGGACCCATAGAAGTCTGGGATCAAACATTCCGTAGTCTTTTACATCTGAGACCAAGCGTGCGGACAGCAACACCCCTACTCCATGCTGGCCCGATCGCTCTGCGGTACACCAGACCACAGAGATATCCCTCCACCAGGAAGATCACAGGCATCACTGCCCTTTCCCTTGATCTCTGTTACACAGAGCACATCAAGCTGTCTGTCCGACATGACGGTTACCAGCTCGTGTAACTTATCTTCCACACCACCTCTTACATTCCACGTGCCTATTCGACACTCTGCTCCCCTCGACTCACCAAACTGGGCAAGGCGTGATGGGTGGCGGCCCCCATCGCCGCATCTCCCATTGTTCGTACCGACGGGGGCGGGTCGGTACTCGTCGCTTCTGGGGAACGCCCTAACACGCACTGGGGTACTCATTCGTGCCGGATTGCAGCCTGTGGATTGCAGGCTGGCGGGGATTGCGACGAGCACGCTCCAGACTATGATCATTGTGCTTCTTACTTCAAAATTGATGAACCTCCCATATAAACTTTCAACGCCTCATTTACCATCTTAGGTGTATTTTTTTTTAAATATTCCACTGTATATGTACATTTATTTCTAACCAGAAAGAGGGATTTGAAATTTCGTGCTTCTTACTTTGAATATGACAAAGTTCCGTACAACCGTTTATACCTTATTTTACCCTCTTAGAGGTCAAATTTTCAGAAATCCTTTCTTAGTAGATCTCTACAACAAAAAAGGCATCAACTACCAAAATTTCAAATTTGCAGCCCCAGCGTTTTAGGCTCTACGTTGATCGTCAGTCAGTCAGTCGGCACAAGCAATTATATGTGTATAGAAGAAGATAGATAGATTAATTACTGCAGCTCTGTGAACTCTTTTTTTTATATTTAGTATTAGTTTTTTAAGCCGTATCTTTCCAATAGCATAAGTTTTGTAGGATTTTCCTTAAAAATATAAGAGATGTCTGATTGAAGATAGGATGGAATAGATCCATACTAAGGCAAATATACATCAAAATGTAATTGGGATTGGTTTTGTATTGAACTAAACCGAAGCCTTTTTACGGGTACGGTCACTGAAAATGACTGGCATTGATTTAAGTTAGTACTGCTTTTCACATGGAGAGATTTTCGTTGCGTGCTCTAGAGTGAGTTTTAGAGGCAAAAGGAAACATTGCAAACGTCGAAAAAAAAGAGGTGCTTACTATAGTTTTGTTTGTGCCGTGTGGGGCCGGCTGTGCCGTGTGGAGCCGGCTTTAGAATTGTCCCACGCTTCTCTACCCACGGGAGTCGTAAGAGCCGACTGAGGGAATACCGGAGGAGTGGGCAGCAGCACTCCCTCGAGTATTAATAACATCCACTGCGATCGCCAACCCGCCTACCAAGCGTGGCGATTATGGCATTATCCCCCATAACGGGACCGCTCGTTGTGGCGTTCTCTTGGGGAGGCCTATGTCCAGCAGTGGACGTTGAAAGGCTGATGGATGGATGGATGGACTTACTATAGTAATTAAACCTAAAATTTCGATGAATACTAATAGTTTTGATCTATATTTTTTAGCATTTAACATGCTCAGATACTTTTAAAGTACAAATTTATTTGTGAATGAGGAAAAAGAGAATACTAATAGTTTAATTTAATTTAAGTACAATAATTAATAAGCCGTGGCTTAGCCGATATTTTACATATCAATACATTTATAGCCGTATTTTTGAAAGGACATCTATTTATTTGCAACTCGATGAAAATTTTATGGTGGAACACTATATCTGAAGTAATTTCCACCACTTTTTTCCTCTCATGGTGAAAGGGATTTAGGCCTATAGTGTACGCTGGCTTTATATGGGTTGACAGACTGCACAAGCCATCAAGGAAATTCCTCGGGCATGCAGGTTTCATGCAACCTTCACCGAGCAGTTATAATTTGTAAAAAAACATATTCTCGAAATATCTCGGCAAGTCAGCAGTGTGTGCTGTTACCTCGGACTGGGGCTTGAACTTAATGCAGCTGTCTTTGCAGTCCTTGGTTGTACCACTAGGCCATCACTGATTACACCACTATACGACTACCTATTTATTTTTTCTGTATCTTCCATGACAGTATTTCGAAGGAGGAAGTATGCCGAAAACATATGACAAAATTATACGGATACGAGTAGTTACACTAAATTATTAATCTAATATCGGAAGTAAAGCACGGAAGTTATTCGCCTGCGCCAGTCCTGCGCCTGCGCAATCAATGTCAATCTCGAGGCGAACTGGTTCATTTCTCACATGTGTTCATGCGTTTGTATGATGCAACTAGATAATGTATGCACATATGCGATGATAGGTATATTCGATTTCTGTTTAGCAAGAAATTTATCATGCAACTATCAATGCCTGAAGCTGAAAGCAGCTGAACTTTCAGCTACACTCACGTAGAATTTGATTTGTTAGTAAGTACTACCTAGTCTAAACCACGCGCGTATCTTGTTAAAATATTTACACACACACGCACACACACACATACACACACACACACACACACACATACACACACACACACACACACACACACACACACACACACATTTTATATATTTCCAATAGAGTTCCAACGCAAAAAAAAGAGCTACTGTTGTATGTATTCCTTTTTAATTGTTCTACTTTTATTTAAATACCGTATATGGATTCAATAGAAAGTATTAATATTTTAATGCAAATTCACGTAACAATATATCTAATATTTACCAGCCAGATTCCAATAACTGCCCAGCAAAAAGCTGAAGAATTTATAATAATATCACAAAGAAAGGTTTCATTGTATGTTGAGAGAGTAATTTTGAAGGTTTAGGATATGCTCAATTTGTAATATATATATTGAAATGTACACCAGTGATGATTTATTGATGTGTTTAAAATACTAGCTAGCGCAGATAGCTTAATATAGTAATAAATACAGTGAACGAAAAAAGCATAAGCCATTTATAGAAATCAGTCAGATACCGTTAGAATAATATTTTAAACATTACTAGGAGACAGTGCGAAAATGTAAAATAGAAAATGATAGCTACAAGCGGGGTTTAAATGTTTAAACCCACATTTTCGGGATTACCGTTCCAGAAGCTTTGCGAAATCATGACATTAGCTCGGGACCCTCAATTTTTACATCCTAATATTTTTTCTTACCGTCAGCTCCAGCCATTTCCAGCTACAAACATACGTACCAGCTTCCAGCTTACCTTTAGATTAGACAGCATACGTACGCACTGAACGACTACTGTAACAAAAACCAACTATAATATTTTATTAGCAGCAATATGCGTAAAACAAATATTCTTTGTTACATTATTTTTTTAAAAATAAAATATTATACTACAAATAATATTTATATTGAGTATGAACTAGAAAAAACGTTTATAATATTTATTCTATCTAGTTCACCTTTTGCACTGGAATTCTAATTGTTCCCCCTCTAATATTGAAATGGACAAAAATCTAATCTGATGAGAAGATATTTAAGGTATTCTTTAATAGCAGGTAAGAATTCAGTTACCAAATATTTGTGCTTTTACCTAAGCAGTTATTAAGCAGTGATAGCCTGGTGGTAAAACCAAGGACTGCAAAGACAGTGGTATCCAGTTCGATTTCGAGTCCAAGGTTCAGACCTCGTACGGCACACATCTCTGACTTACAATTTACTGCACTTACTTTACAATTTATCACTGCTCGGTGAAGGAAAACTTCACGAGGAAACCAGTATGCCTTAAAGATTTTCTTGACAGTTTGTGAAGTCTGCCAACCCGCATTCGGCCAGCGTGATGGACTATGGCCTAATGCCTCTCACTCTGAGAGGAGACCTGTGCCCATTAATGAAAAAAAAAGATAAAAAAAGACTACTTACTATTTATTTATTTTATTTATTATATACTTTATTGTACACCATTATTAAAGTAGAGAAGTACAGAAACAAATATCTTATATTATGTGGTACAATGGGCGGCCTTATTACTAAAAATAATTTCTACCAGGCAACTTACTATTTAATGAATTACATTGACAATATCGTATGGTCATTGTATTATCGATATAAGTACCAAAAACAATTAGTTTTTTGAAGTGAAATTTATCTTCAGTATCATCAAGATTTAAAATCATCATGAAAACATGCAATTTTAAAAAATGTTGTCAGAAATGTTTAACACCTTTATTAGGCAATATTGTTTTAATGGTTTTGGTATGTGGTGAATTGTATTTGACAACTGCCCGCGACATCTTTCGCGTGGACTTCAGAATATAAAAACGTCACTACTACTAATAATACTTATCATCACGCCATCTTCCTTGCTTGGTAGGCAGAGAGAATAGAGTGCTAAAAGGCTATTCTTGCATACATATCTTACTTCCTCAACATTCATAATTCTCTTCATAAACGCTCGCCGTTTTCGGAGACTCCTGAATCCACCTTCCTGCAATACATGGTAGGTAAGTCTCGGTCTGCCTCTGTACCTACATCCTTTCACTTTCGCATTGTATATCTTCTTAACCGTCCGGCATTCTTTCCATATATCCGAACCAACGGATCTTTTCCTTCCGCGCCCTTAAATACGTTAGTACAGCACAGTAATGACCTCTATGAAAATATTGCCACAACATGAAGTTTTTTTTTGCCCGGTATGAAATAGCCTTTATCTTTCCGTGATCACTAAACTATAACTACTATGCAAAAATCATGTCGATCCCTTGCTCTATTGATAAAGAGTAGCGCGAGTAACGACTATAATACATCTGTGCCATTTCATCTAGATCCGTTCAGCTGTTCTGGTGTGATACAGTAGCAAACGTACATCTAAACTTACGTATTTGTAATATTAGTAAGATGCTAATCTATTAACTGTTGTTTTAGTGATTGTGTCAATACCATTAGTATCAATCTCGCATTTTGTTCCGGTAAGATTTCAATAACTAAACTGTTGTTAACAATGGAGCATGTAGTATGCGTTCGAAATATTACTACTCTAGATTAATTACAAGGCAAAGTCATTGAAGTTTAGACTACGAGTTTGTTTGACTGAAGTCTATATATTTATTTTGTTCTTACATCTACACTATTATAAAGCTGTAACAGAGCTATCTGTGTCTGTACATTTAAGAAAAAATACTGTCTTAGCAACATGCTAGGCGTGTCTAAACCCAAACGTTTTTTTTTTTTTAGATTTTTGTCCGTTTCTTTGTTTATCTGTTTGTCTGTTGGTTCGTTCTGTAATACGGGGCTTCGAAAGAAGTCTTTTAAAAAATATTTTATTCCGAAAACTTTTATTTACGAATAATAGAAATATTCACATAAATTGACTTAATTAATTAGCTCGGAAGTAGCGTTACGCGACGAGCTTTCGGGAAGACTTGCTAGGGTAGACTTACTTATGATTGATTATTTCTCCATCTATGAGCTGAAAGTACCGATGTGGTACTTTCCGTCAGCATATTTGATATTAATTTGAATATATAACAGTTAGCGTATCACGCAAAAACTACTGAACGGATTTTGATACAACTTAAAAACTGGTATACATTTTATTCCGCTACTATATCGGAAACCTGTTATACTCGTATAACCTAAAAACTAATAATAGCAAAAGCTAGTAATAATATATAGATGTGACATTTGGTAAACAGTGTTTGTTAAATGCTCACTCATTTAAATCAATAATGTTCAAGTTTAGATTAACGTTACTTGAACTTTTGGCCGTGAGTTATTTCTCACCATTTCATTTTGCGTATATGAAATGAAAGGACGGGCTATCGTCCATAACAACCAAAATACACCAAGGTGCTTCACGCTTGGTAACACAGGAGACGGTGGTGTCGACCAGCTCGGGCCCGGTAACAAATGAATATTTTCATTTAGTACCCAACCTTTTTTTTTGTTAAGGCGGGAAAAAATGTTCCTTACCGCACACCCCGTCGTTCGGGGCAACGAACAGGGTAGTGTGGGGCCTGCACCCACTAAAGAAACCCGCCGTGTGCCGTCTCTCCGCCTTTATGGGCGGGCCACTGGAACTATGTTACATTCCAGTGAAAATTGCTTACTTCCCTTAGTCACCTCGTAAGACACCTCTGCAAATGAATAAGGTGGTGACACTAGTATTTTTAGTCCGTTATCACATGGACACATATTTTATACCTTGTAGATACCCATTGATATTTTATTATGTAGCTTTTAAATTTTAAGCCCTTAGGTGTCTGTCTGCTAGCCGATATATGCAATCACACGTGGTTCCCGCTGTGCGCTAATGAACAAGCCGACGATTTCAGATTATTCATTGATGAATGTGATCTGTTGGAGTATAATTGTGACTACAACACGAGTAAGTTGATTTGCAGGACTTATAAAATTATAATTGATTTATTTGGTTTTTGTTTTAAAAATAACATTAAATTACATGGTATCCGTACACTAAAGCTATGAAGCATTTATTCCTTAGATGCTATACCATTATATAGTTTCTTTTTTAAAGCGAGATGTTAAATTTATGCGAGAATATAGAAAAATTTACGTTATTTTCTAACTCAAGCCTATCCTTTATATTCACAGATTTTACAATAGCAAACTATTCAGAATGTTTCCGTGTAACCTGTCCACCGATACGAAACTGTCCAAATTGTTCGTCATGTCCATATTGTTCCCATTCAAAATTAAAAAAGAACAGTAAGAAACGGGGCCACGGCCAAGGTCGTAGGCACTGTGGACATCAATATTTACGGCAAGGACATCATGGGCTCCACGGTCATGTAACAGCACGGAAGCCGGATCGTACTAAAGGTCGCAAAATTCCAAATAAGAGAAGATACACTGTAGAACCAGGAAGAAAGCTTAAAAAAAAACCAGTGTATCGAAAGATTTTTTCTAAAACTACAAGTCAGGTAAAATAAAAATAAATATTTTTTTTCTAAATTACGTGGGTGGCAAACAAGTATACGACCCACCTGATGTTAAGCGGTTACCGTAGCCTATAGACGTTAACAACCCCAGAGGCATCACTCGCGCGTCGCTACCTCCAAGCAAAGGGTCAGGTGGTGGATTGGAAGTATATTAGAGGATAGGTAGGATACTACCTATCCGTGGGCCCGTGGGCCGTGTGGGGCCGGGTTTAGAATTGTCCCACCCCTCTCTACCCACGGGAGTCGTAAGAGCCGACTGAGGGAATACCGGGGGAGTGGGCAGCAGCACTACCTCGGGTATTAACAACATCCACTGCGATCGCCAACCCACCTGCCAAGCGTGGTGATTACGGCATTATCCGCCATGATGGGACCGCTGGTTGTGGCGTTCTCTTGGGGAGGCCTATGTCCAGCAGTGGACGTTGAAAGGCTGATGGATGGATGGATGGAGGTAGGGTACTAAGGACAGGACAGGAAGGATGACAAGAGTATAGGAAGGGGGATCGGGCCTCCGGCACTCTCACTCACCATACGAAACACATAGGTAGGTACTATTATCTACCTACTTAAAATACCGTTATTAAATATTTTGTAAACATTATTAGTT
Source organism: Leucoma salicis (assembly GCA_948253155.1). Lineage (NCBI taxonomy): Eukaryota > Metazoa > Arthropoda > Insecta > Lepidoptera > Erebidae > Leucoma > Leucoma salicis. The sequence continues at coordinate 7,830,731 of OX411825.1, forward strand.
CATAATGATATGTGGATAACGGTGTTAGTGCACATTGCTCATAGGTATGTGAAATTGATTATGTAATTTTGTATATAGTAACTAGCTGACCCAACAGACGTTGTCCTGTCCGAACATTGACGTTTCGTTTGGATGGAGCATTTATTTTAGCTACTAAGGATTATTTACATAAAAAAATGGGGATTTTGGTGTGGGAAATTATGTTGTTAGGTAGGTCCTGAAAACCTATCGTGGCGCCACTTACCGGGTCCAAATGTGAATACTAACTATTTCGGTACTTGCTCAAACATACACAAAAAAAAACATCAAAGTCCGTCCAGGCGTTTAGGAAGAGTTCAATGACTAACACACGGACACAAGAAATATTATACGAGTATAATAGATATGTAACTGTTGTTTATTCCAAATAAATAAATAAATATTGTCATCTGTTTAAGTTTTGGTATGTAGGCGGTATGTGGATGGATGGATGGTAATATCAATTTTATCTACGTACGCCTCCTGATATTGTGGTGAAGCTTTATGATTTGTATATGCTGGTATTATTTAGTAAGCTAGTGGTAGTTTGTAAGTGTTTATTAATAAGAATACTGCTGACTGCTTTTACTATTATCAATACAAAAAAAATCTTTTTCAGGTTATAAAGGCGACAAAAGCTACAGACTCAAAAAAAAAATTATTAAAAATCACAACCGTATGGAGAAATGGGAAGATGTTTTATAAAGTGATCAAGAGGTTTTTGTCTACGAATTCGGTGATTAAGAAAGATTCAGATTTTCTAGAGAAATAAATATGATATTTTATAAGATATGAGGTTAATTTTTTTGCAGTAGACCTATCTTATTCACAGCATGGCCCAATATTATGGTTTGATCTTATTGACATTCTCTCGTCAACTGAGTCGCCGAATAAAAGAGGTATCAACATACGATTAGGGTTAATAATAAAACTTTAAAGAGCAATCGTTGGTAAGAATAAATTGTTTTCCTCGGTATATTTTATTACTTGTAATGAAACCGCTGAATTATTTCCCGATAACAACACCAGTCTCACAAACATAACAGCTAATGTAATCACAGGTTTGCAATGAAGTAGAAATATGTACAAAACAGCTGCATTTAACAATGCACGACATATGTTCAAGTTTTTTATATTTACGTGTGAGTATTTAATAAACATGATCTAAATGATGAATAAATAATAAAATAGAGAATATATAGGATATTTTTTTTCCGTTGGAGGTCTGATGATCACTGAAGTATAATATAGGATTCATTGAGGCATCGTCAAAGAAAACGAATCAGCTATTCTGAAGTGGGGGGTGCCGTGTGTGGCCGGCTTTAGAATTGTCCCACCCCTCTCCACCCATGGGAGTCGTAAGAGCCGACTGAGGGAATACAGGGGGGAGTGGGCAGCAGCACTCCCTTCAGTATTAACAACATCAACTGCGATCACCAACTCGCCTGCCAAGCGTGGCGATTACGGCACTATCCCCCATATGAGCGAAACACATGTTGTGGCGTTCTCTTGGGGAAGCCTATGTCCAGCAGTGGACTTCGAACGGCTGATGGATGGATGGATGGATTCTGAAGTGGAACGCTTTGGGATCTATGAAGCGGTGAGCAAAAAAAGGCAGCTATAGTTGATTGTATGAGAAAAGCGCGAGGTTGTGGGTTGCGGCATAATTTGGAAGAAGATTATGTCTGCCAGTGAATGCAACTCATTAAAATAATATTTAATAGTAAAATTTTACTAAAAAGTATGCTATATTGTATGTGAAAGTTTAATTAGCTGTCCATATGTCTGACGTCATCCTTTGTTGGTATTATATGGTAATAGGTCGCAATGGGTGGGGTCGGTCTTATTTTGTCCTTATATTACCCATGCTATGCGTTGGCGATACCCGTGACAGGCTTATTGTTTTTTATCTAATAACTTTCAGTTTGGTTAGTGATAGCCTGGAGCCAACATCAAGTACTGCAAAAAAAGATCGATATCGAATTCAACCTCAGGTCTGAGGTCCACACCTCTCTGAGAACACGGAGCTTTCTAAATTCGAAATTGTGTGTATTTGTTTACCACAGATCATTGCTTGGTGAAAGAAAATATTGTGAAGAATTCAGCGTGCCTTAGAGATGTATCAATGCCTCCCCTAGAGGAGACCCGTGTCCAAAAGTGAGACAGTAATTAATTGAAAAAGAAAAGAAAATACTTCAATTTGGTTCCAATAGTATTTTGTGATATCAAATATATATGTTTATTTAATTTCAGTTTCATTCCCAATTCAACTTATAACTTCACACTTCATTAAAACGGTAAGTTTTATTTCCAGAAAGTTTTAATTATTTTCACGTCAGCGAATTCACTGCTGCACACCGCTCCTGTATTGTAGTCAAATAGCTAAACTTTTCCATTTGTAATATGATATGATAACTTTTTTTAAATACTTCGTAATTCTTTTCGTGGGGCTAAGTTTGACACATCTATCTATACTATTATAAAGCTGTAACAGAGCTGTCTGTATATTTAAGATATTTGAGCTAAAATACTGTATTAGGCTATATAGGCGTGTCTAAACACAAAACATTTTTTTTGAATTTTTTATCTGTTTATCTGTTTGTTCGGCTCACGCATCACGCAGAAACCACTGAACGGATTTCGATGCAACTGTATAAAATGTTTTTTTTTATTTGATAGCTCTTGATTAGACTTAAAAACTGGTAAACATTTTGTCCCGCTACTATATCGGAAGCCTGAGATATATCTTAAAAACTAGCTTTTGCTTGCGGTAGAGCCGCAGGCAAAGGCTAGTCTACACTAAAATTCACGTAGATACCTCCTATAGTTAGATTTGTTCATAATCCTACATTACGCTAACATTTTCCGGTATAAGAACTATCCTATTGCTTTAGAGCCTCCCTAAGAGATCCTAGATATATCCTAGAGCTCCCTAAGAGCTGGGTGCCATTTTGGTATATGATTTGTTCGTCTTTCATATTAATAGGGATGAAAGTTTATATTAATACAAACCGATTTGGTCCTGTACATGAAAGTCGCATGTCCCTGTGTTTTCGAGATACAGCACTTCAAAAATGTAAAAAAAATAATAGATAATAAATCATTTGTTCGCATCTGCCTCTTGGACTGATGGTCAAAATCATCCTTAAAACGATAAACATTGAAGAGGCAGACGTACAGGGCTCTGTTTTATCACGGGACGTAAGTGCAAAAATGTAAAAAAAAAGCTATACTAAATCATTTGTTCATCGTTTTCGTTGCGTCGGTTCGATTCATTAGGACTCCCAGAATAGGAAAAAAAGTTAGCAGACGTCTAGGACGCTGATTTTTTTTTGTAAGATTCTTTAAAATTTTTTTCAGGAAGGAATGTTAATCGGGTATTACGGTTTATTATTGTTATTACTAAAAATTCACGTAGTAGTGTGTTGTTTTCTGTCTTTTATGAAATTAAATAAAATTTAAAAAAAACAAAAATTAAACTATTGGGAAAATTTCTGTTTTGGGGATTAATGAATGACGATGAACGATTAATGATTTGGGAATTAATGTTTCTTTTTCTGTGAAAATAAAATCATTAATTTAAAAAAGGCTCTTGTTTACTCGTATGTTTTTCCTCAATTAATTTTTTTTTAGCTCGGGCAACCCTCTAATAAAAAATAATAAAACATTTCTAAAAGTTTGAAATAATATTTGGAAACCCACGGTTCATTGGATATCAAAATCCGAGGGGGTCAGGCCAATTACCGCGTGATTTGACGTTGGAATGCCCCATAGGTAAACCACAACTACTTGGGGAATTATACCGGTGTCACTCTCTTCTCTCTAAGAAAGAAAGAAAGCAAGAAAGACAAACTTTCGAAAAAAAATTGTAGAAAAATGGTCTGTCTTTGGAAAATCAGAGGTCTGGACGTCTGCATCTTCGATGTTTATCGTTTTGAGGATGATTCTGACCACCAGTCCAAAAGGCAGATATGAACAAATGATTTAGCAGACATTATTTTTTTAACTTTTTTGAAGCGCTGTCGCTCGAAAACGCAGCGCTACCATATATGTTAATGCGGGTAAAACTCTGTTTGCCAAATTTCATCCAAATCTCTCAGACGTTTTTACGTGATTAAGCAACAAACATACAAGCTATTACACTTACCGTATAATATTAGGATTTAACGGAAACAAAGTTAAAACTAGAATTTAGACTCTGTGCCATAATCTCTGAAATACTGAAGGTGAGCATATGGCATTCGAAATTTGGACATTGACAAAACAACTTTTAGATATATTTGTATTTTTGCCTCGAGACTTTAACGCCTAAATTGACGAATCCAGGTGAATAAAAGTAAAATCAATCTTCGGACCTCTGAAATAAAACTATAGGTTAATTATAGGGTAACATATTTCAGCCACTGTTAAGTTGCGAAGCAGCCAGAATATGTAACCACACCTGGACACCAATATGTGGACAAGATCAAAACGACCTAAGTGACAAATTATTTTTGGATGAGTGTGATATGTTTGAATATAACTGTGATAATAATAAAGGTCAGTTATTCAATCGTTAAACAATAAAAAAGGTAGAATGAGCATGTCTTATATTTGTGGACTGTTTATAGTTAAACCTAGTTATGCTTTAGTCGAACGATCGACGCGGTTAAGCAATTTTCCCGAGATGGGGTTTGGCACCCGAGCGTAGCAAGGGCTCCATTAGTTAAAGGGACTAAATAAGTCTTTATCCCGAGGTAAGCACTGTGCTTTTCATTACGAATACGAGAAAACTAAAAATATAAATCATGAATTAGCTAAAGGAAAAACGGGAGACTTTAAAAAATTGAATTTGGAATCGCCGTTTTCCCGCCGATTTTGTTTTTTTTTCTGTGGCCGGCTAGGACACAGCTATTCAACCATTATTTTTCATTTTAATCATTGAAAAAATATAAATCTTCTTTATTTTAAAGATATAGTTGCAACTATATTAAAATAAAGTTATATAAAAAACAAATTCTTTAATAAATAGGTACTTAACTTTATGTTATTTCAATTTTACATTGCGCTGTAATTGACTGGCTGTACAGAAAATAGAGCTGTTTTTTTTTATAATTACTCAGCTGTCAGTTGAAAGTAATTCTCCCTAGGGCTGAAAAGTATTACTTTCAACCCGCTCCTCAGGCAACTTCAGGCCTACTTTCAGAGTATGAGTAATGAAAAAATATTTTTTACGTGTCTAGCTAGGATTTTTATTTATTTCTTCTACTTACAGAGGTTCTACTTATTTAATTAATGTAAAAATAAATGAATTTATTTCAGAGTTTTTACAAGCAGAAATAAAGCTTTGTTTGCCGACATGCATGCGAAAAAAGCAACTAAAAGAAGACGAAGCCGTTTCCACTAGTCCGGTTACAATAAACCCACCAACATATATCGATACAACAGAAAACGGTTGCAACACTATAGATACAAGTACAACAAATTCCAAATCCACTACGATTTCTGATGAAGCTACTACTACAGCATCTTCTGAAAAAAACACTACACCACAATCCACAGAAAATACTGAAGTAACAACTGAAGCGGAATCGACTTCTGTTAATACTTCCATTGACTATAATACAACTGATATCACCTCTAAATCTGACATAATAAATATGACGACACCAGACATTGAGATAGCAACTACAATTTTTGAAACAATGTCCGAATCATTGACTAACTCTACGACAGGTACAGTAATAACAACAACAAATAGTAATAATATTTCTTTATCAACTTCAAATGGATCTTGTTATCCCAAAGACTGTTTTGTGCCATCAACTTGGGAAACAACTCAACCAGGTGAACATAGAGATTTCTATCAAATACTTCGAGAGCGGTTTGGCAATAGAATAACATTCCTAAGACGAGGGATAAATTTTACAAAGCCTATAGACGGATATGTAGATAAATCTTACTTACTAGGGAACCCCAAAGAAAATACTGAAGCGAATAGTATTTAAACATTGTAGAATAAGTAGACATAAAATACTGAAAAAAATGGGTTAATTTTATTATATGTTTTTTGCTCATACATGTATATAATTTATTTTATACTTTTTCATAATCAACTTCTGAATACTATCTGTCAAGAAAGTACCGGGAATGGATGATTTGTTTATGGATCCAAATTAAAATTTTTGTTTTTTTTTGTTGTTGTTAGATTAGCACAACTGTTATCCATTTTGGCGCGGAGTTTGAGTTGCATCTGTTATTTATATTAAATACAGTGCTGTTTTTAGTTATATCATATCTAGTGTGTATTGCGAATTTCATAATGGACAAAAACATCAAACAAAGAGTTTGTCTTAAATTTTGCATCGCCAATGGAATTTCGTTTTCGGAGTCACTGAAAATGTTACAGAAGGCTTACGGTGTGGTACCCAAAAGACTTGAATTTTTTCCAAAAACTCAATCGCATGACAGTCGCTGAGGACATGCTTGAACGAGTCAATTCCAACCCAACATTCATAAAATGCATTGTTACTGGTGACGAGACGTGGGTTTACGAATTTGACATGCAAACTAGTCAACAAGCTTCGGAGTGGCGACTACCAACTGAACCGAAACCGAAAAAACCACGCCAAAGTCGATCAAAAGTCAAAGTCATGTTGACTGTTTTCTTTGACTATCGCGGTGTTGTGCACTTGGAATTCTTACCAGAAGGTCAAACGGTAAATAAAGAATATTATTTGAGCGTTATGCGGCGTTTAAGAGAGCAAATTCGACGAAAAATGCCAGATTTGTGGAAAGAAAATTCTTGGATAAAGAGGGAGAATTCGCGGCGAGAACTGAACTCAATTCCGGAAACAGCGTTTAAAAAATGTTTTGATGATTTGATTATTCGTTGTCGTAAGTCTATCGTTTCTGAAGGAACATACTTTAAAGGTGATAAAATAAATTTGGATGAATAACAAAAATGTTGTGTATTATTGATCTTTTCCCGGTACTTTCTTGACAGAGTAGTATATATCAGTAGATATTCAATTTATGACAAAGACTATCCTTTTTTTTTGTTAAGGCCGGAAAAAAATGTATCTATCCGCACACCCCGTCGTTCGGGGCAACGAACAGGGTAGTGTGGGGCCTTCACACACTAAAGAAACCCGTCGTATGCCGTCTCTCCGCCTTTGTTGGTGGGCACTGGTACATTATTACATTCCTTCATCCTACATTGTAGAAAGCCAAATTCTCACACCATGTTTGTCACAAAGACTAAATGCCATATTCGTCTTTGTTACAATGAACAACTAAAAGGCCATATTTCAAATTCTTGTTAATAAAATCATGTAGTCATAATTTACTTAACGAAGAAGTCGAATTAAATATCCTTGAATGCTCATGGCTTTTTAAAGGTGAATAATATAAGTACATTAGACAATAGTAGGCTATATCTTTTATTTTGTGAAAGGTAGCATTAGCTAACACTAGGAATTAATTATGGTTTGTTGGTATTAAATAATAAGAATCTATTAGACGTCTATTAGATCTAACATCGCTTTATGCCTGATACTGATGATAAATAGTACTTGCATAAAATGGTGAAGTTTGATATGTAGTTAGATAATCATAATAGTATATTAATTACAACCCATTACATTATAAACATATCGATAATGACCTAAATCATACGATTAAGGTTTTTATTTATTGCTTGAACGAATTCACAAGCTATTATAAAGATGTGATTTATGTGACATTGTACTTTTGAAATTGTTGGTGCTTAAAAATAGTGAACTGACTACCTGGTCTGGCCTTGTGCGCCTACTAGCAGTGCACCACTTTTGTGGAGGTACTAATAATGATTACCCCCGTGGTAATATGCCAACTTTTTGTAAACAATAAAAAAAAAAACAATATGTTATTATATATATTATAAAATTTTGAGTTCAGTTGCGTTTAAATGTCCTAAGAGATGTGCCACTCTTAGGCTACTGTAGCCCCGAAGCTGGCCTTTTTTTATTTTAGGTGGGCCAAAATGTCCTACCGCACACCCTGCTGTCCGGGGAGACAACGGGGTAGTGTGGGGCTCTCACCCACTAAAAACCCACCGTGCGCCCTCACCCGCCCTTACAACGGCGGATCACGGGTACCGCGTCGTTTCACCGCGAACCGCAGGCGGCAGCCCCTTCGGGCACTATCTCTTGAGCGACGCCTCGCGCACTTGGGCGTCGCACCTTCGGCAGGAGCACGAGCTACCCCTCCTTCCAGCAGTCAGGGAACCGTCCGGACGCCCCGAAGCTGGCCTATAATAAGGTCTATTGACAAGTTCAACAAACGTACAACTCTACAAACGTATAAAATGATTTTAGTTATTAACTTTCTTTGCAGCAGAGCGTACAGCAACTTAACAGAATTTCTTATCAACCAGATAAACGATGGCAGCGTTTGTTAAATTTTCAAATATAGGTTTTTTTTTATTGCATGTAGTGGCAGACGACCCACGGTCCATCTGATAGTAAATGGTAACCGTCGCCCATGGACTCGACTATACCGAGAGTATTGTCAAGCCGCTGCTCACCAATTCATTTCACAGATATGAAATTAAATATAAACGGCTATCTCCTGCTACAGCCAAAATGCAAAGATGTGCTTCATGGCCGGTCACACGGGAGATGGTGGTACCAACCCGCTCGGGCCCGATATCAAGTGCGTACTCCCACTTGGTACCCAGCCCTACCACCAGTTATGCAATTGATGATAATTGTTTACTTCCCTTAGTCGCCTCATACGATACCCGCAGAAAAGAATGGGATGGTGACACTTGTATTCTTAGTCCGTCACCACACGGACAAATAGGTATTTTAAAACAGCGTTTTCAATTTGATTTCCTTCCGGGTTATTTTTAATAAAACCTTCACTGCAAAAAAGTTTAATTGCTATAACCATAACGATCATAGAAGCATTCATTTTTATTTATAAGATTTATTGCCATTCTTAGTGGCGATACTCATTAGTATGGACACTACATAGAGCCTGTGCAGAATCCGATTCAGAATAACACATTTATTGGTAATTTAAAATTAGATGTCAACATAAGAGATACCTTACCAACAATATCGACTCATTTGCGTCAAATCAATAAAATAAAAAATATGTTAAATGGCACCCCCTCATGATTTGACTGAACTGCAAAAAGAAACGCGTGTTGAAACTAGTGTTGCCTTGTTGAATCGATACAGAAATGAAGGAATATTGGATCGAATTGTGACATGTGATGAAAAGTGGATTCTTTACGATAACCGTAAGCGAAAAATGCAATGGATGACCCCAGGTCAAACGCCGCAACAGTGTCCTAAAGCAAAGCTTACCAATAAAAAGGTAATGGTAACTGTTTGGTGGTCGCAGCATGGTGTTATTCACTAAAGCTTTCTCCGATCTGGTTAAGCAATAACGGCAGATGTCTACTGTGCCGAACTCCGAACAATGATAGCAAAACTTGCAGTGAAACAGCCCCGACTCATGAATCGATCTTCACCATTATTGCTCCATGATAACGCGAGACCTCATACAGCACGAGAAACCGTTTTAACTCTACAGGAACTGCAATTAGAAACCATTCGTCACCCTCCGTATTCGCCAGACCTTGCTCCAACGGACTACCATTTTTTTCGTGATTTGGACAATTTTCTACGTGATAAAAAGCTTTCTTCCCAGGAGGCAGTACAAAATGCTTTCACGCAGTTTGTAGTAGTAGATGGCAGCAATGTATAAATAATAATGGTAGATATTTTGATTAAATAAATATGTTAAATGAAAAAAAAAAACTAATTTCAATTTTTCAGTACAAATCGGCAATTTCATACTTTAACCCCTAATATTTTTGTGTTTATTCGCAATGAAAATAATAAAAAGTTAGCTATTAACAAATTTAATATCGTAAATGTCTTTGTTTGCTTGCTCTAGGAGAGTTAGGGCTTACTCTAATTCACGGCTGGAGACGCCCCGGGCCGGTCTCTGGACCGTAGGGGCGCTCCAGCCTGTGCTGGAGGAGTGGGCAGGGCGACAGCACGGAGTCCATACCTTCCGACTAGTGCAGGTGCTATCAGGTAACGGTTGCTTCGGCAGATATCTGCACATAGTCGCAAGGAGGGAAGTGACTCCGGGCTGTCACCATTGCGGCTGCGAGGAGAACACGGCGCGGCACACGCTTGAGTTGTGCCCGGCTTGGGCTGAGCAGCGCCGTGAACTCGTCGCGGAAATAAGGGGGACCGCTTGCGATGCTCGGCAGCGACAGTAATTGGGCCGTGGTCGCTGCCTTCTGCGAGGAGATTATTTCACGGAAGGAAGCAGCGGAGAGGGCCAGGGAGGAGGATTCTTTCGCTGACCCAAACCGCCACCAGCAACTGGGGCGGCGCGGCCGCGAGTACTTGCGCCTCATGCCGCCCTAGCTGAGGCTGCGGGTAAATGTGCTGGGGAATGTTGCCACCCGCAAGGCCTCCCGCGAAGGTGCGGTGCTCCGTGTGCGGATGCGTCGCTCAGTAGAGGGTACCCGAAAGGGTAAGCCGCTGGCAGACCACTGAAGTAATCCAACACAGTCGGTGAAATCGAAAATAAATGCTAAAAACTGGCGACAGATGGCGCAGGCGTCACCCAAAGACGTTAAGTATGAATGTGTAATCGAAATTAGCAGTCAGGAGCGATTGTCACGATGGCTGAATTGGCAAGAAAAATCTGGATGGTATCCAGGAGATGCAGGTTCAAATCCTGCTCGTGACTGTTATTTTCGATTTCATATTTATCACTTTGTGTTTAATGTGTAGTGCTAAGCATGTCAAACGCTAAAAATATATATAAAATATCTAAATATTTATAGGGTGTGCGTCATTATTAGGTAAAAATCTTAATTGTAAAATTAAGTTTACCTGGTCGGTATAATGTGTGAAAATACTGCTGACAGATGTCGCAGGCGTCATCCAAAGACGTTTAGTATGAATGTGTTATCGAAATTAGCAGTCAGAAGCAATTGTCACGATGGCTGAATTGGCAAAGCATCTGGACGGTATCCAGAAGATGCAGGTTCAAATCCTGCTCGTGACTGTTATTTTCGATTTCACATTTATCACTTTGTGTTTAATGTATAGTGCTAAGCATGTCAAATGCTAAAAATATATATAAAAATATCTAAATATTTATAGGGTTTGCGTCATTATTAGGTAAAAATCTTAATTGTAAAATTAAGTTTACCTGGTCGGTATAATGTATGAAAATACTGCCGACAGATGGCGCAGGCGTCATCCAAAGACGTTAAGTATGAATGTGTTATCGAAATTAGCAGTCAGGAGCAATTGTCATGATGGCTGAATTGGCAAAGCATCTGGACGGTATCTAAGAGATGCAGGTTCAAATCCTGCTCGTGACCGTTATTTTCGATTTCACATTTTTCACTTTGTGTTTAATGTATAGTTATATGTTTGGCTTATAAAGGAGGCTCATCCTGCAAAATACCTAAAAAGATTGATCTGCCTGGCAAGGATCTCAGTTTTTACAGTTACTTTTTTATTGTGTACGGTGGCAGACGAGCCACGGCATACCTGATGGTAAATGGTAATCGCTCATGGACTTAACTGTACCGAGAGTATTGTCAAGCCACTGCTCACAATTTCATTTCAGAGATATTAAAAGAATAAACCCTCCTGTACAAGCAAAATACACCGATGTGCTTCATGGCCGGTCACACGGGAGATGGTGGTAGCAACCCGTTCGGGCCCCATAGCAAGTGAGGATCATTTTGGGATAAACGTAGAGCACAATGTATCTTTATGCAAGACATCTATTTATAATAATAAATATAGCCTATGTCATTTTTGTACATACATAAATACAAATCTTTCCTCTTTATATATATGAAACAAACCAAGAATACAAGTGTCACCACTCCATTCTTTCCCACGGGTGTTATACGAGGCGACTAAGGGAAGTAAGCAATTATCACTCATTTTCGACGTCGAAAGGCTGATAGATGGATGGATGGATGGATCCAGCCCTACTACCAGTTATGCAATGAGTGATGATTGCTTACTTCCCTTAGTCGCCTCGTATAGCACCCGTGGGAAAGAATGGAGTGGTGACACTTGTATTCTTAGTTTGCTTCATATATATAAAGAGGAAAGATTTGTATTTATCTATGTACACAAATGACATAGGCTATATTTATTATTTTTTTAAATAGATGTCTTGCATAAAGATACATTGTGCTCTACGTTTATCCCAAAATGTTTAAAAATAAATGTCTACCCGTGCGAAGCCGGGAAAGGTCGCCAGTTTAATATATTTCCTCCTTTACTGTTTAAGGGATAAATAGAGTTTTTATCAACTAAGGTAATACAAAGTGAGCCTATTTATGTCTATGGGGCGCAAATTCATAGTCCTGGATACATTTCAAGTTGGATTTTCGGGCTATCTAAATGGCCAAGCCAAGAAGCCATTTTATATAATTGGTGCACGTGTTGTACCATGAAATTTAAATTTATATCTTATAAAGTAATTTATGACTTACAAACGTTTTAATTAATACGATAAAGTTACGTTCTATTATTAAAACCTGTGTGTGTAACTTTTAACAAACCCATAGCAAAGGACGCCGTTTATCTGTTTAGAACTTCCTGAAGTTGAGATTAAAAGTTTTGTGTTGTTGCTTGTTCAGTTAAAACTGTCAGAAATTGTTTACAATTCAATTTACCTATTTCAGTAAAATTATGGTATTGTTTTTGGACTGCAGATTGACACAAAGATCTTTATTTTAACTGTTCAAAACTTTTAAACTTAACTGATATATTTTGATCTGTATTTTAGCACTTGACATGTTCAGCTACATTAAACACAAAGGAAAAACGTGAAATTGAAAATAATAGTCACGAGCAGGATGTTATTTTCAATTTCACATTTTTTCACTTTGTGTTTAATGTATAGTAGTGCTAAGCATGTCAAATGCTAAAAATATATATAAAAAGCCTCTATGTGACCCGCCCTTTAGGTTGTTAAAAGTTAGTTCAAACCCTACTAGTAGAAAATTTATCTTTTACCACTTCCACACAAATTTGTTCCAGTAATGCCTAGCCAATGTACGAAATGCTTAAAAAAAATGAAAATAATACATTTACTGTTTTTGATTAAGATTCTTTACATTACACGATATTTTAACAGATTTTTCTTTGGATACTGTGGAGATATTCACATGAACATTATTAAACATTTGAAAATCTATATGATATGAGTATGTTTGAGTCTATTTGTATCTTTCATAAACAATTCAATTTCGCCTAAAAAGTACCAAGACTGGTTTATTGCAGTATATTCACAACCATTGTAAATAAAATACCCTTTAAAAATATATTCCTGTAAATTAAAGAAAAGGCTTTGTGTAATGCCATACCTTTGCGGATAAAAGGAACACTTCACGTGGCTTTGCTTTCGTTTGAATTACGCAACGTTCTCAGTTTGCCTTATTTCTTAAGAATGGTTTAAACAAAAATATTGCATCGTGTTTCGTTCTAAATGAAGCGTCGTTGCGAAAGCTCTAGTTTATTTGAGTCACGTAAAGAGATGTGAAGGACATGCAAATTGTTTTTATATCTATGTTAGACGACTTACAAATTGTTTAATCTTTTATGATGATGATGCTATTGAACAACTAGTTATGACTTCATTATATAATTAGAACACAACTGTGTTCTTTATTAGGTTATTGTTCTCATAAAATATAATATTCGTCTTATTAATAGTTTTATAGTGTTCTTACCATACATTTTTAAGCGTCACGAGTAATGTCAGTCTTTCGTGCGTTTCTAGTTTTTTTTTTATATAACGGCAAACAAGCGTATGGCCCATGATGGAAGGTAATAAGCGATTACAGTACCTAGCCTATAGATGCTAGCAACATCAGAGTTATCACTCGCGCATCGACGACTTTAACGAAAGGGATGGGAGGCGGAGAGGCAGGATATTATTGAGAGGATAGGAGAAGGTTAAGGCCTCTGGCACTCTCACTTGCAATAAGAAATACAACAGTAGGAGTACTTATTGTTGCTTCCCGCTGATATTCTGTGAGAGGGTGGTATTTCTTCGATCAAGGCGGTCCTTTCATGTTGGAACAAGCAAGGCTATACCACTAAATAGTTATCTTAAAGACTGTTACTCGCTTAGTGTGCATGTACCTTGATGGGCCTCGTGGCGTAGTCGGTATTGTAACCGACTTCCGTGTACGAGGTCGTGGGTTCGATTCCCACTTAGGACAATTATTTGTGTGATGAACACAGATATTTGTACTGCGTCTGGGTGTTTTCTATCTATTATACGTATGTATTTACAAAAAAAAAGTAGTATATGTATTATATCCGATACGATTATATAATCTGGTACCCATAGCATAAGCGTTAAGCTTAGTTTGGGATCAGAGGACGTTGTGTGAAAAATGTCGGTTAATATTTATATTTTTATTTATACAAATAACTTACATTGCCGTGTGGGGCCGGCACCAAGAATAGCTCCACCCCGTCTCTTCCTATGGGAGTCGTAAAAGTCGACTAAATGATTACCGGGGGACCGGGCAGCAGCGTTCCCCTGTGTACTAAAAACATCCACTGCGATCGCCAACCCGCCTGCCAAGAGTGGCGATTATGGTAAAACCCCCATTTTGGGGAGGCCTATGTCCAGCAGTGGACGATGAAAGGCTGATGGATGGATGGATGGGTGTAAATAACTAAAGAAAATAAGGGAAATAACATAGAAACGCTAGATTTTAACACTTGAACGAACTTTAGACCAAGCGGACTAAAGTTCCTTCAAGAGGCAATCCACATTCAAGTGCGCCAAATTACTGCGTTACCTCGCTAGCCGCCGAGAGCTTATCCTTTGGCCGTGATATAAGCCAGCGTTTCGATATCGATTAAGATTATATTTTATTAGAGCATCGAATCAACTTACTATGAAAAAGAACAACATCAAAGGCAATGAACTGATATAAAAACGGATATAGATCATTAATGAGACAGAAGTTGTGAGTAAAACGCGGAAATGAGTACAACCACCACTGCGAACACGAACCGAAGGCAAACAATTGCTCTTTGATTGATCTTGTCAAATATAATTGTGAGATTTTTGTGTTTAACCTATATTTAGTAAAGTATTTGAAATCCATAACATAATAAAATCTTATGTTATGATTTTGAACATGAAGTTCATGTATGCTATACTTTATTGTACTGAATGAAATTTACTACTTGTACTGATAATAGCTACTTTACGTAAATGCACTGTAATTTTCTTTTGTTTTAACAATGTATAAAGTTATTTATCAATGACTAGCAGATGCGGCGGAGCATGTCGCTCGAACATTGCCTGCATTAGACGCGTTCAGCAACCTATTATACGATATTTAATATTATCAAATAACAAACACACGCTTGCAGCGCCACCTGTCGGGTCCAATGTGGGAATCTAAGCTTCCGGGGGTCCAATCAAACAAACACACTAAAATTCATCAGTTGGTCCAGCGGCTTAGGAGGAGCTGGGTAACATCACACGTATATAATAATTATATTGTATAGGCACAGTATAATTATCTTCAAGATAATTAAAACAAAAGAAAATTACAGTGCATTTATCTACAAGATAATTATACTGTGGTATAGTTATATATAAAAATACCATTCGTCACTAATGGACGCATATTCTCCGGGCTTATAAGTAACTTAGCAGAAATAGAAAACTTGAGAGTCTCAGTGTATTGTTAATTTTAAAAGTATATCCCATCAAAAACATAAATGTGAAATGAGAGCCAAGTTCAATATTATGATATATGCCACATAGCCTCATATTGTTGACTTCAACGACAAAAGAATTGAGATCTAAATGGGTGCCAAGTTCAATGGTCAGTCCTGAAATTTATTTATAACAACTTAAAATATCATTTCTTCTTGTAACTTAGGATAATATGGAAGCCTAAGGTCTGACTTGGCTAGTAGTTTAGTAGTAATAGTTTTTGAGTTATGAGGGGGTCAAAAGTGGCTCCAAATGGTTCGTGTAATATTACACACGGTGCTGCTCGCCAATTCTTTAGCTTGAACTTGGCTTGAGACGCTACCGCGTGTCTAGATTACACAGTCACTAAATAAACGTTTTCTAGGGATTTTAGGGAGTCACGACCATAGAACAACATTACTCAAGAGGTCACGACACCCATGTCGACGCAAAATCGACTAGCGGAAAAAATCTGTTTTGTGTATATGTTTTTTTTTCTATATACGGCGATGATAACCGGCGGTTTAAGCTGGATATTCTTATTATGTACGTTCTGATTGTCTTCTATCTTTCAGTAGAGACAGATGGCATGTTACATACTAGAGATATTTATAAAGCGTTCCATATTATTCAAAAGAAATAATTCGTTAGCCATCCATCCATCCATCCATCCAACAGCCCACTACTGGACATGGGCCTCCCCACGATTGGGTAATGCCATAATCGCCACGCTTGGCAGGCAGGTTGGCGATCGCAGAATGGTGTTAAACGTTTCCCAGGAACATGCTGCTGTCCATTTCCCTAGTGCTCCCTGTCCCTTAGTCGGTTTTTACGACACCCGCGAGGAAGTAAGGGGTAGTGATATATCGTATTCTTAATCTGTCACCACACGTTAGCCATCATGTTGCTTTAATTAAATGATTGAATTATTTTACGTCACTCCAACTCGGCCACGTCCCTCGCGGGTCTGCCTCAGGCACTACTATGTAGATCCTTAATTATATCTTAGGTTCTAGTTATAGTAGCGAGATAAAATGTAAACCAGTTTTTAAGTCTAATTAATAAAAAAAAGATATTGTAACCAGTTTAGTAGTTTTTACTTAATGCATGAACAAAGCAACAGATAAACAGACAAACACTTTAAGAATACGAGTATTGCAAATTTTCAAATGGCACAGATTTGTTACAGATTTATATAAAATAGATGTAATAAAAAAGTTTTGTAATACTACTGATTTAGATATATATGAGGTCTCGGGTTCGATCCCCGGATCGGGCAGTGTTATTGAGCTTATTTGTAAAAGGAAAAATTCTCAGTTCTCAGGCTGCTGCCCGGAGTTTGGAAATGTGCCCGGTAGACGGCAATAGGCTCGCCCCCAATTACGTGGGACTTAAACATAGCCTATTCGGATATGTGGAAAGAATGCCGGACGAGCGACTGCTTAAGAAGATTTACAATGCGAAAGTGGAAGGATGTAGGTACAGGGGGGAGATCGAGACTCACATACCTAGACCAAATCGGTCATGTATTGAAAGAAGGTGGAGTCAGGAGTCTCCGAAATTGGCGAGCGTGTATGAAGAGAATTACGAATGTTGAGGAAGCAAGAGATGTATGCAAGAATAGGGCCTCTTGGCACTCTGTTCTCTCTGCCTACCCCGCAAGGGAAATGGTGTGATGATAGGTTAGGTTAAACATAGCCTCACATTTATTATTATTTATTTATTTTTAATCTTACATCTGTACTTATGTTTATACATGTGAGAAATAAATAGCTGTCGAACCCTGGTTGTGTAATACACCTCTGCCTACCCTTTCGGGGAATACAGGTGTGATGCTATGTTGTTTTGTGAAGTGTAAGAAATTTACACTTTAGGCGCGTTGATCACTTTTTGGGTGAACAAAAATCATGGAACTTGCGTCATCATCACCGAACGCTTTGGTCACGTGACGTGTTAACGATAACGCTATATCTGTTCCTATTAGTATAATTAGTATAACTTATTGCGCTGGGCCAGCTGTGAATGAAGAAATGAATAATTTACATATTAATTTTAATTTTTGTTTATGAATGAATGAATCATTTTGAATTACAAGTTTTAACAATTAATTTGGATATCCAAAAATAACAACTGTTTGTTTATAGCTTTAAGTTTTCACTTTTGTTGGCAGTCTTCGTGACTACTTTGAATTTTTTTTATATATGTATTATTGTTTGCAAGCAGTAGGTTGCGGAAATGTGCCGAGAAATAACGAGGCAAGGCTAATCATAATAATTATGGCGCGACGTATCCATGTTTATGTGAAATTTATCATACACACGTTATGCATAGATACTTTGGTAGTTGTCTCTCAATTACGCAAAAACCGCTGAATAGCCTAGGATGACATTTGGCACAGATATATGTAGTTAGTTTATAACCTGCATTAACACTAAATAATTTGTCCCAGTAAATGATATGGTTTATTAATGATTATCAATGTATACTAGGTTTTCCGGAATGGCGGGAAAAATCTAGTTTTTTTTAAACGTAATACCTATGTATGGTGGGCTGGATTATAAAGGCTCTGTTATTTTCACAGTGTTCTGCGATGTACTAATTTCCTCGTCTTGGCAACAGCTTCCGTCTCAGTAAAAATCTATATCCGTTTTAATATTACTTCATTGGTTTTGATGTTGTTCGTTTTTAACGCTCGCTGTGAATTTGACGTTTCGATAAAGTATGATCTATATTGATGAAATAATTATTAAAAACATAATTACTTCAAAAAGTTTATCTTCCTGTTGGCATATTCAAGAGCAGTGGTAATGCTAATAGAAGTCACAAGAGTAAACAAATTATACCTAGTTGATTCACAATAATTATATTTACGAAATAACTACCAGTCCACGCAGAAAGTTTTGCGAAAGAAGTTTTTTTGTATAAGGCACTGGCCACTTATAAATATTTAAAAAAAATTTGGTTATTTAAAAGTAAAAATACCATTGTTCGAATTTCAAATTTCACTCCACATTTTTTCGAGAGCCAAATTAAATTATCGTGTCTCATTTAAAAATGGATCCAGCATCGAGAACCTTTTCGTGAGATGATTTTATACGATTTTAAATGTGGCCTAAAACCTGATGAGTCATTTGATCGACTTCAAATGGATTTTATGGATGAAGGACCTTCAAAAGCAACCATCTACCGTTGACATAGATAGTTCAAGCGCGGTCGCATTACTTTGGGCGATGAACAAAGGAGTGGTTGTCCTACGATGGCTGGAAGAAGAAAGTGTGCAGGCAGTAAAAAGTTTTATTCAAGAAAACAGGCGAATTACATTTAAAAAGATTTAGCATACACTGCAGATTAGTTCGGGAAGCGTTCACAAGATTCTACATGAGCACCTTCGCGTGAGGAGGATAGTTTCGCGCTGGGTGCCGCACAACCTCACCGAAGCTTAGAAGCAGGCCCGTGTGGAGTGGTGCCGTGATATGATAAAAAATTTGAAGCAGGCTCGTCTCGGCGTGCTTACCACATTGTTACAGGTGACCAATCCTGGATTTATCAATACGATCCAGAAACGAAGTGTCAGTCGACAGTTTGGCTGTTTCAAAACAAACCAACGCCTACGAAAGTGAAGCAATCGAGAAGCGCAGGGAAAATTTTGATCGCTAGTCTTTTCACTTTGACGGGGTATCTGGTTTCAAAGGTATGAACTAGAATAACGTACTTACTAATTTATAAATTTAACATTTTAGCCTTTTCTGAGAAAAGATTCGCCAAAATACCGTTACAGAAACCAACATCAAATATATCCATTCTGTCCAAAAAATGAAGTTTGTGGACTCGAATCCTATGTGCACGTATCAGAATATGTTGGACATCTTCAACAACCTCAAAGTATGTGGCGTAATAAATAAATGTACCTACTTTCGCATTTATAACATTTATATTACTTTAGGAGAACTTTCCTTTTTTTTGCTAAGACGGGAAACAATGTACCTTACTGAACACCCCATCGTTTGGTATAACAAACAGGGTAGTCTGGGGTCCTCACTCACTAAATAAACCCGCCGTGTGTCGTCTCTCCGCCTGTATTGGTGGCCCACTGGAACTGTGTAACATTACTTCTGTGGTTTTAAGAGAACACTCTGAACCAAGCATCATCAAATTTGCATCATATAGACTGAAGCCCAAGGATATAGGCTACATTTTATTCTCACAAAGGGGAGGGTTCCTGTCAGGTAGCTACTCGTATTTTTACATAGAGATAATTAAAGTGTCGTCTCGTATTTTTACATAGAGATAATGAAAGTGACGTATTTATATTATGAAGTCAAAAGAATTAAAAAACCAAAAACACAACAACTCCGTTTAATAACAAAAAACTTCTACGTGAAGCTGGCTTAGCCTACGTATCGCCTAACGATCACTGAATTAATTACAAATTACAATTATTATGATTGCATAAACGCATTATGCTTCAAACGAGGAGAGCGTTTGTTACGATACAACCTCGTACTTGACCGATTCTCCGAATGCCAATGCGAGTCACATGATGACTGTTACAAAACATTTTGCAAAATAATAATTATGTACAATCTTGTCATCTTACGTTGATGCACACATAACTAATTTTGGTTAGAAAAATGTACAGATAATGTTTTATGTGACCTAATGGAACTCTTAAGCTGATTTCAAGGTTTAAATAAAGACTGACTTACTATTACATATCAGATAAAACCCGGTGTCCTTTGTGGTAAGATTTTCTCAAACGATAATTTATTGTTAATGTCGAGTTCTTGATGATATCTCGATGCATTCATAATAGTTTAAAAGATGTAGACGAATGTTCCTCAAGGTTGTCTCGTTACAAATACATAATCATGTATACGTACTCCTCCAGATTAGGTGCAGAGTTATTGCACTAAGTTTTGGGTGATAGACAGGCTAGTGTGTCACCAGCATTGCTTGATGAACATGATGATCGAGCACCTAGTGTTGTTACTAAACGCAATCTATCATACGAAAAAAAAAATCTTAGTTAATCTTGAAGTTTTTTCCTTTTTATGGTCATAACCCATCAGGTTATGGGCCCAGGAAACTTAAGTTATAAGTATATTAACTAATTTTACTCGATTTCGCGATATTTCCAAAAACAACTTTTCAAGAACGAAACGATACGTAATGGCGTCATGCGGCGTGCCAAACTCCTCGACGGGTATTATCCCAATGGAAAAGTTAAAAGGGATAGAAAACTTCAGTAATTGGAAGTTTTTGATGAAGATGTTGCTTATTCATGAAGATTTATGGGAAACAATAGAATCTTCGTCTGACATTCCCACTAGTGACGTCAAGAAAAACCAGAAAGCGTTGGCTAGAATCTGTTTATCTGTGCAACCAGAAGTTTTCCCACATGTTAGGAATGCGAAAACACCATTGGAAGCATGGAATAATTTGCAGAAGGCCTATGAAGATAAAGGCCTATGTCGGCGTTTGGGTTTACTACGTATGATTTTTGCTACAAAATTGATTGAGTGTGAAAATATGGAAACGTATCTATCCAAACTCACAAATCTTTCACAACAATTAAAAGACATAGGAGCGGCATTGGACGACGATTTCCTGGCTGTAGTAATATTGAGTGGACTCACAACAGACCCACTCATCATGGCCTTAGAGAATTCAAATTTGAAGGTAACTAGCGACACTGTAAAAACAAGGTTACTTCAAGAATATCAGCGTAGAGACGAGAAAATTGAGTCAGATACAGCTCTTGTTACTCGCAAACTACCAAAATGTTTCCGGTGCAAGAAAACGGGCCACTTCATCAAGGATTGCCCAAAGTCTAGTAACAGAAAGGATACAAAGACTTCTATATTCTCGAAGACTCTTCTCACAGCACTGTCGGCCAGTGTTCAGAGTGATCGGTGGTATGTTGATAGTGGTGCGACTACTCATATGTGCTCTAATAAAATTATTATGGTGGACGTAGTATCAGAGAAACAAAAGGAAGTGACGGTAGCTTAATGGTGATAAACTATTAACAAGTGGACATGGTAATGTCAACGTGAACCTGAAAGATTGTGTAAGGACAATTAAGGATGTGTATTATGTACCTTATCTTTCAGGTAACTTGTTATCAGTAAGTAGTTTAGTAAAAAAAGGCTATAAAGTTGTTTTTGATGATTATGGCTGTTGTATATATGATGCCAATGAAGTATTAGCCACTGTCTCTTTGAAAAATGGTATATATGAACTTGATGCTAAGTCTATGCCTCCGTGTAGGGAAGTTGGCTACAGTGATGTTTCACAGAAAGTTATGACAGCTATTCCTAGGGATATTGTACTTTCCAGTGTAGAAAGCCGGGCAGAGACTTCACAAGTTTCACAACAGATTTGGCACAAGCGGCTTGAGCATTTAAATTCCAAGAGCATGGGACTACTCAAAAGAGGTATGGTCACTGGTATTAATTATAATAGTGATAAGTTTGAACCTTGCATTGCTTGCGTCGAAGGCAAACAGCCGAGATTATCTTTCCCTAAGAAATCTATTAATAGGGGTTCTGAAGTCTTGCAGTTAGTACATACAGATGTTTGTGGGCCTATGCCTCCATCATTCAGTTGAGCTAAATATTTTTTAATATTTATAGATGATTACAGTAGAAAAATATTTATTTATTTTTTAAAACATAAGGATGAAGTCTTCTGTAATTTCAAACATTTTAAGGCTCTAGTAGAAAATGAAACCAAGAACAAAATAATAGCATTGAGGAGTGATAATGGTGGTGAATTTATTAATTTAAAATTCCAGTCATTCATGAAAGTGAATGGGATACGACACCATACCACAGTACCCCACGGTCCGCAGCAAAATAGTGTGGCGAAAAGGGCTAATAGGACTATCTTGGATAAAGCTAGAAGTATGCTTCGGGATGCAGGACTGAGCGACAGGTTCTGGGCTGAGGCAGTCAATACCGCAGTTCATTTGAAAAACAGGACCCCTACAAAAGCAGTTCTGGGTGTAACGCCTGAAGAGAAGTGGACTAATAAAAAAGTAAACCTTAATTACTTACGTTTTTTTGGGTGTCTAGCTTATGCAGTTACGCCCAACAAAATAAAAATTAGACTCAAGGTGTAAGAAATTTATTTTTGTTGGATATTGTGAGGATACCAAGGGGTAGTGTTGTTACTAAACGCAATCTATCATAAGAAAAAAAAAAACAAAAGGGAACTGTCACTCTCTTCACGTAACACTCTCGCGATTGTCCATGTTCCGTCTGTTCTGTTGCAAAAATAAATCTTAGTTAATCTTGAAGTTGTTTCCTTTTTATGGTCATAACCCATCACCTAGCAGGAAGATCAAGCTGTGTGTAGCCCATACTCCTCCAGATCAGGTACAGAGCTATTGCACTAAGTTTTGGGTGATAGACAGGGTAGTGTGTCACCAGCATTGCTTGATGAACATGATGAGCACTTAGCAGGAAGATCAAGCTGTCTGTAGTCCAATTTAAATTCGATATACAAATATCAGTGCGGTGATAGCCTAACGTTAAAACTAAGGGTAGCTAAGACAGTGGCATCGAAGTCTTGAGCATTTGTTTATCAATTATCACTGCTGAAGGAAAACATCGTGAGGAAACCTGCATGTCTAAGAGATGTTCTCGAGGACTTGTGACGTCTGCCAATCCGCATTGGGCCAGTGTGGTCGAGTACGAATTAAATCCCTTCTACTATGAGAGAAGACCCGTGCACAATTGCGAGACATTGAAAGGGTTGAAATCAATTTTGTGTGTGTAAATGCAATATTTACTCATCGCGCCACAGTCTCTTGTTTATATTAAAGTCCCGTGGTGGATCCAAAGACGGTCTTTCGATGCCTAGTGATTTTCGTGCTGAATGGAAGATCACTAGTCTTTCATGTTGAGCTTTTCAGAGGGCGTTTTTAATTTAAAAAATCGTAGAATCCGTTGCTAACTCTAAACGCAGGTTCGAATCCCGCTCGCACTAAAGTTCTCTTTTTCCACATTCAGAAATAATTTGTTCTTTAAAGTAGTTGAGCATGTCAAGTGCTCGAAAATGATCAAAATGTTTAAAAAATCGCGCCGCCAAATAGTATGAATATTAATTGCAAAATTAAACTTAATATATTGGATTAATGCATGTATATCCATCCGATAGTTGACTTGGTCGTAAAGACAAATGTGATGTGGAGATTGAGAATGGCCGTCGGTCAGTGCGATAGATTAGCGGTATAGAGTACTTCCCCCGGATTGGAAAGGACGCAGGTTTGAAGTTCTCTTTTTCCACATTCACAAATAATCTGTTCTTTAATGTAACAACTGTTTAAATCATATATGGTAATAATTATGTAATCAGAAACGAAATATTTGTGACCAATGTTACGTTCCAATAGCTATATATCCCGGAAATGGCACAAGATCTCTCGCCCCAGTTATGCAAAACATTACATTTATATTTATTGAAACTAGTACAATACAAACAAGTAAAATCTATATGTAAATAAAATATCGCTCAAAAGATGGAATAATTACATATTTTATACCCAATATATTAAGGAGCCATAGAAAGTGCATGTAATTATCAATATGCAGCAATTTATAATAAGACACGTTTTACAAATGTGGCATTCTTACTGTTAAAATTTTAATAGACTCAATAGTCATATCATATATAAGTATCTAGGCTACTTAATTGAATGCAGCGCAGTTGGCGGTAGTCCATCGTTATTATAGAATGGATATTTTAGGAGAACCTAAATTTTAAAACCAAATAATTTTGTGAAATATTGCACGTAGTAGTTATATATTAGTTCTTGGGTTCGCGTTTTTATTTTATTGCTTATGGTGGCAGACGTGCCACGGCCCACCTGATGGTAAATGGTAACCGTCGCTCATGGACTTAACTTTACAGAGAGTACTGTCAAACCGCTACTCACCATTTAATTTCACATATATGAAATGAAAGAATGAACGGCTATCTCCTGCTACAACCAAAAACACCGATGTGCTTCATGGCCGTTCACACAGGAGATGGTCGTTGATGGTATCAACCAGCTCGGGCGCGATAGCAAGTGTACTAATACTCCCACTTGGTACCCAGCCCTACTACCAATAATGCAATGGGTGATAATTGATTACTTCCCTTAGTCGCCTCGTACGACACCCGTGGGAAAGAGTGGGGTTGGGACACTTGTATTCTTGGTCCGTCACCACATGGTCGCTATATTAAATTTCAGTTATGTTTAAAGCAAATATGATGCAGACACCCAAAACCGCACATTGTGCCGCCCTCTTCTATTGTCTAGGAGTGGATGACGAATGGCTGATGGATTAGTGATGAGCAAAGAAGACCGATGCTGAATCTTGGTCCTGCTTCATATAGCCCTCACATTTTCGGTAATAAAGGTCTTACTTGCTAAAGTGAGGTTTTGCTCTTGAAAATTTCAAGAATAAGACCGATTTTGCTTGTCACTATATACCATACATTTTAATAGTTTTCTATAGCGTTAGCGATCATAGAATGTAACTTGGCTAGGACCAATGATCTTCTTTTTATTTATTTTCGAAATTTTTCGTTTTGTTTTGGGCGGGTGGCTAATAATTTATAATAAGAGAGAAGAGAACTATTAATAAAAAGAAATAACAAGAACAATTTTAGTAAAAAGAAATAATAAAGAACAGTTAGTAAAAATAATTTAAATAATTTAATTCTTTAGGTTTTCTTCACCGAATCTCGTTACAGATACAATTCAAATATCCTTGTAGGTAATACCAGCAGCTTGTCCCGGAAGCTTTACAACGTTCGATTCATAGAAGGTTAAACCTCATGTTATATATTGGGAGCATTTTGTGCGCTCGCGCAGTCTTCGCTTGCGTTTGCGTCGTTGACACATTGACATTGAAGTTAGTTTGTAAGTGTTATGTTATAATGTTACGTGTGTTTTAATATAAAAAGTGTCTAATGTGGTTATTATTCCAGTGATTTAAGATATATTCATTAATGTTTTTTGTGTAAGATTTATGTAAATAAAGTGATGTCTCTGATTAAATTATACATATAATATGGTAATTTAGAAAGGTATCATTTTTAATCAATAAAAATCACTTTTGATGTGCCTAAAAGAGGGTCTAATAAAGTAAAAATAATTGAATTTAAATGAGATATAGGTATGTTTAATGCAAATACTTCAGCATACCTTTGTCTGCTACGATTACCTTAAAATTGCAATTTTGCGTCTACTTTTATTGAATAATTCACTAATAGGCGGTAAAATACTGACCGCTATACAATCCTTATCTATACTATTATAAAGCTGTAACAGAGCTGTTTCAGTACATTTAAGATATTTGAGAAAAAAATACTGTATCAGGCTATATAGCCGCGTCTAAACACAAAACTATTTTTTTTAGATTTTTTGTGTGTTTGTCTGTTTATCTGTTTGCTTAGAGAAGAATCGTTTTACCAATGTCGTTCAAAGTCAACAGTCGCAAGACTATTAGAATTAATGGTTTGAAAAAGATCATTGATATTTTTCGAAGGTCAATTAAGTTCTAATTTTTCCTGTTTTTCTGTCAGTCCACGATTGATGATTTACACCCTATATTAAAGCTTATCGTACCGGCTAATAACGATAAATAAATCCAGTGGTACATTTTTAATGTACCACTTCTCTTAAATTTGAGATTTAATAACATCAAGATGACGTCCTTTAATGAATGAATATCGTGGTCCCCGGTTTAAGGAACTTATATACATACAAATTTAAGAAAAAATATTTAACACATATTAATTGATTGTATAGTATAGAGATTTAGTCTAAAAATAACCATTTTACTTAGTTATTTTTTTTTTTGCAGATCAAAATGCGCTATCTTATCTTGGCCACAGCCGTTTTTGCGGCAGTTCAAGCTAGACCCGGTTTATTTTTCGCTCAGCCAGCTTTTCAACCGTTTGGAGTTCAGTATGCATCTGACTCAATAGCTTCAGTTCGAGCACATCCTGCCGTAGAACTGAATGCTGCAAACGAAGCTTTGTTACCACGAGACCTTCTCAAGTCAAACCGATTTTATGATAATCCAGCTGTAGCTGATGGCCTCGCCAAGGAATCTTGGTTCACCAACAAGGAAATGCGAGTCGTTGAAAGAGAAGCAGAGAAAATACCTCGCCAAAACATTTATCATATAATAAAGAATGCTGGGTTTTTGGATAGGCATTAAAGATTATTTGATTACTGGAATATGTGTTTACACCAGGACCAGTAAAAAGCAGGCCTTCTTTTACGCGTGAATATGATTTTACTAGACACAACCTTGGGAAATGCTTGGTGTAGTTACACATTTTGGTAAATAATGTATAATATTGTAATTATTTTGTAAATATAAAATAAGTTTATGCCCAAATTACATAATAGGAGAGTAGATTTATCTTAATATGACTTGTATAAAATTAGTTCGTAGCAGAAGCTTTATATAAAATTTTGTCGTCACCTTGTTATTGTTAAAATAAGTTTAGGATATCATTGTTTTATAAAAACACTATGATTCTAAGTCATTTTTTATGTATATAATTAAATCATAAAATTTATTATAAGCTAATGCAATACATATTATGTAGTCTCGATTAGTTACTGGTGACAAGTACACAGACAATACAGACAAGAAATATGTTGTAGGAAATTTAATAAAAACATTTAGGTACTATCAATACCTGTATAAAAATAGTAAGGTTTCAAAAAGGTGTAAAAGACAGGACAATCATATTTGACGGTTTCACAAATACTTATAATTAGTTTGAGTATACTTTCTAAACTATTAACGATAAATAAAAATATACTTAATGTAACGATAATTGCTATGTAATTTTGACATAGCACATATAATTAGGATATACATAACATAAATTCTCGTAATATAGAATCTTGCATCGGAATCAGTGCCAGTTTATTTGCATAATGAATTTATTATGTAACGGCCTATTTATGTAAACAATTATTACAGTCTATGGTAAACTAGTGAACCAGAGTGTACTAATCTATTTTATTTATTAGTTTATGTAGGTATAATACTGTGATCTCGGACAATAAGTACACTGAGTAAGTTATTGTTCCATTTAATAAAAAAATACACGAAGTGGTTCTTTAAACTAAGTTGTTTACATCACAATTTGAACTGTATAGACGTTTCTTGAAACTCCTTCCCCTTTTACATGTCACCCAGCATTCATGTGCGGGTTTCTGAACGAAATCTGAAACAAACGTTAAATAAAACTTTTTTTAAATATTTTATTATTGCGTTTTGTGGCAGACAAGCCACGGCCCACCTGATGGTAAATGGTAACCGTTGCACTCGACTATACCGGGAGTATTATTATGCCGCTGCTCAGATATGAAATGAAAAAATAACGGCTATCTCCTGCTACGACCAAAACACACCGATGAGTTTCATGGCCGGTCACACGGGAGATGGTGGTACAAACCCGCTCGGGCGCGATAGCAAGTGAGCACTCCCATTTGTTACCCAGCCCTACCACCAATAATGCAATGGGTGATAACTGCTTACTTAGCTTAGTCGCCTCGTACGACACCCGTGGGAAGGAATGGGGTGGTGACACTTGTATTCTTAGTCCGTTACCCCTGACAAAAAAAGTTATTTTTTGTATAAAAAATACCTACAATTAGCATAACGCAAAGAGTAAGATAGTAGAGTTGCTTAAGATAATATATTTATAATATGCAATGGCTCGCCCCTATGGGCTATCATTAATTCGAATGAATTGAAATTTAGTATAACTTTGTAGACTTTTGCTTCAAACTGAACAAATATTTTTGTAAAATCTTTATTGAAAACAACCTCATGAAAGTACAAAACAATCATAAAATAATCCAAATAGCTTGAGATAACGTTACAATTGTAGTTTCCACTAATGAACATTCCTCAGAATCCTTTCACCACTAATACCACTATCATTTTATATGTTCGTGTTTTCAAATTTGTAGTAAATATTGGCGTCAGAGTAGGAGTCCAATGATCTTTTTTTTAGCATTTTGCATGCTCAGCTACTTTAAAGAACAAATTATTTGGGAATGTGGAAAAAGAGAACTTTACTGCAAGCGGGATTCGAACCTGCATCCTTTTCAATCCGGGGAAGTGCTGGCAGGTAGCTTTTTCCACATTTAGGTACAAATAATGATTATCAAGTTCCTATCAAGCGATATGATTTTATATTGGGAGACGATATGATACGATGCTTCGGTTGGACAGATACGATTATTATTTTATCCATAAGACAAAGAGCTTTATAAGACGCGCACTTACGTTACTTTGATATTATACAGACCAATTGTATTTATTTATATCTTGTTAGAGATACGATATTGAGACAAATTGCTGAAATAACTTATTCATTGCTATACGGGGAAAAGTAGACTTTTAAGTAATAAACACATTTTTATGTTTCTGTATATCTTTGTTATCTTTTTTAATTGCTTATGGTGAAAGACGAGCCCGGCCCACCTGATGGTAAGTGGTAATGCATTGAAAAAAAATCTGAATTATAAAAAACACGCGGACGAATTCGCGGGTTGCAGCAAGATAATAATAGAGACAAATAATACTGGCATCTAACTTGCGTTTCTTCTTTGTTATATTAAATAGATAAGTCGATTAAGTAGCAGACGCAAATATATCTTCGTATAGCATTACAAGAAGACTTAGATCTATGTAATTGAGAGGCCGTTGCCCTACGTCATTGAGTTCGTTAAGTAAATTGCTGGGATATTTTTAGACTTGAAAATATCAATTTATAGGAGAAAAACATAGCTATTTTCGTTAACTATAGGGGGGGAGAATCAGTCAGTGACCTATAGAAGCTTTTACATTTGAATTTTATGTAAACATATCCTAACCTCATTAGAATATTCATGAATTTTGATAGTACATGTGTTACCTGTATTAAGACTTGTATTGTATATGTTATAATTTTTTTTAAATAAAGATCCATCTCCCTGCACTCAGGGACAATCCTTGTATCACGGAGGACTTTACAAACATACAATTTCACGCACCCAGACTCTGAACAATCATTTGTGGATCACACAAAGAGTTGTCCTGTGTCAATCGAACCCACAATACACGGGTGGGAGACCGGTATCTAAACCACACCGACATCTGTGCAGTTACATTATGTTAGTACACTCGTGTCTCTAAATAAGCCGTACGTGTGTACGTGGTCTTAAAAGTACTAGGAGTATAGCAAAGGTTTGCCCATTGACTATATGCCCTAGAGAAGCACGGACAGGATTGTCTTTCCTCCTATACAAACCAAAGAGTCTTTATAGCTGTTTAAAACAAAGAAGACCTTTCTTATCCGTTAGTACTATTTTGCATCAAGTTTCTTTGTGGGGTGTAACGTTATTTTTGTATAAATATAAAACACTCTGCACTAAGGAATAATACCTAATTGCATTGCGGGGAACTTTACAAATATACAATTAAACTGACAAAAAATACACCCAGACTCACACCAGCTATTTGTGGGTCATATAAAGAATTTTACTGTGTGGGAATTCAACCCACAACACTCAGCACGGGAACCACTCCGTTACCTGTACAGTCGCAGCTCTAAAATATAGTGTATGGAGGAACTCGTAGCCTAGTTGTGCACTTGCCGCTTACATGATAGGTAGGCAAGGTTAAGCAATTTGCAATCGGCAAGCAATCAGATAGGTGCCCAAATGTGATAACTATTTGCGAACTCCCGATTTTCTTTGTGCTAAATTCTGAAAGGTGACGTTAAGCAGTACCAGACTATCAAATAATATGTATCTGACTCTATTTCGATGTCCAAGGAAGGTGATGGTATATATTACAGTATCTATACATAATATATATCAAAATGTGTAAGGACATTGTTACACCTACACATTGTTAGTACATATATACATACATCAAGTTGTTTATACCAAATTGAATATTTAATCTTATACCACCCACCAAAAACAATCATTAAAAAGCAATCTGTATTTTGAAAGCAATAAGCAATTTACAAAACAGATAAGATCACGTGCTATGTAATGTGTATATTATGATGTTGTATATCTATTTTTTACAATTATTTTAATTTATTTTACTTAATTATGAATTAACTAAGTAATATGGTACCAATAAAACCAAACATCTGACTGAAATGTGGGGTCTGAGAGCCTCGACAACAGGTTGTTATAAGATTTACATACCTTTTATTTTTGTTAAGGCAGGAAAAATATTCCCAACAGCACACCCCGTCGTTCGGGGCAACAAACAGGGTTGTGTGGGGCACTCACCCACTAAAGAAACCCGCCGTGTGCCGTCTCTCCGCCTTTATTGGCGAGCCACCGGAACCATATTACATTCCTTAGGTGGTTAGCAACATTTTTCCCGCATTAACAAAAAAAAAAATAAACAAAAAAACGAAGGTACTCCTACTATTGTGTTTCGTATGGTGAGTGCGAGCGCCGGATGACCAAACCCCCTCCCTATCCCTTACTTACTATCATTTCTATCTTCCCTTTGTTGTCCTTCCTAAACTCTCCTTATTATCCTTCCTTTTCTCTTCTTGGTAACTTTACTATCCTCCTTCCCCGCTTCCTACCACTTTCCTTGGAAATGGCGACGCGCGAGTGATGTCTCTGGTGTTGCTAGCGTCTATATGTGGACCGTATACTTGTTTGCTATCCACGTAGTATAAAAAAAGTAATAATTTTCTTTATTTAGTCTTACATATAATTCTGTCTTTTTCAGGTTTGATGTGTCGGCAGGTAGTGTATTCAGTAGGTGTGGTATATGTTTTTTAAGTGATCTGTCCCCAAAGGTATTACTGAATTTGGGCTCATTCAATCTACCAGCAGTGATTGACCGCGTATTTGCATTAGTTCTTCTCAGCCATGGTTGTTTACAGCTAATAAAATTTGTCGTGTGGGGCCGGCTTTAGAATTTTCCCACCCCTCTCTACCCACGGGAGTCGTAAGAGCCGACTGAGGGAATTCCAGGAGAGTGGGCAGCAGCACTCCCTCGAGTATTAACAACATCCACTGCGATCGCCAACCCGCCTGCCAAGCGTGGCGATTACGGCATTATCCCCCATGACGGGACCGCTCGTTGTGGCGTACAGCAGTGGACGTTGAAAGGCTGATGGATGGATGGATGGAATAAAAATATGTGTTTGAGGCTGATAGGTAAAGTTTTACATAATATTTTACATAAGTTTTTGTAACATGAAACACAATCTATTAAATGTACGTATATAATTTTATCCTCACCCTTTTTGCTATCGCAATTAAACTCGTGCATGTCACAAGAGTCGATGTAAGTCCTCATCTCGCCGCAGGAATCGATCCCGCATATTGGGACCTGGTCATGCTTGCAAATCTCTGCTAATTTGCACTCTTCTTGTAACTGTAATTAGCATGAGTTAGCGTCTTAATATAATTACTCGAACACGACATTCATATATGCACTATTCATAGATATAGATTTCTAAAGTATAAGTACCTATAGCTAGTCTAATTTATATACTCACACATAATTTGGGATAAACAGTGATGTGATTGAAATTTCAATTATGTCTACTAAACTGTGTCTGTACATTTAATATATTTGAAAAAAAAATGACTGTATTAGGCTATATAGGCGTGTCTGAATACAAAATTATTTTCTTTAGATTTTTTGCCTGTTTATCTGTTTGTTCGTTCGCGCATCACGCAAAAACTACTGAACGGATTTTGATTTTCTTTTTATTTGATAGCTCTTAATTAGTCTTAAAAACTGGTATACATTTTATCCCGCTACTATATCGGGAACCTAAGATATAATCTAAAAACTAGCTTTTGGCTGCGGCGGAGCCGTGTGCAAAGGCTAGGAAGCTAATAAAAATGTCCTTATATCAAAATCTAATAGCACATTTTGCACGACCTAATATTTTAATCCAGGGACTTATTAAAGCTGTGTTTGGCCACTAGTCTCTTCGTAACAAACCCATTAAGGAAAAGGAAGCGTTTTCCTTTAGCTAACTACAAACATATCCAAATGGGGTGATGCATACCTTTTCGCTGTCCACATGAGCTGATCCACCGTTTATAAAAGTAAAAGTCACCAATGAAAATAACAAATATGTAAACATGTTAGAAACAGTTTTCTTGAATCATTTTATTGATATATTCAAGAATTTTCTGTGTAAATATTTATCAGCATTGCAAAGTTGATTTGACTGATAAAAGTGTAACAAGAACGATTTATGACCGTTACAAACAAATATAAACTGGTCGAAAATATTTTTTTCTTACATGTTGATAAAACAATAAACTTGAAGTTATGCCTCGTAAATTATGAGCTAGACTAAGATCAACTATTGTTTATTGAATTAATATAACAATTATATTATGCAGGTGATGTCCTTCGAACTTAATTTTCCATATTTTGAAGAGGTTGGAGAGCCAAAGAGATTGAATTCCAAAAGCAACGTCAATTTTACATACCTAGTATTTACCTATGTAAATGGCTAAAATACTACTAATAAGTACTTATTTGTTTCAATTTTGCGTCTTAAATAAAGGGGCAATCAATGAAATTCAATGTTATGTTTAAATAAGTTATAATCTACTTGGTTTTTGATTTATATTGCAGTCTGTCCTGAATTCAGGTTTCTTGAAAGATCGTCCTCTTTTGCACGTGACCCAGCATTCGTGTATGGGACGCGATTTGAAATCTGAAAAATTATTAACATTATTATATTTATCATCGATAATAATAATACATACAATAACTTCGTAAATATAAGTATAACCACTAGAGAGAAGAGTAAATGCGGGAAAAAAAGTGAACGTAGCATTGGGACAACTTCTCGCAGCCCCCACCACAGCCAGAAGGCACAGCTCGCAATACACAACGCAGTGCTTGTCCCAACGTTACTATATGAAAGCGAGAGTTGGGTAAGCACAAAGGAGTATGAGAGTAAAATCAATGCGGTCAAGAATCTGTGAGGCTGACTGACCGCATTGGTAACGACGATGTGAGAGAGCGAGTAGGTATGAAAGAGAGTATTGGTGTAAAGATGCGAAAGGTAATGCTCCGATGGTTCGGACATGTGGAAAGAATGCCGGACGAGCGACTGGTTCAGAAATATACAATGCGAAAGTGATAGGATGTAGGTACAGGGGGAGACCGAGACTCACCTACCTAGACCAAATCGGTCATGTATGGAAGGAAGGTGGAGTCTCCGAAAACGGCGAACGTGTATGAAGAGAATTGTTTAGGAAGCAAGAGATGTATGCAACAATAGAGCCTCTTGGCACTCTGTTCTCTCTGCCTATCCCGCAAGGGAAATGGCGTGATGATAAGTTCTGTAAGTATGTATATTATTAATAGGCCATTCATTTTGAGAACAACGGTAAGTACTCCTACTGCTGCGTTTCGTATGGTGAGTGAGAGCGCCAGAAGCCCAAAATCTTTTAGTTATCCTCTCCTTAGTATCCTTCTTCTCCACATACTGCCCCTTTTCTTGGAGTTGGCGACATGCAAGTGATGCTTCTGATGTAGCTAGTGTCTATAGGCTACTATTATCGCTTACTATCAGGTGGGCCGTATGCTTGTTTGCCACCTGCTTAGTATATAAAAAGAAAAAATACAGAAAAATTTCAAAATTTAATCTCGACTGGATTTAGCTTTCGATTTATAATAAAATTCTAGTAACCATTTCAAGACTATATACAAGTAAATCTACTAATTGAATACTTTAGTTCTACAACATTATAATTTTTATTTAGCAGTAATAGCTTAGAAATAAAATTAAAGGAATGTAAAGACAGTGGTATCGAGTTCGATAGCCAGGCCAGGGTCTTAACACGGCACACACCTCGGATTTTTTCGAGATTTTTCAATATTATCTATTCTGTTTAACAACACATTGATCGGCGAAGGAATATATCGTAAGGGAACTTGAATGCCTGAGGGATTTTTTAATGGCTTCTTCTTCTCTGCCAACCCATACTGGGCCAGCATGGTACACTACGGCCTAAATCTCTTCAGCTTATAGAGGTGCCGAATAGTGAGACATTTGTGGATTGGAAAGAATAACTAATAGTACTAGCATAGTGCCTCGGTGGTGCAGCGGTTGTGTGAGCGACTTCTGATCACGACGTCTGGGGTTCGATCCCCGGGTCGGGCAGTACCTATTATTGAGGTTTTTCGTAGAAAGAAACATTCTTAGTAGAAGCCGGAGTTCGGAGTTTAGAAATTTGCCCGGTAGACGGCAATAGGCCCCCTTATTACGTGGGACCTAAACATAGTTGGCTAACCGTGGGTGTGTAATAAAATTCTGCCTACCCCTTCGGGGATACAGGCGTGAGACTATGACTAGCGTAGTATAGCTACACTTTTTCGGCAATAGATTCTATCTTTGAATAAGTTAATAATTGAAATTAGTACATTACAAAATATATCTCCACGTGCTTTACCTTGACGGGCCTCTTGGCGTAGTCGGTAATGTAACCGACTTCCGTGCACGAGGTCGTGGGTTCGATTCCCACTCCGGACAAATTATTTGTGTAATGAACACAGTTATTTGTACTGCGTCTGGGGTGTTGTCTATCTATTATATGTATGTATTTACAAAATAAAAAGTAATATATGTATTATATCCGTAATCTGGTACCCATAGCAAAAGCGTTAAGCTTAGTTTGGGATCAGAGCACGTTGTGTGAAAATTTCCGTCAATATTTATTTATTAATTTACCTTTTTTACTGTCGCAGTTGAATTCGTGCATATCACAAGTGTCTATGAAAGTCCTCATCTCGCCGCAACTATCAATTCCACACATAGGCACCTTGTCGTGAACACACAGGTCTGCTACCTTACATTCTTCTTCATTCTATAGAAGAGTATTATTATTATCATAAAAAATCAGCAATAGTGAATAATACAGTATTGTTTGATAAGTATTCCCTTAAATAATATTCTTTTTAGTCTTAAATAATAATATTTTTTTTAGTTTGTAATTGATTTTAAACTAACTTCCCAATGAGCTAGATACTTGTATTGGGCAATAGTTCAGAAGTGGATGACAATAATTGAAGATGTGAAAAAAGAAGAAGAAAATTAATAATATATTTTTATAACAGACCATTTTATACTTTTTAGTCCCTTATAAACATGGCAGGTACCTAGATTAAAATTATATTTTCATGTTAGTATTTTACTTATTTCAAATATCATCAATAACGCTCTGTGGCTTTTTGAAATGAGTTTTAGAGACATGTGGAAATGATATACCCAAAAGGGAGTATTACTTGTTAGGTATATCACAGATGTTGATTTATCTGACACAATTGAAGCGTATTTTTTGGTAAAATTTTTCGTGATTGGTTTTTTTTCCTATACAAATTACATATTATGAATTCAAAGAAGCGTTATTGCTGTGTGACAGCCTTTAATTCCCCAACGCAATTGGTTCTAATGGAATATTTTTGATTGAATCCAATATTATCATGAATAGGTAAATTAGAATTTCAAATCGAAGTCGAGTCCGCTGGTCAATTAAACATCAATATTGATTATAACTGTATACAACACCGCTATTTATATACCATTAAGTTTGTATCGTCTGCCCTACATTCTAGAGCGCAATATGTGGGTAGATCAGCTCATAACGTGATATAAAACTGGATCGGGGACGCTCTACGATACAAAGTAAACTTGCCTGAATGAAGGATTATGATTGATATGAGCAGATCTCATTATTCTTTAGAAATCGTTGTCGATGATATCTTGCATAACACATCAAAAATATTACTATTATTTATGGATTATACTAACACTATGGAACTACAAGGACTTACTTTTAATGTTTCACTGTGGGCGTCTACAGACACTATTATGAGTGCGATGATTCCTAAAATTGCAATATATTTTTTATTAACTATAATTATTATTTTATTATTTATTATATAGAACTTACCGATTATAGTATAAATTATCATAATGCCACGTCATAATAGTGTATGCATTTTTAAAGAATAAATTTTGAATTAAAGAAATAAATATGTTTTACTCTCTATACAATCTACAAATTTTATTAGATCCGTTTTATGGTCGAGGAAATCACGCAGAGGTTGTAAATTGACTGTTGCCGTGTTTGTATGGTTTGATGGTGAAAGGAGGTGCTGTACATAAGGTTCCAATTATCCAACAAAGCTACCCAATTCCCTTGGGTTCGGACACAACTTATCTTCTTTGACGTGCCTGTAAACTAAACAAATTATAACATTATTATAATAGATTTATGGTTAATTGACGTCATAACCTAGTCTACAGTAAAATCGTTCACGTAAAAGGATTTTTGTATATATTTCAATAAGAAAAGCTTTTTTTCAACTTTTATTCTTTCTCACTATTTAGCACGGTTCTCCTCTCACCGTAAGAGGGATTAGGCCATAGGCCACCACGCAGATTTAGTGCAGGTTGGTAGACTTTACAAGCCGTCGAAAAAATAAATTGTAGGAAAGTATACATATATAATTTCAATAGGTCTATGCCGTACAAGGTCTAGCACCTTGGACTGGGCATCGAACTCGATACCATTGTCTTTGCTGTCCTTGGTTTTACCTCTAAACTATCACTCCTTTAATGAATAAGAGCCTTACTTTGCTTATTTTTTATTAGTAAAGATAAATATAATCCATTACTGTTCCATTTTTGTGCAGGTGGGCTTATCTTTTTTGTAAGTATACAATATAAAAACTAAGAATGTTTTTTATTATTTATATATATTTTTAGCATTTGACATGTTTAGCACTATACATTCAGCTGAATTGGCAAAGCATCTGGACGGTATCCAGGAGATGCAGGTTCAAATCCTGCTCGTGACCGTTATTTTCGATTTCACATTTTTCACTTTGTGTTTAATGTTTTTTATTGCTTATGGTGGCAGACAAGCTATGGCCCGCCTGATGGTAAATGGTAACCGTCGCTCAGTCAAGCCACTACTCACCATTTCATTTCACAGACAGGAAATAAAAGAATAAACGGCTATCTCCTGCTAAAACTAAAACAAACCGATGTACTTCATGGCCGGTTGGGCCCGATAGCAAGTGAGTACTCTCACTTGGTACCCAGCCCTACAACCAGTCATGCAATGGGTCATAACTGCTTACTTCCCTTAGTCGCCTCGTATGACACCCGTGGGAAAGTATGGGGTGGTGACACTTGTATTCTTAGTCTGCCATAACACATTTTTCCACATATATTTAACTCTGTAATTCTTACAAGTGTAAAAGTAAAAAAAATGAATAAAAATAAAACAAGAAAAAGTAAAAATAAAATTAAGAAAAAATAATAAAAAAAAAAAAAAAAAAATCAAGAAAATTAAAATATTCCTAAAATCTTACCCATATTATTTTCACACGAGTATTCGTAAAGGTCACACAGGTCTAAGAAAGTCCTCGCCTCATTGACTGACTTGCCGCAAATAATGATAGTGTCGTGGAAACACGAGTAGGCGTGTTCACAAAGTCGTTTTAGTTCTGTCTGGAATGTAAATTACAGTTTGGAGATTCTAATCCAGTATATAAAGTTTTCTTAGGGCGGATGCGACCACCACTGAAGGAATGTAATATAGTTCTGGTGGCCCGCCAATAAAGGCGGAGAGATGGCACACGGCGGGTTTCTTTAGTGGGTGAGGGCCCCACACTACCCTGTTCGTTGCCCAGAACGACGGGGTGTGCGGTAAGGAACATTTTTTCCCACCTTAACAAAAAAAAAAAAAAAAAAAAAAGGGCGGATGCGACCAAACAAGAATACATTTTATTCCTAGAATAAATCGCTAATAAGGAGTTAATCCAAGAATAAAAAAAATGGCGTCACCTTTTTTGGGCTGTCATTTTTCGAAACCAATATCGGTTTCGGGCGCGTGACAGCTACTTTCTCACGCTGTAATACGACAAATAAGAGTCGAGATGAGTTAAGCTATACACGGTCCCGTTTGTAGAACAATTTCTTTTTGCTGGGTATTACATTCACTTCGCTATTCGTGAATTGCTATTCCAAGTATAAGCGATACGTCAGATGGCGTGGAAAAACGACTGTTGATTATCTAAAGGATATAATCGTGGAATAAATTATTCTGGGTATAGTTATTCTTGTATATATTCGAGTTTGGTCGAATCCGCCCTTAATCATACAAGTATGTAAGTGGCCTCAATTTATTTATTATCCTCCTATTCATCCCCTATTTATAAAATCATTCCTCTCCATTCTCTTCTTTTATCGATTGTCCATAAAAACCAGTTGCCATTATAAAATTCATCCATCCATCCATCCATCAGCCTTTCGACGTCCACTGCTGGACGTAGGCCTCCCCAAATTGGGGGTATAGTGCCGTAATCGCCACTCTTGGCAGGCGGGTTGGCGATCGTAGTGGATGTTGTTAATACTCGAGGGAGTGCTGCTGCCCTCTCCCCCCGGTATTCCCTCAGTCGGCTCTTACTACTCCCATGGGTGGAGAGGGGTGGGACAATTGTAAAACCAGCCCCACACGGCACAGTATAACATAATTGTTGGAAATTATTGCTGAAAGGAGGCTTTACTATCACTAAAAATAGTGTGAATCTCATGTTTATATTATAATTATGGTTTAATCTATAGGTATTATTATAAAGCTGTAACAGAGCTATGTCTGTACATTTAAGATATTTGAGAAAAAAATACTATATAGGCGTGTCTAAACACAAAACGAATTTTTTAGGTATGTTGCCTGTTTGTTTGTTTGTTCGTTCGCGCATCACGCAATAACTACTGAACGGGTTTTGATGCAACTTTTTTATTTAATAGCTCTTGATTAGATTTAAAAACTGGTATATATTATCTCGCTACTATATCGGGAACCTGAGATATAACCTAAAAACTTGACTTGACTGCGGCGGAGCCGCGGGCAAAGGCTAGTCTATACTAATATTATAAAGAGTATTTTGTATTTTTGTAACGAATAAACTCAAAAACTATCGGACTGATTTCAAAAATTCTTTCAACATTAGAATTTTAAAATACATTATCCCTGAGTAACATATTCCATATTTATTACTAATATTATAAAGAGGAAAGATTTGTATTTTTATATGTATACAAATGACATAGGCTATATTTATTACTAGATAGATATTTATTACTGTAAATAGTAATTAAAAAAAAGAACTACTTTTGTCCTTAATAAAGATACATTTACTCTACGTTTATTCCAAAATGTTTAGAAAATAAATATCCACCTGTGCGAAGCCGGGATGGGCCGCTAGTATGTGATATGTTGGTGACAATAATTAATAGTTTTCTTTTCATTTTCTATCACTTTCCTCGGAGATGGCGACGCGTGAGTGATGCCTCAGGTGTTGCTAGTGTCTGTAGGCTACGGTAACCGCCTACTACTGCTCGTTTGCCACCCTCGCAATATAAAAAAATATACTAGCTGACAACCACAACTTTGTATGCATGGATAGTTAAATGAAGATCACTTTTTTACTGACATTCGATTCAAATGATATAAAACCTATATTTTGCTCTATGCTAAGCTCCACCTACCTGTGAAAACTGCATTAAAACCTGTTCAGTAAATTCAGATATGTGATCTAACAAACAGCCAATAGACCCGAGCGGGTTAGACTTAGTACCATCATCTGCTTTGTGATCAGCCATGACACATCTCAGTGTATTTTAGTTGTAG
Source organism: Leucoma salicis (assembly GCA_948253155.1). Lineage (NCBI taxonomy): Eukaryota > Metazoa > Arthropoda > Insecta > Lepidoptera > Erebidae > Leucoma > Leucoma salicis. Next base: position 7,871,259 of record OX411825.1, read on the forward strand.
CGGGAAATAGCCGTATATTCTTTCATTTCATATCCACGAAATGATATGGTGAGCATCCGCGGCTTGACAGTACTCTTAGTATGGTTACGACGGTTACCACTTACCATCATGTAAGCAGTAGCCTGCCATAAGCAATAAAAAAGTCAATAAATCTGTTTAAAATTAACTTAAATACTCACCAAATGTGTTATATCACCCATGATATGACTTCGAACTAATAATATTTGCTGCAGATATAATAACAACATACCGCTATTAATAAACATAATTATTTTACAAAATATTAATCTGTTTGGTCATACGTCTACTGTCAACACTGCGCTGAGACCATATAAGGTATTGGATTAGGAACAAAGGTGGGATGTTTGTCTAGAATGCGTCTTGTTAACAGCGTGGTTCTAGGTATGATTGTGTTTGTATTTCACGCAGCATATTATCATATAAAGCATTGTCACTTAACAGGTATTTTGAAGGTATACCATTTCAAGAATATAAATCGTAAAAAATACGTTAAAACAAAAAAATATTTGATTACGGTTAACACCCAAGTTTTACACGTAATCATGGATGCTGTAAACAGTACGTTGAATCTCCTCATTCCAGAAAGTTTGCAGATTGTCAGGTGGTTGTAGTTGTTGTGAGTTGGTACTTGGGCGCATCTGCTCAGAGATGTGAGTAATACTCCATATGAGAGGTGAACTTACGCTTTGTTTAACACCTGAATCCCCACTCCCAACTGTATTTTGTTAAAGATGTCGATGACGAGGGTTCTAAAGACCTCGGAGACCAGCAGAGTTACTCCTTTTGGAGCCCAGGGTTACGACAAACAGGTCATTCTTTGTAGTGAACGCCCAAACCTAAGTCTTCGTGGGCAAGTTCTTTTCACCCCATTCCAAGGCTCGCCCCAGAGTGCGTACGACTTCAGACACAAGTTGGATTTCTCTCCTCCAGTACCTATGCTCCAAGGACCTTTCTGATGACCGGTATATTACGCATCACTCATACTCATCCTCATAGCAATGCATATTCTCTATCAAGAGCATGCCATTGATATGCAGGATGAACAATGATAGTAACTGACATATGGATGACCAGACAATTTTAAAACTTCTTCTCGAAGAGGATGAAAGTGATGTTCTGTTCTCTGTTACGTATGTTACTTACTGAGACAACAAAAAATAAAAAGGCATCACGACATTTTTGTGAACAGAGATCCGCGGATGCGGATTATTTTAATAATTTAATAAAAAAGTGGTCCCCCTGGAATTTATTTATTTAATTTATTTTGTTTGTTCGCGCATCACACAAAAACTACTGAACGGATTTTGATGTAACTTTTTTTATTTGAAAGGCCTTGATTAGACTTAAAACTGTTAGTCATTTTATCCCGCTACTATATCGTGAACCTGAGATATAACCGATAAACGAGCTTTTGGCAGCGGCGAAGCCGCTGGCAAAGGCTAGTTTATAATAAAATACCACAAAATATTAAAGAACTACCTATAACAATTTTTAAAAAACAAGTTACTACATTCCTAAGAAAAAGTGCTATTATTCTGTATCAGAATTTCTAAATGATAAGTAGTTTTAGTGTTTCAATTAGTCGAATTGTGTGGATTTATTTTTAAGTAATTTGCCGATCTTTCTGTATGGACTACTTTCAAGCAATGTTAAGTTAATGTTTGCATGTCATATGCCTGCGCCAATTATCCTTAGCCAAGGAGAGCGGAGTGAGTCTGGAATCTACAGCGACCAAATCACGATGCATATCCTTATCAGTATGAAGAAAATATTCCCTAAGGTTGTACACCTCACGATCGTGCAAGGTCTTGGCATTTAAGAAACCTCGACCTCCACACTTTCGTGGGATGTACAGCCTCATTACCGATGAGCGAGGATGATGCATACGATATGCGGTCAATAAACTGCGGACTCTTCTATCCATAGTTTTTATACTCTAAGATCCAGAGCGTCAAGTTCCGTCTGAATCCACTTGAGTATGCCGAAAGAGTACATTAGAAGTGGCATAATCCAACCGTTGTAGGCGCGTACCTTGTTTCTACCTGATAGAAGACTATTCAGTACTTTTTTCAGGCGGCCAAAGAAACGCTCTCGCAACGATTGCTTCATGTCCACCTCATTAATGCCCAGAGCTTGCGACATACCCAAGTATTTATATGTGTCAGTTACGAGGATTGATCGCAAATGAGTACAATCCGAGAGTTGAACTCCCTCGGATTCCACTACCCGTCCTCGTTTTACATGCATGATCGCACATTTATCCACACCAAATTCCATGCCAATGGAATTACTAAAGGATACAGTTAACTTTAGTAACTCCATTAGTTGCAATCTGGTAGGGGCAAACAATTTGAGATCATCCATGTAATACAGGTGGGATATTTTGCAACCATCACCTCGCAACCTATAGCCTAGTCCTGAACCCTCTAATAAGGTACTAAGAGGGTTCATGGCTAAACAGAACCAAAAAGGACTCAGACTGTCACCCTGAAATATACCCAGCTCAATCCTTACAAGCTCACCATGACAATCCGGGGTCTGCCGACATACTGGATAGGAAAGAGCTGTCCTCCAATGCCCCATACAAGACTTCAGGAAGGTACATAAGGTTTCGTTAACTTTATATAACTCTAGCACCCTCAAGAGCCATGTATGTGGCACAGAGTCAAAAGCTTTTTTATAGTCTATCCAGCATGTCATCAGATCCTTTTTCCTACGGCGAGCCTGTTGGCTAATGGCCGCGTCAATAAGGAGAAGCTCCTTAGTACCACGGCCCCCATTCCTACATCTATTCTGAGAGTTGGACATGATCGAATAAGTAACATTATTATTATTATACATTATTATTATTATACATTTAGTCAGAAGCTGTTATTTAGACATTACAAACAGACACTTCATTTTTATTATATAGATATTTATATATATTTACGGATATTTCACACGTCAATGTCAAGTTTAAAGAATATATTTACCATTGTGGGCCTGTTTACAGCTCAATGATTGTGGGTCACATAGGCTGCTGCAATGCTTCCAAATGACTACGAAGCACAGACTACTGAGAGATATATGCTGCTATGGCGGCAATCAATACGTCTCTACACCTCGCATAGTGCATATGCGCCGCATCCGGCATGTGAGAAAGAGAAAGCACTATGCTTTTCTATTATAAAGCGGCGTATGACGTGACACCAGCGTCTTTTACAGACCACCTTAAAAATCTATACTGGCATCTTCTGACTTCTGCCTTCCTAATGATGAAAAAGTTTCGGTTCGGACAATTTTAGTCACTAGTGCCATTGTCTAAATAACCATAAAGTGGTTGTATTGTCGGAGACGTTGTAGCTTGCTGCTTTAATTCTATAATTAAATGAAAACAATTAATTGACGCTATCCTTTTTTTTGTGTTAGGTGGGAAAAAATGTACCTAACCGCACAACCTCGTCGTTCAGGGCGACGAACAGGGTAGTGTGGGGCCCTCACCCACTAAAGAAACCCGCCGTGTGCCGTCTCTCCGTCTTTATAGGCGGGCCACTGGAACTTTGTTACATTCCTTCGGTGGTAATTGACGCTATCCTACCAAGTCTAGATTTAATACTAATTGACAAGTTATTTTATTCAAAATCATGTAACATTGTAGGGCGATTTGTTTTCTAAATAAAATAAAACCATTAATACCATTGCATTAAAACATTTATTTAATCAAATATTTTACTGATATAAATTGATACTAATTGGTTAATAATATTTATTTGAGTACATGTAGTTATCTAGTATTAATCATCGAAATAACTGTTTGTTGGTCGGCGGGATGCAGTCAATATAGACCTATCATCGGGACAAGACGTTTGTTTAAAATCTGAAAAAAAAAAATTATATAAATAAATGAATTAAATGATGCTTATGAATCAAAGTTTATTGAAAAAAGTATTTGAGCTCCTGAAGACATGTAACTGCCGACATTTATAAAGACAGGGCAGCTGATGCTGTTAGTGTGGCACCAAAAAGATAGCATTTTAGCAAAAGGTTCAATTTGCTTCATTAGTAAGTAAGTAAGTAGTAGTTTCCCGCCTTACTTGAACTTTGTAGTCGAAAGTTTAGTTCCAGCAATTACACATATCCATTGTTTGCTTTATTTACTTCTTTAGAATGTTTATTTATTTTATAGCAATTTCTTTGGTTATGGTTTCAAAACGATAAGCGCAAAAAGAACATATATTATTGGTGTAATAGGTATACACTGGAAGGTAGGCACTAAAGAATTCCATTGTTTACATCCTCGTTTCGGCATAAGACCCTCTTGACTCTTGACTATTGGAATCACCAAAACGAATCATATGACCCTTCAGTCGGAAGTCTTTAACCAATAACCATTGAAGAGCTTCACTATACACATCTTAGCACCACTTTAGATCAGCGCTAAGACACAAAATAGCATGATCATCTGTTACAAATGGTTAAAATTAACTAAAAGTTAATTTTTATTACAAATTTAAAGTAGATATGAGTTAAAATGGGTTCTCAAGTATTGGAATAACATCTGTATAATTATTAATACTAATGAAAAAATCATGTAAATATACACAAATATCATATTTTTAAAAAGTCATTATATATTATATACTTCTTAATAAATTTAAATTATACTAGCACAGATTTTACGAGTAATATACAATTTAAAATGATATTTTTAGTAACATTCTATCGCATTCTCAAATAGTTTCAGGGTATCGATATAAATTTAATATTGCCTCAAAAGCAAGCAGTAATATTGAGCATATTTATAGAAGCCCCATTAAAAACTCAACTGTGCCTTCCTTTCCCTTCAACTCGATCTAGCCATGGTCTAGTTTTAGTTCATGCCTGACAGCCAATTATACAATTACGATTCATAATTGCTTGAATGAGATTTGCATCATGTGATTTTGTTTATTTAGGAAATTAACAAAAGCTTTATTATAGGTTAATAGGTAGGCTCCTGTCTATGGCAGCTGCAAGTTACCCAAATATAACGAACAATTTTTTCCTTCCAATCCGGGGAAGTGCTCCGACCGCTAAGCGCTTAGCCGGACCTTAGGGACGTGGGTTCGATTTCCGCTCGTACTAAGGTTCTCTTTTGTTCCACATTTTCACAAATGATTTGTTGTATAAAGTAGCTGAGCATGTCAAAGGTTAAAATACAGATCAAAAATGTTACCCAAATATATTACATAGCCAAAATCATCTATAAAACGTTACCATATATTTTTCATACAAATTATACTTACTCCTTCTTCGAATGCAGTTATAATCGAACATGTCACATAGGTCACGGAAGCCCACGATGTCTCCAGCGTGCGACTGTCCGCAAATTGGAACACGATCGTGGTTGCATACTTTTGCCATGCTGCACCATTTGGCACCCATCTGAGCACAGAAAAATATATAGACTACTGTAAACTCTATGGACTGTAAATAAAAAAAAATGGATAGATTTTGAAATGGCCATTTCGAAATCTATCCAATTTTTTTTTCATACTGTGCCACCCACAGGTCACTGATCTGTGGTGCCACCATAGTAGTTCCCTGCATCAATAAATATTACAATAGTACTTGTGATAGCCGCATGCATTTATTAGGTGTGGTAACCCTAATTTAGCAAATAGGGAGCTTCATTGAGAATGAAGTATAGTTTGAAACGTAGTTCTAAAAGCCGATTTCCAAAGTATTCCAGTCCCACCTTTTCTCCAACCTTTTCCATTTGAGTTTCGACTCTTATTGATAATTTGGTTAAGTTAATTAGTGTTTTATAAATATATTTATGTATATAATTTATCTGTACATGTGTTTGTCACTGTACTCCTGCTTAATATCTGGGCTGATTAGCTATCCCTGGATGATTTTTGTTCATAAATGGACTCAGCAGGTTCTGCAATAGTGTTCCAAGAATTTCATATTAATTTTGTGATTTTTACTTTGTAATTATCTGCATATCAGAACTTAAATAATTATACTATTCCACCCCATTACTAATTTTTGTATATTATGCATCTTCTATCTCCTTTTAAAAGAGAATAAAATGAAAGAGACAACAACTATACGGGTAGGTATCAGTATTGTGACTTTCTCAAAAAAACATTGACTTGTTTAACAGAACAAATCTAATAAAAAATGTTACGACACCAAAATTGCTTTCAAACAATTTTCATTTTACGTCCTTTGAGGACATTTTTGTTACATAATCATTATAAATAAATATACCAAAAGAACGAAGCTACGGTATTTTATGGGTCTCAGGAAAATTTAATAAAAACATTTTTACAAGAACGAGGTGGAATATTTTTACCTTGCGGCCCATCGCGATGTCTTCATTATCTCGCTCCTTTGGAGGGCCGTGGGCGATGGCATTTAGGGTTATACAACTGAACAGGCAAACTGAAACAAATGGTTATATAATTCTTTACACCATTCGAAATTTTTTATTGTTGATAGTCTTATTTTGATAGACAAGTGACTAGCTAGGGGTAAACAAAACCACTGAGGAATGTAATGGTTCCGGTGGCCCGCCAATAAAGGCGGAGACACGACACACGGCGGGTTTATTTAGTAGGTGAGGGCCCCACTAGACTGTATGGGGCCGGCTTTAGAATTGTCCCATCCCTTTCTACCCACGGGAGTCGTAAGAGCCGACTGAGGAAATACCGGGGGAGTGGGCAGCAGCGGCCTATGTCCAGCAGTGGACGTTGAAAGGCTGATGGATGGATGGATGGATGGGCAGCAGCACTCCATCGAGTATTAACAACATCCACTGCGATCGCCAACCCGCCTGCCAAGCGTGGCGATTACGGCATTATCCCCCATGACGGGACCGCTCGTTGTGGCGTTCTCTTGGGGAGGACAATGTCCAGCAGTGGACGTTGAAAGGCTGATGGATGGTTGATGAGGGCCTCACACTACCCCGTTCGTTGCCCCGAACGACGGGGTGCGCGGTTAGGTAAATTTTTTCCCGCCTAAGCTAAACAAAAAAAGGTGTATACAATAAAAGTTATTACAATGTGCTTTATACTGGGTGTAAATGATATCATCCAGGCAAATATGTCATCAAATAACTTTAATAATATGCCATATACAATTTTCGTCGATAACGAAGGGTCAAAGTTAGCCATTTTTTAGCCGACATTTAATTATTCAAAATGCGACTAAAAACATAACGAAAATTTCAATCCATTGTAGCATTTGTAGTAAATCGGTGAATAATGGGTTTATTTCATAAAATCGAAGATTAAAAAGATAATGCAACTTTCATGAAAGACCGATGCACATTTTCACCACCTGGGTGTTCAGAATCTAATACTGCACCCATGCTATTAATTATCGGTACGATGTCATTCACACCCTGTATATATTAAACCTTAATTCAATTTACCATTTTCGCACTTTGTGTTTTAGTTAATGGCTGAACATGTCAATATTTTATAAACAATAGAAAAATAGTTAAAGTAGCATAAACGGGTCTTTTTTCGCGTATAAAATAGGTGAAATTATGAACTACCTTTTACCCGACGTTTCAACTGCGTTGCAGCAGCCGTGGTCACGGGACTTACTAATAGAAAAATAGTATTTTGAATACTTACCTAAAGTGATTTTAGACAGCATGACAACTAAAATTACTTGTAACTTGTTCGATGGATACACTAGCAATGATAATACAATGCTTCAAGTATTGTATTAAAATGATCGTCTATTGTTTTAGGCATCTAGCTAAACTTCCTCTTATTCTATAGAAACGGCTTTACTTGCTTCATAAATATTATGGTACAACCTATACAAGATACCAGACAGCATTGTTAGTATTTGCACCTACTAAATTACATGCTTTATTAGTAGTGTATCCAGCCCAGTGGCAGAAGCCTGTTGGAAGTCCGGGCGGAAAAAGTAAATGAGGTCCGATATCGTAGAAATAGATGTAGGTGAGGCCGCAGCTCCAATATAGAGAACAAGGTCATTAAATCTACTGGAATCTTTGGGCCATTTAGGATATGGGAGCAGCTTTTTCGCGAGGTTGGAATTCGTTAATTCCGCACTCTAGGCGCTTAATAATGATTTTTAAAAACAAATTTTCTGTCTGCCTTTAGAATTTCTGTAGTGATTTCATAGGTAGTCTCTTACAGCCTTTCGATTTTTTTAGAGCTATTATACTTAATAGAGAAAATACTTAATAAAGAAAGAGTACTCCCTTGCAAATATTTCAAACCCTTGGCTTCACTTTATTAATTAATTTAATCCAAAGATTTATTCGGCGCATGTCGCATTGCACAAGCTTGTAAATTTGCTTGTTCAATCGTCTCTGTTTGCATAAATCAACGAAAGACCGGACTGTAATTTTTGTCTTCATGTTTCTTTTAGTTTGATAGGAGAACTTTTTAGCTGTGCTTTTGCCACGGGCTTTGATAGAAAGGATGTATTTATTGCGAGGAATAAAATAAGGCAATTGCCTTATTTTATTCACATGATACCTATTAACAGAAAACTAAGAAAACACTGAATTATTCGTTAAGTAACCACACCACCCCAGCATAAGGTCTTGAAACACACTGATCTTCGATTGTACAGAAAAGTATCTTCAATAAAAAAAAAAAAGTAAACACAAAAATCAAGTCGAAGATGGTGACGGTCGCGCAGGTACTTGTCATTTAGGTTTATGGGGTCTCCAACTGCCTCCTTAGCTTTGGCTAAGAATTGATTAAGAACTCGCGATCTGAGCCCCACAAACTGACCCACCTGGATCAGAGCCTCGGCGCGGATCACTAAATTAAGCACATGATAGCAATGCAGTACAAAAAAATTATATAGTCTCCAAGTATTACGATGGAATATTAAGGAGAGAAAAGTTATAAAATGTAAGGCATGCTCCCTAACAACTGTCACCCTGCTTTAGGTGACAATTAATTATAAAGGAATAAGTCTTACCCATACTGCGGTAGAGTGGCAATCAAACAAAAAAAAGTAAAGATTATATAATTTAGTATTATATTATTCACCATATTCAGCTTATTCTAAAGTTTAACATACAAAGTAGCCTAAATAATTAGCCAACTAGCTCAGGACACATGAGGTGCGGTCTATTATATGCTAATATATGTAAGCATGGTAAATATGGACCATGTTGAGATTCTATGATCGCTAATGCAATAGAAAACGATTAAAATATATGAGAATTTTATATCTTTAACGACGAAATGTCGTAACGATAAGTAATTTAAGTAATTTCCATGCATATCTATAGTTTCCTATAGCGCTAGCGATCATAGATTCAACTTGATTAAGCCCACAGTACGAATAAAGCCGGATCCGCAGCGAAATGTTACGAACAAAATCTTGTTTTGCTATCATGTGTAGCAAACAGGCAGGTCCACCGTGATTTTTGAGTACCTATACAATATTTTTGTTAGTAAATTATCTATTCAAAATGAGTTCCGACGAGGTCTTCCGCGTGTCCACGGTTTTAGCAATAGTGGATTTAGGCCTTAGCAGAAGAAATAGATTTCATGTTAGACTCTTCTACAGCAACGTTCTTTGAACATCTATCAAAAATTGAAGACAGATTTGGTTTAAATAACATTAATTTTAAAAAAATACAGGGTGTTTTCTTACTTCCACTCCATTATCGCTAAAGTACGGCATAAACATACACACTATTTAATAAGATTTCAGGAGTCGTGTCTATGCGCAAATATGGGGCCCCTCGCAGGAGAACGCTGGGGAAACTATCAATTTGAGTTGGCAAACTTCTTAGCGACTTTTAGAAACAAAGCAGTCAGACCACGCCCCAATTAACATGATCTTGGTTATAATAACATGTTATTGTTTGCAAACACGATAACATGGCGCTGCGGGCCCGGTTAAATGGTGACACACAATTGCTTGCTCTGATACGCCATCAGATGCACGCGAATAAAAACGCCATACAATATATTTTGATCTGTATTTTAGCACTTGATTGACACCATTAGGTGACTGCGATAGCTTAGTGGTCCAGTGCCTTTCTCCGAATTGGACTGGGCGGTTCAGATAGGTACGAATCCTACTCGCAGTTAAACCTTTTTTCCACTTACACAATCACAAATAATTTGTTTTTTAAGCCTACCATACAAAATCTCTATGCAGGAAAACTAGGTGGCGCTAGTTGTCAACAAAATATCCTATTAGCTTCACAAAGTGACACAACTCAGTGTCTAAATTATTATAATATTTCCACGATATTCAAAAAGATCTCGGTAGCTGGTGCCCATCATGAGGATATGTAGGGATCTTTAAAGAAGAACAACCACTTACCAATGGGACGCTATATAAATACACGTATAACTAAAACACTGGAAAGCAATTTGAGTGTATTAAGGTTTTACAATATACAGGTATATGAGTGTCATGTGGCATTAGCGCTTTGAAAGATTTAATTTAAGGTGGTGACACACTGATTCACGTTGAAATAATCAAAAGAATCCAATTTTAGTAGGTATGCATTGTATAAACACGAAATTTCGCACAAATTCAAAAGCAGTCATGAGATTCGAATTCAATTTAGACGATGCATTTGCATTTCCTTTCTTTTCTAATTTACTTATAGTTGTGAGAGTTAACGTTAAAATTTCGGGTATTTATACGTGGTAACGTAACATTAGTAATTAGTCGATGCAGTCAATAGTTTAGACAGATATATTTTCTGGTATCTTATTATTGTTGTTATGGAGAACTTTAGAGTAGGTATAAATAATTAAAATAAATGAAGGGCGAAAACGTAGTATCGCGTTAAGTGTGTAATCACCTTTAAAGAATTTTAACGATGGGTTGATTTTTTCAGTACAATGTAGACTGTGAACTTTACCTTTTGAAAATGTTTGTGAACTAGAAATACGCCCAAGTTTACAAAATATTTTTATTATGTAATATTTATAAAATTATTGTAAATGTCAAGCTTACTTAGCGATATTAAATAACATTATTGTTAATTTTTGTTTTGTTTGACTGCCTCTTTCGTGTAGCAGTCTATGTAATATACTGTTTTTTTCTTTAATCTGGATTATAAAAATCCTTGTTGGGTTTCCTGAGTTAAGCGTAGCTATAATTATTATTATGTTACTTAACTCAGTTCAGTTAATAAGATGAATGCATCCCAAGAAAGATTTTTTTTAAATATCTACTAATAAAAGACGAAAGTAAGAATATCTCCTCTTCTATTTATATAAATAAAAGAATAACTGACTGACTGACATATCAACGCACAGCTATTTTTTTTTTGTGTTTTTTTTTTTATTAAGGCAGGAATAAATGAACCTAACCGCACACCCTGGGGCATAAAGAGGGTAGGAATAAATGAACCTAACCGCACACCCTGGGGCAACGAACAGGGTAGAGTGGGGTGTTCACCCATTAAATAAACCCACCGTTTACCATCTCTCCGCCCGTACTGGCAGACCACTGGAATTATGTGATATTAGAGCCCCCGCACATTATGGCCACCAGTCACCGCTACTAAACGCGACCACCAGTGGTTCAGTCAGACCACCCACGCCGCCACCAGTGGCTGGATGCGGCCTTCAGTTGCTGCCACTTGCGGCAGTTGTTCAAGTGTAAGGACAAGGGAGAAGCCGGCGACTGTGGCTGTGTGCGCGCGCGCGTCTAACGAAAAAACGCGGCCAGAAGTAGCGAGCGCGGTCGACTCCCGCAGCTTGTGGCTCGGACGCGGCCACTCAAACGCTCAGTGTACGCCGATGCTAAACAAAACGTATGGAGAAATGCGTCCGCAACTTGTGGCGGCCACTAGTCGTTCTAGTGTGGTCGCCTCTAGTGGCCTAATTTGCGCTTGCTCTTAATTCTGTGATCCGCCGACGGCTTACCCTTTCGGGTACTCTCTACTTAGCGACGCATCCGCATACGGAGCGTCGCACCTTCGCGGGTGGTAAACATACCCCGCGCCATCCACCCGCAGCCTCAGCTAGGGTGGCATCAGGCGCAGGTACTCGCACCCCAGTCGCTGGCGGCGGTTCGGGTCAGCGGAAGGATCGTTCTCCCTGGCCCTCTCCGCCGTTTCCTTCTGCGAGTTGACATACTCTCAGAAGGCAACAACCGCGGCCCAATTCCTGGCGCTGCGGAAGCAACCATGCCCTGACAGCACCTGTACCAGTCGGAAGGTGAGGACTCCGTGCCGTCACCCTGCCCACTCCTCCAGCACAGGCTGGAGCGCCACTACAATCCAAAGACCCGCCCCGGCCGCCTCGGTCGACACCGTCCAAAGAGTAAAGTAATACTACAGGAAAAGAGAGCTTACGGACCCAATTTGAAGCCCATTTTGAAGCGCCATCTGGATTTCCGCTCCGCAATTCGCGCTTGTAGCGAATGCATCTAGTATCTATATAGCTATTATTAGCTATATATATTATATACATTGCAATTACATAGACTTCATATAATTTTAATTTAATTTATTAAATATGATATCCAAAAAGCCGACAAAAAGGCAAAATCGACTCAATCGACATCGCCAGTTTCACATAAGAGGAAAATATAATCGCGGTACTTCGAGGTCTTCCACGCAGACCCGTTGGGGTCTCGGGGTAACTGTAGTCTAGGCGTTGGCCCATTTCAGTAGTGGCAACGCCGCCTGCTACCACAGGCGGGTCACTTGGTGGGAACTATGTTACATAGTGTCGTGGTTCGGGGGAGGTCGTCGCGGCGCGATCAAGCCAGTAGGAAGATCCCGCGAGCGATCAGCGGCCGACATCGACCTTGTCCAGTCCGTGGGCTACAACCCACCGCTCAGCGAGGTCGAGCTCACCGGGGCGAGCCCCGGCAAGCGCCCATCAGCCAGCGGTGAGGAGCGGTCTCGTCAGGGGATTGTGATGTCCCCAGAGACGAGGTCTCGTGGCAGGCCTCTTCTGTCCGGCGGTCGCCGATGGTATGGCGCGATACCCCGCAGGCTGCAGGTTCGCGCTCCGTCGGCTCACTCGAACATCGAGGTACTCAGGCGTCTGATGTGGTCATCAAGGCTCTCCATAGTCTCCATGCGCAGATCCCTGGCGATCACTTTGTTCCGCACATAGTGCGGGGCATCTGCAACGGTGCGCTCTGCAAGCGACTGCTATGCACGCAGCAGCCTCCGGTGGGATTCGCTGACCAGCGCATACCACGCCGGGGCTGCGTACGTGAGGCGCGAGCGGATGTACTGCTTGTACACGCCGAGCTTCGTGCGGAGGGGCAGAAAGGATGCCAAGACAGGGCGCAGGAGAGCTCGCGCAGTGCGCGTCTGTGAGACCACATGTCTCACGTGGGGCCGTATGGTGAGGTTACGGTCAATGATCACACCGAGGTATTTCACCGTCGGAGACCAACTATGGACCAACTGACGGGTTCTCCCAGCAGCATCAGCGGGGGCGGTGCAGCCCGGCCTCCCACGGAGATCGCTCGAGTCTTCGCCACATTGACCTTTAGTCTCCAGTAGAGATGTGTAACTCAGGAGTGATTGATACAAAAGATGTATAATCCTTTCAAAATGCGTAATCAATCTTTAAATCTTTGGTTTCGAAAATACATCTTTAACTCACTAGCTCACTACGTTAGGATTGAATAGATGGAATGATGGACGTAGATTTAGAATGAGACAAAAGATAAAGGATATTGTGAATTGAAAAGAGATAACATAAGTTGTAGGCACGCACAAACACACTCTTAAAATATAATGACGATAGGTACACAGAAACTTAGACTCTCTGTCTTTTAAGTAAAAAGCTCAAAACCAGTTGCGACTTGAGGGAATGAGAGAATAACTACATGAATCAATAGATATTTGCATCACTTATGATCAACTGAATGAATAACGTCATTCGTAACCAAAGATTTAAAAGAGTTAAAGATTTAAAAGAGTGATTTAAATCTTTCGAAGAAAAAGATTTATAAATCCCTGATCTCATTGGTGATTTAGTTTGCGCATCTCTGGTCTCCAGGACTTCAGCCAACAGGGAAGTGCGTCCAGTGCTCGCTGCATCTTGATAGCCGCGTGAGCTGAGGTAATCGAGGTAGTGATAATCGCGGTAATGTTGTGGCTGTATCTTATAAACAGCAACTGAGAATAATGATAGCGGCTTTTAAAATTGTCACTAGCGACATCTAGGGCCGTATATGTCAATATCTCTTACTTTGATATAATTGTAATGTAATAAATTTTGGAGCGGATATAAAGGTGGCGCTTTTGTAAGGAACTTGCCTGTAATAAAGGGAACTGTCCCCCCCATGACACCGTCCGTTATTCGCGTATGACCTTGGACGCGACGACTCTCTGTAGTCTCCACAGAAGAGCTCTGCTCAGGGCGTCCAGGAACTCCAAAGGGGTGCGCCATTGGCTGGACCACACCCGCGTAAAGCCGTCGGCACGTATTATTGGGTCCACCCATATTCGGCCACAGTCTTGGGGATAGTTAGCGGAAGTGCTCGCAAAAGCGCCACCGCCCGTCCGCACAGCCCAAACTCCTGGGGCTAGGACTGTGAAAATTTACATGAAGGTCTCTTTGATATTATCAAAATCGATTAAGATAAAAATCTATTATTTTTACGAGTAGCTAATACAAAATACTCAATATCACACGCATACACTTACATTTTTATTTATTCATATTGCATTACGTAAATATCTAGTTTACGCTTCGGTAATAGTTATCCTCATGGCAAGCAGTTTCTAAAAATCAATTCAAGATCACTCTCTCAAAATAGAAATATGTAAATATATTTATATTTTATTAGTTATATTGCCCCCCGTATAGCTTCCGAGAAGTCATCTGACTCGTAACTGAGTACTGACTCATACATCCCTTGGGGTGAGTAAAAATATGATTTCTACGAATAGCTTTATCATATACTTATTGTATAATAACCGCTTTATTAAGATTTTCTAGGAAATACGATAGGGCTAAAACAAGAAAAACTAATGTATGAAACAATAACTGTAGAAGTGCGAGCAATCACAGATGCCTTAGAATATGATTCATAAAATCGTATCGACATCGTATCGTCTTATTTGTAATTGGTGGAGACCTAGACGCGTGATGTCGCAATAATCACGATGATTTTTCAAGATCTCTCAAACAATGACAGTGTCACGATGCGATGTCGATACGATTTAGTAAGTTACATTCTACGGGCCCTGGGATGTGGTTATCTGTTCTGTGTATATATACTATAAAGCTGTGACAGAGCTGAAGATATTTAAGAAAAAAATATTATTTAAGTTATATTGTGTGGGTGTGTCCAAACGAAAACATATCATGCTAAAACTATTGAACGGATTTTGATGTAACTTTTTCATCGACTAGCTAATTAATTTTGTAATAATTTTAAACTGAATTCAATAAACGATAACTATAATAACGATGATGTATTCAGGGTGTATTTTTTCTATGTATATCGATTTCTGCGAGGTATCTGGGCCGATTTAACTACCAAAGTGGTCTCTTAAAATATGGGGGTTATCTAAAAGGATCTAGGGTTCCGGAAATAATTTGAAGTCAGTTTTTTTAATAAAATTGATTTACAGCCCATTACTGTTCGAACGTTTGAGCTGGGTACTTCTCCAGAATAAATAAGATTTAGGGTACGTCAAATTCCTCAGAAATGCAGATTTCTTCTCTATGTGTTTTATCAGCCGGCAGTAAGATTTTGTCACAAGCCGATGCATGGTTTGTGAAATGTCGAACTTGTGTGTGAACATCGAGTTGGATACCTTTGTATTGGTTATCTTCGGCTTACTTTACACTGGATAGTAATTCATTAAATAATAGTTAGTGCATTATATTTACAGACTAGGACGCGTCTTTGTTATTTGTGTGTCAATTGGCAGCGGTCACTACTTATCACGAACTGGGCAGTAGCTCGTCTGCCACTATTAGTAATAAAAAAATCTTATATCAAATTGCCATACAGAATGTGACACGAATTGTAAAATGATTGACTAAAAGAGAGGCGTTACAATATCTTTCATTTAATCATAATATGCTAAGTAACTATAAATCACATTTGACAGCTATTATGAGATTAAATAGTCTTGATATTTTAAAAATATATATTTTTTGATAATAATAATTTTATTATAGATTGACTGCGGATGAGCCATAAATAACAAGTCATTTATCCCATTCAAAACTAATAAATATGGCTATCAAAAGTAATGTTGTTTACATTGGTGAGTAATATTTATATGAATTTGTAACGGCGACAAAGACATAAATAAGACTTTTAAAATATTAATTCAAGCTGCTTAAAGCATTATTGCCACACTACTCAAAACTCATGATACAAAATGAACAACCTGACCTCAGATTGCTATCAATCAGTATATTATATTTTAACGAGTGAATGTTAAAATCTTCTCTGAAGTTCGTGCAATTAATATACATTAAATTACTTGTAATGGTTTAGGGTTATTGCCTTACTGCAAGTCTGTTGAATAATGTCAGAATAATTGGCACTAGTTTTGCATACGCTTATAAGAGCGTCACACCTTTTTTTTTTACAAAAATAATCTCTACATAAAAATTGCCATCACACAGGGACCCTGCATTTACAGGATGAACGACTTATGTCCTTCTACATACGACTATATGTGTGCTAAATTTCGTATTAATCAGTTTATTAGTTGGAACAAAGTAACAAACTCCCTTTCACGTCATTTATAATATTAAAGTAAGGATTAATAATTTTTAACTGCCTTTGTGGTCCAGCGGTAGTGTGAGCGACTGCTGATCATTAAGTGTCGGGTTCGTCCCCGAGTCGGGCAGTATTATTGAGCTTTTTCTTAAAAAGGAAATTATTCAGTAGCAGCCCAGAGTTTGGAAATGTGCCCGGTAGACAGCAATAATGCTCGCCTCCTATTACATGGGGCTTAAAAATTGCTAACGAATCATGGGAGTGTAATACACCTCTGCCTACCCCTTCGGGGAATACAGGCGTGATGCTTTTAATCTTTTTTTATCAAGTAATATTTATTGACCGACTTATTGTCTATTTAGACTCATAGCATGTGATTGTTCTAGTTAGTCTAACTACATACAATGTATATTCCGTGTCTCATGTCATCATCTGTATAAATGATTATGAGAGTTTTCTAAACAATGGGTTTTATCTCAATGTTTTTATATTTAACAGGTAAAATTGGGAACAAAAGCTGCTCCCTTAACTGTACCTTTATTATATATTTTTTATAGAAATATAGCGCGATCAAAATCATTACTCCCGTACTAAATTACCCACTCTATAAGTGAGTAGCTTCGACACGAGCCAGCCGTAATACCTTGGTTCTCAAATTAAACAATGAAGTCTTTCGTTATAGGTGATATAGATTTTTAACTTAAAAAACTATTTTATGATTGACTTTTTAAAAAAAAACAACAAAATTTTGAACCAGACTTAGATGTAGTAGATGCATATGCGGGAAAATATAGTTTAATGTATTCTATTATTAGTAATTATAAGTGTTTATTTTCAGGGTTGTCATTTTTGCTAATTGTTGCTCATGTAAATATGGACATTTTGGACAAAGTTTTGGTGCACCCTATCCTACCTCCTACGGTGAGAATTTTTTTTTAACTTATACTGCCGTTTTCAGAGTATTTGTTAGTCTATTGCATTTTGAGTGTGTGTTTTAATTTTTACCAGAATATTCGAAAACGAGATACATCGCAAGATTTATTAGAAGGTGTAAGCGAGTTTCTAGAAGAGAAGTTAACCGAACATACCCAAGCTCTCGAGTATATAGTCAAAGCAATTAAGCGTCACGAGGAAATAACTAAACAACTGATTGAGCTTATAAGTAAAACTCTTGAACCGCCTAAAGCACCTCAGAAAATTGGTTTTGAAAGGGAAAGGCAACAAAATCTAAGGCGAAGTTATGATATAGTAGAAAGTCCCATTATAAGAATTGGAAAAAATATTTCTACGTTTGGGAAACTAGTTAAAGATATATTTATGAAGGAAATCCAGAGTGATACTGATCCTACGCCTTTAGTAGAGACTAGTCTGTATTTGCCTTCAAATGTGAATTCCAAAGAGGTGATAGTCTTCTAATGTATATCAGGAAGGATAGCTATTACAACATATTATAGTGCTATATATAGTAACTAAACATTCCTACACACATAATGCCGTGCAGCATATAGATTCATGCCACAACAATCCTATATCGTTCTTAATACACATAAATGTAAACAATCACACTACATCCGCACACGGATACACACAACTACACACACTCACACGCACACACACATTTACACACACACTCACACGCACACACACATTTACACACACACTCACACGCACGCATACACACGCACACATCAGTTTATAATATTTCTGATAACTATTTGGTTTGATTTTTTCTTATAATTTTTATTATTATTTTTATATCTTTTGTTATTTACATAAATAATGTGTAATGTTAACATGTGACTCATTTCCGTGGAATGGAGGCCTGGTTATCCATAACACAGGTTTTTACCTAGTTTGGAAACCAGTCTCCCATTTTATTTCCTATGCTACTATTATTGTGTATCTGTTTATTGTCTTATGGGAGAAATAAATAAATAAATGTTAAATATTAAATATTCTAAGTAAAGTACTTACCTACTTAGCAACAAAGTACTGAAATGTAATATTTTCTAAGAAACAAATGCACGTTTCGATATCTGTTTCATCTGACGTACTTAAATTAAATTTGTACATTTGGAATAGTGTTTTTTTAATATATTCCTAAATTAAATGAATGATAGAATTCTAAAATTAAAAATCATTCTAAATTGAATTGCTTCCAAAATATCTTTTTTTAAATTGAATACAACAATTGTTATCTTTTCAGTCTTATCGACGATCTTTTGATGGCGTTCAATGGGTAGATCCAATTCAGCAAAATAAAACTGAATCCAGTCCTTGGTGTGAGATCGCGATGCTTTGCAAAAAGAGAGTCAATCCTGTTTGTGGATTTGACGATAATTTTGGATACGGAAAATTCGATGACATTTGTCACATGCTGCATGTTAACTGCTATTACAGATACAGTAAGATATAAATTTATTATAAAATTAATTTAAATGCATAAAAATCCTCTTGATTATTGTAATAATTTATATTCTATAAAATAATCTTTCTCTTTATCTGAACTCATTATATTTTTTAAATTATTGTTTCAGATTTTGTTGCGGTACATACCTGCCATCCAAATGTTTGAAATAAATAAAGTTGTTATCTTGTTATCATATATAGCCTTTATTTAAGAATTAAATAATAGAGGTCTATTTTTTTAAATTAAATAGGAGGCACATGCTTGCAATAAAGTTTTCTTATTTTTTCAAATTCTGAAAATATTAAATGTATCTTATTTTATGTTATTAACAAGACAATATGCATGCCGCACCGTCTGTCGTGAGTGTTATGACTCATTATGCTCACTTGTGCATTAGGTAGATACTTTTAACATATTTGGATAGTTTAGTAAACACTAATTCTTAATTTACAAATATTTTATGTCTTAAAGTTAAGTATAGTACCATAGAATCGGCATCGAAACATAAAAAAAAAATATTTATCACAAATCATACTTACTAGTTTTATATTCACAATTAAATTCAAGAAGGTCACATTTATCCAAAAACCATCGAACTTCGGAGGTCATTGGCTGGAAGCCACATACTCGTTTCTTATTGTGTATACAACTTAATGTTTCTAGACAGGCATCCTGAAAAATAGCAAGTAGTATTGGTAATTTTTGCTGCACAGCTTGAAGCCTTGTAACGAATTCAATGCAAATTATTTTAGTCACACGAGATTATATCTTGTGGACAAAGAACTGAGCTTTGTATACAAATTAATATATATCTTGATAGAAATTTTGAAGTAGTTCTAAAGCTGACAACAGAAAACGTGTATATGTCGTGGTCACAATCACATAAGTTGTGATTCGTCACTTCATGTTGTGGCCGACTATTTCTATAAATTGTTAGATTTTATTAGGTCAGTTTTCATGAAATGGTTGGCTTCATCATTAAGTGGTCAATTCTATGTACTGACTACGATATATACACTGCTAGATAGCTGGATCGGATTGCGTGGTGGTCCATGTCTTGGTTATTTCGCTCTATGGGTCTATGTAAAATGGGTGTTTCTTACATACTAATACGGTCATTCATTTAGCATTAGCTAATACATTGGTTGTCTTCGACTGACTGGAGACATATTCTATATAAGCCCTTCTTGAATTGAATAACAAACGATATATTATTCTTAACCTACGTTTGCTTCTATGTTGAACAGTGAAATGGAAACACCTACTCACCTTTTTATATTGCTTAGCGTTCGTGTGCGAAATAAACAATGCAATCCAAATAGAAAGCAATTTCAAGTAGAAATAAATCTTCATGTATAATGTAGACGTGAGGTCTTTGGCGATATATACGTACGTACTTACGCCATGTAATACAAGTATGTGTATGTGCTATATAATAGGTAATAATATATGTATATATATGAATTTTACTGACACTAGCCCTTGCCCGCGGCTCCGCCCCTCAAGATAGTTTTAAGGCCATATCTCAGGTTCCCGATATAGTAGCGGGATAAAATGTATGCCCGTTTTTAAGTCTAATCAAGAGCTATCAAATAAAAAAAGGTTACATCAAAATCCATCAGTAGTTGTTTTCGTGATGCGTAAACAAACAAACAGACTAGTCTAAAGGTAGTTTATCAATTTCAAAGACAAACAATGACCGTTTCAGAACCTTTTTTCTCTTTATTATTTTAGGGACTTTTATACAAAATAGTATACCTACATTAGTACTATCGTACAACAAAGCTCTTTTAGTAAACACTAGCCTTTGCCAGCAGCTTTGCCGCAGCCAAAAGCTAGTTTTAAGGCCATATCTCAGGTTTCCGATATAGTAGCGGGATAAAATGTATATTAGTTTTTAAGTCTAATCAAGGCCTTTCAAATAAAGTAAAAGTTGCATCAAAATCCGTTCAGTAGTTTTTGTGTGATGCGCGGACAAATAAACAGACAAACAGACAAAAATTCTAAAAGAAAATGTTTTGTGTTTAGACACGCCTATATAGCCTATTACAGTATTTTTTTCTCAAATATCTTAAATGTACAGACACAGCTCTGTTACAGCTTTATAATAGTATAGATATACTAGCCTTTGCGCCGCGGCTTCGCCGCAGCCAAAAGCTGTTTTTTCGGTCATATCTCAAGTTCCCGATATAGTAGCGGGATATAATGTATACCAGCTTTTAAGTCTAATCAAGGTCTTTCAAATAAAAAAAGTTGCATGAAAATCCATCCAGTAGTAGACGCCTGTATAGTCTATTACAGCCATTTTTTCTCAAAAATCTTGAATGTACAGACATAGCTCTGTTACAGTTTTATAATAGTATAGATAAATGCTTTTTGTATGGAATAGCACTTGATTTAAGATTTATGTTTGATAAATGCAACACTTAAAATGAAATTGCCATTTTTATTTTCATTCACGTGCAAAATATTTTGAAATGCGTTTCGTCGTTTTAACTTTCGGTAAGTCAAGTAAGTTATATTATAAGTACACATATATAGCAACTCGACACTCTACAAGTAGTAACCTGTTACAATCATTTTTATGGAATTTACTTTATTACACCATCATGTTGACGGGCCTCGAGGCGTAGTCGGTAGTGTAACCGACTTCCGTGCACGAGGTCGTGGGTTCGATTCCCACTCAGGACAATTATTTGTGTGATGAACACTGATATTTGTACTGCGTCTGGGTGTTTTCTATCTATTATTATGTATGTATTTACAAAAAAAGTAGTATATGCTTTATATCCGTAATCTGATACCCATAGCACAAGCGTTAAGCTTAGTTTGGGACCAGAGGACGTTGGGTGAAAATGTAGCATGCACGATAATGACAAAAAACTCACCAACGCGACACAACCATGCGATACGGCAGAACTCTCAGAACCACAATATTGATATATAGGATACTAGTAGTACTAGTATGAATCTATATATTCATACATTCAAGTTCATAATTCAGTTCAAGGTTAAAAATTGCAATGCTTCCGCTGCCTTGTTCCTCATTTAATATATTTACGTTAAGTAGGTAATCTATACAATATATATAGCGGAGTATAAATTAATTAGTATAAGGGTCTGTTCCACAATCTAAAAGTAAAGTCATCAGTAGTTACTGGTCAAGTAATTTACTCAAGAGTTAAATCCTACCAGTAACTCATGTTGCGTTTCGCAACTATCCATCCCATATTATATATTCAATAGTTAATCATCAGACATCTGGCATTTCGTTTCACGTCTGTATGAGAAATACTTTTTTTACAGCCCTTCTAATTCATAAAATAAACTTTTCCTTTAAAAATACTATAAACACAGAATCACTCATGATATTTTATTGATATTAAACTTCAAATTAACTAATTAGTTATTAATAATTTTAGTGTCAATTAATAAAGTTTAGTTAGTTAGTTTTTAACTGCCTCGGTGGTGTAGCGGTAGTGTATGTGACTGTTAATCATGAGGTCTCGGGTTCGATCCCAGGGTCGGGCAAAATGGCCCGCCAATAAAGGTGGAGAGACGGCACACGGCGGGTTTCTTTAGTGGGTGCAGGCCCCACACTATCCCTGGTCGTTGCCCCGAACGACGAGGTGTGCGGTTAGGAAGATTAAAAAAAAAAGGGTCTTGCAAAATGTTATTGAGCTTTTTTCTAAAAAGATAAATTCTCAGTAGCAGCCCGGAGTTTGGAAATGTGCCCGGTAGACGTTAATAGGCTCGCCCCTATTACGTGGGACTTAAACATAGCTGGCGAGTCGTGGGTGTGTAATACACCTCTGCCTACCCCTTCGGGGAATACAGGCGTGATGCTATGTTAACTATGTTATTTTTTAAGTTATTTTACTTCAAATTCTTTTAAAATAGCCTTTCAAACGTATGGAAAAAGATTTCTCGTAAATTTGCAATAGGTGTAATGAAACACAAAATCAAATGTCACATTATAAGTGAGGTTAATTAGAATAGATGGCGCTGCGAGCTTGAGAGAAATATCAAAGAAGTTTAACCGTGAAATAAACGTGCTAATTGCCACTTCATCCGACCTATAAGTTACTGGACAGTTTATGTGATGGTTAGTCCTACTTGGTGATTGTGAAACGTATGAGAGGTTGTTAATTATGTTAAATTAAGTTAAAAGTAGCCTAATCAGAACATTACCCAGAGATTGTGAAACAGACCCGTAATCTATAACTTAGTATAATAAACGCAGTATAATTTAACTAGACCATATTTTACAGTTATAGCACTATTTTCGAGTTTCTGGGATTCAGAAGGGTTCAGTAATAAAGTAAGTAATACTCGTATTAACTACGCATATGTAATTTGCCGCAAATGAATAACTAACCATAGTAATTAAATGCAATGTATGTTGTTTATCTTTAAAAGGTCAGCTTCTTGACTTCGTTTCACTAGAAACGAAGATAGGTGGCACTCTAATATTTTAACTCGAAACGAAAAAACTCAATAACACTGTCTGACCTAGGGATTGAACCCGATACTTCATGATCAGCAGTCGCATACACTACCGCTGCACCACCGAGGCAGAATTTAAGAATAAATTAGAGTTTAAAAACTAAAAAAAAGACGGTATAAAGCTCAGAGCGCATATCTAACCACATATAATATGACGCTCAAGGCGTAATACTTGAATATAAAAAAATAAAAAGTAGTAAATATTCAATTCAAACTCAAAAATATCTTTATTTCATATATTAAATAGCACTTAACATCGTTAAGAATACACTAATAATTAACACGACCTTCTGAGGCGAGTGCAACTGCAATAACAAAGAGGCGATTGCAATCGTCACAACCAGCCGGATTCCGAAGTAAAGCCTTTCATGAGAAGAACCCAGCAAGAAACTCATGAACCACTTTTTTAAATTGCCAATTTATTACAATTTAATATGTATCTCTATAGCTAAAATTACATTATATCATCCAAAACAATTTCGAAAATTAATGAATGAGGATCAGCTCAAGCCCATTTTGTTTTATCCTCAAGATAATCCGAAACCCTTTTGATTACAAAGTGTATGTTTTATGGCTTTCTTGAACTTATTTAGTGGCATGTTTTGGACATTTTCAGGAATCTTATTGTAGAAGCATATACATTGCCCCATGAAAGTTTTGCTAATTCTGTGGAGACGAGTACTATGTGCAATAAGATTGCCTTTGTACCTAGTACTAATGTGATGAACGTAGGTACACTTAAAAAAGCTTCTGACGTTTTTCTTGACATACAACAGATTTCCATATATAAATTGAGACACAACAGTTAGTAATAATAATATATCATATAATAGTTATTATAAGAAAACGTGGTGCACTTGCCATCAAATGTTACAAATAGGGCATTGGTAACTATTTAAGGTTCCATTCGGTTGTTAAAGGTGTGATTCACGGACAAACACCTAATCCAAATAACTTCAAACTTTCGCAAATATTGTTCTAGCAATGGGTAGCCAGAACAATATATTGCTTTGTGTATGTGATGTGTACGCTTGTCGTAATAATTAATTGCTTTGTGTCTGTGACGTGTACGCTGCACACTCAGTAAGACTTTTTTTGGTGAACTATTTTTTTATAATGACATTTTATTGAATTTATGTTTCAGAAATGCTATAAAGCAAAAATATGCATCCACGATGGTAATGACAAGTGTGGTAGAGATTCAATTACAGAAGAATACAGGATGTTTTACGATTCCTGTGATATGCTAGAGTACAACTGTTTATATGATAGAGGTACGTATTTAAAGAACAAATTATTTGTGAAAGTGGAAAAGAGAGCTTTACTGCAAGCAGGATTCGAACCTGCGTCCCATCCGGGGAAGTGCTCTGGACCACTAAACTATTACAGTCACCGACGCTGACACCCAATTTCCACTTCATAATTGTTTTTAGATGCCTTTAGGAGTCACGCCACCTATCGAATGCAATATTTTAATTACAAACTAAGAAACAATTTTCTAATTGGGATTTAAATCCCGAACTAATAAAATAGTCCAACAACAATCCAATAATATTTGAAAAACTGGTAAAAGTAATCGTAATAATGCTAACTCACATTACTAATTCGTAATCAAAATAAATATACAAGAATGTTTTAAACACAAAGTGAAAAATGTGAAATCGAAAATAACAGTCACGAGCAGGATTCGAACCTGCATCTCCTGGATACCGTCCAGATGCTTTGCCAATTCAGCCATCGTGACCCTTGCTCCTGACTGCTAATTTCGATAGCACATTCATACTTAACGTCTTTGGGTGACGCCTGCATCATCTGTCGTAAGTATTTTCATATTTAGTTATTTTCGATTTCACATTTTTCACTTTGTGTTTAATGTATGTTGCTAAGCATGTCAAATGCTAAAAATATATTTAAAAATATCTAAATATATACAAGATATTGTTTAAATATGTGGTGGTGTCATAGTAGTTTAGATACTGGCCTCCCACCCGAGTGTTGTGGGTTCGATTCCCACACAGGACAAGTGTTTGTGGAGTCACAAATGGTTGTTTTGTGTCTGGTTACACTTTGTGTCCGTGAAATATTATGCTTATAAATTCCCCCGCGATACAAGATTATTCCTTAGTAAGTAGCCTTTAAAACAATTAAGCAAAATCATTTAACCTATTTGAGTGTGTTTTTTTTAATATTTTTTATGTTTATGATTTACTTATTTCAGATTTTACTAAAACA
The DNA here is from genome assembly GCA_948253155.1 of Leucoma salicis. Lineage (NCBI taxonomy): Eukaryota > Metazoa > Arthropoda > Insecta > Lepidoptera > Erebidae > Leucoma > Leucoma salicis. Next base: position 7,897,099 of record OX411825.1, read on the forward strand.
GAAAGGAGAAGATGCACGGAGAAGCGAGATCCGGTCGACGTAGAAGCTGATATCTCTGAAAGCTATCCGAACTGTAAATAAAATAAAATCCTAGGAAATTTGTTCTTATTTTAGACTAGTGACCCGCCCTCGCTTCGTACGATGATAATGAATCGTAGATGTAATGGACCAATGCAAATGTCTTAAGGATTTCTGGAAAACGGCTTTTAAAGTATAATCTTAAGGTGTATGCCGCAAATTAGCTACATTAAAAACATTTAATTTCTTTACTTAAAAACAATAATTAGGATATATTATGTAGGTATACGAGTATAAACCTTTCTTGGAAAATTATCTAAAGGATAGTAGAAAGGCTTTTTCAAAATCTGTTGCTTTAAGAAGATATAAATAGTCAGACACGATGTATACATGGAAACGAAGTACCATATAAGTTCTTTGTTTTTAGTATTTTGTAACATAAACGATGTATATAAAATACCTATATATGTATAAACAATCTTGGCATTTAATATTATATTATATTTATGTTGTACATTGTATTTGCATAAAATTTGAATATTCAATCAAATATTCTTTTTCTCTTTGCACCTTAGAGCTATTCTGCTCTTTGCACCTTAGAGCTATTCTGCTCTTTGCACCTTAGAGCTATTCTGCTCTTTGCACCTTAGAGCTATTCTGCTCTTTGCACTTTAGAGCTATTCTGCTCTTTGCACCTTAGAGCTAATCTGCTCTTTGCACCTTGCACATTAGAGCTTTTTTTTTTTTTTTTTTTGCCAACGGTGGCAGACGAGCAAACGGCCTACCTGATAGTAAGTAGTAACCGCCGCCCATGGACAACACCAGGGGCACAGCCAAGTCGCCGCCTACCGTGAGTAAAGTACTCTTCTCAAACCTCGTTTAAAGAGGGACAAGTCGCAACGCTGGGGAAACACCGCAGCAGGAAGTTCATTCCAGATCTTACACGTACGTGGTAGAAAAGAACGCTGAAAACGAACCGTCTTGGACGAGATCGTTTTCACGTGGTATGGATGAACCCTAGTACGGCGTCTCGTGGTCCGGTGGTAAAACGGCGATGTTGGTACCACCTCAAACAGTTCCTCAGAGCACTCCACGTTGAAGAGTCGATAGAGCACACAGAGAGCCCCAAAGTCCCTCCGCCGCCCCAACGACTCCAACTCATCCGTGAGATTGGGATCATCGACAATTCGAACAGCGCGTCTTTGCAGGGAGTCAAGTGGGTGGAGCTGGTATTTTTGTGCGCCTGCCCAGAGATGTGAACAGTACTCCACGTGAGGGCGGACTTGTGCTTTATACAGCACAAGTCACTGCCTCGGTGTGAAGTACCGCTTGGCTCTGTTCAGGACGCCCAGTTTCTTGCTCGCCAATTTGGCTTTGTCCTCCAAATGACTCCCGAACTGGACTTTACTAGATATGTCGATGCCAAGGATCCCAATACTCTCGGAGACCGGGAGAGTTACCCCTTGGAACTGGGGCGTCACGACAAATGCGTCCTTCTTTGCAGTGAACGCGCAAACCTGTGTCTTTGTAGGGTTGAATTGAACCAAGTTCTTTTCTCCCCATTCCGAGGTGCGCCCTAGATAGCGCTCGACTTCAGACACAAGTTGGATCCGCCTCTCCTCCAGCATATTCCGAGGGACTTTCTGATGGCCGGTATATCGCGCATCACCCGTACCGTCCGCATAGCAATGCATACTCACTATTGAGAGCAAGTCATTGATATGCAGGATGAACAGCGTTGGGGAGAGCACCGAGCCTTGAGGAACGCCAGCATTAATCTCCATGGTATCAGAGCAGCATCCGTCTACAACGACTTTGATGCTGCGACGATGGAGGAAGCCAGCGATCCATTTGCAGAGCCCCTCGGGGATTCCATACGATGGTAGCTTCGATAGAAGGGCCCTATGCCAGACCCTGTCGAATGCCTTCGCGATGTCCAGGCTGAACGCCAAAGCTTCACCCCCACCCTCCAAGGCCTCTGCCCAGCGATGAGTGAGGTATAAGAGAAGATCACCAGTTGATCGACCTTGACGAAAGCCGTATTGGCGATCACTGATCAGCTGGTGATCCTCAAGGTACTGCAGAAGTCGGCGGTTGATGACTCTCTGCAGAACCCTGGAGAGCAGGGATGTTATCGCGATTGTCCTGTAATTCGACGGGTCCGACTGATCACCCGTTTTGGGAATAGGGTGAATATGGGCTACCTTCCACGAAGTAGGAATCTTGCCGGTACTGTATGAAAGGCGGAACAGGCGCGTAAGGACGGGGGTCAACTCAGGAGCGCACGTTCGAAGAACCACCGCAGGGATGCCATCCGGCCCACTCGACTTATGGACGTGCAGTAGCAGCAGCTCCCGCCTGACTGCACGTTGCGTAATGCGGATTTCAGGCATGGAGCTTTCACACCGAGGGATGGCGGGTGGTGTGGCCACTCCGGCGTCCAAAGTCGAGTTTGAGGCAAAGAGTTGGCCCAAAAGATCGGCTTTCTCTTTGGCACTATGGGCCACATTGCCGTCCAGTTTCCGCAGTCGTGGGAGACTAGACTGGCAGAAGTTGCCCTGTACTACCTTGGCGAGCGACCAGAAAGCTCGGCTCCCATTGGGATAGCTTGCAAGTCGCTCGCCCATTCTGGCAATGTGTTCTGCCTTGGCTTCGGCAATAGCCCTCTTGTTGGACCTGGAAGCAGCATTAAATTTCCGCTTCTCCTCTTTGGCGGTCGGATCCTGACTTTTCCTGGCCTTATTCCAGGCCAGGTATGCGGACTGCTTCTGGCGAGCAGCCGTCCTACATGCTTTGCTAAACCATGGATGGCTGCGACCGCCAACCGGTATTTTGGTGCTGGGGATAAATAATTCTATCCCCATAATCACCGTTTCCGTGATGCAGTCCGCACAGACGTCAGGGTCCCTAGAGGAGAAGCATAGCTGCTTCCAAGGGTAGGACGCGAAGAATTCTGCTCTTTGCATTTTAGAGCTATTCTGCTCTTTGCACCTTAGACCTATTCTTATTCTAACAGTAGCATACAGGCTACAATCCACCTGATCATAGACATTGTCATTCATGCAGGTTGATCACGCTTGGAGTTTAGTAGAGTAGGATTAGAATGCGGTCTTTCTCTTCATACGCTGTTAATGGCTGGTTAGAACTGAGATATTGATTTGTAATACAAATATATGCATTTTGTTATTAAAATAGAATCAATTTCAAACTCTCAGTAAGGGATTTTATATATTACAGAAATTACTTCATAGTTAAAGATGATCAACTTACTACTTACTTATCATCACGCCATTTCCCTTGTGCGGTAGGCAGAGAGAACAGAGTGCCAAGAGGCTCTATTCTTGCATACGTCTCTCGCTTCCTCAACATTCATAACTCTCTTCATACACGCTCGCTGGTTTCAGAGTTTCCTGACTCCATCTTCCTTCAATACATGACCGATTTGGTCTAGGTAGGTGAGTCTCGGTCTCCCCCTGTACCTACATTCTTCCACATTCGCATTGTATATCTTCTTAACCAGTCGCTCGTCCGAAATTCTTTCCACATGTCCTAACCATCGGAGCATTCCCTTTAGCATCTTTACACCAATACTCTCTTTCATACCCAGTAGCTCTCTTACGTCGTCGTTACGAATGCAGTCAGTCAGCTTCACTCCACAGATTCTCCGCAGAGATCGCATTTCGTCCGCATTGATTTTACTCTCATGCTCCTTTATGCATACCCAACTCTCGCTTCCATACAATAAAACATAGAATCACGCCTGTATTCCCCGAAGGGGTAGACAGAGGTGTATTACACACCCACGACTCGCCAGCTATGTTTAAGTCCCACGTAATAGGGGGCGAGCCTATTGACGTCTACCGGGCACATTTACAATAACGTTGGGACAAGCACTGAGTTGTGTATTGCGACACGTGCCCTCTGGCTGAGGTGATGACTGAAGATATACAAATTCATCCACTTGTTCTAGCACACCATTTCCTATTGCTACTCTAACATCTGTTCTGGCTTTTTCTCTTTCAAAATTCAATATTTTGGTTTTGCTCACATTCACACGTAGGCCTCTTTTCTTACAATCTTCTACTATTACGTCGACTAGGGTTTGCAGGTCAGCCGTGGACTGTGCTAATAAAACCGCATCGTCTGCATATAGCAGAGACCTAACCACTGAGTCGCCCATCTGAACTCCCACATTCATTTCATTCAACCTTTGTAGACATTTATCCAGATGTATGATAAACAGTCTGGCTGATAGAACGCAGCCCTGTTTAACGCCGATATTGACATCAAACCAGGGTGACATTCCATCATCCAGCCGAACACAAGCTCTGTAGTCCATGTAGTTGGACTGCACCGCTTGTAGCAGTATACCGTTAATACCATATTCCGGCAAAATGTCCCAAAGTTCCTTTCGTACAACTGCGTCAAAGTATTTCTCCAAATCCACAAAATTGCAGAAATCCCTCTGGCCTACAGCCAGATGCTTCTCAACAATGTTGCGCAGAGAAAATACTTGATCCATGCATCCCCTTCCACACCTGAAACCTCCTTGTGCCTCACACAAAAATTCATCAGAAACTATCCTCATTCTCCTTTCAATAATCTTACCATACACTTTGGCTGCCAAACTGGTCAAGCTTATGGCTCTGTAGTTTGCACAGTCATAACGTGAACTCTTGTTTTTAAACAAGGGCACGATGACTGCACTTCTCCAGTCCTTGGGAACCATTCCTGAGCTCCAACATAAATTGAGAAGCATCAGGAAGAATTCCCAGACACATGAGCCTCCAAGCTTGATCATCTCAGCAGACACCATATCAATACCCGCTGCCTTTCCATTTTTCCAACTTCTAATCGTCCATTCAACTGTACCTGGTGATGCCGGTACCGAATGCTGATCTGTTAGACCACATGTGACACCGGCATCTCCCTAAAAATCCGCATACATATCTCCAAAATATTCACTCCATCGGCTTAACACATCTTGTGTTTGCGTAAGAATGTCTCCACCTTTAGACCTTATTTTATTCATTCTGAAAGCTGAGTAACCACTCCGAGATTTCCAGAAAAGTTTGGTGTTGCTCTCGTTGTTTTTGGTCAGCCTTTCTTCTGCAATCATATTTGCTCTATCACGCTTCTTTTTCACTAAGGCTTTGCTGTCATTCTTACGTTGCCGGTATATTTCTTTCTTCTGTTCTTTCATACTTGCACTCAGGTTCAAAGAAGGTACATAGTCCAGCCACGCTTTCTTCTTTTGGTTTACGGAAGCTGCTACTTCCGTATCCCACCATGCATCACCTTTCACTTTCCTATGCTTCTTTGAGCATCCACATACTTCTTTCGCTGTATCTAACCATACTTTCTTTCAATACTCTCCAGCATTCTTCTATGTCAGATTCCGGCTGACTTGCCATTGTCAGCCGTTCACGGACAGCCTCTGCATACTTTGCTCTTACACTCTCTTCTTGCAACTTTTCAATCTTTATTCTTTCAAGCCCTCCGAAGTGGACACGCTCTCGCCAGTGTCTCCACTTTCTGAATAGGTCACTAAATCACGCAATAACGAGATAGTGGTCCGTGTCGAAAGTGGGACCCCTGTAGGCCCTTGTATCCAGAATTTTACTTCGGAGGCGACTGTCTACCAGAATCAAATCTATCATACTTCTCTGTTCATTACTTCTCCATGTATACATATGGATGTCCTTATGTTGAAAAAATGTGTTTGACACAATAAGGTTTCTTTCCATACATACATCCGCAATGAGCCTACTTGAATCGTTCACTCTCTTATCACCAAATGAACCCAGCACGTCCTCGAAATCTGGACGCCTGGTTCCAACCCATCCATTCAAGTCTCCGCATACTATCACACGTTCACTAGCTTCTGCCAAATCCAGAACTACCCTAACATTATCCCAGAACTTCTCTAGATCCGATGCCACCGAAGAGCCTATGGGAGCATAAGCTGCGACCATGACTCTGGTGACACCTAGTTTTATTCGGACACATATAAGTCTGGGATCAAACATTTCGTAGTCTTTCACACCTGAGACCAAGCGAGCGGACAGCAACACCCCCACTCCCATGCTGGCCCGATCGCTCTGCGGTACACCAGACCACAGGGCTATCCCTCCACCAGGAAGATCACAGGCGTCACTGCCCTTTCGCTTGGTCTCTGTTACACAGCGCACATCAAGCTGTCTGTCCGACATGACGGTTACCAGCTCGTGTAACTTACCTTCCACACCACCTCTTACATTCCACGTGCCAACTCGACACTCTGCTCCCCTCGACTCGCCAAACTGGGCAAGGCGTGATGGGTGGCGGCCCCCATCGCCGCATCTGCCATTGTTCGTACCGACGGGGGCGGGTCGGTACGCATCGCCTCTGGGGTACGCCCTTACCCGCACTGCGGTACGCATTCGAGCCGGATTGCAGCCTGTCAGCCTGGCAGGCTTCAGGCTGGCAGGGATCGCGACGAGCACGCTCCGGACTATGATCAAATTCTGCTTTATTGATTTAATTACAATAACATTATTACTTATACGTATATTGCAAATAATTGCAATGAAATATTCAGTTTAGAGTAACTGGGACGCCAAATATGTTTCAAGCGTAAAAATATAATTACCGTGTAATTATTTCTCGTTATTAACACAATTTAATTTTAATACAAATACGATATGGGATCGATAATAATTTTCACTGTGTTTCGTAAGTAAATTCTATATTGTTAAACTTTAAATATAATATATTGCATACAAGTGTTTTGCGAGGGTGTATTATACCTTCGTATGTTTCTCAAGAGGTAAGTCACTTGACTATATAGTAATGTTATATGTATATGATTTTTTACGTAAACAGAATTTTTTTAGTAGCAGCCCGGAGATTTAAATTGTGCCCGGTAGACGGCAATAGGTTCGCCCCCTATTACGTGGGACTTAAACATAGCTGGTGAACCGTGGGTGTGTGATACACCTCTGCCAACCCCTTCGGGGAATACAGGTGATGCTATGTTTAATGTTATATTATACTAGCAGTGCCCGCGGACTCCGTTCCGCGTTAGAAATATTTTTGTCCCGGCCCGTTTGTCCCGCGTAATACTTTAGGTTATAAGTTCGGGATAAATAAAAATTATGATGATGAAGATTTTTATTGTTTTTTTTTTTTTTTGTTTTTTTTTATTGTTTTATTTATTTTATGTTACTGTTTTTTTGCTGTTATTTTTATTAGTTGATGTTATTATACACTATTTACATTATTTACATCATGTTTACTTATTTTAATTGTTCAAAACTTCTCGATATACTATATTAGTAGTAATGTTATCATTTGGTACTAAAATATATTGTCTTTCAGGAGTTTCAACCCGAGATAAGCCAAGATATAACTGCCCATGGGAAAAACTAAAAATTCTTGAGGATAGTGCATTGTATCCTCAATATTACACACCGTGTCAATGGACTTATAGTGTTTGCTTTGACCGGCAATTTTTCCTATAATTATTTTATTTATAAAGATATAAATTAATACCACATGGGCTAAATAAGCTTCACAAAAATTATTTTTAATTCACAATTTTAACAGTAAAAGCAGTTACTGTGAGTTATCCGTTGGAGATAGACATATGCTATTGCGGACGTTTTTACAGATTTTGATACGTTCTTTAATATTGTAGTACATTGTTTTGTTCTTTCCTCAAGTTTCCGCAGCGCACGCGATGAAAGCAATTTTTTACAACTTGGATTACATTATTCAAGTTTAAGTAAAGATGCGTAATTAATTTTTGAAATTATTATAGCCTATGAAACTCCACAATAACGTAGCTTTCTATTGGTGAAATAATTTTGAAAATCGGTTCAGTAGATCCAGAGATTACCCCTTACAACGTCACAAACTCACAAACGTTACCTCTTTATAATAATAGTATATATCACATTAATTTTCTGCAGTGATAACTACAATGCATTTACACCGGGGTTTGAGTCGACCTCGAAATTTTGTAAGTATACAGTTTTCATTTTTGGTAAAATTCTTCACTGTCAATCTTATAGATTACTTTAGGGACTAAAAATTATCATGGCGTTGAAAGCAAGCCATACTTTCTAAAACTGACTATAAATCATAATTCAGCGGAATAAGATCGGGACTAGATGACGGCCAATCTTCAGCTCTGATGAAGTCAGAAACTTTAGTTTTGGACGGTAGGTTTTAGTCTTGCTGAAAGTAGGTAAGTACCATTCTTGATTTTGGAACATCGTGTTGTTAAGAGGCTCAAGAATCGTATCTTGATACACATTTGACGATGTTTTGACAACTTTTACACAAAAATTTGGCCCAACCACTCCTTGATAGCTAACATCCCACCAAACTATCAGTGAAGTCGAATAATGCGCACGTTGTACTCTGCTGACTAATTAAGAAGCTTCTATTTAGAGCTTAGAGCATAAACTCGGTCATGCTGCTTGTGCTGCTATGCGATTATATAGTAAAAATGTTTTATGGCCAGACTATGCACAGATATAATATTATCATTATTATTTTATATAGATTTAATATTAATGTGTTAGTTAGAATAACGTGCAAAGCTCAGCACTTATCATTGTAGGTATTTTAGTGAAATGTTGCGCATTAGGTATTCCTACTGTGTGGTTAGTTGACATTCAGAATAACTACACCTGTCAAAATTACAGCATCCAGTTGACACATGGTCACCCGAAAAACAAATAGAATACTTCTGCCATAAGGAGAAAGAATGCAATCCAGACAATCATGATAACAAAGTTTGTGGTTATGACGAGGATCAACACTTTTTGGCAATTTTTGGTGATATATGTACCATGTTCAGAGCAAACTGCAAGGAAGTTGGAAGTTAGTATCATCAGTAAATGTGATCTTTCCACATTAAGTTAAATTTAGTTTACCTACTGACAGAAGTTAAAAAACCAGAACTATTTTTTTTTCAATTGATAACCTTTCATTCAATTTGTAAACTGGTATACGCTTTATCCTTGAGATATAACCTAAAAACTATGTTTTACCTGCGGTGAAGCCACGGGCAAGAGCTAGTATACGGCAATAGGCACGCCCCATATTACATGGGACTTAAACATAGCTTGCGAACCGTGGGTGTGTAATACAGCTCTGCCTACCCCCTCGAGGAATACAGGCGTGATGCTCTATTTTTTTTATAAGTGATCTGTGAGAAATTGACAGAGGCCTATGTGCAATCCTATGGACCTATGAACGTCGATGATCTGTGCATTAATACGTTGAAAATGATGAACATTGTATAATGTATGTTGTCTTTGAAGTGTTTTTATTGCCGGTTTCAGGATTTGGTGCCGTCGACATGATCGTGTGTGAGACCAAAGAGAAGTATCACAAAGAACACCCTAAAGTAAAGTTCGATTGGGTATCCGTTACTCGACCAGTTACCAGAAAGTACTACCAGACGACTACTGCTCTAACAACTGAGTACTCTAACACAACGTCCGAATTTAGGTTCAAACCGCGCCACGCTAGAGTACAACTTGTACACGCGAATTAATAATAAATGTATACAAACATTTATTTTACCTAATTTCATTGGGTATTTACCCAATCGAATTATTAGATTATTATTATTATTATTTATCGGTATTTACTGATCTCAAATTATTATATAATACTTCTTATTCTGGGAAAAGACACGACTAACCGACTGTCGACAATGATAACTGCTAATTATTTTATTTTTTGTGCGGAACCCTAATACAATTATTTTTCTAAAATAAAAGTAGCCTAAGTTACTCCTTAGAACATCAGCTATCTGCCAGTCAAAGTATCCAATTCGTCCGTTCCGAAGCAAACAGAAACAGACAGTGATAAAAACCGTAAAAATTGCTATTTTGATAAGGTTGGAATTGGCAAAGAATCTTGGGACGGTTTTTCAGGAGATGCAAGTTCAAATCCCGCTTGTGACTATTATTTTCAAATTTATATTTTTCGCACTTTGTGTTAACATAGCATCACGCCTGTATTCCCCGAAGAGGTAGGCAGTGGTGTATTACACACCTACGATTCGCCGGCTATGTTTAAGTCCCACGTAATTGGGGGCGAGCCTATTGACGTCTACCGGGCACATTTCCAAACTCCGGGCTGCTATTGAGAATTTTTCTTTTTTTACACGCTTTTTGTTAGCTTCACTTGTATGTTTGTAACCGACTCCTTTGGGCGCGGTTTTGACCCACTTTATACGGCCAGATTTCGTTCAAACTTTGTAGATCATTGGTAAAGCATCTGGACGGTATCCAGAAGATGCAGGTTCAAATCCTGCTCCTGACTGTTATTTTCGATTTCACATTTTTCACTTTGTGTTTAATGTATAGTGCTAAGCATGTCAAATGCTAAAAATATATATAAAAATATCTAAATATTTATCGGTTTTTAGGGTTCTGTAGTTGTTGAATGTGTAAGTTGACGGGATCTCAACTAGAGGGCGTTGTCCCATGATTCTGAATCGCGATATTAAGATGTGCACTAGCGGCATATATATGCTCCTGAGTGTTTCATTATTGTTTCCATAGATAATATACTAATATAAAATAATTGTTTCTGCTGTTTACTATAGTTATTTATCTATGTTTAACCTTCATGTAGTAGGCGTGGGTCGTATCACTTTTTCTGAGAATCGTATCTGAATCAGATTTCAATTTTCAATATCAGATTTCAAAATCTTATATTTTAATATCTGATATTTTACGTTCGCGTATCCATCATACGAGTAGATTCAGATTTCAGAAATCTAATCCGAATCCGATGCGCATCTTTAAATAGGATACGACAATATCATAGATTTCAATACAATTCGATATTGTAGATATACTCGTACTTATATGTATAATAGATGTTTAATTCGGTACCTATTTATTTATCACTAGCTGTAGCTGACCCGGCAAACGTTGTTTTGCCATATAAATTATATCTATAGTATTTTTAGGGAATTTCTAGCGTAGAAAAAAATAACTAACTTGTTGTAAGTGTGTGAGGATGTGGTATACATGCACATCATAAATGCGCGCGCAGTACTTACTTGATCATTATTTTACTGCGATGTTATTGCACGCCTCATAAGTGAAGCGTTGAGGTGGGTTCTACTCCAGCTTTACACGGAACAACTGATTTTTCAAAATTAAAATGTCTCTATTTGTCATATATTGCACTTGTAAAATAATATCTACACACATATATAAAGAACAAGCACTATTTTTAACACTCATGATATTTTTGATGCCATTTTTGTTATTTAAACTAGTTAAAAAGTAGGTATAGGGGCAGATGTCGCAGTAACAGGAACAGACACATAAGTCGAGACCCTTTGTGGTTCTGACCTTATTGGCTGCTGTGCCGTTACAACTTAGGTGTACGCATCCAAGTGCCTCTTCTTTAAATGTGCTTTTAAATTACCGGTCAATCCCTTGTAGCTATACAGATCACCACAAACACTACATCTAGCTTTTTTATCAGTCGTTTATTTTTTCAAAATAGTCCCAAACGACGCTCATATTTTTTCGCGACATTTTTGATATTTACAACTAATCTTTAACACGACACAAGTTTTTTTTATATATAGGTAGGTATGTACACTTTATTTAAAAGATTTTTTGCATAATCTTACACATAAACTTACTTTAAATCATAATAAATATTTACAAATGTATTTACACTAGTGAAAGAAAACACAATAGTTTCACTTGACTACTTATATTTTTATTATTATATACACTAGTACTATTTTATCCGTTATTATTTTACACTATACATATTAATTAAAAAATCCATTAAATCAATCCCCAACGTCCATCACACACAAAAATCTTTCTAAATTTTATAACGCGAATTAAATTAAAAAAAATGAAACTTTCTTCCGCAACTATTCGGACACAATTAAACAATAAGTACCTAATAATTAATAAAACTATTACGTGCATAATGGTCCATAAGTACCAAAATGCGCTCAAGTTCAAGGCTAAATAAATATTAGACATCATTGATATCATGATTAGTACTTACCAGAAAGTAAGCTTTATTTGAATAGTGTTAAGATTAAAAATTACTTATTTATATAAAATTTGTTCAAAAATCTGATATTGTGATATTACTGTACCGCTCTAACTAGTGTAATATTTGTATCTCACGCGCTTTATCGCACGCGTGTGGCCGATGCGTATCGTATCGCGTAGGTACAGTACATCGCAAATCTGATATTGTAAAATTGCTGTACCGCTCTAACTAGTGTAATATTTGTATCTTACGCGCTTTGTCGCACGCATGCGGCCGATGCGTATCGTACCGCGTAGGTTCAGACGAGTGAGCGAGTATTCAGTACATCGCAAATCTGATATTGTAATACTTAGATTTCGAAAGAGCCAGTAAGTGATTTTTAGATATTGTACCAATATCAGATTTCGTATTTATATACGATTTGTATCACCCACTTCTATCATGTAGTATTGCTTTAATCTGCTTCGTATTGTTGTCATTTTTGATAGGGGTGTCCACTTAGAAAATACATCGATGCTTTTTTTCGATGCATTACATCGAATCTCTGCATCGATGTTTTGCGATGCATCGGATAGAAACATCGATGTTTTCAAAACATCGAGTGCTTGTTCTAACATTGCATCATTTGCATCACAAAGCTGTATTTGGGCGATATTTGGCCCCTAACACTCCACTATAGATGTAAAACAACCGATTTAAAACGATTAAATCAAAATGTTGCCGTTTTTAACCGTTTAGTAGTAGTTTTAAACGGTTGAACCGTTGAAAACGCGCCTACATGATTGAGAGAGACCCTACACACACTGAGCTACGTGGCATCGGCAATGAATAGAATAGAAGATATTTTGATGTATACTCTATCGTAGTGTTTATATTCTCTTTGTTAATATCAGCTAAATCACACGACAAATTGTTCCTTAACCTAGTATTGAATTTGTGCAATTTGACGAATAATCTCGTTGTGATTTAACTAATAAAATATAAATAATTTGTGTAGAAAAGTATCTTACGGATAACAAAGTATCTTCTACGAGTATTTATTCTATCATGGAGTAAATTATTAATTACTATTTTACGGGAGCATAAATGAGTTATACTGACCTTACTTTATTTACCTGCCTATCCAATCAAACTTCTATGGAAACGATGAGATTTTACACTAATGAGTAGGTATATTAAAATAATATCCCATCCTATTTGGTGTTGGGAAGTGTGCACATTCACGACGTAGGTAGACAAAATAATGTAGGTGGTAAAAGTAAAAACAAATGTAGGTAGTTTAACGTTTTTACCACAGACTAAAGTAGTGTCAAATGAATGAACTTTTTTTTATAATTCTCTCTCGCGCAGTGTTGCCAATGTCAATTTCTATAAGCAGCCAACTAGCAGCACCAACAAAAAAAGATTGGTTCAATTTTATAACTTCTAAAATGTTTTAAATCAGACCAACTGAAATAGATATTTAATCATTAGCTAACCAGCATTAATTCGATGTTTTATGAAAATACAACGATACATCGAGTAAATCAATAGCTTTTCAAAACATTGGATCGATACAATGCATCGTATTAAAACATCGCTTGAATCCGATGCATCGATGTATATCGAATATCCCTAATTTTTGATACTATTAGTATTTTGAGTTTTGAGACTAAAAACTAAGAAAAGAAGAAAATAAATTGTAGTTCCAAAAACTAAAATAACACGCTTGTCGCTTAGGAATGAGCGATATTAGTAAAATATCGATATTGATATTGATAGCTACAAAATATCGATTTTTTATAATATCGATCGAAAACCATGGTCAACTGTAAGTTATGTGCAAAATAGGCGTGGGTCATATCGCTTTTTCTGAGAATCGTATCTGAATCAGATTTCGATTTTCAATATCAGATTTCAAAATCTTATATTTTAATATCTTGATATTTTACGTTCGCGTATCCATCATACGAGTACATTCAGATTTCAGAAATCAAATCCGATGCGCATCTTTAAATAGGATACGACAATATCATAGATTTCAATACAATTCGGTATTGTAGATATACTCGTACTTATATAATAGATATTTAATTTGGTATTTTTTTATCACTAGCTGACCCAGCAAATGTTGTTTTGCCATATAAATTATATCTAGAGTATTTTTAGGGAATTTCTAGCGTAGAAATAAATAACTAACTTATTGTAAATGTGTGAGGATGTGGACCTACCTACATAATAATTAAAACATCCATTAAAACAATCCCCAACGTCCATAATACACAAATCTTTCTAAATTTAGAACGCGAAGGAAATTAAAAGAAATGAAACTTTCTTACGCAATTATTCGGACACTATTAAACAATAAGTACCTAATAAAACTATTACGTGCATAATGGTCCATAAGTACCAAAATTCGCTCAAGTTCAAGGCTAAATAATTAAAATTTTAGACATCATTGATATCATGATTAGTACTTAACAGAAAGTAAGCTTTATTTGCATAGAATTAAGATTTAAAATTACTTATTTATAATATTTATATCAAATCTTTTCAAAAATCAGATATTGTGATATTACTGTACCGCTCTAACTAGTGTAATATTTGTATCTCACGCGCTTTGTCACACGCATGTAGCCGATGCGTATCGTATCGCGTAGGTAAAGACGAGTGAGGGAGTATTCAGTACATCGCAAATCTGATATTGTAATATTGCTGTACCGCTCTAACTAGTGTAATATTTGTATCTTACGCGCTTTGTCGCACGCATGCGGCCGATGCGTATCGTATCGCGTAGGTACAGACGAGTGAGCGAGTATTCAGTACATCGCAAATCTGATATTGTAATGCTTAAATTTCGAAAGAGCCAGTTTTAGATATTGTACCAATATCAGATTTCGTATCTATATACGATTTGTATCGCCCACTTTTAGTGCAAAAAATATTGTGAGAAATAATGGACATCACCTTTTTTATCAGAATTTATTAAAAAATACAAGAAACAATTATGGGTTACAAAAAAGTTAGGTTAGATTATTAACTAAAACTCCCATAGTTTTTTGTCAATGCTTTGCAATACAAGCAACTTTAACAGCAATTTTCCTTTCAGATAAAATAGGGATGCTACTCTCCTGAGTTTGCTCATAAGAAAACTATATCGATGTTTATGAATGAATACATTAAACATTTTTTTTACATAAGCATCTAAGCACTGATCGCATATGTGATCGAGTTTCGATATTTTGAGAATAATCCGATATCATGTTAAAAATATCGATATGGCGTTATTTCAAAGTTACAATTATCGATATTTAAATATCGATATTTCGGAGATTAATATCGATATTTCACCGATATCGATAAATATCGCACATCCCTAAACAAGCTTTAAAAAAGCGTGAGGTGCATAATCAAATGTTATTCGGGTTGAGAGCCCTCTGCGCTCACTAATTGGCCGGGTAAGGTTGTCATAGCCATCTGAGGCTAACAACCAACGTCACACACAAAAAAAAAATAAAAAAAAATCAAATGTTAGAAATAGTTCACCTATATGTATAGTAAAAAGCACCCTACGCTTTTTTACAATCATTATTTATTGTAATATTATTTACTAATTTTTAGTTCAACTAGCTATTTAAAGCGTGTTATTTTAGTTTTTTAAACTATAATTTATATTTTAGGATAAAGCTCAATAACATTGCCCGAACCGGGGATCGAACCCGAGACCTCATGAAAGAAAATTGACCGTGTGGTGACGGACTAAGAATACAAGTGTCACCACCCATTCTTTCCCACGGGTGTCGTATGAATCGACTAAGGGAAGTAAGCTATTATCATCCATTGCATGACTGGTGGTAAGCCTGGGTACCAAGTGGGAGTACTCACTTGGTATCAGGCCCGAGCGGGTTGGTACCACCATCTCCTGTGTGACCGGCCATGAAGCACATCGGTACGTTTTGGCTGTAGCAGGAGATACCCGTTTGTTCTCTCATTTCATATCGGTGAAATGAAACGGTGAGCAGCGGCTTGACAATACTCTCGGTATTGTTGAGTCCATAAGCGACGGTTGCCATTTATCATCAGATGGGCGTGGCTCGTCTGCCACTACATACAATAAAAAAAAAAGAATATAAAAATACCATTCTCAACACTTCAGGAACAAAATAATGTGCTATGGACATTTGTAGTTCTGGGCAATTGTCATGATGGCTGAATGCGGATGTTTACTGGCATAATTTCACGGCAGATGCATATTATCGACGTGGCTATTGAAAACTGTAGTTTTCATACAACTTGTAGATAACCTGTAATTTGGTAAATATTAATTTTCTCATATGCCTCTGTGTGCTGTACCAATATATGAAGACCCAACATTACAAAAAGTGGAGACTGTCACAAAAATTTTGTGGCTAAACAGCATAGCGTCTTTCATTTTTTTTAATCTTCCAGGTAAGTACTACCTACATACATTTTAACAATATCGCAGATCAACCGGATTAAATACAAAAAAAAAAACAATTCACAGGCAAACAAAGCAACTAGACTTTGACAGTAGCCATCTCGCCGATAGCATCATCTGCGCTCAGCTTTGCCCATGGATCCCCATTGGCCAAGCATTTGGGACGGTCGCCCAGGCGATGCAGGTTAAAATCCCGCTCGTGACTGTTATTTTGGATTTTAAATTTTCGGACTTGTCTTCATCTAATATGAAAACGTTTGTTCTTTGTATGGAAAAAAAAACAAAACATTTTTATGAACATTTTATAAAAGTTTCCCTTCCATTTCCTTCCACTAAAGTTTAAATTCCAAGTATACTTTTTCTTAGCAGATGTTTAGGTAGATATCTATATATTGTCATATCCATGTGGTGACAATTATTTCTCTTGGGTGTCCTACAAGGCGTCTAAGGTTATTTCCCTTAGCAATAATCACCCATTGCATAACCGGTGGGATTGTGTACCAAGTGGGAATACACTCTTGTTACAGGGCCCAGTGGGTAGGTACCACCGTCTGCCAGTGGTTACCATTTACTATCAGGTCACTATCATCTGCTGCCATAAGCAACAAAAAAGATCTATGGTTTTGTTCAAATATTTTTAATGTTCAGACTTGGTTAATACGTCTTATTCTGGTTATTCTGAAAGACCAAGACCGAGTTTACTCATGGCTAGTTACTTTATAATTCAATATTAATGTAGTATACATTATTTTCCCGCCTTAGCAAAAAACAAGATGATTTATATGGCTAAGCATGTCAAATGCTAAAATTATCTAAAAAAAAAAGGTTAATGTCTCCATATGTAGGTCCTTGTCTTACACCACCGAAGGAATGTAACATAGTTCCAGTGGCCACCAATAAAGACGAAGAGACGGCACACGGCAGGTTTCTTTAGTGGGTGAAGGCCCCACACTACCCTGTTTGTTGCCTCGAACGACGGAGTGTGCGGTTAGGATGATTTTTTCCTTAACAAAAAAAAAAAGGTAACTACTTGTCTTACACTCCGCACCAACATTTTTAAATATAGGTAAGTTTCTACATAGGTATGTAAGGTTAGTGCATGTTTTAATTTATTAAACAAATTAAGTTTGAAAACTAAACCTGACTACGTAGATTTCTAAAATATAAATAAAAATCATAACTTTAAGACCTCTAAAGGGCGCTATATTGAATTTAGTGCACAAGCCAACGGACAATCAATACGTTTCTATTGATGTATTATAGGTCTACCTGTGATAAGTACCTTAAGAGCTATGCGGGCACAGATAAACAACATGCAATTACATACTACTCTGTCAAGAAAGTACCGGGAAAAGATCAATAATACACAAAATTTTTGTTATTCATCCAAATTTATTTTATCACCTTCAAAATATGCTCCGTTAGAAACGATAGACTTACGCCAACGAATAATCCAATCATCAAAACATTTTTTAAACGCTGTTTCCGGAATTGAGTTCAGATCTCGCCGCGAATTCTCCTTTATGTCTTCTACCGGTTGAAAACGGGTGCCACGAAGTGGTAATTTGAGTTTAGGAAAAAGAAAGATGTCGGCTGGAGCCATATCTGGTGAATATGGTGGTTGCTCGATGGTATTTGTTAAGTGTTTGGACAAAAATTCATTCACAATGATGGCCTTGTGCGAGGCGCATTATCGTGGTGCAAAATCCAAGAATTTCCTTTCCACAAATCTGGCCTTTTTCGCCGAATTTGCTCTCCTAAAGGCCGCATAACGCTCAAATAATATTCTTTATTTACCGTTTGACCTTCTGGCAAGAATTCCGAGTGCACAGCACCGCGATAGTCAAAGAAAACAGTCAACATGACTTTGACTTTTGATCGACTATGGCGTGGTTTTTTCGGTTTTGGTTCAGTTGGAAGTCGCCACTCCGAAGCTTGTTGACTAGTTTGCATGTCAAACTCGTAAACCCAAGTCTCGTCACCAGTGACAATGCGTTTCATGAATGTTGGGTCGGAATTGACTCGTTCTAGCATGTCCTCAGCGACTATCATGCGATTGAGTTTTCGGAGAAAATTCAGGTCTTTTGGGACTAAACCGAGCGGAAACATGTTTCATACCCAAGTGATTATTTAAAATGGTACGGATCGACTCGTGAGACACAGAAAGTTCGGCGGCTATCGCTCTCATACTTGAATGAGGATTTTCAGTCACTATTTCCTTCACTTTTGCAATGTTGACTTTAGTTGCAGATGTTTATAGCCTACCAGAGCGAGGCAAATCTTCCATCACATCTCGACCGCTTCTAAACGCTTTGTACCACCCACAAGCACGTGTTTTTGATAAAGTTGATTCACCGTAAGCCTTCTGTAACATTTTTAGTGACTCCGAACACGAAATTCCATTGGCGATGCAAAATTTAAGACAAACTCTTTGTTCGATGTTTTTGTCCATTATGAAATTCGCAATACACACTAGATATGATATAAATAAAAACAGCACTGTATTTAATATAAATAACAGATGCACCTCAAACTCCACGCCAAAATGGATAACAGTTGTGCCAAACAAATTGGGCAAAGCAAAATTCATTATTACTTAATCCTTATAAATCTAAATTCGTAATCATAGGATGTGCAGAGGTTATACGTAAAGTACAAACCATCAGACCTATTATCAAGGTCGTCAAATTGAGGAGGTCACAGAAGCTCGTAATCTCGGGGTTGTTATGGATGGGATGTTACAATTTGAGACTCACTTACTTGAATCTGTACGAAACTGTTTTTACCGTCTTATACTATTATATAAGATTAGACCCTATATTCATTTAGATATGCGTATCCTACTCTGTGAGTCGCTTATACTATCGAAACTCAACTATGGCGACATAGTATACGCGCACACACATACATTAACACACACACACACACACACACAGACTCACACACACATTCCAACACACATGTATGTATTTGTGAACATGTACCAATCACAACAAAATGCCAACATATTAAGTAGAATACTGACACCTGCGATACAGTTTATACTAGTGCAGGTGCCAGAAGGAATAACGTACCTATGTATCTAATTGTAATGATTTAAAGAAATAAGAATGTATGTACCGATATATGGTTAAATTAAGCATCATTAATGTAATCAAATACGAGCTGTGGATCATGTAAATGAATAAATTTAATATTATTATTATTATAGTTTATGGTCCTTGCCTCCTCGTTAGAACTGAGAAACTCATTCAACGCGTGCAAAATGCTTGTGCGAGGTTTCGTTTTCCTATCCCACCGCGCTCACATGTTACACCATTTCTTAATAAGGGGCGAATGTTGAAGATGTCATCACGAAGAAAGCTCCACTTAGGCACACTTCTATTCGGTGTCATATTGTCTCAAAGACCCAAATATGTTTATGACAAGCTTGCCTGGTCTAGTGATCATAACATATACAGGACTAGAGCTTCATTGCTTGGCTGCCGTGTGGGGCCGGCACCAAGAATAGCTCCATCCCGTCTTTTCCTATGGGAGTCGTAAAAGCCGACTAAGGGATTACCGGGGGACCGGGCAGCAGCGTTACCCTGTGAACTAAAAACATCCACTGCGATCGCCAACCCGCCTGCCAAGCGTGGCGATTATGGTAAAACCCGCCCATTTTGGGGAGGCCTATGTCCAGCAGTGGACGATGAAAGGCTGATGGATGGATGGATGGGCAGTAAGACGATTATATAAATTAATAGTAGGTAGGTACGCTTAAGAATGTTACCTCTATGTCGGCAAGAATGGGGGATAGTGCCGTAATCGCCACGCTTGGCAGGCGGGTTGGCTATCGCAGTGGAAGTTGTTAATACTTGAAGGAGTGCTGCTACCCACTCTCCCGGTATTCCCTCAGTCGGCTCTTACGACTCCCCAATTACAATTCTAAAGCCGGCCCCACACGGCCAACGAACCTACTTAATTTTAATTTTTAATAAATATTAATATTGAATGCTTTCATTTACACTACAGTATAACACTACACAGCAATGAGCATATAACTAAAATACGCTATCACTTAAGTAAATATTACAGTTACACATCAAGATAATTTTAAGTACGAAATAACTATCAGTGAACGCAAGAGGTCTTAGCAGAATATCAGCGCTGCCTACGCGTTATTGTGGGGGCAGCACAAGCTGAGCTAAGAGCCTTTTATGACTCTCACTAATTCATATGATACATTAACATATAGGTATGTTGTTATTGTGGTTATCCCTGACTGTTAGGTATTACATGCATGCCCATCTACTTGTTAATATTTGTAAGAGAGCAAAACAAACAAACATATTTCTATCTTTCTTTCAATTTACCAACAAAAAAAAACAAAAATTTGAATTTGGAACCATAAACAAATCATCCATTCCCAATACTTTCTTGACTGAATGTATAGCAATACCTATTCATAAAGGCCAAAAATCATAATTTTTGCCGTAGTCGTTAGGTAGTGTAAATTTTGTTAGTATTGCCATCTCTTTTTAGCTTCGGAACTAGTAAACCTTACTACTACAATATAGCATGTTGAAATACTCTACAGTTTAATATACCTTGTAAGTTCCATTGTTATGTAGTTTATCATTTTTGGGATAGATGGCACTACTAGTATGAATCTACAAAAAAAACTACGTTATTAATATTTTTTTGACGTCATACCTTTACATACAAATTTTTAGAAATTTACCCGTATTAATAGTCAAAAATCTCTGTTACTCTGGTGGCGCTTTGTACTTGATTAGGATCTTTCACACCAACGCTTCGTTGGTCTTTTGATCATTGCGTCTATGCCTAATACTGATTATCTATATATACACAACACTAGCGGCCCGTCCCGGCTTCGCACGTGTAGACATTTCTTTTTAAACATTTTGGGATAAACGTAGAGTATGTTGAATATTTATTTTATTTATGGCAAATAGAGCAATAAAATACTATATTCATATATTTGTTTTATTGAGCATTTTAAAACTATATGTAAAAGTAGCCATGACAGTAGCAGAGAGGGTGGAAATCCTATAGATAATAGATTTTTTAAATCGGTCCAGTAGTTTCGGAGCCTATTCAATGCAAACCAACAATCAAATCTTTCCATTTTATAATATTAGTATAGATGTGGTCCAGCCATTCTAACGCATATAGAATGTTCTGGAACAAACTGTTTTGCTTGTAACGCCGTAGTGGTGAAAATACAAACTAAATTAATAAAAAATTTGCTCTATAACAAATAACCCAAAACATTCTAGTAAAATGCACAACAGATATGATAACATGTAATACTCGTAATACTGTAGGTACTTTATTATATAATCCTTCCTTTAAAAAAAGATTTCATAAAAAGACAAGCCTCAAAGAAAATAAAATATTAATTTTAAAATATATATATTAATTTGGATCATTAGTTGCCGAGCGTTCCTGAGGATGCCTCGTTTAGAGGTGAAATACGTGTCGAATTTGTGTTTGGAGTTTAGCGGAATATTGCAACGTTGTGGTTCTGAGAGTCCTTTTTTTTATTTTTATTTTAGATGGGCAAAAATGTCCTACCGCACACCCTGCTTCCCGGGGAGACAACGGGGTAGTGTGGGGCTCTCACCCACTAAAAACCCACCGTGCGCCCTCACCCGCCCTTGCTACAGCGGATCACGGGAACCGCGTCGTTTCACCGCGATCCGCAGGCGGCATCCCCTTCGGGCACCCTCTCTTGTGCGACGCCCCGCGCACTTGGGCGTCACACCTTCGCAGTAGGCTTCCGCGGACGGCAGGGTACTCCTCGACCCCACCATCCGCAGCCTCGGCTAGGGTGGCATCAGGCGCAGGTAAGCGCGCGCACGCCGCCCCGCGCGCCGGCGGCGAATCGGGTCCGCGAAGGAGGATTCCTCCCGGGCCCTCTCCGCCGCCTCCTTCCGCGAGATGACAGCCTCGCAGAAGGCGGCAACCGTGGTTCAGGCCCTGCCACTGCCAACCATCGCTCGCGCAACGGCCGGCAGCGACAGGTCCACGCCTATGACTGCAGCGAGTTCCCGGCGCTGCACATCCCAGGCCGGGCACGACTCGAGCGTGTGCTGCGCCGAGTCCTCGCCGCAGTCACAGTGGTGACAGTCTGGGGTCGTCTCCCTCCTAGCGATTGTGTGCAGGTATTTGCCGAAGCAACCGTGCCCCGACACCAACCGGAAGGTGAGGATCCCGTGCTGCTGCCCTGCCCATTCTTCCAAGGTCGGCTGGAGCGCCCCCACGGTCCAGAGACCAGCCCGGGGCGTCTCCAGCCGAGACCTCCACTTTAGGACGGTGGCGCGGTGGGCATCTTCCCGCCACGCTGAGATTGCGCTTGGCGAGGGGCGGCTGCCCCCCGCCCGCACCGTTGACGCCCCCCGATAAACGTTGGCGAGCACTTCCGCCTCCTGATCCCACGGGGGGGTTCCGGCCAACGCGCAGGCTGCATCGCACGAGACCGTGCGGTACCCGCGTATTGCCCTGACCGCTACGACCCTCTGTGGACGCGACAGAGGGGCCCTATTGCGAGCGGCCAGGGACTCCGCCCACACGGGCGCGCCGTACAGTGCCATTGACCGTACTACCCCCGCGTAGAGTCGTCGACACACGAGACTCGGTCCGCCCAAATTCGGCATCAGTCGCCCGAGAGCGGACGCCGTGCCGACGAGCTTTGGCGCAAGACGGCGGAAGTGTTCGTCAAAGTGCCACCGTCCATCCAATACCAGGCCCAGATATTTGATGTGGGCCTGGATTGGAAAGCCCACACCGTTGACCGTTATCGAGGCGCTGGCGGGTGGGCCACGTCGGGGCCCATGGATGAGTAGGGCCTCCGACTTTTCAAGGGCCACCCTAAGCCCCAGCGCCTCGATCCGCCTGACCACCTCCGCGGTTCCTGAGGTGGCCAGCGTTGCTGCCTCCTTGAGAGTCCCACCCCGGGCTGTGACGAGCGTATCGTCTGCGTAGCAAATTACGCCCAGCCCGGGGGGGAGCCGGCCACGGAGAACCCAGTCGTAGCCAATGTCCCACAGGAGTGGCCCTAGAACCGAACCCTGTGGGACGCCGCACGACATAGCCCTCCTTACAACGTCCCCTTCCCGGTTCACGAAGAGGACGCTGCGGCTGTCGAGGTAGTCTGCCACCAGCCGCCTTAGGTAGAGGGGCACTCCATGGTACCGGAGTGCCTCCTTGATGCAGCCGAATGGCAGACTATTGAAGGCGTTGGCGATGTCGAGCGACACCGCCAACAGCACTTTCCTCAAGGTGACCCTGAACCGCCCGAAATCCGAACTGGGCATCGGACAGGTCGGGGCCGACTGCACCTAGGTGCCGGACGATGCGGGCAGCGACTACCTGCTCGACAAGTTTGCCCACCTCGTCCAGCAACACGATGGGCCTGAAGGCCGCGACTGTATTTGGAGACCGTCCCGTCTTCGGCAGGAGCACGAGCTTCCCCTCCTTCCAGCAGTCAGGGAACCGTCCGGACACCAGGCAAGCGTCGAACAGTCCCCTGAGGCAGGGCTCAAGGTGGTCGAGGACCAGGGCCAGCACTCGGGCGGGAACCCCGTCCGGCCCGCGGGCAGCGCTTCTCCGCATACGCGCTGTCGCCGCCCCCATTTCCGTCGTCGTCACGGGCGGTACCTCCCCGTCGTCGGCCTCCCGGTCGTCATCTGGCGGAGCCATGACCGGGGGCTTGTGCACCGCCCGTGAAGGGAAAAGTCCCTCGACCACCTCAGAGAGGAAGCCCGGCTGGAGGGTCTCTGTAAGGAAGGGGCCCTGGGCGCGGAGCTTGTTTAGCGCCGCGCGGTACGGGCGTCCCCAGGGGTCACGCTCGAGACCTTCCAGCATCTCCTGCCTTTTTGCGTCTTTGGCGCGACAGATGGCCAGCTTAAACGCGGCGCGCGCACTGCTGTACGCCGCATACAGCCGGCCCTCCCGCTCTTCGTCGCGGATTCGGCGACGTCGGCTGCGGGTGTAGGACCTCCAGGCACGAATACAGGCCGCACGGAGGTCTGCCAGCTCCGGGGACCACCAGTAGACCCCCTTCCGTTGAGGCGGGCGCCGCACGCGGGGCATGACCGCATCGCAGATCTGCGTAAGCATGCCGCGAATGCGGCCAGCCTCGGCGCCCACATCTTCCGTCAGGGGCGAGGCAGCCAAGATTGAAAAATGGCCGCCTCCACCAGCAGGTCCCGGTCCAGCCTTCCCACAGCCCATCGCGGAAAAGCGGGAGCTCTGTCCGTCACGTGACCCCTACTGGCACCCTGGAGGATCCGGGAGACCTCTATCTGGATATAGCGGTGATCAGATAGGGGGTTCTGAGAGTCCTGCCGTATCCGTATGGTTGTGTCACGTTGGTGAGTTTTTTGTCATTATCGTGCATGCTACTTTGCTATTATCACATTCTCCTCTATCTGTGAGAGTGTAGATTGGCAATCCTACGTTATTTTGTCCAAAGGTAACCGGGATTAACGATCCGTGGGTAAGTGGGAGGCTCTCCAAATTAACACACCCAAGGTTCCGTTACCTTTGACGGAAAAGTATACGACTGCCGCATTGGTGAAGTTTATTTGTATAGGATTTTTTCGGTAGTTTCTGTACATATTAGATAGTTTTGATACATAACCTTAAAAATACACAAGTTACTGTTTCACATTTTGGTAAAATATAAATAAACAATGTGGTCCCGCCATACTAACGTATATAGAACGTTCTGGAACAAACTGATTTGCTTGTTACGCTGTAGTAGTGAAATCCATCCATCCATCAGCCTTTTAACGTCCACTGCTGGACATAGGCCTCCCCAAGAGTGGGGGATAGTGCCGTAATCGCAGGCGGGTTGGCGATCGCAGTGAATGTTGTTAATACTCGAAGGAGTGCTGCTGCCCACTCCCCCGGTATTCCCTCAGTCGGCTCTTACGACTCCCTTGGGTGGAGAGGGGTGGGACAATTCTAAAGCCGGCCCCACACAGCAATGTTGTGAAAAGAGGAAGTAAATTAATGAAGTTAGCTCTGTTACCCTGTAAAATACATTTCACCGCTAGATGGATTTTGATCTAGGGGAGGAGCTATTGTTGTACGTCGTCCCCCGAACACCCGCATTTAGCGACGCTACGTTCTAAAGTGATTTTGCCTTGAAACACCTCCGCTATTTTTCTGTACTCCGTGAATACAGGTAATAGCTGGTCTAATCTCTTCGGGGAAAACATGTTCCTCTGTCTCGTGACACTTGACAGTTTCTGAGATTACCACTATAGGCAGCTTTTATAAATATTATAAATAAAAAAGTTTTTCTACTGGCGCGTTATGCGGTCTAAATAAAAATCTTCGTATAAAGTGTGACAGTTCAATTGAGCATAAATATCAAAATAGTTACTTACATTACCTACGGCAAACTGGGCGACGACGAAACGAACGACGAAATCTGTACAATATTTTGGTACAGTTGGGAGTAAAATCGATCCTCAACCAAAGTTTCATAATGCCACTACATTTTTTACTATCTCTCTGTCATAAAAAATGTTCGATACTAATTTAATACTAGCGGCAAAACTTATTTAAAACGAAATGGCTCTTTCTTCAAAAATTGCATATAGGTACCTACTTAAAACATTTTGATGTAAAAGTAAAACATCTAATGCGAAGGGAGGGTAAAATCGGCAGTTAGTGTGGCGACGCTTTTATTTTACTTGTCCTGTTCAAATCTTGCAAGTTAAATTTGATTCAATGAAATGGCGCAAACCCATCGAGTTTGGGCTCGTATGATTCGTCTTGACGAGTATTTTGTCTCTAGATGGTATCCAGGGTCTGATGATGGATCTGGAAGGTGGGCTCAGTAACTGTAATGAAACGACCCAAACCCATCGAGTTTGTACTCGTTTGATTCGTCTTAAGGAGTACTTTGACAAGTTATGATAATTTTATTTCTACAAAATAATTTCGATGTTTTCACATCTGATAGACGTCCCGCGACGTCTAGTTTTTTTTGTCAAACCTGTAAGACGACTCGCGTTTATATATTACCTACTTGAATGAATTCTGTTACATAGGTATAAATTATGTCGCTTAAAATTCACAAGTCTTACCGTTTAACGGATTTAAACTATTTCCCAGTTAGAAGGCGGTCACTGACTCACAAACTATTCCTAGAATAGGAAAACGATAGATTAGGTACTAGATTACTTGATTGGGTGATCATAGTCGTCGCGATCCCTGCCAGCCTGCAATCCACAGGCTGCAATCCGGCTCGAATGCGTACCGCAGTGCGGGTTAGGGCGTGCCGCAGAGGCGACGCGTACCGACCCGCCCCCGTCGGTACGAACAATGGCAGATGCGGCGATGGGGGCCGCCACCCATCACGCCTTGCCCAGTTTGGCGAGTCGAGGAGAGCAGAGTGTCGAGTAGGCACGTGGAATGTAAGAGGTGGTGTGGAAGGCAAGTTACACGAGCTGGTAACCGTCATGTCGGACAGACAGCTTGATGTGCTCTATGTAACAGAGACCAAGCGAAAGGGCAGTGACACCTGTGATCTTCCTGGTGGAGGGATAGCTCTGTGGTCTGGTGTACCGCAGAGCGATCGGGCCAATATGGGAGTGGGAGTGTTGCTGTCCGCTCGCTTGGCCTCAGGTGTGAAATACTACGGAATGTTTGATCCCAGACTTTTATGGGTCCGAATAAAACTAGGTGTCACCAGGGTCTTCATGGTCGCAGCTTATGCTCCCGTAGGCTCTTCGGTGGCATCTGATCTAGAGAAGTTCTGGGATAATGTTAGAGAAGTTCTGGATTTGGCAGAAGCTAGTGAACGTGTGATAGTACGCGGAGACTTGAATGGATGGGTTAGAACCAAGCGTCCAGACTTCGAGGACGTGCTTGGTTCATTTGGTGATAAGAGAGTGAACGATGCAGGTAGGCTCATTGCGGATGTATGTATGGAGAGAAACCTTATTGTGTCAAACACATTTTTTCAACAAAAGGACATCCATATGTATACATGGAGAACGAATGAACAGAGAAATATGATAGATTTGATTCTGGTAGACAGTCGCCTCCTAAGTAAAATTCTGGACACAAGGGCCTACAGGGGTCCCACTGTCGACACGGACCACTATCTCGTTACTGCGAGATTTAGTGGTCTGTTTAGAAAGTGGAGACACTGGCGAGAGTGTGTCCACTTCGGAGGGCTTGAAAGAATAAAGATTGAAAAGTTGCAAGAAGAGAGTGTAAGAGCAAAGTATGCAGAGGGTGTCCGTGAACGGATGACAATAGCAAGTCAGCCGGAATCTGACATGGAAGAATGCTGGAGAGTATTGAAAGAAAGTATGGTAGATACAGCGAAAGAAGTATGTGAATGCTCAAAGAAGCATAGGAAAGTGAAAGGTGATGCATGGTGGGATACGGAAGTAGCAGCTTCCGTAGACCAAAAGAAGAAAGCGTGGCTGGACTATGTATCTTCTTTGAACCTGATTGCAAGTATGAAAGAACAGAAGAAATAAATATACCGGCAACGTAAGAATGACACCAAAGCCTTAATGAAAGAGAAGCGTGATAGAGCAAATATGATTGCAGAAGAAAGGCTGACCAAAAACTTCGAGAGCAACACCAAACTTTTATGGAGGGAGGTGAAGAAATCTCGGAGTGGTTGGTCAGCTTTCAGAATGAATAAAATAAGGTCTAAAGGTGGACACATTCTTACGCAAGCACAAGATGTGTTAAGCCGATGGAGTGAATATTTTGGAGATATGTATGCGGATGTTCAGGGTGATGCCGGTGCCACATGTGGTCTAACAGATCAGCATTCGGTACCGGCATCCTCTGATGACATTAGTATGGATGAAGTTGCATGGGCGATTCGAAGTTTGAAAAATAGTAAGGCAGCGGGTATTGATATGGTGTCTGCTGAGATGATCGAGCTTGGAGGCTCATGTGTCTGGGAATTCTTCCTGATGCTTCTCAATTTATGTTGGAGCTCAGGAATGGTTCCCAAGGACTGGAGAAGCGCAGTCGTCGTGCCCTTGTTTAAAAACAAGGGTTCACGTTATGACTGTGTATGAATGAAATGAATGTGGGAGTTCAGATGGGCGACTCAGTGGTTAGGTCTCTGCTATATGCAGACGATGCGGTTTTATTAGCGCAGTCCGCGGCTGACCTACAAACCCCAGTTGACGTAATGGCAGAAGATTGTAAGAAAAGGGGCCTACGTGTGAATGTGAGCAAAACCAAAATAATGGTTTTTGAACGAGAAGAAGCTAGAACAGATGTTAGAGTAGCAATAGGAAATGGTGTGCTAGAACAAGTGGACGAATTTGTATATCTTGGATGTGGATTCAGTCGGGATGGAAGGTACACTACTGATGTAGAGAGAAGAGTGAATGCGGGAAATAGAGTGAACGGAGCATAGGGTCAAATTCTCGGCAGTCATCACCTCAGCCAGAAGGCACGTGTCGCAATACACAACGCAGTGCTTGTCCCAACGTTATTGTATGGAAGCGAGAGTTGGGTATGCAAAAAGGAGCATGAGAGTAAAATCAATGCGGTCGAAATGCGATTTCTGCGGAGAATCTGTGGAGTGAGGCTGACTGACCGCATTCGTAACGACGAAATAAGAGAGCGAGTAGGTATGAAAGAGAGTATTGGTGTAAAGATGCGAAAGGGAATGCTCCGATGGTTCGGACATGTGGAAAGAATGCCAGACGAGCGACTGGTTAAGAAGATATACAATGCGAAAGTGGAAGGATGTAGGTACAGGGGGAGACCGAGACTCACCTACCTAGACCAAATCGGTCATGTATTGAAGGAAGGTGGAGTCAGGAGTCTCCGAAACCGGCGAGCGTGTATGAAGAGAGTTATGAATGTTGAGGAAGCGAGAGATGTATGCTGCTCTTGGCATTCTGTTCTCTCTGCCTACCCTGCAAGGGAAATGGCGTGATGATAAGTAAGTAAGTATTACTTGATTAGGTATCGGCCATGATTTTAATCCAAACGAAGAAGAACGTGAGCTATTACAATAAAACAATGATTTCATTTTTCCAAAAAATACAAAATACAATTTATTTGTGAATAAGGAAAAAGAGATTTTTTGTACTAGCGGGAATCGAACCCGCGCCTTGTCCAATCCGGGGAAGTGCTCTGAACCACTGAGCTATAGTACAGATCTTTTGATCATCCCAATTTACTTATCACATTTTGTCTTTACGACCAACGCCATCTATCGGAAGCATTTACATGCATTAAGCCGATATAGTAAGTTTAATTTTGCAATTAAAATTCATACTATTTGATGGCGCGATTTTCTAAACATTTTTGATCTATATTTTAGCATTTGACAAGCTCCGCCACTTTTTAAAGTACAAATTATTTCTGAATAAGGAAAAATATAGATCAAAAATACAAAATTTAGTTATGAACTTGGGATTGATCTCGATAATTTTGGTTTGGTGGTTCCGTGTTATCTACTGTCTGCATACTTTAGTCAACGCAACCTAGTAAAATTTTTTGGCCTTTATATATCTTAAAAGGCACATACGAGTACTTTCTTTGTTGATTATACGTCTACGATGCTTGCAATATTAAATACTTTGGAAAATCCAAAAGTGCACGCCTCATAATCTTCATTTTTCACAATAAAATTGATTATTTGATAAGTAACTAATAATGTATTGGTAGATTTTAATAAATCACATAGATAGCGCTAATTTCAAAAAGTACTAATGTGGGTTTCATGTCTGATACGCCATCTAGCGCTAATTTTAAGAAGTACTTCTATATTGGTCTATAGAAATAGTTCTCATGAAATAAGGAGGCGCTGGTTTTAGTGTCGATTTGAGCGTAAATATTCACTACTTTTTTGTTTATTTACAATTAAACCACATCGAATTAGACCGTGAAAATTGATAGGGCTCTATTCGTAGTTATACTGAATTGTAAAAGAAAAAAAAAATACTCGATTAGTAAAGTATTTCAGTTGTTATCGTGTTAACATACATTACCTACAACAAACGGACGTCCAAGACAGAAATTTTTTAAACAGTTTTATAACTAGTTTAAATAACAAAAATGGCATCAAAAATATCATGAGTGTTAAAAATGGTATTTTTCCTTGATAATTGTGTGTGTATATTATTTTGCAAGTGCAATGTATGATAAATAGAGACATTTTAAGTTTGAAAT
Source organism: Leucoma salicis (assembly GCA_948253155.1). Classification (NCBI taxonomy): domain Eukaryota; kingdom Metazoa; phylum Arthropoda; class Insecta; order Lepidoptera; family Erebidae; genus Leucoma; species Leucoma salicis. The sequence goes on from OX411825.1 coordinate 7,927,790, forward strand.
ATCAGTTGTTCTGCATGAAACGAGAGTAATACACACCTCAACGCTTTGCTTAAGAGGCGTGCAATATGTACACGTTTAAAGAACAAATTATTTGTCAAAGTGGAAAAAGGAACCTTATTACGAGTGGGATTCGAACCTTTAATCCAGGAGTACTTCCCCGGATAATATATGTTTTTGTAATTTGTTCATTAAAGTACCTGAGCATGAGTCAAGTGCTAAAATATAGATCAAAATACACGTTTAAATTTATGATATACTAGCCTTTGCTTGCGGCTCCGCTGCAACCAAAAGCTGGTTTTTAGGTTGTATCTCAGGATCCCGATATAGTAGCGGGATAAAATGTATATCAGTTGTTAAGTCTAATCAAGATCTATCAAATAGAAAAAGTTACGTCAAAATCCGTTCAGTAGTTTTTGTGTGATGCGCGAACAAACAAAAAGACAAACAGATAAACAGACAAAAAATCTAAAAAAAATGTTTTGTGTTCAGACACGTCTATATAACCTAATACAATCGTTTTTTTCTCAAATATATTAAATGTACAGACCCAGCTCTGTTATAACTTTATAATAGTATAGATAATATTAATGCTATATAATGTACCTACAGCCTCCTACATAATGCTATACCTAGTGACAGACTTCCTCAAGAATTGGGCTAACAGATACAAATATTTTCTAGTCCTTGAGCATTATCTCATCGTCGATATATCAGCAGTTTCAAGGTACAGAATGTGTAAAAAGATTGAAATTAATTGAAAATTTGAGGGCCTAGACATGTGGCATTAATGCTAGTAGAATAGAATAGAATAATCAATGTATGGGATTGTCATTTAGCGAAGTTGTTTAATATCGCTCTCTTTTACCGAATGTTACGTTTATGATTTTTAGACTGGAGGAACTACAAGTGTTTGTTTCGTTTATGGTACCTATTTTGTTATGTGTAATGTGTGTGTTTACTGCCGTAATACAGGGACTATTTAATTAGTCGGAGTAACTGCCTCGGTGGTGCAGCGGACTACCGCATACACTAGTATGCGATTGCTTATCATGAGATCTCTGGTTCGATCCCCGGGTCGGGCTAGGCTATTGAGCTTTTTCGTAAATAGAAAAATTCTCAGTACCAGCCCGGAGTTTGGAAATGTGACCGGTAGACGGCAATAGGCTCGCCCCCTATTACGTGGGACTTAAAAATTGCTGGCGAGTCGTGGGTGTGTAATGCACCTCTGCCTACCCCTTCGGGGAATACAGGCGTGATGCTATGTGATGTTAATTAACCGGAGTGTTGTATTTAGTGTTAACAAGAGGTAAATTATGCAAATTTTTGGTTTGGGACAACGACGGGTTAAAAAAATTAATAATTTATTTAGCCATCATCGAATCATTAACAACGCGACTAAAAACATGACGAATGTTTCAATTAATTGTAGTTTTTAGAGTAAATCGGTGATTAATGGGTTTGTTACCTAAAATTGACGGGCCTCATTGCGTAGTCGGTAGTGTAACCGACTTCCGTGCACGAGGTCGTGGGTTCGATTCCCACTCAGGACAATTATTTGTGTGATGAACACAGATATTTGTACTGCGTCTGGGTGTTTCCTATCTATTATATGTATGTATTTACAAAAAAAAGTAATATATGTATTATATCCGTAATCTGGTACCCATAGCACAAGTGTTAAGCTTAGTTTGGGGCCAGAGGACGTTGTGTGAAAATGTCCGTAAATATTTATTATTTATTTTATTTAAAATTGAATTTAGATATAACAATTAAATTATTATATCTAATTTCAATTTTTATCACACATTCAATTCAAAAAATGAAAAGGAAATTGCTATTTTCATGAAAAGACCGTTACAAATTTCCACCACCTGGGACAGAATCAAGTACTGAACCCATGGTATCATTTATCGGTACGATGTCATTTATACCATGTATAACAAAAAAAATCGTTACACTAATGAGTGTGAGGCAACTTGATTGTGTATTCTTCTGTTTTCCTAACACAGTAGAGTACATTGAATTCTGTCATAACATCGTGGATAGGTACGTATGTATTCATCACTAGATCTAGTCTTAAAAAATATAAATTAACCATGCTTTAGCAAATGGTCACGTAAAATTAAGAGTAAATTACGTGTACTTATCCAACAATGATGTTTGGCGAAAGCGTGCATTGTGTTTTGTGAAATTGTCACATTATGTCGTATCAGATTAGATAGTACGTCCACGTTTCACCTGTTGTTTCTACGACACAATGTGTTGTCCTACCCTCATTTATAAGGACTTTAAGGAAAATATACAGTTTATCGTCTTTATTAATCTGCATTAAAATCTGTACAGCATTTTATTTTTATTAATGTTTTATGTGCCTTTGTTTTATGCGGATATGGTTTCAACTGTTTTTGTTAGGTAAATATATGGAGATGTTTGGCCTTAGAAATAGTTGCGACTATTTTAGCACACTTACGCATGAACGTTTATGATCGTACTATTATAATATGGAAATGTATATGTAGATTCATGACGTATAAAAGTGGCTGAATTTGGTTTTTCACATAGATCACAGCTTTATAAATAACACAGAGAATATTTTTTTATCACAGAAAGATATATGGTTTACGGACTTTTTATTGTAAAAATACCAAGCTGTACTCAACAATAGCGGAATATAGTAGGCACCGCTACACTTATATAAAACAGTCGTTAATTTTGATGTATTTCGCTTGTAAAGAAAAATAAATAACATATAGGTATATATATATATAGGTACATAATATGATGCAGATTAATTAATTGGCTATATTACGTTCGAACGAAGGATTCAAAAGGCTTAGACAAAACACTGTCGCAGGAAATAAGAAGAGACAGAAGTCTCTTTGAAAGGCCTCTCCTCAATTCCGTAACGGCATCCTCTGAAACTAACAGAACAAAGGACACCGAAATTAATACATTTCGATCGATACTTCCTTCTATAACGGTATAGATGTTATCGATAATCCGTTGTCACACCCCTTTGTCTTTTAATGTTAGTCAGTAATCACTAAATTTAAATCAATTTAAATTCAGTTGCCTTTCATGGCACGTGTACAGAAATGCGTGCGCTCAAACAATTACAATTGGAAAGGGTAAAAATGAATAATATTGTTTCACTAATTTCCGATTCAGGGTGTGAGTGTAAGTCGTGTATACGCGCTGAACACGTGGAAAATGACATGAAGATCGTGCGTGCTTATGAATGAATAGAGATAATCTTTATCGATATAAATAATCGATACGTTACTTATGTCAGTGGCCGTGTGGGGCCGGCTTTAGAATTGTCCCACCCCTCTCTACCAACGGGAGTCGTAAGAGCTGACTGAGGAATATCGGGGGAGTGGGCAGCAGCACTCTCTCGAGTATTAACAACATCCACTGCGATCGCTAACCCGCCTGCCAAGCGTGGCAATTATGGCATTATCCCCCATGACGGGACCGCTTGTTGTGGCGTTCTCTTGGGGAGGCCTATGTCCAGCAGTGGATGTTGTAAAAACTGGTATACATTTTTGCCGCTACTATATCGGAGAACCTGAGATATAACTTAAAATGGAGCTTTTGGCTGCGGCGGAGCCGTGAGCAATGGCTAGTGGCCTATAAAATTTGTATAAAATTAATTATTATTGATTTGGACCATGAAGAAAGCACATTCTTGTTTTAATTTAGTCATACTTTTTTGACAACACTCTGGTCTAGTTATTAATTCCTGTATTGCGGAGCACTCATAAACATACAACTTAAATGACACAATGTACACCCAGACTTATAATAATCATTTGTGGACCACACAAAGAATTGTCCTGCGTGATATTCGAACTTATAATACTCGGAGCGGGCGGTCGATGTTTAAACCACTTTACCACCTGTACGCTTTTGTAATAATTCAGTGTTGCTGATGCCAGCATTTTCTCGACCCTATTTCTGTCCCACTATTAGGGACGAGTTTCTTCTCATGGTGAGAGGGATAAGGTCACACTGGCCCAATGCGGGTTGGCGGACTTCACAAGCCGTTGAGAAAATCTCTCAGACATGCACGGTTCCTCACGATGTTTTCTTCATAGAGCAGTGATCAATTTTAAACAAATATACGCAACGCAAAGTCAGAGATGTGTACTTTACGAAGTCTGAAACTTGGACTCGGGTTCCAACTCCATAACACTTACGTAACTACATACACCTGTGTGTAAGTAATGTTATTTACCGTACCTGGTGTTACTGCTAGGCTATCACTGAATCTGGGTTAATTGGTTGTAGTTATTTAGTAACTTAGCCAGAACATCATAGAGCTATGTTATAATAAGTTGTAAAATTACTGGTTTCATTAGACATTTGTTATGAATCGTTTTAGTAGATATATTCAAATACATCAATTAAAAGGCAATCTGCCTACTTAAACCTTTAAAGATGCTATAAATCCCATCTCTTTAGATTCAAATACATTCCTCAAGTCAATTAATCTTTTTTGTTTTTTGTTACTTATCGATACTTAGAGAGGTATGTCACATCACTTTAATAAACCTGTCGAGTCGTGCACTACCCTGTCGATTGTTTTCAATATTGAATCCATTTCGATTAACACGAATATAGGAATCGTCTTCTTTGATGGTAATCTAGTTAGTATGCATCAGACAAGTTATGTGAGGCAAGGGGCTGCATTACCGCGTCCTAATTTTAATAATTATTGTCATTTCGCTTTATTTTTGACTGTTAAGTGTTTTTAGAGTTTTTGGAGTGTGCTTCTAATATATATTTTTATTTATAGTAAAATGTGATAAACTATTTATTTTTAGTAATAACTTTTTAAAGACTCGCGACTTGAATATATTTAAAGAATTGTAAACGTGTTTTTTGGCTTATAAATAGGTGAAATTGTAACTACCTTTAGCCCGACGTTTCAACTGCGTTGCAGCAGTATCCAGCAGTGTGTTTATCAATCAACAAGCATTCTGTTAGGTATGTGCTAATCACTGCTCCTAGGTATATGGCGGTGTACCATAGATGTAAAGTCAGTGCCAGTGATCTACCCATATAGGCGGAGAGATTTATTTAGTGGGTGATGGTCCGACACTATTCTGTTTGTAGTCCGAACGAAAGAGTGTGAGGTTCGGTACATTTCTTCCTACATTAAAATAAAGTATGGATGCGAAAAAAGTAGCGCCCTAGTTTATAGAAAAGGAATATGGATGCCTACCTCGTTTAACAGATTGAGATATATGATCTTTGAAAAAGCTGTATATTCATCTCAATCTTGAAAGAGTGGTAATTGTTTTTATAGAGGGACAGGAATATTGTTACATTTTACTACCTATCTTATAACGTAAAATTTTTTTAAGGAATAATCCTTGTACCGCGGGGGACTCTACATTTTCACGGACTCAAATAACACCCAGACTCAGAACAACCATTTGTGTATCACACAAAGAGTTGTCCCGTATGGGAATCGAACCCACAACACTCGGATAGTCACATGTGTACATACCTAACATGTATAGATTAGTCTGAGGCTTTAGTATAATGCCTTATTGTCGGGGCGCCAATAACACCGTATGCATTTTTAACATCCACCCGATCTTGCAGTAATAAGTATTATCATTAAAACTTATCAAGATTAGTCATATTAACTCTACCATACCATCTGATCCCGTTCAAGACTGTTCATTTTCAACGCTCTTTTCTGCCATGCACGTATAGGCTCTAGAATGAACTTCCTGCTGCGGTGTTTCCCTATCACGACGAACAGGTTTGAGAAGAGTACTTTACTTATGGTAGGCGGCGGCTTGACTGTGCCCCTGGTGTTGCCAAAGTCCATGAGCGGCGGGTACCACTTACCATCAGGTGGGCCGTTTAGTCGTCTACCACCGTTGGCAATAAAAAAAAAAAATTATAGTGAATCGAAAACGTACCTATTCTGTAAATACATGTTGCTTACTTTCTCCAAATTACTCCTTCTTAGGTTTTGAAACTGTGCGTCAACTAGACTTTAAATAATATGTAAACAGTACTTTAACTGTATTGCTTTAAAATATATCCCACAGTATATAATCTCCGTGTTTTGACGGACTAAGAATACAAGTGTCACGACCTCATTCTTTCCCATGGGTGTCGTATGAGGCGACTAAAGGAAGTAAGCGATTATCATCCATTGCATGAGTGGTGGTATGGCTGGGTACCACTTGGTATCAGGCCCGAGCGGGTTGGTACCACCATCTCCTGTGTTACCGGCCATGAAGCACATCGTTGCGATTTGGCTGTAGCAGGAGATAGCCGTTTATTCTTTCATTTCATATCTGTGATGAAATAGTGAGCAGCGTCTTGACAATAATACCGAGAGGTATAGTTGAGTTCATGAGCGACGGTTACCATTTACCATCAGATGGGCTTGGCTCGCCTGCCACTAAACTGCAATAAAAAAAATTCTCCCTAAAAATACGAATACGCATGTACAGCATTGAAAGGTTAACAAAACAATTGCTTTCCTTTCTTTTAAGGAAATAATTTTCTGCTGCCAAATTTGTATTATTACGGCTATAAATGAGAATAATTGAATAAAGCACTTTTCGTGTTTTGTCACGGCAAGTTAGACCAGATAATATATTAGAGGGGTGCTAATTTGTCCGGTTTACCTCCTAGTGGTGCACCCCGGGCAACGTCGGCAGTCGCCGGCGGCTAAAATTCCGGACAGGACGGGTCTCCGCGTTTCCCTCTGACTCAGCAGAGGGCACAGCGGATAGACCAGGCGTCGGAGTCGGTGGGGCCAGACTGGCTCACCGGGCTCTGGAGAGGGGGGACAGTGGGGCCACAGCGGCCCCCTCCATCCCAAATCGTAAACCTGAGCGCGTGTCTGTGGTTACGTCTCGCGGGCATACAGGAACGAGGGTCTTGGCTTAATCGCCCGGACCGCGAGGAAGACAACCTCTATAAAAAATTACCCCGAATCTCAAGCTCTGGCGCGCAGCGAGGAGATGCATGGCTGATGGGTAGTTCAGTCTCGAGCGCGGCCCCAGCCAGGGTACCTGCGGACCCCCTGTGTTGGGTTACAAATGTACGCTTACCCGGGTAATGGGAGCTCTGCCCGGGTGGACCTCTTTTCTCCCACACTCGTGGGAATCAAATGGATTTGCAAAATTTAAAAAACAATTCGACGGAGTCGGGTAATGCACCTGACGCCTCAGCCGTAAGGGGTCCGGCTGTAAATGCGGCCCCTACTAGTGCAGCTGTGCGTAAAACGCGCGGCGGCAAGAAGTCCCGCAAGGGCAAGAAGACGACCAAGGGAGCGTCCCAGTCGTCAAGGGACGGCTCGATAACGAGCAGCTTAGCCGGCACTTCAGCCGCCGAGATGTCCGCTGCTGAAGAGGGTGGCCTGACTGAGGCTGTCGAGAGTCAGCCATCGCGGTCGGCAGAAGTGGTGTCGGAGTCGCGGTTCTGGCGCAAGCGCACCCTATCTTAGGGGGGCGCTGCCTCGGACTCCGACCTGAGCTCGGCTGAGATGCCTCCCCCAAAAATACCCGCAGCGGTTAGGGGTCGAGGCATCGGCCGACCCGGGACACCGAATCCCGCGTGCCGCCTCAGCGGCTGAGACGCGATGCCTGAAGAGGGTTGAGACGGTGCAACACTCAGAGGAGCGCTTGGCGCTCCTGTCTGAGAAGCTCCGTCTCCCTATAGACAGCGGCGGGCCGCCCACTGCGGTCAAATTCGCAGAAAGAGCCGCGGACAGCGTGGCCATAATCACGACGGTGGCCATGAGCTCGAAGAACCTAAAAGGTAGCTTCGTCCGGGGCCTCAAAATCGCCGCCACGGAGCTGTCCAACGTGGTGGAGCGGCTTGTGTCGGAGGTGGCCGACCTTGGAGCACGTAACCAGCGCCTGGAGGCGACGGTCGAGGAGCTGCACCGGGGCATGGCCAATATGAGGGTCGAGCTTGGGCTCCCTGAGGCCACCCCAAGTGCATCGGCCTCCGTAATGCGGGTCGAGCCTGCTCTCCCCGCGACCGCCTCGCCGCAGCCGCTGCGCCTCCGCCCCACCTCCGCGACCGCCTCGGCTCCGTCTGCCGCTCAGTCGGGCTCTGTCACTGGGCTCGACGATGGAATGCTCCGCGCGGTCATCGACCGCATGGAAGCGGTCTTTGGCCCGCGGTTTGAGGCCCTAGCCGCAAGATTGCCGCCGGAGCCCCGACTTCGGCCGCCGCTTGCGGCTGAGAAAAGAAGTGCCGCATCGTCCTCGGCGCTGACACCCCTGCCGTGCCAGGGAGGGCATGTTTCTTTTGCCGCGACGGCGGCCAAACCACCGGCGGCCAAACCACCAGCGGCAAAACCTTCGCCGGCTCCTTTAGGCCAAAAAAAGTCGAGGAAAAAGGACGGAATGGAAGCCCCGAGGGGTCAGCCCCGAGAGGAGTTCCCGCCTCTGCCAAGTGCCGCTGCGCCTCCGCGTCCTACTGCGCCGAGACAAACGGTCGCACCCTCACGGGCTGCGGCGGTCGCACCCCGAGCTCCTGCCCCCGCCCCTGCCACTGCTACGTCCTCAGACGGGGACTGGCAGGTGGTTGGGCCCCGGCGATCCCGGGCCAAGGGTCGCGGCGCTGCCTCGGAACGTGAGGCGGCGCCTGTATCTCAGAGGGGAGAGGCTCCGAAGGCGCCGCAAAACAAGCGGAAGAGGTCGTGCAAGCTAAAAGTGCCGAAGGCAGCAGCGGTGGTCATCACCCTGCTGCCCGAGGCCAAGGAAAAGGGCCTGACTTATGAGGCCGTCTTAAAACGTGCTCGGCGGGAAATAAACGTCTCCGACCTCGGGGACGTTTCCGCTCGCTCCCGCCAAGCCCGGACAGGTGCTCGAATTTTCGAGTACCTGGGGCCAGAGGGCACCAAGACGGCCGACGCAATGGCCGCGAGGCTGCTGGGCCTGTTCCCAGAGGAGAGTGGTGTCCGGGTCGCCAGACCCGTGAAGTGCGCCGAACTGCGCATTTCCGGGCTGGACGATTCCGTGACGGCGGAAGAGATCCGGGAGGCGATCGTCTCGAAAACCGGGTCTCCCAGCAGCGCCGTCCGGGTGGGCACCATTCGCCCAGGTCCAGGTGGTGTGGGTGCCGTCTGGGTCTCGTGCCCTGTCGCGGCGGCCAAGGATTTGGTCGCCGCTGGTAGACTTCTGGTGGGCTGGAGCGCCGCGCGGGTAATCGCGCTGGAGCCCCGGCCTGCCAGGTGCTATAAGTGCATGGCGGTCGGTCACACCCGGCCGCTGTGCACTAACTGCTTCGACTGCAGCGGGCTCTGTTTCCGCTGCGGTCAGGCAGGGCACCAGGCGGCTGCCTGTTCTGCCACCCCACACTGCCCCGCGTGCGCGGCGGGCAATCGCCCCGCCAACCACTGTATGGGGCGGGTGGGGTGCAGGCCTCCGGCCAAGTCAGGCCCTAAGAGGGGGGTGGGCAGCCAATCGGCCCCGGCTGCCCAACCCGGCGCGGCTGGACCACCGCAGCGCATGGAGGAGGATATCGTGGTCCAATAACGGATCACGACGCTATCCTCCTCCAAGGGAATCTCGGCCGTTCCGCCAGGGCGCAGGACCTCTTCCTGCAATCCATGGCGGAGCGGTCGATCGGTGTTGCCGTAGCCGCGGAGCCCTACATAGTCCCGGATCGCCCCAATTGGGCGGGTAGCGGGGATGGCTCCGTGGCGGTCGTCGGTTTGGCGGCGCCGCATTCCCCGCCCTTGTCACTCAAAGACCAGGGCACGGGATATGTGGCGGCTGAATGGGGAGGGGTCACTCTGTATCCACCGTCCTAAAGTGGAAGTCTCGGCTGGAGACGCCCCGGGCCGGTCTCTGGACCGTGGGGGCGCTCCGGCCGATCTTGGAAGAATGGGCAGGGCGGCAGCACGGGGTCCTCACCTTCCGGTTGGTGCAGGTTTTGTCGGGGCATGGTTGCTTCGGCAAATACCTGCACACGATCGCAAGGAGGGAGACGACCCCAGGCTGTCACCACTGCGACTGCGACGAGGACTCGGCGCAGCACACGCTCGAGTCGTGCCCGGCCTGGGATGTGCAGCGCCGGGAACTCGTTGCAGTCATAGGCGTGGACCTGTCGCTGCCGGCCGTTGCGCGAGCGATGGTTGGCAGTGACAGGGCCTGGACCGCGGTCGCCGCCTTCTGCGAGGCTGTCATCTCGCGGAAGGAGGTGGCGGAGAGGGCCCGTGAGGAATCCTCCTTCGCGGACCCGATTCGCCGCCGGCGCGAGGGGCGGCGTGCGCGCGCTTACTTGCGCCTGATGCCGCCCTAGCCGAGGCTGCGGACGGTGGGGTCGGGGAGTACCCTGCCGTCCGCGGAAGCCTACCGCGAAGGTGCGACGCCCAAGTGCGCGAGGCGTCGCTCAAGAGAGGGTGCCCGTAGGGGCTGCCGCCTGCGGATCGCGGTCGTAACGACGCGGTACCCGTGATCCGCCGTAGCAAGGGCGGGTGGAGGCGCACGGTGGGTTTTTAGTGGGTGAGAGCCCCATTCACCCCGTTGTCTCCCCGGGCAGCGGGGTGTGCGGTAGGACATTTTTGCCCACCTAAAATAAAAAAAAAAAAAAGATAATATATTAGAAATCCAGATTTAGAGTGCAGAGTATTTGCTTTAACAAAAAGTAAAATTAACATTAGCCGTGTGGGGACGGCTTTAGAATTGACACACCCCTCTCCACCCGTGGGAATCATAAGAGCCGACTGAGAGAATACCGAGGGAGTGGGCAGCAGCACTCCTTCGAGTATTAACAACATCCACTGCATTTGCCAACCCGCGTGCCAAGCGTGGCGATTACGGCACTATTCCCCATTCTTGAGGAGGCCTATGTCCAGCAGTGGACTTTAAAAGGCTGATGGATGGATGGATGGAAAATTAACATTTATTACTCAATAAATCATTAGAACGTGTTCTTCATTCTACGCGTGTATATAATCTTAAGATCGATATCGCAGGCAACATACGCGATATAAATTACAATAATTTCCTTTTAAATGACACTTGAATTCTTCCAATAACTCTAAGCATAGAGAGCCGACACTTTCAACAAAGTGATCGCTCTATAAAACTATTGGACGTGTGATTTAATCCGCTCGCGTTGATATTTTCCTTTTTAAACGGAATCCAGGATGTATGGCGTATATTTGCATGAATATTTATCATAGATATTGTCGGTTCGCCGTAAACGTCACTTTAATACATTTTTACTGACACGTTTGAGATACATTGACGGTAGTAAATTGAGATCTATAGTTCCTATACGTTTATGTGATTGAAGTCAGTATGGACGTTTAGCAAGGAGTTAGGAATACTGTAGTAGGTACTCGTAGTTTCAGGCGGATCGAGGCGCTGGGGCTTAGGGTGGCCCTTGAAAAGTCGGAGGCCCTACTCTTCCATGGGCGCCGACGGGGCCCGCCCGCCAGCGCCTCGATAACGGTCAATGGTGTGGGCTTCCCAATCCAGGCCCACATCAAATATCTGGGCCTGGTATTGGATGGACGGTGGCACTTTGACGAGCACTTCCGCCGTCTTGCGCCAAGGCTCGTCAACACGGCGTCCGCCCTCGGGCGACTTATGCCGAATTTGGGCGGACCGAGTCTTGCGTGTCGACGACTCTACGCGGGGGTAGTACGGTCGATGGCACTGTACGGCGCGCCCGTGTGGGCGGAGTCCCTGGCCGCTCGCAATAGGGCCCTTCTGTGGCGTCCACAGAGGGTCGTAGCGGTCAGGGCAATACGCGGGTACCGCACGGTCTCGACCGATGCAGCCTGCGCGTTGGCCGGAACCCCCCCGTGGGATCTGGAGGCGGAGGTGCTCGCCGACGTCTATCGGCGGGCGTCGACGGCGCGGGCGGGGGGCAGCCGCCCCTCGCCGAGCGCAATGTCATCGTGGCGGGAAGATGCCTGCCGCGCCACCGTCCTAAAGTGGAAGTCTCGGCTGGAGACGCCCCGGGCCGGTCTCTGGACCGTGGGGGCGCTCCGGCCGATCTTGGAAGAATGGGCAGGGCGGCAGCACGGGGTCCTCACCTTCCGGTTGGTGCAGGTTTTGTCGGGGCATGGTTGCTTCGGCAAATACCTGCACACGATCGCAAGGAGGGAGACGACCCCAGGCTGTCACCACTGCGACTGCGACGAGGACTCGGCGCAGCACACGCTCGAGTCGTGCCCGGCCTGGGATGTGCAGCGCCGGGAACTCGTTGCAGTCATAGGCGTGGACCTGTCGCTGCCGGCCGTTGCGCGAGCGATGGTTGGCAGTGACAGGGCCTGGACCGCGGTCGCCGCCTTCTGCGAGGCTGTCATCTCGCGGAAGGAGGTGGCGGAGAGGGCCCGTGAGGAATCCTCCTTCGCGGACCCGATTCGCCGCCGGCGCGAGGGGCGGCGTGCGCGCGCTTACTTGCGCCTGATGCCGCCCTAGCCGAGGCTGCGGACGGTGGGGTCGGGGAGTACCCTGCCGTCCGCGGAAGCCTACCGCGAAGGTGCGACGCCCAAGTGCGCGAGGCGTCGCTCAAGAGAGGGTGCCCGTAGGGGCTGCCGCCTGCGGATCGCGGTCGTAACGACGCGGTACCCGTGATCCGCCGTAGCAAGGGCGGGTGGAGGCGCACGGTGGGTTTTTAGTGGGTGAGAGCCCCATTCACCCCGTTGTCTCCCCGGGCAGCGGGGTGTGCGGTAGGACATTTTTGCCCACCTAAAATAAAAAAAAAAAAAAAAAATAAAAAAAAAAAAAAAAAAAAAAAAAGGTACTCGTAGTTTGGAGTGATTTATTTGTCAAATCACTGGTCGTATAAAGTACTAGCCTTGGCCCGCCAAGAGCTAGTTTTAACGTTATATCTAAGTATATAACTAGTATATATTAATAACTAGTATATACTATTATAAAGCTGTAACATAGCTATGTCTACATTTAAGATATGTGAGAATAAAATTATTGTATTAGACTATATAGGCGTGTCTAAACACAAAACGTCTTTTTTAGATTTTTTGTCTGTTTATCTGTTTGTTTTTTCGCGCATCACGAAAAAACTACTGAACGGATTTTTATGCAACTTTTTATTTGATAGCTCTCGATTAGACTTCAATATTGGTATACATTTTATCCCGCTACTATATCGGGAACCTGAGATATAACGTAAAAACTATACATTAAACACAAAGTGAAAAATGTGAAATCGAAAATAACAGTCAGGAGCAGGATTTGAACCTGCATCTTCTGGATACCGTCCAGATGCTTTACCAATTCAGCCATCCTGACAATTACTCCTGACTGCTAATTTCGATAATATTGAGTAATTGTCAGGCACTCACTCAATATAATAACCCGCCGTGTGCCATCTCTCCGCCTGTATAAGGAGACTAATGGTATCTACCTACTGTATTCTTCCTACAGCATAAGATCTATTTAGGTAATAATGCACTATGCTAGCCCAATGCAGGTATACCTACTTCAGAAATCGTATAGAAAATCTTTTGGGGGTTATCTCAAAATTTTTACGGTTTTGATCATGGATTTCGGATTAATCTTGATAGTTCTGTCTTTGAAGTCCTTAATCGTACCAAATCAAACAATAACGAGGTAAAACAAGCCTATATTTTAATTTATTTATTAGAGTTACTTTTGCAACGATATGTCGTTCGTCACCACAATATTTTAAAGAGTCTAAATAGCCTCCTATTCTGCTCCCCAGAGAGAGAGAGAGGGTATGAGGATTGTCCTTTGTCATAAACTGGCATTCCTTTGCCCACATTTCGTCTCTGTGGGGACGAGAAGTGATGGGCGAACCACGTCAACGCCAATCGGAGGACTATTACTGAAAATCTCCATTTGGTTACCAATATGAAGAGATACGGTTATAATAGACTGTAGAAAATCGGACATGCGAAGAAAAATATAGAAGAAATAGCACAAGTCGATGGAGTCCAAAATGCACAAGTAAACTACAATATGCGATTGATTAGAAAAGTTTAAAAAGAACTTATAAGTGAAAATGAAAATTAAACTTTTAAACATTTTAGATGTATTTGGATACGACCACTCGGTCGTTAGACAAATGTGATGAGGAGACTGGGATGGTTGAAAGATTGGTAGGATAGCTCAGTGGCTTAGAGTACTTCCGCGGATTGGAAAAGACGCGGGTTCGATTCCCGCTCCTACTAGAAATCTCTTTTTCCTTAATCACAAATAATTTATACTATAAATTCAATTTTTATTATTGATTCTAATAAATGTTATAACTTACTGTCTATTATTTTCTTCATTACAACAATTGACTGCACAGATGGCGGAATGGTTTAGATACCCGGCCTCCTGCTCGAGGGTTGTGGGTTCGATTCCCACACAGGACACCTCTTTGTGTGATCCACAAAAGGTAGTTATGAGTCTGGGTGTACTTTGTGTCCGTGAAATTGTGTGTAAGTCCCCTGCGAAACAAGGATTATTCTTTAGTGCAGGACGATGTCTTATAAAAAAAAAGAACAACAATGTTACCTATTATAGCTATATATATATATATATATATAAATAAATAATACTTTAAAGTAAAAGAGCCTGAGACTATTGACTAAGTAATAATGTTCGAGCTCCGGTGTTAATGTTGAATAGATAAAGTTTTATGTTTTTACGTAAATTTTTAGTTAGTTAAATAAAAGACTTACTCAATAACGTGCATATAGATGCTACAGAAAGTAGCTTAGAATATATTGAATAACAGTGCGTTTGATACTGGTTTTAGCATCAGCTCATGAATTGATTAATCAGGATTCAAAAAATGATTCAAAAAAAATGTTGGTCTTCCTTTTCAATCTTCTTCACTATAATTAATTTCATTTAATGCGGTTAGGTAGATTTTTCCCGCCAACCCTTTTTTTTGTTAAGGCGGGAAAAAATGTTCCTAACCGCACACCCCGTCGTTCGGGGCAACGAGCAGGGTAGCGTGGGGCCCTCACCCACTAAAGAACGCGCCGTGTGTCGTCTCTCCACCTTATTGGCGGGCCACTGGAACTATGTTGCATTCCTTCGGTGGTCATTTCTGCTTGTGGCTATCATTATCTATTTCGTAATTTCGCATTTTTTATACTACTTGGGGTGACAAACAAGCATACCACATGATGGTAAGTGGTTTCCGTACCCTTTAGACACTAGCAATACCAGAGGCATCACTCCCGCGTCGCCTACTCCGAAGAAAGGGATGTGAAAAGGAATGATAATAAGGAGAAAATAGGTAGGATACCAAGGAAATTATAAAAAGGATAATAAGGATAGTTTGGGGAGGGAATTTGAGCCTCCGGCGCTCTTACTCACCGTACGAAACACAACGGTATGTGTCCCTACAGTTGTTTCCCACTGATTTTCCGTGAGAGGGTTGCACTACCCCGATCAAGCCTACCTATCCATGCTGGGATAAGCAAGGCTCTACCACTTCGTCTATCTATCTATACTATTATAAAGCTGTAACAGAGCTATGTCTGTACATTTAAGATATTTGAGGAAAAAATAAGCCATTTAAATTGCCTCGGTGGTGTAGCGGTAGTGTATGCGACTGCTAATCATGAGGTCTCGGGTTCGATCCCCGGGTCGGGCAATGTTATTGAGCTTTTTCCTAAAAAGATAAATTCTTAGTAGCAGCCTGGAGTTTGGAAATATGCCCGGTAGACGTCAATAGGCTCGCCCCCTATTACGTGGGACTTAAACATAGCTGGCGAGTCGTTGGTGTGTAATACATCTCTGCTTACCCCTTCGGGGAATACAGGCTTGATGCTATGTTTTTTTGTTGAGAAAAAAATACTTAATTAGGCTATATAGGCGTGTCTAAACACAAAACGATTTTTTTTAGAATTTTTGTCTGTCTGTCTGTTTGTTTGTTCGCGCATCACGCTAAAACTACTCAACGGATTTTGATGCAACTTTTTTGTTTGATAGCTCTTGATTAGACTTAACAACTGGTATACATTTTATCCCGCTACTATATCGGGAACCAGATATATAACTAAAAATTCCCTAACCTAAGTTTCTTATAAAACAAATATTTTAGGTGTATCATAATTCGATATCGGGCACTATACATAATTAATATTTGGTAAGCGTACATTTTATATAAAGCATTCAATGTTCCAGACGATTAGTTTACGGGTTGTATGTTTACAAAATGGGGTATTAGGTGCATACAAATGCATATATTGACCTCCAAATAACAGTTTGACGATATAAGTCGATTACTGACAGATTTATAAAGCACCACAAGACAGACAAATCTTGTGTAATTATTGTGTTGTTTACAAATCACATTTAGATTTCAAGAAAGCCGTAATCGCCACGCTTGGCAGGCGGGTTGGCGATCGCAGTAGATGTTGTTAATACTCGAAGGAGTGCTGCTGCCCACTCCCTCGGTATTCCCTCAGTCAGCTCTTACGACTCCCATGGGTGGAGAGGGGTGGGACAATTCTAAAGCCGGCCCCACACGGCAAGCTACCATAACAGTTAGTTAATATTATTATTATAAAAAAAAAACAAATCTATATATTATAGATATTGTTTGTTTGGAGCTGATCAAGACCATTAACTGAATTGTGAATTCAGCCGCAGATTTATTTTGGCAACGATGTTCTGGCTAGTTACCAAGTCTCATTTTTCAGCAGTGTAGTACACTTATCTATTTATTTCTATCAAATTTTTATGCAATTTTTGCATCTACTTTCAATCAGAACGTACCATCGTTTAGTCTTACCATAGTTTAATTAACTGAATTATTAGTTTTAAAATACCAGGCATTAGGAACCTAGTTTTACATCGTCGATGCTAATAAATAATTCGCCATAAAGATGATCAACCTTATTAATTAAAAATTCAAAGCGTGAGCTTCATATTGAACGTATCAAAAACAATTACGCAACAGCAAAGCGATTGTTCTACACCCCCACGTACAATGTTTACGGCCCGTTTAAATATATTAGCCTGCGGGGAGCTCATTTCCCACGGGTAGTGTGATCGGAAAACCTTAGTGAAGTATAATTTATTAATTTGTTTTCCACTAACGAGTCCACTAATGCGAACCGGTATGCCTCCCTAGCATGGTATGTTTTATGCAGTAAGGAAGCATTTAATTATTACACATACGATCAATATTCGTAGATAAGCTTTTTTAAATACGCAGGCTTACCTGTAATTATTTGTGAAAATATAAACTACTAATTTGGTTTAATAAATTAGATATCAAAAAATTGTGACATACCATAAGTAATGTAAGCTCAAATTCCAACTATAAATAAAACTGATTTTACTAATACATGTTTAAGTGGGCTTAAATATTCTGGCCCTTTAAATATTATAAAATAAAATATAGAATAAGACCTGAAAAAGTCAATACGAAACCATCTTCATGGATTTCATGGAGTAAAATGAAAAGTATTGGTGTTACAACGAATAAGAAAAAGCCATCTAGTGCTGAAATACAGTACTGAAATGGTTATTTAAAAAAATGGAAAACGCTTGGTAAATCACTTTCTGGAATAAAAAGTATACCTAATAAAAAATCCTCCTGTCAAAATAAGCAGTGTTTAAATGTACTTTCACATTAAATTAGCAGGATGCTTATAGATCAGAAAGTAGTGTAAATATCAAAAAGTATTATCGCTATTAATATGCAGTACGAAACTGTGTTACGGAAACCTAATAATAATATACATAACATTCTATTGAATACTAAATAATATAGTTTTCAAGAGACCGCGATTATTCAGTGTAACCATAACTTTCGTTTCATTATTTATTACGCAATAACGCTATCCACGATGTATGCATTAGCCATAATCATTAATTCTATAAATGAACATATTACCCACATCTTGATATTCACACTATCATAACATAACACGGTACAAAAATTGAGTAACGTAATCCTGAGGGAATGCCTTTGTATTTACACATACGAAGTAAAATGTTTTCCTAAAAAGTAATGAATAATTATCTGTTCACGAAACTAGATATCATGTTTTAGTACAACTCATGTCTTTTGGTTTTTTATACCAGAAACTCAACTTGTGTGCCCCGTTGTATCGCAGCCGACTTAGGATATAGGATCACGTATATATCCTAGACATCAATAATTCATTGTACTTCAGTCAGACAGGTTTGAAATAATAATAGATTAAAGTTTTACCCGAGCTTTTATGCAGAAAGCATTAAGATGGAAGCGTTTTGAGCTATTCTCACTAATATATTTTGTTGGTAGCGGTATTTTGTGGTCACAACGTATATTCTATTTAATTTAGTATTACGGCCAGAAAAATAATAATCCACAGTCCAGTCCCCTTTCCAACATTGCCTCACTAATTGCTCAAAGGTCATACTATGATATTAACCATTAGGTTAATAATATGGCTATTAAGCCATCTTGAATAAATAGTCTGTAATTTTATACAACAATTGGTAAACGCTATAAACTTAAATTAGGTACCATACTTTTTTACGCGAATTCTATATATAGACATTTTGATCTGTATTTTAGCACTTGACATGCTCAGCTACTTTAAAGTAAAAATTAGCCAGTAAGACAAATGTGATGTGGAGATTGGGTAGGTATGGCCGAAGGTCAGTGCGATAGCTCAGCGGCTTAGAGCACTTCCTCGGATTGGAAGGGATGTCGGTTCGATTCCCGCTCGCACTAAAGTTCTCTTTTTCCACATTCACAAATAATCTATACATAGATATTGGTTTTATTATCATTCTCATTGTTTTATTATATCTAAAGAATTATACCCTATGTAGGGTGTATTTTATTTTCTTTATATCTCTCAGGTTCCAGATGCTACCACTGAAGTTATGTAACACAGTTCCAGTGGCCCGCCAATACAGGCGGAGAGACGGCACACGGCTAGTTTATTTAGTGGGTGAGAGCCCCACACTACCCTGTACGTTACTTCGAACGACAGGGTGTGCGGTTAGGTAAGTTTTTCCGCCTTAACAAAAAAAAAAGGTTCCAGATGCTGGTGTGTGTGATTTTAACATAGCTGAGCATGTCAAGTGCTAAAATACAAATTAAAAATATGACAGTGATTATTGAATGTGTTGAAAAAAAAATATATTCGCGTGCACTGCGTAAATCAATAGAGTTATATGAAAACGACACCGGCGCGCGTGTATGAAGAGAATTATGAATGTTGAGGAAATGAGAGATCTATGCAAGAATAGAGTCTCTTTGCATTCTGTACTCTCTGCCTAACCCGCAAGGGAGATGGCGTGATGATAAGTAAGTAAGTAATTAAACAATTCATAAACCAAAACTGCGAAAACCTATTCAATTGGGTAACAATCTTGTCAATGCTAATACGACTACAGTGGTTCTACTAAAAACCCGTAACGCTTCTAACTTGCACCACGATTGATCAAACTTAGCTCATGCCTGATTGACAGCCAGAGCGCCACCAGTATAACTTAACCTTCTTTCTTTCTTCATCTTTATACATTCAATACTACATTTCCCACCTTCACGGTTCATTTTACACCGGTCATTTGTTAAGCGTATTACATCTATTAAGAAGTTCGACGCTTGTACTTCTAATGTAAATCGCACGCATTAGACATTTAGATATAATTCGTTGTAACTTATGCAAGTGAAGTGGTCGCTAATGGGTGGCATTACGAATAACACAACGTTGCCTTTGAGTTTAAAATTAAATCGCGTCTAGTATTTTACATTGAAATTTTTCGAAAGAGCAGTCTAGGTGCTGATAGCAATTCACTTTGTGGGAATGTAGATTCTAGTGCTTATTCTAACAATTAAAAATATATTCTGCTAGCTCCTACCCGCGACTTTATCTGCGTGGAGTTCTGAGTTGGGTCTAAGAGGGAAATAAAAAGTGTGATCTTTTTTAATATTCGTTTAGTCTAAAGATCTGTATGACAATATTATAATCTAGGAGAATTATTCATTTTCCGGGACAAAAAGTAGTAGGTATACTATTCATAAATCTACCTGTCTAGCAAATTTCATTTAAATCCGTGCAGTCGTTTATGCATGATTGACGGACAAACAATATCTTCACAAACATTCGCAATGTAAATATGATTAGTATGAAGTAGGAGGAATACCGGGGGAGTGAGCAGCAGCACTTCTTCGAGTATTAACAACATCCACTGCGATCGCCAACCCGCTAGCCAAGCGTGGCGATTACGGCACTATCCCCCATTTTTGGGGAGGCCTATGTCCAACAGTGGACGTTAAAAGGCTGATGGATGGATGGATGGATGGATAATGAAGTAGTATTCCATTTTATGGCCTGTAGATTTTACAGTAAGAGACAGTAAGTTATCTAAGAAACCGTAGACCTTTTTTTTTTTTTTTTTTTTTTTTTTTTATTTTAGGTGGGCAAAAATGTCCTACCGCACACCCCGCTGCCCGGGGAGACAACGGGGTGAATGGGGCTCTCACCCACTAAAAACCCACCGTGCGCCTCCACCCGCCCTTACTACGGCGGATCACGGGTACCGCGTCGTTACGACCGCGATCCGCAGGCGGCAGCCCCTACGGGCACCCTCTCTTGAGCGACGCCTCGCGCACTTGGGCGTCGCACCTTCGCGGTAGGCTTCCGCGGACGGCAGGGTACTCCCCGACCCCACCGTCCGCAGCCTCGGCTAGGGCGGCATCAGGCGCAAGTAAGCGCGCGCACGCCGCCCCTCGCGCCGGCGGCGAATCGGGTCCGCGAAGGAGGATTCCTCACGGGCCCTCTCCGCCACCTCCTTCCGCGAGATGACAGCCTCGCAGAAGGCGGCGACCGCGGTCCAGGCCCTGTCACTGCCAACCATCGCTCGCGCAACGGCCGGCAGCGACAGGTCCACGCCTATGACTGCAACGAGTTCCCGGCGCTGCACATCCCATGCCGGGCACGACTCGAGCGTGTGCTGCGCCGAGTCCTCGTCGCAGTCGCAGTGGTGACAGCCTGGGGTCGTCTCCCTCCTTGCGATCGTGTGCAGGTATTTGCCGAAGCAACCATGCCCCGACAAAACCTGCACCAACCGGAAGGTGAGGATCCCGTGCTGCCGCCCTGCCCATTCTTCCAAGATCGGCCGGAGCGCCCCCACAGTCCAGAGACCGGCTCGAGGCGTCTCCAGCCGAGACTTCCACTTTAGGACGGTGGCGCGGCAGGCATCTTCCCGCCACGATGACATTACGCTCGGCGAGGGGCGGCTGCCCCCCGCCCGCGCCGTCGACGCCCGCCGATAGACAAGAAACCGTAGACCTAGCTTATTGTTCATCGTCGTAATAAGAAGCCCTTATTGAGATGCAGTCACTGCAACAAGCGGACAAGTTCATCGGGGAATAATGTCGCACTTTCGTCCATCGGTTACTGCTGTAAAATAGAAGAGTTATGTATTTTAGAATATGATACAATTTATTGTTTTATTCGTGACACGACTAAATATTATAAAGTCCCCGCTACGTCTATGAGTTTATCTGCATGCGTGGATGTAATAAACTTAAAAACTAGTACATAGATTCACCAGTGGCCCTCTACTGTGTCATATCACTCCCTAGTACAACTACAACTTATCATCACGCCATTTCCCTTGCGGGGTAGGCAGATAGAACAGAAGATAGTGATTCATGAAAAGGGTTTAGATGTATTCCTAATTTATTAAGGTTGTGTATTAATTGGCTAATGCTGTATGATGATAATAATGCTCAAATTATCTCACAAAAATATTCCAACTAGAGCACTATTGCGCGCACTGCGTAATCCAATGAAGTTATATGAAAGGCTTTTATCCTAAAACTTAGTAATTTTAAATTAGGTTGCTTGTGGCGAATGCTTTCAAGGTTCGTTCTACGATATGTAACAAAACGGTACCTGTTTTTTATTTACATATTTGTAATATATTTTTACGATAATAAAAGCCTACATGTATCGTGTAATAAAGACTCTTCGGTCTTCGGGTTTTTGAAAATCACGGTGCCACTTCTATTTTTTTTTCTTCAGATGATTAAATAAATAAATATTCACGGACATTTTCACACAACGTCCTCTGGTCCCAAACTAAGCTTAACGCTTGTGCTATGGATACCAGATTACGGATACAATACATATACTACTTTTTTTTGTAAATACATACATATCATAGATAGAAAACACCCAGACGCAGTACAATTATCTGTGTTCATCACACAAATAATTCTCCTGAGTGGGAATCGAACCCACGACCTCGTGCACGGAAGTCTGTTACACTACCGACCACGCCACGAAGCCCGTCTTCAAAGATTCTTTGAGCTATTTATAGAATGGCTTTAATTGTATTATTTTTTATCTTAGCCACAAATCTCAGTTGGCAGCGCGTATGGAACGGTAATCCAGAAGTCGTAAGTTCAAATCCCGCTCGTAGTCCTTATTTTCTGTTACACATTTTCACACTTTGTGTTCTAGTAAATGGCTTCTAGTAATCTCAAGAGTTTGAAATATATTAAAAATAACAAAATGAGTTGCCCTCATAGAGGTAGAAAAATAAAATAAAGAATAGTAAGTTATATTTTTTACTTCAGGTGATTGGAAGTTTTAATGAATTATTTATAGAATGGCTTTAATTGTATTGTTAAAATATAAATTACTTTTGCCTCGGTGGTCTAGCATTAGTATGTGATGACTGGACATGGAAATGTGCCTGGTAGACGTCAATATGCTCGCCCCCTATTACGTGGGACTCAAACATAGCTGGCGAATCGTGGGTGTGTAATACACATCTGCCTACCCCGTCGGGGAATACAGGCGTGATGCTATGTTTTGTTTGTGACTAAACATGAGGTTACTGGTTCAAATCTCGGGCACGGCAAGCACAAAATTATTTAAGATATCTTCAAGAAATTTTCGATAACAGTTTGCAGCTAGGAAACAGGCGGTTTTTAACTTGTAGGTTTTGCTCCTGAGCTCTGTCCAATCGAGTCGTTATGCCATCCCATAGAACTAGGAGATTATGCGATTAGAGAGCGTACTACTACATCTCCTGCGTAGTTGGCAGTATCCATTATCACTGGCCGCCGAGCATCATCATTAATTACTTTACATTCAACAGTGGCGCCTTTGAATATATGTATAGGATATTCTACTAAGACACTTTTGGACGATCTACTCATTATAATATGGTATTCTGTATACCATATCACAAATATACAAGAATAATGCTCTGCGTTTACTCTGCATATTTTAATGAGATGTTAGTTTAATTATTGTTACGATTTTTTATATTTACTAAAGTAATTTTAGTCACAGATTTAAAATATCTAACAGGTGGTAAGGTACATATAAAAAGGGGTTTCATTTTCACTTAGATTTTTGTTTATTTACTTTATTTTTACATTATTTACTTAAGTGCTTAGAAATAAATTTATGATTAAATTAACTTAATATTTACATAAATGCCACTACTTTTACAATATATTTACATGAACAATAAATAAACTATTCCTTTGGAATGCACAATTATTTGGACGGAACTGTATTCCAATGCTTATTGCAACATACATTTTATATTTATAATTACTTAGAGCTAAAATACTGTTAAATTCTTATGTTTGAGCTAAATTTATATACGAAAAATATGTAACAAAATGTTTAAATGCATAAATAGGAAGTATAAAGTACGTATCATAAACAGTTTAAGCAACTTCGACGAAAATACCCATAAAGACCAACAGATACTTTTGATAGTTATTAAGATTAGCTGACATTGGTTTTACAGTGTATCCTTAATTTATAGATTAATGGTTTTAGTATAGAAAATTGTTTGTAGTGAATTTTTTTTTCACGACTAGGAATTATAAAAATAAGACAGAAGGGAAACGTTTTTCAGGTGTTTTTCGCTCCCTTTTAACAAATTTTGTGAGATTAAAATAAAAACAAGTAAATAAAATAGTAAATGATTGGTATTTGTCGTGATAGTTTTTAATGAACAGTTTTGACAAATGAAAACCAGACAAATCAAGGCGTTTAAACAGAAATATAAACAACCGGTCGTTAGAAGCTTACGTGCGTAGCATCATGGACCATTTTCAATTTCAAAGTAAAAACAAATTTAAAGATACCAGTAAAATACACAATCAATATTTTTTTTGCAAAATATTTGAAAACTACAATTAAATATCCCAATTTTAGCAACAGATATCAAAACCTTTCAAGGCACTACTAAATAAATTCACACAATTGAACTTAGACCTTCAAAATTCTTAACTTAATACTGAAAAACAACTTTTAAAGTTGTTACAATAATTTTTGTGATTTAATTAATCTCTTATACTTTAAATATAATAATGTTAAGTGACCATAGCCCTTTCAGGTGGCATTGGTACCATGTGGTTGTATGTGAATCGTTGAGAATAGTCAGGCACTTTTAGCGTGGTGTCCGACCATGGGGGGCTGGGATTCCATCGGTCCATGGCATCAGTTTCATCCAACATAACAGGGGGTGGGGCTAGTCGCATTCGTTTTGCGCTTGGGTACTCCATACCTATAGTAACAAAAGCGAAATGTGTAAAAAATATCTAATATTTCGACTGACATAGAATTGTCTCCTTTCTCGTATGCAATTCTTTGAGAAAAAACATAAACGAGAAGTCAAACAATTTATTATGGCTACTTTAGTACTTTTATATAAAATTATTAACTTTTATAGAACAAAAAGTTTTTAGAATCTTTTAAATTAATGTGATTGTTAAAGCTGTAACAGAGCTATGTCTGTACATTAAAGATATTTGAGAAAAAAATGACTGAATTAGGCTATATAGGCGTGTCTAAACACACAACGATTTTTTTAGATTTTGTCTGTTTGTCTGTTTATATGTTTGTCTGTTTGTTTGTTCGCGCAAACTCCTGAACGGATTTTGATGCAACTTTTTTTGTTTGATAGCTCTTGATTAGACTTACTAACTGGTATATAGTTTATCCCGCTACTATATCGGGAACCTGAGATATTACCTAACAACTAGCTTTTGGCTGCAGCGAAGCCGCGGGCAAAGGCTGGTTAAATATATGTCTGTCAATTTGTTGTGTATGTCTTTCTTTTTCAAAAATATTGTTTGAGTCTTAAATAATTCTTGGTAAGCGCCGTTATCTATAAACGAATTAAAACTGTTATTGGTTTATTGATTGAAGTTAGACAATCCTAGTTAGATGATTTTGTCAGCAGATGGCCAGGAATACAATTAAAGAAATTAGCACAGAAAAACAATTAATTAAACTCAACAGTCGGTTTTACCCTCCCTCAGCATTAGATGTATTCACATCAATAATGTAATGATTACCTTCAATAACCGTACTTGAACAGGGCTCCTGTACATGGTAGTTTACTCGTGGGTATTGTTCATAGTACTCTCTTTTTCCGGGATGAGGGTACATATACATGTTGCTGTTGATCGTTATGTCTGATGGTTGGTCGTAGTGGTTGGGTGATCTATGGATAAAAAAGTAATCATTATAATTTTGTCCTCATTCCAAACTTTATGGCTTTGATGCCCTAGATTTCTTTCCTGAGCACAAATCCATAATATAGTCCCGAGAAAATATCGTGATAGATCTGTTGGCAGAGCGTATGGGACGGTAATCCAGGAGTCGTGAGCTCAAATCCCGCTTGTGCTCCTCATTATCTATTACACATTTTCACGCTTTGTGTTCTAGTAAATGGCAGATTATCTTAACAGAAAAAAGAATAGCCGAATTCAAATTCAAATTCGAATTCAAAAATATCTTTACTTCATAGGCTTATAATATAGCACTTAAAATCGTCAAAGTTCCTAATAACTAACACGAGCGCTTGAGGCAAGTACATCCGCAATGTCGCAATTGCAATCGCCACAAGCGGTCGGATTCCGTAGTAAGGCTTTTCATGAGAAGAACCCGGGAAGAAACTTATAAGGCTTACTTATAAGGCTACGTTATTAATAATCTTTTTTTTTCGTACGAGCCACGGTCCACGGTCCTTAGTCGCCTCGTACGAATCCCGTGAGAGAGAATGGGGTAGTGACACTTGTATTCTTCGTCCGTCACCACAAGGACGTTTATCGTTATTATGCACAGAAATGTTCAACTTCTTTTCTATAACTTTTTTTTAATTGCTTATGTTTGCAGATGAGCCACGGCTCACCGGATGGTAAGTTGTAATAGTAACATTGCCTAGTCTCTCCCCTCTCCCGCCACAACCAAAACATATAGGGGCGATAGTGGTATCGACCCATTTTGACCCTCTAACAAGTGAGTACTCTCACTTAGTACCCAACCCTAACATCAATAATGTAATGGGTGATAACTGCTTACTTCTCTTAGTTGCCTTGTAAAACACCCCCGCGAAAGAATGGGGTGGTGACCCTTCTATTAATATTCTGTCACTATAAGTTTTGGGATGCAACTTTAAGTCGGTTTATAAATAAAGGGATAATTTGTATTGTATACGTACATAATTAATAATATATACAATTTTAGGTATAGAATTTCACAAGAAATTTATGTTTTATCGATTACAGCTGCGGTTGAAGGCTAAATTACTGCCGCAGGCATTATTCAGTCTATGTAGCAACCAACATTTCCCTATTGCATTACAAGTGTCAAGCGTTTATTACTTTAAATATATTTTATATATTGTAAAGGTAATTCTATAAAACAAACTGTATACTGTAAATCTGTTGATCCGGCGTTAATCTCATTTGTCTTAAATGTCTCATTATCTCAAATAGATACAGTGTAGTTTATATTTATATTGTTTCATTTAATTTTATCTTCCTGTAGAGCAGGAACCAACAGTTTCCTTAAGATATAACGAGTATGTTAATTAATACATTTGTAAAGATTTCTGATTCAACTGTAAGTAAAAAACGAAATGCTTTAAAACTTTTTTCTCAGTTATGTAGTCTAACTCGTCTGCGTACACTCACGTACTAAATTCAATGTTATTGCGCGTCTCTATAATATATTCACGTTATAATAACTAAGTATAATAATTACGATAATAAACATTGAACGTCAAAACCAATACTGAAATATATCAAACAACAATCATACAGATACTCTTAACCCTTTTCGAGTCTGCTTTTCATGTTTGGTTTACAAAGACCAATATAGTTCTATCTTCAACAACTATAGTCACATCACATTTTGATCTCTAAATCTTTGCAACAAAGGTGATTTATTGTTATGAAGTTAGTAAAATTATATTTGTACTAGCAACTTTACAATAAATATGGTAATGAAAGGTGTCAAATTACGCGGATGGACGGACGGGCGGACGTACCAACGGGGTGATGATTTTCTTATTTATATTCCTTCGGTGTGACATGACGGGTACAAATTGTTCGGCTGACCTTCACTTTGATGTTTATTTTTTCAATTCTATCCGTATTTGGTCAAATTATTTTTATAGAATCTACTTTATGTGTGTTATTTGATATTTTTTTGGTGTTTTAAATAACGAGCAGTAACTCACTATACAAATAACTACTACGTGATATAAATGACTATTGAAATCACTGCGATTTCAGTAGTTGTTTTTTCAACGAGTCGATTTTTCTAGATTTACTCTTGATCTCACCGGAATGTGGGTCCTTATTTATATAAAGTATTATATTTATATTTTATTTATATATAGTATGTAAATGACATCGTGCCGATAATTGTTGGTTCAGTACTAAACACCCAGGTGAACACCCAGGTGGTGAACATTTTCATCGATCTTTTCATGAAAATTGCAATTACTTTTTTATTTTTTAAATTTATTGTAAGATAAAATTGTTATATAGTTCTATTTAAATTTGATTTTAGGTAATAAACCCATTATCACTCGAAAAACTACGATGGATTGAAACCTTCGTCATGTTTTTTAGTTGCGTTGTTATTGATTTTATTGACTCTAACTTCGTAACCCGTCGTTGCCGACGAAAATGGTATGGGGCATATTATTGCAGTTATTTGGTGATATCTTTGCCCGGTTTATTGGTATGATATCATTTACACCCGATATTTTCTTATATATTTTTCCCCTTTTATCTTTATATGTTTAAAATGAGTAAGTAATATTAATAAACGCAACTCACCTTTCTTCACTGATATTAGATTGAGGTGAATGCGTAGAATAATCAACAGGTCCTCTTTCCGAATATACTCTTTCACATACACTGTAATCTTCTATGGTTTTGGGCTGTACATATGACGACACATGATACCCTGTATACTCCAATTCTTGGTTCTCTATATAGGGATATTCTTGATAAGGATCTTGATAGCATTGATCTCGTCTGAAAAACTTCTGGCACCGAGGGTCGAGCATCCCGCAGGGTTGGTTTTGGTAGCCGTAGTACTGGTACAGCCAAGAATTTGCTAGCATTATTGTAGCCTCTTCTTCACTGTTAAATAATAAACAGTGGGTTAAAATCGTTGACAAAGATACAATATGTCATGTTAGTCAGCGTTAAAATAGTTCCATCATATTCCTATACAAAAAAGCCGTAAGAGCTGACTCAGCTGCCTGCCAAGCATGATGCTTGTGCTACTAGCACAAAAAAATGGGAGCCCAACATACTTTGGCTTCAAGTCATGACAGCTACGGTATTCCATGAGCTAGCAATTATAGCGGAGCAGAAGTTGCTACCTATAGCAAGATGTCCTTTAACTAGAGTCCGTATATTTCAAGACTTAGCATGTAGTTGGATCGTTCGTTGTCGTATTCTCTTGTAGAAGTTATGGAGGAGCATTGAATACATACAGGTTGTTTTTATAAATTCTGGTCAAGACAAAAGGTCGGCGTAATTTCAAAGAAAACATACCACGTGGAAAGGGTATCGTTATACCTTCTACTAATATTATAAACGTGACAGTTTGTATCTGCAGATGTTTCGAGTGTTGGTTAGTTGGTTACTCAAACGGTTAAACAGACTTGGATGATATTTATGATGCTATTTTTGCATAGATAATTATTAATGTACCATATAGTGAAGTCTTATAGTATAATACCCAATTTTGGGATCCACGTGCACGAAACCGCGAGCAGCAGCTAGTATTAAACAACAACTTAAATTTTAAACTTGTGTTTTGCAAAAAATAGTATCCCATAGGAACCTTAAATTTTTCCGAGATAAAGTATCATATGTGTTAATAAAATATCTGTATGTCATATTTTTATCTAAATCTGTCAGCGTTTTTGAGTAATAGAGTAAGAAACACCATCAGAATGTGAACGTTTGGTTCACATTTATACCTATCGATGGGATGGTGCTTTACGCTATGCTTTACGCAAACTTAGTAAAACGCTAGCTTAATATTAAGTATATTATGTAAAGATTTAATTGTGAAGTTTTAAAACGTATTGCAAAAATCAGCTGTCAGTTAAAAGTTATTGTAATAACATAGTTCAATCGTTACAAGATTAATCGAATGAAAAAGTTTGCATAATTGATCATAATAGACTTTATAAACTAAGTATTTTCACTTCCATCCATCCATCAGCCTTTTATCGTCCACTGCTGGACATAGGCCTCCCCAAGAGAACGCCACAGTGAACGGTCCTGTGCCGCCCGCATCCAACGGCTGCCTGCGACTTTGACCAGGTCATCGGTCCACCTGGTGGGAGGCCGTCCTACACTGCGCCGTCCGTTACGCGGTCGCCACTCGAGAACCTTTCTTCCCCAACGGTTGTCGGTTCGTCGAGCGATGTGGCCTGCCCATTGCCACTTCAGCATGCTGACCCGGCGGGCTATGTCGGTCACTCCCGTTCTCCTACGGATTTCCGTATTACGGATCTTATCACGTAGAGAGATCCCAAGCATAGCCCGCTCCATAGCACGCTGAGCGACTTTAAGTCTTGACATAAGGCCAACATTCAGAGACCACGCCTCTGTGCCGTAAGTCATCACTGGTAACACACACTGGTCGTAGACCTTCGTCTTCAGACACTGTGGAATATTGGACAAGAAGATCTCCCTCAGCTTCCCGAACGCTGCCCAGCCGAGCTGGATTCGTCGATCGACCTCTTTCTCGAAGTTGTGCCTACCTAACTGGACAGTTTGTCCCAGGTATACATAGTGGTCGACAACTTCGAGAAGCGAGCTCCCGACCAGAACCGGTGCTGATATGACATGGATATTAGACATGACTTTCGTCTTGTCCATGTTCATTTTTAGACCCACTAGTCGGGAGACACGGCTGAGGTCGTTGAGCATGGTACCAAGGTCCTCCAGCGATTCTGCCATGACCACGATATCATCTGCAAATCGAAGGTGAGTGATGTATTCGCCATTTATGTTGATGCCTAATCCGGTCCAGTCCAAGAGCTTGAAAACATCTTCCAATGCAGTGGTGAAGAGTTTCGGGGACATGACGTCTCCCTGTCTAACACCTTTCTGCAGTTGGATCGGTTTCGTGCTCTTGTCCTGAACTCGTACAGACATAGTGGCGTTTCTATACAAACACTTCAACACTTCGATGTATCGATAGTCAATTTGGCACCGCTGAAGGGATTGCAGCACCGCCCAAGTTTCGATCGAATCGAAGGCTTTCTCGTAGTCCACAAACGCTAGACACAGAGGCCGATTATACTCCTCGGTCTTCTGTATAATCTGGCGCAGCGTATGTATGTGGTCTACGGTACTATAGCCTTTTCGGAAACCGGCTTGTTCGGGAGGCTGGAAGTCGTCAAGCCTGCGCGTGAGTCGATTTGTAATGACCCTCGAGAACAACTTATAGACATGGCTCAAGAGCGAGATGGGTCTGTAATTCTTCAAGAGGGTTCTGTCACCTTTCTTGAAGAACAGCACCACCAAGCTCCTGGTCCACGATTCTGGAACGTCGCCCCCGAGAACGACGGAATTGAATAGCCTCTGAAGGGCTTTGAGGACCGGCTTTCCGCCTGCCCTCAGAAGCTCTATAGTAATTCCGTCGTCTCCCGGTGCCTTTCCGTCCTTTAGTTGTTTGAGAGCCATTCTGATCTCGTACAGGCTGACGTCCGGGATATCTTCGGTATAGTGCCGAGTTAGCTTGGATCTGGGCTCATGGACCAAGCTGACAACAGGGTTCTGGGATCTGTATAACTGTCCATAGAACTCGTGGACCTCTCTTAATAACTCATCTTTGGAAGAAACAACAGTACCATCATTGGTCTTCAGCTTGGTCAACTGGCTTTTCCCAACAGACAGATCTCTTGCGAACACTTTGGAACCTTGGTTCCGCTCTATCGCCTCTTTAATACGCAAGGTATTAAATCGGCGAATGTCTCGTCGCATAGACTTGGAGATCTGTCTGTTTAGTCGCCTCTGATTGGACCAATCAGCCGAAGACTGCACCGTCATTTCTGTCCGTGTCGCTATGAGCTTAAGAGTTTGGTCCGAAAGCTTTTGAGTCCTATTGACGCGACTGGTCTTAAAAAGGGTCGACCCGACCGCTTGGACAGTTTCCACGAACCTGTTGTTCATATCGTTCACTGAATCGCACTCGTCTAGGCATTGAAAGCGATTTTGTAGTTCGAGCTGAAAGTTTTCGGGGTTCTGGTATTGAGCACGTGTTGGTCGGAGCGTAGACCTCATCAAGCGTGACCTCTCGACTTTCATATTTAGATTCAATATGCCTCTAACTAAGCGGTGATCACTCCCAGTTTTAATCCTGCTGATCACTGAGACATCATTGAATATCTGTCGTTTGTCCGTTAAGATGAAGTCGATCTCATTTTTCACTGAACCATCAGGGCTAATCCAGGTCCATTTTCGCTGGGGCTGTTTCCTGAAGAAGGAATTCATCATAAAGAGGCCTTCCTTCTCCAGAAAATCAGACAGCATCTGGCCCCTGTGGTTCCTCTGCCCAAATCCATATTGCCCCACCTTCAGCTCATCGTCTCTCCTTATGCCTAGTTTTGCGTTGAAATCTCCCATAACCACCGTGAAGTGACTTTTAGACGCGTGAATGGCTTTCGAGATGTCCTCGTAAAGGGCCTCCACTGCGTCGTCGGAATGTGTCGAGGTCGGTGCGTAAACCTGTATGACCTTCAGCGAATACCTTTTGGTTATTCTGAGTATAAGGTACGCTACCCTACTCGACACACTCTCAATCTTCTCCACGTTACCTATGAGAGACTTGCGAACGATAAACCCGACACCACCCTGGGACTGTTGGTCGCCCTCCCGGTGGAAGAGCAAGTTACCCGACTGGAGGATTATCGTGCCCTCACCCTGTCTTCGCACTTCTGATAATCCTACAACGTCCCATCGGATCTTGCTCAGCTCCTCTTCCAGCGCGGTGATCCTCTCGTCAGTCCTCAGTGTCCTGACGTTGTGTGTTACCAGGGCCAGAAGTCGTTTCTGGTAGCCGGATCGCGACCGGAGATTCTTAGCACCCCCTGCTCCGCCGTTACCGGGCCCGCTACCGTTAGGCCACGGAATAGCGGAGCTGCCGTGACTGGGGGCCGATGTGTGTGTGTGTGCACTCATATGGGGGGGGTATTGCCATAATCGCCACGCTTGGCAGGCGGGTTGGCGATCGCAGTGGATGTTTTTAGTACACAGGGGAACGCTGCTGCCCGGTCCCCCGGTAATCCTTTAGTCGGCTTTTACGACTCCCATAGGAAGAGACGGGGTGGAGCTATTCTTGGTGCCGGCCCCACACGGCGTATTTTCACTTATCAAAAAGTGATTTATGTTGTAATTTTAAACTTGCTCACTAGGAAAAATAACGATTTTGAGAAGCAAAAATATAAATTAACAAAAAAAAACAGTTATTGGAATAATAATAAAAACATTCAACAACACGGCTCATAGCATTTCGCGGAGCTAAAATTGTTAGTAATTTATCATGTCTAGATTTTATTGGAAATT
This sequence comes from Leucoma salicis, assembly GCA_948253155.1. NCBI lineage: Eukaryota > Metazoa > Arthropoda > Insecta > Lepidoptera > Erebidae > Leucoma > Leucoma salicis. The sequence continues at coordinate 7,960,619 of OX411825.1, forward strand.
CTCTGATGATATAAACTTATTCAACAATCTAATACTGTCTAGGTATAGCCTTTACAGGTTTCTTCACAATGTTTTCTTTGACTATATGTAAAAACTATATGTACATAACATATAGTTTTGACTAGGGATCAAATTCAATACCACTGTTTGTTATTACAGTCATCGGTCTTTCATTTAAAGCGATATAAAAATAAAAGTAAATTACCTCAAAATTTGGTTAGTAGCCACTATAAATTGCCGAGGCGTGTCTGTCGCATCTTTAACTTGCAACACGACGTGTACCCAAAGAAACTGTCCACTTCGTTGCTGCAGTTTCACCAGTAATATGCAACATTTGTCCTGCTCTGATTGTGTTACTGCAACAAATCATGTAAAATTTACTAAATAAATCATACTAATTAGTAAAATAGAGTAATAAACATCATCAATTGCTGCCGAGTGGTCCTGGGGATGCCACGTAGAGGTGAAATACGTGTCGAATTTGTGTGCGGAATATTGCAACGTTGTGGTTCTGAGAGTCCTGCCGCATCGCATGGTTGTAGGTTGGCGAGATTTTTGTCATTATCATGCATGATACTCAGCTATTATCACATTATCTTTTCTATCTGTGAGAGTGCGGTTTGGCAATATTAAGTTATTTTGTGTGTGTACAAAGATAACCGGGATTGACAATCCGTGGGTGCGTGGTGAGGCTCTCCTCTTAAAATATATATTCTTTAATAATAGAGCAATAACCATTTACAAATTTCAAATTGTTAATGTCTGACGCACAATCTTTATCTTTAAATTTTAGTCCTACGTATTTATCTCCGAAGGAATAAGATACCTATTGACATCTAACGTAAGAGTTGTTTATGGAAGTAAATATAATATTACTACCATTCAAAATAAAACCATATAAATCCCTCCAGTCACGGTGCAATTATTTTCTTAATTCTCTACTGTCCCAATGTTGTGCAGACGTCATCTCGTTTTAGAATGAAAGGGATTTCAAAAAGCCATCGAGAAAATCTCTCCGTATATATAATTATACAACAAAAAAACATAATTTTCATAAGTTTAGATCCTGGCCTCGGGGTTGGAGGTTGAATCAATTACGCCAATTTTGCTGCACTGATTATGAGATTTATTATTTATCTGTATAGAAAAAAACATAAGAAAACGGAAATACGGATTCTTTTTATATTGACTTTGCATGACATGTATGATACTGTAGTTGACGGATTTATCTAGGTAAAAGATAAGGTTTTAAAATTCAGAAGACAGTTGAACTGTTTGGTAATTAATGATTAAGTCATTAATTTATTTATTTGACTATAATCTTACTTTAATATTTTTTTCTCATTTCATAAAAATAAAATGAATATACATTATTCTGATCTCATACTTGTTGACACAAAAATAATCGTATATTTGCAATAGTCAATTATTGTATTGTTAGCCGATGTACATATTGAAGCACGAAATCGTTGGAATGTAAACATTGAAATACATTCTAACTATTTCTGGATATTGAAAATCGAAGGCAAAAAGTTAAGTGTAACGTGATTTCGAATAATTGGCCTGTCACTATTCGAATCGGCTTTAATTCAATATTTTTATTCAGTAACCAATCTTTTTTACGTGGTTTACAGTACATTGGTTCATGTTGTTTACAACCTTTATATTTATTTATACAAGGATCAAACGTTTGTGCTAACCACTATGCGTATTGAATTAAGGTGCATTTTATTTCCCATTACTCTTTGTTTATGAACTAATCGTGATACCTAGAATGTAAAATAGTAATGTTTTTGATGATGATTTTTGATTCCCATTCCATCCATCAGCCTTTCGACGTCCACTGCTGGACATAGGCCTCCCCAAATTGGGGGTATAGTGCCGTAATCACCACGCTTGGCAGGCGGGTTGGCGATCGCAGTGGATGTTGTTAATACTCGAGGGAGTGCTGCTGCCTACTCCCCCCGGTATTCCCTCAGTCGGATCTGACGACTCCCATGGGTGGAGAGGGGTGGGAAAATTCTAAAGCCGGCCCCACATGGCAACGGATTTTTGATTAAAATCTGATTTTTGTTCAATTTCAAATTAGACCTCCAACTTCCAAGGATTTCAATATGAATGCAATAGCAATATATCTCCTTGAAAATATTTAGTGTTTTATCATGATTTTTTCTGATAAAGTTCACAACTGTTGCTAAAATTGCACTATTGTTCAAATATGCATTTGGCTAAAATATGTATTAAATAACGTGAACATAAAAACGTACAATATATTTAAGATCTATTTTAATAAAATAATAGGGATCTGCTGTTTTCCGCGCATCACGGAAAATCTTCTAGATAGATTTCAATTAAGTTTTCTAAGTTTTATTTCTTAGACACTTGGCCCTTATCACAAAAAATGTTGTAATATCTTTATTGAGTATAAAGTTATTAAAGTATTTATATATTTTTAAGTATTTGATATGCTTAGCCATATAAATTAACACAAAGTGCGAAAATTTTAAGTCGAAAATAACTATCACGAGCAGGATTTGAACCTATATCTCCTGGAATACCGTCCCAGACGTTTTGCCAATTTAGCCATCATGACAAGTGCTCGGGACTGAATTTCGATAACACATTCTTCATTAATGTTTGGGTAACGCCTGCGCCATCTGTTGGATGTATTTTCTTACCACCTGGCCAGGTAAGCATAATTATTAAATTCAATTATGATTCATACCAAATAATGACACAGCTTCATAAATATTTTGTTATTTTTATATATTTTTTAAGTATTTCACATGCTAAGCCATATAAATTATTAACACCAAGTGCGAAAATGTGAAGTCGAAAATAACAAGCACGAGCAGGATTTGAACCTGTACCTCCTGAATACCGTCCCAGATGCAATTATACAAATGCATTGATACATTTTAAATATAATGAAATGTATAGATACGATAAATTTAAGAGGCCATGTTAACTATACAAACATTAGGATTCTTACATACTACTTAACTATTAACATTAAATCTAAATAAATTCAATTTGTCTACTCACTTAATCTATGTTTGCTTTGAGCTTCTCTTAAACTGTCCCAATGTATTAACTGATACCATGATACATCTGTCAGTTCAGATTTCTTCCATCCTAAATACCATTCACCGCTGAAAGAAAATAAATTAAATGAAACAAATTTGACTTGAACTCGCATTCACAGACACACATCAATTAATCAAATTAATTAAAATTTAATTGAAAAAATAATTAAACACGTGATGGGTTGAGAACTTGATAGAGTTTTAATAAATATAAAATTAGCTTTAAAATAATATAAGATTTGCGTTAAGTTGTTCAACTATCTATTAATCTTAGTCATAAACTAGATTAAAAATTTACCGCTACGTAATAAATTGGGAGTCTACGTTGAGGCCTTCTGAGGTGTTTACAGTTGTTAAAGTCCTGTCTTCATTTTTATTTTCAATAATTTCGGTTTTTTTAATTTACTTATTTATTTTTTCTCGTTTCTTTTACTGCACGTTTACTGAGTCTCTTCCTTATAATAATAAGTACAAAATGAATTTGAATACATTAACTAGCCTTTATCGTTGTGAGGTTATATCTTAGGTTCTCGATATAGTAGCGGGATAAAATATATACCAATTTTTAAGTCTAATCAAGAGCCAATAAAAGGTGCGTCAAAATCCGTAGTTTTTGCGTGATGCGCAAATAAACAAACACAAAAAACCTAAAAAAAACTATGTGTTCAGACCTTTATTTTTTTGTTAAGGTGGGAAAAAATGTTCCTGACCACAAACCTCGTCGGTCGGGGCAACGAACAGGCTAGTGTGGGGCCCTCACCCACTAAAGAAACACGTTGTGTGCCGTCTCTCCGCCTTTATTGGCGGGCCACTGGAACCATATTACATTCCTTCAGTGGTCATGTGTTCAGACATAGGTATAGGGGACCTAGGTATCAAATATATTAAATGTACAGATACAACTCTGTTACAGCTTTATAATAGTTAAGATATATAAAATGATTCAGTATTAATTAAAGAATGAAAAAGGGAAAACTTAGAACATATATATATATATATTAAAAGGTCTAGAAAATATTCAAAGTAAAATAATTGTTACGGTAAAATTTTTAATAGTAAAAATAAAACATAGCATCACGCTTGTATTCCCCGAAGGGGTAGGCAGAGGTGTATTACACACCCACGACTCGCCAGCTATGTTTAAGTCCCACGTAATAGGGGGTGAGCCTATTGACGTCTACCGGGCACATTTTCAAATTTATTTCCATTTTTACTATAAATACCTACGTATATATAAATGAATATATAATACCAATCATAATAATGTACCATTACATTAAAAATTAAAGTTGATAAATGCTAAGGTGTTACATGACAATTTTTTTTAAATACATGAAGTGATTCAGCACATCGTCACCCTACCCTTATATAAATAGTATAATGATGCCAGCCGAGCAAAAGTTGCTTAACCTTGCTGATCGTTCAAATTGCAAGTGCACTTCAGCACGTCGAACATTAATAGGCGTTATACATTAATGTTCATTAATAGAATATTAATGTGTAATGTACTCGTTTGATTGACAGCAGTATTTTGAAACCATCCATCCATCAGCCTTTCGACGTCCACTGCTGGACATAAGCCTCCCCAAGAGAACGCCACAACATGTGTTTCGCTCATATGGGGGATAGTGCCGTAATCGCCACGCTTGGCAGGCGGGTTGGCGATCGCAGTGGATGTTCTTAATACTCGAGGGAGTGCTGCTGCCCACTCCCCCGGTATTCCCTCAGTCGGCTCTTACGACTCCCATGGGTGGAAAGGGGTGGGACAATTCTAAAGCCGGCCCCACACGTCAATTTTGAAACCACGACACAGTAATTGTTATTCTTACTTTGCATCGATGTGTAGTATCTTCATATCCATGGCGTGCAGTGTGGTGAAGACATTGGTGGCGCCGTGAACGACGCACTCGCGGGTCTCGGGCATCGCGAGCGGCGTGCACACGCACAGGAACACCGGCTCATTGCGACTGCACAGCGGCAGGTAGGACACGTAGTGACCACGTATTAACACTACCTTTGTAAAGAATAATGAATAACTTTGTTAACGTAATATTCAATAAAGAATGTAGATATCTATTTTTAGGGGGAAGATTGTTATTAAAAACCGTTGCATACTTTTAATTTTGAGACGGTTGTATAATTTTCTTTTTTGTATTATAATAATATAATTAGCCAATTTTATTCGTAAAAAAATATTTAAAGAGCCTGTATACAAAACGGAAACGGGAAAAGGCCATAGTCGTACGCTGGGTGAGTGCAGGTCGGTAGAATTCACAAGCTGTCGAGAAAATCTCTCAGACATGGAGGCATCCTAACCATGTTTTCCGTCACCAAGAAGCAATATTTGATTACACTTTTAACTTCGCAAAATCAGAGATGTGTGATTAGTGTACCTTGCGAAGTCTCAATCTTAGACTGAGAATCGAACTCAATCCAGCCATGTTTGCAGTCCTTGGTTTTACAGCTACGCGCTCACTAGACTCATATGAGTATATAAAACATTTTTATTTGTTACATTGTCCCACACAACATAGTAATGTTTCTGATACAATAGTTCTTAGATCCTTATTCCTAACGCAGGATTTTCTATGTTATTCAGGCTCTGCATATTATCCCTATGGGGTAAATTACCATAAGATTTCTTTTTCTAACAGTAATATATTATGCTACGTAGACTAGATATTTGAAACTACTGATTAAATAGCCATGACAATATTATCTGAAGTCCAAACAGCGCGACAAACAGCTAAACTTGCGAAATATATATCAAAATATGCATTATCTATCTTTATTCAAAAAGATTTCCAGAAAATTCTATGTCCTATTCTGGGCTCCTGACTACATGTATGCAAATTTCATAGTAATTATATTATAAACATTCTTATATAAATGGATTTTTTATATATAGAATAAAATTAAATCACTTACTTTTTGATCTCCAAATCTCATTTGCCTTCTTGCATTTCTCGAAACATTCATTCTACAGAAAAAATGTCTATTCTTTGGTACATTTTCAGTCTCTCCGTTGCCCCCTCTATTTAGTTCCATTTGAACAGTTTGGTGGTCTTGTCTATCTATGATGTCGTATACACTATCACCGTGTATTAGAAGATCTTCCTAAAAGTTGATAAATCATTAACCTTTGAAATAACAGTTTATGTTAAATATAGCAGGTTAATAAACCTCGTGCCAGGTTAACGAGCTGTTTAATTAATAATTACTTAATTAAAAACTAGATAAGTGTAAGCATAAAACATATCTTATTATATTTATATACATACTTTAATAAACCCACGCCTATTTCCCAGAGGGATAGGCAGGGGCAATGGATTGCCGCTTATCATAAGAACGACCTTCCGTTGCCCACTTTTAACCTCGTGGAAAAGACACGTGACGGGTGGCGAACACGTCACCAATATTAAAATTAAATTACGTTATAAAAAATCAATACACTGTTTATTGAATAGATTATTTACAGGACTTAAAGCTGTTTGAATAATTCTGTGAAATTATAAGACGAAGAATATTGGAGAATCCAGCGATTGTTGTGTTATTTAAATCCAAAATTATTCGTGTGATGAGTGATGAATAAATAGATTATAATATCTGATTATCGAACGTACCATTGAATGTCCTAAATACTCCGCCGCATTTTCCGATATGTATAACAATTTGCCGTTCTGTGTCATCATCATCATAAAACCATTCATAGCCTGAAACAACATTGTAAACTAAGTTTATGTATTCATGTGAAACGGTCGTAAACTTGAAAAAAATAAATAAAATACCTTTGAAAATCCGATATTAGGTGTAGGAGTGGGTTGTTCTTGATACTGATAGCTGAAGTCGTGACTCTTGAACACTAAAACAGAAAGAAAGACGGTATTATGGGTGAAGTAATAGTGACTGTAGATAAGATAATGAACTAAATGCATTTTAAACGTCTTAATATGCCTTTTCGTGACTAAAGGTGAGCTGACAAATTTTTTGGGGAGACGACGTACGGAGATTTAGGATAACGGGGACGTGATGAGCCTGGACAAAGATTTGGAGCATGAGAACCGGGTGGTGAAATTTAAAAAGGAAATGAAGAGGATCTTGAAAGTGCACGACTCTTGAGAATGGGGTAACTGTTTCTTGATAGGATATTTTTCAACAGTATCTTAACTTTCTAAAAGTTTTTACGGGATTTATACCATGTAAATTCTTACTTACGAGTTGCCGATGTTTCGGCACTGTTGCAAGCGCCATGATCACGGAGCAACTTTCTGTTCAACTTTTGTTGGTGGTATAAATCCCGTAAAAATGTTTAGAATGATAAGTGACCATGAAAGTTTGAAATTCTATAGTATCTCTTAACTGATGTTATGTGACGAATACGCGTTGTATTTTTCTGAGAACAACATAATATTGATGCAAATAGATTTGATGGTATATACGAGTACATATTAATGACATGATTGTATAATAATCATTACAATTTTTCCTCGTTTAAGTTATATCATCTTTAAATTTAGGGATAGTAATAAATGTTTTTATTGATTTTGGTAGCAGATGAGCTACAGCTCTTGCATTGGTCCATGTGGTGACGGACTAAGAATACAAGTGTCACCACCCCATTCATTCCCAAGGAGGTCGTATGAGGCGACAAAGGGAAGTAAGCAATTGTCATCCATTGCATGACTGGTTTGCGCCGTGTGGGGCCGGCTTTAGAATTGTCCCACCCCTCTCTACCCACGGGAGTCGTAAGAGCCGACTGAGGGAATACCGGGGGAGTGGGCAACAGCACTCTCTCGAGTATTAACAACATCCACTGCGATCGCCAATCCGCCTGCCAAGCGTGGCGATTACGGCATTATCCCCCATGACGGGACCGCTCGTTGTGGCGTTCTTTTGGGGAGGCCTATGTCCAGCAGTGGACGTTGAAAGGCTGGTGGATGGATGGATGGATGGCATGACTGGTGGTAGGGCTGGGTACCAAGTGGGAGTATTCACTTGGTATCGGGTCCGAGCGGGTTGGTACCACCATCTCCCGTGTGATCGGCCATCAAGCACATCGTTGCATTTTGGCTGTAGCAGGAGATAGCCGTTTATATTTAATTTCATATCTGTGAAATGAATTGGTGAGCAGCGGCTTGACAATACTCTCGGTATAGTCGAGTCCATGGGCGACGGTTACCATTTACCATCAGATGGACCGTGGCTCGTCTGCCACTACATGCAATAAAAAAAAACTCATGTGATGGTAAGTGGTAAGAGCCGGTACTGGCCCAATAAAAAGTAAGTACCTACTTGGTACCCGATTCTACCACTAGTAATGTAATGCATGATAATGGCTTATTCTCCTTGGCTGCCTCGTACGAAAGCTCTTAAATGAATGGAGTTGTGACAGTTGTATTCTCATTCGTGTTATCATACGAATTTGAAATATACCTGAACATATTACTACTCTACCACTGAAGTAATGTCACACAGTTCCAGTGGTCTGACAATACAGGCGGCGAGACAGCACACGGTTTATTTAATAGGTGAGGGCCCCACACTACCCTGTCCGTTGCCCCTAACGACGGGAAGTGTGGTTAGGTAGATATTTCCCCACCTTACCCAAAAAAAGGTATTCCTAATATATTGTTTCCTTGTGGTGATGGACTAAGGATACCAGTGTCACCACCCCATTCTTTTCCACGGATGTCGTATGAGGCGACTAAGGGAAGTAAGCAATTATCATCCATTGCATGACTAGTGGTAGGGCTGGGTACCGAGTGGGAGTACTCAGATGGTATCGGGCTCGAGCGGGTTGGTACCACCATCTCCAGTGTGGCCGGCCATGAAGCACATCGTTGCGTTTTGGCTGTAGCAGGAGATAGCCGTTTATTCTTTCATTTCATATTGGTGAAATGAAATGGTGAGCAGCGGCTAGATAATACTCTCAGTATAGTTGAGTCCATGAGCGACGGTTACCATTTACCATCACATGGGCCGTGGCTCGTCTGCCATCATAAGCAATAAAAAAAAAATTTATAGGTACTAAGTATTTGTAGAAGCTGTAAAGAATCTTGTACGATTGAAAGTAATTGTTATGAAAACATCGTCTTTGTGTTGCAATATTTATTTGCTTACGGTGGCAAACAAGCGATGGCTCACATCGTAAGTGATAACCATCGCTCAAAGACTTATTGTTAGTAATGCCAGAAGCTATTGCCTATCGTGAAAATGTACCATTGCCCTTAAAAAGGCACAGGGATAGGCTATATTCTCTTATAATCGTGACAATTTCAGATGCTTGCCGCTTGTCTAAAATTAAGAAAATGATATATAACTATTCAGGAGCGGCAATTTCGACTTGACCTTCTTGCTAATGCGATTTTGGGGTATCAATCGATATCATATGTAATTAGAATACCATTCGTGTTTTGTAATGTGAAGTGACATTTAAGGCTTAACATTTGCCCTTACCCCATTATTACATTCTCACACAGTATCCATCCGACGTTTCTTCGATCAGTTCAGTTTTTCCGTTTACATTCAAGTTTAATAACTTTTTCACTAAATCCCATTTGTCCCTCCGCCTAAGATGTCCATACCAAGACTGGTGTTGTTTTCTATTATTGCTACTTATAAAACATAAACATAGCATCACAACTGTATTCCCCGAAGGGGTAGGCAGAGGTGTATTACACCCACGGTTCGCCAGTTATGTTTAAGTCCCACGTAAAAGGCGCCAGCCTATTGGCGTCTACAGGGCACATTTCCAAAGGGCCCCTACTGAGATTTTTTCTTTTTACGAAAAAGTTCAATAACACTGCCCGACGCAGGCATCGAACCCAAGACCTGATGATCAGCAGTCGTTCACACTACCACAACACCACAGAGGCAGTCAGCTGGCAGCTACTTATACATATAAAACATATTCATATTAACGTTCGCATATCATACATTCCGTTTTATTTTAAGGCCTAACATAAATATATGTTTCAAGAGATACTTAAATTGAATATTAAACGTGAATATAACATCATAAACACATATTAGCCGTGTGGAGCCGGCTTTAGAATTGTTCCACCCCTCTCCACCCATGGGAGTCGTAAGAGCCGACTGAGGGAATACCGGGGGAGTGGGCAGCAGCACTCCTTTGAGTATTAACAACATCCACTGCGATCGCCAACCCGCCTGCCAAGCGTGGCGATTACGGCACTATCCCCCATTCTTGGGGAGGCCTATGTCCAGCAGTGGACGTTAAAAGGCTGATGGATGGATGGATGGTAACACATAGAATTTATCTGCCTCGGTGGTGTAGCGGTAGTGTATGCGACTGCTAATCATGAGGTCTTGGGTTCGATCCCCGGGTCGGGCAAAGCTATTGAGCTTTTTCCTTAAAAGAAAAATTCTCAGTAGCAGCCCGGAGTTTGGATATGTGCCCGGTAGACGTCTATAGGCTCGCCCCCTATTACGTGGGACTCAAACATAGCTGGCGAGTCGTGGATGTGTAATACACCTCTGCCTACCCCTTCGGGGAATACAGGCGTGATGCTATGCTATATGTAAAAATAGATAACCAGATTAAAAAAAACTAAATTATAATTAAAAAGTGACAAGATTATACAAACGATTAAAATTTAGGGTTCTTATCTGTTTATGTTATCTAATCACAACGTGATAGGTAGCACTCCAAGTGTTGAATTTTTAAATGAACATTAAAAGTCCTTATCTTGGCATCGTACCATGAAACATGTAAAGATCAGTTTTATATGCCTGTGATCTACATAATTAACTTGAATAACTGTATTTTATCAGGAATTTTCTAGTTAACTTCACACGCAACTATTAACAAGCTATAAAGAAATCATTCAGTTTCGAAAAAGAAAGTTGCTCTTAAAAGCTTGTATCCTATATCGTATATCTAGTTGTATCAGCCCGATATTCCGTTTTTTGTATATACAAATATCCTGTACCGTACTGTTTATTTATTTGGGACTAAAACATAACATTATTAGATAATTAAATTATTGTAAGCATAATAAGCATGATCAATTACTAACAAACTCTGCCACTTATAACTAGGTTATCCTGTATAATAAGTGACAGTATAAACTACTACTATATTGTGACATAGATTAAAATAAGCGAAAAATAGACTAACTTGGACAGTGACTTTGTACACAGAGAAAAATCTTACGTGAATATGTTTTCAAATTTCAGTCCTAGAGACAGGATAGGATCATTTTGCCATCTTAATAAAGAAAAATATGGAATATTTTTAGCCTGAGTCCTATTAAGGATCAAGTAGAGATCAAGATAAACAGGTTCAACTTATTTAAGATGTTTTTTTCTATTACCGTTTAGTTATATAAATAAAAACGTTCAAAGAGTAGACTAATGAAAAAAAAAAGACTAATGATTTGTTCTTTATCAGCTATCTAAGTCAACATCGTATGGTCTTACTTCAATTGGCCTATCTGTAAATAGCAATCTTTATTTAAAATCTTTCTTCCGCTCTTATCAAATTAATTAAAATATCAAGATTAGATGGTTTTATTAGCTAAGCATGTTTCCCACGAGGTGGCTCAAATTAAAAATAAGGTTCTTCTGATTAAATTGCAAGCGAAATTCTTGGAATTTTCGTCAACTGTTAAGAATGGTCAAAATGTAGTTAACACTTTTTTTGTGTTTCTCATCAGTCGATGTACCCGTATTACTCATAGTTTAGTGGCAGATATCCGCTGTTAGGATAAAAAATAAAATAGATCACCCGGATCTCATCGAAGATACTTTAAAATTGATCGTAAACATTGATATTTCTCTCAATCATTTAGATAAAGTGTTACAGTTTTTTTGTAGATCGTATTTTGTTTAACATTGGCTATTACATATTCTGATATTTATATGTTATTATTTAATATTGGTTTAATTATTTATATCGGTTATTTGCCGGGGAGACTGACGGGCGATAATTGATGGGTAACCATCATCATGGATTGCGTGATACCTACTATACAGAGAAGATCCATCATCGACCTTTCTAAAATTAATATTGCTTATAAAGTTTTGGATTGTGTATAAGCGGTGAATATAGTAGGTACAGTTTAGAACATTTTGCACTACAAATTATGGGGCTAATAACGACTAAAAGTCATCGCTCTAGTTTATCATGATCTAGTCGGTTCTGTTAGATAATAGAGTCAAATCACCGCGTTGGTGTGCTGAGAACATTCTATTATAATGAGTAATATACAAATGGTATTAAATGTCAATACCTACATTGTTCTTGGATTAGGTTGAGATAATTATTTGTCAAAAAATATTGGCATCAAATACCTTTATTGAGATGAGACGTCAAAAACGGGCCTCTCAGTGTAGTCGGTAGTGTAACCGACTTCCGTGCACGAGGTCGTGGGTTCGATTACCATTCAGGACAATTATTTGTGTGATGAACACAGATATTTGTACTGCGTCTGGGTGTTCTCTATCTATTATATGTATGTATTTACGAAAAAAAGGAAAAAAAGTATTATATCCGTAATCTGGTACCCATAGCACAAGGTGTTAAGCTTAGTTTGGGACCAGAGGACGTTGTGTGAAATGTCCGTGAATATTTATTTATATTAATTTAATTTTATCACATAAAATACCCTTTATGGAGTGTATGATTGTCATATTACCGTACGTTATGGTGTTCTTATAAAGAGACTTATCTATTTCTAGCAATATACATGGGCTGATGAATAGTTCCTCTTGTTTGACTTTGTTTTAAGTGTTATGTGTTGCATAGTTCCTGATTAACTTAAATATAAACATATACATAACATCACGCAGGGGGCGAGTTAATAGCCGTCTACCGGACACATTTCCAAACTCCGTGCTGCTACTGAGAATTTTTCTTTTTACGAAAAATCTTGATAACAATGCCCGACCCAGGTATCAAACCCGAGACCTCATGATCAGCAGTCGCTCACACTACCACTGCACCACCGAGACAATCAATATCGTAGATCAATAAACCTATATTCATATTACTAATCGTATATAAGATCTGTTTACTGAGGCATGGAGCAAACTATTATTTATAATGCACATTACTTTGAGAAATCATAGACTCGGGAGTTGTGAATAACAGTCTATGGGTCTTACTTCCAAGCTTCGGCATACATTATTGGTATGTATAAAAAAACTAAAACATAATTCATTTAATCAGTCAACTCAAAATCCATTATTACACAAAAAAATCATAATAAATACAATTACAATTACCTACTATAACAAAATACTACATTAATTTATTGTTTATTTAAATAACAATAATTTGTAGCATTGTTTCAGGTAATCAAAACAAGTTCCCATCAAAATATTAATTATTGTGTTGTTAGATTTATAACTCTCTAAATCCGGCAACACTATGTCTGATCAAAGTATCAAGACCCGGCAAGCGGACCTCCTTGAACATTGCGGACGCACTGCAGTACTGCGGCAGATGGAACATTATGCGATAAGAGTCGTTAAATTGTAATTATGCAATACCAATAATTAGTAGTCTAGCAAAATTCATCAACGTATGTACCTTGCTGAAAATAGTTCATTTTTCTGACGTAGACACAAACTAATGCCATGAGCTGCAGCTGGGAGAGCCTTTGCCTAGTGGATGGTGGTAGCGGCAAGAGGTCCCGAAGGTTTGATATCTCTGCATTGATCAGGTCACGCCGCATCTTACTTGCACCCTTTGTAGACTTGGTTGGCTCGAATCTGCACAAAAACCGTATATTTACACCATTGTACGTTAAGAATTAATATATTGTAGAATCTTTACTTCTTTACTCATTAATAACTCTAATGGCCCCACCCTTGACTTTGTCTACATGTTAGATGTGTTTTTTTACTGTTCACGCCATCTCCCTTGCGGAGTAGACAGAGAGAACAGAGTGCCAAAAGGCTCTATTCTTGCATAGATCTCTCGCTTACTGAACATTCATAATTCTCTTCATACACGCTCCCCGGTTTCGGAGACTTCTAACTCCACCTTTCTTCAATACGTGACCGATTTGGTCTAGGTAGGTGAGTCTCAGTCTACCCTGCACCTAAATCCTTCCGCTTTCGCATTGTATATCTTCTTAACTAGTCGCTCGTCCGGCATTCTTTCCATATGTCCGAACGTTCGGAGCATTCCTTTTCGCATATTTACACCAATACTATCTTTCATACCTACTCGTTTTCTGACGTCGTCGTGTTTTATTTTTTATTTTAAATATCTCTATGCAAAAACAGCTAAACCCAGAAACCTAACATTTTTGTTGGAAATTATTGTTACTACGTGGATGGCAAACAAGCATACAGCCCACCAGTTAATAAGCGGTTACCATAGCCTATAGAGGCTAGCCACACCAGAGGTATCATTCACGCGTCGCCAGCTCCAAGAAAAGAGATAGCAGGCAGAGAAGAAGAATTTTAAGGGAGGATAGGAAGGATAATAAGAAAAGGATAGGGAAGGGACTTAGGCCTCCGGCATTCTCACTCATCACACGAAACACAACTGAAAGATTAACGTTGTTTAACGCTGATCTTCTGTGAGAAGGTGTTACTTCCTCGATCGAGCCAGCCTATTCATGCTTGGATACGCAAGGCTCTACTAATAGAAAATTATAATATATTAATCCATATTACAAATTGAGTTAATCCAGGTAATAAACTATCTGTGTACCCAATTTCATCCAATTGTTTATGTTTTATTTACTGCATGTAGAATGCATTAAATTCGCCACAGGATAAGTTATTTACGGGTCACCGTGTGCATGTGTCAACATGGCACACGATTTTTGCCCCTGTGGTGACACACTAAAAATACAAGTGTCATCACCCATTATTTTCCACGGATGTCATACGAGGCGACTAGGGGACGTAAGCAATTATCACGCATTGCATTACTGGTGGTAGAGCCAGGTACCAAGTGGAAGTACTGACTTGCTATCGAGCCCGAGTGGGTTGGTACCACCATCTGCCGTGTGACCGGCCATGAATCACATCGGTGTGTTTTCGTTGTAGGCAGGAGATATGCGTTAATTCTTTTATTTTATATCTGTGAGGTCAAATGGTGAGCAGCAGCTTGACAATACTCTTAGTATAGTTGAGTCCATGAGCGACGGTACCTACCATGAGTACTTTTATAAATATTTGTTTTGCACTTTCGCATAAACGATCTTTAATAGGCAAATCACAAGCAAAGCTTTAATATAAATGTTTTCCTGCTTTGTTAAGAAGAAATTTATTTAACTGGTAGGATATAATACAATGCGCGGATGCAATGTTCCGGACAGGTGTCCCTTGTCATTCACGTATTAACATACCTAGTATCTCTTACGAGCGTTGTGTAATCGCCGCTCTGACTGCGCGCGCGCACCGCTTTTGATTTATTATTTCCATGTTTATTTTTTAGAATTAAACCATTTTTTTTTGCTGTATAAGTACTTAGTATCTATCGTAGTAAAAGTTAGTGTTAGTAAGTGATATCTTATTTGATAGTAGTTGCTTGCTTAAATCAAAAGAAAGAAAGAAATATTAATATTGAGTGCCAACAGCGAAGAAAAGCGAAATAATTTTCCCTAATATACTTACAGTGGTCACAACGGATCTTTGTCTCTGAAGTTAGGCGCAGAGCAAGAAGTGGGGATTGTGCCGGAATCATACGATTAGTGCTGACCAATTCAAATGTTATTACTCGATTAACAAAACAATTGAATGAGATCATTATGTTTTGATATATAATAGTTTAGGTTCTATTTATTATTTTTATATTAAAAAAAGCTAAGCTAAGCTAAGCTTTAATCTAGATATAGAAGAGTGCACATCTTTTAGTACGGTCGATAAATAATATGATTATCGATTATAATTGTTAAATTATAATCGAACATTTTTCGATTAATGTAAACTGTAGAAGACGCACTTCCCTTTTGACACAAAAATTGCTAATGCGCAGCGTCTTGCAGCCAACTTCAGAGACACAAAGATCCGTTGTGACTACTGTACAGGTCGCGCTATTGAACCAATAAGTTCCCTACTCAGCATAATGCGACTATGCGTTAAGTATAGCTGCCCTGACTTTCAGTAGAGCCTCGAATGCCGAAGAGGCTAAATCGTTAAAACGCAAAAATATGCTACTAAAATAATACAAATTTCTTTACTACAATTTATTAATTGTATTGTTGAAAATAAACTCGCTATTATCAATATCAATTGTCATTAAAATGGCTAGAAGATATTTTTTATTATTTATATAAAGACTGCACTGCGGAATAATTCCTATATTACAAGAGACTTCCTAAACATATAATTAAAGAATACAAGGTACGCCAAGATTCGGAACAACCAACAACCACACTAAGAATTCTCTTGTGCGGTATTCGAATCTACAACAAATATAGGGCGGTATATAAACCACGACGTGGGTTAGATACCGCCCTATATTTGTGGTTTCCGTGTGGGGCCGGCTTTAGAATTGTCCCACCCCTCTCCACCCATGGGAGTCGTAAGAGTCCACTGAGGGAGTGGGCAGCAACACTCCTTCGAGTATTAACAACATCCACTGTGATCGCCAACCCGCCTGCCAAGCGTGGCGATTACGGCACTATACCCCATTCTTGGGGAGGCCTATGTCCAGCAGTGGACTTTAAAAGGCTGATGGGTGGATGGATGGATCTAAGCCACTAAGTCATCTGTGCAGTCTTCAAGAATAATTTTATTTAGATTAATCAAAAAGCTCCTATTGCAAAAAATTAGAATATTATCAGGGCAACAACAAAGGAAGGATATGAACAGTTCGATACGATTTTACGGAAACAAAGTTTTATAATTCAAACGGAATCTCCCAGATCTATTGTTTCATCAATGACAGCAAATAAAGTTATATTGGACACGTAAACTATAATCCAGTCACGTACAGGAAGTACTCATATATTGCAATGGCAATTTACAATAACTTTTCTTTACTTTTATTCAAGTATTTAATACCATTTTATAATGTACATACGTGTAAATTATAACAGGCAATACCTTTATCGATTGTTATAATTTACACCTTACGTAAAAGTTTCTGTTCACCACTACACATTTAAAAATATCTGCTAAATTTTTGGCTATACCGTCGGCAGCTTCGATTCGATGAAAATATCTCTGATGTTCCTCTAATAAAGAGGGCTATAATTAATAAATGTTTCATATTTCCCTATTATACACCATAGAGTTATCGCTATCAATATTGAGACTGCAAAATTTTTCTGTCCCTATGGTAGAGCCCTAGATTCAAAGCTGACCAAATACCCCCGCCTATGATAAAACTACTAGAGGAAACGATCATCATTCTCGACAAAGTGATTTTGAATTTCAATCGAAAACTGATTTTGTTATATCCTTTCAAAATGAGATTCTAAACTTGGCACTTAGTATAACAAATAAAACCTAAAATAGCATGTTGTTTTCAATATTATGACAAGTAATTATTATTTAACAAATAGTTACACTCCAATGATACATTAATTATAAATGAATTTTGAAAATAATCACATTATGCTAATATTATTTTATTCGTTTCAGTACATCAAAGTTTATTTTTGAACAGCTTTTTTTATTCATAATTAGTATTATTTGTATATTTTCATTTTTTTTACATTTCATGGTCAAATGGTGATATTACATAACACTTGTTAAAATAATACAAAGATCCCTAAACATAATGGGGTATATTAACACAAAGTGTGAAAAAGATGGTATTCCAGAAGATGCAGGTTCAAATCCTGCTCGTGACTGTTATTTTCGATTACATTTTAACACTTTGTGTTAATTTATATGGCTAAGCATGTCAAATGCTAAAAAAATATATAAAAATAATGGGATATGTAATTAAACTGAAGTAGTCATCCAAGGGAATCGAACCCGCGTCTTTTCCAATCCGGGGAAGTGCTCTAAGCCACTGAGCTATCGTACTGACCTATTCGGTCATCCCAATTTCCTCATCACATTTGTCTTTACGACCGCGGAATCGCGCCATCTAATAGTATAAATTTTAAATGCAAAATTAAACTTACTATATTGGATTAATGCATGTAAACGCATTCTGATAGATGGCATTGGTCGTAAAGACAAATGTGATGAGGAAATTGGGTTGACTGAATAGGTCAGTACGATAGCTCAGTGGCTTAGAGCATTTCCCCGGATTGGAAAAAACGCGGGTTTGATTCTCGTTCGTACTAATAATCTCTTTTTCCTTATTCACAAATAATTTATACTTTAAAAAGTAGCGGGGCATGTCAAATGCCAAAAAATATAGATCAAAAATGTTTAATTGTCACACACAAAACTCAAACGGAAAACACAAAATCAAGTTATTATAAAGCTTGAAATAAATACGTAATTAAATTTCTGCAAGTAGATTTTGATTATCTTTTAAATAACATGTATAAATATAACTACACACGATTGATGCAAAATAGAGCGATTATATCGTGTGATCTGGCGTTAGAGATATTTAGTAACCTGCGCACGCGCAGGATGTGTTGATTTATTGCCTCGCAGGTTATGGAATGCAAAACATTTTTCCGAACTTGTTTCTTTTGTGAAAACAATATAAATATTCATCATTTCTTGAAGATTCCCACACACATTTAAGGTAATGGCATTTTTAGTAAATATAATTATGTTTGATATTTATTAAATACGATCACTCCGAGCGCCGAATCTATTAGGCACTTGCTCTATCCTATTTTTGTATAAACTAGGTACTCTAATTTTTTTCTTGCCTGCCAAGCTTAGTATCGAATCAATGTCGGAAGCGTCAGGTCGAGCGCTTTTGGGAGCACGAGCTACGTCAGCACAGCTTCATCCACAATATAGAATAGAAGACACCGCAGAAGTTCAAACCCTCGTCTACGGATGGATAAGAACTCCACATCGGTTCCAAAGTGAAGGTGATCAGTGACGCGATTGAACAGCCACCCCCTTATGTTTAGGGTTAGATCTTTCCCTCTACTAATTACATAAATACTAAATACCTATGGAGATACAGTATACGGACACATTCGTTGTTTACACTTTTATAAGGTCGTTTGTCGCATCTTCTAATTATTTTTAAGCGTAATAACTTTTATTTTCTTATACTTCTTACTTAGGCGATGGCAACAATGGCAATATTAACAGTATTTATTCTAATTATAATTTATCGAATTAAAAAAAAATATCTCCCTAATGATTAATAATTATACGTAGTTTTTGGCAAGTGAGTAAGTTAAACATGTTTGCTGAAATGATTAAAAAATGTTAGGTAACATCTAAAATAATTGGAAACTAATTGTTATATTTTTTTTTTTTTTTTTTTTAAATAATCGTATTGCTATTTTTTTAAATAATTCTAAATTCTAAAATAATTGTTATAATTTTTTTTAAGCCCATGGTAGCAGTCGAGCCACGGCCCACCTGATGGCAAATGGTAACCGTTGCTCATGGACTCAACTATACCGAGCCGCGCAACAGTCTTGCTACAACGGCAAGGAGTCAAACGTAAATCTATTTATCTATACTATTACTGGTGGATACCACAGACGTTGTGCTGTCCAAACATTGGCGTTTCATTTGGATTCGTTAGATAGGTATATCTTTTTACATTAGAAAATATTTAAGAAAAAATCCTGAAATCCTATCGTGGCGCCATCTAACGCGTCCAAATGTGAATCTAAACCATCTAGGGCGCCACCTAAATGCATACAAAAAATCATTCAAATCGGTCTAGCCGTTTAGGAGGAGTTTAGTGACATACACAAGTACAGTAGAACTAGGTATATATATAAAGATAAAGTTGTAACAGAGCTGTGTCTGAAAATTTAAGATATTTCAAAATAAATGACTGTAATAGGCTATATAAGCGTGTCTAAACACAAAACATTTTTTTTATATCCTTTTCTGTTTATACGTTCGCGCATCACGTAAAAACTACATGGATTTAGATGCAACTTTTTTTTATTTGAGTGCTCTTGATTAGACTTAAAAACTAGTATAACATAAATAAAAACTGGTATACATTTTATCCCGCTACTATATCGGAAACCTGAGATACAACCTAAAAACTAGTTACAAATAAAACTATTATAGGTAAAACATACAGATTCTAAACACAGATAAATAGGTAGTTTCGTATAAATTGACAGAATACTCGTATAATAATATAATTATTTCAAACCGGAGAATTTATTTAAAAAATGGAAAATAAGGAAGTGTCTTTCCGTCCGCGTCCGTAGCATGTTAACATGCGATTGAGCACCCGGCGCGCCGCACTGGCCACGAGCGGCCCTTTCATCTCACCTGGGAGTCCTTTTTGTACCTAACCGCTTTTTATGTTTTTATTTGAGTGATTAGATTTTTTTCGGCCATCGTTAAATATGATTGTGGGAACGATGGTCAGTGTTATTAATTCGATTGAATCGATTGTTTGTTTTCGATGATCGATTGGCATAATGGCGAATAAATTTGATGATTAATTGATTTTCTTGTGTGTTCTCAGGGTTGGGTAGGTATATTTGTCATTCTAAGTGATTAGCATTTAGATTTATTGCATATACGGCGTATTTAGTGTCTGTGTGTTAGTGCTATTTTAAGCGGCCATCTTTTTATTGCGACCAATTACGTATTTATGATGGATGTACTATAGTTATAACTGAAATAAAAAATAGATCCAGGAATTTTAGGGATCAAGTGAAAGAGAGCATAATAACCTTTGAGAACCGGTCTAACTAAAATTTTAGAAAATACTTTTAGTTCTACTGTTTAGATTTTTTTTATTTGACTAATTAGTAGATACTAATGTATAGATAATACATATAATATATTTATCTTAATTAAGAAATAAACCAGTTAAACCGTATGGTCGTTTTTGTTATCAACATAGGTATTTCTTTTTAAGGTAAGAAACTGCTTGTTTAGTAACGTCATGATCTCTCCAGTTTCCTGTAGTCCAGTTTTGGACAAGCTAATGGAACTGGTCCAACAGCAGAAATGTGTAAGATCGAGAATCTTCATTTGGACTGGATCTAAGACTAATACATCGTTACTCTTTAATTTATCATGAACGTTACTGCCTCTATAAAGCAGCGATAGTGTAAGCAACTGCTGATTATGAAGTTTTGGGTTCTATCCCCGGGTCGGGCAGTGTTATTGAGCTTTTTCGTAAAAAGAAAAATTCTGAGTAGCAGCCTGGAGTTTGGAAATGGGCTGGTAAACGGCAATAGGCTCGCCCCCTTTTTCGTGCGACTTAGACATAGTTGGCGAAACGTGGGTGTGAATACACCTCTGCCTACCCCTGTACGGATACAGGCGTGATGCTAGGTTATGTTATGTTTAATGTGCATGTCATTTCATTTCAGTTATAGTACTAGTGTCAGCAGTGATTACCTAGTGGTAAAACCAAGGAATGCAAAGACTGGTATCAAGTTCGATCCCCAGACTAAGGTCCAAACCTCGTACTGCACACATCTCGGAATTTTTGAGATTTCGGAATTTTTTTTTCGGTGAAAATAATCGTCGTGAGCAAACCTGCTTGAGAGTTTTTCTCAACAGCTTGTGAAGTCAGCCAACCCGCACTTGGTCAGCATGGTTGACTATGGCCGTGCCCAATTGTGAGACAGAAAAAGGATTGAAAAAAATATAGTACTAGTATCTGAATCTAAAACGTATTAGAAATTCGTAGCAACTGTGCTGCAACGTAGATGATAATCTAATAGATAAGTCAGCACGTAAATTGTTTAAAACATTTTTTTCTCAACTTTACATTTTATTTTTTACTATCCCACATTAAGTCTCATTGCAGAGTGAGAGGGACTTAGGCTGTAGTCCACTGTGCTCGCGTAGTGCGAGTTTGTAGGCTTAACAGTCCCTCAAAAATGTCTCTGAAGCCTGTAGGTATATTCACGATGTTTTTCTTCACCGAACTGTGAAAATTTGTGAACAAATACACGCTTATATTTCGAAAAATTTGGTAAAGCCAAGGGTTTGTGCGAGGTCTGGACCTCGGACCGGGAATCGAACTCGATACCATTGTTTTTTAGTTCTTGGTTTTACAACTAGGCTATGAATACGTAAAAATACAAGGTGCCCGCATTATTTGTATGTTTCCTAATTGCAAATTAGGCATAATAGTTAGATGATCTGTAAACAGGCTGATAATTTTATATCCCAAGAGTATAAGTGATTTATTTTTCTAATTCACAATTTAATATGATAATTTTTGCATGTTATTCTTTATTTTTCTTTCTTGAACCTTTTAGTAGCAGATAAATAAACTATTGAACAGAATGATCTACAAATAATTGTTTTAAGTATGAGTATAACTTGATATTCTTTGTGGATTATGGATTATTATGTGGAGTACGTCGATTACTATGTGGAGTGTTTTCTATAAAAAAAATACATACATAAATAACTAGTTATCAAAAATATTCCTCTACCAATTTTTTTTAGAAAAATAATTATTTACTTTGTCCGCACTTCTAACACCTATATGTATATATACAAGTACGTAATATATACAATGAAGATAAAATACAATTACTTCAACATCTCATTACTCGCTAATTTAAAAGACATTACTTGTTACTAAGATACACGATAAACCAAAAATGAGTCTCATTAATTTTTTCGTCACTTAACGTGACCTCTTCCGGTAAAGATGCCGAACCTTATTTTTTAAATATATCAAATCAAGAATGTATCTGTAAAATCGTTTACACGTTGTACCACAAAAACTGGCATTCCATACATACTGCAGCGTGTAATGACGTGAACGCGTCACGCTGATTGTGGACGCCGACCGTATAAATTCTTCCCTAGACATCTGGACATCTGGTAGAGCATGCATGATGCAAATTTAGGATAAACTGCGTAATGTTCTGTTAATATAGATATAATCATTTAGCTTAGGTGGTCAAGGTAATGTTTAAGATTACTCTGAAGCGACAAAATATTTTACACCAAGAAAATATATAAAAACATATAAGAAAATATCAGCAAGTAATTTGATTATTAAACTACAGATGATATGTTCAAATAGAAACTATTAAAATACAAATAGGCTATCGAAGACGGCTTCGGTAGTTTTTTTAGTTTTATTGCTTATGGTGGCAGAATAGCTACGGTCCACCAGATAGTAAGTGGTAACCAGCGCTCATCTCATGGACTCACCAATAACAGATTTTTTTTGATCTGTAAACACTTGACATGCTCAGCCACTAAAGAACAAAGTATTTCTGAAAGTGGAAAAATAGAGCTTTACTGCGAGCAGGATTTATACCTACGGCCCAGCCAATCCGTGGAAGTGCTCTGGACCGCCAAGCTATCGCAGTCACCAACGGTGACTCCAAATCTTCCCTTCACATTTGTTGTCTTTACGACTCACGCCACGTATATTTACATACATCTCACAAATCATTTGTTCTTTAATAATAGAATAAGACATTTATTTAATTGTTTTTATAAATTATAAATATCAGATGTAGTTATAAATATTATTATACGATTTTTACTATTATAAAGTTGTAATAGAGCTGTGGCTGTATATTTGAGAAAAATTACTATGTTAGGCTATGTGGGTGTGTCTGAACCGAAAACAAATTTCATTGGATTTTTCTTATTGAGATGTCTGCGGCGGAGCCACGGGCAAAGGCTAGTCAATTATATCATTCTTATTCTTCTTAAAAAGACAACTCTCTGCACCTAGAAATAATCATTGTATCACGGTTGACTTTACAAACATACAATTTCACGGGCACAAAGTACATCCAGACTTAGAACAACCATTTGTAGATCACACAAAGAGTTGTCCTGTGTGGGAATCGAACCCACAACACTCAGACGGGAGGCCGGTATCTAAACCACTCCGCCATCTGTGCTGTGAATTTATTTATTCCAATAATTTAATTATTCTAAAATTTATCATTGTTTTAATAGCTTATTTATCTATCTATACCTACTATTATAAAGCTGTAACAGAGCTGTGTCTGTACATTTAAGATATTTGAGAAAAAATTACTGAATCGGGCTATATAGGCGTGTCTAAACACAAAACGATTTTTTTAGATTTTTTGTCTGTCTGTTTATGTTTGTCTGTTTGTTTGTTCGCGCATCACGCAAAAACTACTGAACGGATTTTGATGCAACTTTTTTATTTGAATGGTCTTGATTAGACTTAAAAACTGGTATAGATTTTATCCCGCTACTATATCGGGAACCTGAGATATAACCTAAAAACTAGCTTTTGGCTGCGGCGAAGCCGCAGGCAGAGGCTAGTCTAGTTATAATTCTATACTTTAGTATCAATTATATGATTGATAATATTCTTAAGGAAATAAATAGCTATTATATCGCCCGCTACAACCAAAACACAACGAGTCGACAAAACAAGGAAGACGACCCGACCCGCCCGGGCTCCATAACCAGGGAGTAGGTACTCCCATTTGGTGCTAAGCCCTACCACAGGTAATGCAATGGGTGATAATTGTTTAGGAACTCCCCTTAATCGCGCATGACAACCACAGAAAAGAACGGGGTGGTGACGCTCGTATTCGTGTCAGACAACGGTTCTATTCCGTTTTAGTTGTATTTACAACGAGCAACAGCCTTTCTGACCAGATCTTTAGAAGAAAATAGGAGTCATATTTTTTATTAAGGACTCTGATAATCTGTAACCACTGCCAGGATGTTATTTGACAGACGGGCTGAGCCGAGACCCCTGCTTTCCGATGCATGGAGGAGTGCAATTGTTCACAAATAAGTATCACTTTTGGTCATCAATCTGATATCGGCCGAGTTGCTTAAGCTTGCCAATCATCCGAGCTCCAAGTGCACAGCTAGGCAATAAATTATCAAATTTAATTTAAAATAATAGTTTGTACCTAATTCATTCAGCTTTACAAAAACGCGTCTTCCCGTATCTTGTAAATATTATGTAATTAAATGTTTTTTACATTTGTCGGTTATTTTTATGTATTTTTGAAACACTTGACATGCTCGGAAATTACCAATTAGTGCCATTACCCATTAGTGCAAAAATACTATTTTTATTCTGATGGAACTGTGGAATACCACTCTCCTTCTCTCTGAGAGGAGAGAAATCCAATAGTAGAACAGTAACAGCTTACGAAAAGAATTTATTTTTATCTAGAAGTTTAAACGTCTTCAGAAAGTTAAGCAGAGCAACATAATATATCACACAGGGGATTTGCAGAAGCGTCAAATCGAACGATCAATAATCCACGTGTTAGGAATGTTAATTGCAATACAGTCTTTCTTAGGAGCATACATATGTCCAACAGTGTGCAGCAATGGCTTGTTAATGAGAGATTGATAAATGTAATATGAATATTTCAAGGATTTATCGTTAGACGTGATTCAAGAGTTTGAACTCTTATAACATTTCAGGAAAAAATTCTGACAAAAACTTTTTCGTTTCGAAAAACGACATTTGTTTTTTTTCGACAAAACAAAACAACGATGTTTTTTTTCCCACATAACTAAAACTGTTTCGTTTTTGTTTTTTCTCGCGTCAGTTATTAACAATTATTTATTAATAACAATAACTAATCCCTGGTGTTGGCTACACCTTTTTTTTGTTTAGGCGGGAATAAATGTACCTAACCGCACACCCCGTTGTTCGGGGCAACGAAAATACCTCTACTACTACGACTAGCTGCTGGACATCATTACCACTCTGAAACGAGAACCGTGCCTAACTGTGGGACAGTGATAGAAACTTATTGCTGTATTGGATTTTTGAATAAATCTTATAGGCGGCATATTTCAGAGGACTCGCATGCTTTAGAATTAATAAAGATTAAAAATTATTTATTATTAAAAATTATTGTGCCTAAAAATTATTCTCCGTTAGCGTAAAACTTGAAATTGTGATTACAAATTGTTGCTTATATAATCACTATTGAAACCCAACAATGCATAAATTTATGTATGTTTTAAACATTTTGATCTGTATTTTAGCACTTAGCAAGCTCAGCTTCAGCAACTTTTAAAAGAATAAATGATTTGTGAATGTGGAAAAAGAGACTTGAGTGCGAGCGGGATTCGAACCTGCGCCCTAACAATCCGAGGAAGTGGGAATGGCCATCGGTCAGTGCGATGGTTTAGCGGTTAGAGCACTTCCCTGGATCGGAAGGGGCGCAGATTCGAATGCCTCTCGCACTAAAGTTCTCTTTTCCAAATTAACAAATAATGTATGTATGTTTTGTTACAAAAAGTACCATTCAATCCGTCACTGAACAGATATAGCCACTTTCATGTAGATGTATGCATGTAGTTCTGCTGTTAATATAGTTTGTTAAAAGGATGTGGTTTTAACTAGAATCCGTCAGATTACGTCAATTCACTAAAGGATATTATCACGTCATTTAACTGTTTAAGCGGGATATTAAATCAATTAGATATAATATTATTTGCATGAAGATAAATTATCAAGATCTGCTTTGAGTAAGACACATAAATTGAATTTAATATCCAATAAACGGAGTATATACCTATATATTATTTTAAGTTATCCGTTAATAATAATTTATTGACGCGCTGGCGCTGTGAGCATATCATTTACCTATGTCGTAGTCCACGTTTAAATCTTATAGTAAATTTGCCCAGAAATAATGAAGTATACCGATAATCTTTTTTTAAACAACCAATCTCGGGCATGGGTGTCTTCTTAGAGTGAAATAGATTTGTCGGGTGTAGTCTGTAACAGAGACTTAAACGACTACCTGAGTCATTAAAAATCGCATGCAAGTTTCTCAAGGTGATTTTCTTAATCGTGTAATGATAGGTGCCTTAAAGACTAGACATCAAACTGAGGCAGAAAGTCCTTTCCATTTTACTACTGATGTTTATATTCTTTTTTATAAATGAAACTAGATGACCCAGTGAACTTCGCATCATCTATAATTTTAGCAGCCATTTTCAATCCTAATCAATCTGCATCGTCTAAGATTTGAAATGAAACTTGCTTGTGATTCATTAATGAATCAGAAAGAATGACAATGGTTGTCATTAGCCAAAAGGTAATAATATAGTTCCATAATCCAAAGAGGCAATTCCCATACAAAATTACTAATTTTGTATTTTTCATTTTTTTAAATTTTTTATGGTTTTTTTCCTACTTTTTTTAGACTACCCCTGTATTATAGCTACCAAAATAAAAATTAAAATAGGTTAAGCCATTTTTGAGTTTTAGCGAGACTAATGAACAGCAATTGAATTTTATATATAGGTATCGATAATACTTTTAAATTATTTGAAATCTACAATACCGGTAAAATAGAATACTATGTAATTCCATGAGTAAGCCACGTGTAAACTTGTAAAACTCTTCATTTATAAACGGAATACGTATCAAAAGGTACATCACGACTATCCGCTACGTAATATTTAGAAGCAAATACTTATATTACTACACAAGGTTAACACTCATTACCTAACTTTGTCCCCGCAAGCGTCACTAAGATATCGTTTTTATAAATAAATATATGCCATTTGCGGCTTTACAGTTGTCTATAGAATGACTATATTAGGGTGCATAAATATGTAATGAAGAGTTTACGCTATGAAACAATGTGTGAAGACTAATATTTTTAGCATGTGTATAATAAAAATAGTTTAAGGCCTTGGGAAAACATTACCATGTTTGGTGACGATATTGCGTTTAAAATTCTTTATCTATGCCTATATTAGACTAATGTAGAGTTAATATATCTATTATGTCTCTTTTTGGAGGAAATGCTGCTCGGATTGGGAAGAAATATTTTTTCACTTCACACCGTATTCATACAGAAAGGTCACCCAAGTATAGCCTATATTTGGCAAACCCCACTACTAAGAAGAATGGGCGGATATGCCTCTTAATTATAAAGAATAGCACCATTTACACTTACAGTACTGTTACGCTTTCTAAGTATGTCCCATTATGCATCAGATATGTTAAAGCGTAAGCAATCATATAATGGTAAATACAATGTCAATTATGTCAAGAAAAAGAAAATAATTATCTTTATATGTATGATTTTTATAGCATAAGTCTGCGCCAATATTTACAGCATGGTGATCAAGTGCGTAGCGTAGATGAAAAAATACATTATTTAGTAACTATATTGGGGATAATTGAATACTATATGGTACCTAATAACGAATGGTATCTCTAATGTATAAGAAAGTATTTTTGTTAAGCCCGATATAAATCGAAAACACATCTTTCAGTAGAATCTATGTATGGATATTGTAAATACAATAAATACATGAGAAAAGATCGCCAAAAAGTTTATAAAATTATCTCTACCCTTGTCATTATTGATTGACTGTGTTCAGACTAATACCAAGTTTTCAAACTGCTATTAGGTACCTACATGTACCTAGTATAAAGTAAGTTGAAGGGTTAAAACCCCGCTGACGGCTGGGAATAAAATTGGGATCCTTGTCATTAAATATGTTGAAGAGTAATCGACCATCAAGTGGTATATCTGCTATTCAAGAATGCAAAAAAATATGTTGAACATTAAGTTCATTTAGATATTTCAATAATATACATACAATATCTTAAAATACTGGACGCGACACATATTATGAAAAAAAAAGAAAAACATACAAGTAGGTATCCTATTATCCCACCGTTCTATATACATATATATACACAAAAATATTTAATATTTATAAATAATCTGTAAATAAATCTATAAATCTGTAAATCTCTGTAATCAAAAAGGCTGACTTACCTTAAAAACATTTTGAAATTATAAAAATATAATTCTCCAAAACTATTATTAACACGATAAACACTAAAGTCAGTTCATTTCATAATCGTAACAAATGACCACACAGCTCGAACGACCGAGTCCTAATGATTACTCAATAAAAACATCCCTTCACACTATACTTCACATAACTAATATTATAATGTAATAATAAAATAAACGATAAACAGCACGTGCCGGGCATTATTCAACACCTATACCATCCCACACGACTTTTCACAATACACGTACAAAAAAACTATTATAATTTAAAACTAATGTCTATGCGTCAATTTATGCGTGAGCTTTTTATTAGAATGAGATCTCTCGATCCTGAAGCTCCGATACTTCCGTGCGCCGGCGCACCGGGACAACGACTATAAAAAGCAACTAAGCCTCTCTTTCCAGCGAGCCTTATTTTTCTTTTTTACGTTGAAAAAACATGCGCTCGCGCCTTAACGAATCCCTTTGCGTGGTGGGGACTGTTCCAAATTAAAATTTTCTAGACACTTTCATCTTGTCATTTCAAAAATGTTACAGCGGTGTAATTAAGAAAAAAGTGTTCTTTAGAAGGCTTTATTTCGAGTGCGTCTCATTACGAGCGCAAGTGAGACGGATAGATATTTGTAAGGCGCGTTTTTCCAGCATCGCTTGTTGTTTCGCACGAAAGAAATGGAAGGAGTTGCTCGTTCTTTGCTTCGCCGTAGATTAATGAGTTCGAAAGAGATGTATGTAATGTTGCTGTAATTATTGTTGTTTCGGGTAAACGAGACGAAACTATAATGATTGGGTGCAATGACAGTTATTGATATTGTCATAATAAGCGTCGATTTGTGCGTTGTGAGATTTGCCTTAAAGAGGGGGTGAGCAAGCGCATCTAGATCGCTAACGTTAATTGGTATTTAATGACAGCTGTTGTTCCTTCAGCGAATGGCATTTTAATTAGAGTATTTATGTATCTTGTACTATGTACTTCCAATGTCAGTAGGTACTTGTTATATGGATGATATCTTTGTCAAACTTTCTTCAGTTATTAGACTTCTTAGTATTTAAATTAAATCTTTTGTCTTTGAAAATAGGTATATTAATATTATCATTAATAATAAGAAAATCTCTGAACCACTTTGACTAATTATTTTATAATTTCTCAATATTGGACTAATTTATAAAATATTTGGCAGATAAATTAATTATCATCTGTTACAATTAAGCTACAGTTTTCTGAAATAATTGCCAAATGTCATCTATGAATAGATAGACTGCATGCGCTTAACGTTGAATTTATAGTGGCATTTTTGTAACTTCGAAATATACTTTGCGGTTGAAAAATCAGCGTCGTACTATATTTATATTCGAGATGAGTGTGATGCCCGCGGCGTTCGGCGGGTTACGCAGATAAGCACCGTAATCTCACCATCGACTCGCTAATGTGGGAACTACGCCAACGTGGTAATTAAATGGCGTTATGTTCGACGCTGCCACACTCGGACGAGATCTTTTGGGACTCGTATATAAGTATAAATGTTGTTTTTTGATGTTTTCGTTGACTTTTCGGAAGTATCGGCTATCACACACAGACTATATTCAAGCAAAATGTAAAAATTGTATAACGCTGTTGTTATTTTTTTCTACCGATAACTGATTACACAAATGGCAGGGTAGCTTAGATACCGACCGACCTTTGTGGGTTAGATACCCGCACATAACAATTATTTATATGATCTATAAATAGTTGTACTGAGTCTGGGTGTACTTTGTGTCTGTCTATTGTAAAGAAAGTTTGACTGCTGAAGTAATGACTAATTTTTTTATTGTTTACAGTGGCAAATGCGCTTAAGTTTATTTACTTAATTGGCTTTGATGATATCTACGAAAGGAAAAGATTGGTGATATTATAATATTTTTTTACCAATACCAGGAGGACAGCACTTCTTGAAGACATGGACATGGATTACAGGCACTAAAAGTTAATATTATATATATATAAAAGAGAAAGTATTGGGAATGAATGATTTGTTTATGGTTCCAAATTCAAATTTTTTTGTTGTTGTTAGATTGGCACAACTTTTATCCATTTTGGCGCGGAGTTTGAGTTGCATCTGTTATTTATATTAAATGCAGTGCTGTTTTAAGTTATATCATATGTAGTGTGTATTGCGAATTTCATAATGGACAAAAACATCGAACAAAGAGTTACGGTGAATCGACTTTATCAAAAACACGTGCTTATGTATGTACAAAGTGTTTAAAAGCGGTCGAGATGTGATGGAAGATTTGCCTCTCTCTGGTAGGCCATCAACGTCTGCAACTGAAGTTAACATTGCAAAAATGAAGGAAATAGTGACTGAGAATCCTCATTAAACACAAAGTGAAAAGTTTAATGTATGTTGCTAAGCGTGTCAAATGCTAAAAATATATATAAAAATATCTGAAAATCCTCATTCAACTTTGAGAGAGATAGCCGCTGAACTTTCTGTGTCTCACGAATCGATCCGTACCATTTTAAATAATCACTTGGGTATGAAACATGTTTCCACTCGGCTAGTCAAAGACCTGAATTTTCTCCAAAAACTTAATCGCATGAGAGTCGCTGAGGACATGCTAGAACGAGTCAATTCCGACCCAACATTCATGAAACGCATTGTTACTGGTGACGAGACGTGGGTTTACGAGTTTGACATGCAAACTAGTCAACAAGCTTCGGAGTGGCGACTTCCAACTGAACCGAAACCGAAAAAACCACGCCAAAGTCGATCAAAAGTCAAAGTCATGTTGACTGTTTTCTTTGACTATCGCGGTGTTGTGCACTCGGAATTCTTGCCAGAAGGTCAAACAATGAATAAAGAATATTATTTGGGCGTTATGCGGCGTTTAAGAGAGCAAATTCGACGAAAAAGGCCAGATTTGTGGAAAGAAAATTTTTGGATTTTGCACCACGATAATGCGCCTTCGCACAAGGCCATCATTGTGAATGAATTTTTGTCCAAACACTCAACGAGTACCATCGAGCAACCACCATATACACCAGATATGGTTGAACGTGATAAAATAAATTTGGATGAATAACAAAATTTTTGTGTATTATTGATCTTTTCCCGGTACTTTCTTGACAGAGTAGTATATATAAATATATAACCGTTCGGGTCCGGGTACAAGTGGGAATTATTACTTTGTTTTAAACTCTTCCACCAGTGTGTTCTTGATTCAAGCTTCTCGTATTTCGTAGTGACATTATCTTATTACCTTTAGTTGTCTTATATAATACTTATGGGTATAAGTATCAATTTAGTACCTATACTATTTTTCTTTTTAATTTTTTCTTCTTTTTAACCATTTTTTGCATTCGTAACGACGATGTAAAAGAGCGAGTAGGTATGAAAGAGAGTATTGGTCTAAAGATGCGAAAGGGAATGCTCCGATGGTTCGGACATGTGGAAAGAATGCCGAACGAATGACCGGTTAAAAAGATATACAATGCGAAAGTGGAAGGATGAAGGTACCCAGACTTACTTACCTAGACCAAATCGGTCATGTATTGAAGGAAGGTGGAGTCTGGAGTCTCCGAAACCAGTGAGCGTGTATGAAGAGAACTATGAATGTTGAGGAAGCGATAGATGTATGCAAGAATAGAGTCTCTTTTATTCTGTTCTCTCTGCTTACCCCGCAAGGGAGATGGCGTGATGATAAGTAAGTAAGTAACAATTTTTAATCATATGTGGTACAGTGCTCATCGATTCATAGGGATTTTTAACGTGTATTACTGGAGGTAGGCCTCTCAAAGAAAGCGCTACAATGAAGGGATGGGACCCCCGTTGACTGCATCCAACAGCTCCCTACGCCATCGACCATTTCAGCATTACTTCTGATAGGAGGTCATTCTACGTTGCACCACCACTCGAGAATCTTTTTTCTCCAACGGCTTATTTTATACCGAGATAACTAAAAAAAAACAAAAGAAATATAACTACGGCAAGTATATTAAAATGTTAGTAGGTAGGCAGTATTCATTATCTCTATAGATATTGCAAGTAGGTATATAGCGCGCACAATCAAAGCTTTACTACTAAGATTTTTATGTATAATTTATACAATCTAAATATAATATGTGGTGTCCTCCAAGACGTTAAAATGAATGTGTTATCGAAATTCGCAGACCCGAACAATTGCCACGATGGCTACATTGGCAAAGCATCTGGGACGGTATTCCAGGAGATGCAGGTTCAAACCCTGCTCGTGACTGTTATGTTGGATTTCACATTTTCACACTTTGTATTAAAATATATACGTTTTAAAACTCAAACAAACTAAAGCATTCATAACAGATGTCTCTCTTGTTAATATTGTCTAAGCCCGCTAAAAGGTTTTTTCGGAGGCTATTCTGGCACATCAAAGGTGTTAAACGTTGTTATCGTAAAACTAGATCGCTTAGCATTACTAAAAAGTATTACAAAGTTTAATTGCAAAATTAAACTTACTATATTGGATTAAAACATGTAAATGCATTCCGATAGATGGCGTTGGTCGTTAAGATAAATGTGATAAGGATGACCGCAAGGAGCTCTGTAGATTAGAGCACTTCCCCGGATAGGAAGGGACGCAGGTTCATTTCCCACTCGTACTAAAGTTCTCTTTTTCCTCATTCAGAAATAATAATTTGTACTCTAAAAGTAGCTGAGCATGTCAAGTGCTAAAAATATAGATCAAAATGTTTAAGTATTACAAAATTGTGAGATTTTATAGTCTTTACTTATACAAAAATGATCATTGCTTATACAGCAACACTTTTTTTTCAGAGCAATTATTGTCCTGCTATTGGGCATGAATCGCCTCTCAGATTAAGACAGGGATTTAGCCCGTAATCCACCACGCTCACCTAGTGCAGTTCCAAGCAAAAATCTCGAAAAGTTAGAAGTGCCTTGCAGTTTTCAATCCTTGGTTTTCCTATTAGGCTCCATCTATCCATCCATCAGCCTTTCGACGTCCACTGCTGGACTTAAGTCCAGCAGTAGCCTCCCCAAGAGAACGCCACAACATGTATTTCGCTCATCTGGAGGATAGTGCCGTAATCGCCACGCTTGGCAGGCGGGTTGGCGATCGCAGTGGATGTTGTTAATACTCGAGGGAGTGTTGCTGCCCACTCCCCTGGTATTCCCTCAGTCGGCTCTTACGACTTCCATGGGTGGAGAGGGGTGGGACAATTCTAAAGCCGGCCCCACACGGCTCACGGCCTATTATGCTATTACTACATTATTCATATAAATATATAAAAATCAATTATTGTTCGTTTAGTCTCGCTATAAGTCAAAAATGGCTTGACCGATTTGAAAAACTGTCTTTTTTTGTTTTTTTCGCTGTAAAAGGTACGGGTATGGCTTAAAAGAAACAAAAAATAGGGAAATCCATAAAACAGTTAAAGTATTGAGAAATTCAAAATGCGAATTTTGTATGGGAATCGAAAATTGTTCACTCTGCATACTCCGCAAGGGACATGGCGTGACAATAAGTAAGTCAGTAGTCTTCTCCAGTAGAATTTTTATAAAATTTAGATATAAATAATGGAGCTGCGGATGACGTCCGGCGTATTCGACGGGCGGGAGACAAATGATACGGTGTCATTAGCGCGCAACTCACGTGCAGCCTAAACTGCGCCACGTGCTACGTATGCGCCGACAAACGGGCCGCGCACCCCTCACATATCTACAGCCTGTGCCTCTTTTTATTTGGGTGTCTAATAGAAAAAAAAACAGGCAGACTAAGAATAGTGTGCTACCATACCCTCCATCTTATTATTCCACGACGCCAGAGGTGTCATAAGAATATCTTCAATTCTAATATGTGAGAAGGAAGTCTTGGAACTTTATTCCGTGTTAACCCCTCTGCTCTTACTAGAATATTTTTCGTGTGGTGACGGACTAAGAACTCAAGTGTCATCACCCCATTCTTTCCCATGGGTGTCATACGAGGCGACTAAGAAGTAAGCAAGTATCACCCATTGTATTACTGGTGGTAGGGCTGGGTACCAAGTGGGGTCATGTAGGTTGTTTACCTAAAATTACTGATTATTTTAGTTCCAGTTGGTGTCTGTTTTTGGCTGTAGCAGGAGATAGCCGTTTATATTTAAAAGAATGTCACTGCCTAAAACGTATTATTTATGAATTAAAATGATAGTCACTTTACTAACTTGTTCCCTTTTAATTTTAAAACATCCTGTATGCAGTAGTGATGACGACGTATTTAACAATAACAGCAGGGAGGTCCGCGCAAAGACACCGGCATGACCACCGAAATCACGTATCAAACCACCCTAATGTAAACAATAGACAAAGAGTCCGACAGTTATTAGGATACACGATAGTATCGTAGTTCCAGTACACTTGCTCAAGAAAATGTACGAGAATACAAGAGGCCATAAAAAATGGAAATCATAATAATTTCGTTAGGTTAAAATTGTTCCACCTTATACTTTACTATATTTACATTTTTTTCTATCTCGTTTCTTTTAGCTTTATGCTTCAGAGCTAGAATATCATGACAAATATATTTTCTACTAGCGTCTACCTGCGACATTGTCCGCTTTGAAAATAAAAATATTTTTTCCAAAATAAAAGTAGTCTAAATTAATTATATATCAGCTATCTACCAGTGATAGTTCCATACAAAACGGTCCATACGTTTTACAGATTAGCCGCAACAAACAGACAGGTAGACATACAGAAGAAATCTTTAAAAATTGGTATTTTGTTATAGGTAACTATATACTTTCATACTCATTTAGAAGCCAGACTCAAAAGCTGTTATTCACAATACAGACACTTCAATTTTATTTATTTGTATAGATTACCTTATTTTAATATTATCAAAAATCCTCGATAAGAAATTAGAGAACATTAAATGGATTATTATTTTTTATATTTTTTCTTACATATTTATAGTAAGTAGTTTTAATTGGCCAATAAGAATTTAAATATGTGTACATTCGGATCCACTAAGAATATGAAAATGTGTTGAACCTAAAATTAAATAACCGGTTATATTAACGGAGATAATTATGTAAAAACAACGATCGCGACAATTTCCTAAATAGTTAGAAACAACAACCGAGGCGCCTATATCTTTAGTTTTAACTATTCGACTGTACTTCAGCGTCCGCTTTACCAGGAATCCTCGCTCGGCGTAGGGTGGTGCACCGATTTTGTCAGTTCTTTTTCACTAAACAGCTCGTTAAGATACAATCAAACTGGATTTCAGATTAGAGGGAACTAAAACATCGACAACGCAGAAGTAAATATTTAAAGGTTGGTTGCTAAAATAGACCGCTTTGGGAATTTCTATTTATAATATTATAAGTGCTATACACTCGTATGTCCGAAGCCATTGATCCCGATATTTTTCTAATGGCTGCTTGTCTTAGCATGAATGGGCTGTCTCGTTCAGCTAAGTACGACCCTCTCAGAAGATCAGCCTGAAACAACGGTAGGTATTCCTACTGGTGTCTCGTGTGGTGAGTGAGAGCGCCTCCAGCAAACCTCTTCTTTATCCTCTCTTTATTATCCTTCTTCTGCATCTCCTATCCGTTTAGAAAGTTGGCGACGCGCGAGTGTTGCCTTTGATCTTGCTAGTGTTTATAGGCTACAGTAACCGCTTACCATCAGGTGGGCCGTATGCTTGTTTGCCATCCACAAGATTATAATAATAAATTAATATGTATTTTAGATTTTTATGAAAATAACTTATGATAGTTTGATACCATGTGGGACTTTTCGAGTAGGTACGTACCACCGTATACCGTGGTATTTGGGCTGTAGCAGGAGACAGCCTTTCATTTCCCTTCCGCAAATTGAAATTATAAGCAGCAGCTTGGCAGTAGCTTAGTAATATCGACTCCATGAGCGGCGGTTACTGCTTACCATCAAGTGAGTCGTGACTTATCTGCCGCAATAGGCAATAAACAAATATTTGTGTTAGTCTGGCTGAAGATTTAAACGAGAACTAAACTTTTACTTTATTATACTTTATTTTACTTTGTTCATAAAATCTGAAAGTATTAGATTCTTACCCAGATATTGAAGAAGACCTGCCAATTAATTATAATGTGTTGTTATGTTGAATCCATTAGCTCGTACTATCACTACCCAACTGCTTCCACCATAATAGATCAGATAAAACGCTATTTACGATATAATTTTAATTAAAACTAACTAACCCGCTATCAACAGACTGTTAATAAGCCATCGTTGCAAAACCACTCTCTAAGTTAATTTAACTGACTCCACTAAACATATAATTTTGTTATTAAAATTACACTGATCAACTTTTAATGTGTTAAGATAATTTTGGTTTTTTGACAGTATTTAACATCTCATTTTCATTTGTTAGATATATTTTATGATAAACTAGTTGCTGATTGCTACTTCGTCTGCGTGAAGCTTAGAATTGGATAACTATAATATAAGTACCTCACTCTATGATATATTAATTATCCCTATGTAAAGAAACCTAACATTTTTCGGGATAAAAATCGTTCTATATATTACTCCAGCTAAGAAATTATCTGTGTGATAACTATCATCTAAACCTATTTAGCCGTTTCTGCGTCATTGATTAATAAACATTCAATCTTACAAACTTTTACAATAACAATATTACGAGTAGTAGGATATGAAGAATTATAGTACGGCTATTAGATGTTATACATATTTAGTAACAAAACAATACTAGGTACATTTGTTTTCAATTCAAATACTTAGATGTTAGTAAAATTAGAATACTCACCGTACACTCTTTACTATAACTAATCTGGACTTCCAAAAACATCTGACATCAATCAGCTTTCTTAAAACAGAAATCGCGATCAATTGTTTTATTGCAAGGGTGTACTGATTTAAGCTTTTAACTTGTTCTATGTAGAATGTATACCTCAAATTACCTTTTTTCACAAATAGATGAATGGGCATTATATCAACATCACCAATGTAGAGGCTAATTTTATAATCTTCAGGCCAGGCCGTTAGTTACAAGGTAAGTAAAACGGACCTCACTTAAGATGCATTTTTAACAATAGGGTTGCCGCAAAACGTGTAATTTTATTTGTTGCAACAAATTGAAAGTTTACAAAGTGCGGATTAAGATTACTGACTTTAAATCTCAAGCAATTTTAAGATTTCCATGTTATTCGTTGTACACGGAATATTCAAATTGTGAATTGAGATGATTCATTTTAATGGGGTTAGTGAATGGTAGTATTATGTAATTTTGAGGATTTGAATTGGTATCTGCGTGATCTGTGGTATTTATTGTAATT
The DNA here is from genome assembly GCA_948253155.1 of Leucoma salicis. Lineage (NCBI taxonomy): Eukaryota > Metazoa > Arthropoda > Insecta > Lepidoptera > Erebidae > Leucoma > Leucoma salicis. The sequence continues at coordinate 7,998,799 of OX411825.1, forward strand.
TACATTTTTTTATGGTCTCATGCTTTTGTCCTCGTTGAGAAAAGCAGAGGTAAAACACTCACGTTTCGCTTATTGAAACACCAAATAATAGTCAATGTTAGAGCCTTGCTAGTCTCAGCATCAGTGAGCCGGCTTGGTTGGGGAAGAACCCCTACTCACAGTAGATCAGTGTGAATAATTGTTTACTATTTTTGTTGTACCATACGCAATGGTGAGGTCTAAACTCTCTCATCCTCCATCCTCACCTTATTATATTTCTATACAGGGTAATTTTTTAACCAGTGCGCAAACTTTTTTTGGGGGTTCTATACCTATCAGTAATAGAATACAATTCCATTAATTGTTTAACCCGATTTTTTAATTTTTTTATCCGACTTGTAATCAGTAAAATTTGGACACCAATCTTACGAGCATCTAGAACCTTTATTTTCTGCATTTTGATGGTCCTAAGCCCATGAAAGTATAAAGGAAAAATTGGAACTACTCTTACTGTTAACTTCAGGTCACGACCTAAACTTAAAAGTTTATATCGAACCAGATAAAATTTGCGGTCAGTAACCCGCATAGATACCTACGCGTCGGCGCATTGACAAAGCGCCGATGTAGGTATTTACGGAAGCGTGCGTGTAGTGTGACAATAAAATCTGTTGCAAAAGTATGACCTTTCGTTAGCGATAACTTTATTTTTTAGTACTAAGACATATCAAAATAAAAATTATGTGTTTATTAAAATTTGCTTAAGTTTTACGCGCTGGTTAAAAAATTACCCCGTATATGTTTGCCACTCGCGTGGTATAAACATAAGTAATCAAATCCATTTTTTCTATATTTAAGTATATACAGTTTTAAATTCCTAGCTGCTGAGAATTTTTCGACAAATTAACCTAAATTTGCTCTATTCAGAATTAAAAACTGAACTGCCTGAGCTTTATGCACACTACTCCAAAGAAACAAAATTTATATTATTTCTATGGTAGCAAGTTCTTGTTTGGTGTCATATTCAAAACCCAATTCTTATTATTTACTTAAGAACATATTTTTATATGTAACATGTATAACTACAATTGATCCAAGGTTTCGAAATATTATATCGAGGAAAAATAGTAAGTACCAAGAAGTTTTCACATATACCATAAATCAGATTATAATGAAATATGTAAATACCACATGACTCACCTAATTTTGTTTAACTACGAACTAATTTTGTTTATTACCGCTCTAATTATTACAGTGCGTGACAACCCTACTTACGGTCGCAGGGTCGTTGGGCGTGGTGTGCAGATGGCGCGATTGTGGTCAGTGCGTCGGTCCTGTTTACCTGTCTGCTCCGCAAACAAAAACTGACGGTATGATACATTTACAATAAGCACATTATAATGAAAACTGCGTATAAGTTTGAAAAAGAGCTAGATAATCAAGTTGAGATGAGATTTACGATTGTTACACTAGAAGTACAATGAAATAAAAAAAATATCTGTAGTATAGTAATGTTTAACACAGGGGAATAAAAATACTATTGTCGATGACCAATACTGTCAGCGACTTTTTTTGTGTTATACCCTTTTTTTTATTAAGGCGGGAATAAAGGTTCCTAACCGTACACCCTGTCGTTTGGGGCAACGAACAGGGTAGTGTGGGGCCCTCACCCACCAAATAAACCCGCCGTGTGCCGTCTCTCCGCCTGTATTGGTGGACCACTGGAACCATGTTACATTCCTTCAGTGGTTTTATGTTATACCCTGAGGCCAAAGATAATAATTATTATTTAGGAAAGAGTTTATAATTACTATTATTAGATGAATTTAGTTAAATATTAACTCAAAGTTTGTATGAACACTACAATGTTATGGAAGAGTGGAGTCTCTCAGAGGCAATATTTGGTTAAAGTGGGGCTTCAGATACTAATCAATATATTACGTATGCTGATTGTGACAATAAACTATTTATTAAAGTTATTACCTATTTATTTTGATATTTGTTGTTTTGACATGCTCAGCTACTTTAAAGAACAAATTGCTTTTAGATGAATTAAAAAAAAATCGCGCTATCAAATAATTTGAATTTTGATTGCAAAATTAAACTTACTATATTGGTATAATGTATGTAAATGCATCCTATAGGTATTCTTTCACATATCACATCTGAGAAATGAAATGGTGCGCAGCGGTTTGACTATACTCTCGATATAGTCGAGTCCATGAGCGACGGTTACCACTTACCATCAGGTGGGCCATGGCTCGTCTGCCATCAAAGCAATAAAAAAATAAAAAAAAGTGGCGTGAGTCGTAAATTAATTCATTGTTCAGGAAACTATAGAAAATAGAAATGGTATGTGGGTGATGAGAAATTCAATTATTCTATACATAATTGCACTTCAAATATCCTTGACCCTTCAATTCCACCTGTTCCAGACCTGACCCCAAATCAGTTTAATCGACGAAATCGTTGCGCTCGCGCAGGCCCTTGAGGTAAGGGAGAGAGGAGGGGCAAGAGGGTTCGTGATTTAATACCCCGCTCGCTAATTATGGCTTGTTCAAATTGTACCTTTCTCACGGACTTACACAAGGACCGGTTATACCGCGAACTAACTCGAGTTACAGGTTTAAAAAAATCGTAGGTATCTTAAATGTTTCTATTAGATTTTTATTGCATTATAATTATAGAATTATGAGAGGTAGTGATTAATGTTTAATGAGATTTTTCTGTGAATCTTGCATTTCACATGTGAGTTGGTGAAGATACAGTGAATTTCACTTATTGGGCAGTTGTTAGTTGTATTCTTTATATGCGAGAGTCATTTATAAGCTCAGTCTAATCGCAATGCTTATTTTTATCAGCATTATTATGTTTTATACTATGTTTATTTCGTATATTGATATATATTGTTTGATTATGATTGTTGACGGCAGTTGTTGTTATTTTTATTTTGTTTATAATTGACTATCTTTTATCGGCGACTTCGTCCTTGTGCACTTTTTTTTTTCATACAGTCCTTTAGGCATATCTGACAGAAGGTCCTTATCAGGATTAAAAAAACTGTGTTTATACAGAATATATCGGATACCAATTTTTGATTTTAATAGGTATTTTAAAATTTGTGGAAAGTATAATTTAAATAATTGTTTTTTTTTTTTTTTATAATTACTTCGCTTAGCTTTAGAGTACGTGCTAGTAAATGCTTAAAACAAACTTAATTATCTTAACTTAATTAAAATAACCCTTTATTTGGACTGCATAGATAGCGAAGGGGTTTAGATACCGGCCTCCCGCCCGAGTAGTTCGATTCCCACATAGGAAAATTGTTTGAATGAACAATTGACCACCATTCAAACTCTCTTTGTGTGACAACCATTGTTTTTATGAGTCTGGGTGTACTTTGTGTCCATGAAATTGTATGTATGTAAAGTGTAGTATTTAAAAAAAAAAAAAATATATAATAAAAAAACTTTAAACAAAGAGCAAGTTGATATTCCCAATGCACAACGTGGTCTTGGCGGGAGGCCGATCTAAGCCCCTGCTAAAAGAATGTACTTGATTGATATTGAATATTAATACAAAGTAAGATTTTCTTTAATATGTTGATGAAGCAATGATTGATGAATGTACAACATGATGTTTTAGTAGTTATTAATTTAGTAGAATAAACATTTTAGCTTCATTGTAATTAAATTAAAAGTTTTTTTAAATTTTTATTCCAGGATTATTTTCGTGCCATCGCTTCTAAGATGTGCCGAGCTGCCAGTACGTTACTGCATTCGCTATACTTATTCTGTCTGCCCCAACCTGTTACCCGGTCAACCTTCCCGCTATCTGTCTCTTTTTCCTTCTTATGTTATAACCTATATATCCTTTCTGCTCTAACGATCTCAGGTCAGGCTGAAGCACATTACTGTAATGATACTTAAACACATATTTAAGTAAAGATTCTTTTTTGCGTTAAAAAGTTGTATGTCTGAGTGTAGTCTAGTATTTTATAATTTGTATCGCAATACAATGTTTTATTGAGATTGTGGATTAATGATGCTATGGAATTTCTTGGTACTGTACTCTTTTTCATTTTGTTCAATGCGTGGATTTACAGCATTATTATGTTTACTTTACTATTTTCAATATGGCGTAGTGTTTTATACAATCAGTGGTTATTATTAACCTCAGCATGTATATTAATGAAATTACGTTAAAATATTTAGTACAATGAAATCAATTTTTAATAAATTTTGCGAGTGATCATCCTGTTCTACTTTACCTGTCCTATGAATCGAGTAATGCGGTAATGAAGTCCTACATATAAAATCACGACAGAATGAGAACTCGTAAGTGCTTCTCGCATTGAAGAAATCTGAAGTGGCTCATGTATTACGTATATATTTTTTTCTACTACGTGAGTGGCAAACAAGCATACGGCCCACCTAATGGTAAGCAGTTACAAAAGTCGAAGTAACTACCATTTTTTCATGCCAATCTTCTGTGAGAGGGTGGTACTGTCCCGATCCAGCCGGCCATTCATACTGGAATCTCTACCATTAGAGATGTATGTGCGGTAGTGGAAAGCTCAAGTGTCATAATTTCCATCCATCCATCCATCCATCAGCATTTCGACGTCCACTGCTGGACATGGGCCTCCCCAAGAGAACGCCACAACATGTGTTTCGCTGATATGGGGGATAGTGCCGTAATCGCCACGCTTGGCAGGCGGGTTGGCGATCGCTGTGGATGTTATTAAGACTCGAGGGAGTGCTGCTGCCCACTCCCCCGGTATTGCCTCAGTCGGCTCTTACGACTCCCATGGTTGGAGAGGGGTGGGACAATTCTAAAGCCGGCCCCACACGGCAACATGATATAATTTTAGTAATTACTTTAAAAATAAAATCGCATCATTAATAACGACTATCTCTTGGCATAGGCCGTAGTAGGCGGGGGGGGAATCGTAAATGAGAAACCAAGGTCTCAGAAAACGACACAGTCGGACTTGACGGCCAGTAAAATTAAGTGGCATGGATCTAGTTGCTCTTGCTATGGTGGATAGCGAGAGCAGACTGTAGCTATAGTACTCAAATATAATTATTGGTGATGTAGTAAGTTATAAAAGTCAAGCAAATATACTAACGTTATCTGTAGATGTGGTTTTTATTATACGAGTATGCTTATTTATGCTAGCAATAGTGTAGTCGACATTTTCTTTGTGGTGGTGTAGCGGTATTGTATGCGACTGATAATCATGAGGTCTCGGGTTCGATCCCCGGGTCGGGCAATGTTATTGAGCTTTTTCCTAAAAAGAAAAATTCTCTGTAACAGCCCGGAGTTTGGAAATGTGCCCGGTAGACGTCAATAGGCTCGCCCCCTATTACGTGGGACTTAAACATAGCTGGCAAGTCGTGGGTGTGTAATACACCTCTGCCTACCCCTTCGGGGAATACAGGCGTGATGCTATGCTGTGTTTGTGTTTAATATTTACGCATACCCTTTGCCTGCGAAAGACAAGAGGGTTATGTAGGGTACCCTACTTACCATTATATTTAGTTAACAAATGCTGGCTAAGCCTGAGGCTATTGAGCGTATTGATATCAATCCTAAAAGCAAACATAAAACTGAAAAGGGAATCAAAACTAAATATAATAAAATGATAATATATTTTATCTAGATGACTTTAAATCTTTTGGGCACCCCTCCTCGTCGTCTATATGTGTGAATACTGAAACAAAGACAGGACACTGTTAAGAGTATATTTTTTGCATATTTATGTGTTTATTAAATAAAACAGGAAAATGGTTTTTTGAACAATTCAATATTACACATGTTTGATATTATGAAATATAATTATTTTGCGGAATCTATCGCGTTTAATTGATTTTTTAGTATCCTACGTTTCAAATACTTTACAGCATGTATGGTCACGAGTAAAACATTATGCTGTTAATGTATTATATTAATGCATTTATACATATATTGGGATTTTAGGTTAGGCTTACAATTATTTTAGTCATATTTTTTTGTATGGTTTAATGTAAGGACTAGTTTTTGACTAAGTGCTTTCAATATATTTTATTTCAGTGATTCACAAGATAAAATACCTAAAGAAGTTAAAGTAAATCTCATTTATGTAGTGATCTAGCGTGGCTTCGCATGGATGTAATGTTCTAATATGGTGTCTTTATCGTTTTGTGGGCAATGCAATTGTAGCCCAACGCACATTTTTTAACAATGATTTTGCAGGTAAATAGATACAGATTATAACAAATAATGCAATTCAATTCATTAATTGAACTACAGTTTTACTTTATGAATAGATTTTTGTTCAATTTGATATCAGCAGATCTAGATGCATAGAACGGCTGTAATAAAGATTTCAATAAACTCATATTTTCTTTGATTATTAAAAAGTTTGTGATACTAAACGTTTAATAAAACTATGGATTTTCCCATTTATAGCCCCAAATGTTTTTTTTAAAGACAGCACCCTGCTCTATGGAATAATCCTTTTATCGCGGGGGACTTACAAACATACAATTTCACGAACACAAAGTACGCTCAGACTCAGAACAACCGTTTGTGGATCACACAAAGAGTTGTTCTGTGTGGGAATCGAACCCACAACACTCGGGTGGGAGGCCGGTATCTAAACCTTACTTGTCTTGTAACAACAAATCATCGTTTCCTGAAATATTTAATGTTGGAAATATGCTAATGAAACTACCTGATTAGTAGCAGCTGTCAGTTTAAATATACAAATCTAACTCTTACTTTGATTAGTATCGCAAGCATACTCCAACATATCACAAAGATCTAGGAATGTCCTCTTCTCGTCACCCATTCTGCCGCAAATCGGGATGGTGTCGTGGACACACGTTTCAGATAGGTCACAGAATTGTTCTATTTTATTCTGCAAGTTATGGAAAAATAATGAGTTGATAATTTCTGGTAGTTGGTGACAAATGAAGCAGAGTTTTTTTTAATGATGGTGGTAGCTTACGAAGTTTTCACCATAGTTTTCTTTAAAAAAATATCAAAATAATAGGATAGAATATGGCACTAATACACAATTAAATCTAGTTAACACTATTAGAATATCAGGTTTCAGTGGGACATCAAAAGAAATCACTGATAATGTATATTATATCTAGAGTCATCGTCAAGTAGACAGCTATTGCAGCATTGCTGACGTCACACTTTTTAAAAACACTGCGGAGGTATCTCCTCCGTCATATATTTTAAGCAGTTTTTGTGGTCGCTAAATATGTTCTAATGACAAAAGTTTATAATAAGTTATTAAACTCACCGATGGGGTAGACATGTAGCTAGGAAAATGGCATTCTATTGGAAAAATAATTATAACAGTAAAATAAATACCTGTAACAAAATATTGCTGCATTAATTATCATGACGAACAAAGTGAAAATAGTGGGTTTCATTAAAAAATTCAAAATATCTTTTTTTCTTATAAACTTGTTACTAAGAAAAAAATATACTAAAACTAAGAACACATACCATAATAAGTACAAACAACTTTAGTTTTTTTTGTTCAAAATAGTATACAATATTGTTAAATGTCCAGGTGGTACCTAACGAAAGTTTTATATTGATTTAGTTACAAATTAAATAAGGTAATAACTACTAATATTTTCTATATATTATTAATACAAATATCATTTCTATATTTATATAGATTACTACTACTCCGAGAGGAGTGTACAACAACTAATTGATGATAAGATGAGTAAAAAAACCCAAAGTATTTTATACAAAATAATTTAAATTGCTTACGCAATATAGTACGTTGTATGTATATGTATTTATTAGCTCCATCTATGAATATTAAGACTAATTATTATTTCTTCATTTACAATCCTATATAATTTTAATAACGATAAATTTGTTCTTCAGAATAAATAAACAAGGTAAGTTTGTATCAAACTAATCTTATTATGATAAAAATAAATATTACTATAAACTATTATGATCACTTGAACGAACCTTAAACCAAGAGGACTACAGCTCATTCAAGTGACATTCTACTGTCGGCAACGTGCCCAAAATACTGGCAACGCTGCCTACCTCGCTGTATAGCGAAGCTAATCTATACTATTATAAAGCTGTAATAGAGCTGTGTCTGTACATTTAAGATATTTGAGAAAAAATATCTGTAATAGGCTATATAGGCATGTCTAAACACAAAACAATTTATTTTTATTTTTTTTTCTGTTTATCTGTTTGTCTGTTTGTTTGATCGCGCATCACACAAAAACTACTGTACGGATTTTGATGCAACTTGTTTTATTTGAAAGGCCTTGATTAGGCTTAAAAACTGGTATTCATTTTATCTCGCTACTATATCGGAAACCTCAGATATAACCGAAAAACTAGAAAATTAATTTTATTAATTTTTTTTTTAGAATTTATTTAAAATAACTACTAGATGGATTTTGAAGCAACTTTTTTTATTTGAAAGGCCTTGATTTGAGTTCAAAACTGGTAGACACTTTATCCCGCTACTATATCGGGAACCTGAGATATAACCAAAAAACTAGCTTTTGGCTGCGGTGAAGCCGCTGGCAAAGGCTAGTCCCTTGATAAGACTAAATTAAACTTAATACTTACAGCCAAGTAATGTCTTGACAATCCTAACCCACATTCCGAAGTACAGGAGTGAATATAATGATATTATACACCGCACAACTCGGCTACATAATGGAAGTATGTCAAAGAGACATGTTTGTATCTTAGAGAAATGCTAAGCTCAGAGATGCTAAACCGTTTTGATTTTACTGGGAAATTTACAACACTCGAAAATATAAATATAATTTTTCGAGAAACCAGTTAAAATACAATTAATCTGGCATTTCGAACTCATAAAATTTCAAGCATTTACTCTCCTCTCAGTTATTTCTTTATTTTTGATATCTTTCGTGAAAAGATTATTTTCGTCGTCATTATCGTACGTTTATAATTTTTCTCTCAAAATTGATTCATAGTGTTTATTCATGTAACTTCTGCAATAAGGCAAATATAACTCTTACATATTCTTAATACGCAACCACAATCCTTCAAACTATACTAACAACTGTTAATTAATAGGTGCTTAGGCGTAGTGAAGTTAAATATATGGCTATATACCTTTGCTGGTATTAAACCAGTGTACGCTCCAGTTATTTTTATACAGGGACTCGAACTCGAATCCTCATAGATGGATTACAGTGTCCGAATAATATTGATCAATGTCTTTTTCACACTTTATCTCTATCTGATATGAGTTTTCTTCCAAATAAAGCAGCTCTTTTAACTTTTGACCTTTTCTATCTTCGGATCATTTTCGTAGGGAAAAATTTAAAGCATAACATTTTTGTAATAAAAATGTTATTTATCCCTGATATATGTCTAATACTTGCCGTTATTAGGTCACAATATATGTATAGTGTTGTATCATAATTTCCTGTTACAGAGCCATAGTTTAGTTGTACAATGTAAACAATCGATAAAGTTGTTTAACTCGGATTTAGTTCATTCCATATCGCGTACGTCAACAATATGATATTCAGAAAACTATTTACAGGCGAGTAAATTTATATCTTCTATAATATTATAAAGCTGTAACAGAGCTGTATCCGTATATTTAAGATATTTGAGAAAAAATACTGTATTAGGCATTGATTTATTAAATCATAGATGCACAGTTTCGAACAAAAGAAACGTCTAAAACTGTCGCCAGTTGTATCATAAGTAGTTATAGTTATGATATAAATGCATTCTTTCCAAATTCAACCTTACACGTATGCTTTAAAGTTGTATTTACAAAGCATTATGCAAAAAGCAACAAAATTTTACGACCGAAATTTGCGGGCAGGACAAGGACGGACTGAAGACGAATATTTTTTTTGTAAGTTTCATGTATGAACATTTACTTAGTTTATTAAATTTGTTTTTTGTGTGTGTTTTTTCGGAATGTTTGATCCCAGATTTCTATGGGTCCGAATAAAACTAGGTGTCACCAGGGTCTTCATGGTCGCAGCTTATGCTCCCGTAAGCTCTTCGGTGGCATCGGATCTAGGGATGTTCTGGATAATGTTAGGAAAGTTCTGGATTTGGCAGAAGCTAGTGAACGCGTGATCGTATGCGGAGACTTGAATGGATAGGTTGGGACCAAGCGTCCAGACTTCGAGGACGTGCTTGGTTCATTTGGTGATAAGAGAGTGAATGATGCAGGTAGGCTCATTGCGGATGTATGTATGGAGAGAAACCTTATTGTGTCAAACACATTTTTTCAACATAAGGACATCCATATGTATACATGGAGAAGGAATGAACAGAGAAGTATGATAGATTTAATTCTGGTAGACAGTCGCCTCCGAAGTAAAATTCTGAATACAAGAGCCTACAGGAGTCCCACTGTCGACAAGGATCACTATCTCGTTATTGCGAGATTTAGTGGTCTGTTCAGGAAGTGGAGACACTGGCGAGAGCGTGTCCGTCGTATATGTCGTATGCGTGTATGTCGTGGCTTGAAAGAATAAAGAATGAAAAGTTGCAAGAAGAGAGTGTAAGAGCAGAGTATGTAGAGGGTGTTCGTGAACGGCTGACAATGGCAAGTCAGCCGGAATCTGACATAGAAGAATGCTGGAGAGTATTGAAATATAGTATGGTAGATACAGCGAAAGAAGTATGTGGATGCTAAAAGAAGCATAGAATATATAAAAGTGAAAGGTGATGCATGGTGGGATACGGAAGTAGCAGTTTCCGTAGACCAAAAGAAAAAAGCGTGGCTGGACTATGTATCTTCTTTGAACCTGAGTGCAAGTATGAAAGAACAGAAGAAAGAAATATACCAGCAACGTAAGAACGACACCAATGCCTTAGTGAAAGACAAGAGTGATAGAACAAATATGATTGCAGAAGAAAGGCTGACCAAAAACTTCGAGAGCAACACCAAACTTTTCTGGAGGGAGGTGAAGAAATCTGGGAGTGGTTGGTCAGCTTTCAGAATGAATAAAATAAGGTCTAAAGGTGGAGACATTCTTACGCAAACACAAGATGTGTTAAGCCGATGGAGTGAATATTTTGGAGATATGTATGCGGATGTTCAGGGTGATGCTGGTGCCACATGTGGTCTAACAGATCAGCATTCGGTACCGGCATCCTCTGATGACATTGGTATGGAGGAAGTCGAATGGGCGATTAGAAGTTTGAAAAATGGTAAGGCAGCGGGTATTGATATTGTGTCTGCTGAGATGTTCAAGCTTGGAGGCTCATGTGTCTGGGAATCCTTCCTGATGCTTCTCAATTTATGTAGGAGCTCAGGAATGGTTCCCAAGGACTGGAGAAGCGCATTCATCGTGCTCTTGTTTAAAAACAAGGGTTCACGTTATGATTGTGCAAACTACAGAGCCAGACCAGTTTGGCAGCCAAAGTGTATGTTAAGATTATTGAAAGGAGAATGAGGATGGTATCTCATGAATTTTTGTGTGAGGCACAAGGAGGTTTCAGGTGTGGACGAGGATGCACGGATCAAGTGTTTTCTCTGTTCAACATTGTGGAGAAGCATCTGGCTGTACGCCAGAGGGTTTTATGCAGTTTGTGGATTTGGAGAAAGCATTTGACACTGTTGTACGAAAGGAACTTTGGGATATTTTGCTGGAGTATGGTATTAACGGTAGGCTGCTACAAGCGGTGCAGTCCAACTACATGGACTGCAGAGCTTGTGTGCGGCTGGATGATGGAATATCACCCTGGTTTGATGTCAATATCGGCGTTAAACAGGGCTGCGTTCTATCAGCCAGACTGTTTATCATATATCTGGATAAATGTCTACAAAGGTTGAATGAAATGAATGTGGGAGTTCAGATGGGCGACTCAGTGGTTAACTCGCTGCTATATGTAGATGATGCGGTCCTATTAGCGCAATCTGCGACTGACTTACAAACCCTAGTCGACGTAATGGCAGAAGATTGTAAGAAAAGGGGCCTACGTGTGAATGTGAGCAAAACCAAAGTAATGGTTTTTGAAAGAAAAGAAGCCAGAACAGATGTCAGAGTAGCAATAGGAAATGGTGTGCTAGAACAAGTGGATGAATTTGTATATCTTGGATGTGGATTCAGTCGGGATGGAAGGTCCACCACTGATGTAGAAAGAAGAGTGAATGCGGGAAATAGAGTGAACGGAGTATTGGGACAACTTCTCGGCAGCCACCACCTCAGCCAGAAGGCACGTGTCGTAATACACAACGCAGTGCTTGTCCCAACGTTATTATATGGATGCGAGATTTGGGTATGTAAAAAGGAGCATGAGAGTAAAATCAATGCGGTCGAAATGCGATCTCTGCGGAGAATCTGTGGAGTGAGGCTGACTGACCGCATTCGTAACGACGACGTAAGAGAGCGAGTAGGTATGAAAGAGAGTATTGGTGTAAAGATGCGAAAGGGAATGCTCCGATGGTTTGGACATGTGGAAAGAATGCCGGACGAGCGACTGGCTAAGAAGATATACAATGCGAAAGTGGAAGGATGTAGGTACAGGGGGAGACCAAGACTTAACTACATAGATCAAATTGGTCATGTATTGAAGGAAGGTGGAGTCAGGAGTCTCCGAAACCGGCGAGCGTGTATGAAGAGAGTTATGAATGTTGAGGAAGCGAGAGATGTATGCAAGAATAGAGCCTCTTGGCACTCAGTTCTCCCTGCCTACCCCGCAAGGGAAATGGCGTGATGATAAGTTAGTTATTTAATTTATAAATGTGTTCCAAACTCATATTTACACTTTTATCTGATCGTATTAATATGCTTTTAGGTTATATATAAATAAAATAAAACTCGTAAATATAAATTTTAGTTTTTATTCCCAATATAGTAATTCTAATATGAAGTAGTATTCCCAATATAGTTTTTATTCCCTATATAGCAATATAGTAATTCTAATATTATTAGTAGTACCCAGATCTATTCTAGTCTGGATCAATGGCGTCATAATAAACATTGACAATACAGTAGTAAGTAAATCAATTTCCTTGAAATAAATGAAGCTTATTGTAGAGTTGCCTTTTTGAATTAGATTTCAGCTTTTCTGTTGATTTTTTTTGCGATATAATGTAAACTAATAGAAGATAAATCTATAATTTTTTCTATAATAGCTTTTATAAGACTAATTTTATGATTAAAAAGAGCAGGTTGTTGAAGGGAATGTGTATCAATACCAGAAAATATATTTAAATTTAATGTACATTTTAAAACTAAGGAACACCAATAGGCCTTGGTTGTGTTTTTTTACCACATATGCGCTGTTCTCGTCTTATTATCTCCTCGGTTTTATTGAGTACATATATTATATTCATCTTCAATAGCGTAACATAGACCACCAAAAACTTTTAAATCTATTAGTATGTGAAACCATAATTTATACATAATACAACATTTCAACATTCATTATTAAAGCATAAAAGCCATAAATTTTAACAATTTAAATGATCATCTTATAAAATACTAGTGGTGCCCTCCGAATTTGCTCGCCGTTTAATTAAAAAAAAGAATACATATTTATTAATAATTTAGTCAAGCTTTATCATCTGATTGGGTCCCTAGGAAAACTAAAATAAATATCATCATATAAATGACAATGTTATTGATATTTAAACTTTGTAAATAAAACAATTTCAACTAATTACTTAATATATATAAAAAAAAATACATTCAACAAGGTTCCGTTCCATTCGTTTTTAGAACCCAGAGCGTTGTATTATGCGATCAAAGTGAGCAAAATGCGTTGAAGTATGAGCATAGTTCGAGACTGCCTTTGTTTTAATACCTACTCTATTTGACTGGTTCATAAAAGGCAATCGTCGATAATTTGAAACAAAATATATTGAAAAATTAAAAAATGCGACTCTTAAGCAACAAGATATGTATGAAATAGAAATTCTGTCTATTAATACTTACCGAAAATAAGAAACGCCATCCTTTTTTTGTACTTTTAATGCACTATTTCGGCATTTATTCATCGAACAATTAGACATTTTGACACGCTTCGTCTACTCGCGCCTCGAAATAAAACTAAACGAAAGGAGTGCAGGAAAACGTAATCTGCACTCCTTTATAGTGGACACTTTTCGTACCTGATTGTGTATCTTCTCTTTTTTAGATATCAATGGTATTAGGCTATACAGGCGTGTCTGAACACAAAAACATTGTGAACATGTGTGATAGGTATTTATTAGACTTAAAAACTGGTATCATTTTACTATATCGGGAACCTGAGATACAACCTATAAATAGCTTTTGGCTGCGGCAGAGCCGCGGGCAAAGGCTGCATAAACAATAAAAACTTTTTTCCAATGATCGCTATAGTGTTTCATCGTAAAAAAATGTCTAATTGTTATTAGGTAAGTAAGCATCTTTAGGATACCATCAAGATGGCATCAGATGAAAAAAAAACAAAATGATGACAGAGAACGACTGTATAAAGAAACAACAATTTTATTTTATGTAAATATAAAAGAAGAGTAATACGATCTATTATTACAGGTTTAATAATAGTGGGATTAGCTGCAGAGGTGTGGTCCCATGTTGAAATAGAGTCAGAAGATTATTTCTTTCCCTTAGAACCGGTAATTAAAATTATTATAATCTTAGAATAAGAATATTTATATTTACGATATGTACATATACGCTATATAATACATAGAATAGGTAGTACGTGAGTCCTTGAGCAGTTTTTACCACTTACAATCAGGTAGGCACTGGCTCGTCTTCTACCATAAATACTAAACACTGATTTGAATACATGGTCTTTACTGTAAGGTTTGAGGATTTCTCTAAGCTTTCTATAGGATACTACAAGAAAGAGATCACCTCAAAAGTATAACTTTTCAAAATTGACCCACAGTTGTCACAGATTGTTGAGCATAGTTAAAAGGACTACATACATTGAGACGAAAATAGTACTGCCTTCTTTTTTGAAGTTTTTGAAGTAAATTAAGATAAACATCTTCACCTACACGATTTTTTGTAATATTATTAGGATTTATATTCTAACTTTAAATATATCGCTAGCATAGCATACAAACAACAAACACTATGAATATCTTTCTGAAAATACTTCATAAAACAAGATCAAGAAATACTTAATATAATGAAATAGAATTACTGAAATATTTAGAAAAGAAAAAAAAAACATAAATTATTAGCTAGCGATTCAACAGTGTGTTTTTGAATATACTGGGCTCTTTAACAGAAGTAATTAATAAACGACACGAGGTGACAGGTATATCTATATCTGTCATCAATATTTAAGATGAACCTTTTATTCAATCTATTTGTTTAATGTTACATAGTAGTTGATATTAGACGGAAAAATATATTTAACCGTACACCTCATCGTTCGAGGCAACGAACAGGAAAGTGTGGGGCCCTCACCCACTAAATAAACTCCGCCTGTATTGGCAGACCACTTGAAATGCAGATATTATCCTGCTACTAAAACTACTATTATTTAATAATACATATTATTAAAAAAATATATTAATAATTTTATATGCACATTACCAGACCGAGATTAAAGTTAAGCAGTAGATGTCTTAAATAAAATATGGCTGTTTAATATAAAAAAAAAGTTCTTTAACTTAAAAAAGGCCGTATGTGATCCATTATATCGCAGTCATAGACTGTTAAACGCACTAATTGATATCATACCCACGAATAATCGGAGGTAATTGTTCTTTACGTGACAATACTTTTTCACCGAAAGGTAATTAATTTCTGCAAGATGGCCGACCAGTGCCAACATGACTTCGTGCCAATCTGCGGTCAGGACTCACTCGGTATCTCGCGGATGTTCAGTGATAACTGTGATCTGTTTGAGTACAACTGTGACGAGAAGAAACGTAAGTTAATATTTTGATATACGCGCTCTAATTTATCGAAATATATACTTTTATCTGTATTTGAGCACTTGACATGCTCAAATACTTTAAAGAACCAATTTATTTGTCAACATGGAAAAAGACAGCTTTACTGGGATGAGTCGTAAAGGCGTCCAAAAGCAATTGTAAAGTGGAGATTGGGCGTCACCGTCAGTGACTGGTCTCGAGCACTTCTCCAGATTGGAAGAGGCGCAGGTTCGGATCCCGATCGCAGTAAAGCTCTCTTTTTCACTTTCACAAATAATTTGCTCTTTATCAAAATAATTTATGTTTTATTTTTCGCGCCATTCCAACAAAATCCTTGAGAGATGACTTGCTGTTAGTATTTTTTTTACCCAATTGCTATCTTACTATTGGGCACGGGTTTCATCTTCGAGTGAGAGGGATTTAGGATATACGGAGTAATGTGGGTGTGTAATACACCTCTGCCAACCCCTTCGGGGAATACAGGTGTCATGCTATATTTGTTTGTTTATCACGCTTGAATAGTGCTTCAGAAGCCATCGAGAAAGTCTCTCAGAAATGCAGGTTTACCCACGATGCTTTCTTCACGGTACAGTACCTAATAATTTGTGAAATACACATATAATTTTGAAAAGTCAGAGGTGTGTTCCTTGCTACGTTTCAATCTCAGACTGGGAGCGAACTTGATGCCCATATCTTTAGCAGTCCTTGATTTAAACATTAATTATATTAATGCAATCGCCAATGGAGTTAAAATAACCTAGTTTTCCTTTTAAATACTAGTTAACGGAAGCTATTTTTCAGCCTATATTGACGAGGGTTCGAAAGCTGTTATGCTAAAGTGGGACTGGGCTGATTGGGGAACGTTTACCGTATGCCAGGAGAGCTGATGGCGAAGGTAGCCAGCCACCCAGTGGCACTCTGACTCAATGAGAAGGAGGCGTCGTAGACCCAAAAGAAGTTGGCAGGATAAACTACACAAATTGTTAGTCAGGAGAGAGGTGGCTAGAAAACATGATGTATTTTGATCTGCATTTTAGCACTTGACATGTTCAGCTACTTAAAGTAGTATTTGAACCTGCATCCCTTCCAATCCGGGGAAGTGCTCTAAGCCGCTAAGCTGTATGCATGTAAATGCATCCGATAGGTGGCGTGGGTCATTAAGTCAAATGTGATGTGGAGATTGGGTATGACCGTTGGTCTCTTTTTTACATTCACAAATAATTTGTACTTTAAACATGATGTATGTAGATGTTATGCCGTGTGGGGCCGGCTTTAGAATTGTCCCACCCCTCTCTACCCGCGGGAATCGTAAGAGCCGACTGAGGGTATACCGGGGGAATGGGCAGCAGCACTCCGTCGAGTATTAACAACATCCACTGCGATCGCCAACCCACCTGCCAAGCGTGGCAATTACGGCATTATCCCCCATGACGGGACCGCTCGTTGTGGCGTTCTCTTGGGGAGGCCTATGTCCAGCAGTGGACGTTGAAAGGCTGATGGATGAATGGATGGATGGTATGTAGGGAAAGGGGAAGTAAAACGAATGGCTGATGATAATAATATTTATATTTTGACAAATTCCATAACTTCACAAGGTAATGTAGATTAATACACGTTTTTGTTTTTCAGAATATCGACATGTCGTATTGAGTGTATGCTCATATGAAGCGGCTGCAGCACCGGAAGGTTAAGTTACTACCCGTAGACGACTTGCAACGATCCTGATATTCTAATTTTACTTAATTTCTTTGATTGCTATAATCATTTAGTCCTCTCTGATCCCTCAGTAGAATTCGCAAATTTGATCTATAAAAAGTAGAGACGTGCCATTTAAACATCGTATTTAAGTATTGAACCAATCATCTTGTTAGCGCCAGTCTGAATTAGGCCATAGATTCAAGTTACTTCTAAAAGATACATTATTGCCATTTTTGCTGTTGTGTATATTTCATAAAATATATTTAAGAGAAGAAGCGTTGTCATTATTAGTTAGGCCAGGATATTTGAAGTCTAACAGCATATTTACTGTACTCGCTAAATCAAACAAGGTACAGAAGCGCTACAGCGCCTCGCAACAGCAAACATAAGCAAATGTTTCACGCACACGCCTACGTACTGTCGCATGTTCTTAGAAATGTATAATAAATACACAGTTATATAACTATATACGTAATATACATAATACATAGTACATATTGTATATTTTAGTTTATTTTCTAGTGGTCGCTCTAGTCTTGTTTATCCCAGCAAGAATAGGGCGGCTAAATAGGGGAAGTGCCACCTTCTCACAAAAAATCAGTAGTTGTATTTCGTTTTGTGAATGAGATCCTATCCTTCTTTTATCCTCTGATTATTATCCTACCTATTCTCTCCTTAGTATGCTATCAATTCTCTACCTATTTTTCTTCCACCTATCCCTTTCCTTAGAGATGGCGATGCGCGAATGATGCCTCTGGTGTTGCTAGTGTCTATTGGCTACGTTAACTGTTTACTATCAGGTGGGCCGTACTTATGCTTGTTTATTAACCACGTAGTATAAAAAAAATACATAGGTACCTTATATCTTCATGAAGAATAAAATTCCGCAACAAAAGTAAGGAGCATTTTTTTGAGCTTTTGTGTTTAAATAATAAATACGAGTAGTGTGGGGCCCCTCATCCACTATATAAACCCACCGTGTACTGCGTCTCTGCATGTATTGGTGGATCGGTAGAACTGTGTAAAATTACTACAGTGGTAGAAAAATTAATTATCTGTCGGTAGTGTAACCGATTTCCGTGCACGAGGTCGTGGGTTCGATTCCCACTCAGGACAATATTATTTGTGTGATGAACACAGATATTTGTACTGCATCTGGGTGTTTTCTATCTATATGGATGTTTTTATTTACAAAATAAAAAGTAATATATGAGTTATATCCATAATCTGGTACCCATAGCACAAGCGTTAACTTAGTTTGGGACCAGAGGACGTTGTGTGAAATGTCCGTGATTTTTTTTATTGAATGTAGTGCCAAACTAGCCACGGTCCATCTGATGGTAAATGGTAACCATCGCCCATAGACTCGACTATACCGAGAGTATTGTCGAGCCGCTGTCCACCAATTCATTTCACAGATATGAAATTAAATAAAAACGGCTATCTCTTGCTATAGCCAAAACGCAACGATGTGCTTCATGGCCGGTCACACGGGAGATGGTGGTACCAACCCGCTCGGGATACCAAGTGAGTACTCCCACTTGGTACCCAGCCCTACCACCAGCCATGCACATATGCAATATTTATTTATTTGTTTACTAATGTATATTTGTTGCAGTTGATAACTATTATCTTGCACAACCTGAAAACAAAGCACTTTGCTTCATAAAGTTACAAAACAAACCGGTGTGGAAGTAAAGGTGATGTTACCAGATAGTGCATTCTTATGGCTTCTCTGAGTCGAGTTGACATACCACATCTAAACGACCATACTGATAACAAATTTTATAGATTTTGCAGTTCACACACTACTAGGAGAACTCGATTAGAATTTTTATAGTCGAAGTGTGGAGTTATAAATATGTGATGTAAGTTATCAATAAATTATCATTGAAAGTTTTCCATTGGTTTACTGTTATGGGTCACCACTTTGTCGATAATAGGTGACCAATGGTGTGCGGTTGGTATAGATGGCAAGTTAGTTCATAAGAAGGTTAGCAATGAAATGAAAAGACGTATTCAGTGTGTAAGATTTGTGACTTTAATGAGAATGAGAATTTTTATCGCTATGTATACAATAACTTCCCCAGATTGGAAGGGGCGCAGGTTCAAATCCCGCTCGCACTAAAGTTCTGTTTTTCCACATTTCACAAATTAATTTAATTTGTTTTTTAATTTCTTTCCTTTTCTGGAATGCAGCCTACCTGTCACCTATGCGAAATTTCACGATGATCGGTCGACAATAGTTACGACGTGAAAGCATAACAAACAGAACTAATTTTACATTTACAATATTAGTATGGAGTAAGCAGGACAACTGCTTAATAGACGGTTTGATAACGTTAAAAGGTGCCAGAAATATACTGAATGTGGCACGCGGAGAATCATATTTTGTTACGAAAATTGAGAGAAGCCTGTCTTCAGTAGTTGATTGCGATTGGCCGTTCGACTAATACTAGTACGAGTATTAGTCAATCTGTTAACGGTATAATAGTCCATCTATCAACTGACTAATAACCATTGGTGTTTATAAACAAAGCATTTTAAATTTAAACCATTTAGGGTGGGTTACATGATCCAACGTTATCGTTAAAGTTACTGTCAATTCAACGGTTTTGCTGCACCATTTAACTATAGTTAAAATGACGTCATTATTTGACGTTAACTATTACCGCCCAATACTGGCTCGTTAAAGTTAACATTAAATAGTAGCATATCATCGTCATAAGTCAATCATAACGATACGATTACGAATTATTCTCTGATGCTTTGAAAAGTACTTAAATCTTTCTTTTTTTTAGATACGATTTAAGTAGGTGTTGATTATGCCACGTATATAATAATGGCTCTATTAATAGAAATCCTGTGGGAAACTAGCTCCACCGACGACTAAACTGACGAAGAGTATTTAAATAACGTACGTGGTAGAAAAAGAAAAGTCAAAAAAAGAAAAGTCTTTGTTTTCACCTCGACTCATAGTATCGGCTACTACCTATTGCATACGTCTTCATGTAGATAACGGAACGAAGTGTTCTTGCACATTTTCCATTAGGCTCGCATACAATGCTCAATTTAATAACTTCGCCTGATATCGGTTGTCTATAACGGCCGTTGTCGGCTTGTCGAAGCCATTTATATAGTTCTGATTAAATTGAAGAGTTAATTGGATATGCTAGTATGTTTAGAATTTGATGGAGCTTAATATACCTACTATTATAATACTGTGCATCTAATTCTTTCAATATTATGAAAGAGTCTGAAGACAGTTAAATTACTTCAGTGGTATAATTTTACTCTTTTTAAGGGTTTCGTGACGTTTTTGCTGTTTATTTCTCGACAGTGTGCCAGATAAATGGAAAAAAGATCACCCCTATTATCAAGGGATCAAGTGAGATGGAGTGGGTATATTATAAGTCTGCTTACCTTTTCCAAGATCAAGATGTCTTTAATAATAAGACGCTTAAAATCAGCAAGCATGTTCTTATTGCGAGGATAAAATACTATTTGGCATGGTTGGGCTTCGAGATATTTATATGTGCTTCGTAATAGTTTATATTAGTCACTATTTCTAAACATTCATCTGTTGGTAAGAAGCTGTCCTAGTGGACAGTCGTGAACTGTTTACTGTGAGTATGTAAGTATAACTCTATGCACATTGTCCGTGTGATGACGGACTAAGAATACAAGTGTCACCACTCCATTATTTACCACGGGTGTCGTATGAGGCGACTAAGGGAAGTAAGCAATTATCATCCATTGCATGACTGTCGGTAGGGCTGGGTATCAAGTGAGAGTACTCACGCCGATCGGGCCCGAGCGGGTTGGTTGGTTAGTTTCACATCGTTGCGTTTTGGCTGTAGCAGGAGATAGCCGTTTATTGTTTCATTTCATATCGGTGAATGAAATGGTGAGCAGCGACTTGACAATACTCTCGGTATAGTTGAGTCCATGAGCGACAGTTACCATTTACCATCAGATGGGGCGTGGCTCGTCTGCCACTAAATGCAATAAAAAAAAGACCTTACAGCAATGTAATTATGGTTACCGCCAGCCACAAAGAAATGCCATAGTTTATGTACCTTTTTTTTTGTATAGGCGGGAAAAAATGTACCTAACTTCACACTCCGTCGCTCGGGGCAACGAAAAGGGTAGTGTGGGGCCCGCACCCACTAAAGAATCCCGCCGTGTGCCGTCTCTCCGCCTGAGTTGACGGACCACTGGTACTGTGTTGGATTACTTCAGTGGCCCGCCGGCGGCTTACCATTTCAGGTACCCTCTACTGAGCGACGCATCCGCATACGGATCGTCGCATCTTCGCGGGAGGCCTTGCGGGTTGTGGACGTTCCCCGGTCCATCCACCCGCAGCCTCAGCTAGGGCGGCATGAGGCGCAAGTACTCACGCCTGCGCAGCCCCTGTCGCTGGCGACGGTTTGGGTCAGCGGAAGAATCCTCCTTCCTGGCCCTCTCCGCCGCTTCCTTCCGCAAGATAACCTCCTCGCAGAAGGCAGCGACCGCGGCCCAATTCCTGTCGCTGCCGAGCATCGCTCTGACGACGCTATGCAGTGAGAGGTCCCCCCCTATTGCCGCGACGAGTTCACGGCGCTGCCCGTCCCAAGCCGGGCACGACTCGAGCGTGTGCCGCGCCGTCTCCTCGTCGCAGCCGCAATGGTGACAGCCCGGAGTCGCTTCCCTCCTTGCGACTATGTGCAGATATCTGCTGAAGCAACCGTGCCCCGACAGCACCTGCACCAGTCGGAAGGTAAGGACTCCGTGCTGTCGCCCCGCCCACTCGTCCAGCACAGGCTGGAGCGCCCCTACGGTCCAGGGACCGGCCCGGGGCATCTCCAGTCGCACCCTCCAACTGGCCATGGCAGCACGACGGGCGTCGCCCTGCCACCTGGCCACCTCGCTGGGCAGGAGGCGACCACCCCTAGCCCGCTCTTGCGGCGCCCGCCAATACATCTCGGCGAGCACCTCCGCCTCCAAGTCCCACGGAGGGGTTCCGGTCAACGCGCAAGCCGCCTCGGTCGACACTGTGCGGTATCCGCGTATGAGCCTGGACGTGACGATTCTTTGTGGTCTCCACAGAAGAGCCCTATTCGGCGCATCCAGGGACTCCGCCCACACAGGTGCACCGTACAGCGACATCGACCGGACCACCCCCGCGTAAAGCCGTCGGCACGCATTGTTGGGTCCGCCCATATTCGGCATGAGCCGTGCAAGGGCGGACGCTGCGCCGACGAGCCTCGGGGACAGTTGGCGGAAGTGCTCGCGAAAGCGCCACCGCCCGTCCAGCACCAGGCCCAGATACTTGATCTGGGCCTTCACCTCAATTTGGACCCTGTCCCCCGTGATCGAGGCGCCAGCAGGTGGCCAACGTCGGGGCCCATGGAAAAGTAGGGCCTCCGAATTATCCAGGGCCACCCTAAGCCCCAGCACCCCGATCCTCCTGACCACCTCCGAGGTCCCTAAGGTGGCCAGGAACGCCGCTTCCTCGAAGTTTCCACCCCGGGCCACGACCAGCGTGTCATCCGCATAGCAGATGACCGCCAGCCCGGGGGGGAGCCGACAGCGTAGCACCCAGTAGTAACCGATGTCCCACAGGAGCGGCCCTAGAACTGAACCCTGTGGGACACCGCACGACATGGGTCTTCTCACAACGTCCCCTATGCGACTCTCATAGAGAACGCTGCGGCCCTCAAGATAGTCCGCCTCTAGCCGCCTCAGGTATGCAGGCACCCCGTGATACCGGAGCGCCTCCCTGATGCAGCTGAATGGCAGACTATTGAATGCGTTGGCGATGTCAAGCGACACCGCCAACAGCACTCCACCGCCAGCGACGACCGCCGCGGCTGCGGCCCTCAGGCGCATGATCGCGCCGACGGTCGAACGACCGGCTCGAAAACCGTAATGGGTGCGACAAGTCCCCCATGGGGTTGGCAGGAAACCGTACGGACGCCAGACACGCGTCGAACAGTCCCCTGAGGCGGGGCTTAAGATGGTCAAGAGCCAGGGCCAGTACCCGGGCGGGTATACCGTCTGGGCCGGGGGCGGTGTTCTTGGAACGAATCCGTGAAACAGCCACCCCATTTCCGACGCGGTGACAGCGGTACACTGAGGTCGGCCTCCCGGTCGCTACCTGGCGGTGCCATGACCGGGGGCGTGTACTCCACCCGCCGTGGGAATAGGCCCTCGACCACCTCGGTGAGGAGGCCGGGCTGAAGGGTCTCTGTGAGGGGGGGGGGGGGGGCTGAGTGCGGAGCATGTTCAGCGCCACACGGTACGGGTGACCCCAGGGGTCACGGTTGAAACCATCCAGCATCTCCTGCCTTTTCTCTGTTTTGGTGCGGCAGATGGCCAATTTGAACGCGGCCCGCGTAGTGCGGTACGCTTCGTACAGCTGGCCCTCCCGCTCCCCATCGCGATTGCGCCGCCGACTGTGGGTGTAGGACCTCCGGGCTCGAATGCACGCCGCACGGAGGTCCGCCAGCTCATGGGACCACCAGTAGAGCCCCTTGCTCGGAGGAGGACGCCGCACACGGGGCATGGCCGAGTCGCACACCTGCGTAATCGCAGCGCGAAATCGGCCAGCCTCGACGTCCACCCCCTTGGACGGGGCTGGTGAGGACAGCCACGATTGAACGATGGCTGCCTCCACCAGTAGGTCCCTATCCAGCCTGCCCACAGCCCACCGCGGGATCGTGGGAGTTCTCCGCGCTGTGTGACCCCTACTGTGAAGGGGAGGGTCCCCTCAAGGGACCGGGAGACCTCAATCCGGATGTACCGATGGTCGGACAAGGTCCCAACCTCTTCCAGGACACACCAGTTCCTCACTCGTGCTGCGACGTCGGGGCTAGTGAACGAAAGGTCCACTATCGACCCGCCCCGTTGCTGCACGCACGTATTGACTAAGTCTCTGTTTAGCAAACAGAGGCCCGTCGACGCCACCCACTCTACCACCGCCCTTCCACGGGCGTCCATCGCAGAGGACCCCCACGTCGTGGATTTGGCGTTGAAGTCCCCCACGACTAGGACGTGGCTAGGTGCCAGTCGCCGTATCGAGGTCTCTAGGCCGTTAAACCAGACCTCGAAATCAGCCAGACTCCGGTTAGGGGAGAAGTACACGCCATACAGCGTAACTCCCCCCCAGTCGGCCACGACGTATCCCGTG
This sequence comes from Leucoma salicis, assembly GCA_948253155.1. Taxonomy (NCBI): domain Eukaryota; kingdom Metazoa; phylum Arthropoda; class Insecta; order Lepidoptera; family Erebidae; genus Leucoma; species Leucoma salicis. The sequence continues at coordinate 8,023,533 of OX411825.1, forward strand.
CCCTTTTCTCTGATCGACAAGGGCAGGGAGTGAAGCGCCGCAGAGCTGACGATTGCCACGGTGCCGTCGCGGCTGCCCGCCCAATGAGCGCGGTGTGGAAGGCAATAAGGCTCCGCAGCTACGGCTACACCAATCAACCGCTCCACCATGGTTTGCAGGAGAAGATCCTGCGCCCTGGCGGAGTGGTTGAGATTCGCCTGAAGGAGGATAGTGTCACGGTTGAATTTTAAGCCGTAACCATATCCTCCTCCACCTGAGACGGTGGCGAAGCCACGATAGGGGGGCCAGCCTGGGCCAATTGGCTGATCCCCCCCTTTTTTGAGCCTGTCGTCGGGGGTTTGCATCCCTCCCGCCCCATGCAGTGCTTGGCAGGCCTGTTGCCTGCCGCGCACGCGGGGCAGTGAGGGGCCCGGTGCCCTGCCTGACCGCAGCTGAAATAAAGACCGTTACAATCAAAACAGTTAGTGCACGCTCGCGGGCCGAGGCTCCAGCACGGTGACCCACGCGGGACTCCAGCCCACGAGGAGCCTGCCTGCGTCAGCCACGGTTTTGGCCGCCGCGACAGGGCAACTCGGGCTCCGCAGCCCGGGCAGCAGCCTCGGTCGCGGCCTCCTTCTTCCTCTTGCCCCGGGATTTCTTCCTCCCGCTGTCCACTGTCTGCCAACCCTCTTCAGATGGTGCAGGGCCGGACGGCGCGTGAGGTGGAACTCGAGAATCCTGGGGCACGGTTGCCGGGACACGCGATGGCTGCCCAGCACGCGAGAGAGGAGGGAACTCCTCCCTGGGCTGGCCCCTTGGGCGCTGCCCAGCCTTTTGCACCGCTTTCGCCTTACCAGCTTTGCCCTGCCCCTTGGGCGGCGGAGCTACGGCCGCGGAGTAACCAGCCACGCGGCCACCCTAACAGGGCAGCGGTGTTGGGCCCGAAGGCGGCGCGACCTTCTTGTCCGCGGCCAATGCTGGGCGGAGCCTTGGCTCAGGTGGCACCCCAGCGTTTAAGGAGCCGCTGCGTGGGTCATAAACCACGTTGTCGTGATCCATGACCTGACGCAACTGTTCCTCCGTCAGGAGACCAGGGGCCGAACACCCTGCGCCCGCCGTTGAGGCAGAGGCTCCCGGCCCGGCCTTGGCAAGCTCTTTCCTGAGCTCTGCCACCTCCGCCTCAAGGCACCTGCAGCGGCAGTGCGCCTCTGGCTTGCCGGTCCCTCCCGGCGCCAGGTTACGCCGAAGTGACTCCACCGAGCTATTAAGTATCTCGGAGGCCTTCCTGAGGGCCTCCGCGAAGTTGCCCTGAAGGCTTCGCGACTTTCTTGGAGCCTCGATGTGAGGAGGGTCACTCTCTCCTCCACCGAAAGCTCCCCTCCAACTCCTCCAAGTCGCCAACTCCGTCCAGTAGGGATAAAGAGCGCGGCACCACACCCATGTACGGCCTACCCGTACTTAGGCCCCTTTAGGCCGCTCTTCCTGGTCTTCCCGGCGTTGGCATCGAGGTCGAGCTACCCTCGGACTCCGAAGCGTCGCCCTCCCGCGCAATCGACCGCTTCAAGAGTAGCTAGGACTGCCTTTGCGCAACGGTAGCACTCGCACGGGACCCTGAGGGGTCCGGCTAACTGGCACCTTCGGCAGCATTGTGGGTTTCGCCGCCATCCTCCGCCTGCATTATTTCAGTAGCAGAGCCACTGTCCACTGTTGGACTACCCGCAGGAGTGCTTTTTCTCCCACGGGTCCTCTTCCTCTGCACCTCCTTCTTTTTTCCACCTTGGCGTTAGTTGCTGCCCCCAAATACCTGGAGCTGACAGGGCTGGTATTGCTACTCAGCCCTGTGAGGGATTCTCCGGGGGCGTCGCTCCCGATACCCTCTTGGGGAATCTTTGTATTTTTAACCTTCGCCATTTTTGTTTGAGTTTAACGTCCTCCGACGTGCCACCCTCGCGGCTGAGCTCCCCTCAGCTATGCATCCTCTGGCCGGGCGGCAGAGCACGGGATTGGGGTAATTTTTTATAGGGGTTTTCTTTCCCGCGGTCCGAAGACCCCCCGTCCTGTCCACTCAGGATTACGGGTCGGGCCGAACGGTGGTCTGCATCAGACCGTGCCCACCGCTCGCAAAGCAAGCGGTGAGCCCATCGCCCCTCAGTCTAAAAGCTCTGTCTCCATCTCCCAGGGCCGGGGGGGCCACTATGGCCCCGCTCGCCCTCCACGGCTGACATTCGACCCACTGCAAACAGCGAGCCCGTCACCACTCGGGATGACAGCCCCGCCTCCGGGGACGGGGGAGTCACTGTGACCCCGCTGTCCCCACCCCAGGGTCGGGGGGACCACTGTGGCCCCGCTAACCCTCCACGGCGGACGTCCGGCCTATCCACTGTGCCCTCTGCAAACAGAGGGGCACGTGGAGACCCCCTGCGGGGATTCAGCCGTCGGCACTAGAGTGCCCACGTTGCCCGGGGTGCACCAACGCGGAGGTATCCCGACCCGCACCCCATAGTTTATGTACCTACATATTGAATTAATGTGGATCTAAAAGCAATTATTTGAGTGTTCAGATTAGATTTGCTAGAAGAATGATTTTGATAGAGGTTTTGTTTATTAATGTTACTTTTAGTTAACTAGAGCTTATAGGTTTAGGTGATTTCTTTAACCGTATCAGACCTTTTTAATGGCGAGAATCACAGGAAAAAATAAAGTAATATCTCTGTACTAAAACGGTTTTAAACACTCCATTAAACTGATAACAGTATAATGAATACACACATAACTTGAGTACTAACATAAACATATTTATTATTTGATAAGACCCAGTCATTGATTTTTAATCGTAAAATTCAAATAATCTTTACATAGAGTGATTCCGGAGGAAGTTTTATATAATTACATACATATGTACAGAAAAGCTGAGAAACTATAAGATTGTAATGTGATGTCGTAACAAACATATATTATTTTTATGCACTTAAATTGCAAACGTTGGCTAAATCTTACGATATAGATCAAATACTACGGAATTGTATATCTTAAAAATTTCAATAAAAAAGTTCGTTACTACATTTATCTCTAAAGGATAACCCACAATAACCTCTTTTATATTATAAAAAGATATGTGTTATTTACCAAGCTATTTTATACAATACAGTATTAATTCTCATCCAATTAAATGCATTACATACGTTGTAAATTTCATGTAGATCAAAACTGCCATTAACAGCATTTCGTTAAAATGGATGTCGTAGAAGATGTCAGGGATTTAAAAGCCGGAGGCACAGCGGCTGGCGGGCCGTACGTTTCGTCCCGGTTGGCAGCGGTCTGGCGGGCGCGGGATATGCCGTGTGCCTTAAAATTGCGCATCGATGGCCACCAGTGTTTCCACCTTAGCAATTTTTTCACTAGATCTGGTGATTTTTCAGACAACTTAGCGATATTATTTCATCGTTTAGCGATTATTATATTTTTAGTGACTTTTAGGCGATTTTACGATATGAAATCTGGCAACACATATGTTAATCTATACAAATAAATAAAATTTAAGTTCTGTTTGTAATGTCTAAATCACAATTTTTTACTACATGTATACGAGAGTACGCTACCTTTAAAAATTACCAATTTTTAAAGTTTTTGTCTCTCTGTTTGTTCCGGCTAATCTCAGGAATTGCTGAACGATTTGGACGGGACTTTCACTAGCACATAGCTGTTATTAAAAAGCGTAACATAAATAATTTTTTTTTTTAAACATTAGGGTTCCACGAAAAAGAAAATAAAGCCTATAAAATTGTGAATGAATACCACTCCGGAATAGTTGGACCAATTTGGACGGGACTTTTACTAGCAGATAGCTAGTTATTATGAGGAGTAACTTAGGCTCCTTTTATTTTGGAAAAATAATTAGGATTCCGCGCAATAAATCTCATGAAATTAACAAACAGATCAAAAAGAATATACATCGCGATGTTAGAATCTATTTATTGAGGTATAACTACTAGGAAAATATTATAACAAAAATAAATTAATTATATATTCAAAGTTAAAACAAACAATATACAAATGAATGCAAATATAAAGTCGTGACTCGTCTTGAGCTAACAAAACATTAATTTACAATAAAACTACCTACGACAAATAGCACTGAAGTGTGTTTGTTAGTTGTGATACAGTTTCCAGTTTCGAAAATATATTTGAGTGAATGTGTGTGTGTTTGTGCATGTCTTTGTGTGTACGTTTTTATGTTTGCACAGATGTCGGCGCGCGCGCACTCGCTCAGTCTATTACCATATACGTGATAATGCGGTTTGAGGAAACTGCCGAATTTTGACTTACGCCGACAGGTGACATTGCTCTTCACGTGTTACTCTCAGTTTGACAACTTAATATATTTTATCTCTGTCTATTATATCTTGTCGAATAGAGATAACGACATCAGTGGGTTAAATGTTGACTCAAAGGTCGGAATGACCAGTGATCGAGTTACAGTTCTTTAAATATTTGTGTCTGAGTGGCAAGGTTATGTCAAAAATAAAACATACAGTAGCCCTCGCTAGTTTCAACTATTTTACCAAGTTAACCAAATGTAAAGAAAAATAAATACTTAATACTGACATACATTTTTAAAGAGTCGATATGAGGAAACAATGCGTTATTATATTGTCGCACGTGTATTACATTTATAAAGGTTTCTCACAAATAAACCACAAAAAACAGTTGAACTTTACAAGTTATGTAAATTTGAAGGAAACTTAAGAGAAAATAGCAAATGCCGTTTGAACTTAATATTTGAAAGAAATGAAAATCTATATAAACCATAAAATATATTTTTAAATTTCCTAGTTCTCAGAATTATATAAATAAAATTTATTTACTTACTACGAGTATATAGTATTTGAAAAATAAGTTCTTGTTGATTCTAAAAAATTACGTAGAACATATACGTTTGTAGCAGATTCGCCATCGAATATTATGAATTTTAATTGCAAAATTAAACTTACTATATTAGAATAATGTGTGTAAATGCATCCTATAGGTGGTGTGAGTCGTTAATACATCTAAAAAGCAATTGTGAAGTAGATATTGGGAGACACCGTCGGTGACTGCGATGGCTTAGCCAGTCTACAGCACAGGATTGGAAGGGACGCAAGTTCAAAAACTCTCTTTTTCTATTTTCACAAATATTTTTTTATTTATAATATAAATCATCAATATATAAAATAAAAAAAGAAACACACAGTCAACCAGACAAAGAACTGACCTGGGTGTCAAACCCACGACACTTGGCACGGGAGGATGGTATTTAAACCATTTCGCCATATGATACATTTTTTGGTACAGCTTTATTATAGGTGCAGTGGCACATCCATTGTTGTATACGAGGCCTCAATGGAAAGGGAATTGGAATACTACGCAGGCCAGACCCGTTGTCATAGATATGATTTTTATTTTCATCTTTCTCTCGCAATGGAACTAAGAAAACTCGAAAGAAAACCTTATTCTTACTCGAAAGTTACGACACCCATAGACTATAGAATAATTAAACTGAAGTTATACTTAATGCGTGTAGATGGAGCTTTTGTTTGTGGTGATTATCAGCAAGTATACCTAATAACTTTGAAGTAGTCATCATATTATGATAGGATTATTACACTAACATATTATTATAGTAATTTCCAAACAGCCACAATGTTTTGTAATTTGCGACATCGTGTTTGAAGTATGGTCTAAAATATTGACGTGATTGATGGGTTACTGGATAATGGAAGATTTGTATCTATCTTTCCTTTTGAAGAAAATAAACAGATTTTCGATTGGATATGATTACTAACATTTGTAACACTATGCATAGAAATGTAAAAAAAATAAAAAAATGCTTTGATTATGTAGAGGGTCTTTTAAAATGATGATTACTCATTAATTATGGTTTTCTGTAAGAATGATCATATGGTCTAAATTTTATTATATTTGAATGGATGAATATTAAGATTACAAACTAGGATTAATATCCTATAATTAGCTAAACATTCTTGAACAGTGGAAAGTGGTATATAAAAACAGAATAATACTATTTATAATAACTGAAAAAAATTAATTAAATTTTGGAATACGATAGATGTCAAAATAGCTGTTCAAAATTTAAAATATCGCTTTACCTATTTGTGGGTGTGAGGTGGATATCACTATGGAAAAAAAAACATTCTCAGAATCTGGGTAATCAAGAAGACTGATATCAGATTAGAATAAAAATGGAAATAATTAGGGCTCTAGTAATAATGACGATATTATATCTACCGCTCGTATTTTACACCACATACAACAGCAAGGCGCTACCTCCTTGTACCAATATCTTCTCGTAAACACTGGGTCGCCTTGTTAACCTAAAACGTTAACAAGGATCGGTTAACACTTAGCTGGGCTGTGTTAACTTAGTGGACAATGCATGGATTTGTTTGCAATGCCTAGTTGCGGGTTAAGTGGGCTAATTGTTGATAGAATGTGGCCTGACCTCGATGTTAAGAATTCAAAGTAAGGGTTATTATAATAAGCTACGACTTTAAATCAATATCAAACTGCTGTATATGGGCTGGTTTATATGCGTGAATACCATTTGTACGGTCGAGGGAAAATCAGTTAAAGTTTTTATACTGGCATGAATTTATTTTTAAATATCGAATGGAGGAATTCGATGTTTAAAAATATTGACATCGCATAATAGACGAAAAACAAATCTCAGTAATGCTACATAATTATGCATCAAAGAGTAGAATAAATATGCATTACATGACAAATAAAATTAGTTATCATTTTTGAAATTATTAGCTTTTCTTTATACTCGTAATAGGCACGTAGTGCTTAGATAGGAACATTGACCTTTTTTTTGTTGAGACGGGAAATAATGTTACCTAACAGCACACCCGTCGTTCGGGGCTACCAACAGGGTAGTGTGGGGCTCTCACCCACTAAATAAACCCGCCGTGTGCCGCCTCTCCGCATGTGTTAGCGGGCCACTGGAACTATGTTGTATTACTTCAATATTAGTGTTATGTACGCACGGGATACAAGTGAAACCAATGACAGCTAGTAGCACACTGTTTATTAGTTGTTTAATTGAGAGGGACATAGCCCACATACACACATATATATACACTAGATATAGGGACCATACACAACATTCCCTCCCCTTTATTTGACAATTTATAACACTTTTAGAAAAATGGCCCATAATTAACCTTATGGCCTCTCATAACACATCCATTCTCGTGTGATAATTGTGTCCTACATAAGTCCATCCATCCATCAGCCTTTCAGTCCACTGCTGGACATAGGCCTCCTCAAGAATGGGGGATAGTGCCGTAATCGCCACGCTTGGCAGGCGGGTTGGCGATCGCAGTGGATGTTGTTATTACTCGAAGGTGTGCTGCTGCCCACTCCCGTGGTATTCCCTCAGTCGGCTCTTACGACTCCCATGGTTGGAGAGGGGTGGGACAATTCTAAAGCCGGTCCCACACGGCAAACCGGCCCACACGGCCTACATAAGTAGTATGGCTTTAGTCTTAAATCCGATAATAATTTTCTAGGCCAACCATTGTATACGTAGTTAATTACTCTCGGTAGAACCACATCTCTGGCAGTCTCCGTGCGCAACTCGTCCAAAGTCACCGGCTTACCACCATCGACAACAAAATTAACATAAGAATATGTTGCACGATCGACAAGCGCGGGCGCGCACGCCTGACTCCGCGCTTCACCCCGCTCCCGCGTGCTACCACCGCTTGCTCGGGATAAATAGTCTGCACTATTATCGGCATTCCGTACATTCGATTACATAATTGTATGCACTTAAAAACATTGCATATCTTTGGAGTCTATTAGCAGACACTTCTGGTATTCCCTTGTTTGGCCCAAAAATAGTAATCAGAGGTTTATGATCAGAACGTAATATAAAGGGTTCTGATCTCCCATATAAATACTGATGAAAGCGTTTCACTACAAATATGCCGTTGCTTCCTTCTGTATTTGCGAGTATCGCTTTTCCGCGGAACTTAATGTGCGGGACGCGAAGGATATTGGTTGTTCTAACCCGTCACTGCCTATCTGAGATAAAATTGCGCCTAGACCGTATGGCGAAGCATCTACGGTCAAAATTACTTTAGAGTTGGTATTGAAATGGGCTAAAACTAGTTCTGAAGTCAAATATTTTTTTATTCCCTCAAATGCATTCTTATGAATTGATGTCCAGTGCCACTTCGCCCCTTTCTTTAATAATTCATACAATGGACTGAGTATACTAGACGCTCGAGGAACAAAATTCCTATACCTAGTAATTAACTAGTCCTAAGAAAGACTGCAGGGTGTTTACATTAGTAGGTACTGGAGCGTCTACAATTGCCTTCACTTTTAACGGATTTTTTTTTTAGTCCGTTCTTACTAATTATATAACCTAAATAATTTATTACGTCTTTAAAAAGATCACATTTATTCTTTTGTAGTGTCAGTCCCGCATCCTGAAGCCTCTTGAGAACTACCTGTAGCTTTTTTAAATGTACATAATACGACTGAGCTGTAATTAGCACGTCGTCCAACAGGCATAACACGCCATCTAATCACGACAAAATTGTCTCCATAGCGCGCTGAAAAATAGACGGAGCGCTTGTCAGACCGAATACTAGGCGTGTGTATTTAAATGATTCTTGGTGTTTGTTGTTGTATGCAGGTTATGTTTTGTGAATCCTCATCGAGTAAAAACTGATTATACGCGTTCGATAAATCGATTTTCGAAAATTGTTGTCCCCCATGTAATTTTGAAAACAATTCGTGAACTGTTGGTAAGGGATATTTTTTTACTACTAACTGTTTATTGATAGTCACAGAATAGTCGGCACATAATCTCACTGAACCATCACGTTTGAGAACAGGCACAATGGGGGAGGCTTAGTCCGAGTGTTGAACCGGCTTTAACACACTCAAGAGCAGTAATCCCATCCTCGTCGCCACTGTTATGTACGCACGGGATACAAGTGAAACCAATGACAGCTAGTAGCACACTGTTTATTAGTTGTTTAATCGAGAGGGACGCAGCCCACATGCACACATATATATACACTAGATATAGGGACCATACATAACAGTTACGAACACTGACCGTCATTATTGTTAAAAGGCTATGAAGAGCTTAAGAAAATAAATTGTGTAGTACTTTATATGCGATTATAGACTGAAACTGATAAACACGTCTGACATAATTTTAGGTGTGACGTCAAACAACATTTCGCATTGCACTGAAATCAAAAGGCATTGTGTGTTAGATGTCTACATGTACGAGTATAAATTCTTGCTACAACAACAATTTTAATAACACTTAAAATGTTTTGAGAATGAACCTTTTGTTTACTGTTTCGTTACTTATTTAAGTCCCTTGGTGCCTTAGTGGCTTTTTAGAATGAAAGTTCATCATTCTGCACTTAGACTAGAGAAGCCCTTTTTTTGTTATGGCGGGAAAAAATATTCCTAACCGCACACCCCGTCGTTCGGGGCAACGAACAGGGTAGTGTGGGGCCTTCACCCACTAAAGAAACCCGCTGTGTGCCGTCTCTCCGCCTTTATTGGCGAGCCACTGGAACTATGTTACATTCCTTCGGTGGTAGACTATAGAAGCCCTTGAGAAAATCATAGGAAAGCGGGTTCCCCTTAAACATTTTATTCCCTTCAAGTCGTTATCATTAATTTTGTAAACAAATACAGATACCATTATTTTGACAATCAGAGCTGTGTAGTGTGTCGAGCTATGTCTCAACATCGAATACAACTAATGTTATTATTAAAAACTATTCATTTAATTTATAACAACACGCCTGTATTCCCCGAAGGGGTAGGCAGAGGTGTATTACATACCCACGGTTCGCCAGCTATGTTTAAGTCCCACGTCGGGGCAAGCCTATTGCTCTCTACCGGGGACAATTCCAAACTCCTGACTGAGAATTTTTTTTTTTAAGAAAAAGCTCAATAACATTGCCTGACCCGGGGAGCGAACCCGAGACCTCATGATCAGCAGTCATACACACTACCGCTGCACCACCAAAGCAGTTATAATAATTCAATTGCTTGTATTTAGGCACGTGTAAGTACTAATGCAAAAATATTACAGGTACTGTTCGACCCCACGAATTGATACTCGTTAATTGTAAAGTGTACGTAATTAAAGATACGGTTGGAATAAATAAATGCATTAGACGAGTGAGTTACGATGCCTCGCGGAGTCCTGCTAATAAAATAAATGAAGAGTCGGCATTGGACTCGTACTACGAAGATTGTATCAAAGAAGTGATATAAGTCAGTTATTAGAATTTTTGAAGATTTGAAACCCTCACAATGCAGTCAATTTATTGTTAGTACAATACTGAGTGTAATAATTTTAGGAGATATTAGAAATAAAAAGTTCATGCCACCTACAAAAAGGCTGTTGTTAGATGATCACTCTATTGATAAAGCTTTTTTTTTATTTTTTTTATTTTAGGTGGGCAAAAATGTCCTATCGCATACTCCGCTGCCCGGGGAGACAGCGGGGTAGTGTGGGGCTCTCACCCACTAAAAGCCCACCGTGCGCCTCCACCCACCCTTGCTACGGCGGATCACGGGTACCGCGTCGTTTCGACCGCGATCCGCAGGCGGCAGCCCCTTCGGGCACCCTCTCTTGAGCGACGCCTCGCGCACTTGGGCGGCGCACCTTCGCGATAGGCTTCCGCGGACGGCAGGGCACTCCCCGACCCCACCGTCCGCAGCCTCGGCTAGGGCGGCATCAGGCGCAGGTTAGCGCGCGCACGCCGCCCAGTGCGCCGGCGGCGAATCGGGTCCGCGAAGGAGGAATCCTCCTGGGCCCTCTCCGCCACCTCCTTCCGCGAGATGACAGCCTCACAGAAGGCGGCGACCGCGGTCCAGGCCCTGTCACTGCCAACCATCGCTCGCGCAACGGCCGGCAGCGACAAGTCCACGCCTATGACTGCAAGGAGTTCCCGGCGCTGCACATCCCAGGCTGGGCACGACTCGAGCGTGTGCTGCGCCGAGTCCTCGTCGCAGCCACAGTAGTGACAGCCGGTCGTCTACCTCCTAGCGATCATGTGCAGGTATTTGCCGAAGCAACCATGCCCCGACAAAACCTGCACCAACCGGAAGGTGAGGACTCCGTGCTGTCGCCCTGCCCATTCTTCCAAGATCGGCCGGAGCGCCCCCACGGTCCAGAGACCAGCCCGGGGCGTCTCCAGCCGAGACTTCCACTTTAGGACGGTGGCGCGGCGGGTATCTTCCCACCACGATGACATTGCATCGGCGAGGGGTGGCTGCCGCCCGCCCGCACCGTCGACGCCCGCCAATTGACGACGGCGAGCACCTCCGTCTCCAGATCCCACAGGGGGGTTCCGGCCAACGCGCAGGCTACATCGGTCGAGACCGTGCGGTACCCGCGTATAGCCCTGACCGCTACGACCCTCTGTGGACGCCACAGAAGGGCCCTATTGCGAGCGGCCAGGGACTCCGCCCACACGGGCGCGCCGTACAGTGCCATCGACCGTACCCCCGCGTAGAGTCGTCGACACGCGAGACTCGGTCCGCCCAAATTCGGCATCAGTCACCCGAGGGCTGCACTAGTAGGGGCCGCATTTACAGCCGGACCCCTTACGGCTGAGGCGTCGGGATTTTCACCCAACTCTGTCGATATATTTGTATTTTTCATATAATTTTCCATGTTGTTCCCACGAGTATGGGAGAAAGGAGGTCCACCCGGGCAGAGTTCCTTGTACCCGGGTAAGCATACATTTGTAACCCAACACAGGGGATCCGGCCTGGCTGGGGCCGCGCTCGAGACTGAACTACCCATCAGCCATGCATCTCCTCGCCGCGCGCCAGAGCTTGAGATTCGGGGTAATTTTTTATAGAGGTTGTCTTCCTCACGGTCCGGGCGATTAAGCCAAGACCCTCGTTCCTGTATGCCCGCGAGACGTAACCACAGATACGCGCTCAAGTTTACGTTTTGGGACAGCGGGAGCCGCTGTGGCCCCACTGTCCCCCCCAGAGCCCAGTGAGCCAGTCAGGCCCCACCGACTCCGACGCCTGGTCTATCCGCCGTGCCCTCTGCTGAGTCAGAGGGACACGCGGAGACCCGTCCTGTCCGGAATTTTAGCCGCCGGCGACTGTCGACGTTGCCCAGGGTGCACCACTAGGAGGTAAACCGGACGAATAAGCACCCCTCTATTGATAAATCCTTGCTTATACCAGCACGAAGGGGCCGGCTCTATCGGGGAAGTGACACCCTGTCACACAAGATCAGCATGAAACAACGTTAGGTACTCCAACCGTTGTGTTTAGTATGGTGAGTGAGAGCGCCTGAGGCCCAAATCTGCCTACCTGTCCTCTCGTTATTATCTTTCCTTTCCTCTTATCCCTTGGAGATGGCGACGCCTGAGTTATGCCTCTTGAGTCGCTAGCGTCTATAGGCTACGGTAACCACTTATTATCAGGTTGATCATATGCTCGTTTGCCACCCACTTAGTATAAAAAGATCACGGTTTACGAAATAGAAGAATTAAAACAAAGCTTTACGTTGATTTCTCTTTCTTTTAAGGCTAAGCCAAACATGAAGATGATATTCAATTTTAAAATTGTACTTATACTACTTCAACGATTGCGTTAGGTGCGCAAGAGTCGGTGCGGGCCGAAGCAATTGATTAACCGGTGTTCTTTGTGAGCACCGCGCCGATGCTCACAACAATTTGCTCGCGGCCCGACCGCCCTAATTTTAATGGCCTTATAAAATATATATTAATGTATTTATCATTTGTTAGATTAATATGGACATGAAGATTTAATAGGACTAACAGAATTTGTGAATTGAGAAGCAAGTGAAGAATATACAGTCTTTAAGTGAGGGTACAAGTGTCATCGGACCCAAGCGGGTCTGTACCACCGTCTTACGTGTGGCCAACCGTGAAACAACTCTGTATTATATATTATATACATTCTCAGTAATACTTAGTATATAGGCGGCGCTTATCCCTTACCTTCGCGGAATCGAACGGTCTGCCATGGTGCGTCAGAAATAAGACTGCAATGGATTCATTCCATTATGGATTTAATCTATTTCTATACTATTTCAAAGTGCATGTATTATGGTCGGCTTTGTTGGCACAATATGGATTGACAGACTCTGCAAGCCACAGTATAATATTGATATTATATTTTTTAATTATTTAGATATGTTTATATATATTTTTAACATTTGACATGCTTAGCACTATACATTACACACAAAGTGAATAATGTGAAATCGAAAATAAGAGTCACATCCTGCTCGTGACTGTTATTTTCGATTTCACATTTTTCACTTTGTGTTTAATACTCGTATATATTTTTTAATTTTTTTCAAATATATTTTCATTAACCAAATTCATTCTTTGTATATTACAATATTTTGTTTAGTTTGTAAAAACTAAGATTATCTAAAGAATGTTACTTAATTCTTGTTGCTTTTCTTATTTTTTTAAAAGAGAAAATTATTTGTGAAAGTCATAAAGAGTGCTTTAATTCGGACAATAAATGGGACAATATCTTGTTCGCAGTAAAGCTTTTTAACTAAAAACTGACATTACAACATGTCATCTACCAACTATACTTGATATTGAATTTTAACACAAAGTAAGATTTTATTTAATATATGATGATGAAGCAATGATTGATGATGATGATTGTAATTTAATATAGGTAACATCAATACTAGGTGTTTTTCCTCAACAACCCATAAAATTTAAGTTTTTTATTTATCCTTTTTCATTGGGATTTTATGGTTAACGGTATCGCGTCTTATCCATTCGTTTCTCACGCGATATTTTATAGCCGCATTGTTTTACTGTGGGCACACACGCTGAGTATTAACGCAGTTGTATTGTATCGACTAGGTGCTTCAAACAAGTCTCGAACAAGGCTGTTGATAACTACTTGTAGCAGGTCTTTGAAACCAACTGATATCATAATAGGGGACATAACCACTTACCATCCGACAGGCAACTTGTTCATCTGTCTGTGTAGAACAACACTAAAATAGGGAATATTCAAAATTTATTTTTAAAATATTACCTTCCAACTGAAATCTTGTTTGTCTGCTAGCGTAGAACAATACGAAAATAGAGAATATTTAAATTTTGAATTTATTTTTAGAACATTATGATAGAAGATGAGCCGCGGCCCACCTGAAGGTAAGTCGTAACCGCCATACGATTAAAAATATAACTCTACATATATATAAATAAATGTAAACACAAAAATACAGGAAATACCACATAATATTCAAATTGATGATAAACCTTAAATATATTAGGGAATATACTGGTACTAAAATAAAACAAAAAAATTGTTCAAAGGGTTTTAAAGAAAACCTACTTAAACTCATTAAATTGAGTAAAAACTAAATTCAGTCTGTGGGTATTTTATGTTATTAAAGTAAAATTTGGTGCAGTTGGTTTAAGAGCCTCACGAGACGTTACTCCGTTATATACTACGTTATATAGAATGAACTCCATACACTCATTAAAAATATAGTTTACCCTGTTGGTATAGCAATAGCGAAATTAATTAATAAAGAAAAAAAAACCGGGTGGTGACTGAGTAAGCATACAAGTGTCACCGACCCTTTATTTTCGGAGGAAGTAAGGGGAGTAAGCAATTATCACCTATCGCATAACTGGTGGTAGGGTTGGGTACCAATTGGGAGTACGACTGAAACATCTCGGTGTGTTTCGGTGTTCATTCATTTTCTGTTCGTGAAATGAAATGGTAAGCTGCGGCTTGGCAATGTTAGTATTGCTATTTCCATGGTGATTACTATTTACCATCAGATGGGTTGTGGCTAGTCTGCCACCATTAAGTATTAAAATAAAAGGCAAAACGTAATACAGCATTTATGTATACATATTGTTATTAATGAATTTTCTTGTATCCCCTAATTAATATGCTTATAAAGTAAATGCAAGTTCATCGAGAATGCGACACGTGTAACAGACGCTCGACCTACCCCACGAGTGCCTATCAATCGATGAGCATTGCACTCACGCAATGGCTCGCGCAAGCGCCCTATGTTATTTGAACAAGTACAGTCGAACACAATATAACTTTTATGTGTTCTAAGACAAACTATTTACATGTAGTATTTTGTTGTCACACCTATTTTAATATTATATAACGTTAATGGTAAAAAAATATATATTTTTAGTATATATAGGTATAACAGATTGTTATAGAATGTTTAAAAATAAATGTACACATAAAGTAAAACAGCTTTTTGACATATCAATGGAATGAACTACTATAATAATTAAATTCATCAGCAGGGATTTAATACAACCACCGAAGGAATGTAACATAGTTCCAGTGGCCCGCCAATAAAGGCGGAGAGACGGCACACGGCGGGTTTCTTTAGTGGGTGAGGGCTCCACACTACCCTGTTCGTTGCCGCGAACGACGGGGTGTGCCGTTGAGAACATTTTCTCCCGCCTTAAGAAAAAAGAAGGGATTTAATACACCATCGATCAAAAATCATGTCAAACAAGTTCTAAGACCACATAATCGTCGAGTTCATAATTTTATTTAAACGCAGCTTTAATTATAGATACACATTATGCCGCAGTATTAATCTATTTTTTTTGCCGTGTTGGTCGGCTTTAGAATTGTCCCACCCCTCTCCACCCATGGGAGTCGTAAGAGCCAACTGAGGGAATACCGGGGGAGTGGGCAGCAGCACTCCTTCGAGTATTAACAACATCCACTGCGATCGCCAACCCGCCTGCCAAGCGTGGCGATTACGGCACTATCCCCCATACTTGGGGAGGCCTATGTCCAGCAGTGGACTTTAAAAGGCTGATGGATGGATGGGATGATTAATCTATTAGTCACATGTAACAATTAAACGTGTCTTACGGGTCGTAGTTAAGAAACACGATAATGTAAAATCTTATAAACCATTTGTCGCATAAGTGATGTATTTTGTGGTTGATTATACTGCGGCCCTACTCAGTCATACTTTGCGACACCGACGCGTTACTGAAAGCTCGCCTGAAGCTCTAAAAGGAAGAGTGCAAATAAATTACTTGACCTTAAACTGTTATCGCAACTCGAAGTGAGTGCATTTAAGAAAGAAAAAATGTAAGTGTACCAATATTGTTATTTTGAAATGTTTTATTAATATATTTTTAGTAAGCGTAAGGATATTTTGAATGTTTACACTGACCAGTTTTTAATGACGTCACGTGTGAATGATGCTTTGTAATGAAACTGTTGAATTATTTTGATTAATTCATAAGTAATAGTTTAGTAAAATCGACTAAAGACAATTGGCTAAAAGTATGTAATTTATGTGCAAAAGAGTCTTTATATTTAGAATCGGTAGATTTTAAACAAAAGCGCACGCTGGCCAGCTTAGTAGAGTAGGCAGAGTTCTCTATTAATTTGGAAGGAATTTTGTTTCTACAATACATTTATAATGATATACCTTATATAAACAATATTAAAACAAGGATTTACGAGTATAAGTACTATAGTTTATATCAGTTAGTGCCTTGATCCTAGAAAAAGAAAAAGCTTTTTTGAAACTGTATAAAACCATTTTTGATCTGTATTTTAGCACTTGACATGCAGCTAGCTACTTTAAAGAACAAATTATTTGTGAAAATGTGGAAAATATATAATGATAATATATTTTTTTATATTGAATTATGGGAATTAGCGTTAGGTGGCTCACATTAATATTATATATATCTACATACATAAATCGATTGTATCAATGTCATTCGTCAAGGTGAGGTAAGTTCCAAATCCTAATTCAAGTATACCTATTCTAACCTAAGTTCCTATATGGTCCGTGTGGTGACGGACTAACAATATAAGTGTCACCACCCTATTCTTTCCTATGGGTGTCGTACGAGGTAACTAAGGGAAGTAATCAATTATCACCCATTGCATTACTGGTGGTAGTGATGGGTACCAAGTGTGGAGAGTGGAGTACTCTCTTGTTATCGGGCCTGAGCGTAAGTGAAATGAAATGGCGAGCAGCAGCTTGACCATATTCCCGGTACAATTGAGTCCATGAGCGGCGGTTAGCATTTATTGTTATCCTCACTTACTCAGTATTATAAATACAAAATTGTTAAGACAAATGTAATAAGGAGATTAGGATGATCGAAGTGGCTTAGAGCACTTCCCCGGATTGGAAAAGACGCGGGTTCGATTCTCGCTAGTACAAAAATCTCCTTTTCCTTTTTCACAAATAATTTGTACTTTAAAAAGTGGCGGAGCATGTCAAATGCTAAAAAATAAAGATCAAAAATATTTACAAAATTGTTTGTTTGTTTCTTTACGCTTTAATTGCGCGAGTTAATTGATCATTATGACATTTAGGATATTTTTTTTTATTGCATATAGTGACAGACTAAGAACGGACTAAGAATAAAAGTGTCACCACCCCATTCTTTCCCAGGGTGTCGTATGAGGCGACTAAGGGAAGTAAGCAATTATCATCCATTGCATGACTGGTGGTAGGGCTGGGTACCAAGTGGGAGTCCTCACTTGGTATCAGGCCCGAGCGAGTTGGTACCAGCATCTCCCGTGTGACCGGCCATGAAGCACATCGTTGGGTGTTGGCTGTAGTAGGCGATAGCCGTTTATTCTTTCATTTAATATCGGTGAAATGAAATGGTGAGCAGCGGCTTGACAATACTCTCGGTATAGTTGAGTCCATGAGCGACGGTTACCATTTACCATCAGATAGGCCATGACTCGTCTGCCACTACCATCCATCCATCCATCGACCTTTTAATGTCCACTGCTGGACATAGGCCTCCCCAAGAATGGGGGATAGTGCCGTAATCGCCACGCTTGGCAGGCGGGTTGGCGATCGCAGTGGATGTTGTTAATACTCGAAGGAGTGCTGCTGCCCACTCCTCCGGTATTCCCTCAGTCGGCTCTTACGACTCCCATGGGTGGAGAGGGGTGGGACAATTCTAAAGCCAGCCCCACACGGCAAGTCGGCCACTAAACGCAATAAAAAAAAATGAAAAAAATGGTGAGAGGGATGAGGCTATAGTCCACCACGCTGACCCAATGCAGGTCGGCAGACTTCACAAGCCGTCGAGAACGTCTCTGAGGCATGCAGGTTTCCTCACGTGATGTTTTCCTTGAAGCATGAAGCAGTGACAAACTTTAAACAAATAAGCACATCATTTTGAAAAATCTCTAAAAGTCAGAGGTGTATGCCGTACGAGGTCCTTGGACTCGGGATTGAACTCGGTACTACTGTATTTACAGTCCTTGGTTTTATCGCTAGGCTATCACTGCTTCTACTATTTCAGTACCTCTATTAAATATTTTTTATTTATGTAGCAATCAGCTCTTATATAAAAAAAATATATACGGCAAAAGACTCAAATGGTGTGTTATGAATTCTAGGGCAGCTGAAGGTAGTGCACCAGGTGGATTGGCGCCCGCAGAGCCCCAGCTTGGTCCAGATGGAGAAGTTATTGGAGGTCCACGTACACCACAACAAATTGCAGCGCAAAGAAGGCTACAGCAATCCCAAGCGCAAGTTGATGAGGTATGTTTGAAAATTGTGCATAATATATGCATTACGCTTCACAAATATAATTGTGACTACTCTGTAATATATGTACTTATGTTTATTATAAGAATTTAATGAACAATGGTCTTACAATTAAGAGTTCAATCAGTACATAAGCATTCTATGAATTATTAAGTAATGCAGAACCTTCGTATTTACCCCATCTAAAACTTATTACACTTATTTTATTTCAATTTCAGGTAGTGGATATTATGAAGACTAATATGGAAAAAGTATTGGACCGAGATGTTAAATTATCCGAGCTTGATGACAGAGCAGGTAATTTATTATATTTAAGGGATTTAATCAATAAAGTAAGCAATGATTAGTTATAATCCCTTTATGTCACGAGTAGGATTTAAACCTGTATCTCCTGTCAAACAGTCCCAGATGCTTTGCCTGATTAGCCATCGTGCCAATTGCTCGGGACTGCGAATTCCGATAACACATTCTTACTTAATGTCTTGGGTGACGCCTGCACCATCTATCGGGTGTATTTACATCTTTTGACCAGGTTTTGCATGAGATGCAGGTGACTTATTTTTGATTTCACATTTTCACACCTTGTGTATATTATTATGTCTAAGCAAGTCAAATGGTTGACATAGCATATTTATTTCTCGAATATAATAGCAGAAGAATACACTAAATGATGAGAGTTTTGTTTGTTATTTAATAACTGCTACATACACATCTTAGCTTCATTCAACTTTTAATACAAAAATTTCAAGTCTAAGTAAAATCTTTAAACAGACAAAGATAGGCATATATAAAGAAAAAAAAAATTAAAAACAAAAGGAAGTATTTTACTATTTCACTATGTTTTTTTTTGTTCTTCAGATGCTCTTCAATACGGCGCTTCACAGTTTGAACAGCAAGCAAAGAGTTTGAAGAACAAATTTTGGTTACAAAACCTTAAGGTACTGAAACACTACGAAGTATAATTTTGTTATAATATGACCTTAAATACTTGACGTTAGGTTTTATTAATCATTGCACCGCACGACAATTGGTCATTGGAGGATGCGCCAGCATACTTTGGGTTGATTTTTAGTTGAGATGCTTCAGCCAATTTTAGAGGAATGAGCATGGTGGCAGTATGTAGTCCTCAACTTCCGACCGGTGCAGTGCTGTATGGGTATTTTTGTGTCTGAACACACATGCACGGATAGAGGGGTCTTACAACTCCTACCATTATGACTGCAGTGAAAACTCAGCGTAAATTACACTCGAGTTGCATCCAACGTGAAGCGTTACCTAGCAACAACTAAATTATTAATGTGTATTAACATTTTTGCAGGTGATGATAGTAATGGGACTAATCGGACTCGTAATTATAGGCCTACTATTTGGTATGTATTTGCACTAATAATTAACACGCATAGTTGTTGTCAACTGAATTGTAGAATTCTATGTTATGTCCATATGATAGTGATCGAGACTATGTGAGATGACACTTGATCCTTACTATTCGTAGTCAGAAACAGTCAAGGCTGGTCTAGCTTTGCTGGTACTACTAACTAATAAAAATTTAAAGCGTCGGATCGTTCATCCTCAAAATTTAATACAGGGTCTCAATTATTATTTAATTAGATTGTGCCCGCGATGCGCCGTGTGCCGTTCTGCATGTATTTTAGAATTGGGTGAATGTTTAATACGCCTTTATATAAAAATTGTTATCACTTGTCTTTAGGTAGAACCCACCTAAAGATATGATTAGATGAATAGTTACGTGAACAAACAAACACAGTTTTTTATTTATAATATTAAAGAAGGTAAATCCACTCATTAGAAAAATATATATTGTAGACAACTGTATAGATATTAAGCTATTTATATTAAGTTTCATTAAAAGAAAACTCATTAATAATCCATCCATCCATCCATCAGTCTTTCAATGTCCACTGCTGGACATAGGCCCCCCCAAGAGAACGCCACGGTTCTGTCAAGGGGGATAATGCCGTAATCGCCACGCTTGGCAGTCGGGTTGGAATGAAACTTATCTTCCCCGGTATTCCCTCAGTCGGCTCTTACGACTCCCGTGGGTAGAGAGGGGTGAGACAATTCTAAAGCCGGCCCCACGTGGCAAACTCATTAATAACGCTTACAAATAAAACTATACGTACGACCGTATAGTTTTATACCAGTAAATTCTCTTTATTCAGACGTCTTTATTTATATATGTATATATTTTGTTTATTTTTAAAAACTTTGTAAAAGAATTATTGTATCTCTTTTATGTATATAAGTGTACAATATTTTTCCAAGATTCTTGAACCATTCTGCATAATTTTTTTGTTAGATAGTCCCTTAGGTGATATGATACTATATGGTAAATTTTAAATCAGTTTTTTATGTTTATATTTGTTAGGACTTAAATTTAGTTTATAACTTATTGTCATCTATATAAACTATGTATTAAATAATTTAACGTTGTCAATTGTGTAATCATTTTCAAATTATAAAAAAATATTTTTAATTGAATTCTTGCGACAATAAGTCAAGTTTCGTCTTACAGTCTTGTCAGGAATGGGCAAACATGTTGTTGTCTAACTAGCTCTGTTTCTTTCTTCATAATTATTATTTCATGATATTTCATATAAAAAGAAATAAAATATATTTAAAAAGATATAAGTAGATTTTACTTATTATTTAGTTTTCTGAATTTTGTCTTTCTAGATTCTACGTTCTTGTCTAATTTTAACTGTTGGCCGCGTGTGTTTCGCATATTTTGCTTGCATGGTGATCTTTTCAACTGTAATTTTATTTAGATCAACTGTTTTTTTGGTAAGATAGTAAAAATGTTCTTAACCGCACACCCCATCGTTCGGGGCAATGAACAGGGTAGTGTGGGACCTTCACCCACTAAATAAACCCGCCGTGTGTCGTCTCTCCGCATATATTGGCAACGAATTTTATACCTAATCATTTGAAATTTTAAAACGATAGTGTTTGAAATATTGGTTCCCACGTCAAGCTGTCTTATCAGTCATTGTCTATGTTTAGTAAAACTATTAGTTGTAAATTTAGAATTAATTTGTAAATAACAACAATTGCATATTAAAAATTGTTGAGCATTAGAGAACTACTGAAAAGTAGTAATATTTAACTTGAAGTCATGTGTCCTGCAAATGCATTGAAGTTGATCATCGTATAAAGTAGCAGATAGATGCTTTGAGCCATATTTTCTGCTTTGGGCTATATATAAGTAATAACATTAAACAAATGTTTGGTTAGTTCGATACCGAAGTACGCCGACCTCGAACGAACCGTCTCCCCCGGCAGTTACGGGCAATAACACGGCAAATATTAACCATTGTGAGTAAGAGAGTACTTATTTCTTTGTCATTCTTAATTAACTTTTATATTTTAGCGCTTGTATTTATTGTAGTTAGTGTACGTAAATATGGTAAGTATATTTCACAGATAGAAGAGAAGGAAATAAAAAAAGAAAGAACGTTTATTGTAGATTGTCACAATATAGTATATAAATAAATATTCGCAGACATTTTTTCACACAACGTCCTCTGGTCCCAAACTAAGCTTAACGCTTGTGCTATGGGTACCAGATTACGGATATGATACATATACTGCTTTTTTTTTTGTAAATACATACATATAATACATAGAAAACACCCAGACGCCGTACAAATATCTGTGTTCATCACACAAATAATTGTCCTGAGTGGGAATCGAACCCACGGCCTCGTGCACGGAAGTCGGTTACACTACCGACTACGCCACGAGGCCCGAAACTAAGACTACTTAACTTCTAAATAACAGTTTAAATTCTAAATAACAGTATTAAGGTATCTTAATAAATTTCTCATTTACTCTGGCTTTGATTTTCTACTGTTAGTCCAAAATGATATTAGTGAGAATGGTTGGGTGCGGGTGGTACGGTTGGGTGCCAAGTGGGAATACTCTTGGGTTGGTAATTACCATCTTCCGTGTAACTAACCGCGAAATATCTCGGTGTTTTTTTGGTTGTATTAAAAGATAGCTATCCATTCATTCATTTCGTGGAATGAAATGGTAAACAGCGGCTTGGCAGTGTTCTTAGTACCTTTTGTTGATGTTTTAAATGTTGTATGGTGAAAATTAGTGCCATATCTAAAACTGATTGGTTTCTTACACATGAATTTTAAAATGAATACAAGATATTATTTTTCCACCTAAATAAATTTTGCACATTAAAATGTAAATTGTAATAATAAAGGTTTCGATTATTTTATACTTCCCATGTGCTGGTATAAATTACTTTATATTGTAAAAGCCAGTTTGTATCCTGTACTCACCAACTCAAGAAAATTCACATACATCTGCCACGTTGTTTGACCCATCATATTACCATAACACACTAAGCTCATCGTTCACAAACTTCTTGAGTGAGTATAGTAATAGGTGACGATGCACCATTTCGGTAATGACAGCCATTGTCGTCGGTAACTAGGTAACTACGCAGAAGATATTATAGAAAACGAGTGTATGCGCAAGCACGAGTAGCATCACGCCTGTATTCCCCAAAGGAGTAGGCAGAGGTGTATTACACATCCACGATTCGCCAGCTATGTTTAAGTCCCACGTGATAGGGGCGATCCTATTGCCGTCTACCGAGCACATTTCCAAACTCCGGGCTGCTATTGAAATTTTTTCTTATTACGAAAAAGCTCAATAACGCTGCCCGACCCGGGGATCGAACCCGAGACCTCATGATCAACAGTCGCACACATTACCGCTGCACCACCGAGGCAGTTACAAGTGCACTGTCTACTTCCTCATTTAAGCATGATTGTGTATATACTCGTATACACTCGTATTATTTACGAGTTCAATACACATAACGCTGTAGTCTCAATCTTAAAATTTATCAACATAAATCACTAGTAAAAAATATCCTTTCACAAGTTTCGATTTCAGTTCATAATAGCAAGACGTTTGAAATATTTGTAGAATGTGTGATATAGTGTATTTGATCTATGGTCTATAATTTACGTCTTAAATTAATTTTATATATGTATTGTTTACAGGAAAATATACGTAATTTATTCACTCATCGCATACAACGGGTTCCACTTCAAATGGAAAGCTGTTTTAATAAATTAACGAATAAAATAATTAATCAATAAGTAATTAAATAAATCCAATGTTAAACGTACGTAACATACGAATTTTTCCAATTATAAATGTAATTTATACAAATAAAGTTATCCAGAATATATTTCTAAAAATGATTGTATAGTTTAGTTAAAATTAAAATGTCTATATAGAATATCCAAAAAGGTTACGTTTAAATTTATGGTCTGTAATGCTATAGGTATACAAGGTAATGAATAAATAATTTAAAAAAATATCTTTAGTCCTTGCCTTTTATCGGAGCATACTAATAAGTCTGGCGGACAAGAAAATGTGGCTGTATGAAAAACTTATTTGCGTGCCTTGTATATTACTCTTACCTATAATAAATCTGTATTAGTGTATCTATCTATGAACTTTACAAATTTTCTTCATTTGTGATGAGTAAGATTGCTCATAGTGACATTATTCTTATATTGCAAAATAATTAAATATATGAATTAGAATTATTTTATTATATCGGGAATGAGATTCCATCACAATAGGGATAGACGGTATCCAAATATAAGATGTTACCAAAACATCACATGTCCATGTTCAAGCCGATGTCATGAGCTGTACGGTACTATGTAACGAGGAAAAATGGCATCATTTTCATTCGTTTATGGATTCCAAATACCAAGATTTGCCTGTACTGGCCGTGTCTTTTTCATGTGTGAGCAGAAAGACTATGATGGGAGTCGGCTTGGCAATAGCTTCATCATACACCAGGTGCGACCCTGATATGTGGATAGCTTTATATTAATTCTAATAGAATATTTCTGTCCCACGGCTTATTAAGACTTGACTGAGGTTAGAATTATTCATTATTGAGCAATTATTTTAAACTATACAATATTATATTAACGTCTTATAAGTCAAATATTTGCACAAAGATATTATTGTATACATTATGTTTGATGGTCAATTAATTAACTTGAAGCCTAATTAACTGTACAAAATGTATTATGAATTAGTTCCAAGGTCGTGGATAAAATTTTCTTGGAAAGGTTTTATGTAGTTAACATTTTTAAGCTAATTAATTCTTACGATATATATTGTTTTGTAAATGCTTATAATTATATTTAAATCTCCTATAGTAGTACTTTATCTTTGTTAAAATAATTTGTAATGTAATCCAAGAATACTTTGGAAAATCCAAAAAGCACGCCTCATAATCTTCATTTTTCACAATTAAATTGATTATTTGATAAATAACTAATAATGTATTGGTCTTACTAAGTAGTTTTCAATAAATCACATAGATAAGTGCTATCTCGAAAAGTACTGTGCTTTTACGCCATCTAGCGCTAATTTTAAGAAGTACTTCTATATTGGTCTATAGAAATAGTTCTCACGAAATAAGGAGGCGCTGGTTTTTGCGTGGAATCGAGCGTAAAAGTTCAGTATTTTTTATTTTATTTAATAACAATTAAACCAAATCGAATCAGACCGTGAAAAGTAATAGAGCTCTATTCGTAGTTATACTGAATTCTATAAGAAAAAAAATACTCGATTTGTAAAGTATTTCGGTCGTTATCGTGTTAACATACATTACTTACAACAAACAGACGTCCAAGACAGAACTTTTTTAAACAGTTTTGTAACTACATAGTTTAAATAACAAAAATGGCATTAAAAATATCATGAGTGTTAACAATAGTGTTTTTTCTTGATATGTGTGTGAATATATTATTTTGCAAGTGCAATATATGATAAATGGAGACATTTTAAGTTTGAAAAATCAGTTGTTCTGCATGAAACGAGAGTAATACACACCTCAACGCTTCGCTTATGAGGCGTGCAAAATATCAACCTAATTTACTCGTTTGCTTACGGACTCCTTAATCCGTAAGTTGTGTTATTTTATTTCACAGTATCATACAGGTAAGGGGTGACTTGGAAATAGTATTAATATGACACCACTCTGAGTCCAACAATTATTCATCGGGCAGTTTTGATGGTGGTCAAGCCGTTTTCCAACATGCCATAGTAGGTCAATTTCCTTTCAATTATGGAGAGGGCTTGTGTTCAACAGAGTTACATTAATTGACCTGAAATGTTGGAAAAAAACATACATTTACTTTACTGTTATGATTTTCTCGAAGCTAAAATTTTCAAGATGTTAGAACATTTTACTATTAATGTCTTTCTATTTCCACAATAGGCATCTCAGTATTATGTGAACATATATAGATGTTTGTACAATATAAAATTATAAGCATTGACAACGCAAAGTGCCACAGACAATATTAGTTCTTTTAAAATATAAATAATTGTGATAATTGAAATGCGAATTTGGATTATACAATTAAAGATTTTCCTTTTATTTTGAAGTTGTGCTAATTACTTGTTTTTTGATGTAGTCATTTATTAATATGCAGTTAGTTAAATACAAGACTTAAAAGGGAAATTCTAAGATAACACTATAATATACATACTGTAGTTAAATCAATACAATTTTGTCTCTTACATAAGGAATTTAATGGAATTTCTAGGTAAATTATCTTACTAAGAAAAATTGTCGATGCCCCACAACGGGTTGTGTGTTTGCTAGCATTAACAAACGTTTATAAAATGTTTAAATGTTGTCAAATCATTCTGAATCACGTACTATTTACGTCAAAATCTTTTAGCATCTATCGTCTTACATAATTCAAGATTTAAAAAGTTTAAATTTATCGATAAATATAATTAAATGTCATTTTAACAAAATATAATTACGCAAAGTTGATCTATAAATAATTTATTTAGTATTGGAAACCTACTATTTATATTTAGTTATAAAAATCTTGGAATGTTATATTCGAGGTCGAAGAATAATAATTATATATATATTCATTTTCAATTTGTTTTTTTTTTAAATATATTTATACAAAGATGTGATAAATATATATATATTATGAAATGTGTCATTTTTATTTTTGGGCCTAATATCCTTCTGTAAAAGTAACTAAAACGACACGAGACCATATCGCTTTAAAAAAAGACAATAATTTGACTACTTTCGAGGATAGCCCTAGTGGCAGTCTTGCTTATCCACGCATGTATGGGTACCCCCCTCCGCAGAAGATCCGCGTGAAACAACTGTAAGTACCTACTCCTACCGTTGTGTTGTGTATGGTGAGTGAGAGTGCCTAAGGCCCAAACTACCTCCCTTTATTATAGTTTCAATCCTCTCTTTATTATCTGTATTATTATCTCTATATTATCCTTCTCCTCCACCTTCTATCCCTCTCCTTGGAGATGGCCGTTTTTTTAATAATTAAATAGCCGCCTGTGTCTTGTATATTTGGGAATCGTATAATTTTTTCAAGGTATTTTCATATGAACATGATGTACTGATTTTGACAAGCGTGAAACTTTATTTTTATTACTATTTATAAAATAAAAGATTTTTTTTAAATTTAAATATCACAGTACAAGGCTTTGTCGCTTAGCGACCACATCGCCTTATCGGAAAAACAAAAGATAAATTCCAGTCGCGTATCCCGCTTTTGGTGACCTAGTTTACTGTTATTTGATTTTATTTCTAGTCCTGTTAACAATTTTATTTCTGAACTAAATACACCGGAAAGGTTTGGTTACAATTTAATGTAAACTTATAAGTATATCAATGTTATTTAACAGCTTAGAGGAATGTTTACTGTGGTACTAAAGCTTATGATCAAAAAGGGCATTTTACATTTGAAATTTATTAGAAAAGAAACAATGCTTAAAAATAGATTCCAGTGTTCAGGTTTAAGCTAAAATTTGAAGAAAATAGAACCAAATGTTATTATTACTCAATCAGTTTCTTGCTCGAAAGCTTATAATTTCTGTGTAAAAATATTTGTAGTTTAATATTCCTCAAAAAGCAAAAAGTTCGTAACATCACGAAACCATTAAGGAGGTGCTATGAATTTATCGGAGAAAATATATTATGAAGCACTAAAACTTCTATAATTTAATATTCTGTAACCATCTCGACGAGAGTGCAACGATGTAAAATGTTAGTGTAAGGAAATATCTAGTGTACATAGAATGTTTAAAGGCGATAGACTTAAATTGTGTCGGAGAATACAAAACAATGGTTAAGATGTTACGTAGACAGTACCTGTGTATTACTAGAAGCTTAAGAAATAATAAGTAGAGGATAGGGAAGGGGTTATTGAAGGTGTCTAGCGATAAAACCACAGTTTTACAATGCATACAGTTGGGAAACACCTTTAATGTCGGACGACACCGCTTCTCGTATAGGTAAGTACCCGCAAAAAAATACCATCCCATGGTCATCATGGAATGGTATTTTTTTTGGTAAATCGTGAGTTTTTCTCACTAAAGAAGGAATTGAAGAAAAAGGGAAAAAAATAATCGAACAGGAGACATCTGGACTCGAACCGGGGCTTCTGGCTTTGGGACCGCCCGATTTCCCACCTGAGCTATTATTTATAACCTTGTAGATGGTTGCGAAATTTACCTTCGTATTCTAATAATATTGTAGCAGTTTTTCATTGCCTGAAAACCCGAATAAAACGACGTTTTCTAAAAATGAAACCTAGCTAGATCGATTTATCGCCCCCGAAACCCCTTATATACTAAATTTCATGAAAATCTTTGGAGCCGTTTCCGAAATTCAGATTATATATCTTTATATATATGTATAATTCTATTGTACGTATGTATGTCACTGAACTCCTTCTAAACGGCTGGACCTGTTTGAATCAATTTTTGTATGCGTTTGGGTGGCGGCCTGGATGGTTTAGATTCACATTTGAACCCGGTAGGTTAAGCCACAAGAGGATTTCAGGACTTTTTCTTCTATTTATTTGTGAATGTTTGAGTAAGTACCGGGATAATTTAGATTCACATTTGAACCCGGTAAATGGCGCCACGATAGGATTTCAGGATTTTTTTCTTAAATTTTTTCTAATGTAAAAAGATATACCTATCTAACGAATCCAAATGAAACGCCAATGTTTGGATAGGACAACGTCTGTTGGGTCCACTAGTATATATATATATACAAGAATTGCTCGTTTAAAGATATTAGATTACGCTATCAGTTGCAAATGTGCAAAAACATCGTGAGGCATGCATGCCTGAGAGATTTCCTCTCGACGGCTTGTGAAGTCTGCTAATCCGCACCGGACCAGCGTGGTATAGCTTAATCCCTCCCACCAAGATAGGAGACCCGTGCTAAACAGTGGGACAGAAAAGAGTTAAAAATAAGGGAAGATGTTTGGGCCTCCGGCGCTCTCACTACCCATACGGAACACAACAATAGGAATGCCTACCGGTATTTAACGCTGATCTTTTTCTAGTGATAAAGCCTTGCTTGTCCCAGTATAAATGGGCTAGCTTTAAGTACCACCCTCTCACAGAAGTTAGCTTGAAACAACTGTAGGTACATACCACTTTTTTTTTGTTTAGGTAGGAAAAATGTTCCTAACCGCACACTCCGTCGTTCGGGGCAACGAACAGGGTAGTGTGGTCCTCACCCACTAAAGAAACCCGCCGTGTGCCGTCTCTCCACCTTTGTTGGCGGGCCACCGGAACCGTATTACATTCCTTCAGTGGTGTAGGTACCTACCCCTACAGTTTTGGAGTGTGTTGCCATAATAATATATCAATTATTACTCATCTTTAACAGCATATCGTATCTTATTATTATTTAATCTCTATCTCCTATTTCTTTCCTTGGAGTTGGTGATGTACGAGTGATGCCTCTGGTAGTAACACCAGAGGCATCACTCGCGTGAGCAGGCTACGATAATCGCTTACCATCTAGTGGGCATTAAGGTTACTTCCCCGATCGAGCTGGCCTATTAATGCTGCGATAAGCAAGGCTCTACCACTTCTTGTACAATCCATCCATCCATCCATCAGCCTTTTGGCGTCTACTGCTGGACAAAGGCCTCCCCAAATTGGGGGTATAGTGCCGTAATCGCCACGCTTGGCAGGCGGGCTGGCGATCGCAGTGGATGTTGTTAATAGTCGAGGGAGTGCTGCTGCCCACTCCTGCAGGTATTCCCTCAGTCAGCTCTTACGACTCCCATGGGTGGAGAGGGATGGGACAATTCTAAAGCCGGCCCCACACGGCACACTTTTGTACAATAGATTTACCAAATTACCTCTTCAATCAGATTTTATTGTAATATTTTTTAAAATCTTAAGCTATAATTAATTTAATAAATTACCTCTTTACTGAATTTGAATAAGTAAACAGGTTTTGTTTACTCTTATTTATTATACGTATAGTTTTACTAACCATAGAGAATGACGTGAGAGCCCGCAACCTCTCTCTTTGATAGTTAGCCGCCATTTTGAGTTACAATAATAGTCGGTATGACTTGAGTTATACAGCCATGTCATTTACAACAACTTAACTAATGTTACTAGCCATAATAAAGCTAGCGCCTTTAATATAGGTTAAATCGAAAAGTAAATAACAGAATTTATAGATCAATAAAGCCAATAGTTAGTCAACTTCCTCATATTTGTCAAAACTGTTTTACGCCAGTTTTATTAGAATGTACCTAATTGCTTGTTTTTTTTAAGTCTTGTTTTGATAGGGAGGAGTCAGTATAAATATGTGAAATGTTGACGCGAAGCGTTCTAGTAGCTACTGGCGCGGAGTTCCGCGCTTATTTGGCTATTTTCGATCGAAGCACTTAGAAGGTAGCCTTTTGAATGTTGAAAAAACATTTTTGTAGATAACAAAAAAATTATCTTTTCTTTTTTTAAATACCACCTATTTACTGACTTTCCATAATCTGGCCCAGCAGGCCATATCTCCTATATATAGTGAATTTAAAGCAAACTCAGTAACGCACTGAGATAAGTTGGAATGAGAATTTTCTCGTCGAAATTTTTCTCTCTCTCTTTTTTGATATTAACGATATATTTTTTTTTGTTTGCCAACGATGGCAGACGAGCAAACGGCCCACCTGATGGTAAGTGGTAACCGTCGCTCATGGACTTTGGCAACACCAGGGGTACAGCCAAGCCGCCGCCTAACGTGAGTAAAGTGCTCTTCTTAAACCTCGTTTAAAGAGGGACATGTCGTAGCGCTGGGGGAACACCGCAGCAGGAAGATCATTCCAGAGCCTACACGCACGTGGTAGAAAAGAGCGCTGGAAACGAACCGTCTTGGATGAGATCGTTTCCAGGTGGTGTGGATCTACTACGACTTTGATGCTCCGACCCCGCAGGAAGCTGGCGATCCATTTGCAGAGTCCCTCGGGGATTCCATAAGATGGCAGCTTCGACAGAAGGGCCCTATGCCAGACCCTATCGAATGCCTTCGCGATGTCCAGGCTAACTGCTAGTGCCTCACCCCCACTCTCCAAGGCCTCAGCCCAACGCTGGGTAAGCTGATGATCACCAGCGGACCGACCGTGACGGAAGCCATATTGGCGGTTACTGATCAGCTGGTGATCCTCTAGGTACTGCAGGAGCCGGCGGTTAATAACCTTCTCCAAGACCTTAGAGAGTAGAGATGTCATCGCAATCGACCTGTAATTCGACGGGTCCGACCGGTCACCTCTTTTGGGAATCGGGTGAACATGGGCTACCTTCCACGAAGCTGAAACCCTGCCAGTACTGTATGAGAGACGGTACAGGCGCGTGAGGACGGGGGTCAACTCAGGGGCGCACGTTCCAAGAACCACCGCAGGGATGCCATCCGGCCCACTCGACTTATGGACGTCCAGCAGCCGCAGCTTCCGCCTGACCGCACGCTGCGTGATGCGGATTTCAGGCAGTGAGCTTTCATACCGTGTGATGGTAGGTGGTGCGGCCGCTCCGGCGTCCAAAGTTGAATTGGAGGCAAAGAGTTGGCCCAGTAGGTAGGCTTTCTCCTTTGCGCTATGGGCCATATTGCCATCCTGTTTATGCAGTGGAGGAAGATTAGACTGGCAGAAGTTGCCCTTTGCTGCCTTGGCAAGCGACCAGAAAGCACGACTCCCAGTGGGATATCTCTAAAGCCGCTCGCCAATTCTGGCAACGTGTTCTGCCTTGGCTTCGGCAATGGCCCTCTTGTTGGACCTGGAAGCAGCATTAAATTTTCCCTTCTCCTCTTTGGCGTTCGGATCCCGACTATTCCTGGCCCTATTCCAGGCCAGGTATGCGGACTGCTTCTGGCGTGCAGCCTCCCTACAGGCTTTGTTGAACCAGGGGCGGCTGCGACCGCCGACCGGTATGTTGGCGTTGGGGATGAATGATTTCATCCCCATGAGCACCGCTTCCGTGACGCAGTCCGCACAGATGTCAGGGTCCTTAGAGGAGAAGCATAGCTGCTTCCAAGGGTAGGATGTGAAGAACTCGCGAAGTCCATCCCAATCTGCTGACTTGTATTGCCAGACTCTGCGAGACCCAGAGGCAAGAAAGCGACTAGGGCTCGCAACAGGGGCTGTGCTATGAACCAGGCAGTGGTCAGACGATCCCAGAGGAGCATCAACCACCACCCGGTATCCGTGTGCATTTGTGGTCAGCAGAAGGTCCAACAAGGAGGACTCATGGCTCTCAATATCTGGGACACGGGTAGGTTGTGTGACCAGTTGTGAGAGACCATAGGCCGATGCCATATTGAAGAGTTGCCGACCCGGGAGGTCAGTGGTCCGGGACCCCAACCACTCTTTGTGGTGAGCATTAAAGGCACCTAGGACCACCACCTCCGCAGATGGACACTG